>CP141132.1:61775879-63025879 GCA_035236585.1 Warburgia ugandensis | reverse complement strand
GAGCACCCTGCATCCATAGAACATTTGAAGCTTAGCAATTAAGAATCCAAGAAATCCTTCCTAGATATTTTAACTAATTAATAGATGTCTTGTCCGCACATCTCCATTTGTTCCAACCCGCTTGGATTCTCTGGGACTAAATGAAGCCATGGTATTTAATAGAGTGGAATGGAGGAATAAGATTCATGTGGCCGACCCCTAATTGGGATAAGGTCTTGATGATGATGATGATGAATAGATGTCTTGTCCAAAAGCACAGTGACCCTCTCAGTGAGCTTGAATTAACATGCCTAGAGCAGGCAATCATTTTTCCACCTACACGAACTCATAGTACAGATGCAACATAAATAGAGAAAAGTTGAAAAGAACAAATTAGCTTCAGTAATCATGTTATTGAAACCAGAACAACATACTATGAGCCATGTCAGAACCTTTTAAAACCTGTAAGTTTTAGGATATGAAAATAAGAACCATCAATCCATTTTGCAAGAAATCCAACCAAACTAGAATTGTGTTTTCTGACAGCTAGATTACATAGAGGCAGGGCAAAGACAGATGTTGTTCTCTCCTTGTAGTCCATTAAATATAATCGATATAAATGCGGGATGTCAGGGATACAAGATAAATAACTAACTCCATTACTATCAACAAAGTCGAAGTCTAGTTAGCTTGAAGAATTTTTCACAAAAAGGTTAAATGAAACCGTTACCACATTCAGTTTCTTTTTTTCTTTTTTCTTTTTCTTTTTTTTGGAAAAGGAAAACCACCAAAAATAAAGCAAACACCAAAACCCACATGGTGTTCTGGATTAAGAAAGAAAACCTACAATAGCTATTGCTTCAGGGTTCTGTTTCTAGAAGAAAAAAATTGCATAAAAAGACAAACCTAGTTTAAAGGTTGAAGTGTTAAGGAAAGAAACAATCAATTCAGAAACTAATGAAAAACACACCTTTCTAGTAGCAATCTTGCTTGAACGCCTTCCCATACAGACAGGAGGGCAAGTCATTATCCTTCGAACTCCATTGCCAGAATTTATGCTAGCTGAAATAGTAGAAGATACATTCCAAGCCGAACTCCCAATTCCTGATAGATACTAAAACAGAAGTGGTCAACCAAACCAAACAAATAGAACAAAAAAGACACATTAGAGAAAGTAATAAAGAAACCCAGTTGTATTATGAAGTTGACAAAAGCCACCTTACTTTCAATGGCAGAGGAGTTGGGCAATTTGGTGGAAAGCCCCTGTGAGAGTTTATGGAGAAATGCTCCAAAAACTCTCAATGAAGAGGAAGCCATTGCCTCTTATTTTGCGACTGAACGCAGAAATGTGTCCTCGTTGAAATGGATTTGTTCTGCATGCTATTTGTAGCTTTCTGTGGAAGAAGCATTGGGAACTCTAACAACAAAAGCTGGGAGAGTGCAGAGGTACATCTGAGATTTTATATGGTGGTCGGCCGACCAAAATAGTAAGGTTTTACGCTGGTGCCTCTAAGGGTACGTGGGCCCAGCATTTTGTGGAGTTTTTCTTAGGCCCATCTTAGTGATGTGTGAAACCCAATTCCTCCAAACGAGTTAAAAGAACACATACATAATGAATAAAAATGAGAAGCAGATGGGTGTTTTTGGGGCCCTACTTAGACTACTTTTCTCATTTCTTTTTCTAGCATTTAAGGGTGTGTTTGGGGACCCTACTTATACTACTTTTCTCATTTCTTTTTCTAGTTTCTAAGGGCGTGTTTGGGAACCCTACTTATACTACTTTTCTATGGAGAAACAGTAAAATATGTTTAAAAAAATTTTGCTTTCATTTTTCTAAAGAAAACCATTAATCTATATTGCCCAAAATATAGAGAAATGAGAATTGTATTTTTATATCTACTTCTAGGTTTTAGAAAAAGAAACTAAAAATAATTGTGCTTCTATAAATCCATCTAGTAGCATCTAGAGAGAAAATGAGCAAATAGTTTTCAAACACAACCTTATTATTCCATTCAATGGATAGTTGTCTATGGTTGTTATGGTTTGAATATCTAACTATACACTTATAGCTACATAATACTTAACAAGATGGCATTATCTATTTGAAAAAGGCTAATGAAATCTTTTACAAAAATCAAAGCCAAAGACCTTGGACATATCCATTATACCAGGGTTGCCACTTAATTACAAAAAATATATAGCGCCATAGCATGGCTGGAAGAACCGCCTTTTTTTTTTACATGGGACATACTAGAAACTAAAGTATGATAAGCACTCCACCAATGCTATTCCTTCACAAAGATAGATGAGTGCAAACAATTTGATGCTAAGAGTACATTTCATATAGAAAGAAACAATAGTGCCATTCTTGATTTTCTTTCTCTTATTTTTATTTTTTGAGGAGTGGTGGACTTGAACCCACAATTATCTATGTTTATTAGGGGTTTGACCATGTAATCATATAATTATAGCTACATAATACATGAGAAGATAGTATCTATCTGTAAATGGACAAATGAACTCTTTTAAGTTGCATCTGGCAACTCATTTTTCAATTCTTATTCTAAGAGCCAAAATAAGTAATTACATTATGGATTTTTCCCATATTCTGACAAAAACACTATCTAGAAATATAGTTGCTAAAATACATTCTCTTTCTATTTTGAAAGAAAAATCTATTGGATAACATTTCTTTTCAGAATTACTGTCCTATTAAATTTTCTTTCAATTGTACTAAAGTTCACTGATATATTTCAATTGTACTAAAGTTCACTGACATATTTCTTACTTGTTCAAAGGAAGAGACCCACATATAGGTTAGCACATATCATATAGATGCCATATATTAGCTATACTTTTCAGGAAACCTTGTGGAACCCAATACAAATAAGTATATTTTAATTCAGATAATGTCCAAAACTTATCTCAACGATGTGATTTAAATCAATCATGAATAGAAGATAGGGATCATGGTGCATTTGAGCTACCATCCTCTTGAAAAACATTAGGCTGGAACCCATTTCTCAAGTGTCCTATCTCATTTGAGCTAAAGACCTAATAGGAATGAATAGAAAAAGACAAATCAAAATAGGCAATTGAGTCTACATATAAATTGGATTGAATTAGAATTATAGAATTTGCTCTAGCCTACAATATACACCCATTGTTTAAATACTATTAGATATGTTATAGATCATGGTAATCTCTACATGAAGCCTTACCATCATTTTAGAAATAACAACACCACAAACACTATACACATCCATGTCGCATCACATGTAAATATTGGTACTTGCAAACAATGAACGACTACATCAAATATGCATGCTTGAGAACACAATCTCCTCTCCGAAAACTACTCATTTCATTCTTTGATCAAACATCTGGTTGGAGGTTCACCTTCTATTAAGGGATAAGAGTATCAAGTAGCATGCTTTAGCTCCTCCATGCAATTCCCACCTTCAAAACCATAGACGTAACAACTAAATTGAAGTTTTATGCCATTATATTAGATTTAATGAAAAGTCACATTACACTTTGATCAATGAGTTGAATTTAATCAATATCTAATCTCTTCTACTGCAATATTTTACAAACTTCTATTAACTATATAATTGCCACAGAAGGTATGGATATAGTCTAAATATGCCTCACTTTAAGAAGAATTTCAAAAAAAAAAAAGGGAGAGATGTCCAAATGTTGCAAAAGGGATGCACATCTTAGAAGAAAATCCCAAACAATGCCTAACATTGCAAATATGTCCAAGTGTAAAAAACACAAAACAAAGATATAGACTTGAGAGAAAACTTTCCATAAAAAACCAACATCACATACAATCAAAAGGCAAAAATGAATACATATGGAAGAGAAAATGTTCAAAATATAGATAAACATCTATTAAAATCCATAGTCTATGTAGTTTAGAAAATAAAAGAAGAGAGAGAGAGAGAGAGAGAGAGAGAGAGAGAGAGAGAAGCCATGCACGGACAAATCTAGCAAAAAACTACTTGTTTGAGAAGATCTTCAAGTATGACAAATAATGGCTGCAGAAGGCCAAAAAAGTACCTAATATTGTGAAGATATTGTTAGAGATAGATTAGAGAATGGTTAGAGAAGGTTAGTGAAAATCTATGGACTAATCCAAGGTGATGCTACAAAGGAAAAGAAGGAATAGTTGTGTGTGTGTGTGTGTGTGTGTGTGTGTGTGTGTGTGTGTGTGAGAGAGAGAGAGAGAGAGAGAGAGAGAGAGAGAGAGAGAGAGAGAGAGAGAGAGAGAGAGAGAGAGATTCTTCCATCAACAAAAAAAAAAAAAAAATTGTATAAAAGCTAACATTTTCAACTTTTAATCTTTTTTTCTCATTCTACTATCATGATGAAAAACAAAAATATAAAAAGGTCATAAAATCCCTCTTCCAAATGCTTTTTCCCATTTTATGCATTTAGTTTTGAAATTGAACCAATAGAATGGGCTCCCAAATGCACCCTTAGAAGAACCAAAAGCAAAGAGCTTAGGCATATCTATTATTAGTTTGCCACTCAATTACAAAAGATAGTAGCATCACAAGACGGCTACCACCAATGTTAATACATTGTTGCAGTGAACATGTCCAAAACTATAGTAGAAAAGTGCTCCACCAATGTCACTCCTTTAGAAAAGATATATTTGATCGCAACCAAAGCACTGTCAAGGACATATTTTATACAAAAAAAGTAGTAGCACTCTTGATTTTTTTATTTTATTTTTATATTTTGACACTGAGTGGACTTTAAACCACCATCCTTGTATTGGCTATGCAAAGTGTGATGTTTCAAGGATGGACATATTTAGATTAGTGAATCACAAATATATACTAACAAGCATTAGTTTATAACTATTCATAAAGCCAAAATGCCTTGGGTTCATCATGCATAATTTTCCATCTAGTTGAATGGTGTTGCCCCTCAAGAAAGTTGAAGGTCCAAAATTTTCCTAATGGAATGATAGTACTCCTTTCTTATTGACTTTATGAACATTTTCAAATAATGATAATGACTTGGGTAGCCATTATTGAAAGATATTAAAATATAAAAGATTGAAATAATTTCAGATAACCTACCAACTTTTTTTTCTTGTCTTTCAATGACCCAAGTGTTATTAAGAGTGGGATTCCATTAACTGGTCTAATTATTTTTAGAAAAAGATAATAGTACCCTTCTTTAAATTCTTACTTTTATTTTTTTGTTATCTTTATTAAACACGTATTAGAAAGGGGTATCCGTTTTTTATTTCTTTCATCTTCCCTACATGAAGAATATATCAAGCAAAAGCATGATTAATGATCAAATTTGTGGAGAAACAAGATTGAAAAGAACCCAAAAAATAAAAAATGTAAGTTGTATGTGTAGACCTCTATTTATTCTCTTCCTCTACCAACCATTGTTTCTTTGAAAGTTGGTTACTCATACATATTCAAGCATTAAAAATCTTTGCTTTTTTCAAAAACCCACTCTCATATTCATCTCAAACATTGTAAACAAATCTTCTTTAATAATCGTTTACCTAATGATTTCAAGTATTTGGTAAAAAGGACTCAACATGTATAAGGTGTTTGCAGTGATATTACTTTGAATTAGGAAGCAATAGAATGATATGAGAGTTAAAAGGGATTGAACTCACTCTATGAATGGTAGAAACTCTCTACTTTTGAAACATATAATAATCATAATAATTCCTCAATTCTCAAAAATCTCATTCATTGTATGATTTTAACGTCATAATGGGCATCTTTGAATCAAAGTTTTTAACCAACCTTTAATATTTTAGATGATAGAATCATCTATTCCCATGTTTTTTAGCCAATCAAACATCTATCTTTGGAGTAATAACAAGAATGAGTGGAATCATGCAAAGATGGCTACATGTATGCTCTTATATGGAACAACCAATTAGGTTTCCTCCTTTTGTTGTGATATAGCATCCATTAAGTAATCTCATACTTTGATGCTTTACACATTGTTCCCTCACTTGTGCTGGTATGCAAATGAAAATAATAATAAAAAAGCTCCAAAAACCCTATTATAGAATTATTAACACACATCAGCCCCTTCTTCATTTCCTTCTAGCAAATGACAAAAATGACACTTTTTTTATTATGAATGAATAGCTTTTTCTTTTTTATGTCCCATCTTAAATAACATTAGACAATATTTATTTAATAACTAAAGCAAAATTTTCTAATATATAACTTATTACTCACAATTTAAGTAAAAAAAATAAAAATAGATTGCTTCATGAGTGTGAAGCGAACCTACATTCGAGTAGTAACCAACAATGATAGGTTGACCACAAGGCATCTTTGTTTGATGGCTCAAGAAGACTTCGGTTACGTGCATTTGTTGGCTCTTACAAATGGTTACATGCATTAAGCATTAGATCAATGAATTAGACTTACCTTGCTTGCTTGTTTCCTATGAATCTTTTTCATTCAAGTCAGAGGAAATAGATGTAACTACAATAAGGTTGAATGCCTTGTGCAATAGTTGAGCTCTTCAAGGGGTTCTCTAGCTACAAGCATTAGAGAACTCATACGGAGAGTATCCATCCAATATGTACTAGATAAATGCAAATGCTACTGCTCAAGCCTAATCTGCTAGATTGACAAGGCCTTTGGCAAAGTTGTATGCCTTCATATAGGAAGATGCGTACTTGTGAGGTGAAAATTTCTTCTTCTTCTTTTTTTTTAATGCTGTACTATTGCACTCACTCATACACCTTCTTTGAGTAGCCTCGAACTCATGGCCTTCACCATTGAGGGTTCACTCTTGCACTATTATGCCACACTTACACACCCCCTATGATGGGAAAAGTTCCAAGTGCACATATGGCAAATAAGCTTGATGTAAATATTCGAGAGTTGAATATAAGATGATTTCATATCCCTCACAAGATAGGTAGTTCTTTACTAAAGTGGCATGTTAAATGATAAATAAGGAAGCTAGTCTAAAGGAGAGAGAGAATATATGGAAGAACATTTGGGTTGGTTAGTTTTAACACAAGGTCAAGGTTTAACTGCAGCAAATTCTTCATAGCAAGATGTTGGTGAGAGCTAATCTAACTTGGATCCTTTTATAGGTTAGGATCATGTGCTTTGTGTAACGAGGTCGAAGAAATTGATGACCACATTTTCCTCAAATGAGAGGTTTTTAAATCCTCAAAAATGCATGTCATTCTTGTCAAATATTCTAAGGATTTTAGTTTACCATTTTAAATGGAGGTCTCAATATTTGAACTCATCACCTTTCAGTCAATAAAACTCTGAAACGATGTTAGTTTACTGTTCGACCTTAAAGCTTAAGCTGATAAGAAGTAGTCTAACAATAATTATATCTCTAACAAAGGAAGCATTCAAGGAGTGGTTCTCTAGAATATGAAAGCTAGATTTCAATTAGCCATCCTTTGACCTATTACTTTGTGCTAGATACAATTTGGAAAGCCATAAATGAATTTCTTCATGAAAGTAAACCTTTGGTTATCAAACACTTGGATTAACCAATGGATTACTTCATCAGCTACTGTGGCTTATCTTTGTGTGAAGAGTAATAAGGCCAAGTATGACATCCAAAGGAATTTATATAAAATTTTCATTATTAATATTAACAATAGAGAGATGATGGTACATTAGTTCCATAATAAAAGTGGCGACAAAGAGATACTACTACGTTACTCCCATCCTAAAATGGCTACACCCAGTTCCAGAGCTAACCCTGGTCTTTCTGGATCTAGGTAGTGATAAGACATCATAATGGCCATTTCTTGGTTGGAGCAACTAGTTTTATGGGAGATACTAAGAATACAGCAGAACAGGATGGGCTGTTGCTTGGTCTTTTATTGGCTCGTAATCCTGATCATCTTTTCTTGGTCATTCTTTTCTTCAGGGTTTCCAAAGATTCCCAGATTGAAATAGGTGCGATGCAGTTGAATCAGATGAGGGCAAGATGTAAACAGTAGCAAAGAGTTTGAGAACATCCAGTTTGTGCATGTTTTGAAAGAAGCAAATGGAATTATTGCCAAGTTGGTTAAGTGGGTAGCTAAGAAGATGAAGACTGTTGTATGGAAGAATTATCCTTGGAGTCTTCTAAAAAAATATTTTATGGCATGACAATATGGGTGGGGAGGAGATATGTAGAAAATAGTAGATGTTGTCCACATATATTTTGGTATGGTCAGGTGTTGACTGAATTTGGTTATGTACTGAACTTGTATATTTTCCAATTATCACAAAGGCTAGGGGTGACTCGGAAAACATCCTCAAGATCTGGAACCACCATAGAAATGACAGAGTTATTCCAAATGACGTCAAACAAGTTTCTTAGCAACCACCTCCACCAGGACGTTATATATTAAATTTTAATGAGGCTCCTGAAGGAAATCCTTAAGAGACCGGCGCTGGAGTTGCCACAGACCAATAACGTAGCAGAATGGTCTACTCTATAAGGGTCTTTTACTTACAAAGCAACTAATGATGCTTAACTTTGCGATACAAGGTGACTACCAAATGAAAGCGTCCACAAAAAAGAACAAGCCACAATCATATTCGAAAAGGAAGATGCTGTAGGAGGTCAACCATCTGATAAAGACATAGGAGCAACAATTAACCATGAACAAGATTGATCCTTTGGCAAATTTTGCTGTTATGTCAAGAACTGATACTATATGGACAGGCGAGATGCTAATTTTGCATGTGGCTTAATTGACCAGCACCGAAATGGTACGTCTGTACTGAGGGCTAGCTATTAAGTAGGTTTCCTTTGGTTGGTTCTTTTCACCTAAAAAAACAGACCCTTGCATATACTGCGTTTCATAACTCCTCGCTTTTCTCTCAGCCTTTTTGCCTTTAGGCAAATGTTGCAGGTACATAATTCAGGGCATAAAAACAGTCTCTTACACAATACAAGATGAGACTGCATACTATAAGTCCCTTGTGATTTGACCCTTCCCTACCCATTTTTTCCTGAGGCTTGAGTGTTTTCTTAAATAACTCACTTTTCTCTCTGCTTTTTTTCCTTTAGCCTTATGCAAATATCACTATAGAACCTGGAGGTCACGGGTTTGAGGTATAAAAACCAACATCTTGCAAAACACAAAATAAAGCTGCATACTATAGGCTGTTTATGATCTAAACCTTCCAAAGGCTCATGCCTTCTTCCCAGAATTTTAGGGGAGCTGTGGGTAGTACACAAAATAAGGTTGAGAAAAATAGCCCAACTTGTAGTGGAGCAATCAAGCAAGCCCTCTGCCTCTCATTTACAACCCGCCCATAGAGATCCGACAGAACACAAACTCCCCATAACCAGATCCGGCTTGACATTAGAAAGACAAGATAAGGCTAATAATGTCTCCTTAAGGTTCCCACCAGGTTTTTCCGTTCTTCTCACCCAGACATCAGACTTGAAAATGGAAATTCGTTTCATCTTACACAGCAAATGGGAATTCGTAAGCAAATTGCAGTTTCCTGCAGTAAATATTCATGCCGAATTCAATTAACCTCACTCGAACTACATTCCTTCTTACAGTCTCAATAATAATACCAGTTTACAAAAAGGAGATCTCAGCCATCGTCCTAACCGTGGAGGATCTTATTCCCAGCCCTCAGATCACTCCCATGCTTAGTAACCATATCCTGATCATAACCAGAAACAGCAAACAATTAGTTACTCCAATTCATAACTGACCACATACAAGGAATAACAGGTACCAAAACATCTCAGCTTCAATATCAACCTGAATTATCCATGGGATTTCCAGCAGGGACTGGCTCCGGCTCTTTCATGTCAACAACAACAACATCCGATGTGAGGAATGTTCTTGCCACAGAAGCTGCGTGCTCCAAACAACACCTCACGACCTGGTGAAAGAACAAACCTCAATGTCAAAGAGTGGAAACGGAACTAAGGGTGAAGATATATCCGTACAAATAGATCAACACTGGATTTTCTAGGAGTGGATATTAGCTCAAAGAACAACTTACCTTTGTAGGATCGATGATTCCAGCAGCCATCAAGTCCTCATATTTTCCGGTTGCAGCATTATAACCATGCCTTGGGTTGTCGCTGGAGAGAACCTGGAACAAACAAAAATCCCAGTTAAACCACATTAAACTCTCAAACTCCCAAAAACCATTGTTATTCTGACTGCAGAACTACGATATACCTACCTTTTCAACGACCACACTTCCATTGACACCAGCATTTTTAGCAATCAACTTCAGTGGGTAGCTCAAAGCCCTCTTAAAAATATCTGCACCAACCTGCAAATCATTCCCAAGAGGTCAACGGCATGAATTAATAGACCCAACAAAGAGTAAATTACCATCAGAGAATAGTTTTAAGGCCTGCTTTATTCTGATAACCCACCTTCTGCTCGTCATTCTCAAGGTTATCCTTTATGGCATCAACCTTCGATGCAAGTCTTAATAGGGTGCAACCACCGCCAACAACAATACCCTCCTCAACTGCTGCCTGAAAAACACAAACTTTTGAGCTTGTACAGAGAAACACACATGCAAGACCCAACTTCCAAACTAGGGCAGTCAATCCAAGTCCAATAAGAGTACCTTTGTCGCATTAAGGGCATCTTCTACTCTCAATTTCTTCTCTTTCAACTCCGTTTCTGTTTGAGCCCCAACCTGTAAAACCATCATAAGTATTGGAAAAAAGAAGAAATTTCATCCCAACATAAAGAATTAAACTCCTGAAAAAGACGATCCTCTCATTGAGTACCTGAATGACAGCAACGCCACCAGAGAGTTTTGCAATTCTTTCATTAAGCTTTTCCCTTTCGTAATCCTGCTGAGCAGCCTGCAAAGCCATATCCTTGTGAATCTCAAGAAATCTTAAGGATTATACCAATGACAGGAGATGAAAAGAGAAAATCACACCTCAATGAGATTCCGGATCTGTGCAACTCGCTTTTCTACTGCTTCTTGTGTGCTTCCATCACCAACAATGGTTGTAGCATCCTTGGTGAGTACTACCTTTGCAGCATGACCAAGGACCTCCTTGTCAGCCTTGTCTAGAGACAGTCCAACCTCTTCTCTCACAACAGTTGCTGCAAACAAGAATCCAACATTCAGTGCGCAGGACAAAGAATCAAAAAGGCTAGAAACTCCCCAGACTACAGACTATCTTACAAGTTGCACTAATGCCACAGGGTAGTAACAGCACACTAACCTCCTGTAAGGATAGCAATGTCATCAAGATATTGGCTTTTACGCTCCCCAAATCCAGGAGCTTTAAGAGCAGCAATCTTCAAAGCTCCTCTCAGCTTGTTCACAACAAGAGTTGCAAGAGCTTCCTGTTCAATGTCTTCAGCAATTATCAAAATTGGATATCCACCTCTAATGGCATCTTCCAAAACGTTAATTAGATCTCTTGCATTTGTGATCTTCTTGTCAACAAGAAGCAGCTGCATAGACAAGACCCATCCATCAGAAGATAATTTAAGCGGACTTACACACCTCTTAAAAATTAGAATTATCAGTTCTTTCATGTTAAAAATTTGTTCATAAAAAGAAGTCAGTGCATAATAACAAACCTTGCAGTTCTCATATTCCACAGCCATTTTTTCACTGTCTGTCACAAAGTAAGGGGAAATATAACCACGATCAAATTGCATCCCCTCAACAACATAGAGGCTATTTTCGGCACTTCTTCCTTCTTCAAGTGTCACTACACCCTTCCTACCAACTTTACTCATTGCTTCGGCTATCATATTTCCAATTTCATAGTTGTTTCCAGCACTAACTGCAGCTACATCTGCCAATTCGCTGTCTTCAACCTGCAACAGTTATTTATATGTAAGGTGAATGAACACATCTTCTGAACGTCAATATCACAGCTGAAGACTAAGGATGTCATGATTGCATAAAGGCCACCAGGGCATGAGTATAAAGGAAATGGTTGAAATTGGCCAATCTGATATAACCTCAGATGAGGCCGAACTGCACCATAAAATATGGAGGAAAAGTGAAAATATCATATCCCAAACTTGAATGGAAGCTAAAATGCATACAAGCAGCACATTTCTATTGATCCTAAAAGATATGGCACCAAGCTGGTATTATGCATCAATAAACAATTTGGATGATCAAGCTAGCATATACATCTGCCAAGGTGCTTTCCTTGATGCCTCTAACCTACCTCTTTGGAAATTAACTTCAGTTCACCCACTAAAGCTTTGGCAGTCTTCTCGATACCTCGGGTAATTTGAACAGGATTGGCACCAGCTGCAACCACCTGAACAAATCAATTTCCAGTTAGTAATAAAGACAATGTTCTACTTTTGAGTCCCAAAGAACACCTCTGAAAATGACATGACTCAACAATTGGCAGAGTAAATCACTGACCTTAACACCTTCGGCAATCAGACCTTGTGCAAGAACAACAGAGGTTGTAGTACCATCCCCAGCCAAGTCATTGGTCTTTGCAGCTGCTTGTCTCACCAATTTAGCACCTATGTTTTCAACAGGGTCCTCCAACTCAACCTAAAAGGCAAACAAGCTGGTAAGAATAAGCCTTGAAAAATAGCACAGGAAACACCCACTTTATAAGCTCTGTATCAGAAAACTCATCAAAAAATGGACTAAAGGCATTCAGCAAACTAGATTTAAAAAGTGCTAGAATCTGCATCACTGAAATACCTCTCTGGCCACTGTTACGCCATCATTAACAATTTTTGGGGAACCATACTTGCTCTCCAGAACAACGTTCCTGCCCTTTGGCCCAAGAGTTATTCCAACAAGGTCTGCAAGCTTGTTGACACCAGTCTATAATGGAAAAAAATACTTAGAAATAGCAGAACAAATAAGTATTTAACTGAAGACAGTAAGAAGAGTCAACATCTGCTGGTCATAAACTCACCTGAAGCTTCTTAATGGCCGCACCATCCTTGTTGAAATACAACTCCTTGGCCATCGCATTGATCCTGGGAGAATATCTTTTCTGCATACGCAATCTCTGTCTCCTCCCACCAAAAGGACTTGAAGATATGCAAGCTAGAGAAGAGAACTTTTCTGAAGACAGTGAAAGTTTCTTGTCCATTGCAATACTAGTTGAAGCTACCAAAGAGCCAACTATGGATGTCATGTTCGAAAGACCTGAAAACTTTCAAAAGCACTTATTGTCAATGATGATATGCAGCACCAACGGAAGAAAGCCAGAAGTGCAGAAGGAACATAGATACACAGGATTGGCATGTCTATATGCATACAGACATTGAGACACATGTACACAAAAGACAAGCATATATGTCAGCGTCTACATGTAGGTTACATCACAACAGAATATAGGCAATGCACACAAGGAGCAGTCTAGAAATATAGGGGGTGTTCAATACATTATCAAGATAATAAGATATTCAATCCTGCAAGTGAAATCCTCCAAAATGATTTTCATTTCTAGCTTGCATCAGCAACTCATATCATGAGAGAACGATAGGAGATTCAAGATAATTAGTCATATCTACAATAAATGCCCAAAACTAGATAATGCCCATAGCATACGCCATCCTTCTGGATGATGAATAGGAGAAAAAGAGGTTAGCATGCAGGTTACTGTGATGCTAATATGCACCAGAGTAGACTATACAAGGGAATACGACAGAACTACCTTTCCAACCCCTTTCATATGCGTCAAAGATATACAGATGCTAACACAGAACATGATTCAAGAACAGATGAGGAAGCCAACTCCATTTAGCCAAATTCAGTGCACTAATAGATCGTGTTTCCCAACACCTGAAAACCCAACTAATTGGGTTTTCCAAAAGCTCAGTAGTTGGACTCCCCTACAGAGCTTAGTATTCACCTGTAAGTTGTCTTCTGTAAATACAAATCAAGATTATGAACAAGCATATTGCTGTGAGATGACGCACTAACAATCAATCACTAGAAATGTTGCCGAAACACAGCTATCAACTAGTTACTAAAGAAATTCACGTGCACAAATCAAGCAAACAAAGCCAAAATACAGATTTATTTACCATAAACTTTACTGCTTTTCACATTTTCCATGCCCATTTCTCATTTAATTGTAAGTTCTACCATGTATTCAACTGAGAAAAGGAAAACTGAAAAGCCATTGTTCCCCGATGATTATAATTTTCCAAATCCGAAGTTGAGCAGTTGCTTCTTTTAACAATCTATTCTAACCAAATAACCTTCCTAAATACAGACAGACACTGATCTTTCTAAATACAGACAACTTCACAAAGAGAATCACGCATTAGCAAGTAGAAATTATCGCACACCATTGAAATGGTCCAAACCCTCAACAAATTATACGAACCAAAATCAAAGACGTAAAAATCTCAGAGACCCAAAATCCAACTTAGATCAAGAAGTCCATAGAATTAAAACTTTACTAGCAAATATGAAAGTCTGGCAACAAAATGACCAGAATCAGGCAAGAGAGGTACTGGAATTGTTACCTGAAAACTGCTTCTGAAAATTAGGGCTTCGGGTGGATAAGATACAGCTCGCTTCTGTTGACAAACTCCGGCAAGACAGGAAATCGAATGAAGATTTGGTTTTATAAAACGAGGGTTCTTCTCTTGAAGCTTCGGGAGTGCGTGAGCCGTTGGATTGAGATAATAGATATTTGCGTTTGGCTTATATGCTACTCTCTGCAAGTCCTCCACGTTCTTGATTCTCCTAGCCAGGCCAATCTGCTTCCCCTGCCGATTGTACCAATTAGGGTGGAGCATCGTTCTTCCGGGTAGTGGGTCCCAAGTGAGATATACCTTTCGTACAATTTCAATTGAAGATCTCAACGACCAAGTCTCAAATGGGCCCACTTCGACTGGGCCCAATTATCTAATTTCCTGAACAATCCTGTCCATCAAAACTATTGACTATCACGAGACTTGTCTCGACTTCATGGCAGGTAGGAAATTTGGATCCATCAGCCTTCCAATGTGAAGTCATCCCTCCAATTGCCAATAGATTTCCAAACCATCGATCTATGAAGCCCTGATTTTGGTTCCATCAATTTTCAAGTGTTAACCAGCGACAAGTACTAGATTATATCGCGTGGATGGAATTTCCTTTCAAAATAGACGAGAATCACGTCCGTTATTCGCTCACGGTGGACAAGTTATGTATATGCAATTGTTAATATATTAGATTTTGAGATGATTTGATATAGATCTGTTTACATTATTAGTTGATATCTGATGAGTTGACGTGATATGAATTTATCTATATTATGACTTGATATAATATTATGAGATAATATAATATGAAATTACTTGAAATAAATTGAGATGCATGTGATAAGAATATTATTACATAGTTAAGACTATATAAATGTATATTGTTCCTCAAAATAAATAGCATGGATTTAATTTGTATTTGGTTTTATTGAAATCATCAATTAATATTCAAAATACCTAATAAGCATAGGCTTGTTGAGACATTGTAATTTGTTTACAATGTCTCAAATTTGAAAAAATTCACTTGAAAGAAAAATAACTCAAAGTAAATAGAACCTTAGATGAGGACAATAATAGCACAAGCTTGTACTAATAATGTAAGCATATGACTTCAACTTGATCTTTCTAGACATATATGTATATGTAGTTATATAGTTAGATTGTGAGTTATGACTAGATAAAATCTTTAAAAATGTCAAATACAAATAAGTCGCATTTTATAACCTTTGAAATATAATTTTGTTGTAGAGATGACACTTAGGTTTTGTGAAAAATTTATATTAAAAAAATGTCTTCCACTATTTCCAGTTTAAGAATAAAAAAATGTTATTTAAAAATCCAGATCGTCAACAGTAGTATCAGAGCTTAGTTAATCCTTTAATAGCCAATCTAACATGTCCAAAAGTCATATGTAATCAACCAATGAATGATGATTGATAAGGTATGAGTTACATAGATAACTCATAAGGATAATGTTGACTAATAGGAAACAGATGCCCCTCATGAAGGTGGGCATAATTTAAGAGAACAAGGAGATATGAGTAAGAATATTCTCACTAGATTAAAATAGTTCTTAGAAAAAAGAACTAAAGTATATGACTATACAAATAGTATTTTTAACTAAGAACTTAGATAACTCTTGAAAAATGTGGAGCCGAGTTTATCAATTGATATGAGATATAATTAGATAAACCTAATCATGAATTTGGTTGACCTTGAATTTTTGTCTGAATGAAATATTTTGACCTTAAGTTAGAAAATACGATAACAAACAAAGAAATTGAGGCAGATAAAAGAAATAGAAAATGATCTTGTATTACGATGATTAAAGAAGTATGAGGTAAATTATCTTACTAATGATCAAAAACTGACAATTGTTTTGTTTACCTTAAAGATTTGGAGATATTACCTATAAAAAGGGGCAGTCCGGTGCATGAAGCTCCCGCCTTTGCGAGGTTCGGGGAAGGGGTGGACCACAATAGCCTAAAGTATACAGCCTTATCTTGCATTTTACAAGAGGTTGTTTCCACACCTTGAACCAGTGACCTCAAACTCACACGGCGACAACTTTTACCTTTGTGCCAAGGCTCCCCTTTCTTGGAGATATTACCTATATGAGTGGGAATTGCATAAGAATGGTGATATGTTGGTAAGTAAGGGTCGAGTGTTAGAGTGCAAAGCAAAAGTGACTCTTTATTGCTTAAAGTAGATAGAAAAGGTATACTAATAAACTGTGTAAATGTTTAGAGTTTGAAGTTGTGAATCAAGTAATTTTTAATTTTTTTAAAATTAAATTAATTATGAGAACTTGAATAAACAATGAGATGAGAATGTTTCTAGAATTGTTTGAAAGATACTAAGAAAAGAATTTTGAGAGTAAAATTCCTCTAAGGGAAAAGGAATAGAACATCCCTAATTTTTAAATCTTAATTTAAGTAAATTTTAGATATATTAAATTGAAATGAAAAGAGAATATTCAATTTCTAGTTTTTGAGTTGTAGAAAATGAGATTTTTATAGTCATCAAATCAAGTGTCGAAAATTTAATATTTAAATTGTACTTAAAAAATAAAGAACTACAACACTAAGTATAGTGAAATTGGAGCTCAGATAAAAACATTATGTATTTTGCAAGTTTTGTATTTTAGTAAATTCACTTAGAAGGCCCCACTTACTAAATTTAAAACTGACAGATTAGGCGACATTATTGTCATGAGTGACCATCATCATGCAGATTTAAAAAGGCATAATGATGATAATTAAGAAAAATCAATAGATATATGTGTATATAATATCATTTGATATATAATAATTTAAAAAAGAAGAAGCAAGTAAACAGATATTTACTTAAAGGGAGTGGCCAGTTTGATATTGGCACCCCTCCCATTAAGGCATATGACTACAATCAACTAAACGTTACCCAAGATGAAAAGGAAGGAAGGAAAGATGAAGAAAAAGGAGATGGAGAAAGAGGACAAGAAGGAGAAGAGGAAAACGAAGAGAAATTTGATAATCGTGAAGAGGAAATGTCGAAAAAAAGTGCGTACAAAGCAAAAGATGACAAGGATCAGTTATCCGAACTATTCATATCCCTTTCAATACAAAAACGACCATGCCCACAAAAAATCACAATGATTAGAGTAGATTTGGGCCAACGGATTGCACCTAGAATAGTGCGCTCATTACTGACAAGTGTAATGGTCCGTTGACTGTTTTTTTTATTATAATCTTTTGGCATTAAACACCAATGAAATCTCACCAAATTTTACAGGCATCAAGGTTAGGACCTGATCTACAAGGCCCATAAGTTAGATTGAAAATGTACGTAGTAGCTGGTGCCAACCATTTTTCAATCATCTTATTAAGTAATGGTGACAGGATTTTGGCGGTAGTGATTGGATTTTGATTGTAAACACAAAAGTTGACATATTTGGAATCCACATTGCTTGATTTATGCACCCATATCAACGGATTTTGAACAGAGACCATCTAACCATTGAAATTTTGATCTAAACATTGTGCGTGCTAGGATTACTTTGATAATAAAAAAAATAACTATCAAATTTTGAGATCGGAACTTTTCAATGTTTTAATTGTACCCCAATTAGTAAAACTCCTAAGTTTATTTGTAGATCGGAGAAGGCTATGTTGACAATCAGAATAGTGAATCGAGCACAAACAAAATTGAATTAAAAGGAGGCCATCCATCCATAATCAATCATCCAAAACAATGATCTAAGTTTAAAATGTGATGTACAGAGGTAAGATCAAAATATGCAATCATAGGCTTCACCAGTTTTGTTTGATCTGATGCGATGCATGTTAGATCTAGGAAAATTAACATATTTGAACCTTAAATCTTCAATCTAATTTTATGAACACCTACTTTAGGCTATTAATTTACATGGATTGAACATAGATTGTTCGATCTATGGTTGAATTTGATCAAACAATCTCAGTCATATATCTGATTACTGTAGATTGTACATCAAAACAATAGATTCAACTTAAATTAAGGATGATATTTCTATGTTACAATGATCAATTCTCCCTAGATTATTAGTTAGGGCTTTGATCATTGATTTGTAAGTAGGAAACCTTGATCTAACAATTAATTATTAGATTAGAGGTTGGATCACGAATCTATAGAATGGACTACATATTATGAAATTATTTGAACCGTTGAGTTAAAAGCACAATCTAATTGAAAATGTGCAATTATATACTTTTATATAAGATTGATGAATGACCAATAAGTTATATTAAGAATAGATTTTCTTACACTGTGTAGTTCAATTGGATGATTGATGAGTGGATCGTATGAAGCTAAATAAATAGCTGGTGGAATTGATGACCTCGACACACATGGTAGGTTGTTATAATATCCTTAAATTATCCGTATATTCATATTTTAACTAGATTACTAGTCTAGTTAAATTAATATGTATTTGGTCATATACATGTTATAGATAGACTTTGATAAATAAATGGTATGATTATAATTAGAAATGCATTGCTCATTATTGATGATAAATGATGTATCTTTATCGATGGAATGAATGATTTATATTCTTATTGTGATGATGATATTAGACTACTTGAAATCATGATTTGCAATGATAAAGGGATAGAATATCTATTTGTATTAAAAATGTAAATGATGATTTATTAGGTCAATCCATAACATGCATAAAATGAGCAAGTCTGAAAAATAGAGGAGTTTATTTCACTGTAAGACCATTGGTTTAAAATTATTAACTCTCCCATTTCATATATGATTTTCATGAATTTGATCTAATATTCTAATTTAAAGCATAACTGTGATTTGATGATTTGTATTCCATTGTGTTTGTCTTCTTACATGTAATCAAAGTTTAATTCATGATTTATACTTGTGGATAGCCAATGAGGACAGCTAATGAGGGGGAGTGAAGAGGCATTGGTAGGATTTCTAGGTGCTCACGGTATAGTTATGATTATGTTGAAATGATTGTGAGATGTTTTTACATGCAAGATTTTATTCAAGATTTGTTTTTTGGCATAATTTGCCTATGTTGAGTTAATATGCTCATATATGTTTTTGGCATGGATTTGCCTATGGTGGGCTAATATGCTCAGATGTATATTTGACATGGATTTGTTATTGGTGAGTTGACATGCGTTGATTTTGACGTGACATGAATTTATCTATTATTAAATCAAAAAGTGATTCAATTGTTTTATTATTTTATTACTAATTTATGTATACTTATAGTATAGATTATCCTTCTCATGAATATCTTGTGATTTTCCATACTGATGTTGTACATAGATAGATTAAATCCTAGAACATATTTTTATTATGTTAATTGCATTACATATGCTTATAACATGCTCTAAGTAGATTATGAGCTATTAAATTTTGAGATGATTTGACATAGATCTATTTACATCTTGAGTTGATATATGATAATATGATGTGAAATGAATATGTCTATATTATGAGTTAATATAATATAGAATTACTTGAAATAAATTGAAGTGTATGTAATATGAATATTATCACATGGTTAAGATTGTATGAATATATATTGTTCCTTAGATTAAATAGTAAAAATATCCAATTTGTATTTGACTTTATTTAAATTACCAAATTGATGTACAAAACACCTACCAAGTACAAATTTGCTAAATGTCTCAGATTTGAAGAAATTGACTTGATGAAAAAATAGCTCTAGGTAAATGGAACTTTCGATGAAGACAATAATAGCATAAGCTTGTACTGACAATGTAAGCATATGACTTAGATTTGATCATTTTGGAAATTTAGGTGCATGTAGTCAGTTAGACTATAAGTTGTCATTGGATAAAATCCTAAAAAATGTTAAATACAAATTCATTGCATTTTAGAATCCTTGAAATATAATTTTTTTGTAGAGATGACACTAGGGTTTTGTGAAAAAATTTATATTGAAAAATGTCTTTCCATGTTTACATTCTAAGAATAAAGAAAGTTATTTGAAAATCCGTCAAATAACTTAATATGCACATCATTAGAAGTTTTTAGTCCATCTTACTCTAGGAAGATCAAGAGGCATCCTTACCACACAAATATGTTAGATAGCCCATTAGCGGATCTAAGTACATGGGTGAAAGTCACCTCGTTTTGGCCAATATCTAGAAGAATTTATCTATGAAAGGCTAGAGTCTACATCGTGGTGATTCTTTTCCTTTCATCCATGATATGACTTTCAACGAGTCCCCTTCGATAACTAATGGAAGCCGAAGTGAGGAGCTCCAAATTGATATGCTTGTGCATAATGCCCTGAGTTCTACTTCTTTTAGGCCATAAATTCATAAAGAGCCTATAAACTCAAAAATAGTATTGACTAGGGTATCGTTAAGGAGCCCACCAACTCCAGCTAGTCCAGGATTCCTTAAAGAAGCTTCATGGAAATTCATTTTGAAACAATTAGGCTCTGATAGTATCCACTTCGAGGTAGGTTTTTCTTTTCTTTTGTTGCTGTTGGCAATTTCTATTCACTTCATTGTAATTTCTTCTACTGAGTAATTAGTAAACTCATTCATCATTGTGGAGCCATAATATTTGACCTCGCTTGCAGCTGCTTTGTGACGTCCATTGAGCTACATGAGTGAAGGACCCAAGAGACTTTGAATGTTTACAAGATTGCATTCTAGATTAACTAAATTTTTGGACATGATAGGAATAAGTGGTCATGATTTTTAGCTGCATCCTTTGCACAGATGCAGAGCAATTCGGTCCACACCATGTCACAAGTTAGTCGCCTATCGTGAACCTCTGACCATGTGTGCATTGATATTTTTGGAGGGACTAATGAGCTCCAAATTATCTTTGCAAATGGTCAAGGTTCATTTGCTGGGGATAGATTTGCATATGCAGATATCACGGTCAAATTACCACATGTGAGGTGGGTGTCTAGTATATCTTATCAGCTTTTTGAACGTTGATCTTCATGGCTCTTAACTTGAGAGAAAGCTCGTCAAATTGTCTTTTTAATGGCCCCTTATAAGTTGTTATACTTGAATATGCCACCACGTCTCATTGCCTGCCGGCATGAAATAGTCAGAGATTTTTTACTCATTTTTTTTAGCCGCCCTAAAAATCCTTGGATAATCATGTTTTAGGACCTGTCGTTTGAACCATTCATCTGATTAGAAGCAAATTATGTCCTCTTACCTATGTAAAGCCTTGTATTGTATGAAGAATTGAATAGCAAGAATTTTGATATATCTTTCTAAATAGGCGATCCTTAGAACTTTCTTCACTTTTGACCCATTTAAGTTGTTTTGGCTGGTACATGCCTAAATGAAGGAGTGCCAAACAGGTTGGGTTCATTGGAGTATCTCCACAGCCATTCTGTTAACAGTGTCTCATCAACTTCTTTCAAAATGTCTTATTCCTAGACCACCGTTCTCCTTAGGCTTGTCAATAGTGTTCCATGCTACTAGATGAAATTTCTTTTTCTCCTCCCCTTTGCTTCACAAGAAGGTTCTTTTATCTGCACCATCTTATTGATTACTTTGGTTGGACATTGAAAGACCGACATATAATATATTGTAAGACCGCTCATAGAGGCCTTCAAAAGAGTGAGTCGCCCACCTCTAGATAACAATGTTTTTTTTTTCCTTTCCAAATTGATAACCTTGATTGAAATATTTTTATAACATGATCCCACAACTTGTGGTTTGGGTGGCCTAACACTAGGGGCAATCCAAGATAAAAGCATGGCAATGTTCCTTTCTTGCATCGAACATCACTTGCCATTGCTTCTACTTCTTGCTCGGTGATATTCATTCCAAAGACTTCAGATTTATTGAGATTGATTTTTTTGACTTGTAAACAGCTCATAAACTTTGAATATAGCCTGCATGCTCTTCCATTGGTGATGCTCATATTCTACGATCAACATGGTGTTGTATGTGAATTGGAGATAGGACACCTTCAAACTTGATGTAGGCACTAACAAGCCTTTGTAGAGATTGTTGTGCATCACTTCTTTCATGGTTGAGTTGAAAATCACAACCACACTGATGAATTGATAGGGAGACATGGGATCTGCTTGTCGCACTCCCCAGAAACTTCGAAAAAATTCTTTGGGAGAGACATCTACAAGAATTGAGAAACAAGGGGAGTCTTGCTACAATGGTAGAGTTGTTGTCATATGATCTTGAGATCATGTGTTCAAGGCATGAAAATAGCCTCTTGCAAAATGCAAAGTAAGGTTGGATACTATTAACCCTTGTAGTCCGCTCCTTCTCTATACCTTGCATACACGGGAGCTTCGTGCACCGGAGATGTCCTTTTTTATCTACAAGAATTGTGAAAAAGTCCGTTCTAAGACATTTTTGGATCTACAATCGTCATTGATCACCATAGTTCCTTTTCTAGAGCACTATATCAGTAATCAACCATTCAATTCGATTAAAAGCCTTTTCTAAATGAAGCTTGCAAATGAAACTGGAAATTCTAATTTTGCGCATCAAATCAATACTTTCGTTTGCCACCAGGACACAATCAACTATATTTCTCCCTTCCATGAATGCTGATTGATGCGATGAGATAACATCCACGAGCGCTTCTTTTAGTCATTTGGCAAACACTTCCGTAAGAATCTTACAGCATGCTCCAATGAGACTTATTGCGCGAAAGTCTTTCAAAGTTTTAGCCTCTTGCTTCTTTGGGATAAGTACTATAAATGATGCATTAACATGCATGTCTATATCGTCACCCCTGTAAAATCCATCCAAAAAAGCAACTACATTAGTTTTAACAAAAGGCTAGCATACTTGGTAGAATAGTAGACAACACCCGTCGGACTTGGGGCTTCCTTCTTCTATTTCTTCTATGATGAAAGGTCTCTCCATCCAAGATTTAGTATCCTTGTTAAAATTTTAATTTGTAATCCTTCCAGAAAAGATACATCTCAATATTCCCTTTCGTAGAGGCATTTGTAAAATCTAATCACTTCAACTCAACCATTCATTAAAAGAGATGAGCTTCTGTTTGAACCCCTATGAGCACTTGCCATTGCATGGGAAAATTTTACGTTGTGGTCACCTTCCTTCAACCACATTTTGTGTGCTTCTTGTCTCCACTTTATTTCTTCCTATAGCTCTAAATAGCCAATTCGATTAGGCATCTTCCAACCAATTCTTCACTCTCTCCTATTCTATTAGACTGAGTGATGTAAGTTCTAATTCAAGATTAGCTCAGGTGATGGTTTGATCTCTGTTATGATTCTTTGCCCAAATCTCTAACTTATTTTTAACAAACTTCAACTTTAGGGCAATATTTTCCAAGCATTCTCTTGGGCTGGGTTGGTGTTGTTGTTTTCTACAAGTGCATGAGCTATTATGGTATAGGTAATGCCAGTACGGGTCGATCCCACAGGAACGCACTTTAAGAATTTGGAGTTTTTAATAAAATTTAATTATTTAAAAATTTAAATTAATTGACAAAAATTAAGAGAAAGAAATCAGACTTCATATTCAGTTTAACAATGAAATTCTAGAGGTCTAATTTCAAAAAGAAAAAGAAAAACAACAAAACCTTAAGAAAGACTAAAACTAAAAAAAATTAAGAAAAATCTACTTCCCTAGTTCAAGTACTGTCCAATTCATCAATTTTGGTATCATAAACTTTGATCAAACTTCATTAGCATATTCGATATGTCCTTGATTAATGATCTAACGGATGAATTTGTCAAATTCTTCAAATTTTCAGAGATCTAGTCTAATTAATGAATTTAAGAATTAATGTCTTTGATCTGATTTTAGAAATCAAATTGAGATAAGGAACAACAATTAAACTAGAAACTATCCTAAAAACAAGTTATAAAAATTAATTAAAATTATGAATTAAAACATACAAGAAATAAGAGTTTTTCTATGGTTAAACTAGAACTCTTGATTTGGTTAAGTAGGAACATATAAGATAATTTTTGGATTAACTACAGAATAACACAGAACGTGAATAACCAAAATTAAAATAGCATAGAACGCGAATAGTAACAGCAACATGATAGAAAATGTAATTTAAAATATTCTCCTATGGGCAAAAGTGGAATTTCCCCCTAAACTTCCTTAAAACTTCCATAAAACAGAGTTTGCCAGAGAAGATGGGGATGATTGCTGGAAGCTGATGACGGTGTTGGCCTGGGTGGAGATGCTTGCGGTGACGTTGCCTGGTGTGCTGGGTGCTTGTTTGGTGAGGGCTGGAGCTGGCGTCGTCGACTGGCTGAGTGCAAACAAAGGAAGATCTGAGGAAGACGATGCCGTGGATGCTGGAACATTTGACGTGGGTAGACGATGATCTAGAAAGACTGGACAGAGAGGGGAGGTACTTGATAAGCCCGTCGACTGGTCAGCTGGTGGTAGCAGGACCTGGGCACGTCCTTGGGTGAAGTGGTTGGAGCAGATGCCTCTGGAAACAGGGGAGAAAGGGGCCGTCGCACGGCTTTGGAGGTCACCTACTAGGCTGTGCACTAGAGTAAAAGGGAGCAAGGGAAGACAACTGGTGGAGTGCTGTAATGAAGCCTAGTGTGGTGAACAGAGGAGTGGACACAAGGAGGAGAGACAAGTGGAAAGGGATTTATGCGGTGGTGCGGTAATGGGAAAACCAATGATGGGGACGATGATAGGTGCATGATGACTGGGAATGTAAAGTGGAAGATGGAGAAAAAGGGTAAACATCGATGATGTAGAATTAGTGCTGGATGTCTGGGTTGCTTCAGAGAGAGAAAGAAAACAGGGAGTGGTGGAGACGTGATGGAGAGTAGGGGCTGGTAATGGGTGATGGTGCAAGAAGGAAATTGGAAAACAAGAGGATGTGAGATAGAGATGAAATAAGGTAAAAGATAGTGAAAGACACAAAGCACCAGGGAAAGGATGATGAAAAACTGGAAAACTAAAAGCAGAACTAAGAAAATCCAAAACTCCCAAAACTCTCAACTTCCAACTCCCTACGGTTTCCCATCTTTATGACTTTCTCCCTTCCTAATTCTCCTCTCCTTATCTTTAGGATCTAGTTTCCTACTAGGAAACTTCCTCCTAACTTCCATTCTCATCCATGTTTCCTGTCCTTATTAGAATTCCTATTTCTTTAGGAAGTCTTGCCTGATTGATCTTCAAGATGATCTACATCGTCAAAATTTAATATGATCCACCTATTCCTCTTTTGATCGATCTGCACCATTGAACATCAATCTAAGCAATCCAACCCTCCTTTAGTTGATCTGCAAGGCCAAAGGCTAGATTAGAGTCATCTAAACCGTATATTAAGCATCTGCTTAGCTTAATTGATCATCTGACTGTTAATTTTGACAATTTATGGTTGGATGGTCAATTTGAGCTAAAATTTATATTTAATCAAAAAATTACCAAATTAATGAATTGGATGGTCTAAATAAATGCTAAACTAAGGGTCTTTTGGCCAAAATTAAACACTTAACAATTGACTTCTCTCCAACAACTTTCAATTAGTATAATCATGCTTTGCCTTTGCAGCCACAAAATTTTAAACCAAAATAGCCTCGGACCCTAAGATTCCATAGTTGTTTTGTGCAAAACTGGCTTATGGTCTGATGCTATAGGAGGTGTCTTGGTAGGATGAGAGGTATAAATTATTGCATATGAATTGGTCTATTTTGCTAAGAATGGGGACTTCTTGTTTATTAGACCAAGTATATCGACCTCGAGAGATGGGAAGATCAAAAGCTTGTTGTTCTCTATGAAATAATTGAAAGACATCATTCATGTTGATAACGTTGTGGCCTTATTTATTTTTTTCATATATAGATTTGATAACATTGAAGTCAACTCCAATTAACCATGATCCTTGCCATCTATTTTGGATGAATGATAATTCCTACCAAAGTGCCTCATGTTCACCATCATCATTTAGCCAATAAACCCCTATACTACAGATAATCTAATTGCTTGCCTTGATGTATAATTTTAATGCCATAGAGCGAGCTCCAATGAATTTATCCTCTACTAACACAATGATTCTATTCCATGCAACCAATACTTTGTTGGATCTATTGATGGCATCCATGTTCTCCAATTCATAATCCCTACTTATGCCCAATGCCCTGGCATGTTCTTGGTTTCAATTTGTGATTTTTGTTTCTTGAAGCATTAAAATCCACAGCTTAAATTTGGAGCAAATCCTTTGGACCCGCATCTTATTCTTGGGTTACCTAGCCCATGTATGTTCCAAGCAATAGTAATCATGTGAAGCTTATGTTGTCATTTACACTCATTATATTCTACATCATATGTGTCACTAAGGTGTGTATGAAATATATTGTATTAGCTATGTTAGTTGTTTTTGGAATATATATCCAAAGCGAAGGTGTTTGAATTAGTCATGTTAGGGTCATGGCATTTGAAATGACCACTTATGTTTCCAAAGCAGGCTACTATTGTGTTAGATCTGCCATGGTTTGGCAGATTTGATGATGAGAGCGGAGGGTGGGGGAGGACATGAGGATTTAGGTGGTTTGGATATCATGCCTACATCCATGGTAGAGAAAGAATTTATTATCTGATTAGATTATATAGTGAGGAGGAGAAGGGAGAGGAGGCTCAAAGCCTCCCTCAACTCTCCTCTTCTCTACACCTCAGTCTCTCTAACTCACAATTTCAAACCCTAACATCTTCTATATATAGGGGTTTCTCTCTCACATGGATATGGACCACATATTGGCCAAGCCTAACAATCTCCCCCTCCATGCCCATGTGAGGAGAATGAAATAAATCCTTATAGCTTGGTTCAACTACCCCAAATTATAAGCATAGCTTTCATCTAGCTCCCCCTCCAATAACCATCTACGCTCTCCAATGCCTCCATCAGCAGTCTGTGCTTATTTGCCATTTTTCCTAGAAAGGGTGCTACTCCCCGTACTTTGACTCTTTAGTGAGTCAAAGTGCCCACAACCTAGATTGTAAAGGATCAATGGCTACTTGTCCAATTCCTAATCTAATTTTTTTTTTTTGGTTCTCTCATCGACGGTAGTCCATAGTTGGATCTCTCCTTCACCTGGCATCTCTGCTACTTCACCATCAAATTGGCCTCTGCATAGCTACTTTCTTCTCCTTCATCTTTCTCTTCTTGTTGCATAGATTTCTAGGTTAAGGAGGAGACAAATGCTGTCTCACCAAAATTTTGGGCACCCGAGGCACGGTTCTCTTTTATTTCTCAGGATTTTCATATCACATTCACTCTCCTCCTATTGAATGACATTTGAAGAAAAGCCTTGCCAGACTTCCCTGTGCAACTAAAATTAAGATTATTAATAGGAATGACAGTGTTGTTGTCCTTTGAAGCACATTGAAACTCTCATTCTTAAGCTATTTATCAATCATTGCCATAGGATTTGAGACCATGGATGCCACAAATCCAATCACAAAATTTGCCATCACGTGGGTCCTAAGACCATCCTTCATCCACCCCCTGGTCCAAAATCATCTCCTTGAGCTAGTCATACAATGCTCCATGGGGGCCAGTTCGTCCTATTCAGATATTCACGACCAAGAGGTCTTGGATTCTCTTTCGGATAGGCCCTAATAGGAGAAGGAAGGCTGGAATGCCACCATCACAATCATCGCCAATTCACAATTAGGGATGAGGCCCCACAAACTTATCATTGCCTTCTCATTTCTCCCTTTCACCAGCAACAATTCGTTGGCTTTGGAAAATCTTGCCAGTTGCCTTCACTTGCGAAACCTATCAATAGGTTACTTGTTAGGAAAAGTAGTGTTGGGTCGAAACAATATCTCACAACTAAATAAAATTGAGACACAAAATATTTACAACCCCCAAACTAAATCAAGAGAAAAACCATGGGCAAGAGTAGAAGGATTTTCACTATGAAAGAAATTTTACAACTTCTCTTTAAATACAAGGAGAGAACAAACACACTCTTTTTTGAAATAGGAGAAATACAACTTTATCTCAAAAACAAAGGAGAATAGTCAAAGAAACAAAAAAAATTCTCTCCTCAAAATGTGATCACACTCACTATTCTCTTCTGAATTCTTCCTTATTTATAGAGAAGAGCTACTTACTTTAAACAACACATCTTTACTTCTCAAAAGCCAACTAACACTAATTAATAGCTGTCCAACTTTTATTTCAATTTATATTCATCCATAACTATAAATGGATCCAACTTTTTAATTGCTCTAACCTCCATTCACCATAAATCAAACAACGTCCCCTTTGTTTTTCTTTAGCTTTGCCAAATAAAGCTAATCCTAATTGAGTGCATTTAATGCTCAATTGTTGCCTTTGTACAATCAGCATTGCTTGGCACATATTTGACATTCTTTATATATAGGGAGAGAGCAAAATGTCCAAAAGAAAATTTGGCAAGTTGAAGCCAATTTTCCAAGTTAAGAAATGTGTGCCACCACCTAAAAAAAACTTTACAGGTGACATTCTTCCCTTTAAAGTCATTTTCCATATCCTTCTATCCTTTCAACACTTGCCAGTTTCATGCCACCTACATTTCTACTAGGCCATAGGAGGATCTACACCATATAAATTTGTCAGCATTAATCAACTTTGTCTTAACATTTGTTAGGTTATCTTTTATGTGAATCTTTTCCACAATCACACTTCCTTCTTCCACTACTTCTAAATAAAATGATATTGTATACCTATGTGCTTTGTCATAGAATGAAAAGTAGGATCCCTTGTGATGAGTAATACATTCTCATCATTACAATACAAGGAATTTTTTTTCTTGTCTGTGCCTGAGTTCTTCTATTAGTTTCTTTTAATTCAAATTGCCTTCTTTCAAGCTTGTTTAGTTAATATATATTCTACTTCTATTGTAGATAAAGCCACAACTATCTGTAATTTGGATGGCCCAGCTCACTGCTCCTACTGCAAGTGTAAACACAGTCTATAGTGGATTTTCTTTGATCAAGATCACTTGCAAAATCTGAGTTAACATAGCCTCTAATAATAAATTCTAATCCTCCAAACATAATGTAGTATCTGAGGTCCCTTTAATGTATTTAAGGATCCTCTTAATAGCATTCCAATGCTCCCTACCAGGATTTGCCATAAATCAGTTGACCATGTGCTAGACCTCGAGTTTTCAAAATCCTTTTTAAATACTATTTTGAAATTCAAGATATCCCTTGTTTAAAATAAAATAATAATTTTTTTATATATTGTTTTCATATATAGATTTGATAACATTGAAGTCAACTCCAATTAACCATGATCCTTGCCATCTATTTTGGATGAAAAACAAATACTAAAACTCATCACATTCTAAAATCTCCAGTCATGACCACATCATAGTACAATCCACTAAATAAAAATGAGTCCTACTTCTAATGTTGATAGGCATTTACATTTTCAAGTAGTACATGAACACACACACACACACACACACACACACACACACACACACACATATTAAGTTGTGAAGTTCACCCTTCCAATATTGGAAATCTAAATCTTCTATAATTATAACTCCATGTGTTGATTCACATTCTCAGCCAGACCTGTTCATCCTCCCATTCTAATTCTTCCAATCTAAGATATTGTAAAACAAATTCCAATGTCTTAGCAAGCTTGCGCTTGTATAGGTGGAATAAGTCACAATTTTAACATGTTGTTCATGATTTACATAATTAATATATTTTGATATTTTATCATATTTAAAAAAAATTGCTCATAATGTTTCAAGATAAGTGTTCATGTTGAATTTAAAACTTCTCAAATCATACATCCATAAAATCAGTTTACATGTACAAATTAGTATAGTTGACAAAACATTAGACTTCCATGATTTTTGAAGATATCAGTACCTTATCTTTTCATGAGAAAAAGCTCTATTATACCAATTTATAAGAATAAAGGAGACATACAAAGATGCACTAATTATCTAGGGATCAAACTTTTGAACCACACTATGAAACTTTTTTGAAAGAGTGATTGAGAAGAGGCTACGACATGAAACAAGTGTATCGAAGAATCAGTTTGGTTTCATGCCTGGGAGGTCTACCATGGAAGCTATTTTCTTACTAAGATAATTAGTAGAGAAATATAAGGAGAGAAGGAAAGACCTCCACATGGTCTTGATCGACTTAGAGAAAGCTTATGATAGAGTCCCTAGAGAGTTAATATGGAGGGTGTTGGGTGATAAAGGGGTTTCTCAGGGGTATATAGATATAATTAAAGATATATATGAGGGAGTGGTAACAAATTTTAAGACCACTAGTAGCATGACTGGTGATTTCCCTGTCACTATAGGATTGCACCAAGGATTGGCATTGAGCCCATACCTTTTCACATTGGTTATGAAAGATTTAACAAAACATCTGCAAGACGAGATTCCTTAGTGCATGCTATTTGCAGATGATATAGTCTTACTTGATGAGACAAGGGAGGGTGTAAACACAAAGCTAGAGTTATAGAGAGAAGCATTAGAATCTAAAGGATTTAAAATTAGCCGAACTAAGATAGAATATATGGAATGTAATTTTAGCAAGGAGAGTAGGAGTGAATCACCAGTCAAGAATGATAACTAAGAAGTCCTCGTAAAAGACCACTTTCGGTACTTAGGATCAATGATTCAAGAGAGTGGAGAGATTGAGAGGGAGGTTACCTAGAGAATCCAGGTGGGATGGAACAAATGGAGATGTTCATATGGAGTTTTGTGTGATCGGCGGGTGCCACTCAAACTAAAAGAAAAATTCTATAGGATGACCATAAGGCTGGCCATGCTCTATGGATTAGAGTGTTGGGTAGTTAAGGAACATGATACTCATAGGATGAGTGTCGTAGAAATGAGGATGTTGAGATGGATGAGTGCTAAGACAAGAAAGGATAGAATTAGAAATGAAAATATTAGAGAAAATTTAGGGGTAGCACCAATAGGTAACAAGATGAGGGAGATTAGACTTAGATGGTTTGGACATGATCAAAGGAGACCAACAATGGCATTGGTTAGAAGGAGTGAGGCAATACAAGTAGAAGGTTTTAAAAGGGCAAGGGAAAGGCCCAAAAGAACGTGGATAGAAGTGGTGAGGAAAGATTTAAAAACTTTGGGACTAAATGAAGCCATGGTATTTAATAGAGTGGAATGGAGAAATAAGATTCATGTGGCTGACCCCTAATTGGGATAAGGTCTTGATGATGATGATGATGATGATAATCTTTTCATGAGGATTCAAGCATTATATGCCTTTATTGTTTCACAAACATTTAGTCATATCAAGATCATTTTTCATGCATAAACACATAATCATTCTAAATTTGTTCATAACATATAGCCCTTCAAGATTGTTCATCATACACGATCACTCAATAGTTGAATCAATTTATAAAGATTGTGTTGTTATCATGTTTAAAAGTAGTCATCTAACATATTTTCCTTCATAACACACTGCATTTTAAATGCATGAATGATTCAAGACGTGATCATATAAAGAAGTTCAAAATTCTCAATTAATCCAACATATTAGTAAGCCAACCATGGTAAAACATTGGTTTAGAAAATTGGACGTGTATCTTAATTCTAATGGTAAAACTATCAACTAAATGTAAGTGTTAAAGCATAGTAATTAAAGATGGAGAAAGTTGATAAAGTTAAATAGCATATTATGTGCTCAAAGTCTAATCATTAGCAAACCAATATTCAATAAATCTTTGATCTGGCAAAACCAAAAGCAGTTCATGGTTCCAAAAGCGAATTATCAATTAAATATGCGCATAAATTCTCCATATCAAATCAAGCTAAAGATCATAAATGTGAAAATCTAGTGGCATACAATCCTACCACTAGGAGGACAGCATATAGTCGTGCCATCTAGATGGTGACATACAACTTTGCTCCGAAGGGATTGGTTAAGACTCTAGAGACTGACAAGCATGTCTAACATGCCCAAACCCAAAATCGAAGCTCCTATGCTCAAAGGGCCCTACCATTGTCGTAGGTGACTTCTGCACCCTCTTTGTTGACTTGTGGATACTGCATGGTCTATCCTCATAGAACCTCATGGGGGCTACCTGATTACCCTTTTAAAGAGCTTCCCCAGGAGAAGCTAACTCTTATTGCCTGTTGTCTCTATCGCAGGCCTGTGTCAATATCATCTCAAAGGTTAGTGGCCAACTATACCTCCTAGCATAGTGTCTCCAAGACTTACATTAGAGCATAGCTCGCATCCCTCAGCCTTAGGGCCATCCTAGATATGCTTGCCTCTAGGTCTCACGGTCATCCTAGACATGTTTGCTTCCAGGTCTTACTGCCAACCTAGGCGTGCATGCCTTTAGGTCTTACGGTACTCATGGATCACCTACCAAAACAATGATCAAAATCACATGTCCAGGACTTAGGGCTACTCAAAGAGTACCTGACAAAAACATTAATGAAATCCATATTCGCCAGGGCTTATAGCTACTACTAGAACTCTTGCCTTTAGCATAAATCAAATAATATCTGTAGAATCAAATAACAATGATGAAAATTGCATCTCCAGGACTTATAGCTACTCATAGAGTGCTTGCTTAAAATATCAGTCAAATAACATCTCTAAGACTGTGCCCACTCATAGAGTGCTTGCCTAAAACAAAAAGTCAAATAACATATCTAGAATCAAACTCTAGGACTTATAGTTGCTTATAGAGAATTTGCCTAAATTTTTAATCAAATAACATCTCTAGGACTTACGGCCACCCATGGATTACCTGTCCAAGAAAAAATAAAATAAAATCTCTAAAATTACTATATGAGGATAAATTTGTTATTTTAAAGTCACGTGAGAAATCATTCAAATATATTCATTTCCAAGGTATAAGAACCTTTCCAACCCATATCCTTGACAAGCTATAAAAACATGTTTTCATGAGCTTTTAAAACATTGCATTCATCATTCATTAAATAATGCACTCAAGTTTCCAAAAACATGCATTCAACATCCCCATCAAAACAACTAGTGTCAACCATACATGGTTAGGTCATGGCTCCTAACAAGTACTTATCTTATAAAGATAATGAAACTCTTTCATGCTTTTAGTCATTCAACAATGCATCCAAGAAATGATTATAAAGGATGGATCTTTAAATAATTATTAAAAATGCATGTTGCTAAGTGGATCATATTCCAACTAGTGATAAAGTCGCATCAATAATGACAAACATGTTATGGCTCTAACCCACATCATGTAGATATCTATTGTGTTTGTACATGGTATTTAAAGATCCTTTCTAAGCATGGATGTTAATTATTTTATATGAATGTGATTATTTGAAGTCATACATAACAGTAGCTAAACCATTTTAATGAATAGTAGTAAGGATCATGTTAAAATAAACCTTGTTAATGGCTACTGATAATGCAATTGTCATTTTGTCTCTCAATTATGAAGATATTAGGATTCTTTCCTTCAACTTTTAGTCATAAGTACAATTATGAGTTTAACACCTTAACTTTTTCTACCCTAAGACCAATCATTAAATCATTTTGGAGATAGTATGACTTTTTCTAGCAAGTTGCTTATGTCTCCTTATAATTCAAAACATGTGAGTTACACTAAAATCTTTATTTTATTACTAATGTGCTTATTAGCATTCAGTATTACTTGGACATTCTAGGCGTTGTAGTATCAAGTTTAGTGTTTATATGTTAGTAGCATCTGTAAGGTCAAACCATGTTCTGGCAATTAATATGTGTCCATAAATAGTTAAAATTAAATTTCTTGATCTACCTTTGCAATTTTTTTTTGAAAACTTATAAAGTTCTTCCACCAAGCCCTGATCTAGGTATTACAATATCCACTAGATGTAAGTGTATGTTTTAACCAAGGTGGGAAGTCTTTCCACTCATTTGTCCTAATATTATAATTAGGATAAACCAAGTATTTCAAGTTCATCTCACATATGTAACTAGTCAAAATCAAATCATGGTTCCAATTATCTCAACACCAACTAAATATATATAGTAAGTTCCAGTAGAAGAGTGTAGTCTCTACTCTTTTGTTTGGATGTTCTAGTTAGGGCAACATTATAATTTTTTATTTAAATTCAGTGATTGCACTTCCAATTTGGTAAGGTAAAATGTGTCATGAGATAATCACATAGTTCTTCACATTATTCCATAATTTTAGTAATTAAAGACAATACTCAATTAATTCATCATTTACACTAACATGAAAATTATTAAGCTTTCCATCATAGAAATCTTAATCCACCTACCTCAGACAAAGAACCCCTCGTCTGTACCTCTCAAGTCACAATTAGACTCAACTCTAGGATTGATCCACCTCAGTCCCACTACCAGGTCTAATTTAGAATCCAAGTTATCCATCTAAGTTGGAATCTTGGTTATAAAGTTTAGATTATATTTCTAATTCTCAATTTTATTATGTTTTAACACAATCCAATGGTTCACAGCTGTGGGATGTCAAGCTGGGCTTTTCCCAGGTTAGTTGGTGATTCAAATCACCTTAAACTAGGCCCACCAATAACTATTAGACTCATTTCTTACTCAATTTATAATTTAATTCAGAATTAAAATGCTCACATTAGGTTAAATTTAGAGGATCCATCATTAAGTCAACTAATTAGGAATGTTTCTATGCAAATCATACTCAATTTTAACTAATTATGGCCAAATCCACAAAATTAAATGGTTAGGATGGTCAACTTAAATGATATTTAGCTGTTTTTATCATTGAATCATCAACCAATCATCTCGAAAGTGCTCAATTTAGGCTATCTGCAGTGATCTGGCCAAAATTATCCACATAATCGTCCCATTCCAAATAATATATTAATTAATCTTAAAGGATCATTTGAATGGTTTAGATCATCAAATTGGATCCAATTTCATACTTGTATCCTTGGTTGATCTCAGTCATTGATAAAGATCAGTCAGAATGCCTCAACCACGCACCGGATAGATGATCACTGACATGGATTTTGATTTGCACATCAAGAGGATAATAATGAATGGTTCATATTGTGTTGGATGGTTTGATCGATCATAGATCAAATGATCTGATGTCTGATCGAAGGTCTTATCACGATCGATAGTCAAATTTTCTTCGATCAATGAATGGAAAGATAAGTCTTGTTTCTTGCATTGCAAGGATCATGGTGGTTATCTTGGATCTATGAGATTCCCCCTGGATTAGGTAGTAGAAGATGCTCACCAGTGCCAACTTAAGAGAGAGAGAGAGAGAGAGAGAGAGAGAGTGTGTGTAACAGCCCGAAGGCCCACACCCTGCAACGATATTGTCCGTGCCGGAGTGCCCATACACCCCGCACAGTTTTGTTCTTCCCCAGTTGCCCAGGGAAAAGGCCTCGTTGCAAGGGAAGTCCTCATCACTCTTATCAAGAGCCCAGTAACTTTCCCCCTAGCGATGTGGGACTAACTCTCAGTCTTTCACCTTGCCTAGAAGCCTGCCAGCCCTCTTGGCCCGCCCTCATCGGCCAAGGCTTCACAACCTCTCCCCCTTAGAGGACACGCGTCCCCGCGTGTCTTACCACACGCGAGCGCCTACGTGCGGCTAGCCACCCACACCGGGTCGGGGTCTGGCTCTGATACCAACTTTGTAACACCCCGGATTTTTAAGACAATTTATTATTATTATAATAATGGCATTTTAAATAAGAGCATTTTGGGATCCCATGAGAAAAGATTTATTTAACATTTTACCAAACCTATCTTAAAACTCCAGGTGTTAATTTTCCTTTCTCAAAATGGCGTACATGTAATTTAAACATAAATAAATAATCCGCTTATAAATCAACGTCAAATAAATATGGCCCAGGGTCTATCCATCATAACATCCCATATAAATGTCCAACATATGTCCAAAGATTTAAATCACATCCAATTATAAAGTATGCAGTCCATAATAAAATTCAAATGATAATCCACTCTAATGACTCACATTACTGTCTAAAACTATAGGGAAAACTAGTCTTCAGCAGCTCTCCAGGTTTATCAACCGCTTTTCCTTTCCTGGTGTCGCGCTCGAGATCTAAGGCATTGCAAAACAAAGCAATGCCTCAGCAAGCTATCGCTTGTATAGGTACATAGACAATTAATGTAATAAATGAAAGAAATAATGAACAGCATTGATGAAAAGTCTAACATTTATGAAAATAGTGAGATCATAATGCCCTGTTCAAATAAATGCCAATTTATTCCATATGCTAAAACATGAAATTCACTGAGTTAAAAGCAAAACATGACATGAATCAATAACATGGAGCATACAACAAGAATAAGGGCACCCTAAGGTAATGGGTCCCACCACATCGCACTAACATCCCTGATCAGGAGTACACGTAGTCAACCTCTGAGTGTCGTCACACCCAGGCATATCATCCATAACCATGCTCATCATACATGCACACATAATAAGAATATGGTCCATCATGCTGCAGTGGCAACCCTCTATGGGTATCAACCACCGCCGCTCTCCGTTGACACCATAACGGGAGACTAAACGTCTGTCCCCATGGAAAGGCTCAGACCGGTAGTGTGGACTATCCATGTTACCAAACCCCTACCGAATGCCATCTATGGGCAGGTGTCTATCATATCACAAACTCATCACATCATAATCTCGGAAGGTGGGTGGCCGGCCCTATCCCTCCTAGCATGACGCCCACCGGGCAAGAGCACCCGTCATCAAATTTAAAACACGGAAATCATATGTATATGCTAAAACTCAAGAGCACTTATAGCTTGCAATCCTCAAGACATGCCCCTCATCCTGGGGTTAGCCTATAAAAGGACCAAATTTAATAAGCCTCTATTCTCATTTCCATGTAAATCCATGCATTTTCTATATATACAATAAGAAATAAATCTCTAATTAAGCATAACTAATTAACATCATACTTGTAAAAGCATTTTAAATAAGTTTATTCAGTAAAAGATTTCAATTTGAAATAACCATTCTGTACGCAATGTCGCATGAAATCCACGGTAAATAATAATTGCATTTTAAAACACAATCACACATGATGCTATGTTTAAACATGGTTCAAATATCAAGGCAAAACATTAGTTGTCGTCACCTACCTCAGTGTGAGACCACTAACTTGCTAATAACTCCCTTGAACTGGTATATTCAAGTGCACCTGTACATGTCACATCACTATTTAAAAATTTTTCTAAATAAAAAGTTGTCATTTCTAAGTTTTTAAGTTAAAACTAGGTCCGCTTCGTCAATACGGTCACAACGCCTCTTCCGGATCGTGATTTGGACCTCTCTAGCTCCCAAAAATCAAGTTTTAGTGAAAACTACGCTTAAATGGGGCCTGCCGGACCACCATAAGGTGGTTTATACCGGAGGCGCCCCTTTTTCGCCGGTTTACACCGGTGTACACTGGCGCACGAAGACGCACGCCGACGCAGACGCCACACGGGACGTGTCGCGTCCCGGCCCCACCGCGACCGCCATCCGGCTTCCCCCTGCACGCGCGCGGCTCCGCGCACGCGTGTGACGACGACGTCATGTGACGTCGTCCTTTGTGCGTCCCCGACTGCGTCCTGGCGTCAGCGCCAAGGCACTGACGCCGTTGACGACGCCGGAGAAGACGACCAGATTCTGGTCGCCTCCTGCGGAGCTACAGAGCTCCGTTTTGCTTGATTTTTGCGCCATTTTCTTCAGAATTCTCTCTAGAATCCATTTATGCCCTCCTTTTGCACTGATTTTTCCAAAAACCATGGTTTTTAAATGATTTTTCCCAAGTTCCTAAAAACATCCCTAGGTACTGGTTTTTGGGTTTTCTGGAGAAATCCATTGTTGGATCAGTCCCAAATTTAAAGGGTATGCTCTTGGGTCTCTTGTGCACTAGTTGGACGGTGCGATTTTCAAACGGACTAGGTTTGATCTGTGAAATCACGCTCCAACAGTAGCGTGCACACAGGTTCCTAAAAATCTGATTTTTCCTAATTTTTTAAACGTTTTCTTAATTAATTTTCTAATTAATAAATATAGAAAAAACATGGATTTGAGGCTTACCTTGCGCCTGACTGGTGTTGCTCGTATTTTCGGGGTTCTACTCACCGGAAAATCCAAGTTTTGCAGGGCTAGGGTTTTGCGTAAACACTCAGAGAAAATGCTCAATGGTGGAGCATTTTGGCTCCTAGAGGAGCATAGATATAGGGTTTTAGAGTCTTGGGGAAGAGTTTCTCTTCCCCACACGTCTCTTCCCATGTCTCTCCGGCGATTTCGCCGGACTGGTAGAGACGTGTGTAGACAGGGGTGCCGTTATCAATTTGGACCCCTGTGTAACACGTTTCTGTCAAAAGACCAATCTGCCCTTACAACTTTGACGGCTCATAACTCCCTCATTTGAGCTCCGTTTTTCGCGTTCTTGGTGGCGTTGGATTCGTATCGACGAGAAATTTCTAATTCTTATGTTTCCAGGAAAAAATTTCATCCATAAATTTTTTATTTTAATTTATTTAAAAATTTCCTATTTTATCCTAAAAATTAAGGATATTACACAGAGAGAGAGAGAGAGAGAGAGAGAGAGAGAGAGAGAGAGAGAGAGAGAGAGAGAGAGAGAGAGAGAGAGAGAGAGAGAGAGAGATGACAGTGGTCTTGGCAATGTCACCACTACAACACACTTGACAAGGAAAAAGAGAGATGGAGGGGAATGAGGTTTGTGGCACCTCAACTTACAGTGCAGGTTAGGTTGTGGTGGAAAAGGGAGACAGGCAAGGAGGAAGGAAGGAAGGAAACTAGTTGGCACAGTCAATGAGGCTATGTTGGTCGGAAGGGAATGAGATAGAGAAGGGATTGGGCTTGGATGACGTAGTTGAACAGCATATGCAACAGTGCTGCCACGCTAAAGAGGAAGGAAATCATCATGAGGGTCTGAACAGAGGGATCTCAGGGTGTCACGCCTCTGTGGGTGTCATTCCGATGTTGTTTGGCTTGCATGGTGGGACGACCTCATTGAGTGGCACACACAATAGAGGTGTACATTGTTACCCTAGATGGCAGCTTACCAGACTAGAAAAGAGGGGAGTCTTGCGCCTACTCCAAGAAAGAAATGGAAAGGATAATTTGTTCGGGTTTCTGTTGCAGTGGGAAACCAAATGGAGTGGAGAGGGTTCATTGGTGGCACTACGAAGAGGAAGGAAATGATTAGAGTGAAGGGAGATCTGATCGAAGGAGGTGGACACCAAAATTTTCCCTTTTTCTCTTGCGTTCCCCATATTCTTCTTTATTTTGTCGCACCCACTCCTCTCATAGTGTGCCTACTATAGCCATAAACAACCAACTTTGGCCATTGCCAAATTAGCAAAAATTTGGGATTTCCACCCCGATCTCCTTTCTCACAAAATTAGTGTTGTTGGAATCATCTTGATGCATATATTGAGGTTTTTAGGGTCAATTAAGTGCCTTTTAAAAGTTCAATTACATGAAATTCAAAACTTGGGATTCCTAATTTGTATTTCATTCAAAATAAAAATAAAAAATTTACATGAAATGAAATTTAAAAATTGGGGTTAGTATAACATCTAATTGGATTATTTCATTGATAATATTAGTAGAGAGTGTTAAGAATTGTGAGATCAGTATGTAAACAAAAGAAAACAAAAAAAAATTACCGCATTTTTTGTAACTATGATTTGTTTATTCATTATATATGAATATTTACATATATCATACCATGCTAACTATTTGAGCAATATCTGATCTTATATAAATCATTGCGTACATTAGGCTTCCTACTGCCGATGCATACAAAACTTGAGACATATCCATCCTCTTTACTTCATTGCTAAGACTCATAGTTGAGGATAATTTAAAATTGACAACAACTTGGGTAGAGATTGACTTACAATCATGTCTGTTGAAGCATTGCAAGATTTTTCTAAGAAAGACAAACTTTCTTATTTTTTTGTTTGAGTGAATTTTCTTCCCTAAAATATTGTTTAGAGGTCCCAAATCCTTCATGTCAAACTCCCTAACAAATTATGCCTTCAATTCTTTGACTAGATCTTTGTTGGGGCCTACTACTAACATGCCTTTCACATACAACATCAAAATAATGAAGTCATTATTTCCAAATATCTTGCAATACGTACAGTGGTTTGAATTGAGTCTGTCATATTTAAGGCTAATAATGAAGGAATCAAATCTCTTATACCAACATCTTGGCACCTGCTTTAGGTTATCGTTAGTCTAACTATAGGAGAAAATATCTCATTAAAGTCAATACCTTCGTTCTAAGCATATCCTTTCACCACGAGTCTTGCACAATATCACTACACTTGCCATTTAGTTTGATCTTATAGACCCACTTATTACCGATGGCTTTTTGACTGTGTAGCAATGGCACAAGTTCCCATGTTTTGTTTCTATGCAAAGCTTCAATTTCTTCTTGCATTGTTGTCATCCATAGAGAAATATCAGGACTATTCATAGCCTCCTAGAAAATTGATGGCTCTCCGTCTTTTGTTAGAAGACAATATGTAGAATTGCTTGCCATAACATAATCTAAGTGTCATGATTGTTTTCTTGTCTAATGTGTTGACAGTTGGACTTCTGTATTATCGACCTCATCTAATTCTTGTTCTTTGAGCTTATGTACTACTTTAGAAGATTCTACATACTCTGACTTATCTTCTATCTGAATAGCAGTAGTCTCTTTTAAAGTGCTATCTTTTTCTTCACTTTGCACTTTGTCATCTACAATGATCAGATCTTTGCTGATGATAACCTTGTGAGCAATGGGATCCCATAGGCGATACCCCTTATCTCCATTAGCATAGGCCAAAAATATACATTTCCTAGATTTTGGAAATAGCTTTATTCTTTCTTAGGAATTATACTTCACATATGCATGACTTCCAATATACGTAGAGAAGGATATTCTATTGGCTTACCAGTCCATGCTTCAAACCAATTGTAGTTGATGGTTATCTATTTATCAAATAACATACAATTTTGATTACTTCTGCCCCAAATGACTTTACTAGGCTTGTAGTTCTCAACATAGCTCTTGTTCTATCTAGTAGAGTTCTGCTCATCTGCTTTGTCACACCATTTTTTTGAGGAGGATGTGTAATAGTAAACTGTCTCTAAATACCCTCTTGCTTGCAAAATGTAAGAAAGTTGTCCCTAGTATATTCTCCTCCATTATATGTTCTTAGACATGATCCTTTTCCTCGATTCAAGTTCCACCTACACTTTGAAGTATTTGAATATTGGAAATACATCTTACTTTTTCTTAATTGGGTACACCCATAATCTCTTGGAGTAATCACTAATTATTGATGCAAAATATTTTGCTCCTCCTAGGGATATATCGAGTGACTCTCATGCATGAGAATGAATCAATTCTAGAATGTGTTTATTTCTAGTAGTAGATCTATTGAATTTTTAATCTATGATGCTTATTTGTGACACAATGCTCTTAGAAAGGTAAATTTACCAATTTGAGCCTCAATATGAAATTATGTTCAACGAGAATCTTCAAACTGCATTCTGATGCTACTGAAGCATTTGCCTCCTGCAAGGTCTCCCCCAAAAGCATGTATAGATTTATTGTAATCTTTTCCACTTTTATCATTACAAGCATGCCTTTGACAATCTTCATGATACCATCTTCTATATAAGCCTTGCTACCCAGGTCATAATTGTCCAAGAGACAATAGCTTTTACTTAAGGCCCTACACATGTTGTACCCCTTGGATAGTGCGAATTCTACCATTAATTTTTTTTTACTTTGATAGTACCAATACCAGCAATTTCTAAGGCATGATCGTTACCTATGAACACAAATCCTCCAAAGACAGGTTCATATGTTTAAAACCAATCTTGATGTGAGGTCATGTGCCAAGTTGCTCCTAAATCCATTATCCATACATCAGTGAGTATCCTTTTTCCTTTAGAATTAGTTTCTTCTTTGCTAAGTAAAATTTCTCCATTATCAGATGTACTTGCAACATATCGATGAAAAACTTGTTGCCTCAGGAGCCTTTTGTTGTGCCCTTTCTTGCCATAGTGGCAACACTTGACATTTTTCTTACTTTTCAAATTTGATCTATCATGGTTGTGACTCCACTGGAGCCATGTTCTGTTGATCTCCCTCTTGTTATCGATATAGCCTCTGCTTGCTACGAAGTAGATGATTTGTCTTTCTTATTTTTATTCCTAGATTCCTCTTTCAAAACAACAACTACAACTTCTTTGAAGACTAGTGTAATGACCCCGAATTTTTGTAACTTATTAAGGCAAATTCATAAAGTTTGAATTTTTAGAAATTCTGGGCTTGAATATTAGGTTGTTGAAAATTCTCTATTATAGAGATAATATTATGAATTAAAATATAGAAATTATGGATGTACTTGGAAAACTGATCGAAACAACATTAAGTACATTTAATTCTGAGTTAAAATGAAAAATCCATAATAATCTCCATTTGGGGGTAAAATGGTAATTTTACCCATATCTCATATCCAAGAAATAAGACCTCAATATTCATGAATTACTTAGAATTATGATTCAAACGCCACTAAGTACGCTTGATTCCAAGTTTGGACAAATAATGCCTATTTTTCTCCAATTTTGGAGTTACAAGGGCAAAAAGGTCTTTTTGCATAAAAGTAGGGCCCACAAAGTGGGTCAACGTTCTAAAAGGAACAATAATTGCTCAGTGCATTATTGCTAGTAGTGGAGAATGAAGAATGCATTTGTAATTAAAAATTCTAAAGTAATAAAATATCTTATCAAAAGAAATAATAAAAAATTCAAATTTGGCTATAAATATGTCCCAAAAATTTTCAAAAATTTTCACAACCTTAATCACAAAATTTTCAAATCTTTCCTAAATTTTCAGCCCCAAATTCTCATTCATCCCTCCCCAATCTCTATTTTTCTTATTTCTCTCTCCTCTTTCTAAGTGGAACAAGAGACCTAAATTCAATTAGGCACTCCGTTTCAGGTAGAATCTGATAAATTTTACCATCCATAACATCCTATACTACAGTATATACAAAAAACCCAAATTAATTTCAAGATCCAACGGTTCCAACAACAGAAAATCACAAAAACGGGGACAATCGGGCTATAGTATCATCAACCGGTAATTCTCTTAAATTGGGCATCAAATATACAATTTTTCTCCAATCAGGTAGGTGGAACTACTTCGTATACATATTTATTATGGTTTAGTGTAATTTTTATTTTTCTGTAATTTAATTTGAATGAAAAATTGTAAAATAAAAGTAAATACCAGAGCCTTCAATTCATGGTGATAGAGAGCTCAGATGGAAATTCTAACCTTTCCAATCGATCTAGAAGGGTCCAAGACCCTTAAGGTACAATTTTAAAGAAAATCTAACAAGGTTTGGACCCTCAATTGAGAGAGATTAGTTCTGCTGGGCCCAGATCAAATATGGACCTTAGGAACGGCTGTAAACTTCAATTTAAGATTGTGGAGTCATATAAACTCCAAATTGAGATCGGACAGAAGCTATGGAAAGCTTGTAATTTCTAGTTTATAATGAAAGCATAATATGTCTAAAAATTATTCCTGAATTATTCTGTATTTTGGAAATAAGTGTCCAATTTCTAAGATCTTCAAGATCTGAGGTGATCAGATCTTGGAAATTTATTTTAATGATGATATAATACTATAATAAAGTAATATCTATGGTTAATTTGGACAAATCTAGGATAAATTAGGGGATCTACCCTTTATGGTAGAAAAACCCTAAAAATACAAAGGGACCCACTTGATCAATGAGATCAAGTATGATCAGATCCTTGGGATGGATTAAATGGATGATATTATGATGGAATCCATTTAGATCATAGATGAAATCTGACAAAATCAAGTGGATATGATTTTTGGATTTTAATGGATTAAAAGCCCTAAAGGTAATTAAAACCCTTGATCTAAAGGAAAACACCTAAGATCTAATGGTTGGATCATATTTAAAGGTTTATAATAATCTTAATATAATAATCTTAATTGTCTTGTATTGAATAATATAAGTATAAATGTGATTTATGTTATAAGTTAGAAAACATGATAGTGTAATCTTTAGATGTTAGCATGCTATGCCCTAAATGATTAGTTTGTTAGTAGATTTGATTATCTTAGGGTCATGATAGTGTAAATTATAGATTTAAACATGATTCCATTAAGATAGAAGTACAATTTTATGTATTTCATAACTTAGGATCATGTTAGTTTATGTATAGTTTTATTTCATTAGGTTAAGTTATATTCATAGGAAGAATGTTAGTATATGGTTGTTAAATTTATATTTGATTTATGCTTTCAAGTTTATGATTTACTTATTGTCAAATTTTATTCAATTGTTAAATAGTTGTTAAGATATAATGAGCATAAATCACCAAAAATATAAACTAATGAAATATAGAGATTCATGGACAACTAAAGATGAATGAATGATTTTGACTTAATAAGGGCTATAGTTAGTAGGACAACATAAGGAATGATTTATCATTTCCTTGGCCCAGAGTAGGAAAATAATGAACATCCATGGATGACATTGTGCATATCCATGGAAATTAATTAAAATCAATTAGAGAAGAGACTTAAGGTTAAGAACTCATAGGAACCTTGTCAAAGGTTGAGCTAGTACCACTCTAATGGACTCTGAACATTATGGTTATAGGGGGTATACAAGAGCCAAGTGCTTTTCCCTCGCCTACCATTGAGGTAAGAGAGGTCTAAATGCCTCCTTATATGAGGGCGTATTAACCACTTTTTGAGCAGACTTTAACTGGTAAGTACTAGTCATCTTGAAATAAGGAGGAGTTGTCTAGTAATAGAAAGAAATAAATTATCTTCAACCAAGTAAGACACTAACTGGTTGAATAATAATAAGAACATAAAAAGATAGCAAATTATCTAACCCTAATAAAAATAGTAAGTAAGATAAGGGTGATCAAACAAGATGAGATCTTGTATGATAAAAAACAATAACGAAAAACAAACACCAATGTATATTAGATTGTTATGTATGATATAGATAGTATTTGTATAGATGATATTAAACCCTTAGATATATGATATTCAAGGAAGAAAGAGTCAGATTATCCTACATAAGGATGATCAAAAGACCATGTAGTATGTACCCTTGATTAGAAAAATGACATTATACATATGATTTGGTAGATATATGTTGATCGAGATTATAACAAATTTCAAGGAGTAAGAATACCTTATTGAGGTAGGTGGATTATTAAGAATGCCTTTACATGAAGATACATGTCTAATACATGATCTTATGTTTTGAAGTATTAACATGTATAATACCAATATATTAAGGTAAATACCTCAAATTGAAATATGATCCAACCAAATGATGAGAAAAATAAGTATTAAATGGTTAAGTTGAGAATTGAGAACAACCCTAAGTGAATAGGAAAGTAGAAAATATTCCAGCCCTAGAGAAACAGACAGATAGTCTGATATGTATAAGTATTATTTTACATACAAGCTTGGAGGCTTGTGGTTTTGTTTTAAACAGGCATAGGCCTGGTGATGCTATGCTAGGAGAGTTAAGAGGGTTTGGCCACCCACTCTCTGAAACTTGATGATATTGAATACCAAGCCTAAGAAAGGCTAAAAGTTGGGTGGGGCAATTATGGGAAGGCCACCACTGTGACAGCCATGGTCCTCCCATATGGACATGGATATTGTAATTTCCACTGAGAATGGTATAAGTGGATTATTGAACAGTTATTTGGGCGCTGTACGGATCAGATTGCAAGCATAGTAGTCCTTGATTATTTTGCATTATGATGCATATGAAATTGGCATAGTGAAATGCCTTAAGGGATGACATGATGAAATGCTATGTAATTGTAAATTACCAATATTTTTCCCAAGAAGGGAAAATCCCAGTATAGTAATTGGCTGAGATACAAATCTCCTATAATGAAAGGAGTTGATCAGTTTTGTATGGAAATGATTATTGATTATTTTTTCAATTTTAACAGATTTGTTCTTATATAATATGTATGTATAAAGGTGAACACAAATGAGAAGGAAATGAGATGTTCATATCAATAATAGTGGTATGTGAATGTGTTTATGATAGAATGAATTATGGGATAATTGAATATTGAGATTCTACTGTCAATAACTTACATTCTTATCCCCTACCAAGCATAGCTTGCTGAGATATTGTAAATGTTTGAATGTTTACAATATCTTAGATACAGAGAAGGAGACTTAGGAGCTCAAGACTTGAAGAACTATTGAAGAATAAGTAATAAGGGTATATCCCTTGAGAGCATGTATTTTATTTAGAACTTTGTAATTTGAATTGTATATTTGGACAAGTATTGTAAGGATACAATGGGTTGTGTACTGTGAACCACTGGATGGATCCTAGAAGTTTAATAAAATCATATTCCTTCAATGGAATTTTATTTTGTACACAAATTGTACTTATGTTATGTATGAAGTGGTGACTTGGGTTTTTAAAACAAGTTTTAAAATAAAAGAATTTTTGCTACTTTGTTTTGCGAATTTTTTTTACTAAGGAGACGCCCTTGCCTTTGAAAAATATATTATAAAATGTGTTTCAAAAACCCGGGTCGTCACAACTAGATCATCCATGAGAATATTATTTGTCAAGTTGATAAGGAGTTGATCATACGAATTAGGTAGACTTTGAAGTAAAAACTCATCATGTTCATTTGTCATTATACTACGATCCAACGCTGTAAGTTGGGATAATAATGCATTTAGATTGTTGAAGTGACCCATCATCGATGTAGATTTGCTCATTTGAAGAGCGTAGAGTCTCTTGTTTAAGAAGATTTTATTGTGATGTGACTTGACATCGTACAATCAAGTAAGTGCACCCAAATTGCCTTTGCCGATTTCTTCTCTGCAACACTAGATAAAACTAAATCTACCAAGGCTAAATGTAGATTGGCCATAGCATTATCATCCATTTATTTCCACTTGTCATTAGTTATTCCAGCTATTCTAGCATCTCCAATTGCCGCTATACAATTGTCTTCCCTCAAAATTACCTTCATCTTTAATTTCCCAAGGGAGAAATTACTCTTGTTGAACTTCTCAATCTCAAACTTAGTTGTCATGGTGTTGACTACAATATGCTTCTCAACTTAAACCAACTCCTACTTTTCATCCCAAATAGTAACCCACAACCAATAGCTTTGATACCACTGTTAGGGAAAATAGTGTAGGGTCGAAGCAATATCTTGCAACTAAATAAAATTGAAACACAAAACATTTATTTGGAATACCCCTAAACTAAATTGAGAGAAAAACCATGGACAAGAGTAGAAGAATTTTCTCTATGAAAGAAAATTTACAACTTCTCTCTAAATACAAGGAGAGAACAAACAAACTCTCTCTTGAAATAGGAGAAATACAAGTCTCTCTCTCACAAAGAAAGGAGAACTCTTAAAGAGAAACAAAATCTTTTCACTCTTCAAAATGAGATCATGCTCACATTTTTCTCTTGATCTCTTCCCTATTTATAGAGAAGTGCTTCTTACTTCCAACAAAACATGTCTTTGCTTCTCAAAAGGCAGCTAACACTAATTAATAGCCATCCATCTTTTAATTCAATTTATATTCATCCATATCTATAAATGGATCAACATTTTAATTGCTCTAGTCTCCATTTACCACAAATAAAATAACATCTCCTTTGTTTTTCTTTAGCTTTTCCAAATAAAGCTACATTGTATTGAGTGCATTTAATGCCATTAAATGCTTGGTTGATGCCTTTGTACATTCAGCACCACTTGGTACATATTTGATGTTGCTTTATATATAGGGAGACAACAAAATGTCCAAAAGAAAAAAAGCACAACTTAAAGCCAATTTTTCAAGTTAGGAAATGTGGGCTACCACCTAAAAAAAGACTTAACACATGACATTATTGCGGATTCCAACAGATGATTGCGGATGCAACATGGGTTCGCAGATACCAAACTAATGTGGATCGAGGAATTGCGAAAGGTTTATGGTCTATCTTAGACTATCTATTTGGTACGATCGATCAAGTCATTCAGTATAGTATCTTCGACTTGAGCCCGCAAGGCTCCAAGTAGCACAAGGATTCTGATGTGCGGTGTTGTCCGTAGCTTCTATGTGCTAGTGTTCCAATGCTCCTTATTACTCTGCAATTTTTTTGTGTGGAAAGGTGTCTAATTGATCCGCATAGAGGGATGACAAACCCTTTTTTCCTGCTCTCTGATGCTACTTGTTACAGTCAGAATTCTTATGTTTTGCAGATTTGATGATCAATATCATAAATTTGAATGGGATAATCACACGCGCAAAGAGAGACAAGGAGTTTACGTGATTTAGTTATCATGTCTACATCTACAAAAGAGGAGGAATTCACTAAATCTGATTAGATTACAATCAGAGGCGAAGGAGGAGGCTAAAAGCATCATTCAACCATCTCTGCTTCTCTACATCTCAATATCTCTCACTCACTCTTACCACCTAACATTTCACACACACACACACACACGATTTCTTTTTTACATGGGTATGGAATACAAGCGAGCTCAGCTAATAGCTACTTCAAGGAATCATATGGAAACCATCATCACATAGGCAAATTTTGAACGACTTGTTCCTTTCCGCGATTGTTCCTTAATTGATTGGTTAGGGGATCTATTTTATGCATCTTGCAACAAATGGGTTGGCTAGATGTGTTTCATAGTGTTACGCAGAGTAGAGCCAGAGCAATGAAATAACATTCTTTCTCATTTCGCACCCATTGCTGTGGTTCCTTCATTTGGCCATTTTTTCTAGTTTTTAGTTGTGGCAATTGACCTCTACTGATGTATATCATGAGTAATTTTATAGGCGTTCATTTTTGCTCCATTGATTTGATGGGCCTAAGAATTAGGAAGTGTTTAGCTTGTGCTTATGGCAAGTGAGTGTGCTTAACAATGGCCTTTCTTAAAAAATGTAGGGTGATAGTGCTCTCATTTATGGGATGCTGGAAAGATTTTTGTGATTTTATTCCATCATGCTAGTATGGGTTGTTGAAAGGGATAGATCAATAAAAATTTATTTTTTCTAAACCTTATTTGTGGTTTCTGCGTTAATATGTTTGGGCGAAGGCCATAGCAGTAGACATTTTAAGAGGGAGGGAAACTAGTCAACATCTTTGTGGCTTGTCGGATGCACGAGAAATGGAAAATTTTGCTCTAGTAATGGTCATCAAAGTCCTCATGAAGAGGAATTGTAACAATTGGAATTTGAAGGGTTTGTCAATTTTGTTCAATATACCCAAGTTCACGTTTTGAAAATTGTTTATAACTTATTACGGCCTCTCCTTTCTTTTAGTAAGTAGTGTCTTACATCTTGTAAGCTCTTGCAACTTTAATTTTAGTTTGCTATGTTTACAAATTTGTTGTAGGACATGGACACACATTCAATCTCTTTCTCTGTGTGTTGGTGCATTTATATATATATATATATATATATTATGGTTTGAGGCGCAAAAATACTCTTGCAAAAATGCAAGGTAGAATTATAGTCATGTGACCTTGAGATTATAGGCTCGAGGTGTGAAAATACTATTGCAAAAATACAAGGTAAGGCTGTGTACTATAGACTTTGTGGTCTACCCCTTCCCATGTAGTTCAGCTAGTAAAATTAGAAGTGGAAAAATAAGCAATCATATATAGGTTATTGTTCTGGGTGGTGTTAAATATGAATTGAAGGGAACGAGTTAAACTTTGAAGCATTTTGATATGTTGACGAAATTATGTGTAATTAGTTTCTAGACAACGAGATACAATATGTTTGAAACATACATATCTTGTGTCCTACTAGGAACATAATCATGATACAAGAATGGCAGAATTGCATTCATAGAGGCAACCGAATTTCCTCTACTTACTATTATTAGTATGTCAGCAAGCACTGGAACCTACATCGTTAATGAATTTGTGGCAAGGCACCCCAATCCCTTATAGTAATTAATCAATTTGTGAACATATTCTTGTGACAATCAAACTCCACCAATGCCGGTCCCAAACCCAGATGAAAAAGGAGGGTCTTGCGTCAAGTGCCAGCCGACAAGGGAGAAGTTGAAGATGATTTTGTTATTTATTTTCTGCTTGCAAATGAATATGCATTTGAATATTAGTTTGCAAGGAAGGGATGAAAATCATCTCCAACTTCTTAAAATATAGCAACCCTTGCGTCAGGTGCTAACCGTTAAGAGAGAAGTTGAAAATGATTTTGTTATTTCTTTCTTGCTGGTAAGGAAGAAAAGAAAATCATCTTCAGCTTTTTAAAACTATGGAAACCCTAATATGAAAACACTAATATGACATGAATCGAAAACTGATATTCCCTCAAGCTAGGGCGTACCCCATAAGTGACGCGTTGTATTGGATCCTGGGTGAGGTGATGTAACATTCGTTATTTTTAAATTCTAGAATAATTAATTTTATGAATTTTGGAAATTTGAGAATTTGAGAAATTTAGAGATGGAATCTCGAGTTAAAATCTCAATATTTGAGATGTGCTCGAAAAATGGAGTCCAAAGCCACTAAAAACACTAAAATCAGAGATCGGAGTAAAAATGCAAATTATTTTAATTTTTGTATTTAAATGAAATTACTTAGAGGGGCAGAATCGTCAATTCACAAGGAGGGCCCACGTAGTCATCATAGCCGTCCATGACAAGATAGGCATCCACAATGCATTTAAGAGGGGGGTGCCTTAAATGCACCTACCCCTCTCGTTTTCCCGTAACACTAGTTGTACAAGCCATAGGTGACGGCCATCTTCAGCGACAGCCATCACCAGCAACTGCATTGCCTCATTCGACGAAGCCCTCCCCCTTCAGCTATCCTGACCAAGGTAGGATCGTCCTCTCTGTTGCCCTCCCTTTTCTAAAGATTAGTTACCTTATTTCACTGGAAAATAGCGTGGACTTGCCGTTTTCCGGTAAGTTTTAAGCGTTACTGATATCATTGAAATAAGTTGATGAAAAGGTGTCAGATGATGATCTGAACTGTTCATCTTGTACATGATGATGCAAAGAACAAACTCATGAGTTTTCATGGTAATCGGACGGCTAGAGATGCCGAAAAACCAAGAAAACGGTAAAATGAGGGTTTTTAGGAGCCTGGTAAAAATAGTGAAAAAATGGCAGATAATGAAGGAATATGTTAAAATGGAGTTTGAAAATGAAATGCATGTGAAAAACTGAACAAAATGGTGTAAAAATCGTAAAAAATGGGGCACCTGGGGTCGTGGCGACCGGATTTCGGTGGTCGTCTCCAGCAATGGCAAATTAGTCCAGTCATCGTCCCTGGCAACGGCGATAGATCGACAAGCGAAGTTGGGAGGCGAGCGCATGCACGACACCCGCGTGCCACACGTCGACACGCAACACAACCAGGAGTGATGCATGCCCGCGATGCGGTGTGCCACACACGTAACTCGTGGTGCTACCTGTGCGCGCCATGCGTGTGACACGAGTGCAGTGCACATGCGGGTTATATGCACGTGCACACGAATGGTACGCATGCAACGCATGCACACGTAGACGGCATGCTCGTGCGCACGGGTGCTGTACTCCCGTGCACGCAGATAGCACATGTGCAGCGCACACGTTGCACATGCGGCAGGCCCTTTTTCCCAATTTGAGTTCTTCTGACCGTCCATTTAAAAAAATGTGATTTTAGGAGCTATAGAGGTCCAAATCACGATCCGAAATACGCGTTGTGATCGTCTCAATGAGGCGGACCTAGATTTAAGATAAAAGCCTAGTTTGGAGCAACTTTTAAATAGTTAAACTACAAAATACTATTAGATAACTTAGATCAAGCCTATCAATGTATGATCAGGCCTTAAACCTGTGTTGTATACATCAAACATGAAATGATCTAGGGGTTGGAAGGGCAGATCTCATTGGATTGCCAAAAAAAATGATCTTGATTGTCGAACTAAACAGGTGTCTTAGGAGGTGCTAATTAGAGAGTGATCTGACTGTCAGATCGACACACCGTCATAAAGACACATGTGAATCACTAAATGAAATAGAATTTAATGGATCGTGATGAAAATGGTTAGGATTAACAATCAATGCTGACATATAATGATAGATGTTAGAAAGACCAACATCTAGCTTAGGATTTCCCTAATGAAGGGTTAAACAGGTGATATGAGCCGCTAACCTAGGATTAACCATTAGATCAGGAAAGTTATTAGTTGGGGATGTCTATTTGAGATGTGTGAACACCACATGACCCATGGCTTATAATATGACAGGTACATCAAGGCGCACGGCGTGACATTATCTACATGCCTGATTAGACTATTGCAATTATTGACGTAGGTGATCACATTGGAATTTCACTCTTCATTTCATCGATTGTGACTTATCTAAAATTCTTGAGGCATATGTCTTATGTACTACCTTATTTTGTTGTATGTGTTTAATACTCCATATTTGTTATTGTGATATTTGATTACATAATTACCTGTGATTTTGATATGTGATGGATTACACTCTATCCTGGACCTGGATTGAGACCATTGGGTGAAGCGGGATAAGCCGGGTCTTATATCGATGTGAGAGCGGGCCAGTAGTTTGGGCTGACAGGCTTCCGTCGAGAAATAGACTGATGCGGGCCGCATGTGAGGGACCTAAGGTCGAATTGTATTGGGTGAAGCGGGGTAAGCCGGGTCTTGTACCGATTTGAGGGCATCCTAGTAGTTTGGGCTGACGGGCTTCTGTCGGGAAATAGACTAGTCCAGGCTGCACATGAGGGACCCAGGGTTAGAATGAGTACTAATTGCCATTGTCGTGAGTGCAATTGAGGCACTCATACGACTTAATTGTGTACAACTTCCCATGATCATGACATATGATATTTAGACTGATAAGATTTTGCTTAGCGCATGATTTCTCAAATTATTCATTAGGGATATTGGGGGTTCACATGCCTTGTATACTTTGTCTTATAAGATTTTGCCATGATTATGATACTTAGTGCCCTTTTGATTATATTTATATTTATTATTAAATGTGAATCACCTACACAAGTATAGCTTGTTGAAGTATTGCTTTGTTTTGCAATGCCTCAAAGTTGGAGAGCAACAGACAGAGAGAGAAGCGGCTGGACTAGCGTGGATTTGGACGAGGACCTGAGGACCATATACTTTTTGTGTTTAGAGACACAGTAGTTTACGTCTTTGACCTTTATTAGACTTTTGGGACTCTACCTAGATGTTTGTATATTTTGATATATTATACCCATACCACTGTATTGTGTGCATGTACTTATACATGGATGGTGTGGTAATTTTGGATGGACCCTGGAGCTTTGGGATTTTATTATCATCGTCTCTTTACAGCTTGCATAATTTCTCATGGTTTTACATTTGAGCATGCTCAGAGTGTCTGAAAGTGATTTTACTCAACAATGTAGTTTTCGGGTGTAAATGACCCTCAAGGTTTTCTTTATTGAGTATTTTTCCTTAACATTGCGAATTTTTTTTAAAATAAATTTTGAGTTTTACTTCAGGGATCCAGCCTATCTTATAAAATTACTCTTCTTACTACTACTATATGTAATTGAAAAAGATTTAGAAAACTCAGGGTATCATAGGTGAAAAATGGGCAAGGATTGCTAGGGCGTTCCCCTAGAAGCGATGCTTTACATTAGATCCCGGGTGTTGTGAAAAATGGGCAAGGGATGCTAGAGCGTCCCCTCAGAAGCGATGCGCTGCATCAAAACTCAGGTGCAGTGACAAAATGGACCTGGGTTCATGCCATGAAGATCGAGAAGGGCACTAATAAAATAGGATATCTTAAGAGCATAAGATTTGTATTGTCACATGGAATATAGGGACATTGACAGGTAAGAGTTTAGAGTTAGTAAACATGATGAAACATAGGAGGGTCAACATAGCTTGTGTCCAAGAAACCAAGTGGAAAGGGGCTAAAGCTACAGAAATCGATGAGTATAAATTATGGTATGTAGGAAAGGATAATAACAGAAATGACATAGGAATAATAGTGGATAAAAAATTAAAAGATAAAGTTGAGGATGTTAAAAGAATTAGTGATAGAATTATAATAATAAAACTTGTACTAGGAGAGCAGATCATAAATATTATAAGTGTATATGCACTACAAGTAGGGTTAAAAGATATAATTAAGAAATAGTTTTGGAAAGATATGGAGAGAGTCATGCAAGAAATTCCCAACACTGAGGGGATATTTATAGGAGCATACTTAAATGGTCACGTTGGAAAAGAAAACGAAGGATATGATAGAATACACAGAGGGTATGATATAGGTGAACGAAATGAACACTTAATACACTCTTTGTCATATAACCTAGCCATTGCAAATACATTCTTTAAGAAGAGGGATGAACAATTAATAACCTTTAAAAGTGGACTTCATAAAAGCCAAGTAGACTTCTTTCTATTTAGGAATACTAAATGATCAATGTGTAAGGATTGCAAGGTGATACCTTGTGAGAGTTTAACCTCACAACATAGGTTAAGGGTTATAGATATCCATATCAAAAGATGGAGGAAAAGAAATGAACTTAATAGGTGTACAAAAACTAAGTGGTGAAACTTAAAAGGAGAAAATAACCTCATTCAAAAATAAGTTGATGGTAGAAGGAAACTGGAACTATGAAACAGAAGTAAATATTATGTGGATTAATATTGCTGGGACCATTAAGAAAGTGACAAAAGATGTCTTGGGAGTATCTAAAGGTAAAAGGCAATTAGTAAAGGAAACATTGTGTTGGAGTAAAATAGTGTAAAAAGTTATTAAAGAAAAACGGATGTGTTTTAAAGCATGACAGAAAACTAAAAATAATGAAAACTATGAACAATATAAGAATGCTAAAAAGGTTACTAAGAGAATAGTAAGTGAGATTAAACTTAAGGCATATGATGAGTTATAGAATATATTAGGAATAAGAGAAGGTGAGATAGATGTGTTTAAACTTGTAAAAGTAAAAAAATAAAAGGGTAAGGACTTAGATCATGTTAGGTGCATTAGAAGTGATGATCAAAGGGTATTAGTCAAAGATAATGAGATTAAACAAAGGTGGGAGACGTACTTTCAAAAATTATTAAATGACAATGGCTCTGAGAATATAGGGATTGAAAATACTATGAACCAAAATAACATTGGATGTTATAGATATGAACGTAAGATTAGAATACCTGAAGTGAAAGAGGCCTTGAAAAAGATAAAATCTAAAAAGGCCATGGGACCCGATAGTATACCAATAGAGATTTAGAAGCATATGGAGATATTGGGGTAGTTTGGTTTACCGAGTTGTTTAATAAGATTATAAAATCAAAGAAAATGCTGGATGGGTGGTAAAAAAGCTCTATTGTACCAATTTATAAGAATAAAGGAGATATACAAAGCCGCATTAATTATCGATGGATCAACCTTATGAATTACACTATGAAACTTTTTGAAAGAGTGATTGAGAAGAGGCTACAGCATGAGACAAGTGTATTGGAGAATCAGTTTGGTTTCGTGCCTTAGAGGTCCACCATGGAAGTTATTTTTTTACTAAGATAATTGGTAAAAAAATATAGGAAGAGGAGGAAAGACCTCTACATGGTCTTTATCGAGTTAGAGAAAGCTTATGATAGAGTCTCTAGAGAGTTAATATGGAGGGTGTTAGGAGAGAAAGGGGTTTTGTAGGGTATACAAACATAATTAAAAATATGTACGAGGGAGCGGTAACAAATGTTAAGACTGCTAGTGGTGAGACCGGTGATTTTCCTGTCACTGTAGGATTGTACCAAAGATCTTCATTGAGTCCATACTTTTTCACGTTGGTTATGGATGAGTTAACAAAACATTTGCCCGAGGAGATTCCCTAGTGCATACTATTTGCAAATGATATAGTCTTAATTGATGAGACAATAGAGGGTGTAAATACAAAGATAGAGTTATGGAGAGAAGCATTAGAATCTAAAGGGTTTAAATTCAGCAGAACTAAGATAGAATATATTGAATGCAATTTTAGCAAGGTGAGTAGGAGTCGAACACCAATCAAGATTGATAACCAAGAAGTCCCCGTAAAAGACAACTTTCGGTACTTACGATCAATGATTCATGAGAGTGGAGAGATTGAGAGGGAGGTTACCCAGAGAATCTAAGCGGGTTGGAACAAATGGATGTGTGCATATGGAGTTTTGTGTGATCGGCGGGTGCCACTCAAACTAAAAGGCCGGCCATTATCTATGGATCAGAGTGTTGGGCACTTAAGGAACATCATGCCCTTATGATGAGTGTCGCAAAAATGAGAATGTTGAGATAGATGAGTGGTAAGACAAGAAATGATAGAATTAGGAATGAAAATATTAGAGAAAATGTAAGGGTAACACCAATGGGTAACTAGATGATGGAGACTATACTTAGATGATTTGGACATATTCAAAGGAGACAGAAAACGGCACCAGTTAGAAGAAGTGAGGCAATGTAAGTAGAAGGTTTTAAAAGGGCAAGGGGAAGGCCCAAAAGAATGTGAATAGAAGTGGTGAAGAAAGATTTAAAAACTTTGGGACTAAATGAAACCATGTTACTTAATAGAGAGGAATGAAGGAATAAGATTCATATGGCCGACCCTCAAAATTGGGATAAGGTCTTGATGATGATGATGAATCTTGTGACAATCACTTGGATATGGGTAACAATGTTTGTTGTTTGTCACTAAAGTGTATACGTGAGGAAGATAAAAAAGCAGGTGATCGCTGTAGGAGATCTGGAGATGCAGAGAAACGTTTAGTTTGGGCAACTTGCGACAAACAATGTTCAAGTAGCTTCTGCTGCAACCCTGTAGTCGCTGGTTAGATTTGGTCTGCACTGAGTTGTTATTTCCCGGCTAGAAAGTTCTGTCGCGCATTAATCTCTCTCTCTCTCTCTCTCTCTCTCTCTCTCTCTCTCGTAGAACAGTAACTTAACTCTGTCTGCCTCTCGCTCATGTGGGTCATGAGTCGGCTTGAACTTCAGTAAGAGATCAGTGAAGGTGAAGCATAGTTTCAGAATAGATCCCAACAGCCGTCTCTGATAGTTCTTAGTTAACTCTTCAATGTAATTTAAATTTCAGTGCGGACGGTTTGGATTGAAAGGCATAGCTAATTTAGAGAGCGTTCCAAACCAAACAATGTCTACGTTGTCTTGGCGAATTTAAGCCATAGGAAATGACCCCGTTTGTTGGCATTGGGGCCCGGTCTCTTGTGGATTTGAAGTTGGGTGGATTGCACACTTGTAAAGAGTCGCCGATAGTGGACTAATCATGTAGCCTTTGATGGGTTGGACGGTTGTACGGTTTGTGAGATTTTGTTTGGTAAACTTTACGTTTTTTGTTGATTAGTCCATGGTGATGGGTTTGCTGCACAATTGATTTGGTTTTGGTTGCAGCTACACGCACTGACTGACTGTTGAAGTAAAGCGTGTGGCAAGTGCAGAAGGCTTTATGCAGTGAAAACGGTTCAGGAGTGCCCGAAGTAAAAAGGGTAGTCTGGTTCACAAAGATCCTGTGTATGCAGGGTCTGTAAAAGGTGCAGACTACAAAGGGCTTATAGTATGCAGTCTTACCTTACATTTTGTAAGAGGCTGTTTTCATTCTTTGAATGTTTGACCTTCAGGTCACATGGCTACGACCCAACCATTGTGCCAAGAGTGCTGGGAGTGCGTAACATTAATTTGTGTCGGCCTGTGATTGTTTTTTACCTGCGTTAACGAAGTTGTCTGTTACGTTGTACTTTAGCTGACCGGATTAGCATGGTTAAATTAATGTGCTGTTAATCCCACCAGAACCTTGAAGTTGGCAGCACATGCAAGCCTTACATGCTAGGCCTTTTTTATGCATCCCTTCCAAGGTTCTGTAAGGATAGTCTTTGTAAATCCTTTTCTAGTCAATTATTCGAGGTCCCCGGGGACGTGACTTGTTCGGAGAGATTGCTTGGATTGGTGTTGGGATGGTACGGTGGGGGTTTGTTTGAGGTCGGGGGCCGCCGCTTGTGACTTAGATGAAGGATGCTGCTGGAATTGTTGGGCTACCCGGATGTAACAATTATGCTGGTTCAGTTGGAGAGGAGAGTTGTAATGGTTCTCTGTGGAGACCATTCCTGAAGAAGTGAGTAAGTTTGAGCATACGAACAATTTGAAGGGTTACGGTCCCATAAGGTGTTTTTGCGGCCCATAAGATTACTGAATTGGTCGAAGTTTGTTTGGCCTGATTCGCAGGAATTATTCGTGAAGAAAATAGCAGAAGCTTCTGTAAGCTCTGATTGCTTTCCTGATGCTCATGTATTCTATACTAGTGCATGTATTTTATGTTTTTCATTTGTCAATATGACATTTTGTTTTGTCCTCTGAATTGTAGGTATTGACTGCAGAGGAAGGTGGAAGAGGAAAGTTTGAGTTAGTGACATTTGTTGAGGCATTGAATAGTTATCCTCCTTTTTCCGTGGCGGCTGTATAATCCTTGGTGTGCGTTTTCTTTTAGTCAGCAGGTAAATGGAGTGCGTTTGGGGGATTTTGTACATGCTTGTGTTTCGACAGTTTAAGAAGTGTATACCCCAAAGTAGAATGTGAAGGAGAGCCTTGGCATAATGGTAGAATTGTTGTTGCGTGATCTTGAGGTTACGGGTTCAAGACGTAGAAACAGCCTTTTGTAAAATGGAGGGTAAAGCTATGTACTATTGACCCTTGTAGTCTGCACTTTCCTAAATCATGCATACGTTGGGCTACCCCTTTACCCCAAAGTAGAATGTCAAAATGTTGCAAACTCCCCCATAGCAGATTTATATGAGAGATCCTACTACAATGAAGTTTACGTGGTCGTAATTGCACCAAGGGGGACGGCTCCCAGACAACCGAACTCAACGGTTGTGGCGTGTAGAGAAGAAGTTTTGTGATCTGGAATTTCGGTATGGCGCAGGTCTTGGTGCGTTGTGCTTCGCCGGAGGACTTCTAAATGGTTTTGTGCTTAAGGGCTAACTGTTAATGTTGCTGATATTGGGAACATAAAGAAGGATTCAGCAGTGGGGATGGAGGTGAAGAAGGAATTGCAGCTTGTAAGTTTGATCATTTGAAAAATTTTGCGTGTCGTATGGACTGACGTATGCAAAACAATCATTGATCAACCCTAACTGCATTTACATCGTTTGATCAGGACTGCGTTATATGAATCCGAAGGGAGTAATCCGCTGCAGTTGCATGCAGATGGATAGGAAAACGCCTCGGTACAGGAGTTTGACGTGGTTAGTGGTATGGACAGAAAGTGCAGAACTGTTCCACTCATAGTCTCAATCATCTAGGTGTTTGTTGATTTGCCTAATAGAAACGATTTTCATCTTCATTACTCTTTGCTTTAAGGTCTTTGTGCAAAAAACACCATAAGTTTGTTTTAGAGCCCAATTCACCCCTCCTCTTGAAAGCACAGGTCGACTTAAGGTAGATAGCCCAGTTGCCAAAATTACATCCATCCCATGCCTCAAGGGCCTTTCTTCTTCGACCACATTTGGATGTACAATGGATGGTGCGTGCTACATGTGGCCCAAGAAAGAAGGCCTTAAAGGCATATGCTGGATTTGATTTTTTGCAACTAGCCCATCTACCTTAGGCCAACTCACATGAACTGTTTAGATCCTTCGAAAACAAAAAGAAAGCGGCCTGTGCCTCACTCTTCTTTCTGCCTAAATGGAGTGCTGGTGTGGTCTCCGAACTATCACATAACGTAGAGACAGAGAGAAGGAGAGAGGAGGCCTCACCAGGAATGTGAGTAGAAAGGTTGCTGCAAGGATCTCACTCGAGAAGAAAACTGGAGAAGGAAATGAAAATGGCTGCATATATTGGCTAGAGACGGACAAGAGGAAAGCACTGAAGTTCACTATAGAAGTTCGCGGGAGAAGGTGGTGAGACTTCTATCAATCAAGGGTCCGGCTACGGAGGGAGAGTAGAAAGGGAAGAATAGTGCTGGGGATAAAAGAGGAGTGGAACAAGAGAGCGCCACAACATTCCCCCAAAAAAGAGTCGTTCTTATTGAGAATTTTGAGAGTTCTTGTTATCATCTGTGACAATTATTAACTGCACAAAACTGCAAGCTGAACATCAAGTCTTAGAAACATAGCCCAGTTGGCATTTAGCTTTTACTTCAATTTCTCCAACAAATATACAAAGGGAGATCAACTCGTCAACCACGGATTTGGATTTCTATACCTTATCATAAAGGGCAGCCCCCCAGTGCATGAAGATCCGCCCTATACAGGGTCCGGGGAAGGGACGGATCACAAGGCTTATAGTATGCAGCCTTACCTTGTATTTTTGCAAGAGGCTGTTTCCACATCTTGAACCAGTGACCTCAAGGTCACACGACAACAACTTTTACCGTTATGCCAAGGCTCCCCTTCCTATACCTTATCATCCTGGCACTAAAAAATAGTGCCCTATAGAAAGAGGAAGATCTAAATTTCAATGGCATAGGGGTACGTGAATGAACAAGCCGAGCCCAAACACTGGCTTTGGTCCATTGTTCGCCTCGCATGGCATCTTTGACACATAGGAGGGGACCAAGTTCAAGATTCAATCACTACTCCAGTATGAGAAAGGAGCCATTTGAAGAAGAAAAAACTTCAAAATACATATGGCACTACCAAAATTAACATAATCCGTAATACATGTTAGGAAAGTGCTAACCGGTTCAAATTTAGCATTCACGCCTATCGCCACTCCAAGTTACAAAGTCTACCAAGCTTCTCTTGCATTGTTATTGGCATCCATCCTCTTAGCCCTTTGTCCAATATCACCTGCCTCAAAGATCGGCATTCAAGCACCGTATGCTCAACATCATCAATATAAACATTGTAACAAGAAACCAACTTAAGAACCTCCAATGACTCATGACCTGCAAAAGAGCGGATGCCTGAACCAGTAACAGAATCACAACCCGTAATGTCTATTGAAATTAGATCAGGGCAATTCTGGGCAACAGCTACGAGAGTGATATCTGAAACATTTAGCAGCCATGAAATGTTCAATCTCTTGAGACTACCAATAGCGGCAATTGCAATACCCCCAGCATCAGTGACTTTGGGGCCACATTCAGCTAAGTTCAACTCCTCCAAAATGCACATTTGCTGCAAAAGAGAAACTCCAAAGTCAGTAATCTGATCACACTCAGAAAGATCTAACTTCTTCAGAGTTCTCGACGAAGACCCAGTAGCCAATGCCGCCAAACCCCAATCGGTAATCAATGTGCAACCATGAAGGTTCAAAACCTGCACAGAATTTGTGCCTCCCATTACTTCAAGGGCTTGATCCGTAACTCTACTGCACCAAGCCAAATCTAGAACCCTTAAATTTTGGGCAGACTTTATCAGAGCAATAACACCAACATTTCCAATTGTCTTCCTCCTCCTCAGATACACGCTAGTCAAAGCCCTACAATTGATGGCAACTGCACATACTCCATCATCGCCAATGTCATCAATTAGCAATCCTTCGAATTCGTCGAACACGTTCTGCGCCTGCTTGAGGCTCAGGTTAAGGACCTGAATATTTGGGCAGGTTTCAGCTACAAATTCGAGACCAGAATCAGTGATTCCTCTCCCAGCTTCAAAATTCACCAAATTCGGGAATCTTGGTAAGAAGTTACGCATTGATCCGGGTTCTAAGACCCTTAGAGACGAGCGTGTGAGCCCCTCCACTCTCAACCAGTGTTTACAGACTTGAGAACAAGATTTCCTATCTTGCCGAGAAAGAACCTTCTTCAACACTAACCCCAATTCGTCGTCCCCAAACTTTTCCATAACAACGAACGTTAAAATCCTGAATCAGCACAACCCCCATCCAAATGCTTCAAAGGAATGAATTTCTAACCAATGTAAAACCTAACGATCTAAGCGATCACAAAATTCGAATTACTCCTAAAAAAATACGTTACGATTACATCCAAGATTGATTGGAAATGGATGTGCTTCTTTTTCTGAAACCCTAGACGTCACAGAGTGATATCAATAAGGAATTGGAAGATTTAAGCGTTCAGCATCAATACCTGAAACGTACATCTCCTTGTTTCAGTCCAGCAAAATGGAATTTCCAGCAGGGGCTGTCCAATTTCGATTCACGGAAAGATTGGATTTTTTCAGTTATTTGGAGAAAATGGAAGGAAAAGCTGCTCTTCGTTGAAACAAAGGAAGAGAGAGCAAACGGATCAACACGCCACCGGACACGAAATGATGCATGCAAAGCAAAATGACGAAATTGTACATCCTTTCTCAGAAAATGGCTGTCAAGGAAAATGATTTCCGGATATGTGGACTCTGATATGGATGATCGGATCCGTTCATCATGTTCTTCGGGCCTCCGATTGACTAGCTACCAAATTTCAGAACCATTGGATGTCTATTCTTAAATCACGTCCATTGAAATTTGGTGGCATGTCAAGTCTACCCCAAAACTGTGGCCAGGGCCGGAAGAATGGCTTTGGTGTAAAAAGAAGATCAGGACTAGTCTACCCAGCCATGCCCAATAAGTTGCCTTCTACAACTTGTAAGTCCTCTTACTAGCAAGAGGATGATTTGGATTGGCTGTCCTGCTTGGTCCCACCTCTCTTACAGCATCTACTTTGGCTAGTTGGGGCCAACCCATCAAGATTTCCTCTGCCAACACAAACGGAACCACCTTTGGCCATAACTGGGCTTGGGGTTTTTCGGGAGCTTAAAAAGTCAAAAGAGGAAAATGCATTATTGCCCACATCATAAATGGGGGCCTAACAACGCAAGCAGTCATTGATGGAGGAACCGATAAGAGAAGATCACACTTCACCACCAAGTCTAAGTAGGAACCAGATGAGATTCCACGGCATCTGAATGTCGGCAAGCTCGTTAATTCTTCCACGAGATTGTTTTTTCTGTTATTTGCCTAATCTAATTTCTCAGCACCTCAGAGAGCTAGATTTCAACAGAATATTGAAGCAAATCAACCAAAGCTATCCCATTTTTCAGAATAACTTGGAGTAAAATGGGTCAAAAGCCTTCTATCACAGTTCGTCGCAGACAAGAAAGTGCCTCTTCTCGTTCAAGGTGACACTTTTTTCGTGTTGGAAAAATTTCAAGCAGATTTAAGAATTAGAATAATTGATTCTAAATAATGTGCTTCATAATTCTAAGTAATGTACTTGGTTGTTCAAGTAGAACAATGTGAGTATTTTCATGGTATCCTTTCCATTATCTTAAGTGTAAGTGTAACAAGCCTCCAGCATTTCACATATGCTACTTGTATCAATGCATCATTTTCTGGATCTTTTGAAAAAAATTGACCTGCTGTTGGTTTACTTTGCATCCAAACATGGAATAATCAACAGAGAGAGAGAGAGAGAGAGAGAGAGAGAGAGAGAGAGAGAGAGAGAGAGAGAGAGAGAGAGAGAGAGAGAGAGAGAGCTGCTGTCTATGTCCTGGCAAAGAGTAGCAGAAAGAAACAAATGGCCTTAAGAAAAGCACAGGGGGTTGGCTTAGATAAGAGAATTGAAAAACCTGCCAACAAGACACGCCAATAGAGAATGCAATCTGTGATTGGTATGGATGCTTATGATTCATTTTCCTAATTTACTTCATAAATAACTTAATCTAAGGCGGAATCATAAGATTCCTTGAAACAATTAATTATATACTCAATAAGTTTTGCCAGAGCTAATCAATCTCTTGTATTATTCAATCATTGTGGTCTTATTTTATTGAACCTGTGGGTCCAGGCTAGCCTCTCATCTTTTCCTGTTGGCATGGGGTTGCATGTTACTCCCTTTGAGTAAGTCCACTGTCCAAATCATCTTGGCAACTAGTCTTTGTCTCAACGGCAAAGCCCCAGATGTCAATTTGGCCAAATACTAATAAACAAAGCCATCTGTTTAGATCTCCCACGCAAAAACCATGAAAAAACAGGAAGAACAACTAGTTTATAAACTCCCTTGATTTCTCTGCACAAACATGAAAATCTGTTCGAAGTTTCCAAGCTGACAAGAAAACAAGCCCTATGATCCCTTGCAGGGTTTCTTTTTCTAGAAATGAAAAATGGAGAATCATTCTCCATTGCCATTTTCATATTATCTTTACAGCTTCAACATTCAAAGCATGAAACTTATAATATGAGACTTGATCCTTTCTCATGGCGAAATGTTCTTCCACAACAATAGAGTTTTCGGTAAAACTTTTATTTCGCAGCAACCTCTAGAGATGTTGTTTTCACAGAAATCAAAGCTTTGAAAAGTTTAACCCTTGATTTGGTCAGCAGTTTCAGACACTCAAATACCTTATGCTCCCATTTGTTTACACACCAAATCCCTATCAGACAACTTTCTCCAACAAAACTCTACCATCAAAATGGAATCCTAGACTCCATGAACAATTAAAAAGAATAGTATTACCCCTCAAAACATCCTAACATAAGGTTGAAGCATTTATCATCAGACGAAGATGAATGGTAGGATCATTGAAACATAGTCTACTTCAGTTAGGGTCACGAAAATGAATGGTTTGGATCAGGTTAATTTTAGCAAAATCCTCCTCGTTAACAAGTTGGCCTTCTTCCTTTGCAACACCCAGTGTTAGTTTTGTCTTTTGACTTGGCTAAGTAAATCCCAGCTTACCCTTCACTCACCCACTTAGAGGAAAACCGGATTGTTGCTGTGGAAGGAAAAGAAAAAGAAACTAGTGAAAAGCCCTGCCAATTTCTTCTTGAAATTCATCGCAGGGCAGGGATAAAGGAAAAAAGGGCGAAAGGAGAAACCGGATTTTATGCTGTTGTCATTGAATGCTTGTTTCTCTGTCGCTCTCTCTCTCTCTCTTTCTCTCTCTCTCCTTTTATCAAACCCAAAACCTTTCCTCTTCCTGCCTTTTTCCAGGCAGGTATTCCTCTCATCTCTTACCATTTTCCATTACTCATTCCCACCTTAGAAGAAGAAGAAGAAGTAGAATTCCTTGAAATTCAAGGAAAACCAATTTCCATTTTCTGCTGTCTTCTACAAAAACTAGTCCAGAAAAGAAAACCCATCTGAGAAATCCCGAGCAATGGCCCTTCTCTTCAGAGATAGAGGCCTTGGAGAGTCGAAGAGAGAAATGGGTAGTACCAGATTTCCCGTTTCAGATCTTCCCTCACCATTTGGAGAATTGGGATGCACTTTATCTGACTCAGAACTGAGAGAAACTGCGTATGAGATCTTTGTGGGCTCTTGTAGATCTTCTGGAGGAAAACCCTTGACTTACATTTCACAATCTGAGAGAGGACTTGCAGAGAAAACTGAGAAATCTCTTTCTTTAACTTCTTCTCCTTCTTCTATTTCACCTTCTCTTCAGAGATCTCTTACCTCAACTGCTGCAAGTAAAATGAAGAAGGCATTAGGGCTGAGATCTTCGAAGAAAAGTCCTTCCAAAGAGAATAGTCCATCGAAAACGAAGAAGCCCGTTACTGTTGGAGAGCTTATGAGAATTCAGATGAAGGTTTCGGAGCAGACTGATTCAAGAGTTAGGAGAGGACTATTGAGGATTGCAGCTGGACAGGTTTGTAGATTGGCTTTCTTATTCATTTTTTCAGATCTTTGGTTCTGAAATTCTGTGACTCTTTTGTGTTGAAAAATTTGTGGTTCTTTTTAGTGTCTGAGATTGATCTACTGGTTTTGTTTAATTTTTGTAGTCAATTATGGATTTCGAATGCTGTTTGAGTTTTGCTTGTGTCATAGTTATACTTCTTGTAATATAAAAATATGCTGGGAGGTTTTTCTTTTCTCTTTCTGCATTCTTCTCCCGCCTTTTCCCCCCTTTTGCCCTTTTTCTTCTGTTGTGTTTGCGAAGGGGTGAGGTGGGGATCATGGTTTATGATATTAATTTTCTGGATGTTAATTTTTTGTGGTGTTTGGTGTAGATTGGTATTTTCGTTTTGGGCTTCTGATGAATTTAGGTAATTGATTTGATATTGTGTCTAATTTATCTTTTGTCTTGTATGCAATGACGTTAGCTTCTCACCTTTTTTAGTACAGAGTTTATTGAACATAAAGTTTTACAGGTGGATAATGGGTGGTCATGCCGATTTAAACTGCCGGATTTGTTGTTTTATATTTATGCTTTGAATTTGAAGGTAAAGGGCAGAAATGATGTAAGAGCCAAAAGAAAGTCCAAATTAATAAACCTAAAACATAAACCGATTGATACTTATGGACCAGCATTACATATAATGTCTGAGATCAACCTCCCACACACACACACTCATAGACAGACAAACTCACACCAAAAGCCATATAGGAAAATTAAGTACGGCCACAAAAAATAGTGAACCAATGAAATACTCAAACAGCAGAAATCGTGATCATATGCGTTAAGGGAAAGTTCTCAATTTATATGATGCTTGGTTGGGGTTTTCTAGGTGAGCGGTCATGTTTAATGCTCATCACTCTCATGTGGTCGATGGTACTAGAATATATTCTTTAGGACTATTCATTCAACATCTAGCCTCTAACACATGAAGTTCTTCAAGAAAATTCAGATTCTAACATCCGCAAATTTTCATGAACTGCTATGATTTCTAACCCCACTATAAGATGTAATCTCAACGACTGATTGAAAGCGTCAATGCTCAATTACCATGCTGAGCTTTGCCCTTCTGAATTTCATAGATTGTTGACAATTCCAAATAAGATCGGCCAGCTAAGCTCAGTACTCAGCTGAGCAAAGCCCATGACTGCTCTTTCCCACAGCCATTTTTATCCTTGGATTGTTTTCTATTACATTCCCATATCTTAAGGAGAGTTTCCAATGATCAGCTAGAGGAAAGCCATGGAAAAATGTATATATGAGGGAATTTGTGGCCTTTGTTGGTATGATAATGTGATAGGGTGGGATTTTTATCCTTCTTTGGACTGAGATCTCTGCTAAAATGGACAACCGTAGTTTTTGATGAACCTAAACCTCTGGGAAAAGTAACTTTTGATGTTGAGCTGGGTGTATTGAGTATACGTATCCCTTGTGAATCTTCCATGAAGTTGGCATTTGTATAGAAGTCAGCAGTGTGTCAAGATTTTCATATTTGAAACAACGAATATTATGCTCATCAAGACAACTTTTTGGACAAAAACCCAGTTCTTCATTTCCTTGTTTTGTTGTTGTATTTATGAGTAGGAAAATGACATAGTTAACTCCAAATGTCTACATGGCATATAATTTGTGTATGGGAACCTCATATCTGGTGGACCATGATTATTTAGTTCAATTTCTAATAAAGTCTGCAAACAAATACATTGGGGAGAGGGGTGGGGGCGCACTTGGACCTTTCGCCAGGAATTCAATTCTGGTGCTTGGGGCTGATTGTCTTCTAACCTGAGATTTGAGTTCTTGGTCATTGTGGTAATCATTTGGTGAGTTCTCGGTCATTGTGGTAATTATTTGGTTACAAGGATTGGGATCCAATCTAAACTGTGAGATCATGTTTATAGGTCATTTAATTGTTGGATCATAAATCTGGGCCATTTTGGCAATTCATTGGATGATCGCAGTCTGATTGTGATCCCAACCATTTGATCATTATCCCAAGTCACATTGATTGTCCATTTGATGACCTGGACAGTGGATTCAATCTTTAGCATTAGATTGTGATATTAGGTTATATCACTGCTGGATCATGAATTTGGGTTGCTTTAGGATAAGATCCTGTCTTAATCATCCTATCCTGATTGTAGGTCATCATTGACTGCCAGATCATAAATCTAGGCCATTTTGCCAATTTGTTGGATGATTGTCGCTCACTACACATGCTACAATTGCTGGCCCATTCTCATCTCAGTGGATCATGACCATTAGATCAGGTCCTATGTCAATTGGATGGTTTATGGCATGGGGTAAATGGGTGGGAGAGAATTCCAACCTTATTAAGTTGAGAATCAATTCTGATATTTAGGGACTGTTCTAGTTATAAGTTCCTTTATTGAATTCCATCCACTGGAATTGATTTTCAAGTCATCTTTTTGACATACTTTTCTGAGCCATTCTAAATGCACCCAGAATTTAGTTTCTCAGACAGGAGCTCAATTTGAAGTGTGCCCCAACCGTCCCTCTTGTAATCTTATTGTGAGACCTAAAAGGATGCTTTAGATCATCCTATTTCAGCACAACTAGTAATATATTATTGGATTCTCAACATGATCACCTGCAGCAGGCCGTACCTGGTTCAATGAATTATGTTGATACTGGGCCAAAGATTTTTCTGCTTTCTTTACATCATGTTATTCCTAGTGCATCTATTTTTGAATAGGTATTTTTAGTTATTTTCTAAGTATATCAGATACCCTATCTTATGAACAAATGCCCCATCCATTAACGGCACATGACTATGTACAGTTGATATTTTGTTGTTATGCAGGATCTTTGATTGCTGCCTTTGATTTGTCTATCATCATCAACTTGTCTTGTTTGATAGAGGGAGACTTATTTATTTAAACCTAGAACATTGTTCCTCACACTTTTACTGAATGTGACTGTCAAAAGACAAAAAAACAAATAAATATGAGTATGGGGCTTTATCTGCGGTTTGCACATGCTGATTGGTGCCTTTTTCACATGACTCTAAAAAAGTACATGTGGAGCCCGGATATGTTCTTAACAGTATCTTCTGGGCTACATTTTAGGCATGCCATACCCCAAAAATCTTTTTTGTTGTATCGGATTAACCCTTCAGCCTGCTAAGATTTTCCCACTTGTTCTTGTTTTGGAACTTTCTATGCCATCCTTGTTCCATGACCTATGTAGTTGTGGGCGCAAGGCATACCCAGGCATGAAGGGTGTGACTTGCCCTTAAAGGGACTAGGCACTACTAGTCACCCGAATGGTTCGCAAGGCTCAAAATTAATTAATTAAAATTTCAAAAAAGGAAAATTCCAAAAGGAAGAAGAGTTGCTTGGTGCCTGAAGCTCACGCATATGCGGGGTCTGAGAAAGGGGTGGACCATAAGGGTCAATAGTATGCAACCTTACCTTGCATTTTGCAAGAGATTGTTTCCAAAAAATAAATCCCAAAAATTACAAAAAATCCAAAAAAAGAAAAACATAGAAATATAGATATATGAATAAATACTATGAACACATATGTTACAAAATAAATAAAAATAAAAACCTTACTGTTTTTAATGGTTCTTAGTGAAAAAAGGAGATAAAACATTAAAGAAGTCCATGTATCAATTGTTTTTAGCATTATAATGGTCTCATTTACACATTTGTTACAAAAAAAAATTACTGTTCTTAGTGAAAAAATAACAAAAAAAGGAAGAAAAAACATCAAAGGAGTCCATGAATTAGAATTTTTTAGAATTATAATGGTGACATTTACACATTTGCTACAAAAACAAAAAATAAAACTGTACTGTTTGTCACTATTTTTAGCGAAAAATAACAAAAACCAAAGATAGGCACAAAAAAACATCAATGGAGTCCATGGTTCAATCATTTTTAGCTTTATAATTTTGACAGTATGAATATTTACTAAAAAAGCTAAAAATACAAATTACTGATGTATTTTACATTTTTGGTAAAAAATTACAAAATGCTGCAAAAGCAGTGAATAATACACTAAATCTATGAAAATAGATGGAAAGAACGAAATGGAGTTTTTGTTTTTAGCTTTAGAGTGTAGATATGTTGAGATTTCAGAGAAAAATGACGCATTACACAATAAATTATTTTTTTTACAGAAAATTGATAATAATAATAATAATAATAATAATAATAATAATAATAATAATAATAATAATAATAATAATAATAATAATAATAATAATAATAATAATAATAATAATAATAATAATAATAATAATAATAATAATAATAATAATAATAATAATAATAATAATAATAATAATAATAATAATAGAACAACAACAACAAATGTAAATGCTTTCCTCAATCACTTCAACTAGGCTTCAATCAATGGTGGAAGATGAGTATTGTCGCAAGAAGAAGAAAGGAAAGCTGGAAGAAGAAGAAGAAGCAAAAAAAAATGCAAATGAGAGTTTTATTTCACTTACAGTGTGCTTGGACTTGGGGGTGCAGTAGGCACAAGGGGCAACTAGTTGTGCCTAGTCGCACTGCAACTTATGCCTCTTGTGCTTACCAAAAGTTGGGTCATGGGCTTGTGCTTTTTTGTGCCTAGTGACTAGTCGCGCCTTCCACTACATAGCCATGACTGAATAGAATTAGTTACTATAATCCAATCCAGATGTTTTAGTGCATGTGGATCAGTGTATAAATCTACATGTGCCAAGGTCCATATGGTAATCTGAAAGTTTATCTCCTGGGCTGCATCCCTAAGTTCTTCTCCAATGGATCATGTCAACCATTTGATCTGCTAAGATTTCCACCTGTTCTTGTCTTGGAACTTTCTTAGGCATTCTTCTTCTGCTACAGAATAGAAGTGGTTATATAACCAAATCCAAATGTTTTGGTGCATGGCTTTCTGAAAAGATGTAGTGCAGAGTATGAGGGGTTATGATCATGAAAATTTAGGCTCCAAAAGACTTTTAATGCATGACAACATGGGCTTTTTATTTTGCTCTCTATAGGCTTGGTTTTTCTCTTGTCATTTTCTTATCATTATTTTCTGGACCTTGTATAGAAAGCTGTTCTTTTAGCTTCCTGTGGATATACCTCTATCTTTTATTCCATTAAATGGGTAAATTACGTTGTTATGCCCCAGTTCTTGGTTCTATGTATTTCTATTAGAGTTCATTTTGCACTACCAAACAATAATTATAAATGAATGTTTTCGTTGAGTTAAGTGCGTAATTATTCTTTTTCCTGGAAAGTTCCTAATTCTTTGCTTCGATGTATTCTATTATTGTGTAATTTAGTTTATGGTCGAATAAATTCAAGCAGGCTTTTGTATGTGTGAGAACATCTTTGTGTAATTTATGTGCATATGAACCATAACTGTTCTGTTTCAGTTATTTCTTCCCCTTAGCTCTTCCTCATAAGGTTGCAGCACCACATGGCTAATAAGTTCCAAGTCATGTTCTCTGTTTCATTGGCCTGTTAATTCAGATTATGAATTTGTTCCAGCATGTTCCTGAGGGATCTGACCCTTCTTGTTCTAAAATGTTAATCTGGATCTGGATGATTAATAGCTGTGCTCTAGTGTATATTTCAGCATAAATAATTGTTTGCTTCTGGTTATGCTTGTAACAGCTAGGAAGGAGCATAGATGCAATGGTTTTGCCGTTAGAGCTACTACAACAGTTCAAGCCTTCGGATTTTCCTGATCAGCAAGAATATGAATCCTGGCAGATAAGAAATTTGAAAGTTCTTGAGGCTGGACTCCTCCTTCACCCTCTTCTGCCTTTAGAAAAGTCAAATCCTGCTTCACAACGGCTTCGCCAAATTATACGTTCAGCTTCAGATAGACCAATTGAAACTGGAAAGAATTCTGAGTCAATGCAGGTCTTGCGTAGTGCTGTTATGTCTCTTGCATGCAGATCATTTGACGGGTCAGTTGCTGAGGTACACTGGGCTGATGGGTATCCTCTGAATCTCCGATTGTACCAGATGCTATTAGAAGCTTGTTTTGATAGCAATGATGAGACCTCGATTATTGAAGAGGTTGATGAGATGATAGAGCTAGTAAAGAAGACCTGGAGCGTCCTTGGAATAAATCAGATGCTTCATAACCTTTGCTTCACATGGGTTTTATTTCACCGTTTTGTTGTCACTGGTCAAGTAGAAAGCGACTTGCTCTCTGCAGCTGATAATCAGTTGGCTGAAGTTGCAAAAGATGCAAAGGCAACAAAAGATTCAGTCTACGCTAATATATTAAGTTCCACATTGACTGCAATCTTGGGTTGGGCGGAAAAGAGGCTTCTTGCCTATCATGACACCTTTCACCCTGATAATATCGATTCAATGCAGAGTATTGTTTCTTTGGGAGTATCTGCCGCAAAGATATTAGTAGAAGATATTTCTCATGAGTATCGTCGCAGGAGAAGAGAAGGAATTGATGTAGCTCACAACAGGACTGATACTTACATCAGGTCATCGCTGCGCACTGCTTTTGCTCAGGCGAGTCTCTTCATTTGTTTGCATGATATCCCTTGAAATATTTGTTGTTGCTTATAGCATGCTTCCTGCAAGTACCAGTGTGTCTCTTAGATTCACTTCTCTCTGATTGGTTTGATCTATCTTAAGACAGAGAATGGAGAAAGCTGACTCAAGCAGGCGATCATCTAAAAACCAGGCAATTCCTACTCCGGTTCTTTCCATCCTTGCAAAAGACATTGGCGATTTAGCAAACAAAGAAAAACAGATGTTTAGCCCAATACTTAAGAGGTGGCATCCTTTAGCTGCGGGTGTGGCTGTTGCTACCCTTCATGCTTGCTATGGAAATGAATTGAAACAATTCATGTCAGGTGTCACAGAACTGACACCGGATGCGGTACAAGTTTTAAAAGCTGCAGACAAGTTGGAGAAGGATCTTGTGCAGATTGCTGTTGAAGATTCGGTTGACAGCGATGATGGAGGGAAGGCAATCATTCGTGAGATGCCTCCTTATGAGGCTGAATCTGCTGTGGGCAATCTGGCAAGAACATGGATAAAGACAAGAGTGGACAGACTAAAGGAATGGATTGATCGTAACTTGCAACAAGAGGTATGCTACTTGCCCTTCCCTCCTGCTGATGGAATTTTGCAGGAATATTATGTTTTTTTTTTGTCTTGCATGATGGGGTAACCATTTCTTGGCTTGAAAGCTAATTACTCTTTCCAGAAACTTAGCTCATTCCAAAATTCAACCTGGGAAGCAATATGGATGATTACTGTTGTTTATGTAATCTTAGGGTACATCCCATCTCTTAAGGTTCAGTGATGTAGAATGAGATGGTTCACCTATTACTAGTGTTTTACCATAGGCTATTCTACATTCTCACTCTAACTAATGGTCTACCATAGGCTATGCTATATTCGTGGGTGGGAATCTTTTTATTTTGAATGGTAAGGATCACACTATGGTGGTTCAATCCAGGCTGTAAAAGCATAATTCAGGACCATGGTTCATATAGCGTGGGAATTAGCTCAATTGAAAATCAGGTTTCAAGTAAATCTACCATGTAAACTGTTTTATGACAAGCAAGCCATGGTTCATATTGTTCCCTATTCAGTCTTTCTAAGTGAACCATGCAGACAGAAGTGTACCATCACCTAGTGTGAAAAGGGCCTTATTGATGATGTTGAACTCTGTTTTTGAAATTTGAAGGATAGATGGCTGAACCATTGAAGTCTTTGAGTCATAGTCATCTTTGTTTTATTTGTTTGGAGGTCAGATTGTTTAACATATACTTGTTCAGGTTCAGGCGTATTTAAGGTAGAGTCTAGTGGTAATACTGGGATTTTATTAGGTCATTATGGCCTTTGAAGGGAGTCATATGATTTCTTATATAAAAAGGAGTCAGGACATGAGAGTAATGCCATCAATCTGGGCTGCCAGCATGCTTTTGAGGCTCCTTTTTTGGTGATATATGACGCTGTAGAAGGGAAACAATTTGGTCAATAAATTGGAAATTTATAAGTACTTTATTAGAACATTCTGGTTTCCCCTATCGCCTCATATATTGACCCTTTATTAGCACTTATTACCTATATTCAGTGCTCAACAATGTATGTCTTAATCTCTCTTTAAGCTCCAAGTTCTTCTTTCCAAGTCTTTGACCTTCTAACCCCAGATGAGGAGGCTTGAACTCAAGTCAAGACCCAACCTATATACATGCATTGTACTTACAAATATAGATGCATAAATGCAGAAATGCATACATACCGATGAATACATGTATGCATGGATGTATTTGCAAGTATATATGCATATATGTTATACACATGTATAAGTGCATACGTGTGTGTATACAGAGTTCATAGGCTTTGGCTCTTGTCAGCGTCCCTTATTAATGGCTACCGCGAGTAATAGCTTATCCCTTCACCTTTCACTTGTTGGAGTTTTGAGAAGATAAGCAGCCTTTCACTTATGTATAAGGCCCACGCACACATACACATGTTATATGTGTATGCATGCTTCCGTGTGTGCATCTGTCTGTGTGTGCTTGAGTGCATGCATCTGTATCACACAAGGAGCTGATAAATTTTGGGCCTTCTCTGAATAGCTTCCTTATAATCAATGGTTTGGGACAATAATAGCTTACCCCTTCAATCTTCACTCCGGTACTCATTAAGGTAAGACAAGATGAGGTCTCTCTCTCTCATATATATATATATATATATATATTCAGCTGTATTTCACTACCCTAGTGCTGGATTTTGTTGCCTGTTATTTGTATGGTGCTTTTGGGGATCAAGCAATCTTACACCATGTTAGGTGTGTATTAAAAGAGATGGAGGGTTTTTTTGGCTGTTATCTCTCTCTCTCTCTCTCTCTCTCTCTCTCTCTCTCTCTCTCTCTCACACACACACACACACACACACACACACGAGGGTGGGACCATTAGGAGATTGCCCTGGAAACTAAGCTCTTCTCACTTACCAAATTTGACAAATGCCTTCTATCTTTTGTAAATTTTAAGTTTCAGAATAACTTATGTAAAATTTCATATAGAAATCTATGGCATCATCTAAGGGAAATTGTAGAATGTTAAACACAAAAAAGAGTGTCATGGTCATGTTCTTGGGTAACAGCCTATGACAATCCTAAATTTTAAATTCCATTTAAAGGAGTATAAATTGATTTTGATAAACATAAATGGGAGAACCTTCATTTTTAAGTCCCAAAGAATTCACCTTTTGAAAGACATTAAATTGGACTCCAATACCTTTATATTTGGGTTGTACTTGGAAAGACAATTCTAACGACATTAATTTTGTTGAAATATGAGTTTGGACAAATAAATTGTGATTTTTCTTGCGAAGGGCATTTTTGTAATTTCATTAATGGGCCCGACTTGCAGAAATTTGGGTCCGATGATAATGAGGTGTTTGAAACATGAGTAACAATCATACATGTTGACTGGGTATATGCTGGTGTAATGATGTGAAAAACATCATTATTGAATGTTTAATATATAAAAGAAAAAATAATTAAAGTAAATAAGGGAGGGGCCAAAATTGATATTGGCACCCCCTGCCTTAAGTCAAACAAAAACAGACATTAAGTTTGTTCTCGCACTCGACAAAGAAGAAAGAAAGAAAGAAAAAATAAAAATAAAAAAATAGAGGAAACCTGACGTTGGGAAGGAGAAGGAGAAGAGAAGAAGAGAGGGGGAAGGAGAAGAGGGAGAGAGAAGCATGCTACCTAGGAGGCAGGTGTGCCGGCGAGGAAGTAGGATTTTCCAGATTTGTTGGATTCTATAGCCATCACTGGAGAAGAAGATGGCTCGGATCGACGATCCGACCCCGTTATTTCAACCAACGCAAGAAAACAAGTGAAACTCCTTTGAAAACACATTAATCGAACAAGTTTTGGGGAGGAAAAATGGGGGCAAATAGTACTAGGCGACTGTGATTTGTCGGCAATGGAAAAATCAACGGCAAGGCTTCCCCAGCAATGATTGGGGGTAGGGAATACTCCCAAGAGGTAAGATCTATGATACTCATCTTGTGATTTGAAGTTCTAGCTAAATCTGTACCGTTTTATGTTAGATCTAAGGTTTGGTGATGATCTTATCGTTAAATCTTAAATCCATGCTTAGATAAGCATAAGATAGGTCTGAATTATCTTTGATTTAGCAGAAATTTGTTAATTTTGGTTATAAACTGATCAAACAATCTCAGCTGTTCGATCAGGTATTGTTGACACAGTAACTTGATGATGTCTGATTGATGATCAGACATCATAGATAACTTCGTTGACCTTAAAGTAAATGATATATGACAAAAAACTGTAAAGAATTGGACAAATCGATTTGACAATCTTAGCCATCCAATCTGTTCCTACGTAAAACATTGTTTGACAACTTCTGATCGATCGATGATTAGATGTTGCTAGTGAGTTTCTCATCTTTAAAAATGATAGGATGACTCAAATAGTATGATTTTGAAGTAAAACAAATCGGATGATCTAGGTTGTTCGATCTGTCACTATTCAAACAGAGACTCTATGATGTCTGATCAACAATCAGATGCCACAGATGGATTCCTGAACCTTGAATTATCTTAAATATTATATAAATTGTGAAATTTGGATAAACATCTATCTGACAATCTCAGCCATTTGATTGGTTACTGTGTAAATAGTACTGGTAAACGTTTGATCGATGATCAAACGCTTCCAGTAGGTTTTCCAACCCAAGATTTTATCTGGATAGGGATCAAGAGTTTAAGACCACTGAATAATGAAAGTAACTTTCAGTCACTTAAGAAGAATGGTGGATAGCCAATCCAGGACCAGTGGTGTGGATTGGAAATTCAGTAACCATTGATCATTCAATGGACAATCAATCAATAGCTAATAAAATGCCCTCAGTACAGTAATAAGCACTTTCACTTTGCCTTGTGCCGAATAGTGCCTGGAGCTAACTTAGAGGAAACTTCCATGCTAGGGAAGTTAAGAGAAATCCTAGATTTATATATCTGAATGTGGGTTTGTATTGTTACAGAGGTGTAATTAATCAGGAGCGCGTACACGAACTAAATAGATTATTGCGTTGATGAACCTGAAGATCTCCATTTGAGGTAGGTGGAATTAAGATTGCTAAGATTTTCGGTACACCTGCCTCCTACGACAGCTTGCTTCTCTCTCCCTGTCCTCCCTTCCTCTTCTCCTTCTTCCTTCTTACCCCTCTCTTCTTCTCTTCTCCTTCTCCTCCTCGGCGTCGAGTTTCCTCTTTTTTTCTTTCTATCTTTCTTCTTTGTCGTGTGCGGGAACAGACATAATGTCTGTTTTCATTTGACTTTAGGGGGGGGGTGTCAATATCAATTTTGGCCTTTCCTTTATTTACTTTAATCATTTTTTTTCTTTTATATATTACACATTCAATAATGATGTTTTTCCATCATTACACCAGCATAAACTCAATCAACACTTATGATTGCTACTCATGGTATTTTCCAAACACCTCATTATCATCTGACCCAGGTTTCTGGAATTGGGGCCTATTAATAAAAATGCCCTTTGCGAGAAAAATCACAATTTATTCGTCTAAATTCAGATTTCAGCAAAATTAGTGTCGTTGGAATCGTCTTTTTGAGTACAATCCAAATTTGAAGGTTTTGGAGTCCAATTTGTTGTCTTTCAAGGTGAATTCTGTAGGACCTAAATATGAAGGTTCTCCCATTTATGTTTGTCAAAATCAATTTATATCCTTTAAATAGAATTTAAAAATTAGGAACATTACATTCTTTTCCCGTTATAGGAATTTCATCATCATAATTCTATTCATGTTATCTTTCAACAATTCTACAAACATCCTCATCTTATCACATTTTTCAATTCCATAAAGTCACTTGACAGAATTATTCTTAAAGGAAGGTTCTATCAAAAGGCATCTTTGTTCTTTCATTCCATTGTGAATCTTACAACTCTTTAACTAATGAAATCCTCAACAATCACTTACTTCCAACTCCAAACATTTATGCCGCTTATTACTGTAGGTTTTCTATCAGCTTTGAGCAATAAAGAGCTTCTTTCACTACGCACTCTGACACTCAACCATTAGAAACATAAGGTAATAAAAGAATGGAGAGGTAATCAGTTAACATCTCAAACAGTAAATCCACACCCAATATCACATAGCACACTCCTCACAAAATATGCATGCCCATGCCAAATCAGCTTTGAGCATATCGGCTCATGAAGGAGACATTTCTATGTCAATCATCTTGCCTTATATCTAAATATTATAATAAGTTATCTATCAATCATTGCTTGAAGGTGGTGTCAAATGAGTGCAAAGGTGAATCTCCTCTTTTAGCTCTTGAAGGTTCACTTCTTAAGCATCCCACTACTTTGCCTCCTCATAAAGGAGATCGGGTGTAATGCAATCCACATAAACCTTAAAGTAATTTCACAATAATAGTTGCATTGATCTGTTCTTTTTCACGAAGAGAACTAGCGCTTTAACTTTTGGACTATGCCTAGCGCAAATTCAATCATAACATCAATCTCTATTTGTAATAGTAATCCAGGAAACTCTTTTGGGACATGTCTTGGGAGTTCTTGAATCATAGTTATCTCATTCGTCTATGCCCTTTTAGCCTTCACCACAACTACGCTTGCCAGCTATACTCGATATCCCTTTGTAAAGTGTCGTGCTTCATTTATGACTACATAACATAAATCCTTGTGATGCTCATCTATCTTTTAGAATGAGATCACTAGCCATAGCAATTCACCAAAAATAATCTAACTACAGCACTCCACTGTCGCCAGTGTCACTAACCACTTCATTTTGAAAATAACATTAAAATCATCTATATCAAGGGGAATAAGATCGATATCCATCCTTTCACCCAAAATAACAAAATGCATATCTTGAAGAAACTTTCCAGTTGAGATCAGTTTTCCTACTAGTGTCGTCATATCCGACTCCAAACTCAAGATATGTGCAGCAAGTCCCTAATTACTTGAAAATGGAATTGTTTGACCTCCATTGTATGTCTGTTTGACTTGCTTTTCATGATAGTTTCTGATGGAATGTCCAAACATTCAACCTACTTAAGAACATGGCTAACCATAATATGCACTCCTACGCCTTAGACACTACCTTTGCTTAGAATCCCCACCACATCTAATAGACTGTTGTTGACTGTGCATTTTCTATTACCCTGCTAAAGAGAAAAGTCTCTTATCCTTGTTAGACTGTTCAATAATACTGCTACACTCACTATCCTTTAGCTCTACTCAACTCAAGGAATGTCTTGTTCAAGAATAGATGTTATTTTTGTTGTTCGAGCCACTATGGTTGATCACATCAACAAGACTACTCACTCAACTCAGAAGTCAGTTTGCATATGTAATACTTCCAATACTTTTACATCAGCAGTAATTGAATCTATATATTTACACATCATCATTCTCTTCATCAAGTTTCATTTCACTCATGATTAATCTTATGATCACATTCACTAGAAGTCATTTCAACATTCGTAACATATGTTTCAAATTCTGAACAATTCACTTCTTACAAGATTAATATTTCAAAATTTTCCTATTCTTGATCATTATCGATCTCATAAAATCCTTCTTTTTTCATCATCTTCGATTAATCTCCCAACATAATTTGTTGTACATAATAGTCACTGCATCCACACTTTTGGTCTATAAATCAAATACTTCCAGATAAAGAAAAGTTGGAATTCTGTAATACAATATCTTCACAAATCTTTTCAATATCATTTGAATTCATTGATTGTGTTTCATGCTTTAGTTCTCTATCTATCTATTTATCCTCATTGTTATCTCTGAACTATTTTATAAAATTGTTGTTATGTCCCCAAACAATATTCACATTCAAATTAGAACTAGAATTCCCAAAAGATCAAGTAGCATCTTCCATCAATTATATCTAGAATATACAATACATCAAGTCTCATGGATTTTGAATCCATTAAATAATTCTCTCCTTTAAGAATCATTCATAGTCATGCCAAAATTTATGATCAAATTATAATCATAGATCGAACACTCTCATCTAGAGTAGCATTACAATTTTCTAGTATCAATACTTTCATAAAATTTCCATTAGAATTACCAGCATGTTCACAATCATGTCATAATTCTCTTACCTTATAATAATTCATTCACTACATTCATGTTTAGATCCTTTTCCATTATCCTCATTCAGTTTTCCTTGATTGATGATTTACTTTGTGATCTTCTCAACCAAAAGTTATTTATAACTCTGGCATCTCAATCTAGTAAGGTCAATCCTTGTGGAATTTACTTTTGCTTATCCACTTCAATCGGTCTTTTTACTTGTTATCTGTGTATAACAAATACATTTTGATCTAAAAGCAATTAAACAATAATTGTCAGATACTCTCATATAATGTGACATAAATCTCAACCTTTCTCAAATTCGTACCAACAACCTTAGAAATCATTTGAATTTATCCGCTAAGTTTTCTGTATTCATGCTTCAGTTCTCCACCCATATACTGATCTTTCTTGTCATTTAATAATCTTATAAAATAGTTGTTATATCCGGTAAGCATTACACACCTCCAAGTCATAACCAGAACTTTCAAGAATCATTAAATTAGCTTTTACACCTCAATGATGATTGACTGTCACTATTTTTGGGTATACAAGGACTAAATCATTCTCACCTCACAAATCAACAGATTCATCTATGTCAAAGTTTTATTTTGTCATACTTCCATTGAGTTTTCATAATACCAATTTTTTTTTTTTGGAATATATTCATTACATGTACGGGCCAATGCTATAATTCTCTTAACTGTCTCAAGACCTCTACAATTCCTTCTGATCACTCTTTCATTGTCATCATAATATTATAGCACAGTATTTATCATAATCTTCAAAGATTTATGCAAATCGTCCAAGTTAAAACTTGAATCTTCAAAGGGTTGCCCACATGAAAAGATTTATCATCTGATAAAGTTTTCATTTAGATATACTAATTTTATACTCTAATGCTCTTATTCCTTACTTTAAGAACTATACTAATCATGTACTAGTACTTCTCTTACTCATATCAGAACCAAAACTCTATTGTTTTCTTAGAACTAGCCAATTCTCATAAGTGGCATCACTTCCCTCATCACAAGATCCTTTTGTGAGTTACTTTCAAACTCATCAATCAAGACATCTTACTTTTGAGACTGATTCAGATTTTACTCAATGTGACTGGCTGTGAGTGGACTGAACTTAGGCTCTGATACCAATTGTCACGACCTGGGTTTTTATAATACTTTTTAAATACAAAAGACATTGACATAGCGAGCTCGATCTCTAATAAAAGTCATTTTTCAAGACCAAACTACGGCGGAAGAATCTTTTCTTTTAAATTCACTTTGAAAAATCCCGAGTGTCATTTTTCTTTTTTCAAAACAAGGATTTTCAGTGAAATGAGCGCGCATTTCTACCAAAAATTCAGTAGTGTTTCCTCTATTTTTCGGACATATGACATTTAAAGCATGTCATTGCGAAGTACCTAATAAACATTCACTGACATTTTAAAACATAATTGGAGACTCTGTCTCCCTTTCATACATCTAACAAAATAAAAACAAATTACATCAAACCAAGTACACCTAGAACCTCCACAACACAACCCAGTCACATAAGTTCTCAAAACTCCCATAATTAAATACAATGTAATCTCTTTCTAATTTCTAATATGATAACTTTAAATCAAAAACCAATTCTTACCTGTCCTAATCAAAAGCTTCTGTTGGCGCACTCTTGTTAGTAAATAGCTCCTATTGCTTGGGAATCCTCTGCTTTGAGATATTGTAAACAAGTACAATATCTCAGCAAGCTTGCACTTGTGTAGGTAGAATAAGACGCAATTTTATATATACAAAATGATGATATTTCCATATAGATCAATTTTTCCATGCTGAATCTTGCAAACTTCAATTCATTTATCATTTAACTTAAAATAATTCAACATTTATCATAATCATGAATTCATGACACAATTGAAGAAATATGGATGCATCAGTACTAAAACACGTTATTTGAAATGCAAAGTATGAAATCACATGTCAAACTCACAAATCATTTACATTTCCTGATACCAGTCTTCACTCTTAGGAGCCATTTCACATTACCTAATACCAGTCTTCGCTCTTACGAACCATTTCACATTCACCTAACACCAGTTTTCGCTCTTACGAGCCATTTCACAATCACTTGACACCAGTCTTTGTTCTTACGAGCCATTTCACATTCACCTAACACCAGTTTTCGCTCTTACGAGCCATTTCACAATCACTTGACACCAGTCTTTGCTCTTACGAGCCATTTCACAATTTCCTGACACCAGTCTTTGCTCTTACGAGCCATTTCACATTTACTTGATACCAGTCTTCGCTCTTACAAACCATTTCACAATCACCTGGTGTCAGTCTTCGCTCTTATGAGTCATTTCACAATTTCTTAGTGTTAGTCTTCACTCTTGCGAGCCATTTCTCAATTACCTGGTGTCAGTCTTCGCTCTTACGAGCCATTTCACAATTACCTAGTGTAGTTTTCACTCTTACGAGCCCTTTCACAATTTCCTGGTATCAGTTTTATATTTTCTCACATGGTTCACAATAATACATAGCTTATGCATGAGCAGCTTAATCATGATTCAATTTTAGCATGCACATTCATCTTATTTTTCTCATAAACTCAAAAGACTTATTTTAATGCTTGAAATTCATGTACAAATACATATATAGCGAAAATCTTAGCAATTTTAATTCCACCTACCTCAAATGGAGATCTTCAAGTTCACTGATACAATAATCTATTTAGTTTGTGTATGCGCTCCCGATCAGTTACACCTCTGTAACAATACAAACACACATTCAAATATACAAATCTAGGATTTCTCTTAGCTTCCCTAGCGTGGAAGTTTCCTTTCAGTTAACTTCTGGCACTATTCAGCATAAGGCAAAGTGAAAGTGCTTATTACTATACTGAGGGCATTTCATTAGCAATTGATTGATTGTCCATCGAATAATCAATAGTTACTAGATTTCCAATCCACACCATTGGTCTTGGATTGACTATTTACCATTTTTCTTAAATGACTGAAAGTTACTTTCATTGTTCAATGGCCTTCAATTCTTGATCCCTAACAAGATCAAATCTTGGGTTGGCAAACCTACTGGTAGCGTCTGATCACCGATTAGACATTTACCAGCACTATTTACACAGTAATCGATCGAACGGCTGAGATTGTTTGATAGATGTTTATTCAAATTCCACAATTTATATTATATCTAAAGCCAATTCAAGGTTCAGAAATCCATCCGTGGCATTTGAGTGCCAATATCTCGCTGGCATGCCTACCTCCTACAGCAGCTTGCTTCTCTCTCCCTCTCCTCTCCTCTCTTCCTCTTCTCCTTCTCCTCCCCGGTGTCAGGTTTCCACTGTTTTTTCTCTTTCTATCTTTCTTTCTTCTTTGACGGGTGCGGGAACAGATGTAATGTTTGTTTTCGTTTGACTTAAGGTAGGGAGGTGCCAATATCAATTTTGCTCCCCCCCCCCTCCCCATTTACTTTAATCATTTTTTTCTTTATATATATATATATATATATATATATTAAACATTTAATAATGATGTTTTTCCCATCATTACACCAGCATAAACCCAGTCAACACGTATGATTGCTACTCATGGTGTTTACCTAAATTTCTGCAAGTGAGACTCATTAATGAAATTACAAAAATGCCCTTTGCGAGAAAAATCACAATTTATTCGTTTGAACTTAGATTTTAAAAAAATTAGTGTCGTTGGAATTGTCTTTCCAAGTATAATCAAAATATGAAGGTATTGGTGTCCAATTTGATGTCTTTCAAAAAGTGAATTCTGTGGGACCTAAATATGAAAGTTCTTCCATTTATGTTTATCAAAATCAATTTATAATCCTTTAAATGGAATTTAAAATAGGATCGTTGCACAACCTGATCTTGGGGCCACATGTATGGGTGCTGTTGAATCCGTTTATTGAACAGCTAACACAAGTCTGTGCTATTGCCGCTTATTTTGTCTTGATTAGATGATTGCACCTTTGATCCAGGAAGCATTGTTAGGTTTCCTCGAGCAAAATGTGAACCCTTCATTTATGTTGGACTGTATCTTGTGGATTGAATATCTTTTTGGCATCATACACCAGGTTGGCAGCATAGATCAATAATAAACATGTCCATGCAGGCTCCAATGTTGAGTGTCACCCTAGGGGCCTAGACCCAAGAATGGCTTCCTCCATAGTCAATCTCTTATGGAATACAACTTGAGCCTCCTACAAGTTGTGTTAACCGAATTTGCCATGAAGAACTCCACCCCCATGTCCTTATAGACTTCATCTAATTCATCTTGGATCGTGCTTCCCGTTGCTTTTTGTTCATTTTCCACATTGCTTTTCTCATCATGTTTCTTCTTTTGCTTCTCTCATCTCTTTCATTTGTGCTATCTGCTCCCTTTGCTTCCTGCTTGCCGCTTCACTATCAATTTGATGATGTTTCAAGAGAGAAAACAAATCTGCTAGGTAAAACTCTGTTTGGATGCTAAGCCAAGTTTATGGTTTTGTGTCTTCTCAGTGGTGGCCTCTTTCCACAGGTTCAGTTTCTCATCTGCTAGCGTGTGTGATGCTAAAGTAACGTTAGTTTCTAAAATCACACATCCATTGAGTTAGGAATATAATTGGAAGGCCCTAACCAAGATATTCCACAAATTTCATAATGAAGCAAGGATCAGAATATATTGATGGCAATATCATCAGCCAAAGAATTGTAATGATGTGCCTGTTCATATAGCATGACTTTAACTGATCCTGTAGAAACATGGATATTATCCTGTTTGCTATTATTTTTCATGTCCATGAATGCATAATTCTTAGCTAGAGGGTTATCCAATTTCTCTCACCTAATTTTCCTAGATTTGTCATGCTTTAATTTCTTCATTAGTACTTATATGCTTTGTAGGTCTGGAATCCGAGGGCAAACAAGGAGAGCTTTGCTCCCTCTGCAGTTGAAGCTCTAAGAGTAGTAGATGAGACCTTAGATGCTTTCTTTCAACTTCCAATACCAATGCATCACGACTTACTTCCTGACCTGATGATTGGACTTGACAGAAGCCTACAACATTATGTATCCAAGTTAAAATCTGGCTGTGGTATGCTGCCAAAACCACAAGTCATCTTCTCTGCAAATTATCCTAAAGCTTAATATTCTTTTACTGAATTGTACGTTTTTATTGTTAGGTACACGAAATACTTACATTCCCACGATGCCAGCATTAACAAGATGTACAACAGGTTCTAAATTTCAAAGTGTGTGGAAGAAAAAAGAGAAGTCACAAGGCTCACAGAAAAGGAAATCTCAGGTTGGGACATTGAATGGTGATTATTCCTTTGGACTGCCACAGCTCTGCGTCCGAATGAACACTCTGCATCACATCAGAGCACAGTTGGAGGCCTTGGAGAAAAGAATTGTTACTTATTTGAGGAATGCAGAGTCTTCTCATGCAGGCATTGCAAATGGAGTTGAAAACAAGTTTGAGCTGTCCTTAGCTGCTTGTCAGGAAGGGATTCAACAGCTTTGTGAAGCGACAGCATATAAACTGATTTTCCATGATTTGAGTCATGTTCTCTGGGATGGTTTATATGTTGGAGATTCAGCATCTTCAAGAATTGAGCCTTTCCAGAAAGAACTTGACACAAATCTCGAGATGATATCTTCCACTGTGCATGATAGAGTTCGTAACCGTATGATCACTGCTGTTATGAAAGCTTCCTTCGATGGATTCTTGCTGGTGCTTCTTGCTGGAGGCCCCTCACGTGCTTTCTCCCATCAAGATTCTCAAATAATAGAGGATGATTTTGCAGTTCTTAGAGATCTGTACTTGTGTAACGGAGATGGGCTGCCTGAGGAATTAGTAGATAAAGCTGCTACACAGGTGAGAAATATCCTTCCCCTCTTCCGCACAGATACTGAGAGCCTAATTGAGCGGTTCAAACGCTTAACCTTAGAGACTTATGGCCCTTCTGCCAAATCTAAGCTTCCACTACCTCCAACTTCCGGGAATTGGAACCCAACTGAACCAAACACGCTTCTTCGTGTTTTGTGTTATCGGAATGATGAAGTGGCTTCAAGGTTCCTTAGGAAAACCTACAACTTACCTAAGAAACTGTAAGTTTTTCAAGGATTCCAACAAAATATATATATATATATATACACAAGTCGCGTTCATTTCATTACAGGGTGTATCCACCAGAGTTGCTTTCTTTCCAGTGTCTGTGGTACATTTCTATGACGGGAAACTTCTCAAGCTATTTCAGGAACAAGCATAGTAGTATTTGGAAATCTCCATTCCTTTGACTAGGTATTGCTGTGAGTGAAACCTATAGTGCAGCATTTAATAGACTTATTGGGTGCTGCGGAAGACTTAATCATGGGTTTGGGTGTTGGGACCCTGAGAAGAGATGGTTAAAAGGGGGAGCACTTCTTGCATCATCTGACCATTGAAAGGTTATGTCTCAACTTTACAACATTTCGAATCATTCTTTGACTTGGTGAGGTTCTGGTTGTCTATTCATTTTTCTTTGACTATAGTTTCTTTCCCAGGGCGAAAATGATATGATAGGCAGTTTGCTTATATCTTTTGTGGTTCTACTCGTTGGTGTTGCCCTTTTCTTTGTGTTATGTATAGCTAGCAATCTATAAATTCATTAATGGTTACTGTTTTGAAATCTTGCAATCTTCAATTCTGTGAGGATGCTACCATCTTGGATTCTGTTTAAATTGAAAACTACGAAATCAACACAGTTGAAGTACCCAATGAGGCTCAGCAAGAAGAGCGAAATAAGGCCTACTCTTCTCAGCAATTCACACCATTCATCTCGGATAACATGCATGCATGAAAGGACTCACCTTTGGAAGATATAAATTTTTTATCCAATTGATTGTACTTGAGATGTCTTGTAATCTGAAATGAAGATTAGGTTGTAAGTACTTAAGAAAACAATTATTAACTTAATATAAAATAGATTATGAAAGGCTCAGATCTGAAATAAAAGTTCTATCTTGCATAGAAAAATAGGCGTGAATACCTTCCTCTCCTCTTGGGAGTGTGTACCTACCGGGACTCTATTATTTGACAAACACAGCGAAGACTTGTGTGAAAATGTCATACAGCCCAATCATTTCATATGTTAACTTTTCATATTCTTGTATGAAGATCACACGATTATATGCATGAACTTGACATCATTATGTGAAAATAATGCAAACATCGTTAGGCAGTTCCTATTGTCATTACGCATAAAACTCTCTCTCTGATTCCAACCATGGAAAGCTTTTATGTGATTTGAGTTGTCATAGTTAGCCTACATAAAAAAATCTCATTTATTGGATATCTGGTCGACCATGCTTCTTGAACATTTTGGGTTGTAAAATGGATGATGAAATACTCAAATTGTCCATTTCACAGCCTCAAAAGGTCCAAGAAGTATGGTCTTAGAGGTATCAACAAATGAGCTTTTTGTAGATATGCCAGCTGGGACAGCCCGAATTAGATAAATGGCTTGGATCACTGAAAATATACAAGTAGTGGGACTATGCATTTTTTTCAATAGTAATAGGCCTAATTCTCGCTTTTATATAGTACATACTGAGTGTAGCATATAATTTTCCGCTCCCTCGAAATTATTCGTTACACATCGATATAGTGGTGTGTAGTGTGAAATTGCCTCCGATAATTCAAGCCGTTCATCAAATTCACCCTTCTTCAAGATGTAGGGTTACCAAAGATCTTACCAAACGGGAATGTCTAAGGTGGGACCCTTCTAGCTGAAATGTGGACGGTAGAGAGTGGTATCTGTTAACACAATCCATATTTGAGCCAGAAGGAGACCACCTAGAGGTGCTTGTTGGATGAGGTCTTTGGTACTCCATCTTGAGAGGGCAAATCTAATGAATGGCTTGGATTATTAGAAAAAGTACAAAATTGGGCCCAAGAGGTGAAATTTGGAGAATAATTTCCTTCTCTTTCTCAGAGAGAGAGAGAGCCATTCATCTTGCCTGCCCTGCTACTGAGTGGTTTGATCTGTTCATCTTGTTTGGCTTCTCCTATTTAGAACAAGAAGAAGATGATGAGGACCCTCTCTCTCTCTTTGGACTTGGCACTTTTTTCCTCTTCTAAATATAAAAACATAAAAATTATATAAAAATAAGCGAGGCCAGAGCTGATGTGTATCAAATAGGACTTAAGTGAAACGAAGCTGAATAGTTCAAGAACTAAACTGGAAATTAAAATTGCTTACGGGCCTCGCCGTTATTTGTAGATGGTTGATGATAGTAAAATATTCTCTAAAAACAATGTTGTTAGTACTAGCATAAGATTTCTGACCATCTAATCCTCCTCATATCGCTTCTTTTCCACATGGATTTGATTATTATCATGCCATTTGCTATACTTAAGTCTAGTAATTTAATATGCTTGGGCTACAGGTTTTGCATTAACTTAGAGAGATTTTATATTATAAGAAAATGTCTATAAATTAATATACATGGGCACCTTGGTATTTTAGTTATTTTATCAAAAAATCTCAATCCTTACTTTTCTCCCTAAACTTTGTTCTCTCTCCAAAACTACCAAATCTATGGACTCTAATCCTTTTTCTGTGTTTAACTACAGTGAGAGTCCAGATTAATAGCCAGCCTTGGGCTCCAGGTTTCATTATTAAATTAGGGGGGTTTTATATTATTAAAAATCTCAATAAAGTAATATACATGGGCACCTTGTTATTTGAATTAATGTATTCAGAAATCTATATCACGACTCAATTTTGAATCCGAACTTCAGTTCTTATCTCCAAAACTACCAAGGATGCCTTTCTCTCTTGGTTGCTTCTATGTGCATTTTCTCTTATCTATTCCTGATTCCCTCAAACTTCTCTAACTTATAATTTTTGTTAATAGTTAGACAAATCCATGTCTATGCCCTTATCTTTTCCTATTTCAATATTTGTGGAATATTGACCATGGCAAGAAGCGAAAACTTTTTGACTTCTTTCCCATAAAAAGAGATCCTCAAAATAGGGAAGAACTTGCTGAAAGCAATCTATAAATGAGGCAACTAATTGCCATTTCAAGCAAAATATTTTTCTTTTTCCTAACTAGAATAAATCACTATGCTCTCAAGGAAATCTACAAAAAATCTATAAGTTTGCTGAGATTATTAATGTACCACGTTGACCTAAGTTGGGACATGAGACATGTACATTAAATGTACTGTGTAATAGTGCTGAAGAGAGAAAAATGAAATTTTTTGAAACTCACTAGAATCCAGAAATTCTTCAGAAAAATGAAAGTCAAGTTTTAAACTCACTAGAATCCAGAAATTTCAGACTCCAGCCACAAATGCAACAGCGCAAGCGTTCATGAGAAGTTGGAAAGTCAGCATGGACACAATAAATGACGGAATAAAACCATATGAGTCAATATCTTGAACACAAACTGGCAAGATGGATGGCAGATGTATAAGCTCCTACTAAAAACTACATTTTAGCAAAACAATATCCAATCTAACAAGGAAACCCAGTTAAAGGAAATTTTGATTAGATACTTCGTTTATGTAGCAGATGTCGAGATTGCTTCCAACAATCATTTATAGTACAAAAATGAAAAGCATATACCTGCTTAAAAATCTCTGGATCATTTTCTTTTCTATAAATATCCAAAGTTAACAAAAATGCCTCTTCCTTCAATATTAAAGCAACTGGTAATAGAGGTGATACGAGAAAGGAGCATGAAGCCACAAAATCTTTAGTCAAGAGGTCATGTTTCAGGGCGAAATGGCCGGTTCACCTGTATAGGTCCTCTGTTGGGCACATACACGTGTATGGAATAACAATGGCCAACCTCAGAAGTGTGCCTACATATATGAACTAATGCCATGGGTTACTCCGTTTTCTACCCCTTTTTCCACTGCTTGCTGTGCTGGCCTTAGAACTCTACCAAAAAGGAAAGAAAATAGAAGGTCACATTCAAATAATTCATGGAAGTAAGCATAGTATGCTTGAAGGAAGATCATACCGATTTGGATTTCTTGATCTTTCCTCTCATCCTATTCTTTGGAGGCTTCAATTTGTAAATACGAACCATCCAATGATGTGTTGTGAATACCTGAATCAATCATAACCATGGAAAAGCAATTTGAAAAGCCGTACAGAATCTTCCCAGAAGTTTTGATAATTTCAGAACAATATGGGAAGAATCCCATAGAAAATCACAGATCGCAAGATCAGAAGGCCCAGCCAACATGAAGAAATACGGTAGGCAAGCCGCAATTTCATCGAGTATGTAGCAGCTAAATAGTCAAATATCAGAAAGTTAAACTTCTAAGATCCTTACCTCCTCAAAATGGGTTAGCTTGAAATACTTTTTACCAATTTCTGTCCTCCTCACTCTATCAAAGCCCTTACCATCCGTTTCCACAAACCTAGTTGTGAAAGAAACTCAGTAAGAAATGGAAATTACAAAAAAGAATTCCAAGGAAAATTTTCTGTGAGGGCTGGGATTCAACCTGTAATATGAAAGTTTGTACATGAGGCTGTTTAGCATTGTTGGTGTGGCCTGAGAATCTATCCTATACTGACCGTCCCTCTGTTACACAGCATGATGTTGAATATAACAATGATACTGTTAACAGCTGATTCTATATCTACGAAAGACAAAAACAAAATGCAAGAGAAGTAAACATTTTCTTAACTGGAGCTGAGGTAGTTGAAACAGCGGACAGTTAATTATGAGGAGGAACATACAAGCAAACCACAAAAATGATTACTTGAAGTCTTGAACATGCATTGATGTAAACTATAGAGATGTAACTTCTGTTCACCAAGTAGACAATTTTAGTGGTGGCATGGCCAAGCTTGTTCCACAATCAAAAGTTCATTAAAAGTTGTCAGACATTAGTATCATATCCATTTTGGACCTTTCACAGCAGACACATTGTTGGAAAAGGTACATGTATGCAGGTGGTAATGCAAGTTTCTAAGTTATGTCTACATAATCAAATAATACCAATGACCATATGCATGAAACATCAGGAAAACTATCAATCAGCCTTGGTGATAGATATGACGCTTTAAAAACAGTCCATTTTGTCATTGGCAGCCTATTTTCCTTTTTATCTTTGGTTGCCACAGTTCCTAACAAATATATGTTAAAGCTGTGAACAAAATCTAGTTGTCAAGATAAATCATTGTTTTAAATATGATAGCACCCGAGAATTAAACTTACAAGGTAATCAGGCTCCTTGATGTGAGGAAATACACCCCCTCCAATGCGAACCATCCAGAGAAACTTATTGATATCATCACTTGGGTAACCAACAAGGCCTGCAAATCATAGTAACTTGGTTTCAATAACCACCGCTTCCTTTAATAGTGGTCTACAGTAACATGCTTGTGTGTAGGAAACAAACCTCCAAAGACGACAAGAACATATTTTACATCCAAGGAGTTGAAAATCTCCCAAGCTGGCCTCTCAGGGGAAGACATGGCTGTACCAACAGTCGCAATGTGCGTGTTATTCCACGTATTATTGTCAACTATGACAGTACGGTTAGCCATTGCAGTTGTTTGGTAACCATAATCCCACCAAGATGCAACCTGTATAAAGTCTCATTCAGAAACCAGGCAAGCATAACTTTCAAGCTAACTGCAGAGACTCAAGAATTCAAATAACAAAAAGTGAAAAAATGATGTAATAACATTTGACCCAGAATGCAGTCAATCCCTAAATCTGCTCCGATGACATAACGAAGTTAAAGTTAAACTTTGAAAAATATGAACAACTTTGGATAATCAGGACTTTTCTTTAACATAACATGAGAAAGGAAATAAGAAGAGATGAAATTATTACAAACACTGATATGCCAGGAATTTTCCTTGCATAGAAATAAATAAATATTTGAGTACTTTCAGTACATGCCACCAATACCAACATGAAGGCACTCCAGAGAAAGATTATTTATAAGCAGACGCACATCAACTTTTTTACTAGTGTTCAAAGATACTGCAGACAAAGGTCAAGACGAAGAATTTGCAAATAAGATGTTGAACAAAAGATTTTTGTCGTGTGACCTTGAGGTTACAGGTTCAAAGCGTGGAAACAGCCTCTTGCAAAATGCAAGGTAAGGCTGTGTACTTTAGGCCCTTGTGGTCCGCCCCTTCCCCGAACCCCGCATAGGCAGGAGCTTTGTGCACCGGGGCTGCCCCTTTTTTGTTGAACAAAAGATTATTACTCTCTTCCCAGAACCGGATGAGATATATCATTTGACTTGAGAAGGAAATGGAACAAAAAAAATGCAAGGAAAATGAACACAGAAGCACAACAAAAGGTTGTGCCTCATATGTTTCAACCAAACCATCTTTCAGATGAAGCAGACCAAAATGTCCTCATGCATTTTAATCTTGTCCTTAAAACTAAAAAGAATTGATCTGTTAGAAAGACAGAATTTACAGATGGCACAGAGGTAGATGTATCACTAGGAACTCCCCATCAAGTAAGGGAATAGAAAATGCAGTTAGCTGGTGTAGAGATCCAGGCAAAGGAAAATCTGCTTTGTCTTTACATTAATTTAGTGCGAAAAAGGGGAATACAAACAGAAGAAAGAATATCATTGGTATATAATTCTGACCACTCATTGTTACTTGAGGAATACAAACAAAAGAAAGAACATCATTGGTATACAATTCCTGTCATCTCATCAATCTTCCTAAGAAAACTCCAAGAGCATGGTGGTGAGTTCCTTTTCTATGATACATTGGAGTAACTGCCATAAGGAGGCCACTGCTCTCATTGACAAAATCTCGATATCCATCAACAGTGGTCACACCTCCGTTGAGTTAGAATCCTTATGCCAAGAAGCAGGAAAATGTGAACATCAATTCTCCATGTATGGTCTGGCAGAAACCAATACCTGCTGGATCAGGATTGTGAAAAGCTGTCTATGGCAGAGTCTTGGCTTCTCTCTCTCCTTTCCAACTCTATCACAGTCATAGTCTGTCCTTCCTCATCTAATTAATCCTTCATTTCTTATTACACACAATCCAACAGAATTTTGTAACTTATGTGGCTCCATATCCTCCAAAATATGGAAGGCAGTGCTGCCTTGACTAAATACAAGAGAAAATTAATGAATGAATAAGATATTTTATTACGACTTGGATTTGAGGCCCAATCTTGGGACCACCTCAAGCAGCCAAAGCATGGACATTTTAAGTTGTTGAGGAACAAAGAGAAAATCAAGGGTTTAGCAAACTATAAATGAGAAATAATTGCCCATCCCAAGAACTTCTAAAGAAGCCAACAACTTCACCTATAGCCAGATAGAGAAATGGGGGAAGGGACACATCACATTGTCCACGTCCTAACTAATTGAATGGCTTTAAATTTACAGGAGCTCGTCTTTGCACGATGGAGACAGACATGCAGGCAATGCTTTTTTCATAAATGTCCCTTTTTTCTTGTTTAATTGGATTACAATTGTTTCTATTTCCAAGCTCTAATATGGCATTTACTCTCTGCTCTGTATTTTGAAATTCATCATGTTTCTTGTAAGGGTTTTTTGCAAAAATGCCATTAAGTTTTGCCATATTTGCAAACAAGTCCAACATTTTTTGAGTTCAACAGATTTGCCATTAAGTTTTGATGAGCTTTGCAAAATTGCTATTCTATTAAGTTTCCATCCTCTTTCCATTTTAGTTTTTACGAAATTCGGATATTACCCTTCTCTAACAGACTTGCTACCTCACAGATGCAGACTTAATTAAGTTACCGACTTTGGACACTAAATTCAATATCTTTCCGATAAAAAATTTCAGTGAAACTTGGTATCTAACACAATTCGATAACAAGAAATCTAATGGTAAACTTAGATTTAAAAACAAAAACAACCAATAGTAAGATAGTCATCATCATCATCATCATCATCATCATCAAGACCTTATCTCAATTAGGGGTCGGCCACATGAATCTTATTCCTCCATTCCACTCTATTAAATACCATGTCTTCATTTAGTCCCAAAGTTTTTAAATCTTTCCTCACCACTTCTATCCACGTTCTTTTGGGCCTTCCCCTTGCGCTTTTAAAACTTTCTAATTGTATTGCCTCACTTCTTCTAACTAGTGCCGTTGTTGGTCTCCTTTGAACATGTCCAAACCATCTAAGTCTAGTCTCTCTCATCTTATTGCCTATTAGTGCTATCCCTAAATTTCCTCGAATATTTTCATTTTGAATTCTATCTTTTCTTGTCTTACCACTCATCCATCTCAACATCCTCATTTCTGCGACGCTCATCCTATGAGTATGATGTTCCTTAACTACCCAACATTCTAATCCATAGAGCATGGCCGGGCTTATAGCCATCCTATAGAATTTTCCTTTTAGTTTAAGTGGCACCCGTCGATCACACAAAACTCCAAATGCACATCTCCATTTGTTCCAACCCGCTTGAATTCTCTAGATAACCTCCCTCTCAATCTCTCCACTCTCATGAATTATTGATCCTAAGTACCGAAAGTGGTATTTGGCGGGGACTTCTTGGTTATCAATCTTGACTGGTATTCTACTCCTACTCTCCTTGCTAAAATTACATTCCATATATTCTGTCTTAGTTCGACTAATTTTAAATCCTTCAAATTCTAATGCTTCTCTCCATAATTCTAGCTTTATGTTTACACCCTCCCTTGTCTCATCAAGTAAGACTATATCATCAGCAAATAACATGCACCAGGGAATCTCCTCGTGTAGATGTTTTGTTAGCTCATCCATAACCAATGTGAAAAGGTATGGACTCAATGCTGATCCTTGGTGCAATCCTACAGTGACAGGAAAATCACCAGTCACACTACTAGTGGTCTTAACATTTGTTACCGCTCCCTCATACATATCTTTAATTATGTTGATATATCCTTGCGAAACCCCTTTACCACCCAACACTCTCCATATTAACTCTCTAGGGACTCTATCATAAGCTTTCTCTAAATCAATAAAGACCATGTGGAGGTCTTTCCTCCTTTCCCTATATTTCTCTACTAATTGTCTTAGTAAGAAAATAGCCTCCATGGTAGATCTCCCAGGCATGAAACCAAACTGATTCTCTGATACACTTGTTTCATGACGCAGCCTCTTCTCAATCACTCCTTCAAAAAGTTTCATAGTGTGGCTCATAAGTTTGATCCCTCTATAATTAGTGCAGCTCTGTATGTCTCCTTTATTCTTATAAATTAGTATAATAGAGCTTTTCCTCCACTCATCAGGCATTTTCTTTGATTTTATAATCTTGTTAAACAACTTGGTCAACCAAACTACCCCAATGTCTCCCATATGCTTCCAAACCTCTACTGGTATACCATCAAGCCCCATGGCCTTTCCTGATTTCATCTTTTTCAAGGCCTCTTTTACTTCAGGTATTCTAATCCTACGTTCATACCTATAATATCCAATGTTATTTTGATTTATAGTATTTTCAATCCATATATTCTCAGGGCCATTGTCATTTAACAATTTTTGAAAGTATGTTTCCCACCTTTGTTTGATCTCATCATCTTTGACTAATACCTTTTGATCATCGCTTCTTATACACCTAACATGATCTAAGTCCTTACCCTTCTGTTCTCTTACTTTTGCAAGTTTAAACACATCTTTCTCACCTTCTCTTGTTCCTAGTCTATTGTAGAGCTCATCATATACTTTAAGTTTAGCCTCACTTACTATTCTCTTAGCAACATTTTTAGCATTCTTATATTGCTCATAGTTTTCATTATTTCTAATCTTTTGCCATGCTTTAAAACACATCCGTTTTTCTTTAATAACTTTTTGAACTGTTTCACTCCACCACCATGTTTCCTTTGCTAATACCCTTTTACCTTTAGATACTCCTAAGACATCTTTTGCCACTTTCTTAATGCACTTAACCATATTAATCCACATAGTATTTACTTCTGTTTCATAGTTCCACTTCCCTTCTACCATCAACTTATTTTTGAAGGAGGTTATTTTCTCTCCTTTTAAGTTCCACCACTTAGTTTTTGGGTGTGTATTAAGTTTAGTTCTTTTACTCCATCTTTTGATATGGATATCCATAACCATTAACCTATGTTGTGAGGTCAAACTCTCACCAGGTATCACCTTACAATCCTTACATGTAGATTGTTCATTATTCCTAAGTAGAAAAAAGTCTATTTGGCTTTTATGAAGTCCACTTTTAAAGGTTATTAAATGTTCATCCCTCTTCTTAAAAAGTGTATTTGGAATGGATAGGTTATATGACAAAGCAAAATCGAGGATATTCTCCCCCATCTCATTTCGTTCACCTATACCATATCCACTGTATATTCTATCATATCCTTCCTTATCTTTTCCTACATGGCCGTTTAAGTCTGCACCTATAAATATTCGCTCAGTGTTGGGAATTTCTTGCATGACTCCCTCCATATCTTCCCAAAACTGTTTCTTGATTATCCTTGTAACCCTACTTGTGGTGCGTATGTGTCAGGTGCCAGCCGGCAGGGGAGAAGTTGAAGATGATTTTGTTATTTCTTTCTTACAAATGAATATGCATTTGTATATTAGTTTGTGAGGAAGAAATGAAAATCATCTCCCTCTTCTTAAATATGGCAACCCTTGTGTCAGGTAGCCAGCCGGCAAGGGTGAAGCTGAAGATGGTTTTGTTATTTCTTTTTTGCTTGCAAATGAATGTATATTAGTTTGTAAGGAAGAAATGAAAATAATCTTCAGCTTTTAAGAAATACGGCACCCCAAATATGACATGAATAGTAAGATAGTCAATCGCAAATATACCATGTTCACCAACTAGTGCACTGTACCTGCTACCTCACACACATAGATGTGATTAAGTTGAGGATTTTGGCGACTAAGTTTAATGACTTTCTGATGTAAAGTTCTAGCGAAACTCGGTACCCAATACAATTTGATAATAAGGAATCTAATGGTATGGTTAGATTTTAACAAAAACCAACCAGTAGTAAGATATTCAATTACAAACATACTATGTTCACTAACCTGCGCAACAGTACTTGCTACCTCACAAACATAGTCGTGATTAAATTGCTGACTTCAGCCACTAAGTTCAATGACTTTCCGATGAAAAGTTTTAGTGAAACTTAGTAACTAATATAATTCAATAACAATAATTCAATAACATAGAATCTAATGGTATGGTTAATAATTAATCAATAATGAGATATTCAATTGCAAACATAACATGTTCACCAACTGTGCAACAGTAACTGTTAAGCTTTTTCAATGAAATTCAACAATTTAAAATTCAATTTCTCCCCAAAAACTGATATAAAACTCTTACTAACACAAATTATAGCATAATCAATGCTTTGGATCAATCAAAGACATAATAGTTAAAGAAAATTCAAGTTTAAAACAAAAGCAAAGTGTTGTCACTGTTCACACGAACAACAATGAGTAGTATACTTTAAGCTCTTTGTTCGATGTCTTTATCAATGAAATTTAGAAATATAAGACTTCTTATCTATCAAGATTAATTTCATATATTTTTGTTGACTAACAAGGCAGAAAAGCACGCACAAAATCCTCAACTTAATCACATATGAGTCTGTGAGATAGCAGGTACTGTGCGCAGGTTGGTGAACATTGCGATTGAATATCTCACTATTGGTTGGTTTTTTTCTTTTTTTGAAATCTAACTTTACCATTACATTCCTTGTTATCAAATTGTGTTAGATACCAAAAGTTAGAAAAAGAAAATCATGTTTAGATTTTAATTTTCAATTTTATTGTAACTTAATTTACAAAAGAGTATTTGATAACTTCAGAACATATAGAAACATTAAGGAAGAGTTAGATAAAAAGAAGAAGTGATCTTTAGATTTTAATTTTTTATTTGGTTGTATATTAATTTACAAAAAGTAAATGACAATTGAGTAGTTATTCCTGAAATTTGTCTTTGATTTCGGAAATTAAATTTTCAAATGGTAAAGTTTTATTGAATTCGAAAAATGTGAGAACTTTTAAAGTATTTGGGAGCAAATGAAAAGGTTAGGACTTTTTTTAGAAAAATTCAAGTATTTGAGTTCTTTTCCAACTATCCTCTGACTAGAAAAAATCAGATAATTCAATTATTCGGAAACTTTAAATAAGTTGAGAGTTAAATATATTTTGATTTTAAAATCTTCAAACTTCTTACACCAGCTTAGCTGAAGAAAAAGGCAATGTTTATTTGTCTTCTAAGGACTTTTAGGGTTAACAAATAGAAACAATCAATTAAAAACTATGGAAGATCCTTCTATTGTAGAAGCAGGGTTAGTGTGAGAAAGAAGACACAAGCATATGAATTATACAATCATTGCAAACATAAATCTTGAAGAACATAAATCTTGAAGCTTTTCCTTATCTATTCTTATTTAATTTAGTTTTGATTTTCTTTTTCATGATTACCACCTGCTATCAAGGGGAGCCTTAGCGCAATGGTAAAGTAGTCATTGTGTGACCTCGAGGTTACGGGTTCAAGGCGTGGAAATAGCTTCTTGCATAAATGCAAGGTAAGGCAGCGTACTATAGACCCATGTGGTCCACCCCTTCCCAAAACCCTGCATATACGGGAGCTTCATGCTCCGGGGCTTAAAATGTTTGAAAAACGGTTGCATAATGTGTCTCTTTGCCTGTATGATGCCAATGATGGTTTTTTTTCAACAAGAAGAGCCTCAAATGATGTCATTCCATCAGATGATAAAGTTATCACTATTTATGGTTTGAGCAAGTGAGCACATTACTTTGCTTGATATAACTAACAACTATAAAAATATCAATGATGGCATGCCAAAAGCTAAAACAACTGCATGATCCATCTTTGGCTATATGAGGCCAACAACGGTCCTCTTTCCAACTTGAGTGCTCTGATGATATCATTTTCCATAGAAAATAAAGTTCCAATCTCATATTTAAATTATCAAAAGGGGAACTCAAGTTCAGAGAGCAAATACCACCATATGAATGACCAGACCCCCACACCAAAAGACCCACTTTTAGCTTCCTTCTTACATCACTTTTCCTCAAAAACAATAAGAAATTAGTCTGCTTCACTAAGTTACTACAGCAGCTGCATAGGTAAGTCAAAAGTACATCATGGAACATATTCTGTGAGGGTGTTCTATAGCAAGTCTTATACAGGATGACGACACAAGAAATTGACTTAGCAGTGTATGTAGTGATATCAGATTGAAAATTGCCAAATTTGGCTCAGAACTAGAACTTTAATATAGTGATGGATGTGTGTATTGTTTTATCAGACAGCAGATAGTTCTATGAAAAAGATAGACCCTCAAAATGAGCTGTGTCAAATCTAAAGGCAATCGTTCTAATAGCATATTCTTAAATCCATATTCTGATCATTTGCTGCAACTGCTTCCATACTGAAGCACAAACTTGTCTAAGCAGAGTTCTCCTCATAAAATAAGTTGGTATATTTTTCCTTTAGAAAGGAAAAACTTGGCATAGCATTGAACCGAATCCCGATATGCTGGTGTAAAATTAAAGTCGGCAACAGGTATTTTAAGAAATAGAAGAGAACATTTCCCTCAACCTTGTTGACTCATTCTTGTCAGTGAGAAAAACAGGTCATTTGCAAATGATAAACAAAGACAACATCGCTATATTACCAACCCCCTTGATTCAAACAGAAACTAATAGAACCTTCTTAAATCCATATTCTGAACATTTGCTGCAACTGCTTTCATACTGAAGGACAAACTTTTCTAAGCAGAGTTCTCCTTATAAAACAAGATAGTATCTTATTCTTTCAGAGAGAAGAAACTTGGGATAGCAGTAAACTGAGTTCCCAATATACTAGTGTAAAATTAAAGTCTGCAATAGTTATTTTAAGAAATAGCGGAGAACATCTCTCTCAACCTTGTTGACTCATTCTTGTCAGTGAGAAGAACAGGTCATTTGCAAATGATAAACAAAGACAACAGCACTATATAACCAAACCCCTTGATTTAGATAGAAACTATTCAAAACCAATGTACTTTGTTGCACAGAGATAAGAAATGTTTAAGAACTCAATGGAAAAATATGTTGATTGCATTCCCAAGTACAAGAATGTAGTGGAGAATGCCTACCTTATCATCGACTTCGGTATTGTGGCGTAGCCATGCATAAGCTTCTCGAAAATCATCAAAAACATGCAACCCATCATGTGAATAAGAAGTTAAAACAATAGATGGGGCTGAATAAGCTTCTGCTGCAGCCCATACACAATGAACCTAAAGACATTGATCATGTTAACAGTCAAAGACTTCGTCAAAACAGAATCAATGGAATGCAAAATGAACCAACTAACATGAAAACATTAGGCATTTTCATCTACAACCTACATGTACAAGTAAATCACCATGTTATAAAAGCACGTCTAAGAAAGCCAGGAGTGTTCACAGTACAATAATTTTTTATATTTATCAGTTCAGCAAAGCTATACCAATAACAAACCTGGTCATATTTTGTCACCATCAAAAAGATCAAAAGGAAAATATAAGCACTAAAGAATAAGGCACCTGATATTTGCATTCCTCTTTTAAATAGGTGCACACCCATCCCACTTTATGGCAAGCTATAACACCAACTGGGCCCACTTTTTGGAAGATCTGAACCACTACAGTTTGGATTCTAGATAAGCTGTGCACCAAAATCCCACTCATCAGATAATTCTAACATATGCTTCCTTAAGTTGAAACTGGACAGGTGAACCTGTTTATTGTCCATTTTAAAACTCAAGGAAACAATGGCTAGGATCATCCAATAAATGAGCTTTTTGGTGCATATCTCGTGGGAAGGGAACAGGATTGTAAATGGCTTGGATCTTCCAAAACATGGCCTGAAGTTATAGCTTGCTGAAAGTGGAAGATTCGAACCACTCTAATCTTGTTTGTATCCCCGATAATACGTGCACCGAAATCGCAGCCATCAGATAATTCTAACATATGCTTCCTTGAGTTGAAACTGGACATGTGAAACAGTTTATTGATTGTAAATGGCTTGGATCTTCTAAAACATGGCCTGAAGTTATAGCTTGCTGAAAGTGGAAGATTTGAACCACTCTAATCTTGTTTGTATCCTAGATAATACGTGCACCAAAATCGCAGCCATCAGATAATTCTAACATATGCTTCCCTGAGTTCAAACTGGACATGTGAAACAGTTTATTGTCCATTTTAGAACTCAAGGAAACAGTGCTTGGATCATTCAATCAATGAGCTTTTTGGTGTATCACTCATCTAGGAAGGGAATAAGATTGTAAATGATTCAGATCTTCCAAAGGGGGGCCTGGAGTTATAGCTCGCTGAAAGTGGAATGGCAGTGCAGCCTAGTAAAAAGAGGCGTACAGATATCAGGCGCCAAAAATTCAAATATTACTGACAGAACAAAATATCAAACAGAATTTCAGGAGAACAAAATGCTAGAACCAACAATGCCCCACAACTAAGAAATGATCTGTATGTGCATCGATCCCATGATCAGAAAAAAGTTTCTTTGACAACAACAGGGGCAGTGGAACTGATCTTAGTTGGCATCAATTATAAGCACCCAACAGTTGCTCCCATGAAAACAAAAAAAGCAAGGTTCAGAACTCCAGATTTGCACTCATATTGAGGCCAAGTAAGGTCAGGCCAATACTTGTTAAGTGTCAGCTTAATAGGTATATGTGGATTTGATCGTCACATAGTTGGCTTGATTAAATTCTGATGTGATGCAGCCATCTAATGCTTTTGCAGCTTTGCTTTCTGATATGTAAACAGCATAGATATTTGCACCATACTTGGACCAAGTTCCTTGGCGCAACGGGTAAAAGTTGTCGTCATGTGACCTTGAGGTCACGGGTTCAAGGTGTGGAAACAGCCTCTTGCAAAATGCAAGGTAAGGCTGTGTACTTTAGGCCCTTGTGGTCCACCCCTTCCCCGGACCCCGCATAGGCAGGAGCTTTGTTCACCGGCGTTGCCCTGCCCCTTTTACTTGGACCAAGTTCCTAGGACTAGGTCAAACATGTACACTATAACTTCTAAATAAAAACTAGGGTACAGCCTACTTATTTAGCTTGTTTGCTCAACTAGATTCTCAACTCACTGACGTGGATAATTCTTATAGAACTTCTTTATGTCAAGTACATTGTGTGAAAAAAGATAAGGAGAAGTGCACTTGCTTGCTTGAGGGAGACGTACAAATGAATGAGTCCCACATGGCACTTTTTCCTTTGGACTTGTGGCTTTTACCCCACGATTTTCTTGGAACTGTTTAAAAAAGGAAAGTCCCAAGAAAAAAAAAGAAAAGAAGCCTCATAGCACTAGTTGATCTGTATTTATCCCTTAAGTAAGCAAGTGTCTTGCTCTATAGTCATATCATATTGCATGTGCTGTACAATCATAGAGATAAAAAGGGATATGAGAACAAGCTCTTGACTGTTCCCAAGGCTCGAAAAACAACATCCAAAGCATCACCCTTCTCAAGGAGCCTCAGGATTGCCACTAGTCACTTTATCTGCTTCAATACTGTCAAATTGTGCATCACAGATTGTAAGGGAAGTTCATAATGCACACCCAAGAAAGCACCCTACCCCACCTGATATGAAACCCAGGGTTTAATATCAATTCAAGATAACACTCAACAGTGTAAAGTGCACAAAAATTTAGTAGCTTTGTCATTGCAATACTCAATTCTGAATTTCACTTCCAAGGCCTTACGAACTTTTATGATTTGTAACCTCTCCGCCATCTAAGCATTCAACTCTGCAGCAGCTCACTAAATATTTCTTGAGTTCTAGTTTCTACAACAGTTTTGTGGTAATTTGGGAAAAACAAAATATCTGTGCCATTCTCACTAGTACAAGAAAAGCGGATTTAGAGTCATCATGGAGATTCTGTGAATGACCCAAAACTGAATTGTTTTAAAGTTATCTTTCAGCTCATCTATGTAATGATTGGAAACATTCATAAAACTATGTTGAGCAATAGAATATAACATATGGAAGGGTCTCCTTGTGTATAATACACAGAAGAAATCATGTATTTTCTAGTGAAGGAGAAGCGATTAGCCAGATCATACATTATATCTAGTAACATCAATGGGTATAAAGGAGATCTATACCGTAATTGTTTAGTAACATCAGGCTCATGATACTATTAGGATGTAAAAGTACGGAGATAAATTTGGCATACCACATAAAAGCTGCCCAAGATAATGAGTAGGAGAAGAGAAACAAAAGATGCCTCCAAAGGCAAAGCCAGAAGCTTCTTCTCACGTTTTGACTTAACAGGAATTTTTTCTATATTTTCCTTGTCCTTCTTCCTATTCTTTTTTGATGGCCTTTCTTTTGAACCATCTTCAGTTTTATCACCAGATGGTTTGTCAACCTTTGTCACAGCATTTTGCAATGTGGCAGTTTCAGAAGTGGTATCCCCTGCCTTCAAAGTCAACACCAAAATTGGAATGTTAATTTGGAAGCAGCACACTTTAAGTTATTTAATCTTCCAATGTTTACACCAGGGCGAACAATGCTTACACCAGAGGCCAGATTTTCCTCCAGCAATTCAGGCAGCTGAAACTTGATTGATCGTGTAAAAACATTAAAGGCTTCAGAAAGAGCAATCCCAGACATAATGCATGCAGCAGGTGCAAGCACAAGCATAAGGCGTACCTGGAAAGTTGGCCGAGGGTTACCACAACAAGGATAAAAAGAGAGGAGGTAGCAGAATAAAAAAAAACTGAAGTTGACTCCTACAAAGATATCCTTACCATGACTCCAGAAAAATATACTGATGTTACAATGTACAAGACCATGAAGGAACTCGCATCAGATAGTGGTAAAAAGCATGCCTGATCAAAAGTAAGAATCTGCTGTCAATATATAGAAGCAAATACAAGACAGTGCAAAATGTGAGTGTCAATATTAGAGTCAACATAAGTATGTGCATCTAATTATTAACATTTCACACTAATATCCAAATGAAGTTCTTGTACAACTAGAAGGGTCAATAGTAATATGGTTCAGATAGGAAGAAGTAATTCACACTCACAATAATTCCAGCAGGAACCAAGAACGCCAAAACATTGATGTCCATAAAATAAGATGGCCAGGTTGGTGGTTGATGTTCACTGACACTAGCTATAATGGGTATGTACTTGCTAGCATAAGTTCTGTTCCAATTTCAAAGGAGAAGTATCAAAATGGTATGAACAGTAAGCATGAACAAAGTATAGCATCAGCAAAACTAAATCTTAACCAACATTTTGCCATATAAGTTTTCGATAGTGATAAGAAAGGATGAGTTTCTAAGGATCCACAATTCAAAGACAACTCCAGTCTCAAACAAAAACAATCCCTTCAGCTCAACCTACTAGCAGTTTAAATATATATATTCAACATCCATGCCACAGAAAACTTCATGCCAGACCAGCACCCAACCATGACATCATTAAGAGCACTTAATAAGATCCAGAAAAGTGTTTGTGAACTTCAATCAAACAATAAATATCTGAATGAATGTTATTTTTAAAAACTCATCTTTTTGAACTTGAAAGAAAAAAGGAAGGCAAGGTGCTTGGTTCTCGTCTCTCTGGTGGAAGATGCTGCTACGGCTTGCAATCAGTTGATCAAAATTCTGCAGAAGATTAATTCAATAACTGGTGCTATGGTCCTTACTTGAGAAACATTACAAAATAGTTCCAGCAGTGGATGTATATTGAAATAGTTTAGGTCAGTAGGATGATAGACAGGCTGTGTGAGTGACTTTCTGCTATAGGTTGCATCTGGGACAATCTTTGTCCCCTCTTTAACTGTTCTTGTTTAGATTAATATCTTTACCTTGTCAAGCAGAAAAAAATGGAAAGAAAAAGCTCTGTCACAACAAATTAATGAAAGCAATGCTCTGAGAAACATAATCAAGGATGAAATGATACATTTTTTGCAGTACTCTTTCTGCCCCAACAGTGAGTTGTAATGAGGATACAGGTCTCGGATTACTGGTTTATATAGGACAGATGTTATAAATATCATGTTATGTTGATTATACAGGTTGATAGGCTATTGAAAAGAACTACCTGAAGACAAGGAAGAATCACATAAAAAATAAAAAATAAAAGGTTTTATCTGGTATCTGAAAAGCTTATTGCAGTATATTAAAAGGACACTTAGCATGTGTTGATTTATGCCTTCTAGTGTTTTAGTATTTTGTTTTCATCCCCCTTGTATCGAAATAAGTGCAACTGTTTGAATATTCTGTATTGGGCTATTAGATTTCTGCAGGAACTTTGTTGCCTTCACAGCTGCTACAACAATATCTTTCATCCATTACCTCACCTCTGCATTCCAACATCAGAAAATAAACATGAAAGACCTTACCATTGATTAACATATTGCCATTAATGACTGCCATTTTTTCTGTATCCAGCACTTTAGAAGATAGTAGAATATGGGTTTTCCTTTGCCAACTAAAAGATTATGGAATGTTAGAATATGTGCTTACGGGTCAAGAAGACTCAAGCTGCGACCACTCCATCCCTTTGTTGGGCTGGAAGCAACCAATGCCATGAGCACTGCTACCATTGCACAACAAACTGCCCTGGAAAATGGAATCACAAGCATATTTTTAGACATGAGTACATTATATGCCAATCAAAATTGAATCAATCATATCTGTCAAGACAAGGAATGATATGGTTAACTCTTTAGTTTATTCATATGATGTTAGATCCGCAAACTGATTCATTTACTCAAAACGACCTAATCTACAACTTCCAGAGACACTTTGCTCCCTGAATATTATCAGCAGCATCGAAGAAATGTAGAGCTTACATGCCAAGAGATACAACAAGTGTGGTAGCCACTTTAAACATTTTTGGAGAAAGGATTCCTTTGATATAGTACACAAGAGCCACCACATGGATAATAATGAAAACCTGCAAATATAACAAATATCTCAGTAAAGTGAATGTATAAATTAGCAGAAACCATACATTTGATGAAGTCTAAGAAAGGAATATCATCTTCATTAATATAAGAAGATCTAGTCAGGGTTATAAAAATATAAAGGTCATCAGCAGCTTCTGAACTATGAACAATAATATTGCCCAGCAGATTTCTTACACTTACCCAAAAGTGACAGACCAACATGATATATGAACTGAAAGGCACATAGAGGGCACATCTGTAAGTGCCAGGAGATAGTCAATCCTAGCCTCACTCTAGCATGGTAGACGTGGCTTGTTAATGCAAAGTATGCATGCCACAGCACAAACTTAACTGTGGCTTTGTTAAAACTTGTATTATTTTAATGACAAATGAACTTGAATCCATTTCTTGTTTGCCATCACTCAAAGTTAAGGAATATCTCATACCATTTGACAAGAAAATTCTGACACTGCAAAGCACACCAAAAGGGGTTGAGTAGACAGTAGATCAAGATATTGGCTGACAAGGAATATCTCTGTTAAAGTATCCATATTGGTGGTCCAGTATGCTATGGACACCCCAATAGGACTCACAAAATATCCCAATATATTGTTCATACATCAGCGGGTACAAGAGATATGCTAAATGTATTGGTAAATGCAGATTATTGTCTGATAGGCAGTCTCTAACATATCATGTTCAAATGAATATCTTGAATCCCACTTTTTTCACCACTCTGCCATCTTCAAATGTGTTTTTCTTAGTTAATACTTATAATCTAAACTGAGAAGATCCATTCAACTGCAAAAAACGAGATTTAAAGCATAAATTGCAGATGAAAGTTGGATTTAACTGTTCATTGTAAGACACTTATTTTCTTATTTCAGGGATTAGTTGTAACACATCAAAAAGAATCATTAATCAAATTCAACCACAAGGAATGAGATTTTAAGCTTTAACTTATGGATGAAAGTTGAATTGAAAAAGTTCCAGAATTTAACAATTCAAGGTAAGATTCCTGTTTTTTTAATTTTCAGGGATTAGTTGTAAACCACTAAAAAGAATCATTATTCATTGGAAAAGCACATTTATAACACATACAAGGAGTGTTGGTTGTTATGTATAAATATCTATCTTTTATATATTTCTTCTTCTTCTTTATTAGTAGAATAGCACTCCATCTTCCAATGATAAATCATAGGGTTATGTGCTGCTTGATTGTTTTAGGCATCCACCTGGGTAAGGATGACATGCTTTCATTTATTTATTTTCCTCATTATGGTTACAGGTTCTTATCTATTCTTCCTTTTACTTCCAATTTATGCTTTTGATCAAATCTCAGCTTTTTTTTAATATCCATATGCACATATAAACTGGTCTACCTGCAAAACTTTTAAGATATTTTCCTATTTGTTCTGAAACTTTATTGATTCTCTTTAGTTAAGTTTTCGAAGTTTCAACCTTTGATCTATGCATGTTATCTTTATTAGTATTCTTTTTTCTTTAACTGTGGGACCTATACTTCCATATGTAATTACCTTGATATCCAACCGTTCTGTTAATTGTTTCTACACTTCTACTTCAACAGTACCAAGAAACTAGGCAATCAAGGAAACAGAGAGGCGGTCGATATACTTGCAAGTACATTACAAAACTAATAAATGATGGGATCAAATTACAGTTTCAGTCTGAATAAGCATATAAGAAGTATTCCAACAAAGACGCAAAACTGAAGTAATGGGTAAAACATTTTTGAAGGGGATGCTTTCTACAGTAGTTGTCAATCCTTTACCCGTCACCTTAACAGTGGGCAATACCAGACTGGTATTAACTGGTACCCAAAAATAATAATAATATTCCCAAAACATACTTACAAAATCAGGAAAAAAAAATTTTTAATTCAAAGCAAATGCAGAAAACTAGGAAAAAACCAGCAAACGTAAACACAACAAAATTCAATCAATTCTATTCAGCAAAATGTCGAGAATAAAACAAAATATTAGCAAACACCTTTCCAAATAGTGAAAATCAAATACCAGACCCTTGATAGAAAAGATTTAAAAACTTGTGGTCTAAATAAGGCCATGACCCTTGATAGAGAGGAATGGAGGAAAAAGATTCATGTAGCCAAACCCTAATCAAGATAAGTCTTTGATGATGATGATGATGATAAAACACCAATAAGGTGTACCTCACCAAATGTTCCAGAGATGAGAGGAATGATAAAATCCTGGCGAAAACATCACCAATTCAACAAAAAACACAAGGGTTGTGGTCCTATTTGCATAACAAACAGACCAGCCCTTTCCCAGCAAGAAATCAAAGTATTAAAGATCTTGCAAGTCTTCTTCTCCATTGTTTGTCACCGTACAGTTGCAGATATAAGAGAGATGGTGAAGTTCGGCCAAAAACTTACCAAATCAACCAAATAGAGGCTGGTCTTGGTCGTTTTGGCAAGATACATAGTCCACTAGCCTTCTATGTTCTATCCCACAAAAATTCAAGGTTGGAAGGGTTTCTGGGTCATCTTCTTTGTGCAATCTGGTGCTCTAGAGTTTCGCCTAGGAGACAATTGAGGAAAATTGACTGTTTTGATGAAAATAATCCGTCCCAATCAACAGGAATTAACCACCATCCCCCTCAATTTAGTTATTAAAATTGGTTTTTGTTGGAGTAAATTAAGAAAAAAAATATGAAAAAATAACACCAAAAACACAGTTCTAGTCAATACCAGAATACCGGGCAGAACAAAATATATCAACTGGTATGGCCGGTATCAGCCGATATGGCTGGGTATTTCACCAGGACTGGTATTACCAATTTTTTGTACCAATTCTAAGACTGAAACTGGAAATACTGGCCTGTAGGGTACTGGTATTGACTACTAAGCTTTTAACTAAAGGTGTTAAGATGTGCAAACAGTATGGATATGACAATATTATCTTCAAACAGTGATGGCAAAATGAGAGAGAGAGAGAGAGAGAGAGAGAGAGAGAGAGAGAGAGAGAGAGAGAGAGAGAGAGAGAGAGAAGAAGATGCCAAAATGGATCAAACAAAAGATACATGGCAGGATTCAAAAAAGTAACATAAGGTGGTTTCTCAATGATAGAGAACCTCCTTTGAGATTTTCAGAGAGATTCCAGCTCATCAACAAATTGCTGCTGATATGTAAGTGCAGTTTCATCATGTTAAAATGTCTGCTAACTGAGACTGCAGACAAGCTTGCTAAAGAGGGTGGTGAGCTTTTACAACTGAGGGAAAGATTTCTGTAACTGCAGGGGAGCTGTCCCAAAGAGCTGCTGCAGTGATTATCATTATTTAAAGGAGCTGCATTTTGCAGTTCTCTTGTGCTATCTACATTAGCTGCTGCAGAGACTAGCTTGTGTGCTTCTCAGCCGCTTTTCTCATAGTATCAAAACATGCTGCATTAAAGCAAAAAGCAGCCAAGTCAAAGCAGTTTGGGCTAGTCCATGTTTTGCAAGAATGACTCGTCACTTTTTGCCAAGTTTTAGATTTTTGTAAAAATAAGTTGAAAATTGTTTCTGTTTTAAAATTCATAATTAAATAAGAAGACCGAGCTGCATTATCCACATTAAACCGCATTTTCGCCCACATCAAGCTGCATCCACCAGTTTTGAGGAAATGTGCATTGTGTTGCATTTTGAGTTTTAACGCCTTGGCTTCCCCATCTGTGAGGATGATTTTTGGGTTAGCCTTTTGGCTGCTAAACAGTTGTTATTTGTATCAGCTTAGTTGGATCACCTTGATCTAGGTTGTCATCAATAAAGCTTATCATTCAAAGAAAAAACATCTTTATACCTAGTCATATGACCTGATTCACAAGCATGAGGACAACATGGCCAGCATGTATGCCTATGAAACTAATACAAATCATCTTAGGCTTCAACCACATTGCTCAATGCCAGTGTCTTGAACTTTGTGCATAGCATTACATATCATCTCAAGGAACAAAACCATGGGCATTCTGTTGAATTAGGTGTATTTCTCTCTACAAGTGTTTTATCAATAGAAGATAAAATTATCTGGAAAGTAAAATGCAAAGGACATCAAAAACTGACATGGAAACTAATGCACAAGAAGTATACATGAAAACCATGTTAACAGAGTATTAATACGATTACGCTCTCGATGAACAAGCCTAATTAAATAGAAACAGCTTATGCTCCAAGTCATATGTCTTAGGCAGGTTGCCCTTGTCTAAGCCAAGGTCGTGTATACAGTGAGGAATGCACTATGCCAGATCTTGGCATTTGTGCACCAAATACGCTATCCAACAAATAAGACATGACACCTAAAGCAACTTCCTTTTCAAGCTTCTCATTATTTTTACCACTATACCTGGAAAGTTGATCAAATATTACTGTGAAGCAAAGAGCAAAGTCAAGGAACTAAAGATCCTCAGATGGGTCTAACTCTTCCAATAAAAGATTCCTGGTCAAAAGACAACATAAGAAAGCAAACAAACTCAAGTTCTAAGGAAACCCGAAACCAATCTTGTCATTCCAGCGACTCTCACCAATCACATGATCATTCCCAAGTCTTCTTTTATCAATTAAAAAGTTGGACATATATGGAAGGGAGTATTGATTGTTGCCAGTTGTGAACTAGAGTGTGCCTAAGATTTAATCGCCATGTTTGTGATGATCCCAATCAATTCATTCATGCTCAGTTGGCAATCTTGGAAATGCTCCATATGCCAATCAGAATCTTCTGATTTTGAGTTTTACGTCCTGCGCAAAAGAACAGACATGTTGATTGTGACATTTTACCGATATTCTCAGTGCAGGCCCTCTATAGTCATAAAGATATCCAAGAACCTATAATTCACCCAATATTAAGCCCCAGGACTTGAGCTCCCAGTTTCAAGGGGTGATGCCCCTTTGTATATTACAGATGGTGGAAGTGTGGGACTTAGGTATCTCAATGTTGAGGAGGTTAGATCATTTAGGGATGCATTACCTGCCTAAGTGACTTAATGGTGTTGAGAATTGAGATCCTTGGCCATTAGCTGGTTGCACCTTTCGCATACTCATTGTCAGTCGCCATTATTAAAAAGTCTTATTGCAATTGTAAAGAATCTAATTTACCTTATTGAAATCAGGTTTTTGCGAGTATTCAATTTTTTATTTGAGAGATTCAAATGGCCGTCTTACTCAGCTCCAGAGATCTCAGATTAGCCCTGGCTAAAATAAACATCTGAGCTTTGGTGATAGCGTTTATGTAGGAATGATGTTTATTCAACACCAATATTTAAAAGCCCAACAACATCGCTCGTGCAGCAAGTCTCTTGTCATCATTGTTTAGAATCAACAGTTAATATTCAGAGCACTAAAAGTAGATATTCACTGAAAGAATGAAAGCATAGGTTAGTCTCACGCAAGAGCTTATTGATACATGATCTAGTCGGGTCTACTCAAGGGCTGAATGGCACGTGTTTGCTCGTGGATGTCTTAGCTGTTTGGTAACTGCTTTTATATGTTCTTTCAGTTCATCTTATATTTATAGATACGTCATAGTTATTGTATGGGGGTCATAGGACTGTTATGTGAGTGAGATGTCATATCACTTAAATGTCAGGGGTATTTTAGTTAAATAATAAGTGTCACTGTTACATCACCAATATACCAGACTTATTTTAGGAGGAGGCAGTTACAAGGGATGCAGAGTTGATAATCAGGCCTGTAGATAGACGAGTTTCCAGGCAGTTGAAGGAGGATCAAGTGGTTACAATTCACTGGTTAAGGCAGTTGAAGGAGGATCAAGTGGTTACAATACACTGGTTTAGGGAGGTAGTCGGTGAAAAGATACAGTAACATCCAATCTGTGGGGGGGGGGGAGGATTACAAAAGATAGGCAGTTAACAGATTAAAGAGGAAGGTGGAGAGAGGGGGGAAAGGAGGATACGAGGGGTGTTGAGGGAAGGAGCTGGGAAAGAGACTACCATTCCAGGCCTTTTGGAGGGTTCTCCTGAAGTTGTTTTTACATTTTGGCTACTAAATTCCTTTGTAATCCACTCTACCATTCAATAAATTTAGTTTCCATTTCCTTTTAATGGGTTATCCTTAGACCTTGAACCAGAAGAGCTATCAATGGTATCAGAGCCTGATCCGATTCTTGGGGCATGGAAAGAACTAGATCGGAAAGGGCAGAAAACATGGAGAAAGAGGTGGAAACCATGAGAATAGAAGTGGGGAGCATGAAAGAGGATATTAAAAATTGCAAACTAATGTCACGGCTATCGGGGAGTTCCTACTAGAAATCCGGACTTGGATGAGGCAGAGGCAGAGGCAGGAAGGGGATGATACGTTACCTCATCAGGCGGGCGATCAGGGAAGAACGAGGGTATTGGAGGTAGGAGAATCGTCAAGTGGGGACAACCATGGCTCATCGGCAATGTCGAAAAACCCTAGAGCGAACCCCGAAGGTTGGATCTTCCGGTATTCAATGGGCGAGATCCGCTTGGGTGGTTGTGCCAGGAGGAACGCTACTTTCGGCTGAATCTCCTTACAGAGGAGGAGAAGGTGACCACTGCTTCCGTCTACTTGGAAGGAGAAGTCCTCCACTGGTTCCTCTGGTTGGACGCGAGGTCGTCGTTCTGATCTTGGACCACCTTCAGGGCTGCCCTCCTCTAGAGGTTCCAGCCATCGTAGTCCAGTGACGACTACGAGGCCTTGTTGTCGCTGCGGCAGGGTTCATCGCCGACTTCAGGCGAGACTTTGAACTGATGTCGGGCCCCCTGGTGGATCTGCCCGACGATCTACTAAGGAGGGCCTTCCTTAATGGGCTAAGGGAAGATTTGAAGGCTGAAGTGAAAATGTTTAAGCCCGCTTCCTTAACTGGGCCTATGAATCTGGCCCAGAAGATCGAAGAAAAGAACGAGGCCCTCAAGCGAGTGCGAGCTCACGGACATAGAAGCGGGCTTGGGCCTATGTTAGCTGCGCCCCATGGACCTTCTCTAAAGAGTTTCATGTTTGAATCTCGCCCATATGGGCAAAGCCGTAATTTCCACCCGCAAACCCTAACCAGACTGCCGGAGACAACGAGGGAGGCAAGGTTCCAAGGAGAACAATTTCCCCACAACATAGAGTCAGCCCCGGCCTAGCGCGACCCTTTCCGGCAATTATCCAAGAAGGAGCTTCAGCAAAGGAGGGCCATGGGACTCTGCTTCCTATGCGACAAGAAATACTCGCCAAGGCACCGCTGCAAGAATCGTCAACTCCAGGTGCCGATTTTGGGAGAGGAGAAAGAAGACGGAGAAGGTCCTCATGATTCGATCGCTGAGGAGACGGACCCACGCAAGGAGGAGATGACCCGACTAGAGTTATCAATGCAAGCCATCATCGGGATGTCCGTAGCAGATGTCATGAAGATGAGAGGGTTTCTAGGACATTGGGAGGTCGTGGTTCTACTGGACACCGGAGCATCCCATAACTTCATCACCCGGAAGCTGGTAGACAAGTTACAGATTTCGGTGACCATCACCAAGCCGTTCGGGGTGCAAGTGGGAGACGGGTATTGCGTCCAGGGAGAGGGGGTATGCCGGGATCTCATCCTGCGTCTCCCTGGTCTAGTGATTCAACATCACTTCCACCCCTTCGACCTGAGTGGAACGGACTTGGTCCTTAGGATGGCCTAGTTGCGAACACTCGAGAAAGCTTCCGCGAACTATAGTAAGCTCACCATGCAATTCATCGTGCAAGGCCAAAGGATAACCCTAAGGGGTGATCCATCCTTGTCACGATCAGCCTTGTCTTTCAAAACCTTACAACGAGCCATACCCATCTACGATGCAAGCTATATGGTTGAGTACCAAGGTCTACAAGTCGAGAGAGAGCCGAACCCACCTCCAGACCATCCTCGGTTGAGGGCTCTCTTGGACCAGTATGCACATATATTCGACCAGCCGCTACAGTTGCCGGTCAGTCATCCGCATGACCACACCATCCAGGTCCAGGACAATGCCCCACCCCCGAATATATGGCCATATAGGTATCTGCACTATCAAAAGAACGAAATCGAGTGGATCATCAAGGAATTGTGGGAGGCTGGCATTATTCGAGCCAACACAAGCCCCTACTCCAGCCTAGTATTGTTGGTCAAGAAAAAAGGAGGTTGGCGTTTTTGCGTCGATTACCGCACCCTCAACAAGATTACCATCCCGGATAAGTTTCCTATTCCTACTATTGATGAGCTATTGGATGAGTTGGGAGAAGCCACTATCTTCTCCAAATCAGATCTTCAATCCAACTACTACCAAATTCGCATCAAGGAGGAAGACGTTGCCAAAATTACGTTTAAGACGCACGAAGGTCACTACGAATTCCTGGCCATGCCCTTTGGCCTAACGAATGCCCCCTCCACCTTCTAAGCCCTCATGAACGACATCTTCTATCAGTATCTCCGTAAGTTTGTTCTAGTCTTTTTTGACGACATACTTGTTTATAGTGCTGACATTGAACTACATTTAGAATATTTGGCCACCGTACTGCACCTGTTGGGGTCTCATAAACTAGTGGTTAACAAGAAGAAGTGTTGTTTTGCCCAACCCCAATTAGAGTATCTGGGCCATGTAATATCTGCAAGTGGAGTAGCTGCAGAAGGCTCCAAGGTGGAATGCATGCTCAATTGCCCTATCCCTTAGGAGTTTAAAGCATTACGGGGATTTTTGGGGCTTACCGACTATTACTGCAAATTTGTAAGAAATTATGGAATCATTGCCGCTCCTCTCACAAATCTACTTAAGAAAGATAGTTTCCAATGGACCCCTGAGGCGCAAACAGCATTTGATGAACTCAAGAAGGCCATGAGTTCGGTTCCTGTCCTGGCTATTCCCAATTTCAATAAGCCCTTCATTCTGGAAACTGACGCTTCAAGAAAGGGGGTTGGAGCGGTTCTCATGCAGGGAGGCCAATTGCCTTCTTCAGCCAAGCTCTCGCCCCCCGCGCCCAGTCTAAGTCCATGTACGAGAGGGAGCTTATGGCAGTAGTCTTAGCTGTCCAGAAATGGTGCCATTATCTACTAGGCAGGAGGTTCACTATCCATACAGATCAAAGAAGCCTTCAATTCCTTATGAATCAACGAGTATTCAGTAGTGAGCAGCAAAAATGGCTCATCAAATTACTTGGGTTCGACTTCGACATCCAATACAAACTTGGGAAGCAGAATCGTGTCGCAGATGCCCTCTCTAGGAAAGCTGATATTGGCAACACTAGTGGCTGCCCCAGCTCTCAACCTGGGAATTCAGCAGAACTGGAATTCAACTACCACCTACTAGCCCTCTCCATAGTCCAATACCAAGGATTTCAAGGAATAGAAGAAGAAACCCACCTAGATGACAGCCTACGCACTATCTTACAAGATCTTCTGGTCGACCCAAACAATCACAAAGGTTTTTCTTTACGACATGGTTGCTTACTCTTCTTTGACAAATTGGTCATTCCCAAGGCTTCCCCTAGAATCCCCATCTTACTCAAAGAATTTCATTCAACTCCGGCTAGGGGGCATTCAGGATCCTTCAGAACTTTCAAAAGACTTTCCAATATTGTGTTCTGAAAGGGAATGAGAAAGGATGTCCAGAATTTTGTAGCTTTTTGCGACGTATGCCAAAGAAATAAGTACCAAGCACTAAAACCAGGAGGTCTTCTTCAACCCTTGCCTATCCCAGAACAAGTTTGGGATGACCTCTCCATGGACTTCATTAGGGGCTTACCTAGATCGCAGGGGCTAGATACAATACTGGTGGTAATAGACAGACTTTCAAAATACAGCCATTTCCTTCCATTAGGTCACTCGTTTTCTACCCAAGAGGTTGCCACTCTCTTTGTTAAGGAAGTAGTCCAGCTGCATGGGTACCCTCGTTCCATAGTATCAAACAGGGATAGGCTCTTTATCAGTCAATTTTGGAGAGAACTAATCAAGTTAGCCAGCACTGAACTGAAGATGAGAACTGCCTACCACCCACAAATGGATGGACAAACGGAAGTAGTCAACCGGTGCTTGGAAACATACGCTGCTTCACTTCAACCCATCCTAAGCTATGGCCCAGGTGGATTCCTTGGGCGGAATTCTGGTATAATACCACATTTCAAGGGGCTGCTGGGATGTCCCCGTTTAAGGCCCTGTATGGACTTGATCCCCCTACTTTGTTACGGTTTTCAGATGAGGGCTCTGTAGTGGAGGCCGTAAACCAACAGATCCAAGACAGGAATGTCATCTTACAAGAACTCAAGGGTAACTTGCTATTGGCACAAGACAGAATGAAATCCCAAGCAAACAAAGGACGGAGAGATGTTCAATTCCAAATAGGGGAACGGGTCTTCCTAAAGTTGCAACCATTTAAATTCAAGAGGTTAGCCAAGCGACCCAATGAGAAGCTCAGTCCCAAGTTTTATGGTCCTTACCCAGTCTTGGAACGAGTTGGAGAAGTCGCATGCCACTTGGACTTACCACCTACTACACACATCCATCCAGTTTTCCATGTCTCCCAACTCAAGCAATCCCTGTCAAACTCTGCCCAAGCACAGCCACTACCTACTGGGTTGACTGAGGAACTAGAACTCGTGGTGTATCCTGAATCCATCCAGCAATTCAGAACGCTACCGAATGGCCAGATGGAAGTCTTGGTGAAATGGAAGCATCTCCCTGAATGCGATAACACTTGGGAGCTCTATGATACGTTAGACACTCAATTTCCCTCCCTTTACCTTGAGGATAAGGTGAAACTATTAGGGGGGGTAATGTTACATCACCAATATACCAGACTTTAGGAGGAGGCAGTTACAAGGGATGCAGAGTTGATAATCAAGCCTGTAGATAGACGAGTTTTCAGGCAGTTGAAGGAGGATCAAGTGGTTACAATTCACTGGTTAAGGTAGTTGAAGGAGGATCAAGTGGTTACAATACACTGGTTAAGGGAGGTAGTCGGTGAAAAGATACAGTAACATCCAATCTGTGGAGGGGAGGATTACGAAAGATAGGCAGTTACCAGATTAAAGAGGGAGGTGGAGAGAGGGGAGAAAGGAGGACACGAGGGGTGCTAAGGGAAGGAGCTGGGAAAAAGACTACCATCCCAGGCCTTTTGGAGGGTTCTCCTGAAGTTGTTCTTACATTTTGGCTACTGAATTCCTTTGTAATCCACTCTACCATTCAATAAATTTAGTTTCCATTTCCTTTTAATGGGTTATCCTTAGACCTTGAACCAGAAGAGCTATCAGTCACTCTCTTTTTTAGAGAAGGAAATCCGAAGGGTGGTGTGTGGGAAAGGCAGTCCATGAGACTACATCCTCATAAGATAAGAAGATTAGTACTTTGTTTGCAGCAGCTATAAATAGGTTAGAAATTGACGTATGAGGGATCTTTTATTTATTCTATCACTTACACAGCATATACAAGCTATCTAGGGTTCCAAGCCCTGAACTATCAAATCTCCGTTCCAAATTCAATTTGCTGCCACTCTCTTTGGACTCCCATCTATATTTTGCTGTTGTTTGGTTCTAACTTTGTTTCTGATGTATCATAGTCACTGTTTGGTAACCATTCCAAAAGAATTCATTTTACCATCTTATGCATTTAGTCCCTTGTGGGGAAAATAGCTGTGTAAAGCAACATTTTTCCGCTTCATAAAACCACCCTCCTAAAGGGGGAAAAACTGAAAGACACCACCTGAAATGAGCTGTTAACAAATGCTATTTCATAATTTATCCATATGCAGGCAGAGAATAACATATTAATCCTGATGAATGGTTACCAAACACACCCCTAGGGTTTTCAGTGACCTATTATGATCAAAGTACGGGAATGATGACCCACCAAGATGGGCACAACTGCACAAGGTGGATCACATGCCTCCATTCTTATGGTTTTCCCTCTGACGGGCACTGCAATCAAGTAGAGTTATGTCAGCCTTTTATGATTTTTCGGCTTGTATAGGAGTCACTCCTTTGGGAGCAATGTGGCCAGTAATGCTAATTAAATAAAAGACAAGGTGCACCTTCAAACAGAAGTGATAAGGGCAAAAGCATTTCTACCAAGGAGGAAAAAAGAGCAACTTGCTGTTAATTAGAAGCAAAGCCCATCCATGACAAACTTGGCCCACATTACCTCCTTAGTAGGATAATTGGAATACAAGAGAAGCTTGCCTCTCGGCAGGCAACCCTGGTAGGTGAAAATCTATAAGGTTCTTGCAATGAAATTGACTGCTAACTTTCAAACTATCTTCTACAAAGTTTTCTTGAAACTTCCTAATATTATCTTGTTATTATTATTGTTGAAACTAGATTCAATTTTCTAACTATTATTTTCTTGAAACTTGCATTATTTATTATTAAAGTGAAAAAATATGCCAGCCAAAATGCTGCAATTTATCTTATCTCACTTATACTTTTTCTGAAAATTTTCACATCACAAGTTTCAATCGACAATCATTTTCTTTGATTGCTTTTATCCCCGTAAGTTCTGGTTTGCCATTTCTTCATAAACCTGCTAAAACATTTCCTCTTTTTATGCAATCCTTTTTCCAGTGAGATCTAGATATCTAGTAACAAGCAGTTAAAAGATTCCAAGAAAGAATTTTATGTGGCAAGATTTAACCAACTAGAGTTAATTGCTATGCCAGACTGAAAGAATTGTAGCTAGCAAGATAGTCATATGCGTTTAAAAAAGCATCTAAGCAAGTAGGTGGATGTATATCAAACAGAGAAATAGCATGACTGACCAAAAATGATGCAAAGTGTTCTGATGTTGTCACTGCATTAAAACCCACGACAGGCACCAAGGAAGCTAACAAAGTTCCAAGTATGACCTGCATCCATAAAGATTTGTGTAAAGAAATCTCCATATGATAAGGAAGTGGAAGATTGCTATAGAAACCACACACATCCAGTCAAAGAAGATCTTTAGAAATATATAAGGAAGCATACTGCACAGGGTCTGGAAAGATGCAACAAATTTAACAAACTTCAAAATACACCCAGGCACTTACAAGAGGAGCATATGCAATATACAGTCGAGCAGAGTAACGACCAGTTACAATGCATAGAAGCACATGCATTGGAATAAGGTTTATAATGAAGGTATAGCCTCCCCAGGAGCAGACCTGGAATGAAACATATCAGCCGATGACCATAATTATTACTGAAATGAGAAATGCAAATTCTGGTGCACCAAGCTTACCATGTAAAAGTATGCCAATGCATTTAAAGTAGCATAGAAGAGAGATCCTGTGTTCAACGTCTGCAACAATTCAGAATCTTCATCAGATAGTCTTATTGAAATAAATCTTGATGGCTGTAAAATCCATTTCCAGTAAACCACAGTTCATGAGGAACGGGTGTAGTTTCTGAACAAAAGCAGTAAGATTATCCCAGGGCCAGTTTTACCTGTAAAAACACTACAAAAAGAGTGGGGAACTTTATACCTCAGCCTCACCTTTATATAAAGATAGAATGTGAAAATCAAGGCAAATATAGCCACAGCTTCATTGTCATAGCTACCTGCCACAGACCTTGATATATAGGATGGCACCTACACAAAGATATTGAAATGAAATACAAACTTTTAAATTGCAGTCGTAGAAAAGCTGTTGCATACAGAAAATAAAACGACACCCAAAGAAATATATAACCAGACCAAAAGAATCAAAGCTAAAAATGTCTTGAGATGGCAGCAGCAGCTCACCGGGCTAAAACAAGAATAAACATGCCACAAAGCAGCAACCAGCAATTGTTAGTGATACAATGAAAAGAATAGAAAATGGAGCAACAGAATTCTGAATAAGACTACCATGACTGAGCCCACAGAGTTAGAACTCACAGAGCCCTATCAGATACAGACCACTGACTAACTTGTTGAGAACACTCCTAACTACATTTTCCATCCCTCTTTCTTGTGCCTTTGTCTAAGTTAAATAGCATAAGTTAACCAACACCAAAAGCAACAAATTACATGGATAACTCATGATGTAACTGTTGCCGAGACACACCCCCGAACTAATTATTTATGCTAGAAAAGTAGAATATGCCAATACAGTTAATACATCTTATTCGGACATATATGTACTCATAGGTACATATTTTTATGCTAGCACTCATCTTAGTAGTTTTAATATTCCTTATTTATTTTTTGCTATTTAACTTAGGCATGTTATTCCAACAAAGTGAGGTACTGCCCTGGACTAAATAACTACATTAGAAACATAGCAGATGTCAACAGCTTTGCATGTTTCATAGAGGAATGAAACCAAAAAGCTGGAGTAGAATGAAGCCAAAGAGCTAGAGTAGGTGATTTGGATAAAGCTCTTCCAGAGTTGGTTGATCACAGAATATTTCACATAGTGGCAGCTTTATTATGGACAACCCTGGTTATTTCTTATGCATGGTCAGGTCCCTAGCTGAAAAGTACTTTCATGAAAAGGCAGCAAGTATCTGACCTTCCCTTCATCGCCATTTCAACAGCCTGTTATAACCCTCCTCTTGCAAAAATCTTGCCACTTTATTTTCTTCCCTGATCTGTGCAACGAATAAGAACAGCAAGAAGGTGGTTTGTGCCACCACAAACAAGATGAGAATTTATGGTTATTGGATCACTGGTTTGTTCTGTTTCTAGTGAGAGCTCATGCGAATGCGCAGCTTTCACAATTGACTGAGAGTAGATCTAGGTGAAATTAACAAATAGAAATTTCCCTTAATTGAAGATAATCCCAAACCCCTACATCTTCTTAAAATTAGTTGCACTCCTCTGTAGTGACGTTGAGGTCAGGAATGCCTGATTAGTAGGGACAACTGAGTAGAGGAGACAAGAGCAAGATTCCAACTGATTTCTATTTAGGGTCTTCCGCGATGACCACCTATTTCTGTCTGCATCTTTTCAACATGTCATCTCTACGAAATCTTTTATCATAATCCTAACTATCCACCGCCTTCTTAAAACCTTTTGAAATAGCAAATAGGACAAGAAAAGTGGTTCAGAAAAAATGACCCACTGGGATTTTGTGTTTCAGAGCAAGAGTGAAAAGCTCTGAAAGATACGTCTGTGGAAACCTCAAGAGAGAAATATTTTCAGCAATTTGTCCATCATAGAGATGCATGGAGAGAATGAACAAGCATAGGGAACAGGGAAAGCAGTAAGAACCCAGGGAGTAACCTGACGAATTAGTTACCCATGAAAGAACTTCTTCAGGGTCCCAATTTCAAAGTTTAGAACCTTGCAGGTAGAGTTCTCGACTGCAGGAGCCTTCTTTATCAAGCCTAACTTGAAGAAGCCTGCCAGCAAATTAGGATTCGGGATTTTTCAGTTAGGTAACAGAAAGGTGGAGCTCTTTATGAAACTTGTTGTATGTCGGTGCACCATTAGCAGCAAATATTAATGAAAAAGATAGTGCTGGTAACCGACTCAAACAAGTCCACTGCCTGAAGTATTCTAACAGGCAGCTATCAGAGTAGATGCGGTTTTAGGATGTGAAAAAAGCTTTTAGCTCCTATCAAAAAGAGATTGGAGGCCCGGAATTGGCAAGGTATAGTTAGACAAGGCAAGCAAACAATATGGGCAAATAAGAGAAGCAAATGACAACAATGCTGTGTATAATTATAAATTCTGAGAAGTCAAGAATAACCAGCTAGTTCCTACCATATTTTAGAACTCAAAACACACTTGGGGAATCTTGATTAATTAACAGAGACTAAAGCAACAAATAAATGATGCTAATAATGGTTTAGATCATGTATACTTCACTGATAAATGATAAGTTTGCCATTTCCAGTTCTATATATCAATCTAGTAACCACACCTAAAACTACACTAGTGAGAACATAGAATTACCATTCCTAAGAGAGCTGCTGCAGTCAATCCAGCTCCTACACCCCTGACTTCCTGCATGAAAAGCAATAGAACTACTATTGAAGGCCATGAGATACATGTAAGCCCTTACATGAATAAGTAAAAGCCATTACATTGAATGGAGAACATGGATAAAGTTGAACAAAAGGTAGACCTTTGTCAGAAGGTATGTAGCCCAAGCAGCATTGGCTGAGAATATTGGAGCCGTAAATACACAAACAGTTTCCACAGATAGAGGAATGTTCAGTGAATTCAGTATCCTGCAAAGGATAAGTGCTCCTAAATCTTAATTTTCATTATAATTGACTGGCAAATGCTGAAGATTACGAACAAATATCTGTCAAAATGATAAAACTATATTTATAGCCAATACCTACCACCACATGGTACCCGCTGTCAATGTTAATCCAGGATAAACAGTTCCACCAATCACACGACCAAGAGGATACCTAAAGACAAAAAGGCAAAAGTCATTCAGATTAGTTTTTGGCTCTGTACACTACTATGTTGAACAAGAGGACGAAAAAAAAAAGAAAAAAGAAAGAAAGATCATGCAAGCGCGTGTCCTTGAGCCTAGTTATATTCGATATTACCAGGTGCGGTCATCAAACCAGTTCCAGAAGTCATATATTCCATTTTTTGTCAGAAACTGAAACCAAATATAAAACATGTAAGTCGGCAGCTACGAAGCAAAGGGAGAAATAAATTCCACACTGGGAACGGCTACATTGCATGCAAGTATCCTGCTATTTACTGGTATTAATCAGCTAGAGTTAGGTCTTCTGAATCCAGTCAACCAATAGATGTTTCACTAGGAATTTTCATCATTTTACTTCTTTCAGGTGCCACCAACTATCAAGACATAGTAATTGCATTATAGAACTTATATTAGCTATCTATTATCCAAAAGGAGAAGAAGGACAAGGGTGCAAGATTCATCAATGCAGTCATCTCTATCTTGTAATAGTTTGGCAAACGTGACTCTTGGGTCCTGTGATCCGTCACCTAGTTTCAGTTCATTGTGCTCTTCGCTGATGATATCATAGAAAAAACCTACCTTTTGAACAAATTTTCCTAAAATTGAGATAAGTTCATCTCTAAGCAACATGTGCACGTATTTCTACAAACAAACTATCTGCGACAAGCAGTCATATGCTTGATAAAACAAATAACAGGTCAATTCTACGCACACAAAAATACACCTTCAGTGAAAACTGACGAAAATTAACATCAAAACTTACGAATAAGTAGGTCCGATAACCGGAGACAACAGAATAATTACTGAGCGGCGGCACAGATCCATCTCGCGAGAAATGAAAGCCTAAACTAACAGTGAAAGAAGACAAAATAGATAGAACTTGGAGCGAACCTGAGTGACTCGGTAATTGAAGTAAGGATCGAACTCATGAATAACACTCTCGTACTTAATGACCTGAAAACCCAATCAAGTCTGAATCACCACAAAATGTCGTACAAAACAAGCATAATTGTCAAAGACCAAAGCCGAAACCAAGAAAAATATATCGTGATCATTTCAACAAACGATCTAGGGTTCCAAAAGCGTAGTGAAAGATGAGAAAGCGGGAAACTCACAGAGAAAAGACGGATCGAGAAGGCAAGGACTCCGATCAAGAGGAGAACGAAGAAGGCAAGAACATTTCCCCAGGCGTTTCTAAGAGAAGAGCCTTTGGCTTCTCCGGGATCCGCCATCGCTGGCGAAAATGGAGGCTGGAGGAGTGAGTGAGAAAGAAAAGTGCCCGATCTCTTCTTTTTCGTGTTGTGTTAGTGTTAGGCGGACGACGATCGGTAGTTGGACTTGTAGGGGTTTAGAAGACCACGCCAGAGACTTTGGGATTTTATATTTTAATTTGTTTTTTGTTTTATTAATTTTCAAAATGCCTTTTTTGGGCAAATATATACTGTAAAAATAAGAGAAGTAGCCAATCAGGTGAGTGTATTTCCTCTGTATAATTTAGCCAAGGAAAAGGGGAATTCAAGGCCCCTTGATTTGATATTGGCCGCCGTTTTTACTCTAAGTTTGCTCTACTAAGGGATGACACCAGTCTCTACAATAGGCCAAAAGCCGTCTAGCACAATTAGTTACAAACAACAAGATATTATATTTGGGCTGAAAGCCAGTCTGTCATAGATAACAAGGCACCTTTTCATCATTATATTTGGCTAAAGATTCGGGTATTCTTTGTTAGAGAGATTTTAAGTAAATTTAGAAATTAAGATAATAGGTTTAAGATAATTTACTTCATAATTCATTGCTAAAAAAAATTTAAAAATAAAATAAAAATCACTGTAATAGAATACATAAAAAACCTAGGAATATGATATTGTACAAGCAACGGTTCACATTTGAGATAGAAAGTCTAGGCCCAGGCTCCCCCAGATGGACAGTTCAGATTAGTCATAAAGTGGGGCTTCCTCATTGCTGTTACAATTTCCTTTTGTTTACTCGAAATCGACTTCACCGCTTCTTATCACGGTCTAATCCTTGGTCATCATTCCCGTACTGTACTGGCCGGTATGGCCCGGGAATACCGGTACCGGGCCAAAGAATGTATAAGAAATAGCTCTTTCCATTTCCGTTTTATATCGGCTGAGATTGGGCATATCTGATATTACAAGCGGCAACGACAAAATTGCCATAATTTTCTTATTTTTTCTACTGTCATCAATGCTATATTAAATGAACAACTCAATGGCAATGGTCAAAATCATAATTTTAGTTTTTTTTTTTTTTACTTTTACTTTATCTTCTTCTTTTTCTTGCTAAAACTGATTATAGGAAAACTTCAAAACCTTGAAAAATCGAAAATCCTAGGCGTAAAAGACTTGAAGAACAGAGAAATCGATCTTTGAACAATGGAAGAACCAAGGACCAAGAACAGCTAGAAACATAATTTGAAATCCGTTTTTAGGTTTCACTTTAACTGCTTCTTTCTAATTTTTGACACCAATAAGTAGCAAGATGAGCAAGATTAGATTCAGATAGGTTGAACATGTTAAATATAAACCAAAAACAGCATCAATTAGAAAGAGTAAGGCAATATAAGTCCAAGATTCTAAAAGGACATGGGTAAAGCTTAAAAGAACATGGAGAGATGAGATGAGAAAAGATTTAAAATCTTTAGGACTAAATAAAGTCTATAATACTTAATAGAGGGGAATAGAGGAACAAGATTCACGTGGTCCATTCTTGATCAAGATGAGGTCTTGACGATGATTATGACGGATATTCTTTCTAATTTTCACAGTTGAGACACTGCAGTTGGGGTTTTTTCATAGATGAGAGGGATTGAATACAAGCTGCCTTTCTTTCAGTTGACGTGCACCATGGTCAATCTTTCACAATGGGATTTCCTTGACCTCAGGGCATAGTTCAAACACAGGTGTGGACGAGTGTACAGGTGAAGCCTTGGTTGATGAGCAGACGGTTGCTTTCTGATTCGAGTCCAGAAATTAGAGGTTTAGATTCACTTACCAAGGCCGGATTTCATTGCATATACGATTCATCCAGAGCACGGGATGGAAAGCAAACTAATATTTGGATCAGTGACTGAGTGTTTGACATGTTTTTTAACTTTTCCGTAATTTTTTAGAGTTTTTAAAGCATCTTTCTAATTTTGAAATGTATTTTTTCTACTATTTTAATTCCAAATACCGCCCATATCGGTTGGACTTGTTGTACCGGCATTGGGCACATACTCGGTTTAGACGGGTTTGGGATGATTTTTCATGTTTTTTTTTTTTTTTAATTACAAAAATGTTTTGCCTAATACCGGCGGACATGTTGCCCGACCCAAAAGACCGGTAGAGGAATAAAACAGTTAATAACATCTAAGCTATTGGGTCATTGGACTGTCTGTAGGCATATTGGGCCATTGGAGTTCCGATATGTGTGCTATTAGATGGACGGTTCAGATCAATCTCAGACAGTCCCCACTGTGAAAGTAAGCATGCACCCATGCTGTTGCCATGGGGCCTACTGGAGCATTGCTATCTGATATGTATAGTCTTAGATCTTTATGTATCTAACAATGGCAAGCTTTAAACAAGCCAAATTAGATCAAAATGTCTAAAATAAATTGGAAAACAAAAGTAAAAAAATTTAAAATTTAAAATAATAATAATAATAATAATAATAATAATAGTACTTTTATTAAAAGAAAAGAAGAAGAAGGAAAAGAGGAGGGCATGCTACTCCTTCACGACGAGACCTTGTGTAGGTCTCCTGCAGGTTTTCAAAGAAGGCATTTAGATTTTAGAAAATGGCGGATCAAACGAGATGATAAAACAAGTACTTACAGGGCATACTACAAGATAAAACATTTAAATAGAAGAGGAATGCTAGGTCTAGGCCGTTCTATTCGGCTCTTTCTAGACACCATTTAAGAGCTACGATGTGTCATGCGGAATTAATTAAATTTTATTAACTTTTTTGAGATGCTCAACTAAGACCGAAAATGACACTAGTTAGAAGGAGTGCAAGTAGAAGGTTTTAAAAGAACAAAGAGAAAGCACAAAAAAAGTTGATAGAAGTGGTTGCAAAAGATTTAAAAACTTTAAGACTAAATGAAGTAATGGTACTTAATAGAGGGGAATTCAGAAACAGTATTCATGTGGCAGACCTCTTATTCAGATAAGGTCTTGATGTTGATGATAATGAGCCAGTAAGCAACTATTTATCAGTTCCATTAGCAATGATCTCACCGTGGCCTGAACTAAGAATACATCAAACCTCATTTAGATGTTTAGATTAAGTCTATAGATTCTATGGACAATGTAAAGCAAAATTGGTAGAAAACCCACAAGTCTAAGTTACACATACAGAACCCTTCCAGGCCCATGAAGTTGATCATTGAACTACATCCAATCATTTATATAATTGATTCAAATTTTAGACCATTCATGATCTACCAAAGTCCAAATAGGCCAAGTTAGAAGTTATATATTTTTATACTATTACTACTAGTTATGTATAAAGTAACTTATTTCTACTTAATTTGTATGGTAGCTATTAATGTATCTTTAAAAGTTAGAAACTCTCTCTCTCTCTCTTGCTCGGATGTACACCAAGTGTACAATTTGGATTAAGTTGGATAATTTGTGCGAAAAACTCCACTTGTTGGTTGAATTTTTCAATACCTAGCCCTACTTTATACGGTTTTACTCTACAGGAACAATGGTGTTGTCATTTGAAGCCAGGGTTTTGCAGGCCATGTTTTTCTTGCTCATCTCTGGGCATCTCACTTCTTTTCGGCAAAGATGAAATCAATGATTTTGCATCCATCCTATAACTTCCCAATCTAATGTTTGGTGCGTGAACAGCTATTTAGGACATCTAAATTCAATGGTCGAGATTCATTAAAAAATACCCATGAAATGAACCTTGAGAATCATCCAATGGGTTCCAAGAAGCTCAATTGACCAAATAAAAGGACGTTTCCTCTGTGAACTTTGGCAATAACTTGTTGATTAGGAAGGAAAATGTTTTCAAGGATGCTATTTATCTATCCGAGGCCCTCCTTTGGATGATCAGATTTCATTATGTTCCTCCTGTCTTAAATTAGCTAGCTACCAAACTTCATAAATAACAGACGATCTGAGCCATGCCTTTTCTCCTTGTAAATTGGAAGCCTCCAGACACAATTTTTTTTTCATAAAACAAATATAGGACAGGCCAAACATGATCACCCAAATCTAGGGCCTAGGTCGGTTGCATCCTTTTATAGTGTTTTTTTGAACGAGTTTACGAGATGTATCCATCCAATTCTAATACTCAGAAAGAATGAAACAAGATCTCATTGCCCAATAGATCAAGGACAAATATATTATTTATGACTCAAATGAGTGTGTATAAGAAATGAGATCTCCTCACATACTAGACTGCATTGACGTCAAAAGTCGAAATTAGGATCTAAAGCCTCTCTAAACAAGACGTGCTCCAAATTAATTCTCGACGTCATTTACTTCCCCGGATTCTTCATCAAGTACAGGCGTTTGATTTCACAGCCTTCATTTTTTTTGTAACACCAAAGAGTCTGAGTCACAACCCTTCTTCTCTTTTATCCATTTCGTCCAAAACTTCCAGAGAAGCAAACAATAGGAGACAGACCCATATGAACTTCGAGTAGGAGAAGTGAAACTACTTGCAAGTGTACGTACCATTTTTTGAGCTAGTGTTAGGAAAGAAAGGAGGAAAAAAACGAACTTGGCTTACTTTTTCATTGTGCAATCGATTATTGTTCAAACGATATTTTGGGAGGTGCAAGAATTTACCCATGTTTAGACAAGTTGGGCTGAGAAAACAAAAACTGTCTTTTTCCTTGGTAATGAAATTATTAAATACCATTTTTTAAAAAGAAACCCTTCTACTTTCTCTTATAGCCTGCAATTGAAGGTGCATGTGCATACGTGCATTACCAATTCTCTTAAACTCGTAGACCATTAACTATAACTCAAAGGAACCGGCTTACAATCTACAGGCAGAACGGCAAAGCCTTACCAAATCAATAAACTAGGATCATCTTATCAAGACACATCAGAGACAACAGAACGTACTTGTGCTCATTGGACAAGGCCACGAAGGGGTAGACACTGCACTAGAACATTTTTTGAAAGATCTAAGCTGTTCATTATGTACAACACAGACGTTAAGTAACCCATCAGAAATCGTTGCATTTAGACAACCGTAGCCACTTGCTTTGATCCTTTGAATAAATAAATAAATATGAGTTTTTCTGACGCAAAGAAACATGGGCTAAAAGCATCCAATAGCATTAAATTTGATTTCTAACCAATCTAAGTCATTCCAAACATGATGAATTGCTTATATCTAGAAAACATAATCACATGATTGAGAAGAGGCAGCACCTCTTCCTTTGGGACGCTTACCAGTCTACTCCTACTGGTACTCTTTATGGGATTCAATCATGCCCAAGCATCACATGTGTGCTCCAACAAGTCTGTTGCCAAAAAAGGGTGACAATACCTTGCTTCTTAGCATTATCACACAGAAACATGGGCAAGTTGTTCTTCAAAGGGCAGCGCCAGCGCAGAAGCTCCCTCCTATGCAGGGTTCAGGGAAGGGGTAGACCACAAGGGCCTATATTACACAGCCTTATCTTGTATTTTCGCAAGAGGCCATTTCCACGTCTCGAACCCCTGACCTCAATGTCAAACTACGACAACTTTTACCGTTGCGCCAAGGCCCACAAGTTGTCCTTGAGGTCCCAAAATTAGTTCCTCCCTGAAACTGAGATGAGTCCTGCCCTGGCTTTTATAATGGATGTGATCCACAAATTGTCCTCATGATAAATTTTCGGGTCCTCCATTATAAATGACACTCAAACACGGCGGGTTGAATCACCCGAGGAAGATTGGCCAGGCAACGACCTTTCCAAACATCATATAGCATACCATATTATAGCAATAGAATTGGTAAATATAGAGACCATCAGGAACACGCTGTTGCTAACTTCCTACAAACTGTATTCTTGGCGTGCTACGTGTACAGATGTATGCATTTTTAACTAAAAATTAAGTCAGTCGACTAGACTCATGACGCTACTCATGCAAAAGAAAGCGGACAAACTGCCTGCAATACATACAAGTTAGAGTAGATACGAACAAGCAGGAAAATTTTGCATTTTTTGCAATGAGCGTTGACGATTAGGCTGCTGCAGAGATGACAATAGAGTTGGCCTTATCTGCAACTTCGAAGATGAACAAACTCGCAAGACAGAATTTTGGAACTCCCAGCGTCACTTCGAAGATGAACAAACATTGCTACTCATGCAAAAGAAAGCGGACAAACTACCTGCAATACATACAAGTTAAGAGTAGATTGGAACAAGCAGGAAAATTTTGCATTATCTGCAATGAGCGTTGACGATTAGGCTGCTGCAGAGATGACATTTGAGTTGGCCCTTATCTGCAACTTCGAAGATGAACAAACTCGCAAGACAGAATTTTGGAACTACCAGCATCACTTCGAAGATGAACAAACATCACCTTGGGAGATTCCTGTATCATTTCTAGGCACAGTATAATTTGAGACCTTGTCTACAACTTCCGAAGATCATTAGCTTGTTCCTGATCCTGCAGCATTATCAAAGACATGCCCACGTTAAAAACATAAACATGTCATTTATAGTTCAACTGCAAGTTCTGGCCTTCCACTAGAAATTGAGATGCTTCATCATCATCATCATCATCATCATCAAGACCTCATCCCAATTAGGGGTCAGCCAAAATTGAGCTGCTTCTATACATAATTATAAAAGGACCACAAAATTTAAATGAAGGAGCGTACATACAGGACTAGAGATCATTCCTCCAGAATAGCACGCCCAAGATTTGTTGCCAGAGCCAGCCTGACGGAACTTAGGGCCTGAGGCGATAAGTCCATGTCATGGAAATCTGGGCGTAACCTTGCCAAGGACAACTCTTGCAGTTTGTTCAAGAAGAGGTTGGTTTGAGTGGCATTCAACAGTGGTCGCTCCCACCAATTTAGCAACATCAACTGTAGATTTGACGTGAAATAATAAACAAATGCCCGAGATTACATGAATTACATCAACAAATAAGTGAATATGAATGCTTACACAAATGATGGATACGTGAACAACATGCTTTTACGGTGATTTCCAGAATATCAAAAGAGAGAAATAAAATGAAGTCTTGTATGCTGGACTTTGGAGGAATATGAGACTCTATGCTCTAAATGACTAAAAGTTTATCTGCTCGGACATGCTATGGTGAGCCTAGCATAAATCATCAACCCCACCTGATATTGTAAGCTTCTAAACTGCGGCTTCAAATATAAAGTAGGAAAATGAGGAGCATATTACATCGATCAGCCATATGTCCAAATCAAAGGTCATAGAAGTATCCAACAGGGGACTCTTTTAATCATACCACTGCCAACTAAAATGATTTTAATAATCATATAAGAGAGGTCACTTGTATTTATCTCTGCTAATATTTTATAGGGAAAATCAGTACATCCATCATAGAATAGCTCCTAAAAGCAATCAAGCAGAAACAGAGTGGTGTAGTGGATGAAGGAGAGAGTTTCATCTCTCTATCACAGGCTCACCATGCTACATCTCCTCCCTTACGATGTCTTCCTTCGTCATGACCTATAAGCTAAGAAATCCCATGTTTTGACTTTTGATTGCATCACAGGGTTATGTGATGGTGAAAAGTAGTGAATCCTTGCTGATACTTCCATTGTCTCCATGGGTCAGATCATAGTTTTCCACCAAATCAATGAGTCAATCAGTCAAAGAAGTAGTGAGCAACTTCACCCTCCACAGAGGGTTCTTTTTATAAACTTTTGTCAAATTGCATATTGAAGAACAAGAAAAGCATCCCTACGACTTAAAATAGATTTATCAACAACTTAATTGGATGTTGACAAGGAGCCAATGACACAGTTCTCTAAAGTCATAAATTATATAGATGCTGCAGTTGGTTTTGCAGTTTCTAATAATTACAGCTTTACATAGTTTTAAATCCCAATAGAATGTTGATTTGGGACAAATAGTATACTGAGCACCCAGATGACTTGTACACAAAATTTAAATTATGAAAGAGAAACAGCGAAAAAAAGATGAGGCACAATTTTTAAAATGTAGATAGCATAACATTCAAAAAAGAAAAAAAAAAAAAAAAAGGATGGGCATGATATTAGTTCCACAAATATCTGAAAAGGGTAGCGCAAAGCAAGAAATGAGATAGGGAAACAGGGTCTCAAAAGAGTTCCCTTAACGATGTTAGCTTTAAATCATTGTTTCGGGACAAGAAAACCACGTATATCCTTTGGAAAGAAAAAATACGAAAATGATCTCAAGATATTTGTGGGTGGATTACTATCCTCTCTTACCATCATCTCTCCATCAATTGGGTTGACCTAAAGTGTTAACTTCTGAGATGCTAACTGCAAAATGGGCTTAAAACAATGGCGGGTGGATTTTATCCTCTGTTACTATCACCTCTCCATCAAGTGGGTTGACACTAAGTGTTAACTTCTAAAATGCTAACTGCCTACTGTTCTTATCCGCTGTTACTATCACCTCTCCATCAAGTGGGTTGACACTCAGTGTTAACTTCTGATATGCTAACTGCCCACTATCCCAAATTTCCTATAAAGTCAAGTAACACTAAAATTTATTACTCCCAAATGTTTTCCAAGTCCTAAAAAATCAGTTAAACTTGTGTAACATACATAAAGTTTTAACTTTCAGTTGCTGCCTACATATGCAAAACTGCTCATCAAATCCAACTCCAATGTTCCAAACATGATGCCAATATTTTAAGGTACTATTTACATAGTCACATGCACAGTACACTAATAAGTATGTATGGCTATTTGTATCTGTGTGAGAGTGTCAATATAATGTTATTGCATAAACATATCAAAACTAAGGTAATACAGTAATATACATGTAGCCATACTGCTTGAGCGGAATGTATTTATTAGTACAATGAGTTTGGGCCCTATTGAATATCAGGGATGGCTTCACTGAGTAAAATGACCTCAACATTGTTAACATTCATCATATGCTTGTAATTCAGAGATGTGAAAAAATCTTACTCATGAATGTCAAAGGCGATTCGACAGGGAAGAAATGTGAAACAAAACTAAATTGGGTAAGTTTGTTAACACAAGGCCTGTTTTCCTGAGAAGATGGCTGCATCATATCTTAGAAAGTTAGAAGCTGAAATACCTCATGGTTCCTCACATGGCTATAATATTAAGTGAAACAAAGAAACTCCACTACAGGATTGATGACTGCAACCCATTTACCATATAAATGACTTACTGAATCATATAAAAGAGGTAGCCAGAAACGCTCCGGTGTAGATGGATTTTTCATAAGCTGCAAAACAACACAAAAAGAGAAAATTACCATAAATCAGCACAGAAACCTGAAAGCATTCCTTAGACTGTCAAATCAGCAGAGAAACCTGAAAACATTCCTCCATGAATGCTGAAACACAGGACTTAGGGTCATGACAGCTTTTCCCTTCAATTATCTAATTCTCTTTACAATCACTAAAATATAATTGGAGGTTTCTACCTTTCTTTCTTTCTATAGTTTCTTAATAACAAAGTGGATGACCAGTCACCATGAATATTTGAAGTTCAATTGGGTTTAAATTCTTAGTACGTTTGGTGGAACAAAAGATAAGCACATTAAGAAAAACATATCAATTTTTTTCTTTTCCTATGTAACAAGTATACAAATAATCAGTCCTTTGTAGAACAAAGGCTCAAAAATGAATTCTAGACAATACTTCAGGGTCAGGATGAGTAGCTAAAAAAGAGCAGCTAGGTGCACGAAGCTCTCCCGTATGCATGGTCCGTGAAGGGGTGGAACACAAAGGGTCTATAGGCCGTTTCCACGCCTCAAACCATGACCTCCAAATCACACAACAACAACTCCACCGTTGTGCCAAGGTTCCCCAAATAAAAACCCCAGATTGGTATTGGAGGTGGCTGCATGCTTGCATGTATACCTTAAGAGGCCCCTCTCATTTGACAAGAAATGTATTTGCTACTACTATAATGCATATGTAGTCTATAGTTGACCAAGCACGAGCTATTGATAACCATTGAATCTTTGGGAAAATTCCAGCTTTAGGTACCACTTGGGAACCCTTTAAGTTGTATAGTATCATTGTATTTCTATGTTTCTGAACTTCTTTCTTTGCGACTGAATTGGGAGCATTTGGTTGATGTTGTTTGATTTGACACTTTGACTTTGACCTTGGGTTTTTTATTATTTAAGGATTTCATTTCATTTATTTGACTAGTATAAGTTTATATCTTTATAGTCCTACGTTTTTCTTTCTTTCTTTCTTTTTTAATTCTTTTGTAATTTTAGGGATTTATTTTGAAGTTTCCTTTTTTATAATTTTTTTATTATTTAATTTTGCACCTAGGCGCACCTAGTCCCTCTAGGCTCAAGTTGCACCCCTTATGCCTGGGTGCACCTTGCATCTTTAACCATAGGAAGCTGCAATTTCCTGCCGTGTTCATATCAGAGTTACCCTAGGAGAAAATACCAAATAGTACATTGCAGTGTTGTATTAAATTTATAGAAACATGCAGGTCCTCTACCAGTATAAGAGAGTCTATAGCCTGTCGAGCAGCATCGGTAGCCTTTCCATCATGAACCTGCTGAAGGGATTTCTTAAAATCCCTATACCTGTTGTTAAGTCCAGAATGATCAGTGACTTGAAACACAGAGATTACTGGAAGAACATATTCCTATCTCTTCAATTGGCTAGAAACAAAAACAGCCAAAAAGACGAAAAAACACAAGAAGAGAATTACTTGTGGAGAAATTCAAGACCACCTGCAGTCTTGGCTTCAGAACCCAACAGTTCCATCAATCCTTCCCATTGCTTAAAGAACAGAAAATCAAAGAATAAAGAATCAATACTTAGATTTAGAGCCATTTGAAAGTGCAGGTTGCTTGATCATAAGTGCAGTACTAGTATTTTCCTTTTCTTCTTCTTTTAAGATACTGCATTCATTGGCTACAGCATTTTTCTGAGATTCATGCTTCTTACTTCAACTAGTCTCTTTCCTGTAAAGAAAAACCAAGTACCTTGAAATGATTATCAGAAACTGACTTTCCAACAAACTCAAACAATTGCTGTGTGATTCTATTTAGTAGAACTTCATCTTGAGCTTGCTGAAGCCAAAAAATTCCAGACCCTTTGCGACCATGCTTCCAGTGGTACATTCCAGCAATCTGTTCAATGAAACAGCAATTCGAATAGGTAAATAAAACCTGCCCTAGCCAATTTCTTAGAATGTTCTCATCAAAATTTATTTTTCTCCAAATCCAATGTCACCTGCATTAGCAATACAGCAACAGACTTTCTTGTTTTCTAAATTTTAATATGTTACGGGGTGACAAATACAGACAAAATTGTGCCTTTACTGTTATCTGAGAGAGTAATCGACTAACTGCTTGCAAGAAGGCAGTACCTTCATAATGCTTGAACTGATGTTGTCGCGCTCATACAAGCGGCAAATTTCTAAATTCTGATCATAATAAATGGATAGCAGTCATAAGAAACAAAATACTAACAGCAAATGCACTACAGACATAAGAAGGAACACCATCTATGACAACCTTAATGATGGACTGATATTAATCACCTTAAGTATCATCTGGTTATGTTGTACAGGTTGCTTGTATAATAAAACCTCCAACAAACCTAAACCTTGCTTTGGGCAGGAAGCCAAATAGATTGGGGCAATCTGGAGAAGAAGAAAAGCATAAAGTGATAAAGAATTAGTCAAAATCATCTCGAGGAGAAAAGTAATATCAGTAAAATCACTTAGAAGCATATGACAGAACAATCTACAAACCTCACCAGACTGCTGAAGATTTTGTAATAAATGTTTCATTCATGTCAGAAAAGTGTAATGACTAGTTTCCAAATATTTATAAAGTTAAAAAGCAGAGCGTTGCTACCAGGACTGCCTTCATCCTCAAAGGCACCTAATTCCAGTGTCTTTTCACCCCAGGCATGAAATGCAAAACACCCTTGGGGTGGAAAGCACACTAGAGAATGCTGCCGTCCATGGTCAGAGCAGTCAGAGTGGCATTTTCCTGTAATGAAAGTTCCAACACCTACAAAAACGCTCAAAGTTGTTGTGAACTGAGTAGCATATTGCTTCCAGTTAACCTATACAAACGAACAAGAAAAAGAATTTTCCACATCACATACATGCATAATTTCAGCACCATTTTGTAGAGAAAAAGCAATTACCCTCCTATGATTCTACCTTATTATCTCTCCAAAGAGAAAGAGTGGTGTAGAAGTTATGGCCTATGCATACCCCCAATCTTCAAAGTCAAATGACTTGAATTGATGACTATCATAGCAGTTTGGCACCATGATGACAATAAGATAACCACTAGTTTATCAATTTGGATGAGTAACACAGCATGGGACATAACAAAAATAAACAATGAAGAAGATCACCATCTTAAATCCACAAGATAAAGAAGTCTTGAACCCACACGACAACAAAGATACTCAAAGTTCCATTCAAAAGATGATAAAACCTCATAATGCCTTCAACTTAGAACATCCACTACTAAATAGGATACAAAGTTTCCTAACCCAAATGAAGCCTAACAGAAATTTACTGAATCTAAAATAATATGTGTGTGTGTGTGTAAAGACACTGTGTGGTCACTAAAGTAATCATCCACTGCAGTCCCCTGGTGATGACATGGTTTGGCTTATTTCACTCATCATGTTTTCCAAACTCTTTTCTTTATAAATTTAAGAGAACCTATACATATGTGTGTGTGTGTGTGTGTGTGTGTGTGTGTGTGTGTGTGTATTTTTTAATCCACCAGAGAATGAGAAGGGAAGAAAATTGATAAAAGATATATCTGCAACAGCATATTTATTCAAATCTGCTTTTGATACTTGGACATTTGCAATCAGCCTCAGTACGTTTATCAATGCCAAACATGTTTGTAGACTCAAAGAAAAAACAGATGCTTCATCACATCATAATGTAATGACAAAGGCACAAAAATTTATAATTCCACATAAGAATTAAAGAGGTAAAGCTAACAAAGGCATTGACAGAATCCAATACAGAAAGATACCTAGAACAAGCAATAGGCACATGATAATGAAAAGAAAGCATGTCAATAATTGCAGCCTTTATGAAGAAGAGAAAAATAAGCCACATTACATAAATCTGAGACTAAATTGTAAGGAAAACCTCATACTTCTTTTACATTTTCCATTTCTAACCTAGACTTCCTTTCGCTGCAATTATCTCCCCAACTTCAATACCATTTGCAATTGCACCCAATTTTCAGACAGCCATTGATGCCGTTACATTCAGTCTTATGTGGGGCTGCTCAAGTGATGTTTGACATGCTACCTCGACCATTGAAAACTGATGTGGAATGGTCTGTAATACTTTTTCTTTTGACCAACCAATTAAAAGGGACAGAAAATGGGCCAAAAATAAAAAATTCCATCATCTTACCCAAGCTAAAAGAGGATTTCCCTCTCTTTCTCTCTCTCTGGTTGGTCTACAGTTTTCAGGTTCTAAGCTTATTGTCTGTGGAGGCAGAAGGTTAAAAAGAACCAGGATCAATGAAAACCAGAAACAGCAACTAGCTAAGAACATGGAACCCACCATGCATAAAATCTCACAAACAAGAAAAGTGCCAGAAACAGCAACTAAACACCGCCAGTTATTACGCTAGAACTTAGCAATCGGCACGATTCAGATGGGGCCAAACTCTAGCAATCATGAGGACTCATCACCAACCATTTGCATTGATGGAAAACCAACAAATCCACTGTTAATTCATAGGGTAGTTATTCAACATAGGAAAGCTACTGAAGCAGTATAGTTAAAAGGAGATGAAGAAAGCAATCATAGAGAGCCAGAAGCTCAATTTACTCAAGCAAATTGCAGTGCACAAAAGGGAATGGGGGCAGAATCAAGGATATCAATCATGCTAGGAGAACCTATGGCAGCTGTTTCCTACACAGAGAGATCAAAACCAAGAAGGCTGTCAAGATCAAAATCATAACTGGAACGTGGTTGAACATTCAAATCATAATACCTCAAAAAACAAAAAGATCATAGTCTAAAATTCAGTTATACAAACCACCTACCAAAATATAATAAATTGAAGTATAATAATAGAGCCAATCAATTCAGCCACCAACTTCAATGCCAATTTCTCAAAATCAACCCAATTCTGCAGCTATCAGGTTCAATTGTCAAAAACCATGAATCCAGAACACATAAAAGAGAAAAAACAAATCCAAAAGGGAAAAACAACCCACTTCACAAAATCAACTAGTTTATACAACCCAATAAACATTCCTCCACATCAATTAAAGTCTACAAAACTATTTAGCTCTCTTATGACAAGCTTTGGATCCAAAACATGAAAGAGAAAGAAAGAATGAAACACCAAAAACAAAAAACCACCAGTTCATTAGATCATTTCTCACATAAAACCCAAAAAAATCTTTCCCAATTACAATCAAACTCGTAAACTAGCCATATAATCCTTTTCATGAGAACAAGAATGCCAATGTCTTTAATTTTCTACTGTCCTTTTTCTAGCATTAATTACAGACCATGCCACATCAGTTTTCAATGACCAGATTGGCAAGTCAAAGGCCCATAGCAGTCCATGTAGGACTGAATATGACAAGCATCAACGACTGTCCGGAAAATGGGTGCAATTGCAAACAGTATTGAAGTTGGGGACATAATTGTAGCAAAATGAAGTCTAGGGTACAAACAGAAAAAATATATATAAAAAAGCACAGGATTTTCCATACAATTAAGTCTAAATCTGAATGATTTGTTTTGTTGCCAAATGTTTCAAGACTTAAATGCTAAAACACAGACGTATAAGGTGAAATAGATTGCATCCACATCATAGGAAGTTTTCACAGAGAAATCATCAAGATAGCCATGATTTATGTGCTCCCAAACAGATGGGAGCTGTCACAGACGGTACTAACTTTTCCCTAAGGAACTTGCTTCAAATGATTGAATAAAACAAAAGGAGTTGGGATTGGAGACTCTTCAAATTTCTACTGCTTACTTGCCAAGTTAAAGGATGAGAAGATAAAACTTGAGCATAGACAAGTCGATGAAGCTCCTCTATGCTGATTCCTCCCAGGTTATAGCGCTCTTCATGTAAAAGAACCTCAGCTTGGCTGTTATCTGTCGTCAACAACTCTATGGCATGTACAACCATCCTACAAAACAAGGAAATGCGCTGTTGGTAATGAGCTGATATCAAAAAATAGAGAAAAGCATGCACTAGATCAATCTATTTTTGTTACATGACCTTTTCACTTATAAACAACTCAGTACATGAATTTCGTGTTTTCACCAAATAAAATGTCTGAAACTAAAACATCAAAAGGTAGTGCATGCTCTACACAGGAAATGGGCTTACCAAGGGCCAAACGCTCTTGAACATTCTGCCAAAACAACCTGAAGCAGGAAAAGGAGAACATTTAGCTAGACATGAAATATAAACTATAGTCACAGAACATATCTTTCATATAGCTACAGAAAATAAAATAAACAGAAATCTGCTACTAACCTCAGTATTTTCTCCAAGAATTCCAAGAAACAGACCCATCAGTCCATTGGAGTTGGACATTGGTTTCAATCTCATGTACTTCTGAGCTAAGCTGTGCATTGCTTCTAGACCCTGACACAGGGTAAGAAAGTATGTTAGCCCCAACTCTTATCCTTCTGGGAGCTTAGTACATCGACATCAATCTCAAGATGCCATACACAAAGATAATGGTTTCCCAGTATGCTAATGTAACAATACAGTATTATTTGATATAAAACAAGAATTGTACATTAAAATGGGTAGTTAATCAGAATGATCAATGGTCAAGCAAGCACTGAAAATGCAATTCTGAGTAGCAGATTTGAGGCTTGTTCCTCTTGTTATGTTTATTTCGGTAGACAATGTGGCATCTGTTGGGTAGAAGATATGAGCCAAGTTGTATGGGAAAGGGTGCAATGGCTAATCACACCATTTTTCAGGTAGTGCTTCTGTGCACTGGAGAAGTTTTCAGTTCAACTTCTTTGAAATTTGAAAGGATGTCAAGCATCCATCTTTCTTTCTTGCTTTCAGATTTCAGCAACAATAAAAATGGCTAGGTTAAGGTACTCTAGTAATATTATAAGAAATTGTGAATGTAAAAACTAACACTTACTCTATTTTATAGTCGTTCAGGTGGCTTTATCAAAAGGGTTTAAGTGCATTTAGTAATCTTTTACAACCAAGCAGTAAGTATGCCATTTGTGGCAACCAACAAAAGAGTTCATAAGCCTGAAAAGGGTCACTGACACCATTCAGTAATCCAATTTGGTTGAAGTGATAACTTAAGGAAACAACTGACCTTATTGACAAGAGAACATACATCATACTAGACGTTGGATCAGAAAGAGTATGAGTGATACCGAGCTCTGCAACAACAACTCTCAAGAACTAATGATTGCTCTTAAGCTTTCATCCAAGGCTTATGAGGGATGAGGATGCCTCCCCAGATACCTTAGTGAACTTCACTTCAACTTTGAAAACAAAATTCCCTTCTGCCTCGCAAAAGTTGTGCTTACAGACATTAAAGTGGACGATGTCACTAGGATTCACAAAATCTATTTTGGCCCTTATGACCATCCAAAAGTAAAATGAGAACCTGTTGAAAGTTGAAACAGTGGAAAGACTAATACATGCCATTGACGGCAGCTCCCTAGCAACTATAGTTGGAGCTCAAATATGTGGCTTGATCAGTGATGACAAACACCAAACTGGGAGACTAAACTAAGAGTATTTATGTCCTCTAGAAAGTAAAGATCAGGTCTTCATAATCCTTGGATGTTTGAGATTCCACAAGCATACTTCCAGCTTCATCACTGTGAAAGGCCCAGATAACCAATAAAGCAGGTGAGCTGAAACACTGAAGCTCGACAAGGGCTTTGCATTGACTTGAGGAGATCTCCAAGGATTAAACAGTCAATTTCAACATTTGCCCAATGCCATGAGCGTCATCCAACCAGAAATTCTTTGCAATAGTGAAGTGGTTAAGCCTAGGCAAGAGATGGAATACCTTTTTGTTTATTGCACTAATGCTGTATTCTTCGTGCTTCTTTACCTTAAGACCGCAACAAAAACCCACATTATAAATAAATTTCATCACCAACAAAAATATATGCCTACGGTTTTAGCCTGTAATAATTTAGAAATGCAGCAAACATTTTCCATGAAGGGGAGTGTACATACAGTAGTAAAAGAAAATTGTAGCCACTTCTCTGGGTTCACTATGGACAAATGCAACAACAAAAAATTATAGACGGCGGAAAAAATAACGCAACAGAAAAGATGTTTACAAAAGTGACTAAAAACATAAGGATTGAAATGCACTAGCTGAAAGAGTCAAAAGTAGGTTTGCAGACACCAACCATTGTGAAAGGCCCAACATAAAGAAAGTGAGATATATACAGCTCCATCCAATGGCATGTTGCATTTGTAAGACTGGTTGTATTTCCCAGCATGATATGCAATAAGTTCTGCAAACCCTCCCTGGTCTGTTGGTGATCACATTGAAGCCAAAATGCACTGCAGTCCAACTTATTTACTTGGGCCCGCCACTTTTCCCACGCCTGCAAATACATGTAAAAATAGTTACCATGCAAGAAAAACAGCACAGGAAAAGAAACTTAATGCATACAATATGCAATCAAACCTTCATGAAATCAGGCCTGGTTTTAAAGCATTGACCTAATCTTCCAGCTGGTAACTCAGAGTGCATAAGTGGCATTGTTGAGACAAGGACAGCAACTGCTTCTACTAACCCATTCTCTGTCTGTACAGAGTATTTGTAATCAGCAATGTAGAGTATCATAAACCAGTTGCAAAAAATCTATCACTGCTAAAGATATGATAGGTGACATCAAGTAGTTCACACTTATAGCAATTTAGACAAGCAGCTTTTGCAAGCAATATGCACATCTATGATATCTGCTAGCAGCTTGATGAAACAGGAAGCGCATCGAATTATTAGCAGTGGTGTTCGTTTTGAGAAAAAAGGATAAAAATAGCATCTGTCATTTCTAATTTGGTAAAATTTAATGATTACTTCCCATTATCAGCTTCTAACAGTTGCCCATGATGGCCATATCAAACATCTAAGAGTGGACTAAGCAGAACACAGCAGCGGTGGTCATGTTCATATTAAATATCTAAAATCAAATCAGAAGATAGGAAGACATGGACAAGGATTCCTGGTTGTTACTGGTTGTAATATCTCATATTGGTTTTATCAGGGAAATATGAACCACAGGTCGGAATGTAGGATAATATAACAAGTATACTGATTCAGATTCAGATTTTTCCATAACATTTGTAACTCACAGGTTACTTGATCAAGAGTTTTGCATGCATTGAACCTACCCCTGTCATTTTGTACAATGTTTTAGCAGCTCACTAGACCACCCAAAAGATCTCCATAGTCAAAATGATATGGTCCTCAGATTTTGTTGTTTTCTGGAACTATCAAGCAACTTGTTGAAACTTTCTCAGAAATCCAGTTTGCCTACTCTGCTGAATAACATGGAGAAATATTACCAGGTGCAGAAAAGGCATCTGTAAATAAGGGATCACATAACACAAGTAAAGGCAAAAAATGCGCAGCCCAGGTGCACAAAGCTCCCACATATGCAGGTCCGGGGACATGTGCCATAGGATGATTATAGGGAGTGCAAAAAGCTTTGTATCTCTTCAGCATATTAGATGGTCCAAAATGAAGCAAACGACCAGCTTTCAGGAGCTGTAGTGCATTAGGTTTATTCCCTCTTATTGCAACTTCTAATGCTATATGTTTGGTTTCATATTTTTTCTGTTCTTCTTTCTCTGGATTATGTTATTCTTTGAGCTCAGTGTATCTCTCTCGCATGTCCTTTGACTACATGTTACATGCACAACCATTCATAAAAAAGAAATACATAAGGGTGATGTTAACCTTCATTTGACCAAGTTCTTGGATAAAGAAAATTTTCAATTTCAGGTAAGATAAAGAGAAAATAGCTCCATAGCTTGGTTCTTAATTTCCCTTGCTTCACTTGACACCCATAAATGGGTTTGCGTGTTCTCAACTAAAAATATCCTACTTTCCTGTCTAAAAAATCTCTTTCCAACATCAACTGACAGATAAAGAAAATTATATCTTCCTCACCATGGTTGCTGATCTCATTTTATGTACATTTTACACAAGTGGCTTCCTCTGTTTGGCTCTTAATTTCTCATGTTTGGTTTAAGCTTGTTAACTGAAAGCTAACAAGGCATAATTCTAAGTGAAATACTTCTAATTTTAATCATAAAGTACTAGATAACATATTGGAATCACATACAACATCTCAAATCTCCTAACAACCTGACAGAGGAAAAAAGGGCAGCGCCAGTGCATGAAGCTCCCGCCTATGCGGGGTCCTGGGAAGGGACGGGCCACAATGGCCTAAAGAAATACCAGTATATTTCACGGGACAGCCATACTGCATGACCAAGGTATCATTATCTCTTTACATACTATACAGTTTAAATTTGTTCTGCCTCTGTATTAACCATATTCATACTGGTGATCATCAATCTGAACTGTCAAATAAATGTTACTCACATACCTCACGATTGCTGAGCTGATCCAGTTGATAAGATCCATGCAGTCTCAGCAGTTTCACCTGTAAAAGAGTGCCATAAATCTTCTGCCTGACATTTATAGTCCTTTAATATCCGTTTTACCAAAAAAAAAAAAAAAAAAATCTTTTTACAGTTAAAAAGATGTGCATTTTAAGAAAGACATTCGGCACAAATTTCTTACCACAATATCAAGCCAACCAACTGCTAGTGCTGCTGATATTCCTGCCCAGTATTCAGTAGCGTCCTCAACAACCTGTGAAATATAAGCTTGAGAAATGTTGTCATCTTTTGAGTCTTTCCCATAAATATATATATATATATATATATATACAAGACTCTGTAGAAAATTTTATTCTCTCTCTGAAATTTATAAGAGTTATAACCCTTGGGGAAGCTGAGCCTTCAAGAGTTTCTCAAGGTTCTCTACCCTCAACTCCACCAAAATTGAATTCTTTCCTTTTCTGCATGATAGAATGTTTTAGCACCAGCATATCTTGGTTAATTTTCATATCATACCAAACCAGACAGAACAGTAATGGCAGAAACCAACAATTATATGCTTTAGTATGGTAAAAATTGACCTCAGTGAAGTTGAACCATATAAATCCGGAACAGCAGAAAAGTACTTCTGAAGAGTTGATAAAACTAAGTTTGGCAAAGTGATTAGAGCTTAGAAGTAAACAATTCACAACAGTTGTCTCACTTACCAATAAGGTTAAAGAAGAAGAGCTAACGAAACCTGGAAGTTTTTTACTGCTGCCCTAAATGTTTGGCTTTTTGTATGTGATTTTGAATAAACAAATACTAATATTTTAAATGTGCAACCTCCAATGTGAAATCCAGGTGCTGGAAGCATGATAAAGAGTGGTCAAACCTGTAAATTAACAAGTCTTTTCTGCAGATGCACAAGCTTTGAATGAACTGTTGCATCTGTCCTTGAAAGGAGAAAATCATAATCCTGCAGACAAACTCCACTCAGTTCGGTGAAATTAAACACAGTCACTCTTCAATAGCCACATTTACAAAGCAAAGTTGTTTATTTCTACGTGCAAAAAAATATAGACTCCAAAAGATGCAAGAGAAGAAAGAGCATTACTGCTAACCAATCAACAAGGCGCTCAGGGAGCCAAGTTAATGACTGCTTATCCACATAAAATATTTCAATCAGCTCCCATGCAGCCTTCAAACAGGTCGGCTCCTCGACCAACTGCAGCAATTAATTTTAACTTAGAGAAAAAGACCCACAAACCCAGAATAAACAAAAGAACAAGAAAATAAATGGAAAAATAGAAAGCATCCATGGTGAAATCCATTTTCTATACAGATACCTTTAGAACTGTCTTTGGATCTTCGATCACGGGGCTCAAAGGCGAATGTGAACTCCCAAGAAGAGAAGTAATCTGCTTACTATACTCCATCACATGCTTCCACCTGAAAATTGTACATTATGATAACACAATTTAATACTTCTTTGCTAAAATCTAAAAGAAGTCAAATCTCTCCAGGCTGTTTGGCACAGGAGTAATAAACCATAGATAAGTTAAACCTTGAATAAACTCATCGATACTAATCTTATTCCTTGTTACTAGCAATCATAGAGTTCGGATTCAAGAAAAATCAGTAGGACAAATATCTGGCAAATTTGAGAAAAGTTGCAAAACGTTCAGAAAAAAATTGGTGAGAAACACCATAACAATGAGAATTTGTGATTAAGGTGATTTACAAATAATGATCTAGAATTTGACGAACTGTCTCCGGAAGCTAAGTTTAATTCTGTAAATTCATGTGTTAAATTAATAAAATCCAAGTAAATTAGAAAAAAGTAGAAAATTTTGAATTACTCAGTATTAAATCATGCCATAAGAAAGTCAGAACTTTTTTAATATCAGTTTCAATAATTCAGAAATTTCAGTACCTACGTGTGCAACCTAAAACAACATCGGCTTTCTGTTCTGAAATAATTTTGTTCATGTTTTAGAACTGCAAATAACAGGGGAATAATCACTATCAATGTCAACTACTCAGATCAGCTGTTTGCAAAGCTTATTGTTCAAAATCAAGCCCAGACAACACGGAATTTACAGATGAGAGAGAGAGAGAGAGTCTATTCTAGATTACCATTCAACCCGATATGAAGAAGACATTCTAGACATTGTTGCGATGGAATTCCTTCGGCTTTGAAGGAGAGCAAAAGCCGGTACTGCGCCATAAGCAATTCTCCGTTTCTGTGCATCATCAATATCTCCATCACCAGAATTCAACTTTACCTCCACTACTTTCCCACCAATATCCCCGTTATGATTTTCGGCACCGGATTCAGGCGATGGCTGACAAAAATATGAGACAAGAAGGGAGGTACCACGTGACCAGGAAATAGAGAGACGGGAAATCGGTGGTTTGAGGCCGTGGCGAAGAGGGTAGACTACTGGATCTTGAACTTCTGGGGAGTATGGGACGAGATAGTTGCCGTGATCTGCCTGGTTTTCTGCCATTGCAGTAGGGTTTTGTGATTTCCGGTGATCGGAAGGAGGGTTTTGTGGCCTGTTAAGGGGGCCAGCCCGCTAGGGTTTTTCTGGGGCTCTGTGAAGACCGAGTTACACGCTGGGTAAACCTAACTGGCGCGTGGAGTGCAACGCGCACCTTGTTTGAAAACTGAAGCGCGGGGTGGTATTTTGTTCTGTCGCGCGTCTGGTGCTAACGTGTGACTGACTTATTTTTCATAGGCAACCAGAGTTTTCACCGTGTCTCAGCCATTCATCATGTGTAAAATGATTGACATACAGTAGAGATTAAATTTCATGTTCATTGTTTAAAAAGGTTTGGATAAGCTTGCGATTAAATTTCATATTCAATGGATGCTTGAGCAAAAAACAGTAGCCATCTATTTTTATTAATTCTTTTAAAGGCCCAATACAAGTAGTTAGGACCATTAAATTGCATTAATTTTCAATGAGCCACTTATTTTTGATATGGAGAACATCACCATGCTTGAAAAATCGGGTGTGGACTTCTTCTCATGCTGAAGAGCATGTATACCTAGCACTCTTGGAAAAATTTCAGGTCTCAGCCAATCTTTCTATCTAATTTTAAAATTTACCTACCTTCTTTGAAATTTTGAAATACCAATCATCTTTTTTTAAATATCCACCTTCCATATTAAAAGACAAAATTATCCCCTATTGAAAGAGTTTTGCATAGAACAAGCGACTATTCACTTATATGATTGATAGAATATTGAGTGATATGTAAAACTCTATTTAGGGCACATTCAGTTGTAAAGAAAAACAAAAAAATTTTGAACAATAGCAAACATAAAACATATATATATATATATCATGATTTTATCAAATTTGGACAATGTTTGGAGGTTGTCCTACAAAATCCTAAAGTTATTTTGCTATTGACAAAATGCCTATTCAATTATCTTATCTGTAGTAAATAAGTAGGCTTTTGTCTTTTTATCACTTCCTTTTCAATTCAAGGATAACAATCAAATGATACTTATTTTACTCAAAAAATTGTCTCCTATTGACAAAAAACTTCTTATAAAAAGGTTTTCTTCTTTTAAGAATGATGAGAGTTGTTCAATCTCTTGATTTATTCTTTCTTTCCTTCTCTTGAAAGTAAGTGCAAGGCAAAGGCTCATAGTGTCTTCAACTCATATTTTCTAAAATGCAAGTCCAAATTGTTTTAAAAATCTATGATTTATGGGCCAAACATGTCTTTTATTATTTTAAATAATCCAAATACTCAAATTTTAAGACACAATTTTTTTCATTGCAATCTTAGAAAATCTCAATAGCTTGTCATTATTGGAGGTAGTCAAATGGTATTTCTAACTTAGGAGACACAATCAATCGATATTATTTGAAGTACTATGATCCATACTCTTTTACTTTGTGACCTAAAAATTAGAATGGTAAGAAAAATAGAGAAAAAAAATTAACCTATATAGGGAAGAATATGTAGGTCATTGCAGCTATAATTGGAAGAAAAATGAAGAATCAAAAACAAAATAAGTGAAAAGGAGAAAGGAAGTTTGCCAAATTGGCAATTGAGGGTTTTTCCTACAACTATTGTCAGAAGAAGAAGAGGAAATATATGATGGTTGGTGTGAATACTTGTTGTGCTCAACTACATCACCAAAAGCCAATCTTATTGTTGTTGGTACTATTATTATTTCCCAAGTGTTGTTCTTGGAAATCCAAACTCTCTGGTTCTAGCACTTGCAACCATAAAAGAATTTGAGAGAGAAAGAGACAGAGAAACAAAGAAATGGAGGGAGCACTAATTGTCGAATAAACATGGAAGAAGGAGGGATTTTTTTCACAGTGGGGAAGATCCCAAAGAGAGGAGAGAAAGTCCATATAGGGCTTTTCAAACCTTTTTATCTGTTTGAATAGAATTTTATAAATAAAAAATGCAATGCCTTTTAATTCAAGAAAAAATAAAAGCATAGCCATTTTTTATATTGAAAATAATTATACATGCTGAGTTGGTTCATCGGGTTTCTTCCTCATACAATATTGCCTCGTATCTAAACTAGGTCACATTGTTTTCCCCGTTCGATGTACATATCACAATTCTTCTTGCCTTTGCCTTGCCTCAAATATTTATAGGTTGGGACAAAGCCCTAGTTTAAATGCCCAATTGACATCCCAATTTTTACACAATTAACCTTCTATTTTAAAGTATTTAACACCGTACCCATGAAAATTAGTTTCTAGAAAATGCCCTTATGAATCAAATTTATTCTCTAACAACCTAGAAGATCACACACTTATATAAAAGTGATTCTAGCCATCCATCTCATTTACCTTACATAGGATTTTTAGTAGCCAGAAAAATTGCACCAAATGGATAACTTATTTTCCTTATGCAATATTTCATTTTCATTATGGGATATAGAAGTTAAAAACTTGTGTTTGTGTAACCAGTTAGTCTACATTCAATGACTAAAATGTTGGAATTGTGAGTTGAGAGAAATTATGTTAATTATTTTTTGCAAGTGCACGAATTATTGTATAACTTGTGCAAGTACGGGTCGATCCCATAAGGACTTAACTTAAAGAAAATAGAGTTTAAATAAAATTTAATTTATAATAAATTAACTAAAATAAAATAAATAAGATTAGAAACTTAGATATATTAAATTAATAAAAAGTACACAATTCTCAATTTAAAAGACAAAGAATTAAATAAAATATCAAGTAAATTCCACTTCCCTAGTTTGATCATAGCAAGATTCTTCAATTTTGGCCACATCCAAGTTGATCAACCTTCATAATCCATCCCTCAAGTCTCTGATTAGAGATTCAACAACTGGATTATGCAAATCTTCAAAAAAATCTAATGATCTACATCAATGTAAAAATTTTAAGATTAGATCACTTAGATTGACTTTTTGAAATACAAAATCAAGATCTGAACCATTAGATTAGCTAAGAATTGTGTTTTGATGAATATTTAAGAATTTATTGAAAATCATAAGAGAAAAAGATTAAAACCTGCATTGGTGCTCTTAATTAAAGCTAAACTGTTAGTTCGATTAGGCTTGAATCAAACAGGGATTAAATTGAGTAATTCTTGGATTAACTGAGAACAAAATAAAGTTTGGATAACACATAATTGGAATAAGAATAAGACAAAATAAGGGACACAAAGGAATTAAAATGGGGACATAGATAAGATTAAAGAAAAGAGGGTAAGGGCAATTGTGGAATTTTATTACAAAATTATGCCTTTTACCCAAAACATAGGAGAAACTAGATGCAATGAGGAAGATGACTTAGGGAGAGAAAAACAAAGGGGAAAGAGGAAGATTTGGGAGAAAACCTGAATTGGGTCTTCTCAGTAATGATGCAAGGAAGTGAAAACAAGGAATTCTGAGGGAAAATTGGTGGAAAACAAAAGAAAATTCAATTGATAAAAACTATAAAAATCTTTATTTAAAAATAGGGGAAAGAAGAATAGTGAAGGGGAGAAGAAGGTGACTAACGACGGGGAGATGATGGGGGGAAAAGCAGGGAATAACAAAGAAACTAATAGTAAACAAGAAAAAGATAGAGAATAAAGGAAAAACTAGGAAACGAGATAGAAATTTTGGGAAAGGACAAATGGTGTACATTAAGAGAGAAAAGGGATTTAAAGGCTAGGAATGATGAAGGAGAAGTGAAGATGAGAATGGGTAACTAAGAAGAAAACAGTGGAGAAGATTTGCTTCGATCTCCTTCCTACAGTTCTACAATGAAGAAGTCTCACCAATGGAGAAGTCTCTTGCAATGTAGGCTCCTCTAGTTCCTACCGATATGCCATAATGTGTAGATCTTTCTCCCATTTCTTCTCTAGTTTTAAACTTTTTTGCCTTATATTTTGGGTCTCATAGTTTAGCCTTTCCCTTTCTTCTTTGTTTTCCACTTCTAAGTATGGTTCCTCCTTCGTTGGACATTCCTTTTATGGGTTCTTATTTCCTTTGAAGCTTTTCTTCACCTTCCTCTTTCATGGTTTCCTCTTATTCTTCTTAGAAAGCAAATGCCCAAGCTTTCAATCTTTCCTCCCATAGGCCACGTTAAAGATCTATAGGATTTCTTTCTTATTTCCTTAAGCATCTGCATCTTGTATCGTGGATTTATATGGCCTTTTATTCCTTGATGCTGATTTGGTACCGATCAACTCAATCTAAGCCATTCACTTCTCAATCTAGTTGATCTGCAAGATTAAATTAGAATCATCTTAATTGTGCTTTATACATCTAACCAGCTTAGATTATGATCTGATCATTAAATTTTGGCAAATCAATGGTTAGATGATCAATTGAAGTTAAAATGCAAATTTAAACTAAAAATTACAAAATTGAGTGATTGGATGATCTAATTAAATGCTAGATTAAGAGTATTTTAGCCAAAATTAAACACTCAACACGCCCCTCAACCAGCATTTTGCTAATCCTGAGCAAAACATAACAATAAAATTACAAAATTAATACAAATTGCCACTTTCATACGTACCCATTATTGCATTTAGCATATGCAACAATCCCTTGAACCCCTAGTGGACAAGGTAAGCATTGCGAGGACTTGTAATGAATACACCCACAAAATTTCGAAAATCATTTTTAAGTCAATTTTTACTTTTTTGTTAAAGAATTATCTTCAATAAATATATCAACTTAAGCATACTAATAAAAATGAATGAAAAATTCAAAACCTTACTCATATACTACATATCTTTCAACTAAGTTTAGATCTCAAAATCTATGTGTGTATACAGTCTACATGTACAATAACTCTTATCTATACATAGACTTCTAACTTTTGAACTCCGTCTGATATGTGTGTGTGTTTTGACCATAATCCTTATCCTTATTAATGACACATACTTAGAAATAAAACTCTCATATAAAGGCTTCAAATCATATCTCTCTATTAAATAAGTGAGTAGAGTTAATAAAAGCAAATTTATCACCCATATATTCATGAAGTAACGGGAGCTACTGAGGAATTTGGTTTGATCTATTTAGAAAGGATAAGATGCTATTACCTTTGAAATTTTAGACATATTGGTCTTTAAATCCTATATATTCTTGTCCTCATTAAGACTATATTCTTCCCAGAATCAATAGGTATTCAATTGGGACGAAATATTGGCAAAAGAAAGGGTATAAAGGATATTTAAAATTCCTCAAAAATAAGTAGAGGTCTTCTACTAAAGTTGACAAATCTTCTTTACTTTCTTTGCCCAAAGTGACTATTTTTTCATATGTCCACATTCTTCATTTTAAATTCAAACTTTTTTTAGTACTTTTGCATCTCTTTGAAGAACATTTTTTATTCAATTTTTTTAGCAACTAGAAATATTTTTTCATTTATCTCTAATGGATAATTTATAATGGGTTAATATTGGTAATGGTTAATTTGAGTAAGAAAAGAAAAGGCTTATAAGGCTCAAATTTGGTTAAGTAGTGGTAAAAATACTTTTGGATAAGATTTATGTCTTTAAGTTAACAACAAGGATGGTTTAAATCATTTCTTAGGTTTCATACAATCTATTAGATTCAATGAACTTCTAAAATTTTATAGGTAATATTCTAATAATTCAAGTAATTTAAGAGTTGGTGGGATCAAATTTTACTTTACATTAAAGAAAATTTTGGATTAAATTTATATCCTCTCAAAAAGAATGAATGGCTCTAAAACTCACCTAGGTTATAAGTCACCACTAAATTTCTGCAAGATCTTTAAGTTATAACTGCTTATCAACTTGGGCTACGTATATGCAACCATGTATACAGAGATGTGATCTAAGACTTTGCTTTTATGGAATACTTTAGAAATTGAGTAAAATAATGAATTAAACATTTTCAATTTCATTAATAAACTAAAGTTAACTAAACTATACTTCAAAAAATTCCAATTCTCATCATAATATAAGAATTGACCTAGAAATTTTCAAATTTGTCTATTTTTTCAATTTTTTAATTTTTAAACAATTTTTTAATTTTTTAAAATTTTAATATTTCTAAGAAATCACTAAAATCAACTAAAAATGATAGAATTTGATAAAATTCCAGATCCCCAACCTAAAAGAAACATTGTCCCCAATATTCAAAAAGTAGGACCTAAAATGAATATTGGAGATGTAGAAAATAACAAATTCTACAAGTAACAAGATCCACTCAATCCTAGTGATAAGATCATCCAAAGTTGTGGATTCAACCTTTGGATTCTCATATTCTATAAAAAGTTTTAAACATTGACCATTCACTTTAAAAGTATGGCCAGTCCTAGCATCCTCAATATCGATAGTTCCATATGAAAAAACTTCTTTAGTTATATATGGATTGGTCCATTAAGTTCTAAGCTTACTTGGAAATAGGTGGAGCTTAGAATTGTAAAGTAAAACCTTTTGGTTTGGAATAAAGGATTTTTTATTATGTTTTTATCATGAAAAACTTTCATATTTTTCTTATAGATCCTATTACTTTCATAAGCTTCTTACCCGATCTCCTTAAACTCATTGAGTTGGAGTTTTTTATTTGAGTGTGCTTTTATCCATGTTGAAATTTAAAGTCTTTATTACCTAATAGGCTTTATGTTCAAGCCTTATTGCATACAATACGATAGGAAGACATACCAATCAGAGTTTGATGTGTAGTCTTATAAGCCTAGAGCGCATCAGTCAGTCTAAGAGACCAATCCTTACGATCCAGATTAACAGTCTTTTGAAGAATTTGTTTTATAGCCCGATTAGATACTTCGACTTGTCCACTTGTTTGTGGATGATATAATTTTGCAAATTTATGGTAATGTTATATTTTTTTTTCATGAATGCTTCAAAAGTGTTGTCGCAAAAATGTGGATCATTATCACTTATAATGGCTCGAGAGGTCCCAAATCTAGAAAAAATATGTTCTTTTAAGAATTTAACAACTATTTTATAATCATTATGTCGACATGGGATAGCCTCAATCCATTTGGATATAGACTATTGCCAATAAGATGTAAATGTTACCAAAAGAATGTGAGAACAACCTCATGAAATAAATGTCCCAATAATCAAAAACCTCGATGACAAGGATAGGGTTGAGAGGCATCATATTCCTACAAGTTATTCCTCCTAAATTTTGTTAAATTCTACTCCTAAAGCATAATCATTAGCATCACACATGATTTCAAAGGGTAGACTCTAATCAGGCAGCTCCATAATAGGTGCAACAATTAACTTGCCTTCCAGCTTTATAAAAGCTTCCTCACAATCATCAATCCACTCAAACAGGGTGTTCCTTGTAAAGAGGTGATATAATGGTCTAGATATTGCACTAAAATCTTTAATAAACATCCTATAGAATCATGCATGACCTAGGAATGAGCAAATATCCCTAATAAATTTAGGAATGGGTTTTAGCAATTAGGTCAACTTTAGCTCTATCTAGCAATTAGGTCAGATTAGCTCTATCTAGCTCTATGCCTTTGGATGACACTGTGTTAAGTGTCCAATTTTGGCTAAAATACCATTAATGTAGCATCTAATTAGATAATCTCATCGATCAATTTTCAAATTTTAGATTAAATTTTGCATTTTAGCTCCAATTGACCTTCCAACCATGGATTTGCAAAATTTAATGGTAAGATGATCATTAGAGTTGATAAGATAATTTTATTTTTTTCAGATCAATTAAAAGAGAATTGAATGACTCGGATCAAATTTAGTACATAAAATCTTGTAATATGCAATCTAAGAAGAGACTAAAAGACATTTAAGAAACAAATTACTAAATTTGGATAATGGAGAGGAAGTTGAATTGGAATAGAAAACAAACTCCAAATGAAAAATCTATATAAAGACAAGAGGCAACATGGTTGACAAAAGAAGCATAAGTGGGTGGATCTCTCTCTCTCATTCCCTCTCTTTCTCATTTGCTCCACTCCTTTTTCTCTCTTGCTCCTCTTTCTATTCCCCTTATCCCGTTCTCTGCTCTATCTCACTCCCCCAGTTCCGCTCTTGTCTTTTTCTCTATCTCTCTCATCCTCACCCTTTGTGTCGGGCTTCCTTTTAAGAGGAAAACTAACATGCACCCAGCCTCTAGCTCTCTTGATTTCCCTCTTCACATTGTAGAAGACCAGTAACCCTTCTTCTTCTTCATCTCTCTCCTTGCTTTCTTTTCCTTGTTCTCTTCTCACCCTGTCTCTTCTCTGTTGGACATCACAAGCCAAAATAGCCTAACTCCCATCTTCTCCTCTCTTTCTTGCTTATCCTCACTTTCTACCAATTACATCTCTCTCTCTCTCTCTCTCTCTCTCTCTCTCTCTCTCTCTCTCTCTCTCTCTCTCTCTCTCTCTCTCAGGATTCCTCTAACAAAAATCGAGAGCAGAAACCATCTCCTTCTTTCTCTCTCACCTGAATCCGCCTTTCTCACTTGTTCTTGTACCCAACCCATCTAGCTAGCTCCTCCTTCTTTCCCCCTCTATCTCAACTACTTGATCAAACGGAGTCTCCTCTTATTCTTGCATCTCCATTGTTCATAGTCACTATTATAACCATAAATTTTCTTGGTTTTCCCCCATCATTTTTCTCTTGTTTTTCACATATTTTCCTTTAAAATCATTCTTTTTACAACTTTCCATTGTTTTTGGCTTAATTTGGATTTTTATCAAAATCCCACCTTTTCTCCATTACCTATGTCATCTTCTTCCTCTCGTAGCTTCTCTTGTTTTCGGTTAAAATAAGAAAACTAGAAAAAATTTAATTTTGCCCTTTGCACTTTAATTTTAATTCCATTACATCCCAATTTGTCTTTTCTCTATTTTATCTTATTCTTTTCCATGGTTTACCTTATTCCAGTTTGTTTTATTCTCAATTAATTCCAGAAATTATATAATCTGGCCCTGTTTGATTAAGGCTTAACCGAATCAATGTTTTAGTTTAAACCAATATGATAACTTTAATTCATGATCTTTTTCTCATCAGATTTTCAATCAATTCTGAGATCTTGTTTTTAGGATAATTCCTAGCTGATCCATCAATCGTGATCTTCAATTTGAAATCTAGAGAATTGATCTAAGCTGTCTAAAACCCAAAATCTTTCCTTAGTCCAAATCATAAATTTTTTAAGAAATCCTAAAAATTCAGATGTTAAATTCTTAATTAGAGATATGAGTGAGAGATTGATGAAGGTCAATCGACTTTGATGAGAAAAAATTCAAAGAAATTTTCCACGATCAATCTAGGGAAGTAGATTTTAGTTGTTATTTTATTTTATTTTCTATCTTTTTAGTTCAATTTTTTTATTTTAATTAATGCAATAGATATGAATTTTGAGTTCACTGTTATTTAATTTTTATTATTTTTTATTTGGTAGTTAATTAAATTTTATTTAAACTCTATCTTTCTTAAGTCAAGTCCCCGTAGGAAAACCCATGCTTGCATAAGCTGTACTACAATAGCTCATGTACTTACAAAAAATAATCAATGAGTTTTTGGAGCCATTGTTGGGGAGGGGACCTACAATGGTGTTTTCATAAAATTTAATAAAAATCCAAAAAATCCAAAAAAAATCTAAAAATAGAAAAATAAATTTTTTAGGTATTGCATTATTTTAGCATTATAGGAATTTTAGGTGCATTTTTTAATTTTTCTTAATGCATAATCACTCTATTTCTTGAATTTTGTTATTGCTATTTTAATTTTTCAAGAAATTTGGCAAAGAAGTAATGCCAATAATCTTGTGGGCTAAAGCTTCATCAAATTAGGATTTATTTGCTTTCCTAGATTAGTTTTTTCATTTCTTTGAGTGAAACTTGTAGTGAGGCCCCATTGTAATTTGCAATTATTTCAAATTCAATTTTAAATGAATTGTAATAAAACAAGGTAAGTGTGGGGTATGGTGGCCCACACTTGATTTTCATCACTCCACTGTAAGTTTCCCTCATTGTTTTTAATTTGTTAGTATAATTGCATTTAGTATAACTTTGCATTGATTGATAGTATAATTGCATATAGAAAACATATTTTATAATTATTGCACTTTTAGGCTTTGCATTAGTTTATTATTTTTAATTACATTTTAGGGCACATTTACACTTTAAGGTGATTTATATATTGATCAAACTGCCATGGAGTGAGAAAATTAATTAGTAAGGGCACCCGACCCCACAAGATCAAGGGTAAATTTAATCACCTCTTAGCCCACATAGGATAATCATTACAAGAGTGCAACTTAGACTTTTAAATTAATTAGAAGAGACCTATAGAGGCTTTTACATGCTCATAAGACTCTCTTAAAAGGACATGATCAATTGTCACTCTAGTGGCTTCTAAGCACTATTGTTATAGTGGGTGTCTTAAAATCTAAGTAATTTTTCCACGCATTCCATTAATGTCAATTAAGTTATAAATAATTCCTGACATAAGGATTGTCTTAACTACTTTAGAGTAGAACCCAACTAGTAAGTAGTAGTCAAATCTGAAAGAGAGGAGGAGCGTTAGATTAGGCTAATCTAAAAGCATCTCCACACAAATTCAAGAAAATCAAAATACTTTTGCTTGTTAGTCTTGGCGATTGTTTAATTGTGCCCTTTGTTTGCATCATTTGGGGTAGTTTTTCAAAAAATAATAAAAATATTAAAATATTAAAAAAAGAGAGATCTTTCATTGTATGCACTTTCAAATGCACAAAAAAATTGGGAGGTTAGTCAAGTACGACCAAAAAGATATACAATCAAATTAGTTACCATCAATGACCAATCAATAAGCAAGGGGTAACTCACCCCGTGGTAGTATTAGAGGTGATTAAGGCCCTCCATTCATCATGAATGAGGACCCACCACCTCTAATTGATGATGAATATCAACCTCCACTAAGGAGGAATAATCATCCACAAATGCAAAGAGATTGGAGAAGGAATGAAAATAAAGAGTAGGACCAACAGAATAACCATGGGGACAATGATTTCTATCAAAATCTTAATGGAAGAACTTTAAGAGATTACCTTCAACCTACACGCAATAGTACACCATCTTGCATCAATCTTCCCTAGAATGTTGGGGCATTAGAATTGAAAACAAGAGTAATCCAATTACTTCCCAAATTTCGTGGGTTAGACAATGAAAGTCCTTACTTGCACCTTAAAGAGTTTGATAAGGTATGTAGTACCTAATGAACATAGAATATTGGCTTAGATACTGTAAGACTTAAACCTTTTCCTTTCTTTTCAAAGAAAAAAGCAAAAATGTGGTTAATGCACTGCTAGCATGTTCCATAAGGACTTGGAATAAAATGACTAGAAAATTCTTGAAATTTTTTTTCCCTATACATAAAATAAATACACTATGATATTAGATAATAAACTTTACCCAGAAGGATAAAGAGCCATTCTATCAATGCTATGAAAGGTCCAAAGATCCATTACTCATATGCCTACATCATGGCTCATTATTAGCTTCTTTTATGAAGGATTTAATTCTGACATGTGTCAGTTCGCAGAAATAATGTGCCATGGCAACTTTCTAAACAAACAACCAAATGAAACAAAAGAGTATTTGGAATGATTAGCTGAAAGTGTACAAACATGAACTAATTTAGAAAGAGTAGAACATCCAAATAGACTAAGTTGCAACATCCCTAATTTTTAAGTTAGAAATTAAGTAAAATGTGGAGTTTTGTAAGTGGAAAACTTGATAAACATTAAATCAAGTATTGAGACCTCTATAATTGGATTGTGCTTGAATAGATGATTCCAACAACACTAAGTTTGCTGAAATCAGAGTTTTGATGGAGAAGATATGAGAATTTAAAGATGAAGGGCATTTCTGTAAAAAAAAAATAACAAGATAAAAAAAATCCTAAACAAAAGGGGGTCGTATTTGATACGGGCACTCCTCTCAATTAAGTGAGTCAAAGAACAAATGGTCCGTTCCCACACCAAATGAAGGAAAAGAGAAACTCAATGGAGGGAGAAGAGAAAGGAGAAGAAGAAAGAAGGGGGGAAGAAGGAGAAAGAGAAGAAGAAGGAAGGAGGAGGAGAAGAGAAGGAGAGAAAGAAGGAGGGAGGGAGCTTGGCTATCGGAGGAGATTGGCATGCTGGCAAAACTGAGGGAAAATGGGGTTTTTGGGCTGCTGAATTCCAGGCTACTGTCGGAGAAGATGACGGCTTAGATCGATGATCCGAGCCGATCATTTTGTCCAACACGGTGAGAGGATAAAAACCCCTAGGATGATTGGGGAATCTGAAGTGATCTTAACCGTCAATCAAAGAGAGGAGTGGTGCATAGCATGATCGGAGGGTTTTAATGCAAAACAGTGATAAATACGACTCATCCAATGGTGGAAAAAGCACGAAAATACATATGGAAGGTAAGAGCTACAAAACTCAACTCGTAATTTTGAGATTTTTAGTTAGATCTACATTGTTCCTGCTAGATCTAGGTTTTTATCATGATCTAGCCGTCCAATTTCTAATCCAAGCTTAGAAATAGGTAAATACAAATATGATGTAGCTCAGATCATATTGAATTGGTCAATCTAGGCTAAAAATTGTTCGAACAATCTTATTCATCTGATCTATCAATGTTTAAATAGTGGCTTCTTGATATTTGATCTATGATCAGACACCATGGATGAGTTCTGGAGTAGTGAATTAACTAGTATGGGTCAAAAATTGAAAGATCTAAAAGGAAATTAAGTGAATAATCTAAACCATCCGATTAAATAGTAGAGGATTAAGGACTTGGCAATGTCTGATTGGTGATCAAACGCCACCATTGTGTACCTTGACCTTTATTAAGCAAAGATACTCTAAAAAATTTAAGATTAGGGCATTGATTTTCAAGAAACTGGTGGACTAAATAAGGAACATTTATTTGTTGAAGTACACATTGTTCTATCAATGATTAGAACATTAGTAACCTTTACAAGGTTCTAATTAATGGCTTAAACCCTTAATAACCAATCCAACCACTCGAATAACATACAATCAGACCTGGAAATACTAAGTCAGAGCACTATGACTTATTGGAGTAAACTTTTAAGAATTGGATCATTCATCAATGAGGTTATTCGAATTGTAAATGCAAACATAAATAATTGAACCATAGATGGGTAAATGGATGGCGGATCTGGGATTGAATTGATCATATATTGTCATATGTAATCTATGATCAATGGAAAATTTTAGATGGTTTACGATGATCTAAACTATCAAGTTTTGATCAGAATAGATTTCTTATGTACTTATTGATATATAATTCAACATTGACAAGAACTCTGGAACATCAACAGAAAAGGTTGATTGACAAGTGAGTGGAAGTAAAGAGACAACTAAATTGAGAAGCACATCAAAGGAGGTAGGTAATATGATCCTACCAAGTTTCAAATGAATTTCAAAATGGGAAAATAGTAATGAACCATTTTCGGGTTAGAATGGTTTAATTTTACAAATGATTTGATACATTTGCATGTTCTTTGCGTATATATGACGTTCATGTAGATCCATGATTTATCATATATTCCTTGTCAGACACTTCTTATAAATGATGCATGTAAATTGATATTCAATTTTAAATTGTGTTCTATACTAAATTTTGGGAGAACAATGAATCACTTAGTTTAAAGTATTCAAATGTCTACCTTACTTGGGAGACATGAGAAAAATTGTGATTTGTATATGTATGATTTTCATACCTTTAAAGGGAATTAAGATTTGCTAAGATTTTCACTATATATGTATAGATACACACACACACACACACACACACACACACACACACACACACACACACACACACACACACACATATATGAATTTTGATCACTAAAACAAGTCTCTTTAGATTATGTGATAAATAAGATGAATGTGTATGTACAAATTGAATCATGATCAAATTGCTCATGTATAGGCTATGTTATTATCGTGAACCATGTTAGAAAAATAGAAGATTGATACCAAGTAATGTGAAATGGCTGGTAAGAGTGAAAACTGATACCAGGTAATATGAAATGGCTCATAAGAGCTAAGATTGATACCAAGTAATGTGAAATGGCTCTTAAGACCGAAAATTGATACCAAGTAATGGGAAATGGCTTGTAAGAGTGAGGACTAATACTAGGTAATGTGAAATGGCTTGTAAGAGTGAAGATTGGTATCACGTAATGTGAAATGGCTCATAAGAGCAAAGACTGGTATCACGTAATGTGAAATGGCTCGTAAGAGCAAAGACTGGTATCATGTAATGTGAAATGGCTCATAAGAGCAAAGACTAGTATTAGGCAATGTGAAATGGCTCATAAGAGTGAAGACTGGTATCAGGTAATGTGAAATGACTCGTTAGAGAGAAGATTGGCATAAGGTAATGTAAAATAACTCGTAAGAGTGAGGACTAGTATCAGGAAATGTAAATGGCTTGTGAGGTTTGACATGTAATTACATACTTTGTATTTCAAGGAATGTGTTCTAGTATTGATGCATTGATATTTCTTTATGAGTAGTATAAGACCCTGAATATCGGGGGTCAAGTATCGTCTCGGGTAAGCCTACCTAAAGGCTGATAGTATTATATACATATATCTCCATTGTTAAATGAGTTTTCTTCAAGTTATGTGAGGAATAAAGTGAGTATTGGTTCTTCTAAATCATAGTCATATCCTGGTCAGATTTACTAATGTGTTATATGAATTGAGCATTTTATGTGATCCTACGTGATCAAATACTGATTCATACCTGACAGGTATTGGTAAAAGACAGGTTGTGGTATTTGTTTTAGTATCCATGATTTGTTTTTACATGTTGAGTTGGTTATGTGAAATATAATACGTATACATGCATATGTGTACTTATGATACATTCCATGTGATGGTTTGCAGCAAAGTGATTTTATCATCAAAAAAACCTTTCTTCAAATCATTGTATGTGCTTGTCATGATTTCTATTTTGTAGTATTGGATTATCTACTAAGTATGTTGTATACTTACTTTATCATTTTTTACTACAGGTCAGCTCAAAAAGAATTAAAAAGGTGGTTAAGATTCTAAAAAGATTGTGTTGATTAAAGAGGGTAAGTAGCAAGGTAATCTATAGTTCGTTAAGAGACTTAAATTATGTTGACTATAAAGTAATATTATGATATTATGTATGATTTAAATTGTAATTTGACTATGTTTGATAAGTCTTGGGGATTGTTTAATGCTTTTGTAAAGGAGATGGAGTCTTCAATCATGTTTTAAAAAAATGAAAATGAATGTTTATCAGGTGCTTTGCAATGACATGCATTAAATGTCATATGTCCTAAAAACAAAGAAAACTTTGCTGAATTTTTAGTAGAATTGAGTGCTCATTTCACATAGAATCCTTGTTTTGAGAAAACAAAAATGACACTCGAGGTTCTTCAAAGTGAATTTAAAAGAAAAAAGATTCTTTCACTGTTGATTGGTATTTAAAAATGAAATTTATTAGATATCGATCTCACTGTGTAAATGTCTTTTGTATTTAAAAAGTGTTATAAAAACCTAGGTCATCACACAAGTCCACTACCACATCTGCTAGGGGAGGCACGTATGCCATGTCTGAAAAAGATAAACTTAATGGTAAAGTAGCATCTCTAGCCCAAAAATTAGAGGCCATAGACATGGGGAAGAATATTTCTAAAAAGGATGAAGAAGTATGTAGCATCTGTGAAAGTACCACACATCTTACTCAAAAATGTCCCACCATTTTAGCATTTTAAGAGGTACTTCATGATTAGACTAATGCTTTGAATACATATAAAAGACCTTTCTCCCCATACTCAGAGACATATAATCTTAAATAAAGAAACCATCCTAATTTCAGTAGGAGAAATAGATCCACTGTCAATGTTTCACAACCAGGCCCATACCAGCCTCACTAACAAAGCCAAGGACTTCTTGAGCTACTCCCATACCAAACTCATCAACGTTATGTTCCTGGACCTTATTTGCTCCCATCCAAAAGGCTTGTAAAAGATAATATACATCAACTTACCCAAAATTAGGAGAGGAAAACTTCTTAATTAGAAGTCCAGTTAAACCAACCCAACCAGTCTATGAATGAGATGAAAAATATGATGAGTCAAATGATGCAAAAATATAGAAAAAGGAAAGTTTCCAGCTCATGCACAAGCAAACCCTAAGGGTGTACATGTAGTTGGCAATAATGCACATATTGCATCATAAAGCTCTACCATGGAATAGACTAAGGTTGTCACCATTCTTAGGAGTGATAAAATAATTAAGAAAGATGAACCCCAAAAGACTGATACAGCAGAAAACCCCAATAAAAATAAAGAAAAATCTAAAGAAATGGACCCTACTCTACCTATTGTATTATTGTCCTATTCTTACTCCATTCCCTCAAAGGTTGCGTCAAGTCACAAAGAGTACAAATGTTGAGATTATGGAGATATTTAAGCAAGTCAAGATCAACGTATCGATCTTAGACATAATAAAACAAATCCCATATATGCCAAAATTTTAAATGATTTACGCACAATCAAAAGAAAATTGAATGTGCAAAAGAGGACATTTGTGATTGAACAAGTAAGTTCAATTATTCAGCACCATACACCCCAAAAATACAAGGGTTCAGGTTGCCTCACCCTCACTTGCATCATTGGCAACCATAAGATTAACCAAGCCATAGATGTAGGATCCAGTGTTAATATGTTACTATACACAGTCTATGTTTAGCTAGTGCTAGAAGACCTTAAGCTAACATCCACTGCACTCCAGTTAGCTAATAGATTAGTGATAATATCAAGAGGCATAATAGAAGATGTGTTAGTCCAAATAGAATAATTCTTTTCCTAGTCGATTTCTTAGTCTTTGACACATAATCAATGCTGAATGAGTAGTAAGAAATTATTGTCATCCTTGGACGTTCATTTTTGGTTATGTCCAATGCCTTAATAAATTGCATGAATGGTGTTATGAAGCTTTCATTCAGTAACATGACACTAGACTTCAACATCTTTGATATATGTAAGCAACCAGGAGAAATCTCTGATGACTTGCACTGTGTCAATATAATAAATTTAGTCATACAAGATCATGTCATAACCTCTTTCTCATCAAACCACTTGAGGCCTATTTGACCCACTTCAATGATTTTAATGAGGATGCATTAATGAGGAAGTTAATGTTGACCTTGATTTTGTGACTCATATAGACACATAAAGATGGAAACCTCATTTCAAGGAACTTCCACTGAGGGAGTCCACTCCCATTCCATCCTCAATTGAACCTCCTAAGCTAGATTTGAAGCATCTATCCTCTGAACTCAAATATGCCTATTTAGGAGATAAAGAAACTTTTCTTGTTATAATTGCCTCTTAATTGGAAAAATCTCAACATGAATAATTGATCAAAGCCCTTAGGGAACATAAAAGTGCAATAAGAAAGACCATAACGAACATTAAAGGCATTAGCCCTTTAATATGCACTTGTCAAATCTACTTAGAGGATGATGCTAAACTATGTCGTCAATTGAAAAGAAGGTTAAATCCTAATATGAAATATGTTGCTAGAACAGAAGTCCTAAATTGTTTGATGTGAGAATCATCTATCTCATAAGTGATAATAAGTGTGTGAGTCCAACTCAAGTCATTCCAAAGAATTCTAGAGTGACAATAATCACTAATGCCATAATGAATTAATTTTTACTAGAGTTACTATTGGTTGGAGTATGTGAATTGACTATAGAAAATTGAATGCTGTCACAAGAAAGGACCATTTTCCTTTGCCTTTTGTTAATCAAATGTTAGAAAAGGTTACAAGACACCAGTATTATTGTTTCTAGATGGTTATTCAGGGTATAACCAAATATAAATTGCACCCGAGGATTAGGCAAAGATCACTTTTACATGTCCTTTTGGCACTTTTGCTTACAAAAGAATGCCATTTGGATTATGCAATGCTCCTACCACATTTCAATACTGTATGTTGAGGAATTTTGGAGGTTTTTATGGATGAATTTTCTAATTTTGGTAATTCCTTTGACACATGGCTTGAAAATCTAAGAAAAGTCTTGAGTTAGCGGTAAAAAAAGAACCTAGTGCTTAATTGGGAGAAATGTCATTTCATGGTTCCCAAGAAAATTGTCCTTGCCCACATAGTGTCATCCAAAGGTATAAAGGTAGATAGAGTAAAAGTTGATTTAATTACCAATTTACCCATTGCCAAATCTGTTAGGGACATCTACTTATTCCTAAGTCATGCAGGATTCTGCAAGCTATTTATTAAAGATTTTAGTACCATATCTAGACCATTATGTCACCTACTTACAAAGAATACCCTTTTGAGTGGATTGATGATTGTTAGGAAGCTTTTATAAATCTGAAAGACAAGTTAACTACTGTACCTATTATGGAGCCACCTCATTAGAGTCTACCCTATGAAATCATGTGTGATGCTAGTCATTGTGCAATAGGAGCAGTACCAGGACAGAGAAAAGAGGAAAAGCCATATGTCATCTACTATGCAAGTAGGACCCTAAATAGCCCTCAAATGAATTATTCCACTATGAAGTAAGAACTCTTAATAGTTGTCTTTACATTAGATAAGTTCAGGTCTTACTTAGTTGAATCTAAAATAGTCATATTTAGTCATCATTCAGCCCTTAAGTATCTTCTTTCCAAGAAGGATGCTAAGCCTATACTAATTAGATGGATTCTTTTATTCCAAGAGTTTGACATTGAGATGAAAGATAAAAAAAGAGAGTTGAGAATGTTGTAGCTTACCACTTGTCTTGCCTAGTTCTAACAGAACCTTTGGATGAGTTGCTAATTAAGGACACTTTCCTTGATTAGCAACTTTTTCATGTCTCTCATCCTCCCTAGTTTGCTGATATTGCTAATTATTTAGCTACGGGGAATATTCTTGAACATTTGAACAAATTAGAAAAGCAAAATTTCTTTTCCAATGTTAAGCAAATAATTAGGAGATGTGTTCTAGACTTGAAGCATAGCAATGTCATCTCCTTTTGTCATTCAGAAGCATGTGGTGGACATTTTTCTACACAAAAAACTGCTATAAAGGTTTTGTAGTATGATTTTTACTAGCTATCATTGTTTAGAGACACATATGTGTTTTGTAAATCATGTGAATGATGATCACTTGGATGGATTAGGTAGATTCCAAAAATTTTGAGAGATCTAGGATAAATAATGATTTTGAGATTTGGAAGGTTTAAATCATGTTTTGGATTTCAGATTTAAGATCAGAGACGTTAATCAAGCCAAGGAATGTTCTAAGAATGATGTCTAAAAATTAGCTGAAGATTTGATAAGAAACACAGGAGAAATGGAGGAGTCTTATTGGTTAAGGGTAACCCATTGATTAGGTTAAGCCTTAATTAATCTGGCTTGGATCGTATAGTTCCTGGATAAGCAGAATGTAGATAAAGTAAAACTTGGATGGAGTAGGGACACAGAAGGAATTTTAATTATAGTACCAAGGGTAAATATGGAATTTAATAGAAAAAATAGTTTAAAACAAAAAACATGTAAAACTGCTGGAGAGCAAGAGGAAGGCGATGATAGAGGGGGAAAAGAGGAAAGACAGAGGAGGAGAAGGAGGAAAAAGAGAAACCCGTGTTGGGTCTTCTTCGGGGAACTGTCTAGTGTGGTGAAATCTAGGCAATGAGAGGGGGGGGTGGAGAAGCAGGGGATGCCAGGCGACGACTATTAAAGTTCACCGATGCTGCAAAGAGTCAAAGGTAGTGAATTGGGCTATGTCATGCGGAGTTTGAGAGACAGAGACAGAATGGGGAGTGGAGACGAAGAGATATGGGCAACAGCGATGCTGGTGAAGAAGAAGATGATCTGGGTGGTGATGTTGAAGAGAGTGAGTGTGTGCATGGACTAGACTGTGTCAGTCTGGATGGTGGAGGGAAGAGCAGTGATGGGACCAGAAGTTAGTGCGACAGAGGTGACTAAAGTGAGTGCTTGGGTTGGTCAACTTGTAAGCTTATGATGGGAGATACGATGCATGGAAATAGGGAATTTGATACCAGTGGAAGGAAGCTTGGTATGGACAGAGGAGGGATGTGCAGATCGAAAGATGGGAACTGGGAAAAGGAGGAGGGTGATGTGGGAGCAAGAGCCAGTGTTGTGGCGATGAAGCAAAAAGAATATAAAAAAAATTTGAAAAGAGGAATTGATGGTGATGGGAGGATAGGGTGAGGACGATGAATCTTGGTTTCCTCCTGGAAACACAGAAAAAATGAAAAACACAAGAACAAAAAAATTGTGTGGTGTGTGAAAGAAAGATCGGAGAGAAAAGGTGGAACGAGAAGAGAAATACGGAAATAAAAAAAAAGGAAACAACAAAAACAAAGAACAACAAAAGGAATGGAAAGCAAAGCAAAGCTAAGGAAAACAAACTAAAAAAAGAAAAAAGAAAAAATATACTTTCCGCCCTTCTAATTCTCTTCTCCCCCTCTTTCCTTATCCTTTAAGAGTTAGTTTCATACTAGGAAACCTCCTCTTCTTCCAAATCTTATCCCCTGATCTCCTCTCCTTACTAGAACTCTTCTTTTCTTAGGAAGCCATCCCCTTTTGCCTTATTGATCTTCAAGATGATCTACACCATTGAAATTTGATCTAATCCATCCAATCTTATTCTGGTTAATTTGCAAAGCAACATACCAAATTAGAGTCATCTGAACATAAATTATACCTATGATTAGTTCTGATGATCATCTGACTGTTAATTTTCACAAATTAATGGTTGGATGATCAATTAGAGCTAAAATAAAAATTAAACTAAATATTGCAATTTTAATCAGTTAGATGATCTAATTGAATGCTAAATTAGGGGTATTTTAACCAAAATTGAACACTTAACAAACAATATAAAAAATTAGGATGAATAACCCATAAGAATATGATGCTTTTGAACCCTATACCTGCCATCAAAGTTTTTGATTGCTAGGGCATTGATTTGATGGAGTCATTACCACATTCTTTTAACCACATTTATATCTTATTGGCTATAGAATATGTGCCACGCTCATGTCCTAAAATTAGGTTAAAGATGAATTAACTTGTTAATCTTCTCAAATTTATGAAATAGGACAACCAAGGCAGGATTCAGCAGGTGGGCCCCACATGAGTTCAATCATAAATCGAACATAGTTTCGGGTAAATTTTGAATCCTCAAAACTTATTAAGTTGTATATCTTGTTATAAATGACTTAAAATTTCATTCTAGATTCATATCATATTTCAAGGAATTTTGCTTTAAAATGGAAATTTTATCATAAATCAAGTAATTATAAAGAAATTCAAAAATAAATTAAAAACATTGAAATTTGATGATGAAAGGTTGATTATTGGATTGTGCTCAATGAGAGCTTTCCAATGATTCTAAGAATGTGTGAAACAGAGACACAGACTCAAAAATGCAAAATTTTTGCAAATGAAAAGAAGGGGTCAAAATTGATAATGGCACCCCCTTCAATTAATTGTTAGTGACACAGTGAGTCACGAAGAAGCAGGTCAACACGTGGGAACTGAACTCACCACATGGATTCAACTCCTCCATGCATAGGTAGTGGGAAAACATAGGGAAAAAACCATTGCCCGACTGCTTTTCCCATGCCATTTTCATGTTTTCTCACCTCTCGTTTCCCTTTCCTCTATCCTTTTCACAAGGGAACTATGATCAGAGAAACACAATGGAAAAAAAAAAAAAAACATGATGATGACTACAAGTAAGCTTCCCAAATTCCTCCTCTTTGCCTTCTTATTTTCCTCTTCCTTCATTCTTTACTTTTCTTTTCCCCCTACTAGTTCTTCCCAAAGTCATCGTTTTCTGGTGACAAGAACTGTGATCGGAGAAAACATGAAGAGAATTGTCAAAAAACATAGTCAAAGGATAAAGGTTTGATTAAAGATCCAAACCATTCACTACATTCCTTATGTAATTCTAAGTGACACCCCTTAGGTTTCACAAAGATCAGACAAGTAATGACCCCAAAATTAGAGAAAAACAATAACCCAGGCATCTTTAAAAAACATTAAAAATTTCAGTAAAAAACCTCAAATCTAGTGGAAATTGAGGATGGAAAACACTAAAAAAACTAAAAATTAGGTCATTCGAAGTATTCTCATGTAAAAATTTACAAAAATTGGCATTGTTTGTGTTGTCGGCGACGATTTGAATTCGATCACCTTCTTCAACGACAGTGAAATGTTTGGTGTACCCCCTAAAAACAAAAAAATAGAATTTTTATGATTTGCATAAATCATCCTTGATCTTTTCATCCGTAAAGATGGATTTTCGATCAGGAATTGATTAATGCTTAAAATTTTAATTGGAAACTTGCTAGTAAGTAAGGAAAAATTAAAATCTTAGCATCCGATTGTTAAGAACACCATAGGAAGGTAGATCTATGTAAAATGTGACTTCAGTTACACATCAATAATGAATTGTGATAGAAATGATAGAGCAATTTTGGGCAAGTTAATGCAAGGTTAGATTTGATTGCCAAAACTCGATTGGCGACAAATGAATGTTAGGAATGGTGTCTAGACCATGGATTATGGTTAAAATCAAATTTCTGAACAGATTACCTTTAATAACGTGAATTGAAACCTTTAGAGGTACGCATGTTGATTTATACCATCAACTAAAGACCAATGGGGATGATCTTAGTAGATAACAACCAAGTGGTGTCCTTATCATAAATCTACATATTAGGTGTTAGATCAATGATATTATGAGTATAGATATTGAAGCAATTATAGTAATTCCCATACAATTATAAAATTCACTCATAACTAATATTATCAAAATAGATTTTGTATACGATCTAGATAGTATTGATAATTGATTTGTGAGTTGTACTTAGAACTTAGGTAAGAACCTAAACCCTTCTTTATCCTTAAATTCTTGTTAATATATTTACTTTGTAATTAACACTATGTATGTGTAAAACATATAGCTTACTATATTGATAGAATGGATAACATGAATTGCAATTAGTTGCTGAAAATGTCATGTGATATTCTAATTAACCATGCTTAACTATTGTTATGATGTTAATTGCCAAGAAATGGTCAATCTCAAGATAGTAAGCCCTAAGGGCTGCCTAGTAGACTATGATGACACCTTCTAAGATGGTAAAACCTAAGTAAAAGGGTTGCTTGGTTCTTTGGGATCATGGTGAAGCCACCCAAGATGGTAAACCTTGAGGGATGAGTTGTCAGATATTGAGTATCCTAATAAGGTAAACCCTTAGGGAAAGGCTGCCTAGTCTTTTAGGATCACGATGGAGCCATCCAAGATGGTAAACCCTGAGTTATGAGCTAGCAGACTTAAGTCTCCCAAGATGATAAACCCTGAGGGAAGGGGTTGCCTAGTAGATTGTGACTACGATCAAGCCGCTCAAGATGGTAAACCCTGAGGGAACTTGACATTGGAATTGCCCAAGATGGTAAACCCTGAGGAAAGGGGCTACCTGGTTCTTTCTAAACCTTTTTTCCAAAGTCGTAATAATAATAATAATAATATGTTTTTAAGAAAAATAGACAGGATCCCTGAAAATAAAACTTTGAATTAACATAAATAACTGAGCGTTCAAAAGAAATCTCGGAGGTTCATCCCATATCCAAAACCACGATAATAAACAAAAGTTAAATTGTCTATATACTAAGCATGCTCAAGGTAAAACCACTACAAATCATACATAGTTGTGAAAAGACAATAATAAGAATAATATGTATAAATTTCCCCCAGGGTCCATCCATGATCACCATGTCATACACCCATCAACAAGTAAAGGTACATTATATAAGTAGTGTGGGTCCAATCTATCAAAAATATCAACATCCATGTACAACTCAACCAATCTAAATACAAGTTCAAAAGACGTACACTAAATTAATCTTTGATGTACAAAAAAACAGATGATCCTCGAGGTCCTCACTTAGTCAATGTAGCTCCACCTGCTTACCCTTAATGCTACGCACTCCAAAATCAGAGGAATTGCAAAACAAAGCAATGCCTCAGTAAGCAATGCTTGTGTAGGTGATTCACATTTAATAATAAATACAAATAAAATCAAATGACATGAAGTATCGTAATCATGACAAAATCTCATAAGACAAAAGTATACAAGGCATGTGAAACATCAACCATCCATGATGGATAAATCAAGAAATCATGCACTAAGCAAATCATCTTCAAATCTAAATATCATAGCATGCAATGCATGTAACTCATGGATACTCATCAATCACTATAACCAAAAGTCTGTATCCACAGAACAAATAATGCACGTCATGATCATTGAAAGTCATGCACAAATAAGTCCTATGAGTGCCTTAACTACACTCACGGCGATGGCAATGAGTACTCATTACAACTCGGGTCCCTCACATGCAGACCGCATCAGTCTATTTTCGACGGAAGCCTGTCAGCCAAAACTACCAGTTTGCCCTCAAATCAGTATAAGACCTAGCTACTTTACATGATACAATCCGACCCTGGGTCCCTCACATGCAGCTCGCATTAGTCTATTTTTTGACAGAAGCCCGTCAGCCAAAAACTACTAGCCTGCCCTTTAATCGGTACAAGACCTGACTTACACCTCTTCACCCGATACAATCTGACCCTGAGTCCCTCATGTGCAGCCTACATCAGTCTATTTCCTGAAGGAAGCCTATCAGCCCACCATCAAATCGGTACATGACCCGTCTTACCCCGCTTCACCTGATAGTCTCAGTCAAGATCCGTGATAAGGTGTAATCCATGACATATCAAACATGGATGATCATGAAATCAAATGTCATGATAACATATATGAAGTACCAAATGCATTTAAATAAATCACAAGAGTGGATAAGATGCATGCCTCAAGAATTTTTGATAAGTCATGATCGATGAAATCAAAAGGAAAATCCCAAATGTGGTCACCTACCTCAACAATCGCAATACTCCAATCAGGAGCGTAGATAATGTCACGTCATGCGCTTTAACATACCTATCACATCACAAGTCATCTATCACTTGACGTTCTCACATCTCACAGTAACCAACTCAAGTGATAACTTTATTGATCTGGCCGTTAATCCTAGATCAATGACCTAGATCATTTACCCTCTATCAGGTCAATCTTGTACTATACGTAGGTTTTTCTAACATCTAGGAGAACATTTATGGTCTTTGATCATCAATCTATGTCATGATCCACTTAATTTATATCTCTTAATCAATGAAGGGTCAGTCCCTAACATCTCGTAAAGTTTGGAGAAGATCCAACCATTGGATTGCCCATAATTTTTGTAATTGATATTTGATAATCAATTCTAACCATTCTTATCATGATACCTCTAATTTCAGTGCTTATTTAGTAGTTTAAATATGTCTTTATAATCATACTCAATTTGACGGTCAGATCGCTCTCTGATAAGCCAATCCCAAGGCACCTAATCAGATTGATGGTCAAGATTGCTTTTCTTGACAATTCAATGAGACCTGTTCTTCTAATCTCCTTAATCATCTCACAATTGATGTATACAATCAAGTTCTAAGGTCTAATCATTCATTGATCAGCCTGATCTAGGTCTTCTAATAGTATTTAGTAATTTAACCATTTAAAAGATGTCCAAATCTAGGTTTTTATCTTAAATAGGTCCATGTCGTTGAGACGATTGTAACATATCTTTCAGATCATGATTTGGACCTCCATAGCTCCTAAAACCACATTTTTCGAGAATGAATAGCTTAGAAAGTCCAAAAAAATCAAGAAAAGGGGTTTTAAATCATGTAGCACGTGATTGGCGTACAGAAAGTGTGTGCTGCTCACGCGTGTGTAGCTCGCATGTTGCTCAAGTGTACGCATGTGCGCGTGCTATGCAACATGTGTGAACTCTCTGCCCGTGTGTGTGTCTCCCAAGCGTTGCCCGTTGGGTCGCCGTCGCCAGGAATGACAACCGGGCTGACCCACTGTTGTTGGAGACAATGGCTGGACTTTGGTCGCTATCAGTGAACCCCTGGTGTCCAAATGGTGTGATTTTTGCACCATTTCTCTCAGTTTTTCACGTATATTCCGTTTTTAAGCTCCCCTTCAACAAATTTTGTCATTATCTCACGTTTTTACACAATTTTTATCATGTTTCTAAAAATCTCCCCCTTATTGTTTTCTTAGTTTTTCTGTGTCCCTAGCCATTGGATCTCCATGAAATTTCATGGGTTTGTTCCTTGTTTCATTATACACAAGATGAATGGTTCAATCATCCATTTGACACTGTTTCATTGGGTTATTTTTGCAAAAACAATAAGTTACATGCAGTCACCAGAAAAACAACATTCCACGTCATTTTTCAACGTTAAAACTTAAAAACTCAGCTCACATATTGGAAATGGAGAATGTGGGAAAGAGGATGGGGCTTACCTTGAATCAGGATTGCCAGAGGTGTGTTCCATCAAGCACAGCAACGTCATAGCCATCTATAGCGTACCTAGCGGTGAACAAGGAGGGAAGGGGGGGGGGAATGAGGGAATTTGATGGGGGTGGTGCATTTCATGCACCCACATAAATACCCCTTTTTTCTGGTTTTGCAGGTCCCCCATGTAAAATTACCAATCTACCCTTCATGCTTGTTTTATTAAATATAGAAATTAAATTAATTAGTCATTCTTTGTTTGGTTTCTTATTTCAACGTTCTTATTGGTGTTGGATTCTATTTTTCGAGTACATTTTAATTATTGAGGTTTTAACTCAAAATTTCATCCCCAAATTCTCCAAATCCTTAATTTCTTAATTTTTTCCAATTTCTTATAATTCCACAAAATTAAATATTTTTAGGATTTAAAAATGACGGATGTTATAATGGTAAATCTTGAGGTTTTGTTTACCTTATGTATGATACTCATAGTGGGCTGCTCAAGATGGTAAACCTTGAGGGAGATGATTACTTGATCAATGAGATGATGCCATATTTGCTTATCATTGTTGAGAAAATAATCAAACAAAATACACTCTTGCATGGTTTATTTGCATGCTATGATTATTGCTTTACAGTTTGAATTTGGAATAAATTGTATTCTTGTTTTAATACTAGTATGTTATATTTGATTATGCATGCTAGTTACTTTGTTGATTTATTAGTTAAAAATGGAAATGAAGGTACCATGGTTGGATATGAATATGGAGTTGAGCTAAGCTCAATAAGAATGGTAGAATATGTATTGGTTTAGCTCTTTTTCCTTACTAGGCTTCACATCTCACATCATTATTTTTTAGGTACTAGTCAAGTTCACAAATGCAAGGCTCTTGATGGAAATGAATGAAGCATATGATGGCATATTTTGTATTGTATATGTATGTTGCTAAGGAACATGAGTTGTGCTCTATTATTTGATGAGTAACCCTATGCATCGGTTTCTAATATTCTATATATTTTTAAGCTGATGGTGTGTGTATGAGATTCAGCTAGAACTTCAAGTTAGAAAATAGGAACTGTAGTAAATTTACTATGGTGAATTGTATGGAGACTGAGTCTCCTTTAGACATTTAAAAACTATTATACTATTTATTAGGTGAATCGCATTGCATGCATTAAATGTGTAAGTCCGAAAAACAGAGGAGACTTTGCCTAAATTTTGGTAAAATTAAGTATTTAAAATTCCACTGTATAAACCATGACTTGCATAGGAAAAGAGCAATTAGCACTTTCAATAGTTCTGTTGTGATATGAAAGAAAAAGCCACATAGGCTTCACTTAAGCCAATCACTATGTTTGACTACATTAAACCGTGATCTCGGGGTTCAGGGTCATAACATTGTGTATCCAAATGGATTGAGGCTATCCATGTAGCCATAATGATCATAAAATAGTTGTTAAATTCTTAAAAGAAAACATTTTTTTTCTAGATTTGGTACCCCTCAAGCCATTATAAGTGATAACGGTATCCATTTTTGCAACAAGGCATTTGAAGCACTAATGAAAAAATATAACATCACCCATAAAGTTGTAACACCGTATTACCCACAAACAAGTGGACAGTTATCTAATCAGGCTATAAAACAAATTCTTCAGAAGATTGTTAATCCAGATTGTAAGGATTGGTCTTTTCGACTAATTAATGTGCTATGGATTACGGGACTGCACATTGAACCCCAATTGGTATGTCTCCCTATCATATTGTATATAGTAAGGTTTGCCATTTGCTTGTGGAATTAGAACATAGAGCTTATTGAGGAATAAAGACTTTTAATTTTAACATGAATAAAGCAGGCTCACATAGGAAACTCTAGCTCAATGAGTTGGAGGAGATCAGGCTGGAAGTATATGAGAGTAATAGGATATATAAAGAAAAGATAAAATGTTTTCATGATAAAAACATAATAAGAAAATCCTTTACTCAAAACTAGAAGGTTCTGCTTTACAATTCTAAGCTCTAATTATTTTTAAGTAAGCTTAGATCTTGATGGATTAGTCTATATACAGTCAAAGAAGTTTTTCCATATGGAACTATCGAGATTGAGGATATTAGGACTGGCCATACTTTCAAAGTGAATGGTCAATGTTTAAAGCTTTTCTTAGAATATGAGAATCCAGAAATTGAGTCCACAACTCTAGAGGATCCTGTTTATTAGGATGGAGTGGATCTGATCCCTCTATACCATTTTTTGTATTTTCAAATTTGTTGTTTTTTGCACCACCCATATTCATTTCTGGTCCCATTTTTTAAACATTGAAGACAATGTTTCTTTTAGGTTGGGGGTTTAGAATTCTAGTAAATTCTAGTTTTTTAAGCTAATTTCCTTGATTTTTAATTTTTTTTTTGAAAATTTTAGTTTTAAAGTCAATTCTTACACTATGATGAGAATTGAATTTTTCTAAAGTATAGTCTAGCTAACTTTAGCTTATTAATAGAATTATAGATGATTAATTCATAATTTTACTCATTTTCTAAAGTATTCCATGAAAGTAAAGTCTCAGATCACAATGTACACACAATTGTATATACATAGTTTATATTTATAAGTAGTTATAGCTTAGAGATCAGTGGAGACCCATAACCTAAGTGAGTCTTAGAGCCATTCATTCTTTTTGAGAGGTTATAAATGTTTGAAGGTTTTTTTAGCATGCTTAAAGAAAATTTTATCCTATCAACTTTTAAAATTGGTCAATTACCTAATTATTAGAATATTATCTTTAAAATTCTGTAAGTTCATTGAATTTGATAGATTATAGAAAACCAATGAAATGATCTAGGCCATCCTTATAATTATCCTAGAGACATAAAGCTTACTCATAACATTTTTACCATTGGTTAGCCAATTTAAGTTTTACATAAGCCTTTTCTTTTTTCATCCAAATTACCTTTACCCAAAGTAACCTAGTATAATTTATCTAATACCTATTTTCTTCAAAATATAAGTTAGAGATGAATGAATAAATACTTTTTAGTTGTAATAAAAGTACAAAATTGAATGTCAAGAAAAGAAATATTCTTCAAAGAGATTCAAAAGTGTTGAAAAAAAAGAAAGAGAAGAGAAAAGAAAATTTGTAGAATGTGGGAAAATGAAGAAATATTCACTTTAGTAAAAATCAAGAAGAACTATCAACTTTTCCTACCTCTACTTTTTTTTTTTAATAAATTTGAATACCGTTTATTTTGTACCCTTTCCTAAGCATATATTTCGTCCCTGTGAAAGACCTATTGATTTTAGGAGGAATATAGTCTTGATGAGGATATGAAAAGATAGGATTTACATAGTAGTTTTTTAAAAGTTCAAAGGTAATGACATATTATCCTTTCTAAAGGGATAAAAATAAAATAAAATTCCTTAGTAACTCCCATCCCTTCATGAATATATGTGAGATAAGTTTACTTTTATTGACTATGCTCACATATTTAAAAGAGAGATATGATTTGAACCTTATTTGGATGTTTTATTTCTAAGTGTATGTCCAATAAGTAAGGATTGAGGTCAAAACATATTTCGGATGAAGTTCAAAAGATAGTTGTTGATTGTTTAATTGCAAGTGCACGGGCTATTGTAGTGTAGCTTATGCAAGTACGGGTCGATCTCACGAGGACTTGATTTAAAAAATAGGAATTTTAATAAAATTTAATTATCTAAAATTAAAAATAAATCACTCAAAATTATCAAAATTATTGGAATGAGAATCAATGTTCAGATCTAATCAACTTCTCAAAAATACAGAATTTCCAATTATGAAATAAAACAAATAAAATCAAATAACAAGAAAAAAACTACTTCCATAGATCAATCTTTATCAAAATCTTAACTTCTAGTCTTCTAAAAACTGGTCCGCCATTACAGATATCTTCAACATGTTCTTGATTAGTGATCCATCGGTCGGATTTGACAGATTCTTCAAAATCAAAGAGATCTAGGGTAAATTGTGATTTCAAGATTTGGACGGTTCAACTTGATTGATAAATTTCAGATCGAAGATCGGATGCATTGATTATGTCTAGGGATGTCCTAAGAATGAACCTGTAAAATCAATTTGAAATCTGAGAAGAAACGAAGGAGAAATTGAAGATTTGGTTTGATTAAGGCTAACCCGTTGATTGGGTTAGGCCTTAATTGATTTGGTAGAGAAGGCAGTTCCTGGATAAGAAAAATGTAGATACAACAAAACCGAAATACCACGGGACACAGATAGAATTAAACTGGGGATACAGATGGAATTTTGTGAAATTTTGGTTTTTAAGGAAAAAACCAGATGAAGGAAGAGAGAAACATATGAGGGAGAAGAGGGAAAAGGAAGAGGAGAGGAAGAGAAAAGAAGAGGGGAGAAAGGAAAAGATGGGCGCGGGAGAAAAAAAAACTTGGAAACCCAAGTTGGGTTTTTGTCTCCTTACCGTCCAATGCTGACTGGGAATGACGAGGAAGCTAGATGCTGATTGGAGAGATGCCAAAAATGGAGGGATGATGGGTTGATCTGAAGGAGAGAGACAAATGAGAAGGAGGACTGACCAGAGCAACAGACAACCTGGGTAGTTAGGTGCGTGTTTGATCTGGGCTCCATCCAATTCTGGAAAGAGAGTTAGCAGAGAGGGAGAACAAAATAGAGGAGAGAGTGCAGTCGGGCTAAGGTGCTGGGAAGAAAACTATTTGAAGAAGTGAACGTTTGGAGAAGGAGGGGCCAGAGAGAGAGAGAGAGAGAGAGAGAGAGAGAGAGAGAGAGAGAGAGAGAGAGAGAGAGAGAGAGAGAGAGAGAGAGAGAGAGAGAGAGAGAGATGGAGAAGGGGAGATGGGAAGAGATGGGGGAGGTCATTTCCAGTCGGCGTCGGACGTGCTAGCATAGTTAGTCGTTTAAATACCAGCGTAGTTAGTTCGATAGGGCATACTAGAGCTGCAATCGGTTACCTTCTTCCAAGAGGATCTTGCGAGCTTGTGATAGCCTCTATCGGTCTCTTATAATTGATTTTAAATTAATTTAAAAGATTGAGTTACGCGCTTGCGGTGATTATTGTAGGTGGGCCAAGAGGTGGTAATGAAATTCACCCTTGATCTTGTGGGGTTCGGTGCTCTTACTAATTAATTTTCATATTTTATGGTAGTTCGATCAATATATAAATCACCTTAAAGTGAAAAACATGCCCTATAATATAATTAAAAATAATAAACTAATTTAAGCCCTAAAATGCAATAGTTATCAAGTATACTATCTATATGCAATTATACTACCAAACAATGACAATGCAAAATTATTCTAAATATGCAAACTTTAATGTAAAAATTATAGGTAGTTAGGACTTCTCACATTGGGGTCCTGGGTAAGTTCTTCTCCTACAAAAGTGAGACCATTTACATTCCACCTCCACTCTTAGGTTATGATGGTCTACCCGTGACCAGTATTATTACAACCTTTTGTAAAATAAATATTGACTAATAAAAAATACAATGTGTCATCACTACAATTCCCTCAAAATAAAATTTTGGTTATCCTAATTGAGATCTTCATTAAATTTCTCATTTTTTAATATTTTGTAAAATAAAAAATAGCAATAAGTACCAAATTTTACGAAATGGAGTGATTATCATGAAGAAAAATTAAAAAATATACCAAAAATGACTAAAATGCTAAATGAATGCAATTTCTAAAAATTTTAATTTTTATTAATTTTTATGAAAACTCCATTGTGGCTCCACAAAGATGGTACAAAAAACTTATTGATTTTTTTTTGCAAATGCACGAGCTATGATCCTATGGAAACTTGACTTAAAAAATAGAGTTTAAATAAATTTAATTTGCCACAAATTAACTAAAATTACAAAAATTAAATAAAATGAATTACAAACTCAGATATATTAAATTAATGAAAATTACACAGTTCTAATTTCAAAAGATAGAGAGTTAAATAAAATATCAATTGAAATCCACTTTCCTAACTTGATTATGGCAAGATTCTTCAATTCTGGCCACATTCAATGGATCAATCTTTATCAATACATCCCTCAGGTCTCTGATTAAAGATTCAATAGTTGGATTATGTAAATACTCAAAATATCTGATGTTCTAGTTCGATTTGAAAATTTAAAAATTGGATGCTTAGATGAATTTTCTTGAATGTAGATTTAAGATTATAAACATTAGGTTAGGTAGGAATTGTGTTTTGATAAATATATGAGAATTGATTGAAAATCAAAAGACAAAAAGATTAAAAACTGAATTGGTTCTTTAATTTAAAACTAACCATGGGTTTAGTTAGGCTTTAATAATTAATTCTTGGATTAATTGAAATGAGTATTTCTTGGATTAATTGAGAGTAGAATAAAGCTCCGATAACATAGAATTGAGATAAGAATAAGATGAAATAGGGAAAAAGACAAAATAAGGGGCACAAAAAGAATTAAAATGGGAACACAGATGGAATTAAAGAAAAGATGGTAAGGGCAATTATGAAAATTTATTACAAAATTATGGTTTTTACTTAAAACTAAGGAGAAACCTAATGCAGTGAGGAAGATGATTCAGGGAGGGAAAAACAAAGGAGAAAGAGGAAGATTTGAGGAAAAATCTGAATTGGGTTTTCTTTGTAATGATGTAAGGAAGTGAAAAGGAAGAATTTTGGGGGAAAATAAATAAAAATTAAAGTGATAAAATCATGAAAATCATGATTTAAAAGTAGGGGAAAGAAGAATAGTGAAGGGAGAAGAAGGTGACTGATGAGGAATGACGGAGAGATGAAGAGGGAAGAAGTGAATATGAGAATGGGTGACTGAGAAGAAAACAATGGAAAAGATTTGCTTCAGTCTCCTCCCTGTTGTTCTACAATGAAGAAGTCTCACCAATGGAGAAGTCTTGTATGATGGAGCCTCCTTTGGTTCCTATAGATATGCCATTATGTGTAGATCTTTCTCCCATTCATTCTCTAGTTTTAAACTCACTCATCTTTTAACTTGGGTCTCAGAGTTCAGCCTTTCCCTTTCTTTTTTGGTTTTCACTTCTAAATATGTTTTCACCTTCTTTAGGTATTCCTTTTAGGGGTTCTTGTTTCCTTTGAAGTTTTTCTTCACCTTCCTCTTTTATATTTTCCTTTCTTCTTCTTAGAAAGTAAATATTCTAGCCTTCAATCTTTCCTCCCATAAGTCACTCTAAAAATCTATAGGATTTTTATCTTATTTCCTTAAGCATCTCCATCTTGTATCGTGGAACCCCATGTGGCCTTTTATTCCTCGATGATGATTTGGTACCAATAAGTTCAATCTAAGCCATACAATTTCTAATCTGGTGTATCTGCAACACATATGACCAAATTAGAATCATTAAAATCATGCTTTATACATCTAATCAGCTTTGATGATTATCTAACTGTTAAATTTTTACAAATCAATGGTTATATTATCAATTGAAGTTAAAATGCAAATTTAAGCTAAAAATTACTAAATTGAGCGGTTGAATTATCTAATTAAATGCTAGATTAGGAGTACTTTATCCAAAATTAAACACTCAACAAATCAGATTAAGGATATTTTACCATGATTTTGACACTCTATTGTACGAGTATTGTATCCTCAAAATGGTATGCAACCAGCAATATTTGAGTCATTATGATTAAGAGATATTGTAGAGAGTTTGTGACCACTTACCACTTAGTCAATATTAGAAATAGAACTACACGTGGGCCCAATTATTTAGTTATTAAACCACAAGATTGCATCTTAGATAGTTCGGTTACCAAAAGGAATCATCTTCACTGGATCATCCTAACCATCATTATACAATAATGGGGAATGGATGGTTTATCATCTAAAACCGCTCATTTTCTTCATTCCATCTTAACCATAATTATAGGTGCATACGAACAAACACCATGTAACAACTCAAAGGATGATTCATACCAACAAAGAGCACATTGCAAGTTCAAGTTTTATGAAGCTAAAATCTTAGAGAAGTTAGATGATGGTTTGTGTGGCCTAGCTAAATAACTGGACAATTTCAATTGTCTCCATTACTATTGGTGCTTACGATTGTGCCATTAGGGATACAAAAGTAGGTTCGCTGTGATGACTTCATAATTGAAACTTAGAGCAACACCAAGACGTGTAGGAGTATCTTAATCTTTTCAAAAATAAATATTTTAAAAAATAAATAATTTATCAGTTAATAATGGCAACAAAGAAAGGAAAAAACCACTAGAGGTGCAAGACAGAAATTAACAACCATAGCTACCATTGAATTAGATCTCATATTCTTTCATTTTTTATCCCCATCCCATGCATTAATAAGAAAAAAAATAGAAAACAAAACAAGAACAGGAAAATGAAAAGCAGAAGGCTTCTCCTCCAGCATCTCTCAACCAAATCCGTCATTCCCATGCCATAATGGAAAGGCGACATAGATCTGAGAAAGAAAGCAACCAAGAAAAGGAAAAGTAGAAGTCCAGCTTATCTTAGGCAAAAGATCATGATCATCGTCATTTTATTGCATCAAAGCTCCTGTAGCATCATCACCGTTGGATTTATCAACATCAGACTGCAACTTCAACTTATGAGGGTTATGCTGGTTTCTATGGGTTGTACCCTTCTTGAGAATGAACAGAGTCTAATTCACAGAGGCACTACCATTTGATGGTTGATTCAGCTGCTCTTTGGAAACCTGATCTTGTTGATCTTGGGCTGGCAGGATGTTATCATTGTCATGGGAGATTACCGAAGGGTTTTGTTCATGGCGATGGCAGTGGACATAGGTTCATATGCACCATGAGTAAAGACAAAGTTTGATGAAGTTTACACCAACAAAGAGGGCCCAACCCAAAGATTTTAAGGGAGTCCACCAGGTGGAAAAAGTAGCGTGAGAGATGGCCTAGAGTAACCATGCTATAGTAAACGTGGTCATGAGCCATTCTTCGTAATCTTGAGTTGGCTGTTCAGGATCTTGTTGGAGTCCCGATTGAGAAGAAGGGGCCGCCGACGATAGTGATTTCAGTGTCATTCGATGGCAGTGGTAAACATGATGCCGGGTCCAGATTAATCTTAACTATATATGGAGTTGGCTGAGGTCCACAGTAGGCAACACGAAAGGAATCCACGTTGGGAAGGTAGTGTGAGAAATCAGCAAGACTAAGAAGATTGCCATGGATGTGTCCATGGCTATGAACCATTCTTCGTCAAGATAATCTTCGAGAGATCCAGAAAGAGAGAGAGAGAGAGAGAGAGAGAAGGATGATTTGATGCCGTGTACTTATGATTTGCGTGCATGCATACGAATCAAAGATACAACATACACACATGTCCAAAATTAAGAAATTTGAGATATAAATTGATAGCATCATATCACAAGTAGACAAGGAAAAAATCAAGAAACATAAACAGAGAAAGGAAGAGAGTGATGTGAAAAATGGTTAGATTGTCTAAAGAGAAACGTGAATGAAAGAATAAAGTCAACGACAACTTGAAGAAAATGTAAAAGAACTAAAAATGAATCAATTATCCTTTTTTTTTTTCCCACCTAACTTAAAGAAAATCCAATATATAATGAAAAGGCATTTTAGTCTGCCTATAAAATATATACAAAAATTTGGACTATTTTTTGGGTTCAGATATCTAATGCTTAAAACCATATCATAATCAATTTTTTTTTTGATATATAAAATAACCCCCAAAAAACATGTGATTTGAAATCCATATACTTATAATTTCAGGTTGGATCAAATTTGATTTTTAGATAATACGTATCCATTGAAAGCCTAAGCTACATTATAAGGTAAGAGGTGAGATCTCTTATATATTATGACGATCAGACTCTTGATCTGGTGTGGTGTTTAATCTCATAGGCCCACATATCCAATATGTGAGTGGTTCAAATTGCTACAATTGAACTTGGAACCATCACCACATGAGACATGTGGGTGCCCCACTTCTTAATAATTTCATTTGCTTCTTTATTGGCTTTGAATGTCTCATGGACTCATGCAGTTATTAATTGTGATTGTAGCTTTCTAAAACTGTGTTTTTGGGAGTTCTATTTAGACCACTGCTTTTAAGAAAAATTATAAGTTTTAAAATTGTAGAATTATCCATTCCTATGATTCATGAACTGTTAGACATTGATCCCATGCCAGACAGTTACAAGTAAAATTAATGAATATGATCATCCATAGGTGGCCCCCTTCATGCAAAAGCATTTAATAATCCCATAGTCAAGTTGGTAGGTAGCTTGTGGGTTCTAAATTCTGCTGGTTCACTTGCCATAAAAAAATGTGTAAGAATGTGCTAGTGGCTTGCGTTGTAACCCTTCACTTGTACTTAATATTTGTTACACTTTTGTCCAAAACATTATCATTTAATTTATGGGGCCCACATCAGATGTTCGTCAGTGGACTTTGGATGAAAGCACTCATGGTTCAACATTATGAATAGTTTAATCGTTGATCCACAAAAAAAAAGGAAAAAAAAGAAGGTTTAAAAATTGAAGTTTAACAAATTGATAGTTCAGGATAGTAAATTGTACTTTTTTTTCACTTCCTTATTTTGTGACTTGGTGGATGAGTAGACTCAATTCATAGCCTTTTGGTTGGAGAAGAGGTAATCAAGTAGTGTATAAGGTCCTTGTCACTACACTTCAACATGTAAATGCTAACATATGAAAAATATGATTTTGTAGAAGGCATCTCAAATCATCTCGAACATGACCCATGAGAGTCCATGGATCCTTTTGACTGTTCACAAGTAAAAAAAATCTGGATAACCACAAGTTAGAGGAATGACAACCGCAAGCTATATATCATTCCACCCGCAAGTTAATTTATTTTGGAAAACTTTCATATTCAACCTCTCCACAAAATTTATTTCCATGATCAGATCTATTGCCCTATTATTTCCTATATAAGGCACTTGACTATCGTCTTTGTAGTTTGTGATGAGAATAATGCCAAATAGATGTTCCTTATGGAAGCATTTGGGTACCACTTCTTTTGAGATCAACCATTGCATGATCTGATCATTCATGTGATTGTTTCAGTTGTAGATGTTTATTAGATATGAAAGAATGTGGGCTGGAGGATTATAATACCTAAATATATTAATTGAAAACAAAGGGATTAGAAAGTTTGACAGTCAAGGATGATGCTTCCATGTTCTCTTTTATCTAGTAGGCATCTAAAGCTAGAGCAATCACATGAATGAGTCAAATATTGCAACAATTGGTTTAAAAAAAAGTGGTACGCAAACACTTTCATATGGATTGTCTATTTAGCATTTCTCTTATGATGAAGGTATTCCTACAACCTCAATTTTGAAGATAAACTTTTTAGTAGAGGGTTTATTTATATAGTGATTAGATTTGTTTACTCGTCATTTCCAAAGGCCCTAAATCATGATGTAATTGTCATTGTAGAAAACATAGTGTAGAGGGTGCCTATCTAATACTACAAATTCATGAGAGAGTCAGTTGATACTTTCCCTTTTGAGGCTCTTTTTCTTGAATCAACAAGCTTGAGCATGCCTTAACAGTCTCCTACAAATCAAAACTACCATTAGTAGTTCCCCTAAAAACTTAATATGCACATCTATTCAAGTAGATCACCATCCGAGCATTAGCTCTCAAATATTAGAAAGAGGTTAAGCAATACTCTAAGCACTATGAGTTATCATGACTAAGAAATTTTCTATAGAATAGCTAAAGAAACAGTGACTCTATTAAGAAAATAAAACAAATTTGTAAGTGTTTTGTCATGGTCCAACAAGAACAGCAATAAGTACACTAAATCTAGCCTTTCTTTATGCAATTCACACATAACCAGAAATAAGGGTCATTATTTATAGTCTTAATATGAAGATGTAAGGTGAAATAAAGATAAATAATAAAGAAACCAAACCATATCCACCTAGCTTATAGTTTCAAATTCTCAAAAGCATCTCAACCTTGTTTCTCAAGCTAGATTTTAGCTACCCATGGTTTCTTCATACTATGACAAGAACTAAAAGAAGACTTTCATGTTCTAGACTCATACTAAGCCATTTTCATCAAATTTGTTAACATTAGCACCACCTTTCCATTGTAAATGATCCATGAAAGGAAACAAGGGATTCCTAAATCTCTAGGCCATTAGTTGGTGTTTAGTCATAAACATCAAGAAACCCTAAATAAGATAACAATTTGGTCATGGATACCCTTCTTCCTCTTCATTTATACCCAAATCTCATATCCATCAAGTAACCGAAAGGGAAAATCAAATGGATCTAAGCTTACAAGGTTAGGAGACTCATTCTTAAGAACATAAAGATCAAATAGCTTAGGAGCATTTCATGGCAGTTTAATAGTTGTAGGCACCTCAAATTCTAGTATTCCTGCATTCTTTGCTTGTGTCTTTGCAATGATCAATTTCTTGGAAATCATGGCCCTGTGGTGCCTGATTCACTTATTAACCCTTTTGAAATACTATAACAACTCTATTCACTTAGAATCTGCCCACTCTATGGAATAGAAATTTGCTAAAAGTAGCTAGTGTAAAGTAGTGACAAGGTAAAGGAACAAGACTTGGAAAATACGCATGTACTAAAAGATGCTAACAAAGCAGTAAAGGATTAGCTCAAAGAAATATTAGAGAAGGAGACCAACCTGGAATGGATGTGCATAAACCAAGGATTACTAGCCACAAACATGGATGGAATATTTGGAAAGAATGGCCGCCCCCAAGGAGGAATGTGTTGATGGGTTAAAGAGGGAAATTATGAAGACACCTTCTCTTTTGGAGTAGGCATTCCTCTCTTCCAAAAATTGAATGCGTGGAACTCTTTTTGGGGTATATATATAGCTTATTTCTTGAGTTCTTCTAGGGTGACTTAAGGAAAAGGTAGTGTGGGGATGAGATGAGAAGGAAAGTGGATGGTTAGGATTAGAACATCGGGTGGTTGCCTAGGGTAGGGTTTAGTAAATAGGACACATGGTGGGGGACACCTACTTTTTAGGGTGGGGCATCTCCACTTCTCTTCTGTGCGTGGGATTCCTTAAAGAAAGGGTGAGGTGGTAGGTGAGATAGAAGAGGAAAGTATGGATGGAAAAAGAGATAGAGAGGTAGGTTAGAAGGTGGAATAGGTGGCATGAAGTTGGCCACCTTGGATAACTAAGAGGAAGGATGAATGAAAGGAACTTCTATTTTGTAGGATCTAGGCATGGACCTCCTTCCCTCGCAATTATTTCATGTGAAAATGAGATAAGGAAGGAGGGAAAGTGTGGGAGAGAATTGACGTGGTGAGGAGGAAAGAAAAAGGGAGTGAAGTGGAGATGAGGATGTGGCATTATGGGATGGGACCAACCAATGGTGGGAGGTGCCAGGTTTTTAGGAACGAGGCATCTCCCACTTTGGTTTTCACATGGAAATCATAAGGAGTAAGAGGGATATGGAGAGAAAACGATGGAAAAGCAAAAATGAATGGTAAGGAAAGAGAAAGATTTGGCTCTTTTCTTATTAGATCACATATGCATGCTACGATATCCAATTGGATTTTCACTTTAATATCCTCTACTTATCTTCCTAAAAATCACAATATTACATGAATAATATCCTTAAATTCTCCTCCAATAGTGACCTTCCCTATAGCTTGGCTTATGTAGCTTGATGGATTGCTTTGAGAACTCATTTAGCTTGGCTTTGGGGTTCTTTTGGCTTGGTTTGATGGCTCAACGTCTTTGGCTTTGATGGCCTGGTTAGGCTCCTTAGCTTGTCCATTCTTCATGACTTATATGGCTTAGGTAACTTGAGTGAATCACATGCAAATATGGTGGACTTTATATTGCTTATGCATGGGCGCATTTTAACCACCTTTCACTGTTTCAATTCCATCATTTGCTTTCCTTGAGGTGATCTTGACCTCACTTTGGATTGGTGACATTTAGGCCTTGACTCGATCTTTTAATCTTGATCTTTAATTTTCATCTTCATAGATCTTGGCCGTGGGATTGCCATCTCACTTCCTACAAAAGATGAAAAACTCTAATTAAATCTTAAAAAAATATAATTATTCATATATCTATCCCATATTAGCCTCTAAACTTGCAAATGATCAAATATTTGGTTTATTAGGTCAGAATTATAAGTGTTATAATTTTTAGCATAAAACCCAAATTTAACATTATAAGTTATAACACATGGGCAAGTAATTAAGTACTTTTTTTATACAAATTTGGACACTTATCAGCATCCAACATATACATGCTTTTAAAGAATATATTTTTAATGAAATACAATCATGTACTAGCAAGTATATCAATGACATGCATCTTAATAATACTATCACATGAAAGATACCATATATCATTATTAACTTAGAACTAATCATATTTCAAATAATGGACTCATCATGTAAAATCAATGCATGGATAGTAAAAACATGTCACAAAATGTCTTTCGGCAACACATGCCAGGTAGAAAAACCAATTAGGGTAATCGCAAAGTCGTTATACACACATGCAAGGTGACTAACCATTGCCTTTTGGCCTCATACCAAGTAGGCATAACCAATGGTCCTTCTACACACATGCATGGTGACTACCCAAATCATTCTGCACTTATGCAAGGTGTCTATTCAAGCCATAATCACAACCAAAAGATAGTAACCATTTATAATTGATAAACAGCATTTGCAAATCTTTTGGTATAAAATTACTTTCTATGAATAATACTTCAAATCATGCATCAGGATAAACGTCAATGAAAAGTATCTCATAAACTCACTAGTCATCATTAGTTTTAATCAATTTAAATACTATAAGAGATATACAACTAATGTAAATACATGTGTAATCATCATTTCAATGTTATAAGAGCATTTTGATGCACATCAACAATATAAGAGCATTTTGATGCATAAATCACTTAAACACGTGTATAATCCTCATTTCAAATTCTTGAGATGCAAAATACTCAAAGTTTTGTTTCAAGTATAAACATGATTCATCAAATAGATTATAAGACAATTGTAACATTTTCCCACTATTTTCAAGTACATTTCAAATATACTGAAAAATTGGTAGCCTTAGAACCACCTACCTCTTTCTACATCTCTTCAATTATATTTCTACATTGATCTTCTCACTTGGTATCGAGTAACACCTAAGTAGCTAATTGGCATAAAATACTTATTATCTTCAATTCTCACATTTAAAATTTGTTTGTTTCATGCCAAATATCATTTTATAGAATTCAAATCACCATTACTAGCTATCGTAAAGGTAGATTGATGCACTAATGGGAGGAGTTCATCTGCAGAGTGGCTGATCATGATTTTTAGGTTGTCGATCAATGATCAGAACTCATCTAAGGCCATTAAAGTTCTGATTAGTCATTTACCAATGCTTGATCATTGATTAAATATGAGAAGCAACATCATATCATCATTTGATATGCTATTCACTCTCTAGATCAGTGATACGATGGCTAGAATTGATTGGATCTTGATCTCATATTGTTATTAAGCATTTTTAACCAATGGATTAAGGTTTGGTCTTCCAATTTTCTATCTAAGATAATGATGTGCATCAATTTGTTACTGTGTGCACCTCATACAGGTAAGACCTCATTGATCCAAGGTGAGAATTCCTATATCACATAATGTTGATGTTTGTTCCCTTTGATTTGTAGGATGGACAATAGATGTGAGATTGTCCAAGATCTTGGCCAGATTAGTTCAATTTAACTTTGTTCATGACTGTTAATCGTTGATTAAGACTTAAAGGGTCTTTAACTCACATAACTAGTGAGAAATGTATTTTAAAAAATCTCAAGGTGTCACATTTGGTATCAAAGCTCAGTTAATCCTCTCACAACTAGTTCAAACATGTCCTAAAGTCATATATATTTAACAAGGGACACTTGATTGATCAAATATAAGTTATAGAGATGACTTATATGAGGATTATTGTTGAGTTTGACATAGATGCCATCCACGAAAGATTAGCTACATAAATACTTGCTTGTAGTATTAAATACAATTACAAGACACAAACAATATGTTTAAGACAACAAGTGTGAAAGTGGATTAGAGAAAGTAAACTTTCTAGGTTACTTTATTTCAAAAGATAGTGCTGTAGTGGACCCGGTAAGGGTAGAGGTAGTGTAAGATGACCATTTTTCCATACTTATTTGACCCTCAGTAGTGGAGCTTTTGTTATTTCAGTGGATGTATTAGGAAAGGTTTGGGATACATGTAATGTTTAATAGTAATTGAAAAAGTGTGAAGTAAATTAATCTACAAATGATTGAAATTTGACAAGTGTGAAGTTGGCCTAATGGATATGGGGATAGTATCTATACGAGAAGAAATTATAGTAAATTGTTAGCATGTAAGCTAAGGCTAAGTATTAGAGTGTGTAGTGGAAGTACTTGGGGTTTGAAGTTAGAAATAACATGTTAGGAGGATTTCATTAATCCAAGAAGTCATAAGACTCAGAATAAAATGGAAGTTAAGAAATAAAGGAATTGCTTTAGTTAAAGTTATCTCGTAAAAATATTTAGTTGAAGAGGTAACTTGAAAACTGAAATTTTGTGATGAGATGAGAAAATACACACACACACACACACACACACACACACACACACACACACACACACACACACACACACACACACACACACAAGGCCACATGCACCTCCTAGCATAGAGACCAACAGGGGTCTTATAAATTACCCCAGACCACATTAACTTTCCTGAATCGTCTAATTTTTCATATTAAGAAATCATCTGAAACAAATCCTCGAAATCTATTAAGAAATCCCGCATACTTAGAAGCTTCCTAGTGCCACACTGCACTTGCCTTCATTAGGTGCTTTCATTAGTAAACACACACATGGATTTTAGAATCAAACATTACTTTCTTAAAAATGAAAATCATGCATTGCAATTTCAAACTATGCATCAGTACTCAATTTTACATAAATCATTTGAATATCCAAATAAAATTCATATCATGTTTCAAAAGTGCAAACTTTTTATTCAAAACAGAGATAATCAGTCAAATTTATATTTGAACAGTTCCAATGTTTGAATAAACCTTTAATCAAACAGTAGTCACAAATACTGCATATAATTTCAACACTCAAAGATAATATTTCAATGAAATATCAATTCATGCTAAATTCATTTGAAACAAAATAAGCCAACATAGTAATCTCAAACCGCCTACCTTTGATCAGGCACTTCAAATTTACCGATGCAATTAGTTACCAAATTCGGGCATTCACTAACGATCAATCACACATTTGTAGAAACATATGTATGCACTTAGATATATGATCTACATTCTCTCATAGTCATCCACAATTTAGAATTAGTTCTAGTTTATCTTCTGACATTGATCAATACATAACTATGTGATCGTAGCTATTCAAGTTGCTAATCATGTTTTTACGAGTATTAAATCATTGATCTAATAATCGATGGTTGCTTAATTGTCAAATCTACATCTTGATTGGCGATCAATGGTCTAGATCATTCTTTTAATAACTAGAATTAATAATTTGTAAGATTATAAATTACTATTTTTGTAGTTCAATAACCTTTATCTCTTGATCAATGACTAGATCCAATTTGGGACTATCAGATCTAGGGTTCACGCATAACAAATAGTCATATATGTTTAAAATTTAAGGTTCTAGTTGTTGAAAATAGTAGCTTACAGGCTCAACATCTGTGTATTTAATAGTAATCTTATGGTTTACAGTTGCTAAAAAATTTGATTTATAAGTTAACTATTAGATCAATGATTTCAGGGATAGATTTTTTATCCTATGGTTTAAAATGATTGATCTAGCCTATGATGATACAATTGCATTCAATTTCAATTAGAAATCCTAAATCTTCTCGGTTTTACTGTGCTATAGTATCTCATTTGAAATTCAATGTGAATCCATGAGAATTGATGTCTATCTTACCTGTAGTTGCTTTGATCCTCGTGTAATAAATTGTTTGGAGCTGTACATCATTGCTAAATTTGGAGCTCCATCAAAATCTCTCCCATTAGCAAATGCCTTAAGAGGTTTTGTTCTTGGTTTTGAAATGATTATGATCAACGGTTCATATCTCCAATCTAAGTTGTCTTCTCCCTTGTACCATGTCAAAATCGACAGCTCTGTTCACCGTCATAGGGCCACCTTCAACAACAAAAATGGAAGGAGAGAAGCTTGGGGGAAAGGGGAAAGAAGAAGGATAAGAGGAGGGTCTAAGGGGTGAAGTCACTGGCTGGTTGCCTTAGGTGTCATGCGGTGGTAGTCTCATGTAGAGAGAGAGAGAGAGAGAGAGAGAGAGAGAGAGAGAGAGAGAGAGAGAGAGAGAGAGAGAGAGAGAGAGAGAGAGAGAGAGAGAGAGAGAGAGAGTTTTGCTAATGAGGAGTTGTGACCATTGGTGGCTAAAAATGAGATAGATTGGAGAGGAGAGAAGAGAAGAGAAGAGAGAGATAGAAGGAAGATGATAGTTGCCGATCAGTCAACTATTTTCCACTTTCTCTTATGTTTTAAGAATAAGGGGTCCCAATACCAATTATGTATGTATGCATATATATATATATATATATTAAGATTTTAGTTGTTTTAAATCAATTTATGATGTTCTTCAGTTTGGTGAAGTGTCATTTTATATCATCATGAATTATCTGACTAAATTCGAACTTGAATTTCGTAACTGGGCCCACATAGTGAAATTATCAAATTGCCCTAGGGGTGTCATTGTCAATTTTGGACCCCCTATTTGCAACGTTAGAAAATTTTCACATGAGCTCCAACTTTAGCATTCTTAGTGTCATTAGAAATTATTTTTTAATTATAATCCAAATATTAAGGTTTCAACACTTAGTTTGATGTTCATAAAAATCTTTTTTTTCTTGGAGCTCAAAAGCTAGAAATTTTGAATTCTCATTTCATTTCAATTCAAAATTGATAAAAGGTTACATGGAATGGAATTAAAAATTTAGGATATTACACTAATTCAGTTCAGGCCACATTCTTGCTTGGAACATTGTCTATGATCACATTACTTACCTTTCCTTTTGAAGTACATTGCGTATGGAAGATAGTGTAGCATAGCAAGTGGTCATCTATGTGACTGATGCTCAAGCTCCATTGTACCACCAACAAATCTCCTTGATTTGTAGAAAGGGTAGCTTCTTCTTCTTCAAGATTTGATTATGAATCCTATTTGTAATGCTCAGTTTGTTCAACTAGTGTAACCATCTTGTAGTTTGACAGTCCGAAGCTATATGTCAAAGCCCACGATATTTAAACCATCTCCTTGCAGTAGAGGATCTTAGTTGCTTATTGCTTTCACTCTTTGATTTTGTTGAGTTTTATTATTAAATGCCTACTTAGAAGATGATATACTCCCTAGACTAAGTGTTCTTCTTATCATATGATTTAAAAGTGCCTTTTTAAGAAACATCTTTATGTTGTTTCTAAACAATCAGCCAATTTTCTCACATTGAATAACCAGTATTGCTACAGACTATAGTCGTATTGTGTCTTCAATATCTTCTCCCAAACCACCTAAGAAATGTGCTAGGGTTTGCTCTTCTAGCTCAACCACATTATCACTAAGCATGAGGTGTTTAAGCCAATTGAGTGCTTAATATTATCCGAAAACCCCAAATTCTATATTATTTTAGTGCATTAAATTGATCATTTTTGCACTCTTATGATGGATTTTCCCTAAAAACATAATCCAGTGTATTTCAAGGTTGCATGTTAAGATTCAAGTGGAGAGATTAAGCCAATTAATAATTTATGTCACCGATCAAGCTTAAGTATAAATGGATGGCTTAGATTGATCTAATTTTCATGCACCAGTTGAAGAAGTAGATACCCAAGTCTTTGAGGATTATTCCATCCATTTCACCACCAACCTCATGCAAGCTTAGATCACTCACATTATGGTGTGAAAGTGGAATATCATATATGGGTCCCACTTAGTCCTTCATTCTTTCACATGTCAAGGGCCTACAAGGTTGGGAATATATAAAATGAAAGAATGTATAAGATATGGGTGATAGGGGAATGTATGGGATATCATGTGATCATGTTGGATTTCTTTTTATGGTTTCCTAAAGTGAAGATCAAGTAAAAAATAACTAATTATAACTAGATGAAAGGATGATGGGTGGAGATCTTAAGAATAATACCTCTATAATGAAGCCATGTATCACATGGAGACTTGCTTGACTTCTTACAAACAAGAAGGAGCTACTAATGCTATAAAGAAAAAGCACCTAGAATAGTTCCACTTTCATCAAAGGATAGCATGATTGGAGGAGAGAGAATCAATGGTAGGTGAGTGGGGGTCTCAAGGAGATAGGGTGTATCCACTAACATTATCTCTCCTCACTCTACATGAGAAGAAAAAGAGAGAAGAGAGGAGAAACAAAAAAAAAAACTTTACTCTCTCTTTGAACCATTAGATAGTAATCCATTGTTTTTACTGATTTCTTGTAATATATCCTCTGTAAGACCTTGAAGTGAAGAAAGGAAGTGTTCACTGCAAGTATCTCTCTCTCTCTCTCTCTCTCTCTCTCTCTCTCTCTCTCTCTCTCTCTCTCTCTCTCTCTCTCTCTCTCATTTCCTTTGAAATTCCATACAAGGATGTCTTATTGGTTTGCTTCACACACTGTTATTGTCATTCTAGCTTCCAAATGCTATGAATGGCAGTGAGCTAGAGGTTAAATTTGGCAAAGGAGAAGTTAGAAATTAGTTTTGTAGCCTCCCTTTGAAGGATTCCCAATGGGAAAGAGAAAGAAAGTAGGGTAAGAACCAAGTTCCCCATCCCTATTTGACTACTGCTACCCCTATAAGTGTGCAGTAAATGAACCTTAGTTTTGTTCCTTGTAAGACCTTGATTTGGTGTTAATCAATGATCTAAACCATTAATAATGCTCTCATCTCACCTAAGAAGAAGCAGAGTGAATTTTTCTTGAGGAGAAGCAAAGTAGAGCAAGATATTTTTATCTCTGTCTCCTTTTACCATTGTTGTCTAGAAGAAAAGGAGAGACACTAGTTTCTCAACTTTTAATCATTTTATGAATGATTTTTGCATGATCTGAACCATTAAAAATATTCTCCTAAGCCTTACGAAGAAGTTCCCATTGGTTTCTAGCAATTTTATTGAGTTTTGAGTGAGATTTCACAAAGAAGATAGTAAGGTGGCGAAATTATTAACTAAAGTACCCTTGTTCATTATGCTCATGAGTGTATGGAGGAAAATTCTTGCAACTCCTGATTTTTAGTGACACTCTTCAAATTTATCTAATATTATATCTCATTCAACTATTATCTAATTTTAATGTATACTATGTTATTTTGAAGCTAATAAAATAAGAAACAATTTGGCATGTGAACCATGGCTAATAATCACTATTCTTAAAAGTTTATTTTTTGTATGAAATGATAGTGACACTTTTTGAAGTTACAATTGCACATTAGTGCAGGTTTCTCTTTGAGTTCTTATTGGATTTAAGTGAAATTTAGGATGGAGGTTCTTGGATACATTTTACACATGATAAAATAAGTAAATATTGAAAATTCTTCTAAATAATTTAAAAAAAATAGTATTACTTGTTACTTGTATCTTTATTACTCCTTTTTGTAATCTTTCTCTTTCTTAATCATTGTAACTATCAAGTAAGTGGAAAAATAGTAAAAAGTAGATAATATTTAGCATTATTTTTGTAGTGGTTCTTTCCTTTAGTTGATTAGTTTAATTTATTTAAAATTTTGTATATTAATATAATTTTTATTAATTTATGTTAAATTATAAATTATCTTAGGCTAGTTTAGTTTTGTTTAGGGATAGAGTGATCCAAGCATAACATTATGGAATACCACTTATTAATTCCTAAATATCTTAGAAAATTTAATTTAAAATTTATCTCAATTCAGAAAAGATAGAATTTCCCTTACTACAATTCTTTGATTTAATATCATTACCTTTTATAATAAATACTTGGAATTAATCATTTGACTCACTATAGTTAGGTGTTATATGGAATACTTAGGACTTCATAATCTATCTAGTTTCTAATGATTAATGACTTTTAAGTTAAATTTTTAAAGAAACCTTATTCCAAGAAAATAATCATAGTTTCAATCCACTTCTTAAGTTATAAAAAGGAATAACTAGTGGTGAACCCTAATGCTAGTTTAGGTGATCTCTAATCCTAACCTTTAATCATAGTGTATTCTCTTAATTCAAAGAAATCTAATCCATTTGATCAATTTATCACCTTATCATGTAATCTTTCTAGTGTAAGTCCCTTAGGATTATGATAATAGAATTATTTGGGGCTTTAAATTCACACTTTACTCGTTGTGGATTCAACCTTGTAATACTACAATTGATTAACTATGCACCCCACATTAGGCAATTACATACTACCAAAGAAACCAACTAAATACATTAGTTGCTTACTCCATGAAAACTTTCTAAATATGTAATAATTAACCTCAAAGACTCCTAAACTTGCTCACTTGCTAAACCTTCCTTAAGGTGTTATTAATTACATTGAAGAAAATTTTAGTTTCTTACAAGAGATATTAGCAAGCTTCTAAACTTATAGAATTCCCTAACTAAGACTTTCTAAATCAAAGAAGTTAAAATCTTTGACTAGTCAACCATTAACCCCTTGACCAAGTAAGCCTTGTAGGGATGTTTTTGATTACTTGAGTTTAAGAACTCTAATTGGTCAATGCTTGACCATTAGACCAACAATATCACAACCACCTTAGCCCATGTAATCTTCAACATTTGATCCTAGACATCCAATTGATGATACATTAGGCATTTTTTGATTAGCTTAAAAACATCTTGTTTTGAAGATCCAAATAAACTATTGAATCCATCTACGTTGATGATGCATTCACATCCATAACTAGTCATGCTATTGATCACATTCTAAGTAATTTAAATTGATCTTGGTTATCCAAAGCTAGATCGAATAGATCACCCTTGGTATTTCTTGATATACCATCAATTTGGAAGCCATGAGACACTCGCGTCAAAACTACTAAGATATCTCTAAGGATCCTAAAATTGTAACACCCTAGGTTTTTAAGACATTTATATATATAATAATAATAGCATTTTTAATAAGAGCATTTGGGATCCCATGAGAAAAGTTTTATTTATCACTTTACTAAAACATCTCTTAAAAACTTCGGGTGTTATTTTTCCTTTCTCAAAATGTCACATATATAATTTAAAACATAAATAAATTTTTATGATAATAGATTTAAAACAATACTCATATCAATCAACGTCAAATGAATCAGCGCCTTTATTTTGAATCAAATAAATATCCAAAACACAATAATAATATGGCCCAGGGTCTATCCATCATAACATCCCATATAAATGTCCAACATATGTCTAAAAATCTCAATCAACTCCATAAAATAAAAGTATACAGTCCATAATTAAATTCAAATGGCAGTCCTGCTTATTAACTCACATCACTGTCTAAACATGCATTTCACGGAGTTAAAACATAACATGAATCAATGTAAATGAGAATACAATAAGAATAAGGGCACCCTAAGGTAATGGGTCCCACAACATCGCACTAATATCACTGATCATGAGTACTCATAGCCAACCTCTGAGTGTTATCACACCCAGGCATACCATCCATAACCATGCTCATCATACACGCACACATAATAAGAATATGGGCCTTCATGCCGCAGTGGCAACCCTCCATGGGTCTCAACAACTGCCGCTCTCCGTTGACACCATAATGGGAGACTTAGCGTCTGTCCCCATGGAAAGGCTCAGACTGGTAGTGTGGACTATCCATCTTACCAAACCCCTACCGAATCTCATCTATGGGCAGGTGTCTATCAGATCACAATATCACCACATCACAATCTCAGAGGGTGGGTGGCCGGCCCTATCCGTCCTAGCATGACGCCCACCGGGTGAGAGCACCTGTCATCAAATATAAAAACACGAAAATCATATGTATATGCTAAAACTCAAGAATTATTGTAGCTCACAATCCCCAAGGCATGCCCCTCATCTTGGGGTTAGTCTATAAAAGGACCAGCTAACACGCCTCTATTCTTATTTCCATGCAAATCCATGCATTTCCAATATATAATAAGAAAGAAGTCTCTATTTAAGCATAATTAATTAATATCATGCTTATAAAAACATTTGTCATGGGTTTATTCAATAAAAGATTTCAATTTGTAATAATCATAATGTACTCTAAGTCTCATGAAATCAACGACAAATAATAAATATAATTTAAAAAACAATCACTCATGATGCTATGTTTATGCATGGTTTTAAAATCAAGGCAAAACATTAATTGTCGTCATCTACCTCAATGTGAGACCACTTAGCTTGCTAGTAAATCCCCTTAGCTGGTATGTTCAAGTGCACCTGTCCATGTCACATCACTATTTTAAAAATTTTCTAAATTAAAAGTTGTCATTTATAAGTTTTTAAGCTAAAAATAGGTCTGCGTCGTCAATATGGTCACAAAGCCTCTTTCAGATTGTGATTTGGACTCCTATAGTTCCCAAAAATCAAGTTTTAAGTGCATATATACGTAAAATGGGGCATGACCGACCACCATAAGTGGTTTGCACTGGCGGCGCTGGTTTACGCCGGTTTATACTGACGAAAACCGGCGTCACGAAGAGGCTCGCCTTCGAGAAACGCAGCGGGGATACGCCGCGTGTGTCACGGTCGCTAGGATGCCGCGTGTCTCGACCCACCGAGACAGAGCACGCGGTCTCCCCCGAGTGCGTGACGTTGAGCGCTTGTGTGGCATCTTCGTTGGGGCATCTTGCTGGGCATCCCGGCGTTAGCACCAGGGAGCTGACGCGGTCGCCGCCGCTGGAGAAGACGATCGGATTCCAATCATCTTGGCAAGCCTACACGCACCCAAATCTTGCGATTTTTGCACCATTTTTCTTAGAATTTCGTCTAGATTTTATTTTTACCCTCCTTTTGCATTGATTTTGCAAAAAACTATGTTTTTTAAGCAATTTTTTCCAAGTTCCTAAAAACTTCCATAGGTACTGATTTTCACGTTTTCTAGAGAAACCAACCGTTGGATCTCTCCCAAATTTAAATGGTTTATTCTTGGTTCTATCATGCACTAGATGGATGGTCCGATTTGCAAACATATGTTGTTTTATCCATGAAATCATGCCCCAACAGTAGTGTGCACAGGGTTCCCAAGAAAAGGTACTTTTTCCTGATTTTTAATGTATTTCTATTTTATGTATACCTATTTAATAAATAAAAATTTAAGGGATTAAGACTTACCTCGTCTGGCTGGGCGTTGGTGGACGTTTTCAGTGCTCTACTCGCTGAAAAACTTAAAATTTTCAGAGCTAGGGTTTTGATGAAAAACTCAGTGAAAACGGAAGAAGGTAGTGTGATTTGGCAACTAATGAGGGAGATATAAGTTGTAGAGTTTAAGGGAAAGAGAAACTCTTCCCTTTATGTCTCTTTTTGCTGGTTTCTCTAGAGATTTTGCCGGATCCGGTAGAGACGTGTAGAAGAAGGGGGGTGCCATTATCAATTCGGGCCCCTGTGTTTTACGTTTCTGCCAAATTATCAAATTACCCCTATAACTTCAACGACTGATAACTCCCTCGTTTGAGCTCTTTTTTTCGTGTTCTTTATGGCGTTGAAATCCTATTGACGAGCACTTTAAAATTCTTAAGTTTTTAGGATCAAATTCCATCTATAAATTTTAAATTTAATTGATTTAGTAAATTCTCAATTTATCCAAAAATTAAGGATATTACATCCTTCCCTCCTTATAAAAATTTCGTCCTCGAAATTTAGCTACATACCTATATGTAAATAACTCTGGATGGATCCTTCGCATCTCCTCTTCTGTTTTCCAGGTAGCCTCCTGTAATGAATGATGCTGCTAAAGGACTTTGACTAATGTAATAGTCTTATTCCTTAACTCATTGACTTTCGTATCCAGTATGCGCACCAGTCTCTCCTCAAACATCATATTGGGTTGTAGCTCTCTTGGGATTTGTTCCAACACGTGTGAGGGATCTGACACGTAGTTTCTTAGCATGTACATGTGGAAGACGTCATGTACATTTGCCAATTGTGGTGGCAAGGCTAGCTGGTATGCCACTGACCCGACTCTGCGTAAGATCTTAAAAGGTCCAATATACCTGGGGCTATGCTTTCCTTTATTTCCAAACCTCAAAACTCCTTTCATAGGAGAAAGTTTCAAGAATACATGCTCACCTTCAAAGAACTCTAAGTCTTTTCTCCTCTTATCTGCATAACTTTTCTGTCTACTGTGAGCTGTCAATAATCTTTTTCGGATGAGTTGGACTTTCTCTGCACACTCTTCCACTAACTCAGACTTCACTACGCATCTTTCTCCTACATCACTCCAACATAAGAGTGACCGACAAGGTCTGCCATAAAGTGCCTCGTATGGAGCCATACCAATACTAGCATGATGACTATTATTATAGGCAAATTCCACCAAAGGTAAATGATCTTCCCAGCTACCCTTCCAATCCATAACACAAGCTCGTAGCATATTCTCAATAGTCTGGATGGTCCTCTCGCTCTGTCCGTCTATCTGAGGATGGAATGCTGTGCTAAATTTTAGTCTTGACCCTTACATCTCTTGCATGCTCTTCTAGTATTTTGAGGTAAACCGAGTATCTCGATTTGATATAATTGTCAATGGAACTCTATGTAGACTTATGATCTCCTTCACATATAATTTTGCTAAACTATCCACGGTCTGATTTTGTCTGATAGGAAGGAAATGAGTGGACTTAGTCAACCTGTCCACAACAACCCATATCATGTCGTGACCGCTAGCGGTCCTTGGAAGACCCAGAACAAAGTCCATGGTAATATGATCCCACTTCCACTCAAGAAGGTCTAGTGTCTGGAGTAGTCCTGATGGACGCTAATGCTCAGCCTTGACCTACTAACACATCAAACATCATGCAACGCACTCTCCAACATCCTTCTTCATACCATTCCACCAGAAATGCCTCTTGAGATCCTAATACATCTTCGTGCCCTCAGGATGAATTGTATACGGGGATTGGTGTGCTTCTTGAAGTAACTCACGCCTCAATTCGTCATTTGCCGGTACTACCAACCTTCCCCTAAATCTGACTTCTCCATCTGGTCCCCTCGAAAAATCTGCCTTATCTGTCAGATCCTGTGTTTCTTTATCTTTGTCCTGTGCCTCTAAGATCCTGTCGAAGAACTTAGACCGAGTCAACAAATTGGTAATCATCACTCCAGACTTCCTACTCAGGGCATCTGCAATGACGTTAGCCTTCCCAGGATGGTACTGTATGGTAAAGTTGAAGTCCTTAAGATACTCCATCCATCTACGTTGCCTCATGTTCAAATCATTCTGAGTAAAGAAGTACTTGAGGCTCTTATGATCAGTGAATACCTCAAATCTCTCACCATAAAGATAATGTCTCCAGGACTTCAATGCAAATACCACCGCTGCTAACTCCAAATCATGTGTTGGGTAATTTACCTCATGTGTCTTTAGCTATCTAGACGCATAGGCTATTACCTTCCCATGTTGCATCAACACTGCTCTTAATCCCTTGTCAGAGGCGTCGCAATAAATCACATAATCGCCTGCACCTGATGGTAATGTCAATACCGGAGTGGTATTAAGCCTCCTCTTGAGCTCTTGGAAGCTCTCCTCGCAAGCCTTGCTCCATACAAATTGAGTGTCTTTCCTGGTCAGTGTGGTCAATGTTAACGCAATCTTAGAGAATCCCTCTATGAAACGACGATAATATCCTGCCAAACCGAGAAAACTGCGTATCTCAATCACTGTCTTGGGCCTCTCCTAGTGTAGTACTGCCTCTACCTTCACTGGATCCACAGCCACTCCATCTTTAGGTATGATGTGGCTTAAGAAATGCACCTGGTCTAACAAAAAATCACACTTACTGAACTTGGCATACAACTGATGTCGACGAAGTGTGTCCAATACCGTGTGGAGATGCTCTCTATGTGCCTCATGACTAGGCGAATAAATCAAAATGTCATCAATGAATACAATCACGAACTTATCCAAATAAGCTTGAAAAACACGGTTCATTAGATCCATGAACATGGAGGTGCGTTTGTCAATCCAAACGGCATCACTAAGAACTCATAATGACCATAGCGACTCCTAAAAGTAGTCTTCGAGATATCCTCTTCTCTAACCCTCAGCTGATGATACCCTGACCTCAGATCTATCTTGGAGAATACTTGTGCCAATTGGAGCTGATCAAATAAATCATCTATGCGTGGCAAAGGGTATCGGTTCTTTATAGTAACACTGTTCAACAACCGATAGTCAATGCATAGTCTCAGTGATCCATCCTTTTTCTTCACAAAAGGATTGGTGCTCCCCATGGTGATCCACTCGGCCTGATGAAGCCCTTATCCAATAACTCTTGCAATTGTACCTTAAGCTCTCTCAACTCTGCTGGAGCCATCCTATATGGTGCCTTAGAGATAGGCGATGTACCCGGCACCAAGTTAATGGTAAAGTCAATCTCCTTACTTGACAGCAATCCTGGTAACTCTTCAAGAAAGACATTAGCAAATTCACGGACAACATCAATCTCATCAAGCCGTGGTTGCTCCTTGTCCTCAACCGTCACATACGCGAGGAATGTGCTACACCCTTGTGCATAAAATCATGTCGCCTTCATAGCAGAAATGATGCATGTATCGACTGATCTTTCCTACCTTGGAACACTATTTCTGGTTGCCTAGGTATAAGAAAAGTGACTCGCTTTTTTCGGCGGTCTACCATAGCCCAATAGTTGGCTAACCAATCCATTCCAAGAATAAAATTGTAGTCTACCATGTCTAGTAAGATGAAGTCAGTGTCCATACTCATGCCTGATATCTCTATAGGTATTTCTCTAAGATATTCGGTAGTCTCTACTGTCTCCCCCATAGGTGTCATAATATCTAATCCAAATGCTAATTTATGTACACATACATTAAGGCAAGATGCAAAAATACACGATATAAAAGAATGTGTAGACCCTGTGTCAAAAAGAACCTTGGCATATCGATCTAAGACTAGAAGAGTACCTTCAATGACTTGGTGTGATGCCTGCGCCTGTCCTGATGTGATGACAAATACTTGTCCCTAACGATGTGGCGCGATAGACATCTCTGTACCCACCTCGGTTTGCCTCTCTCTCTGCCCCTTAGGATAGTCCTTAATGAAGTGGCCTACGTCTCCACAGTTGAAACGCCTGTATGGCTGTCTCTGGAAAGGTGCATGGTGATGTCGCTATGGTTGAGGCTGCCTCTGATGCTGTGGCCTATCGGATCTATTGCACCCTCTCCTAGGGTGCCAACCCTTGCACCTATCACATCTCTTTCTCTCTGTATCTCTCCTAAACTTGGCATGCGGTGGATGACCTGATGCACAATGTGTCTGCATAGCACCAAACAGTCTCTTGCCCTTAAAGGGCTAGTATGCACCCCCTCTAGTCCTGAGGGAGTTCTTCTCATGCATGGAAGCCATGTTAGCAGCATCTCGCACAGAAGTGGGTCATGAAGAAATCATCCAATCTCTCAGCCAAGGTGTCAACCCATCCACAAATCTGTCGGTTGCCTCTGTGTCTGAGGCCAACGCGTGAGGTGCAAATCTCCTCAGTCGTGTAAATCGGTTCAGATACTGCTGAACCGTCATGTCTCTCTACTCAAGGGTGGCAAACTCTTTCTTCAATGACTGTAATGCATAGGGTGGAAAGTACCGAGTGTCGAAAGCCTGTTTAAAGGCTGCCTATGTCATTGTCTCGGTCGGATCTGGTCGGGTAAGTGTAAAGGTCTGCCACTAGAAGCCTGCCTCACCCTTAAGTAGGTAGGCGACTACTCTAACTTGATCCTTTGGTGAGATCTTCATAGCGTCAAATGTCCTTTCAGCCTCAAATAGCCATCGCTCGGCCTCCTCAGTGTCAATCTCTCTAATAGTTTATCTGTCTTCTTAGAGTCACTAGTAGCATCGTCCTCAGTGATCTTAGGTGCTGGTGGTTCCTATACTGGTTGGGAGAAATGAATTGACGAGACCATAGGTGCCACTTGAGGTGGTGGAATAGGGCTAGGGTTAGCAGCGTGAACAACAGTCTTAACCTGCTGCTGTATGAGTGGTACTAGCCCTGACATTAATCAATTCAATAACTCGGTATCTCAATCCCCTTGATCAGAGGACTCAGTAGGTGGGGCAACTGGTGTAGCAGGGGTAGACCTTGTCCTTCTTCGAGGAGCCATCTGTCAAAAGTTTTAAATATTACTAAGTGTAAGTTCTCTCTCATAGTTTCTCTGTCTACAACAATTTATGGACTATTACTCACATATAAATGAACATTTGCAAAGATTATGATGGACTAGAATGGGCTCTGATACTAACTTGTAACACCCCGAGTTTTTAAGACATTATATATATAATAGTAATAGCATTTTTAATAAGAGCATTTGGGATCCCATGAGAAAAGTTTTATTTATCACTTTACTAAAACATCTCTTAAAAACTCCAGGTGTTATTTTTCCTTTCTCAAAATGTCACATATATAATTTAAAATATAAATAAATTTTTATGATAATAGATTTAAAACAATACTTGTATCAATCAACGTCAAATGAATCGACGCCTTTATTTTGAATCAAATAAATATTTGAAACACAATAATAATATGGCCCAGGGTCTATCCATCATAACATCCCATATAAATGTCCATCGTATGTCTAAACATCTCAATCAGCTCCATAAAATAAAAGTATATAGTCCATAATTAAATTCAAATGGCAGTCCTGTTTATTAACTCACGTCACTGTCTAAAATTCTAGGTAAAAGGATCCCCTGCAGCTCTCACGGTTTCTCAACGGCCTTGCCTTTCCTATTATCGCGCTTGAGATCTAAGACATTGCAAAACAAAGCAATGCCTCAGCAAGCTATCGCTTGTATAGGTACGTAGACAATTAATGTAATAAAATGAAATAAACGAATAACAGTACTGATAAAATAAAAAAATCTATCATTTATGAAGATAAAAGTATCATAAGTCATGCCAACATAATGCCAATTTATTCCATATGCTAAAACATGCATTTCATGGATTTAAAACATGACATGAATCAATGTAAATGAGCATACAATAAGAATAAGGGCACCCTAAGGTAATGGGTCCCATAGCATTGCACTAATATTACTGATCATGAGTACTCATAGCCAACCTCTGAGTGTCATCACACCCAGGCATACCATCCATAACCATGCTCATCATACACACACACATAATAAGAATATGGGCTATCATGCCGCAGTGGCAACCCTCCATGGGTCTCAACAACCGCCGCTCTCCGTTGACATCATAATGGGAGACTTAGCGTTTGTCCCCATGGAAAGGCTCAGACTGGTAGTGTGGACTATCCATCTTACCAAACCCCTACCGAATCTCATCTATGGGCAGGTGTCTATCAGATCACAATATCATCACATCACAATCTCAGAGGGTGGGTGGCCAGCCCTATCCCTCCTAGCATGACGCCCACCGGGTGAGAGCACCTGTCATCAAATATAAAAACACGAAAATCATATGTATATGCTAAAACTCAAGAGTTCTTGTAGCTCACAATCCCCACGGCATGCCCCTCATCCTGGGGTTAGTCTATAAAAGGACCAGCTAACAAGCCTCTATTCTTATTTCCATGCAAATCCATGCATTTCCAATATATAATAAGAAAGAAGTCTCTATTTAAGCATAATTAATTAATATCATGCTTATAAAAACATTTGTCATGGGTTTATTCAATAAAAGATTTCAATTTGTAATAATCATAATGTACTCTAAGTCTCATGAAATCAACGACAAATAATAAATATAATTTAAAAAATAATCACTCATGATGCTATGTTTATGCATGGTTTTAAAATCAAGGCAAAACATTAATTGTCGTCACCTACCTCAATGTGAGACCACTTAGCTTGCTAGTAAATCCCCTTAGCTGGTATGTTCAAGTGCACCTGTCCATGTCACATCACTATTTAAAAAAAATTTTAAATTAAAAGTTGTCATTTATAAGTTTTTAAGCTAAAAATAGGTCCACATCGTCAATATGGTCACAAAGCCTCTTTCAGATTGTGATTTGGACTCCTATAGCTCCCAAAAATCAAGTTTTAAGTGCATATATACATAAAATGGGGCCTGACCGACCACCATAAGTGGTTTGCACTGGCGGCGCTGGTTTACGCCGGTTTATACTGACGTAAACCGGCATCACGAAGAGGCTCGCCTTCGAGAAACGCAGCGGGGATACGCTGCGTGCGTCACGGTCGCTAGGATGCCGCATGTCTCGACCCACCGAGACAGTGCATGCGGTCTCCCCCACGCACACGACGTTGAGCGCCCGTGTGGCATCTTCGTTGGGGCGTCTTGCTGGGCGTCCCAGCATTAGCGCCAGGGAGCCAAAGCGGTCGCCGCTGGCGGAGAAGATGATCGGATTCTAGTCGTCTCAGCAAGCTTACAAGCACCCAAATCTTATGATTTTTGCACCGTTTTTCTCAAAATTTTGTCTAGATTTTATTTCTATCCTCCTTTTGCATTGATTTTGCCAAAAACTATGTTTTTTAAGCGGTTTTATCCAAGTTCCTAAAAACTTGCATAGGTACTGATTTTCACGTTTTCTGGAGAAACCAACCGTTGGATCTCTCCCAAATTTAAAGGGTTTATTCTTGGGTCTATCATGCACTAGATGGACGGTCCGATTTGCAAACATATGTTGTTTTATCCATGTAATCATGCCCCAACAGTAGCGTGCACAGGGTTCCCAGGAAATTTTTTTTCCTGATTTTTAATATATTTCTATTTTATATATACCTATTTAATAAATAAAAATTTAAGGGATTAAGACTTACCTCGTCTAGCTGGGCGTTGGTGGACGTTGCCGGAGCTCTACTCGTGGAAAAACTTAAAATTTTCAGAGCTAGGGTTTTGATGAAAAACTCAGTGAAAACGGAAGAAGGTAGTGTGATATGGCGACTGATTAGGGAGATATAGGCTGTAGAATTTGAGGGAAAGAGAAAACCATGTCCAATCATTTTCTAAGCCAAAACATACCAATTCAATAATTTTCAAGCATAAAAACTCTAGGCAAAGGGGAAAAACATGGCTTACAATCCACTCCCGTAAAATTCATCCATCAACATGATTAAACTAATCACAAATGCTCCCTAGAACATGCATTTTATTGCTCTAACCTATAACCTGTTAAACTCACTTGATTTTTTTTTTTTGGCAATTTCTCATCATAAACATGCTTTTTAGAGCTTGAAAAACCTAGTTTAAAGATAAATTCTAGATTTCCTTAGAAGCCAAAAAACATTCATTATTTCAAGCAAAGTGACCCATAAAACATAAATTTGTGCTCTTCAATTCATCACCTAACATTTCCACTTGATTTTTTGGCATAAACCATTCAAAACAAGCCTTAAAAACCACTAATCAAGAGGAAAAAGTGATTAAAATATTTTAGTTTGTAAAATTCATATAATCTACCCATAAGCTTAAGGAACTCTATTCCTTAACCATTTTAGTAGGTCTACACTAAAATTTCAAAGATCTTACCATACACTTTCAACCCTTCATCTTTGAGCATTCTCTCCACTTTATTGCTCTCAATCTTCAGTCTAAGCTCCTCCTAGTTGAATCTTCACAAACCCCAAGTGAGTTCTGATTAAAAAACAGAATTAGACAGAAAAAGACAATGGGAAGAAAAGAGATTGGGGAGAAAGGGAGAGTAGAGAAGAGGGATTTTCTAAGGAAATGGGAGAAGTTCCTCTTGATTGCTCATGGAAATGAGTTATATTAAAATACTCTCTCCTTATATATCTTATCTCATTGGCTTTTTACCCTTTGCCCCTCAAGTAATAAAAATTGAGAATGACTCCCATGTTCCTTTAATTAATGAAAATCAAGAATCTCTATCATGTCCTCACCCTAGTTCAACCTATTTTCTCATCTTTCAACAATATAGGCCTACTCCAAAAGCATTGAAATTAATGAAATCCTCTAAACGTTCAACCTAGTTTGTAAATGAATGTCATTCAATCTGATAAGTTCCATTTAGGCACATGCAAAATAATATAGAATATGGAAAATTTAGGGAGGTTCTAACAATAGCTCTAGACAAATGGTTAGTATTAGGAATGATATGATTATTTGATCACTGAAGAATAATATTGATATTATTCTCTAAAGGTGAAATGATCATTTCAATCCTGACAGTTATGAAAGGAAAAATCAATAGGCCACATTTCTCAAGAAACCCTCAATCAATCACCAGTTTGGATTTTGTTCTAATCCTCTATGAATCATAGTAGGATGGTTCAATCATCTAAGAATCATCAACTTAGATTTTGGTTGTAACCTTTTGATTTTTGTTGAATCTTTATCCCTAACCATCCATTTTATGGAAATATATCGAAAGCATGTGGCATTCAGATTTACAAATTGATGAGGTATTTAGAAATTGTCTATTTTAGCTAAGGGGTCATTCATAACACACCTATACTTTTATGTATATTAGTTGATGATCCCAACTATTCATCTTCTAGGCCCATTTCAGATATGCTATATTCCAATTGATCCCCAAAAATATACATTCATATACGTTCAATATTTGAGGACGTAGGTTATTTTCTTTGAAATATATATATATATATATATTAAGCGATGAATGAGGAAAAACTTAAGAGTATGGGAGTTGTAAGTGAAGTGAATATGGGAGTTGATTTTCAATATAATCATTGAATTATATAACTTTTATGGGATGATGAATGAGGATAACTTAGTGTGGAGTATGCGAGTAAATGAGTATGGATGAAGTGAATTTGGAACTTCTAAGTGAAGTGAATATGGGAGTTCGTTTTTAATATATTCATTGAATTATAACTTTTATGGGATGATGAATGAGGGTAACTTAGAGTGAAAGTAAATGCGAATGCGTATAGATTTACAAATAAAGTGACTGTGTATTGTGGTTTCTTAAGATAGATGTGGATGCATAATGATGAATTTAGATGTTTTGTATAAAATGTGAAAGTAAATGTATGTTTGTTTTTCATGCGAATAAAGATTATAAAATCTGGAGTAATATTGAATTGTATACAGGTGATAATGATTGAAATGTCACAAATAAAAAAAGAAAAAGAAAAGACTTTTGAAGTCGTTTAGTCTTAAATGACTTAAAACATCAGCACTTTTGAAGTCATTTAGTATTAAACAACTTTACAAGTGATGAACTTTTAAATTCATTTAGACCTAAACAACTTCAAAAATCAACACTTTTTGAAGTCCATTAGGGCTAAACAACTTCAAAAGTCTATTTTGCATAGTTTTGAAGTCATTTAGCCTAGTATTTTTGAAGTTGTTTAGTACAAATGACTTCAAAACTATGGCACTTTTGAAGTTGTTTAACCCTAAATGACTTAAAAAATCTAGTACTTTTGAAGTTGTTTTGCACAAACAACTTCAAAACTATGATACTTTTGGAGTACTTTTAAAGTTGTTTAGATATAAATAACTTCAAAAATACATACAATTGAAGTCATTTATGTTAAACTACTTTAAAAGTACTCCAAAAGTGCCATAGTTTTGAAGTCATTTATCGCTAAACGACTTCAAAAGAGCCATAGTTATGAAGTCATTTGTGCTAAACGACTTCAAAACTTTTAAAGTCAGCTCGATAGAAGTCGCTTTTTAACCAACTTCTATTATCATTTTTTATCGACTTTAAAAGCCTCCTATGTAGTAGTGAAATGTAGGCTTTGTTGCAAAACCTCTATGTTTGGGACAATTCTATGTCATAGGAGAAAAAAGAAGAAAAGAAAAACTTGCAAGCAAAAAAAAGAAGAGAAAGCATTATATGTGTCACCAAGCAACTAGCTAAAGTTTAGAGATCAAAGGATAATCACATATGAATAATTTCCCATAACCTTTCAATCATCTTGATCATCGGTTATTTCTCTTACTAAAACATAACTATCTTTCAAAGAAAATAATACATAATTAACTTATGATGTGACATAGTGCTTCATCTAACCAATGAAAAGCATCTACTAAAATCATAAACATTGAGATGAGAAAAATATGTATGTAAATTTATACGAATCTTTGTTGGCCAATGTCCTCTGCAGTATATAAAGTAGGCCATACTTAAGCAATATATACTATAGTCAAATACCTATAAATAAGTGAAATTAACAATCAGGAAAGCATGTATGAAAGTTGAAGCTCTAAAAGGGAAATCAAGAGAAAATATGCCAAAACTCATAAAGAATGGTCATCAATCAACTTGGTTATTTAGGTTAGGTAGAGTTAGCAAAATGGACAAAAATTTATAGATATTCATTTATTCTTTTAAAATATGTGAATAAGAATAAGACAAATCTAACCCATGAATAAAAATGAGTTAATTTGATCCATTAAATCCATGATCTGCATGGATATATGCACTGATATTCTGTAGATATTGGCTTAAAAGGTTATTTTGAAAAATTAAATTAGAAAATGATATAAACTATGGATGTTGACCTCTTTTGAAATATCTAAACCATGAATCTTGTTAAGCTCCCCAAAATAGGTGACCCATGAAAAGTCGTATCATTTGAACAATCCTAAGAAAAAGGAAAAAATTTAGTGGCTCTAATTTTTAACTTCTATAACTTAGGCTAAAAGAATCTACTAATCTCAAATTTTGGTACCCTATCTAAGGTATTTTAAATAGGATTAGTGGTTTAGAATTTTTTATTTATTTATTTTATTTTTTTAAGTAAACATCAACATTTCTACATGACTTACATATGATCCACAAATTCGTGATCCACAGCTAGATCAGACACAAATTGGGGTTTTTTTTGTTCATGATCCATGCGAATCAAAAACTCCAATCCATATATGGGTGGATTGGATCAAAATCAATATGTTTATCCATTTTACTAGTACTAATATCAAGTGTCCAAAACTATGAATTATTGAAAAGAAAGGCAATGGTAGTTAATCTAGTTTGAGAAGTTGAATTACTTTTGATGAGCTTTGTAGAACATAACGATAATAGGAGAGAAATTTGCTTAATGAGAGAGAGAGAGAGAGAGAGAGAGAGAGAGAGAGAGAGAGAGAGAGAGAGAGAGAGAGAAGAAGAAGAAGAAGAAGAAGAAGAAGAAGAAGAAGAAGAGACGATGACGTCAACCATGCGCAAGAGAGAACTTTGAATTTTTAAGTTGTTTGTTTGAGAGAAAGAGTTTGCTTGGGAAGAGGAATGGACTATTTATATAAAGGAGAGGACTATGAATAGATATAATGACATAGGAATCTAAGCAGATGAGGGGTTTGTGGTAATTTTTTAATGTGGTTTTAAAAAATTTAACTTGCTACGAAAGGGAAATAGTAGCCTTACCCAAGAGATACACGTATCTTAGAGGAAGAATTAAAGAGGAAAGAGGAAAAAACTAGGTCAAGTTTGTTTAAAAAAAAAAAAAAAATTAAAACTAAGAGACATGCCATGTGGCATGTAGATTTAAACTTAATTGGTTAATATATTCCTTTGATTAGTTTTAGTGAACATATAAAACCAACGGCTAGGATGATTTAGTAGATAAGACTTCTAGTGCGTAGCTTATGTAACACAGGATTTAGAGAAAGATTAGTTAGGATCAACTTCTCTTTCTCAAAAATTGTATGATGATGTTTCTTTCTTCTTCTTCTTTTTTTGTTAAAAATTTACTAAAAAGATTTAGTTGTGTATTATGTGGAATGTAAATCTGATCAGTTATTCATTTATTTTGTATTGAAAATAGAAAATCAATTGCTAGGATGGTTTTAACATATGAGACTTTTGGTAAAACAAGATTTGGAGAACAATTAGTTAAGATCAACATCTCTTTCTAAATTATATGTCCTTTTCTTTTTTTGATTGTTAATAATATGTGGCCCAAGAAGGAAGGCATAGGTCAATGACCAATAAGTGGTTGTTAGGAAAGACTTTGATATTTTATCTCACCTCTAATTTTTTTGTTATTGAATTTAATCAAATATTGTTTATGTAGAATATATAGATATATAGGTTTCAAGATTTCTAAAATAAAAAATTGTTGAGAAAAAGGAAATAAATAAAAGATTTCATACATCTTGCAAGGAAGGAAAATAGAATTCCCCTTAAAAGTAGAATTAGGAAAGACAATAATCTTAATATAGTAGCATAAATATAGAGTTTGTAATGGGGATAGATTTAAGGGACATTTAGATAGAAAGTATAACCAATAGAAGAGAAAGAGAAGAGCTTTAATTGACCATAAGAAAGAAAACCTACAATAGACTTTCAAAATCTTAAAAAGAGAACAAAAAATTTCTGGCATGAGGCACTCGATCAAGAAAATGTACATCAGCTTATATGGTTACAGAAGATTTTGGATTTCTTGTATTTGAATTTTCAGACTTACTTGGTCCAAGTCTTTTCTCTATTATGTCTAATTCAGCTTACCTCTCTTCCAGGAAGCTTAACACATGAGACGTGACGGAAGATTCCTTGCATGAAGGTCTAGCGTACTGCATTTCTTTCTTTCCCTTGTCCTTCTAAAGTTCTGTTTTTGCATAATTGAGAAACCCATTGGACATTTTGCATATGGATTGTTAGGATGGGATTATAATTTGGTAAGTTTTTTAATTGTGGAAGTTATAACACCCGATTACTGCACCATTGCAACTGTTATTCTGTTTGGACATCAGTAACGTTTGCTGAGTGCACCACATTCCACACGTTAGATGCTAAACCAATAGTCTCTGAGGGGAGCCAGACTCAGAACCAGGCAGTGTTAGACGACATTTTACATGTTTAAATTTGATTTGATATCTTAAATTCATCAAGCACTCAAAGATGTTCTTTCAAGTTTTCAACAAAACTGGCTTGGGTTTGTTGATAGACATGACAAGTTCCTGCTCGTAGTTAGTCAACAGGCAAGAGCAAAAGCCTTAAAAACGGGTTAAAGACATCTCCGGTTCAAACCAAAAAATAGATGCATAATATTGAATAGAGCAAGAACGGCAAAAAAACGGTGAAAGAAGTAAATGGACCCAAATGCTATTGCAAAAATAAAATGTAATGAAAGAAAAATGTATAAATACACATCCAACAGTAAATACCTGCCAATTGGTCCTATCAATTTCCAGAATCTAAAATGTCTAAACATGATATCCATAGAACAGTTAGAACAGTGAAGACTTGGAGAAGTGCTCTGGAGTACTCATGTGAAAAGGATGGTTTTGCAATTCACATATCGCTCCCCACCACCCAGATCCAGGATGTGATCCTACTCTTATAGTGATTATATGATGCATTTGGACTTTATTGGTGTTCATAGATGCATTACATTGTTATAAATTATCAGTTTTTACATACCAACACAGGTTCAATCAAAAGCTCCCAGATTTCAGGGAGAACCAAGGGCTGAGTTTGAAGATACTCATTCTCGATCTTAATAAATGTCACTAAAGGTAAGGGCTTGATCAAGAGGACAAGAAGAAAACTAAAGAAAAAGTGCAAAGATAAATCACAAAAAATTCCAAATTGGAGATATGTACCTTCAATGGAAGTTCTCTTCAAATTTTCATGTTGGGAAACATACATGAGAGAGCCTACTTTTTAGTTCTGAAAGTTCTACGAACTTTTACAGACAAAAATCGATAATAAGTTTAAGGAATGATGCAACTTATACATGTAAAATCTTGAGAGAGTTGGTAATTTCTGCTCACTTAGTTTCAGAGCATTCCTGATATTTCAGAGTTTAACTGTGAAAAGAAGTTCATGTCCTTCATGGTGATAAGACGTGTCTCACTAGCATGTGTTGGAGTGGGAAGTGCAGCACTTAAAGATAGTGATTTTGCATTTTGATTCTTCAGATTTGTTTAGGCATTACTCTTTCAATCATACATATCTTTGTTCTTACAAGCAAGAAAAATTAGAAACATCAATGCTACATGTTTAAACAGCATTTATATTTCATCATGACTCGGTCTATATAATTTAAATGAAACAATTACATTACATAAATAACTCTCTCTCTCTTGGCATGTTAGATTCATTGATTTTGTACTTGACAGAAATAAGAAACCAGCTGAGTATTACATAGAAATATTACAGACAGTGCCAATGAATGCTGAGACCCTATAATGGTCTCCCGTTTCTTCTCAATATTATAATACCTCAGTCTCACTGCGCTGATGGCAGACCTTGGTAATGAGCATTTCCCAAGGTTGAAGCACGTAATCTTCTAGCATGTCACTTCTATGCAGTAACTCAGCTTCCTCCAGGATTATTAGGTCCAAATGAATCTTCCAAATGATTCAAATGAAAAAAGACATTATATACGAACTCACTCTCTTTATGTAAATGCAGAAGTCAATTTATTGGGTTTTATACATGGCAGAGATTTTATAGGATAATCCATATAAAGGTGCTTCACATTGAGCGAAAGAAATGAAATGAACTAACCCTGTAAAGATGCTCATTGCGAAGGCAATACATCTTCCTTGTTCATCTGACTTCCTGTGGGTAAAGAACGGAGACACTCCTGAATAATCCCTTCTATCCTTCTCTTCATCAGCTTGTCTTTTACCCCTGCAAGCATATTTTGGTAAAATGCTTCCATCCGTACAAGTGTTCCCTCATCTGCTGACTCTATTATGTTCTCCCATTCCTTCTGGACACTAAATGTACCCCAGTTCCGCAATACCGATGGCAGATCTCCCTCATGGAAAGGCTTTCCAAAAATTGAAGCGTGTAGTATGCTGGCATATCGTTCCATAACCGCTAGCTTTGACTGAAGTAACTCTTGTCCCTCCACGGCCACAGCCAACTTCTTCTCCATCTCCATCACTTTTCCAGATTGATTTTCTTTGACCTGACCTTCATTTCCAATTGCCTCCACCCCTTTATCTTCATTGAAGTCATTGTTAAGAGGTGGCCACATTGCGACACAGGGTACAAAGCTGTCAGTTGTGTTACCTCTTCCAAGTACACCACTCCGGCCCCTGCCCCAAGTCCAAAGCTTATACCCATCTTCTGCAACGAGCACAGTGTGGGCAGCACCACATGCAACTTGCACTGGGTTGGCAAACTTAGGGCCATCAGGTAGAATCCTGAAAGGAGAAAGTGCATCCCCAGAGTCTGTCCCACTAAAACTGGCATCTGGACATAGACCGAGGCCCTTCTCCATCCCCCATGCCCACAGATCTCCTGCTGCAAACACAGCACATGTGTGAAACAAGCCACAATCAATAGAAACTAGGACTGAGTCTTGCGGCAATCCTTTCACAGCTTCTGGCAAGCATTTGCTAGCTGTAGTTCCATGTCCAAGCTGTCCATTATCCCCAAGACCAAATGTCCAGCACACACATTCTCCCCCTTTAGTACTGATGCTAGATGAGGTGATCACATTGCCACCCATCTTGCTACGAGTAAGAACAGCTGTATGGAAAGCCCCACATGCTATCTCATAAACTACCCAAGGGCATTCTAGGTCAAAGGTCTCCACAATTTCAGGATGTACTCTACTTTCCTTGTCCCCAAGGCCCAACTGACCATGGCTGTTGTTGCCCCAAGAATATACAAGATTACTTCCTGTGGAAGTCTCACCCGCACTAACTAGAGCAACTATATGTTCATTACCACATGCTACCTTAACAACGGTATGCCCATGGAAATCCCACACAGGTACAGGAGTGTAGGTGGTAACAAGAGAGAATTCCCCATCATAATTGTCGCTTTGTGGAGGGCAGTTTCCCCACATCCAGAGAGCACCGAGGCTATCAATTGCAAATGACATCATTCCTCCTGCTTTGACAGAACAAACCTGTGATGAAAACTGAAATTAGCTACTACATCACTAATTAACTGGACTTACAAGCATATAAAGCAAAAACATACGAGTCACTGTGTTTTTTAAGGGAAGATGTTTCCAATCACATGGTAATTTCATGCAAAAAATACGCAACTCGAAGAGACTTCACAGATTTCTTAACGATGACTACTCAATCAAACCAATGTAAGCTCTACTTTTGGGCAGACAAGTTCCTCCAGAAAGACGCTTACCCTCAGTGGTGATTTATCAGTGGAATTTGACTTCCCTGTCAAAGAACCAGGCGAACCCAACCCAAGGAACTTTTCTAACAAACAAGGAACTGAAGCGTTCTCTCCGCTGAAACCAAGCTGGCCGTCCATATAACAATTAAGGAAATAACTGAGAAAAGTAACGCAACAGAAGAATATGAATGTTCTATTATCAGAAGCAACTGCTAGTGAGCTATTGTTAGCATACAATACATCAATCATTCTGTAGAAGAAAAATTGATATTGTAATGGATACAGATATTGTAGCCCCACGACCAAACTGATCCATCATCTGCCATAGGATAAAGTATGAGTAATCTGAACACATTGTATAGGCAAAGAGACTAAAAGAGAAAAAGAAAAGAAAAGGAGAGGCTAAAAGTCTATTGTACTTCCCCATCTTGTTCAATGTATAAGCCATGTGTTTCATTATTCTATAAGAGAGCTTCTGATATCTCACAATCTTCCCCTGGTCTGTTCTTATGCACAGTATACACACGAACAACTACGTTAGTGCCAGGTGCTGGTTATTCATTTGTGTTGGGTAACGTGAATTCTAAAGGCTTATAGCTTATACAACAGTGACATCTTTCAGCCACACATTCAGACTCATTCCGAGACTCCTATAAGGAGAAAACCGTAGACTATCTTTTTTTTTCTCCTATTTTGTTAATCATACAAAAAATATGTATATAGAATAAATACGTGGAAAAAGTAACAACATGGTGTCATACATATAGTATAAATATGTGGCAATGAAAACTGAGCGTAAGTCCTAAAGGTAGTGTTCATACAATGTCTCTTAAGATATATTCCTTATTTTTCTTTCGGTGTATATATATAGTTCCTACTATGCACTTTATGATCTATAGTATGAATTCTAAAAGGGTTTTTGTGAAAATGCTATTACACTCCACCATTTTATTGGTTTTGCAAATTTGCCATTAAGTTTTGCAAATTTGCTACTCCATTACTTTTTCATCCTAATTCTCAGTTAAATTTTTTAAAATTTCATTTTTGCCCTCATCTGTTGCCGGCAACTCCCTATTTTTGGCAACATCTACCTTTACTAGCCCTCCCCACGCCACTGTTTCCAACCTCTCCACCTCCGGCTGCCTTTCTAGCCGCATCCACCTCCCCCCAATAGGCTGGCAGACACCCCTTCCAGAATGTCCGTGTCTGTGAGGTAGCTACTCTGTTATACAAGGGTAATATTGCGATTTTGTAAAGACTAACATGGCAAGAGGATGGAAATACAACAGAATGGCATTTTTTGCAAAGATGTGTAAAATTTAATGGCAAATTTACAAAATCAAGAAAATATTAGATTTTTTTATAAAATTACCAAAATGTAATGACATTTTTGCCAAAAACACATTCTAACTAGTAGCCCAAAAGTTATATCAGAAATATACCCAGCGTCCAAAAGAGAAGTTCTGGTTCGTTTAATCTATTAGACCATTTGATCCTGTAGAGCTTCTGACCGTCCGTTTCTATTAGGCGCTTCATATGAGCGGCAAGGATCAATGATGCGAGGGGCCCACAAGGCAAAAGTGCATGTGTTGTGGCATACGAGACCAAGCATATCGGTTAAAGAAAACACCGTTCATGTGCTGCCTAACGATCAAATTCTCCACGTCCGCATACAATGGAGGCTTTCTTTTTGAGAAATTTTATATAATCACACGCCTACTCCAGCAATAAGATGAGCAGTTCCGATCATTCAAAGGGGGCTTTTCATGGAAAAAAACACCAGGGGGGGCTTCTAGAGAAGTGCCCTATTGGCCATGGCATTCCTCTTGGAAAGGAAGGAAGAATGGAAGTAGAAAAATGAGAACCCTAACCTTCCAACGCGAGACTGTGATAAGCACCGGCAGCAATTCCTACGAATTTCGGACTTCCTCTTTCCCGATTAGGTGCGGGAGAATTCCCAAACTTCTTCGACAAATCGAACTCTATTTTTGTTGGAAATAGCTCGTCGGAATCGTTTCCTGACCCCAGACGCCCAAAGGTTCCTCTTCCCCATGAATAAACCGAACCATCTCCTGCAATTCCAAACCCGTAATATCAGAAACAATGACCCGAAAACCGATCAAATGTTTTACATCTCTTTTTCGCACAAGGAATAGCTACCTGTAAGGGCGAGAGTATGAGCTTCTCCTGCAGCAATTTGGACGATTTTCTGCCACATATTGCCGGCGGCCATTTCGTTGGCGGGAGAATTGTGTTCTCCACGAGAAATGGCACTGGTAAGGATAAGCCTGTTAGTCGGTAATAATCCAAGGTCTTATAGGGAGGATACTGGTTGATGCTAACTTGCACCGACCACGTGATGGAACCTTGAAGTACACGAGGCTAGGAAGAGTGATGCGCGGTCATACACCATTAAACCATGCATTAACATTAATTTGAAGATGGATTTTCAGTTTGCGTGCGGGATCGGAACTCGTCGGAGAGAGTGAAAGGGGGACTCTTCTCCAGTAAGAAGATTAGGACGAATAATCAAGAATACACTCTTATCCGGAAAGAATTTCAGGTACAAGAATCTTCTGGACCGTTCGATCTGATTAGACATGATTAGAAGTTGGAGGTCCACTCGATGTCATCCTTGGCTCCAAAGTCAGAGCAGTCTGGATCGGTCACATCTGATTCTGATTCAGATTGTTAACGATAATGTAAACAATTAACGAGGATGAAATGGTCGTCCTACAAAGTATCCCGACGATAAAAAAAAGTGGAAGGAGTCCACTCTACGTCATTTTCATGCGTAGGGATAATCGTCGGTAGATCTAAACCGTTTACCATGCTCGAAATGGGTTTGATGGGCTAAGTATGATATTTCATGTCTATTGGATGCTTTCAGCCTACGTATTTTTTATTTTATTTTTTTTAAGTTGAAAATTGTAATTCTTTTTGATTTTTTTTTTTGTAAAAATGTCATTACCTTTTGACTTTTTTGTTAAAAAGTCTAATGTCTTTTTCAGTTTTGCAAATTTACGATTAACTTTTCATTAGCTTTGCAAAATTACTGATATGCTAGTTTTCCATTCTCCTTCCTTGTTAGTTTTTCAAATTTTAATATTATCATTTTGTATTTCTTTCTGTTAATGCATTCTAATTGCATATCTCTACTGCAATAGCTTGTGCACTTGCAGTTAAACATTAATAAATTTTTGGCGTCATTGTTGGAGACTTGCAACGGAGTATTTATAAAATTTAATTAAAAATAAAAAAAATAAAATAGGAATTGCATTCTTTAACATTTTAGGTACATCTTTAAGTTTTTCTAGTGCGTAACCACTTTATTTCTTGAATTTGGTACTAATTATTATTTTTCTTTTTCAGGAAATTGGTGAGTGAAGCATCATCAATTAGATAGATTTTTATTGTTTTTCTAGATTATGAATTTTTTTATTTTTGAGTGAATCTTGTAGTGAGGCCCCTTTGTAATTTGTATTTTTTAATTTTAATTTTTAAAGGATTGTAATAATACAGGGCAAGTGCAGGATAAGGTGGCCTACACTTGATCTTTATCAGAAACCCCACTGTAAGTCTTCTCACTCATTTATTTTCTAGATTAGGGTTTGCATTTAATGTAATTTTTCATTGGTTGGTAGTTAATTGCATATAGAAAGCATATTTTATATTTGTTGCATTTTAGGGTTTGCATTAGTTTATTATTTTTAATTGCATTTTAGGACACGTTTAACGCTTTAAGGTGAATTATATGTTGATCAAATTGTCATGGTGTGTGAAAATTAATTAGTAAGGGCACCCTACCCCCACAAGATCAAGGGTGGATTTCATCACCATTCCTTGGCCAACCTAGGACAATCACCTCAAGTGCGCAACCCCACCATTCACTTTAAGTTAAAATTAATTAGAAGAGACCTATAGAATCATCACATGCTCGTAGGACTCTTTTAATAGGACATGATTTACTGTCACTCCAGTGGCTTTTGATCACTGTGGTTATTGGGGGTTGTCTAATAGAGCTTTGCTCTTTTCCCACCTCCTGCTAACGTTTGTGAGGCCTAAATGCCTCCTTACACAAGGGTTATATTAACCGCTTTGATTAGAATCTAACTGGTAAGCAGTAGTTTACTCCTAAAAAGAGTAGGAGCATTATATTATGCTAATTAAAAGAATCGTTCCCACAGAAAATCAAGAGAATCAAAATATCTATGCTTGTTAGTCGTAGGGGATTACTTGATTGTGCATCATTCTAGGCATTTAGGTTGCATCAGTTAGGATAATCTTCTAGAAAAATAAAAATAAAAACAAAAACCAAAAAGATCTTTCATTGTATGCCTTTTTGGATACGCGACAAAACCAATAGGTTAGTCAAGTGTGACAAAAAAGACATACTAACAATGGCTAATCAAAGATCAAGGGGTAACTCACCCCATGGTAGTGTCAGAGGTGATCAAGGTCCTCCACTCATCATGAATGAGGATCCAGCACCTCTAATTGATGATGAATATCAACCTCCATCAAGGAGGAATAATTATCAACAAAGAAATTAGAGAAGGAATGGAAATAGAGAATGAGACCAACAGAGTGACCATGGAGACAATGATGTTTATTAGAATCTTCATGGACGAACCTTAAGAGACTACCTTCAACCTACATGCCCCAATACACCATCTTGCATCATTCTTCCTCAAAATGGTGGTGCGTTAGAATTAAAAACGAGAGTAATCCAATTACTTCTCAAATTTCATGGGCTAGATAGTGAGAGTCCTTATTTGCACCTTAAAGAATTTGATGAGGTATGTAGTACCCAAAGAACAAAATGTAGGTCTAGATACTGTTAGGCTTAAGCTATTTCTTTTCTCTTTAAAGGAAAATGCAAAAATGTGGTTTAATGCACTGCCACCAGGTTCCATAAGGATTTGGAATGAAATGACTAGGGAATTCTTGAAAAAGTTTTCCCTACGTATAAAACAAATACACTCCGTCATAAGATATGAACTTTACCTAGAAAGATAAAGAATCATTCTACCAATGTTGGGAAAGGTTCAAAGATCTATTGCTTAATTGCCCACATCATGGCTATGAACCATGGTGCATTATCAGCTTCTTTTATGAAGGACTTAATTTTGACATGCACCAGTTTGTAGAGATGATGTGCAATGGTAACTTTCTGAATAAACAACTAGACGAGGTGGATGAGTATTTGGAATGGCTAGCTAAAAGTGCACAGACCTCGACTAACTCAGAAAGAGTAGAACATCCGGATAGACCCAAGCCCACTACCACATCTACTAGGGGAGGCATGTATGCCATGTCTAAAAAAGATGACATTAGTGCCAAATTAGCAACCTTAGCTAGAAAAGTAGAATCCCTAGAAATGGGAAAGAAAACCTCAAATAATGATGAACAAGTGTGTAGCATTTGTGAAAGTACTGCACATCTTACATCCCTGCATTTCAAGATGTACTTCATGATCAAGCTAATGCACTTAATAATTATAAAAGACCTTTCTCCCCATATTCAAAGACATATAATCCCAACTGGAGAAACCATCCAAATTTCAGTTGGAGAAATAGACCAAATGCTAATGTCTCACAACCAGGCCCATACCAGAGTCATCAACAACCAAACCAAGGACTACTTGCTCCACCCCCATGCCAAACTCATCAATCTCATTCATCTGAACCTTACTTGCCCCCACCCAAAAGGCATGTAGAGGATAATTAACTTACTCAAATCTAGAAGAAGAAAATTTCTCAATTGGAAAGTCAAATAAAACAAACCAACCAGTCTGTTAATGAAATGAAGAACATGATGATTCAACGAATGCAAAGTACGAAAAAAGGAAAGTTTCCAGCTCAACCATAAGCAAACCCTAAAGGTGTGCATGCGGTTAGCGAAACTACACCTAATGCATCATTAGACTCTACCATAGAAGAGACTAAAGTTGTTACTGTTCGTAGGAATGGTAAAATAATTGAGAAAGATGAACCTCAAAAGACTAAAAAGGTAGAAAAACCTAAAGAAAAATCTAAAGAAAAGGATCTCACTCCGCCTGTCGAGCCATGTCCATTCCCTGCTCCATTCCCTCAAAGGTTATGCAAAGTCACAAAGAGTACCACTAATGATGAGATTATGGAGATATTCAAGTAAGTTAAGATCAACATACCGATCTTAGATGCAATAAAACAAATCCCATCATATGCCAAAATTTTAAAGGATTTATGCACAATCAAAAGGAAAATGAATGTGCAAAAGAAGGCATTTATGATTGAACAAGTAAGTTCAATTCTTCAGCATCATACACCTCAAAAATATAAGGATCTAGGTTGCCCCACTCTTACTTGCATCATTTGCAATCATAAGATTAATCAGGCCTTATTAGATCTTGGATCTAGTGTTAACTTGTTACCATATACAATTTATGTTCAGCTAGGACTAGAAGACCTCAAGCTAACATCCACTACACTCCAACTAGCTGATAGATCAGTGGTAATACCTAAGGGCATAGTAGAGGATGTGTTAGTCCAAATAGAGCAATTCTTTTTCCTAGTTGATTTTCTAGTTTTGGACACACAACCAGTGTTGAATGAGCAGCGAGAAATTCCTGTCGTCCTTGGACGTCCATTCTTGGCTATGTCCAATGCCCTAATAAACTACAGAAATGGTGTCATGAAGCTTTCATTTGGTAACTTGACACTAGAATTGAACATGTTTGATATATGTAAGCAACCTAGAGAACCCTCAGATGACTTACATTGTGTCAATATGATAAATTCAATGGTGCAAGATCATTTTCAATTATCTTCCTTGTTGGACCCACTTGAGGTCTGTTTGGCCCATTTTAATGAGTTTAATGAAGACGCATTAATAGAGGAAGTTAATGCCCTCCTTGATTCTGTACCCCCTATGGATATAGAAAAATGGAAACCTCAGTTCGAGGAACTTCCATTGAGAGAGTCCACTCCAATTCCATCCTCAGTGGAACCTTCTAAATTAGACTTGAAACCTCTACCTTCTGACCTTAAATATGCATATTTAGGAGATGAAGAAACTTTTCCTGCTATAATTGCCTCTCAATTGGAAAAATATCAGGAGGAACAATTGATTAAAACTCTCAAAGAACATAAAAGTGCAATAGGATGGACCCTAGTGGACATTAAAGGTATTAGCCCCTTAATATGTACCCATTGAATCTAACTAGAGGATAATGCTAAACCATATCGTCAAATGCAAAGAAGCTTAAACCCTAATGTGAAAGATGTGGTTAGAGCAGAAGTCCTTAAATTGCTTGATGTGGGAATCATTTACCCCATAAGTGATAGCAAATGGGTGAGTCCTACTCAGGTTATTCTGAAAAAGTCTGGAGTGACAGTGACCGCTAATGATAACAATGAACTAATTCCAACTAGAGTTACCACTAGTTGGGATATGTGCATTGCTTATAAAAAATTGAATGCTATTTCTAGGAAGGACCATTTTCCTTTGCCCTTTGTTGACCAAATGTTAGAAAGGGTTGCAGGACACCAGTACTATTGTTTTCTAGATGGTTATTTAAGATATAACCAAATAGAAATTGCACCTGAGGATCAGGAAAAGACCACACTCACATGTCCTTTTGGCACTTTTGCTTATAAAAGAATGCCATTTGGATTATATAATACTCCTGCCACATTTTAACGCTGTATGTTAAGTAATTTTAGTGACATGGTAGAGAGAATTTTAGAGGTTTTCATAGATGACTTTTCGGTTTTTGGTGATTCCTTTAACACATGCCTTGAAAACTTAATAAAAGTCTTCAATCATTGTGAAGAAAAGAACATAGTGCTTAATTGGGAGAAATGTCATTTCATGGTTCTAAAGGAAATTGTCCTTGGCCACATTATGTCATCCAAAGGTATAGAGGAAGATAGAGCCAAAGTTGACCTAATTACCAATCTACCCATTTTCAAATCTGTTAGGGACATTCTCTCAGTCCTAGGTCATGCAGGATTCTATAGGAGATTCATTAAAGATTTTAGTGCTATATCCAGACCATTGTGTCATCTCCTTGCAAAGGAAGCCTCTTTCGAGTGGACTGATGATTGTCATGAAGGACAAGTTAACCAATGCACCCATTATGCAGCCATTTGATTGGAGCTTACCATTTGAAATCATGTGTGATGTTAGTGACTATGCAGTAGGAGCTGTACTAGGACAGAGAAAAGAGAAAAATCCATATGTCATCTACTATGCTAGTAGGACCCTAAACAGCACACAAATGAACTATTCCACTATGGAGAAAGAATTGTTAGCATTTGTCTTCGCGTTGGATAAATTCAGGTCTTACTTGGTTGGATCTAAATTAGTCATCTTCACTGATCATTTGGCCCTTAAGTATCTTCTCTCTAAGAAAGATGCTAAGCCTAGACTACTTAGATGGATTCTTTTACTCCAGGAGTTTGACATTGAGATAAAAGATAAAAAGGGAGTAGAGAATGTTGTAGTTGAACCCTTGTCTCGCCTAGTCCTAACAGAACCTTTGGATGAAGTGCCAATTAAGGATACTTTCCCTGACGAACAACTTTTTCATGTCTCCCATCCTCCCTGGTTTGCTGATATTGCAAATTATTTAGTCACAAGGAAGATTCCTAATTATTGGAATAAATTGGAAAAGCAAAAATTCTTTTCTAATATTAAGCACTACTTCTAGGATGACACATATTTGTTTAAGTACTGCCCAGATCAAATCATTAGGAGATGTGTCCCTGACTTAGAGCAACATAGTGTCATCTCCTTTTGCCATTTAGAAGCATGCAGTGGACATTTTTTTGCACAGAAAACTGCTGCAAAGATTTTGCATTATGGTTTTTAGTGGCCATCATTGTGGAGAGGCACACATGTATTCTATAAATTATGTGAGAGATGTCAAAAGTTAGAAGGAATAACCTATAGGAATATGATGCCTCTAAACCCTATCCTTGTTATTGAAGTTTTTTACTGTTGGGGTATTGATTTCATGGGCCCATTCCCACCTTCTTTTAGCTACATCTATATCTTATTGGCCGTAGACTATGTTTCAAAATTGATTGAGGCTATCCCATGTAGGCATAATGATCATAAAATAGTTGTAAAATTCTTAAAAGAAAATATTTTTTTCTAGATTTGGGACACCTCAAGCTATTATAAGTGATAATGATACACACTTTTGCAACAAACCATTTGAAGCACTAATGAAAAAATATAATATTACACATAAAGTTGCAATACAATATCACCCATAAACAAGTGGACAAGTAGAGGTATCTAATCGGGCTATTAAGCAAATTCTTCAAAAGACTGTAAATCTGGATCGTAAGGATTGGTCTCTTAGACTAACTGATGCACTCTGGGCTTATAGGACTGCACATAGAACCCTGATTGGTGTGTCTCTTTATCGTATTGTATATTGTAAGGCTTGTCATTTGCCTGTGGAATTGGAATATAGAGCCTACTGGGCAATAAAGACATTTAATTTCAACATGAATAAAGCAGGATCACATAGGAAACTCTAACTTAATGAGTTGGAAGAGAGTAAGTAAGAAGCTTATGAGAGAAATAGGATATATAAAGAAAAGATGAAAGTTTTTCATGATAAAAACATAATGAGAAAATCCTTTACTCAAAATTAGAAAGTTCTACTTTACTATTCTAAGCTCCACCTATACTCAGTAAGCTTATATCTCCATGGACTGGTCCATATATAGTTAAAGCACTTTTTCCATATGGGACCGTCAAGATTGAGGATATTAGGATTGGTTATACTTTTAAAGTGAATGGTCAATGTTTAAAGCCTTTCCTAAAATATGAGAATCCAGAAGTTGAGTCCACAACTCTAGAGGATCCTGTTTATCAGGATTCAGTGGATCTGATCCCTTTATACCATATTTTGTATTTTTTTTTCTTTGCATCACCCATATTCTTTTAAGGTCCTACTTTTAAAACATTGAGGACAATATTTCTGTCAGGTTGGGAAGTGTAGAATTCTAGCAAATTCTAGTTTTTAAATTATTTTTAGGTGCTTTCCTTGGTTTAAAATTTTTTTGAAAAAATAAAATTTTTTAGGCCATTTCCTATACTACGATAACAATTTGATTTTCTGAAGTATAATCTAGATAACTTTACCTTATGAATAGAATTGAATATGATTAATTCATTATTTTACTCATTTTCTAAAGTATTCTATGAAAGCAAAGTCTCAGATCACATTTGTATACGCAGTTGCATATAGATAGTCTAGATTGATAAGTTGCTATAACTGAGAGATCCTGAAGAAATTCAATGGAGACCTATAACCTAAGTGAATTTTAGAGCCATTCATTTATTTTTGAGAGGTTATAAATGTTCTCAAATTTTCTTCAGTGTGCTTAAAGAAAATTGATCCCATATTAACCCAGTATAAATTATCCATTACCCATTTTTCTTTGAAAAATAAGTTAGAGATGAATGAAAGAATACCTTTTAGTTATAATAAAAGTGAATATCAAGGAAAGAAGTAATCTTCAAAGTGATTCAAAAGTGTGAAAAGAAAGAAAAGTGTTGAAAAAAAAAAAGTTTGAAGAATGCAAAGAAAAATGGAAAAAGAAATATTTACTTTAGCAAAGTAAAGAAAAATTATCAACTATAGTAGAAGACCTCTACTTATTTTTTTGAAGAAACTTTGAATACCCTTATACCCTTTCTTTGGTACCTTGTCCTAAGCCTATGTTTCATCCCAATTAAAGACTTATTGATTCTAGGATGAATATAGTCTTGATGAAAAAATGAATCGATAGGACCAAAAGAGTGGTATATCTAAATATTCAAAGGTAATGGCATCCATTCCAAAGGGATCAAAACAATTCCTTAGTAACTCCCATTCTTCATGAGTATATGTGAGATAAATTTGTTTTTATTGATTCTTCTCACATAATTAAAAGAGAGATATGATTTGAACCCTCTATTTGAGAGATTTTATTTCTGAGCATATGTCATTAGTAAGTATTAAAGTCAAAATATATCTCAGATGGAGTTCAAAAGTTAGAAGTCTACTTAGATATAAAGATTATTCTATATGTAGACTGTATATGCACACACTCACTCCGAGATCTGAGCTCAAATGGAATATTTTTAGCATATGGGTAGAGTTTTGAATTTTTCAGTCGTATTTATTAGTTTGCTAAAGTTGATAGATTTATTGAAGATAATCATCGGAGAAAAAAATTGGAGATGACCTGAAAAATAAAAAATTTTGAGTTGATTTTTTTCGCATCGTTTGCTAGGGACTAGCAAAATGCTACTTGGGGTGTGTGTTAAGTGTTCAATTTTGGTCAAAATACCCCTAATTTAATATTTAATTAAAGCATTTAGGCCATCAATTTCAAGATTTTACATAAAATATTTCATTTTAGCTTTAATTGGCTATCCAATCGTTGAATTGCAAAATTAACGGTCAGATGATCATTAAAGTTAATCAAAAGAATAATAAATAGTTCAGATGATTCTAATTGGGTCATGTGCATTGTAGATCAATCAACACAGCTTGGATGATCCATATGATCCAGATCAAATCAAGATGAGGATGATGAAGTTTCCTAGAAAGAGAGGAATTTGAAGACTCCCAAGACAGAACAAAATGGAAGAATTGTGGAGTTTTGATAAAACTAGACTTCTACTGGACCCCACTCATCTGTATCTCTCTCTCTCTCTCTCTCTCTCTCTCTCTCTCTCTCTCTCTCTCTCTCTCTCTCTCTCTCTCTCTCTCTCTCTCTCTCTCTCTCTCTTACTCTCTTTTCTCTCTCTCTCTCTCAGACGTCTCCCTTTTTCTCTCATCTCACACCTGTCTCTGTTCTCTCTCCATCTCTCTCTCATGTTTTTCTCTCCCACAATTCTCTCTCTCTCTCTCTCTCTCTCTCTCTCTCTCTCTCTCTCTCTCTCGTTTTCTTCATATACCTCTCTCTCTTCTCTCTACGTTTTTGACTTCTTCACCTCCTTAGGCTGGTGGACTTCTCCCTTCTTCCTTCCACTCTCTACACTCTCGTTTTCATCTCTTTGGCTGGCCAGAGGAGGGCATCCACAAGACGGACGACCTCTCCTCTTGCTCTCTCTTCGTTTCTCTTCTATAGTCCCTCTTTCCTCCTCTGCATTATCCTCTTCCACATCTCATCTGACTTCTTCACCTCCTTGGCTAGTTGAGTCTCATCTAATATCTCTCCATTCTCATCCACACTCTTCCTCTTCTTCTCACCCTTGGGCTGGTTAGAGGAGGCAATCTATCTCTCTCTCATCTTCCTCTATTCGGCTACCTCTTCTCCCTCTCCTTCTCTATTCTCGTTCCCACTTCTCTTCCCCTTTCTCTCCTTCTTGTTTTCTTACTCTCTTCTTCTCTCCATTCCCACGAATTCCCTCTTCACTTCACTCTTGAGCTAAAACGTAGGTGGAGGAAGTTCCCCCACATTCTCTCTCTCTCTCTCTCTCTCTCTCTCTCTCTCTCTCTCTCTCTCTCTCTCTCTCTGACTCTCTCTCTCTCTCTCTCTCTCTCTCTCTCTCTCTCCACCCTTTTCCTCTTCAATCTTCCTTCTTGCTGGACTATAGACAGACCTCCTCTTCTCTCAAGTTTTCTCACTCTCATTTCTCCACTGGTCGGCCTAGGTGCGTGACACACCAAGTAGGCCAAGCATAAACCCAAATTCCCTATTTTCCTTCTCCTGCATCTCTCTCTCTCTCTCTCTCTCTCATCCCAATCACCGGCCAACCTTTGCCAGCTGGCTTGCCCCAGCACTGCCCAGAACCCTCTCTTCTTTCCTCCCCCTATGCCTTCACCAGCCTTGCTCTGCTCTCTTCTCCCTTCTTCTTTCTTCCCCCTTCTGATCCACAGGAGTCTCCCATCTTTCTCTCACTCCTCTCCTTTCTCCAACACACAATCCTTTCCAGGTTTCTCTCCTTCTCTAGCCAAGCAATCCACCACGCATCCAGTCCAAATCTAAAACCTAGGCCGATCGGGATCATTGCACTCCACCCCCAGAACCTGAACCAATCTCCAACACGCTGGAAACCTCCATCGTCGCTAGTCAGATCTGAGGAAAGAAACCCTGATTGGGTTTCCTCCTACTACTCCTTTTCCGTTCCTAGCATTTTTCTCTACCTCCCTCCTCCTTCTTCCTTCTTCCTTCTTCCCCATCTCCTTCTCCGGTTTTCCCCTCCAACAGGTTTTCATTTGGTTTTCGTTAAAAACTAGAAATCCAAACAAATTCCAATTCTGCCCTTGGAAGATCTAAGGAATTCCAACTGTGTCTTCTTTTTAATACTATCTGTGTCCTCAGTTTTATTTACAGATGTGTCCTAAATATTCTGGTTTTACCTTATTCACATTCTACCTATCCAGGGACAATGATATCCAAGGCTACTTGTTTAGTTTTATTTTATGTTTTCTTGGATTTAGAAATTCTGTAAATTGCAGCAATTAAATAAATTGAGGAATTTTATTTTATTGCTAGTTTATTTCTGTTATATTCTTTATTTTTATTTTTATTAATTGAATTTTATGTAAAACTCCAACATTTAAAGCGAGTCCCTGTGGGATCGACCCGCATTTGCATAGCTATACTACAATAGCCCGTACACTTGTGGTTAAACATTAACACCTAGGATCATATGTGGTATGGATATGTTGGGTGAAGCCTATGTGGGCGATTAGATAAAGGCGGGCCTACGGGCTGAGCGAGCTACCTAGTGTGCGAGCTATAGGTGAGGAGCCCTGAAATTAGAATGAGTATTCATTGCCAGCGATACAAGTATAGTGAGACATTCTTAGAGGTTGATTTTACACGGTGCCCTGTTCATCATGACATGCATGTATATTATGATGTGGACACATGTTCTTATTTACTTTTGATGGATGCATATCCATTGTATTTGTCGTGCTTTGCATGTCATGGTGGTTTGATTTGATATGGATTTATTTAGGCGAAAAGCATTTTTTGATTATTATTGTTTTGTTTAGGCTGATGAGTTTTCATGCTTTATTCATTATGGATGCCTAATGATTTAATGTGCATTGTAAATGATTTACACTATGAGATTAGTCATGATGTTAGTATCCTATGCAAACTATTTTATTGCATGTTTTATTTCTTGTAATCACCTACACACGCAATAGCTTGCTGAGGCATTGCTTTGTTTGCAATGCCTTATATTTGGAGCGTGATAGCACTAAGGGAAAGCAGGTGGAGCAACATTGATTGATTGAGGACCATTTGCCATTTTGTACTCCAGAGACTGACTTAGTGTATGTCTCTTTGACTTGTAATTAGACTCTTTTGGGTTGTACATTGATTTTATTATTTGGATGGTATTGGACCCACACTTTTGTATAGTGTACATTTACTTACACATGTGTTTGTATGATATGGTGATCATGGATGGAACCCTAGGGATTATGGACATTTTGTCATTACTATCTCTTTCACAACTGATGTTTTGATTAAACACGATTTTATATTGAGCATGCTAAGTGTACTGATGATTTGATTTTGTTTATTGTTGTGGTTTTGGACTTGGATGACCCTTGGGGTTTTTGTTTTGGACATTTCTCTTGAAATGGTTGTGTTATTTATGTTAAATGCAAGTTTTCTATTTTAGGGATCCTGCCCATTTTTATAAAATGAATTATTATTATTATTATATATATTGGGAAAATATTTTAGAAAACCTGGGGTGTCACAGTTTGGTATCATAGCTAGGGTTTATTCCATCTTCACCACTTGAAGGGTCCAATTAAATTGATAGCCCATGAGTTCATGTTGAGACTGAGATAGGAGGATACTTATAAGATGTAACATTGAAATATTGACAGATGGCTCCTCTGAGGAAGATGAGGTCCACCTCTGCCCCACCTGATGGCACCCTAGCCGAGCCTGCAAGGGCGGGCAATCAAATTGTAGAGATTATGACCCAAGTGTTACGGATTGTTTTACCCCATCAACAATAATAACAACAACTGTCCTATAGCCAGCCCATGATTTTAACTAGTACCACTAAAGGCAAGCAGAGTCTTTATGAAGTAGGGCAATTTGGTGGGAGTAGGAAGCCCTCCCCATTTGCTGAGCTACAACAACCCGAGAATCAACAACAATGAACCAAAAGAGGCAAAACGTCAAAAAGAAAGCGATGTTCTAGGTTTAGAAGAGCCCATCCTGACCTACCTTGTCCTCAAGCTAGATGACATTAGAAACTTGAGCAGGGACAATCGTGATGATGTTACGAGTGTAGGATGGTTAGGCATTTCATTTGAGACTGTCCTAGGAGACAGAAGAATGAACAGGTTGATAATGTGACTCAGACAGACATAGATTTATATGATCATGAATGAAGTTGGTTGTCACCTCAAGGTTGGGCCCATTGAGTAATTTGTGAAGGTTGTAAGTATGTCTATTAGATGAGAATGAAAAAATTCTTGAAAAGTATCGTGAAAATTTTGTATGAACATCGAAGACTTTGATATTACTATGCTGAAATGATCTAGTTCATGATATGTTGGCTAACTTAGTTGATGTGATTAGATGTGTGTATGTTGTTTCATGTTGCAATATAGGGTGGAAATATGACAAAGTTAATGGATGAATATGAACTATGAGGTGAAACTTAATGAGTTCTTATACATATAGAAAATTTGATAGCAAGTCATCAATGCGAAGTCAATACTTATGAATTGTTCTGAGGATTTTACTTCTCATTTGTAGACGCACAACACTTGTGGATATAACAACTATTTTACTATAATAGTCAGTAGTAATGATGTTAATCAAGTGATGAGAAAGGAATGATATCAACAATCTCCTAATTAGGGGATGAGATGATAGAAAAGGTTAAATTAAATACTATACTATATATGGGTAAGATGAAATTGCTTATAAATGATTTACATTCAAGACGAATAGAAGTGACTAGGGGATGACATGACAGAAAAGGTTAAATTAAATACTATACTATATATGGGTAAGATGAAATTGCTTATAAATGATTTACATTCAAGACGGATAGAAGTGATAATGTGATCTCCAATGGCTAGGGAAGTTATTGTGAAAGATCTATTTCATTGGAATTGGAGTTGATTGAGTTATAATTGATTTTGCTAGTTATGATCATGAAATGAATTATCAATTAAAGGAAATCTAAGTACGAAGATGAGAATAGCTAAGATGTAATTATGAGGATTCTAATGATAGTCATATGAGAGGACGTGTTTTCCCTATTTTCAAGATCTTTATCTAGAAGGCTCTTAAGAAGGCCTGTAATGATCAGTATATGGTCATATGAGCAGCTAGTGATATTGTTAGAGATTGCCATTGTAGAATAGAGGAATTTGATGATTTAAGGGTGTTAAGCCTGTTTACAATGCTAAAAATAATTGCTCCAACCCTATCATGAATAAAAGGCTATAGATAGAATTGTTGATTTGTTGACACCTGAATTGTGGAGATAGTTGATCTTAATGTGTTGCATATTAGTGATAAAGGCAATAGACATAGCTTTTATGTTGAGGAAAATTTGCTTAGAGCCAAGGGGGCCAACCTCAGAGACTTGGATGAGGATAATTCAAGTTAGCCCAGTAAGGATGAGAGACTCTTTTATCAACACAGTACATAGGCCATTGAGCCGTTGACATCTGAATGGGTAATGTTGGAATGTGGAAGAGAGAAGGTGCATTGGTTGTATTGATAGGCACTGAGACAATATTGTATTAGAATGATAGACCAGTGCAATAGCAATAATAACATCGATAGCCATCATGACAACGGCAATCTTGGAGGCGCTGTGACTGTGACTATTAGGACGTTCTTTAAAGACTATCTCAGAGGACAATGTGTCAGATAGACTGACACATTGGTAATGATGAGTTATTGCCATTACTTGAGGCTAGTACTAGTCTCAACCCAAGTTATGAAAGGTACTCTCGTGGTTGTTGATAAACACACCAAAGTCCTCCTTGATCTAAGGTCGAGTGATCCTTGTGGTTTGAGTGTTGCATATATATATGAGGTAGTCCGTAGGTTGGAAGTTATGACGCAGATGGGCGAGTTGTTGGAATGTATAAGTACTTCTAGGGAGTACTGGTGAAAATGATGACGAGTGAGGGAATATATATTGATCTTATCCTACTCGATTGATTGATCATAATATCATCCTTGGTATGGATATTGATTATAGAAGGACAGTGGATTGTTGTGAGGAAAGGATCACTTTATGTGTACTTGGAAAATCAGTGACCTCGTGTTTGTGTAGGAAGAGCATCACGGAGGTTTTTGTTATTTTTTCCTTGGAGGTAGTGCAGTATTTTCCTGAGATGCCAAGTTCTCCTTATTAGTGTGACAGTGGATGATAGAGAGCATCCTCAGATTGAGTACTCATATAGAATTCATAATCTTCCCAAGGAGGTTTCAGGATTTTACCCTGTGAGAGATTGATTTGGCATTAAACATAGTGTTATTTTCTAAGGTATCATACTGAATGGCCCTGGCTAAGCTGGAAGAGTTCCAGCTACAAAAGCTTACTGACAAGGGTTTGTTAGACCAAGTGGGTCTTCATGAAAGGTCGTAGTGCTCTTCATGGGAGAGAGACAAAACCTTGTTATTATGAATAGATTTGTTTGTTTGTTAAAATAATAGTGGAGAACTAATATTCTCTATTGTGTATTGATGATCTAATTGATCTATTTTGGTTGGTGCATGATGTTTGTAGAGATTGATTTGAGGTGTGATCACCAGTAGTTGACGATTGTAGAGGGAGACATCTCTTTGGATGATATCGATTGGTGAAATCGATGCACTGACATCATGTATGGATATGACGGGCTAAATTTCTAAAAGTTACTAAGATGAGTAGTGATTTTATAGTGAATGTCATTTTTGAGGAGCACAAAAAACCCTTATGCATTATTCTAAGTATATAAAAGACTCATCTTTTGCAATAAATGTATGTGAGTATAAATTTTGGTCAAAGAAGATGAATTTTCTTAACCGAGATATCTCTATTGATAGAGAGACTATTTATCAAGACTGTGATGAATTGGGACTAGCCAAACTATTGACTAAGGTTGATAGTCTCCTTAGTTTGGCGAACTATTATCGCTAGATTATTAAGTTTTCTAGGATAGTAGTGATATGGATACTGTTTATATTACGTATATGAGCCTAATTTCTCATGAAGGTGAGAAGTGTAACAATAACGTATATTTAATACGAAAGCATTTCCTATGTGTAATCAGCTTTTGAATTATAGCTTATACTTGTGAGTAGCCAGCTGGGGCAGCCTAAGAGGGCGACCGATGAGGGCTGGTGCAAGAGGCATCGACAGGCTTCTGGGTAGCAAGCTTTTAGGTACTCACAATATGATTGTGCCGTGGATTGGATTTTGATTGGTATATGATTGCTTGTTAGTGAGCTCGTATGCTCTAATTTTAATTGGCATATGATTGCCTATTAGTGAGTTGGTACGCTCTAATTTTGATTAGCATATGACTGCCTATTAGTGAGCTGGTATGCTCTGATTTTGTTGGCATGTGATTGCCTGTTAATGAGCTAATATGCACTGGTATTGGTTGGCATACTTTTGCCTATTTGTGAGCTAATGTGCACTGACATAGGCTTGACATGAAATTTTGTATGTATGAGCTGAGATGCTCTAATTGTATTGATAAGGTGATTTACTTATACTAGCTCTGGGATGAGAGTATGGTTTATGCTAATTGCATTGTATGTGGTTATTACACATTCTAACCATAATATAAGTTAATTATTTTGGAAGGGTTGAAATATACCCTGGTTTATATATATATATATATATATATGAGTTGCTAAATGAGGGGATGACATGGCATGGGATTGTTATTGACATTGATGGGGGAAAGTTTTGATATGATATGTAGATCTTATGATATGAGGATGTTTTTAGAATTGTTGAGGAATAACATGGAAAGAATTATGAGAACAAAATCTCTATAATGAGGGGAAGATGTAATACCCTCTATTTTTAAATTATGAAAATGCATAATTTTGTAGAATTTTGGAATTTCATGAAAATTGAGATAATTGGGGCTTTAAAATTTTAGAGATGAAATCACGAACTAAAACCCTAATAATTGAAACATACAAGAGGAATAGAATTCAATGCCACTAAGAAAGCTAGAATCGAAGACCAAACAAAAAATGGCTAATTATTTTAATTTTTCTATTTAATAAAATAAATAAAATGGGTAGAATTGTAATTGCACAGGTGCACTGAAATTCATGATTTGATGGGCATTTATGAGGCAGGGCAATGATTACCAGCATTTATGGTTTGCAATCATTTCTAGAATAAATAAATAAATAAATAAATAAAAACAAAAAAAATAAAAACTAGTATTTATGGGGGGGCTTTAAATGCGCCTCGCCCCATTAACAGCCTACATCATTTTTCTCCTCACATTTACTCTCCCTATCTTTGTTCCTTGTGCCACTAGTGACGATGCAATGATCCCCTCCCTTGCGTGACTGAATTCGCCCTCCCTGGCCGGCTTGACCCGAGGTAGGCCCCCATTCGTTTCTCCCTTCCCATTTCTGGAAATTTTATTGAGTTTTTCCATCTATAGATGCCGAAAAATGACCTGGGTTGCTGTTTTCTCGTGACTATGTATACCTTATTGTTCTGTGAAAATAAATTGTTGAAATAGTCTAGATTGATGATCTAAACCGTTCATTTTGTGCATGATGAACCCAATAACAAACTTGTAAAATCTCATGAAAATCCAACAACTAAGGATGCCAAAAACGTAAAATTTTATAAACGTGATAAAATAGAGTAAAAACCTCAAATTTAGGAAAAATCAGTTGATGGAAGTGTTATAAAATGAAAGTACACATAAATTCAGTCAAAATGATATAAAAATTGCAATATTTGGACCCTGCAGGTGTCGCCGGTGGTGACCAGAGTTTAGTGCATATATGCATCATCTTTGGACAAGATGTAATGCATGTGCATCCCTGTGACGATGACCCACGCAGGGACGTGTTTCAGATGAGCATCACGAGAGCGTTCGTCCTGTTGACTCTGAATTGATTATTTATTTAAAAATTGATTTATTTAGACCATTCATTCATTAAAAGCTCGATTATGGAAGCTACAGAGGTTCAAATCATGATCCGAGATATCCATTGTGTTCATCTCGATGATGTGGACTTAAATTTAGCATGAAAACTTTGATTTGACCACTTTTAAATTGGTCAAATAAAAAAATACGATTCAATAACCTAGATCAAGTTGATCAATGGATGATTAGGCCTTAGAAATTGATTATATGCATCAAACATGAGATGATCTAGTGGATTAGAAGAATAGATCTCTTATGATTGTCAAGAAAAGTGATCTTGACTGTTGATCTAATCAGGTGCCTTAGGACTGGCTGATCAAAGAGCGATTTGACTGTCAGATCTATGTGTAATTGTGAATATACATGTAAATCATTAAACAAACACAAAATTAGATGAATCATGATGAAAATGATTGAAAATGACGATAAGATGTTGCTTATAAGTGATAAAGAGCGATCTAACGGTTGGATTGTCTCCAAACTTCATGAGATGAAAGAGAATGACCCTTTATTGGTCAAGGGACATTAATTGAATAAATCATGACATAGATTGATGATCAAAGATGACAGATGATTGTCTAGATGTTAGAAAAACCAACATCTAGTTCAGGATTTTCCCTAATTGAGGGTTAACTAGATGATCTGAACCATTAATCTAGGATTAACTACGAAATTAGGGAAATCATCACTTGGATTGACTTATTTTTGAGATTTAAGAACACCAAGTGATCAGATGACTTAGTGTGACTTATGATATAACAGGTACGTCAAAGCGTGTGATTTGAGATTGCTTACGTTTCTGATTAGAGTACTGCGTGTTTGATGTAGGTGATTATGTTTAGAATTTTTCCATGATTTTATAGATCACGACGTGTTATTTGAAATCTTTGACGCATGTGTTTTACGCCCTATTGTGTTTTATTGAAATATATTCATTATTACATGTTCGATATCATGATATTTTGATTTATATGATTATCCATGTTTTGACATGTGATGGATGATTTGTTATCATGCCTTTTGACTCTAGTCTATTGAGGTTTATTTCACATAAATGTTTTCCACGGTTTATATCATTTTTTGCTGTTTTATGATGGGTGTTGTTGCTCATATGTGCTATGCTAGGAGAGTATTAGGGTTGACCATCCGCCCTCTGAATTTATATATTATAAACGCTAGCCCTAATATGTGGACAATCGCATGCGGTTTGTGGTAATCATGGGTAGGCCACCCACGCAAGTTTGATTGACTCCCATGTCTCGAAGGATATTAGTCTCTCGTTTCGTTGTCGATGATGAGAAGTAGTGGTTTAAACTTTGGAGTGGTTGCCACTGCAGTATAGTAGTATATACTCTTATTCTGTATGCTCATGTGGTATGGATATATTGGGTAAAGCCTATATGGGCGGCCAGATGTGGGCAGGCCCAAGGGCTGAGCAAGCTACAGGTGAGGAACCCTGAGATCATATGTGGTATGATGTGTTAGGTGAAGCCTATGTGAGTGGGGAGATGTGGCAGGCCTATGGGGCGAGCGAGTTACCTGGTGTGCGAGCTACAGGTGAGGAACCCTAGAATTGGAATGAGTACTCATTGCCAGTGATATGAGTGTAGTGAGACACTCTTAGGGCTTGATTTTGCATGGTGCCCTATTCATCATGACGTGCATGTATATTGTGATGTGGACACATATTCTTATTTACTTTTGATGGATGCATATCCATTGTATTTCTCATGCCTTGCATATCATGGTGGTTTGATTTGATATGAATTTATTGAGGCGAAAAGCATGTTTTGATTATTATTGTTTTGTTCAGACTAATGATTTTTCATGCTTTATTTATTATGGACGCCTGATGATTTGATGTGCATTGTAAATGATTTACTTTTTGAGATTCGTCATGATGTTGGTATCCTATGCCAACTATTTTACCGTATGTTTTATTTCTTGTAATCACCTACACAAGCAATAGCTTGCTGAGGCATTGCTTTATTTGTAATGCCTCAAATTTGGAGCGTGATAGCGCTAAGGGAAAGCAAGTGGAGCAGCATTGATTGATTGAGGACCATGAGGACCATCTGCCATTTTTTACTCTAGAGACTGACTTAGTGTATGCCTCTTTGACTTGTGATTAGACTCTTTTGAGCTATACATGGATGTTATTATTTGGATAGTATTGGACCTACACTTTTGTATAGTATACATTTTCTTACACATGTGTGTGTATGATGTGGTGATCATGGATAGAACCCTAGGGAATATGGACATTTCGTCATTACTATCTCTTTCACCGCTGATGTTTTGATTAGACGTGGTTTTATATTGAGCATGCTCAGCGCATTGATGATTTGATTTTATTTATTACCATGGTTTTGGACTTGGATGACCCTCGGGGTTTTTGTTTTGAACATTTCTCTTGAAACGGTTGTGTTATTTATGTTAAATGCAAGTTTTCTATTTCATGGATCTCGCCTATTTTTATAAAACATATTATTATTATATATATTGGGAACAGGTTTTAGAAAACCAGGGAGGTCAAAAAACCAATAGAGGGGGAGAAGGGGGTTTCCTCTGCATGTCATTGATGCTAGAGATTTGGGTTTTCTGGGTCTTTATCAACACTAGAGAAGGAAGGGAAGGGGAGGTCGAACCAGGGCTGCACGTCGATGTTGGGCAAGTCGAGCGGCAAGGCTGCATGTCGATGCCAATGACAACGAGGGTTCAGATGATGGGGAGGTTGAAGAGAGGGGGGTGGGTTGCTAGGGTTTTCTCTTCCCAATGTCCACCCTTTGTCTCAGCTCATTTTCATACGCATCTTTCCACAAACAAACAAAACAAAGGAGGTGATGTTATCAATTTTGTTCCCCTCTAAATTAGTAAAACTTTTGAATCTTTTCACCTCGATCTCTATTTCACATAAAATTAGTGTCGCTGGAATTGTCTTGATGCGTACATTTCATGTTTTATAGCTCAAGTCCAAATTTTGAGTTTTCAAGGAGGTTACTTTCATGAAATTCAATTTTCATGGAATTAAATTTTGGATTTTTATATCAATTAAAATACACTATAATTTACAAAAAAGGACTTGAAATTGAGGGTTGTTATAAGAAGTGAAATTCTATGAGATTGCAACAAATTAGAAAGTGACTTTGATAAATAGGGGTCTAGAGTTGAAGAGATAGTATTGAAAGAATAGGTTGAAGATCTTGGATGCTCCACCACAAAGCTTCCTTGTTCTTACCTTGGACTACCCCTTAGTACAACTAGACCAAGAGAAAGAATGTGGTACACAACTATTGAGAGGCTAACATAGACCTGTAGGACGAAAGATAGCATACTTACTAATGCCTAGTAGGTTGATTCTAATCGAGACCACTCCCATTAATTTAACTTTGTACTATATGTCAATGTAGAGTCGTCTTAAGTATGTAGTGGAAGGCTAAAAAAATCTCAAAGAAAGTTCTTGTGAGATAATGGACCTCTTAGAAGAAGGTCTCACTTAGCAAGGTGAGAAGAATTTTGCTATTGTAAATATGAAAGGGCAAGGGGGATTAAGTATCTCGCATTGATGAATAAAGATCTTCTAATGAAATGGCTATGGAGGCTAAATTAAGGGCTTGACTATCTATAGAAGTATGTTATTAAAGTCAAATATGGGAATAAGAATTTCTTGGGCCTTAATTCTTCAAAGATGAAACGCTGCTCAATATCACGGACAAATATAGTGGCAGATAGTGGAGTTTTCATGATGAAATCTAAGTCCATGTTAGAAGTGGTAACCATACACAATTCTGCAAAGATGTATGAATGCCTAATAGAAGCCTAAGATGTGTTAACAAAGAAGATCGAATTGGTCCAAGATTTCTTTTAGAATAACAAATGGCAATGCTGTGTGATATTTGCATATTGGAAAAAGCATGTTCCAACTTGAGAAGGAGGAAGTGGAAGAGTGCTTGCAACTGTTGCAATCAAAGGTCAAGTTCAAGTTGAAGCAAGACAAACTTTTCTAGAAAGCACATTCTAGCAGGTGTTTCTCGGTTCAATCAACCTTCAAGTTGCTAAGGGTGCACAGGGATGAGCATTGTAAAGCCAAGTTTATGGGGTGTGCAACTACTCCACTAAGTGTAAGGACATCTAGTTGGATGTTATCAAAGGAGAGGCTCTTACTTTTGATAACTTATAGAAGCGGAGATAGGGAGGCCCATCGTATTGTTAGTATTGCAAATATGCTAAAGATACAGTTAATCACGTCCTTGTTCACTCTCACTTTTCTATTGAAATTTGGAGAGCAATGTTTCACAAGTCAAAATGGATTGAGTGTGCCACAAGACAATTGGAGACTTCTTGATTTAGTGGCTTTTGTGGCAATTGAAGCACTAGTAGCAACATTATTTTCAAGGGAGAGTTTCTTCTACTACAGTAGTCTAAGAGAATTATAACTAGGATGTTGGTGGGTGTCATAAAGCTACGTTTTTCAAGGGTGCAATGCCAATGCTACATGTAGAAGCTGGGATGAGATCAGGTTGACTGTTATCAGTAAGCCTAAACTACTCCTAAGTGGCAAGCTCCTCCAAATGGGTTGCTTAAGTTGAACTTTGATGGTACTAACTTCGGCTATGTCAGGTGTCTTAAGGAGTTGGGGGATTGCTAAGATAAAATGGTGGGAGAAAAGTTTTTCACTTCGCTATGCCATCACCTTTTGATGACACACATTTTGCACAAATTAATGTTGTTCTTTAGAGCTAGACATGTATGTTGCTAGAGAAGTAGTTCGGGTATGATCCAAGGTGATTCGAAGAACGTCATTTGATGGCTTGCCAAGGATATGATCAGGTGTATTGGGACATAATTGATAGCATTAGCATCTTGTTGAGGGTTTTGAATGCTAGGTTGCGTTGTGTACATGAGTTTGCTAATGGTGATGTATATTGCAGGAGAAGTTCAAATGTTAAATTGAGAGAAAGAGATTCTGAACTTTAAGACAAGTACATACAATTAGAAGAGGTGCTTAGAGCTGTGCTAAAAGAGAATATAGCGGGTAATGCTTCTTTATGGCATGTTGTGTTATAGTTGATGCTTTGAAGATTTTGCGTCTTTGGCTTTAGTGTAGCACTGTGCAGTATAAGTTGTCTTTTGTAATCGTGGGCTATTTACTTGCTATGTTACTTGTGACAGAATAGAAGGCTTTTTGTTGTAACAATGGAAGTCCTTTGTTAATGGGTTGCCTTGTAAATTAACCTTAAAATTCAAAAAAGGGGGAGATATTTAGAGCAGTGTACGGGGCAACATCTGCACAGCATCTGCTAGGTGCATGATTTTGTTCACTAGAAACATCGGCTGCCCATATAGTTTAGATGTATCGCCATTTGTCAATTGTCATACACAAACTCCACATTAAAATTCGGTATTCCTAAGGTTGGACTAAGGAGGGACCATATATGAGCTATGCATTCAGAAGATCCAAATTGTTGACCATGTTGGCTATGACCTATATTAGCCTCATTCTCAAAATCTCATATGGTGAATGATCCAAACCATTATTTTCTAGTTCTGTAAAATGCAGCGTTTATTTTACAATCAAAACCAACATATGCTAGGATCATCCAATGGATAAGAGCTTTGGAGGATGATCCATCTAAATAATGGCCAACATTGTCAATTACTTTGGATCTTCAAAAGTTTGGCCTATTTTAGCATCTGAGGTATCGCTACTCTTATTGGAGAGTCTTTCTAGTCATAATTCCGCCGCTAGGACTATCCCATTATATATTATGTATAGTATAATATAACTTCTTCCATATATAAGTATGTGTGCTATGTATTGAAGAAAAATGAGATGCATGCACATTTTTTTCGCTTTCTCACATGGATTCTAGACACATTCAATTTGGCCGTAATCAGATTCCTTTGGTGGCAAAAACCACTTCTATTGAAAATCTCTATGTTATTCATTATCTGGCCTCTTAGTGTTGTAAAATGGGTAGCATGAAATTCCTTTTATTTTACACCATCTATTTTACAACCATAAGAAGCCTAGAAATGAAGGATTTAGAGATTCCCAATAGAAGTGGCTTTGGTATTGGATGAATATGATTGAAGCTAAATCAAGTGAACATATTGGATCTACGATAAAACGAAAAGAAAAAAAGAAATATCATGCATCTCATTTTTCTTCAATATGAAGTATGTACGAAAGGAATTATCCACCCCCTACCTATCTCTAATCGATAGGCAAAGTGAATCAAGAGGATCCTGAAATGGTGATTTTAGCTATAAATTTATTTTGATGAAACGTCATAAACAAAACTCTTGAACATGACATGGCAGAAATACAACCACTCGACCAAAGCCTCACTGATTATCATGCATCCCAAGGGTTCGAACCGTAATGAAGGTAAATGATAAATTGAGGCACCTCTCTATGTTATGCTTGTTTGGAGGTTCGAGGTGACACTTTTCCCTTGTTGAAAAATTTACAACCATTCTACCAAAGCCTCACTGGTTATCATGCATCCCAAGGGTTCAAACAGATAATGAAGGGAAATGATAAATTAAGGCACCTCTCTGTGCTATGCTTTGTTGGAGGTTCAAGGTGGCAGTTTCCCTTTTTGGGAAGATTTCAAGTAAATTTACGAATTAGGATAGTAGGCTTTGCTTTGTAATTCATCAGGGTAAAAAATAAACTAATAATGAAGGAAAATGAGAAATCCACTCCGTGTGTTGGCGACGGTGCATTCCATGCACTGGCATTAGTTTATATTTTCTTATAGTCTTGGTTGATCTAATACCTGCTCGTTTGGTTTATCTAGCAAAATTTAGGTTTCAAATGCTAAATGCCTTTCATATGAGGAACACCTCAGTAGTCCTTGAGACTCATCCCTAATGGAGCCATTGCTCATATTGGATCACCTCGCACAAATTTTAACCATGCCAATTGGTGTTAAGCGCCCTAATAATTCCATCCGAGGTGCGGTTTCTTTTTCTTCGTTGAACATTAGGATTCTTTTAGAGGGAGAGAGAGAGAGATTCGAACTTCTACATTTCAAAAACTCACAGATTTCTACATAGTATGTGCGTATGAAGTAAATGTATAGGTAACAAAATTCAGTACTTAGAAAGCCAAAGCACGTCAAGAACAGCAGAGCTAGCAAGCAAGAAGCAACTGAAGAAAGCAAAAGCAATTGAGACTGCTGCTCGGTCACAGAAGAAGTGCAATGGCTTACAGAAGTCTGGAAGAGCTGAGTGCTTGATTCCTGTACGGTTGAGGTTGGTTACGCCAGCTGCAGCAGAACCCGCACTCATCATTGCATAAGCAAAGGCCTGTCAAAGAAGGGAAATAAGAAGCCCTTAGTACACAATGAACAGTGAAGACCAACTATCATGGCTGTCCCATATATGTCCCACATCTGTTTCTTTGAGCAATCTGGCAGCGTCATTTGCACTCAACAGGAATAACCAGTGTGAAAACCCAGTAGTAAATCCTAATGGTGAATCTTATCACAACTACTCGGGATTCCATTGGTGATTTAAAGTTAAAAGTGGAGCTGGGCCAGTTTCCTGCAAGTACTTCAGGCAAGGGTGTAAGGATGGAGGCCATTTGGCGTGAAATTTTAACACGAGCAGATCAAGAACACGACACAAGTGAACTATCCTGAAAATCAATAGATGCTGTTGGTAGAGAGATAAAAATCCTTGCATAGTGAATTTAACCCCAGCATTCTGCAGCACAGAATAAAGATGAAGTTATTTAAGAACAGACAGACTAAGGTTTTAGGAAGAATGATCTGTATCTTTAAGTAACTCTATCCAGGTCTCATGGCCGGTGCCAATAACGGGGATAAGCTTAGTCGATGAATAATTATGTCCATGACTTGTTGTCCCCAGATAAAACAGCCTCCTAAGGTACAGTTATGCTGCGTGATTCAATCTGATCTGCTAGTTAGTGGCGTCAAGTCGATGCATCTACCGCATTGTTTCTTCACAAATCTTCCCAAAACATGATACTGAACGTCTAGCTAACTGGAAGGAAACCAAGATATCAACTTGGAAACAATGGGCAAAGTTGATGCTTTCTCCGGCTCACTGGTCTTACTAATGTGATCTAGTACCTAAACATTCCTTCAGTCAGGCAGTGAGTCCACTCACTGGAAAAGCACCTTTTCAAGAACTCGTACCTGATCGCCAGCAAATATTAGCCAGGCCTGACTCCGAGAAGGAATCACCGGCAACTTTTTCAACAGCTTGGTTACGTTCAACAGCAGCTGCAGAAGAGAGTGAGCGGCTACAGCGGCCGATATTCCCACCAGAAACCTGCCAGAGGAGGGTAAAATTCAACGAAGTCGGTCGTGGAAATAAGACGTCAAACAAAAGTTTCCAACCGAGGGGTGTCATTATCAAATACAGGCAATCCTTTTTCTCTTGAAACTGTTTGGGGAATCCTAATTGACTACCCGTGAACGTGATTGACCGGCCAGCATGTGACATCATGACGTGAGTTTTTTATTCCATGGGCCCAGTCACGAGTCCTCTATAATTCATGGTTCGGGACATGTAACTGCTTTCTGTCACATTGGGCCTATTTTTGCAGCCGTTGGGCCCACATTCTAGCTATTTGATTCATCAAACTCTGTTTCTAGCTGTAAGACGAGAACCAGGATTATGTGGGTTACGTCGGATGATCCCAGCCACTGTTTTTACAATAAGGTTTAGGATCATCCACAGACTACATCCCAGAGGCAAGACCCACCCCAGATAGGATCGTGAAAATAAATGGTCCATATCTCCCAAAACCATCTGATCTGGGACCCAAAATATTGACCGTCGGAATTGACAGAGAAATGTTAATATTTCCCGTCCATGTGAAATGAATTACTTTTCACCAACAGTGAATTCAGAGTGTTTTTCATAAACACAAAAATCAAATTCATATACCGATTGGTTCATCATTTGTGACATCTACCGATCTGGGGATTACAAATCAGCAGATTCAACGAGCAATTCGTGAGTAAAACAATAATAAGAAGAACATTGTAACTTGATTCAATTCAAAAATGATTTGAAATTCAAACCAAAACTTGAGCAATATTCAATCGAGCAAAGAATAAGGAGGAAAGGGAAGAAGGAGATGAAATGCTCATACTCGAAAGAATCGGCATATGACCATTTGGAAGATACGGGAAAGCTGAATCCATACACAGTCACAGTCGCCTTCTGCTCGGCTGTAACCATAAAAGACATCGCGGTGAGAGAAGAAAATAGGCACACAAGCCTAAGAAGTGTATGCGCGGAATCGGCTTTCAGACGAAACTTCCGGTCATCCCCACCGCCCGTCACCGGCACAAGGGGCCCGCTCATCGTGACAGAATCGGCTGCAGTCTTCGTCTCCGGCATTTGGATGCCGACTTCCGGTGGGCTTTTCTGGCAGCTCGACATACTAGTTTCAGTGGATTTTTGGCGTTGGGCTTGCTGAACGCCTTTTTTCTTCTTCTTTTTTTGCCTTTCTTTTTCAGTTTCGGGCGAAAATGGCGGGCTTTCAAAGGGCGATCGGCGCCTTGCCTCCGTACCGCAACACAGTTTGGAGCAAACGTGGCGGAATCGGGTAGGCCCTGGAGTGGCGCCCGTGACTGTACAGCGTGGATGGTCTGAAGTTGCTTCATCTCGGGAATTTCTCGCTGTTTAGATTCTCACGACTTGAGGCTAACGTGCGCCGAACGAGGAATGCTTAGTCCTGCACACCCACTTTATCATGATGGACCCCACCTTTGGTTCACGAGAACCGTTCATATGATTTCTTTTATTGTAGATGACTAACAATCCTAAACATTGCCAATTGGATGATTGTTTACACAAGCATGGACGATTATAAAAACTACTTGGAAAAGGGTTCAAAATGATTGAATTGGAAGCTCCATTTTTGAAAATCAGAATCATCCGATCTTGGGGATGCTTATCATTCAATATATGGGGACTTAGAGAAATCAGATGAAGGGCCGTGATGAAAAAATGGTGGGACCAGCGCGGAGGCAGCGCTCAGGTAAGTGCTTATTCCTCTTGGCCAATACTATCCAGAATTTGTGTTCGATGTGAAGGTAATATACCACTGATTTGTTGGTGGCAACAAGATGAACGATGGTGATTACTACAAAAATGTCGCTTGGCAGATGATGGGGCCCTCTAAATAGGAAACTGACTAAAGGTCCCACCTTTACATTTCTAGACCAAACACGACCTCCAGATTAGGGTTACCGGGAGAAATAGACAAGATCTTGCGCATGACATGGAGAGAAGCCAAAAATCCCGTGATATTTTCTTGTTTTATATAATTATTTCTATTTTTGTTTATTCCCAGGTGAGTCAAAGCAGGCGATCGTCTTTGCCCCCCTTTCCGGAGGACAATGCAACGTTTCCCGGGCCCACTGACGATCGCAGCCGTTGGATTTCGCCCTTCCTACTAATGGACGGTTACATAGCAAAAAGAGCGAAGGAGGAAAAGACTCAATCAAGCGTGCCGTATTAATTACCAGTGTATGTGGAAGCAAATGAAGACAATTTCAAAAATTCTCTGCTGCAAATCCACATTTAGTGGGACCTCCTTACATGCTTCAATCAGAACTCAACAACGAAGCGAGCAGTGATGCACCTCCCTCTTACGTTATGGGCCCCAATTTATCCAGCCGGTTGATCTGATTTCTGGATATCCCGATGTGTAGTGGCCAAGGGAACAGACTAATTGAATGATCATAGCATCCGATACGAAAGAGGTTTGGTCGTTGAATATGAACCGTTGCTTATACAAAGTTCTAGAATTTTGCTTAGTATCCCTCAAATAAAAGTCTATTACTATAAATGATTAAGAGATTTAGATTCATGTATTGCCATAGGTACAAGGTACCATTTTTTTTTTTTTTTTCCTTTTTTTGGTTTAAAAAGACCCACATTTTTCGTTAACCATATCATACTTTGTGAGGTTAACAAAATACTTTTATTTTTTTCCTTTTTTTGTTGAAAAAGACCCACATTTTTTGTGAGCCATATCATACTTTAAAACAACCCATATTTTGAAGAAAATTCTCATTTTTCAAAAATTTCTAACTTTTTAATAAAATACCAAAATTTACCACTTTTTTCTTTTGTTTACGACTTTACATTCCTTGAACTTTCTATTTCCATTTTCAACTGTATGCTTTTATGATTTTTTTTCTTTTATGAATTTTCAACTTTAGCTTTCTATTTTTTGAATTTTCTTTAAGAGTTCAACCTTAACCTTCAAGTCTCTTATATGTGCAACTCATGGACTTTCTATTTTTATATATTTTAAAAATTTTCTAATTTTTCTACTTTGATTGTTTTCTCTTCTACTTTTTTTCGAAACTTTATTATTTTGTCTGGAAAGTTGGACATTGTGTTTAAATTTGTCTATAATAATATCTCTTTCTATTCAACATAGTAGTTAAGTAGATTGTATATTCACTTTTTATTCTTTATAAATTTTAGAGACTTTCTCAATTTTTTTGTCATTTCTTTTTCAAAATTTTTGACTTTCTTCTTCATCGACATTTTTAAATTTTCTCAATTTTTTCTAAAATTTTGCCATCTCTTTTTTAGTATATTTGAAATTTTTTTAATTTTTTATGACTGTTTTCTTGCCCACTTTTTCTCCAATCCCAACTTTATAACTATGTGCATTGTTCCCAAAGAGAATCAAATACCTTAGGGGTTATCATCTTAATTCATTAGAAATCAATGAGGTGGTAGAACTTAAGAAGAAGAGAAAGATGCAAGGTAGAACAAGATAGAGGATGTAGAATTTGTTGTTTTTCTCTAGATTGCAACAGTGTTCCTATGTTGGTGTTGTGTGGGGAACTAGTGGTCTAAAGATAACACTAAAGTACCTCCAAGTTTCCATGGTGGGCTTTACATACCATTGATCCAAGCCATTTATCTGACACACCTAACTTTGGATATCTCATGGCTAAAAAATCATTCCAAAAGAAAGTCATTGGCTTCCAACACATTGTGTCTTTGTTCCTTCATGGTAACCATTGCTTTGGAAAGAGCTTATGTATCTGGCAAGATGAAAGCATTACTTCTTGGATGCTATTTATTTTCTTTTGAAATAATTTCTAGAACATGAGATATCTAAATTTAGGTTGTGTCAAATGAACAACTTGGATCAATGATATGTGGGGCCCACTATGGAAAGTGGAGGCGCTTTGCTGTTGTTGGGGTTTTGTCACACTCTATACCTATTGGCACGAAATTTTTTACACTTTTGATGGATAGTAAATATATTTTTTACCATGCTTTTGATGTGCATAATCATGAGATAGAGTAATCAAAGGGTCTCTAATTCTATGTTTCAAAAATTCTAAGTGCTATAGGCCAATATTTCAAAGTTTCAGAAGAAAAAATAAGCCATCTCAAATGTGTTTTGTGGCATTTAAACTTTTTTAAAAATTATGACAAGGCCATTGGATGACAGAATTATTTTTTCAAAGACTTAAATTTGGAGTTTTTTTATTGGACATTTAGTTTTTAACAATAATTATCAAGGTATCTGGAAGCAAATAAAGAGATTTTCATCAATTCTTTGTTGCAAATCTACATTTAGTGGGGCCTCCTAACATGGCTCAATCAATAATTCAACAACAATTCTCTCATAAGCTAGGACAAACCACAGGACCTAATGGGAAGAGTAACTTGCAGTGATGCACCTCTCAATTGCATCATGGGTCCCAATTTATCTAGCTAGTTGATCTGATTCTTGGAACACCTTATGTCTAGTAGCCAAAGAAAAATGCTAATTAGACGATTCTAGCATTTGATATGAATGAGATTTGATCATTGAATATGAACCATTGCTCATACAAAGTTATAGAATTTTGGATAGTATTCTTAAAATAAAATTATATTTCCACAAGTGACTAAGAGATTTAGGTTCATGTATTTTCATAGTAACAAGGTACTTTTTGTTTCCTTTTTTTTAAAAAGAATCACATTTTTGTGAGCCATTTCACTCTTTAAAAAGACCCATCTCTTTCAATAAAATACATCTTTTTAAATTCTTTCTAATTTTTAGTTAAAATTCCTTTTTCCTAAATATCAAATTTTATGTCCTTTTCTTTTTTCAAATTTACATTTTTCAACTTTCTATTTTGAAGTTTCTTTTTCCTTTTACAACCGCATGCTTTTACAATTTTTTCTTTAACATTTTATTTCTTGACTTTTCTTTAATAGTTCAACCTTAACTTTTAGGTCTCCTATCTCTGCAATTTATTAAATTTCTATTTTAACATATTTTGAAAAAATTATTATTTTTTCTACTTTGATTATTTTCTCTTCTACTTTTTTCGGTTCTAAACTTTGTTATTTTGTTTGGAAATTATGTTTAAATTTGTTTATAATAGTATATATTTCTACTCAACATAGTTGTTAAGTGGACTATAAATTTTTTATTCCTATAAATTTTAAAAATTCCCAACTTTTTGGCTTTTCTTTTTAAAAAATTTTGACTTGTCCTCCATTGATCTTTTTAAAATTTCTAGATCTTTTCTTTGAATTTCTTGGTATACTGTAAATTTTTTTCTTGCCAACTTTTTCCCAAATCTGAACTTTGTGAGTATGTTTGTTGTTCACAAAGAGAATCAAATACCTTGAGGATTATCATCTTAATTCATTAGAAATCAATGAGGTGGTAGAACTTAAAAACAAGAGAAAGGTCCAAGGTAGATCCAAATAGAATATGTAGAATTTGACCTCTTTTTCTATTTACAAAAATGTTCCCTTTGTTGGTATTCTACATTGTGGAATGTTGTTGTAAAGATAACAATGAGGCACCACCATTTTCTCATGATGGGCCTCACATACCATTGATCCAAGTTGTTTATGTGAGACAACTAACTTTGGATATCTCATGTCCCAAAAATCATTCCAAAAGAAAGTCATTGGCTTCCAACACAGTGTTTTAGTTCGTTCAAAGTTAGGTGTGTGAGACGAACAACTTGGATCAATGATATGTGGTGCCCACCATGAAAAAGTAGAGATGATGCATCGTTGTTGGGGTGCTATCATGTTTTATACCTATTGGCATCAATATCTTTACACTTTTGATGGACAATAAAATAAATTTTTGAGCATTCTCTTGATGTGCATAATCATGCAATAGAGCAGTCAAACTTTTTTAAATGATTACAATAATGCTACTAGCTAGTAAAACTATGTCGAAGAAGACTTAAATTTAAAGTTTTTTTATTGGACTTTTGATTTTTTTCACATCATATCACTGCTACCTATTTTAGAATTCATGGTGGATCTCTGAAAGTTGCTTATGACAGTCCACACAAAGGCTTATAATATACCTAAAGCAGTTTGCTAGATATCCCATAATCAATCTCTCATTTGATAGAGTAGAGGCAAATAACACTTTGAAGAAAGTGTATTTGATACACACTCAAGCCATAAACATTTCACTTTCTTGTATCCATCTCACACTCTCCCTTCAAAATTTTTTACAACAATTTAATATGTTATTTTTTTCTATATTTGTCAACAATCAAGGCCATGAAGCATGACGTGATCAAATTAGATTAGTTCAATGGCACGAATTTCACTCTTTGGTAAGATAATATGAAGTTCCTTAATACCACACTAAAGATATAGTACATGTTAGATCTAAATTTTCAACCATTATAGGCACATACTGCCAATGAGTTAGATGAAAGATGAAAGGAAAGGATCAAGTGACAAGAAGATGAACCGTTATTCCAAGAAAACATTTTCAATGCACCATTAGATTGATTGTCTATGCCGAAATGGAGACCATTAAAGAAATCTATATTGCTTTAGAACAAGCTAGAAGAGAAAGTATGAACAAATATTTAGTTGCAAATATTTTGATTTTAAGATGATTGATGACAAACCATTACATGCATAAGTACATGAGTTGAAGTCTTGGCTAAAAATTCATGTTTTAAAAATAGATATTCCTAAATCTTTCCAAATATGAACAATTATTGCAAAGCTCCCACCTTTATGGGAAGATTTTAGAGAAAGTCTATTTCATAAGAATAAAAAATTTACTACAGAGCAACTTCTTAAACAACTTCCCGTAGAAGAGAAATATCATGTGAGAAATAGGAAAAGATTATTCAAAGAATAATTCTAAGTTAAATGTCATACATACTTCTAGCTTGAATAAGAAATTTTGGAATCCTAAACCCAAGTCCTCAAATTACAACAAGAGAAAGGTTTCAAAAGGAACAATGCCAAAAAGGTCATCAAGTGCTACGCTTGTGGCAAGAGAAGGCACTTTGCTCGCAAGTGTCAATTTGCAACAACTACTAAGAAGCAAAAGACTGAAGCAAGTGCAATTGAAGAATCGATAGTTGCTATGGTAGCTAAAGTTCACGTGGTGGATAAGGAAAATTGATAATAGTAAGAAACTGTGCCTTTGTGCGCATTTTCCCTAAAAGAAGTATGTTTAAGTGGGTGATAGATAGACAAAAAGTCCAAATGGGAAATGAGAGCCAATCTAAGATTTAGACAAAGTCACTATAGATATGTTCTTTACTTCAGGGATGAAAGTAAATCTTGTGAACATAACTTATTTTCTTATTATGTCCATAACAAAAGGGACAATTAAATCGTGTATGATTCTTGCAAGTTAATCTTGACCAAGAACATGATTTTTGTGGCTAAAGGATATTGTAATGGTATGATTAAATTATCTTTGAATAGGGTATCTGATAATTCTACTTATATGATTTAGTCTTCATTTTTATGGCATTTACTATTAGAACATGCATATTATAATGCTATTAGAAATATTATTAAACTAAAGTTGCTTCCTACTGTCTTAATCATGAATCTAAGTATGAAAATTGTGTGAAATCCAAATGTTCTAAAAATACTTTTCAAAGTGTAGAAAGATCTTCTCAAATATGATTTATGTGAGTCAAAAGGAATTCTTACTAGAGGAGGCAAAAGATATTTTATTATAGTTATAGATGACCATTCTAGATAAACGTATGTATACTTGTTAAAAACTAAAGACGAGGAATTTTCTAATTTCATAAACTATAAAGCCAAAGTTAAACATTTACATGACAAGAAGATTAAACTTCTCCATAGTGATGGAGGTGGTTAGTATTTCTCAAATGAATTTTCTAATTTTTGTAAAGAACATGATATTATTCATCAATTTACAACACCTTTTAAATCACAACAAAATGGTATAGCCAACAGGAAAATATTGTACATTAGTAGCAATGGCCAATTCTATTCTTATATATGCTAAATTGCTTTTAATCTTTGGGTGAGGCTTTCCTTCCTAAACAAGAAAGCAAGATATGCAAATTAGTTAAATCTTTATATGGCTTAAAATAAGCACATAAGAAATGGCATGATAAGTTTGATTCTATAATTTTATCTCAAGGGTTTAACCATACCTAATGTTGACAAATGCATTATTCTAAACATTATCATGATTGTATTGTGAATGTCAATTTAGGTCCCCAAGCCCAGATAAAAAAGGAGGGTTTTGTGTCAGGTGTCATCCATCGAGTAAACCTTTTTGAAGAAGTTGGAGATAATTTTGTTATTTTCTCTTCTTATAGCCAAATGAATATACATATGTATATTAGTTTGTATGTAAGAAAAAAGATGATGAAAACCATCTTCAGCTTCAAAGTATGGCAACCTAACATGACATGAATCGATTACTAATATTCCCTTAAGCTAGAGTGTCCCTCATAAGCGATGTGTTGTATCGAATCTCAAGTGCAGTAAAAAATGGGCAAGGGCTATTAGGGCTTTCCCTTAAAAGAGACGCACTACATCGGATCCCGGGTGTAGTGAAAAATGGTAAGGGCTGCTAGAACATTCCCTCAGAAGCAACGCACTGCATTGAAACCTAGGTGCAGTGGAAAGTATACATGGGTTCATGTCATGGGGGTTGAGAAGTACATTGGTAATTAGGATCTCAAGAGCATATGATTTGTATAGCTACATGGAATATAGGGACATTGACAGTTAAGAGTCTAGATTTAGAAGATACAATGAAGTGTAGGAGACTCAACATAGCTTGTACCCAAGAAACCAACTGAGAAGGGACTAAAACTAGAAAAATCGATGGGTATAAGCTCTGGTATATAGGAAAGGATAATAACAAAAATGGTTTAGGAATAGTGGTGGATAAAGAATTAAAGGATAAAGTTGTAGACATTAAAAGAACCATTGATAGAGTTATAATAGTAAAACTAGTTCTAGGAGGGTAGATCATAAATATTATAAGTGCATACACACCACAAGTAGGGTTAAAAGATATAATCAAAAGACAGTTTTGGAAAGATGTGGAGGGAGTCATGTAAGAAATTTCCAATATAGAGGGGATATTTATAGGAGCATACTTAAATAGCCATGTAAGAAAAGAAAAGGAAAAATATGATAGGATACATTGAGGGTATGGTATCCGAAAAAGAAATGAGACCAGGGAAGCTATCCTTGATTTTTCTTTGGAATATAACCTGACCCTTGCAAACACATTGTTTAAGAAGAGGGGTGAACACTTAATAACCTTTAAAAGTGGACTCTATAAAAGTTAAATAGACTTTTTGTTACTTGGGAATACCAAAAGATCAATGTGTAAGGATTGTAAGGTAATACCCAGTTAGAGTTTAACCTCACAACATAAGTTAATGGTTATGGATATCTGCATTAAAATATAGAAGAAAGAAAATAAACTTAATATGTATCCAAAAACTAAGTGGTGGAACTTAAAAGGGGAGAAAATAACCTCACTCACAAATAAGTTGATGGTAGAAGGAAATTGGAACGATGAAATGGAAGTAAACATCATGTGGATTAATATGGCCGAGTTGATTAAGAAAGTGGCAAAAGATGTCCTAGGAGTATGTAAAGGTAAAATGCAATTAGTGAAGGAAACTTGGTGGTGGAGTGAAACAATGTAAAAAGTTATCAAAGAAAATGGGTGTGTTTCAAAGCATGACAAAAGGCTAGAAATAATGAAAACTACGAATATTATAAGAATGCTAAAAAGGTTGCTAAGAGATAAGTAAGTGAGGGTAAACTTAATGCATATGATGATCTCTATAATAGACTAGGATCAAGAGAATGTGAGAAAGTGTTTAAACTTGCAGAAATAAGATAACGAAAGGGTGAGGACTTAGACCATGTTACGTGCATTAGAAGTGACGATCAATGTTACTAGTCAAGGATGATGAGATCAAACAAAGGTGGGAAAGTTACTTTCAAAAATTGTTAAATGAAAATTGCCTTGAGAATATAGGGATTGAAAGTTTGGTAAATCTAAATAACATCGGACATTATATATATGACCGTAAGATTAGAATACCTAAAGTGAAAGAGGCCTTGAAAAAGATGAAATCAGGAAAGGCCTTAGGCCAAATGGTGTACTAATATAGGTTTGGAAGCATATGGGAGATTTTGGAGTAGTTTGGTTGACTAAGTTGTTTAATAAGATTGTAAATAAAAGAAAATGAAGGATGAATCGAGGAAGAGCTCTATTGTACCAATTTATAAGAATAAAGGAGACATACCAAGATGTACTAATTATTGGGGGATAAAACTTATGAGCCACACTATGAAACTTTTTGAAAAAGTGATTAAAAAAATGCTACAACGTGAGACAAGTGTATCGGAGAACTAGTTTGGTTTCATGCTTAGGAGGTCTACCATGGAAGCTACTTTCTTATTAAGATAATTGATGGAGAAATATAGAGAGAGGAGAAAAGACCTCCACATGGTCTTTATTGACTTAGAGAAAGCTTATGATAGGGTTGCTAAAGAGTTAATATGGAGGTGTTGGGCAAGAAAGGTGTTTTGCTAGGATATATAGACACAATTAAAGATATGTATGCGGGAGCAGTAACAAATGTTAAGACCACTAGCGGAGAGACTAGTGATTTTTCTATCACTGTAGAATTGCACCAAGGATCAACATTGAGCCCATACATTTTTACATTGGTTATGGATGAGTTAACAAAACATCTGCACGAGGAGATTCCATGGTGCATGCTATTTCTATATAATATAGTTTTAATTGATGAGATAAGGGAGGGTGTAAACACAAAGCTAGCACTATTAAGAGAAGTATTAGAACCTAAAGATTTTAAAATCAGCTAAACTAACATGGAGTATATGGAATGCAATTTTAGTAAGGAGAAAAGTGAGAGTGGAGCACCAGTAAAGATTGATAACCAATAAGTCCCCATAAAAGACCATTTTTGGTACTTAGCATCAATTATTTATGAGAGTGGAGAAATTGAGGGGGAGGTCACCTAAAGAATCCAAGCAGGTTGAAACAAATGGAGATGTGCATCTAAAGTTTTGTGTGATTGGTGAGTGCTACCTAAACTAAAAGAAAAAATCTATAGGATGGCTATAAGGATGGTCATGCTCTATGGATTAGAGTGTTGGACAATTAAAGAACAATCATAGATTAAGTGTAGCAAAAATGAGGATATTGAGATGGATAAGTGGCAAGATAAGAAAGGATAGAATTAGGAATGAAAACATTAGAGGAAACTTAGGGGTAACACCTGTAATAACCCCAAATTTTGAAAATTGATTGAGAAAATCAATTTAGTTTGAATTTTCAAAAATTCTAGGCAGGAATATTAGGTTATTGGAAATTCTCATTTTATAAAGATTAAAACATTATTTAATACTTATAAATTATGAATGTACTGGAAAAACTAATCGAAATGATACTAAGTACATTCAATTCCGAGTTAAAATGAAAAATCCCTAATTTTGACCATTTTTATGAATAAAAGGGTAAAATGATAATTTTACCCATAATCAAGATCTAAGACTTTAATATTTAGAATGTGCTCAGAAATAAAATTCTAACACCACTAAGTACGCTCAATTCTGAGTTCGGGAGAATAAAATAGATTTTTCTTCATAAAAGGACAAAATGGTCCTTTCACACCTCTGTGGGCCCCACAAATGATTCAATGGCCAAAAAATATGTAATGAGTGGTCAAAACACTACTAGCTAATAATGGATAAGGAGGTGGTAGTGGAGGATCCAATGTTAATTTAATATTCAAAAGAATTAAAATATAATTATTACAAGTAATTATGAAAAATGTAAAACACCTATAAATCCCCCCTCCCACACAAAAAATCCTCCAAAAACGTTCATAAAATTTAACATGAAATTACCTCGCTTCCCTTGCAAAACTAGTTCTACATTCATTACCAAATTTCCAAAACTCTCAAAAATCTCTTTACTTTCATTTTCTCTCTCCTCTCTCTAATTGGAACAAGAGACCTAAATTCAATTAGGCACTTTGTTCCAAATCAAATCTCATAAATCTTTCCATTCAGATTATCCTAGACTACCTTATCAACAAAACCACAAAAAAATTTCAAGATCCAACAGTTCAAACAACGAAAAATCACAAGACAAGCGGTTCTTGGGCAATCTTATCATCAAGTCGATATTCTTTTAAATTGGGTTGCAAAACCTACATTTTTCTCCAATCAGGTAAGTGGAAATTCTTTCCACACTTATTTCATGTTAATTTATATAATTTTTATTTTTCTAAAATTAGTTTTATGTTAAAAATAATAAAAATCAAGTAAGGATAAGAACCCTTAAATTCTAGATGATGGAGTGCTCAAATGAAAATTTTGAGCTGTCCAATCGATCCAGAAGCACCCAAAACCCTTAGGTAGAATTTTCATAAAACTTAATCAAGTTTTAAGCCTTTTATTGATAAGGAATTGATTGGATGGTCCAAAAGGATTGTCTGATCTTCCTAAAAAGATCGAATCCTAGGAAGCCACCACAGGACGCCACACGAAAACTCACCCTACGGGAGCATCTCCTCGCACATGCTCCACATGCGACGCTGTCCTAACGGAACGATTGTGCGACAGTGCCGATCTCAGTAACGCATTACGATGTACGTCCTAGTGGTAGGAGTGCGTCGACCATTTCGCCCGACCTGCTCGCTCCTCCCAACTACTCACAGCCGTCCGTTCTGCTGGGCCCAGATCAAATTTGGACCTTCAGAACGACTATGAACTTTAGTCCTTAATTGTGGAGTTATCTGAACTCCAAATTAAGATAAGAAAGAACCTATGGAAAGCTTGTAACGTGTATTTTCTTCTAGAATCATAAAATTGATAAAACTCTTTAACAAACTTTTTGTTTTGAGGAATTAAGATTCTAATTTTCATGATCTTCAAGATCTGAAATCATCAGATTTTGGGGATCTACTGCAATGATAATATAATGTTAAAATCAAGCAATATCCATGATTTATTTTGACAGATCTAACATAAAATGAGGAATCTACCCTTTATGGTAGAAAAATCCTAAAAATACAAAGAGATCCACTTGATCAATAAGATCAAGCATGACCAGACCCTTGGAATGGATTAAGTGAGATGGAATCCATTGAGATCATGGATTAAATGTGACCAAAACAAATGGATATGATCTTTGGACCTTAATGGAGTAAAAGCCCTAAAATTAATTAAAACCCTTGATTAAGAGGAAAAGATCTAAGACCTAATAGTTGGATTATAAGTAAAACTTTCAAATAATCTTAATCTAATTAGTTTACTTGTCTTTTATTTGATAATAGAATTGTAAATGTGATGTTATAAAATTAGGAAGCATGATAGTGTAATTCTTAAAATTTAGCATGCTATGCTCTATATGTTATTAGATTGTTATAATAGGTTGGTAGATTTAATTATCCTAGGGTCATGTTAGTTTAAAATTGGTATTTTAGCTTGATTCCATTTGATTAGCAGTAGAATTTCATATATTTCATAACTTAGAATCATATTAGTCTAAGTATAGTTTTATTTCAGTAGATTAAGTTATATTCATAGGAAACATGTTAGTATGAATTGTTGTTAAACTTATGTTGGATTTATGCTTTAATGTTTATGATTTAATTGTTGTCAAATTTTATTAGTAGATTCAATCGTTAAGTAGTTGCTAAGATATAATGAGCATAAATTATCAAAAATATAAACTAATGAAATATAGAGATTCATGGACAATTAAGATGAGTGAAGGACTTTAACTTAATATTAGTAAGGGCTATAGTTAGTAGGACAATATAAAGATTATCAAATCCTTGGCCCCAACTAGGAAAATAATAAACCCCATGAATGACATTTTAAGTGTTCGTGGATTTAATTAAAATCAATTAGGAATAGTACTTAGGTTTAAAATGCTCATAGGAACCTTATGAAAGGTTGAGCTAAGGTCACTCTAGTGAATGATGAACATGGTGGTTAAAGGGGTTCTCCAACAAAGCCTCACTCTTCCCCTACCTTTCATTGACGTTTGTGAGGTTTAAACACTTCCTTACATGAGGATTGAAGTAACCACTTTGTGTTCAACTATTCAGCTAGTAAGCCTTAGCTAATTGGAAATAAGCGAAGTAGTCTAGACTTAGGATGAAATAAGTTATCTTCAACCAGTAAAACATTAAGTGGTTGAATAATAATAAGAGCATAAAAGGTTAGTAAATTATCTAAACCTAATAAAAATTGTAAGTAAGATAAGGATGATCAAACAAGATCCATAGGATCTTGAATGAACAAGAATAATAATAATCCTAATGTTGTATTTTATTATGTATCTATGTATGTATGTTGTAGACAAATCTAGATAGAGAATCTAAACCCTTGATCAAATATGATTCAAGGAAGAGAACCAAGATCATCCTCCTTAGGGATGATCAAACAACTAAACCTAGATCAAAGAAGAACTAGATGATAGAAGATCTAAGCCCTTAATCTTTATCAACAAGTATAAATTGTTGATCAAAGGATCTATGAAAGATCAAGATCAAAGAAAGGAATACACAAAGGCTTAGAATAGAAAATACTTAGATTTGAAAGATTAGAAGATCATTCTAACCATCAAATCTATTGATCAATAGGATAGACACTATCTCATGAAGATATATCATGATAGAACAAAAGATTTAGATCCTTTATATCTAAGGACAAGATTAGATAAAGAATATAGATACGATAAAAAATATAGGATTATTTAGATTGTATGAATATTGACAGTATGTATATATTTACAGATTTCATACGTTAATCAGGATCATGGAAGATTTGAAGAGATTTACCACTACTTGAACGTAGGAGGATTTTATGAATGCATCTACATGAGAAATACATGTTGAATACATGATCTTATGTCTATAAATGTTGACAGGTATAATGTAAATACTTGTATGAAATCCATTGAAAACCCTTATGATCCAACCAAAACACATATGAAATGGTTAAGTTAGAATTGAGGAAAACCCTAAGTGAATAGGGAATTAGAAGGTATTGCAGCCCTAGATAAATAGACAAATTGTCTGATAAGTATAAAAATCAATACATGGGAATCATTCATATATAATGGTGATCCCTAAACTTATATGAGCATGGGTATCATTCATTGTATATGATGATCCCTATGTTTGAAGTGAAATCCTATCCTCGGTATAAGAATATTAAAATATGAGGATGATGATATAAACTGACAGGACGTCTGATAAGTAAAAAGATTACTTTATATACAAGCATGGAGGCTTGTGGTTTTGTTTTAAAAAGGCGTATGCCTAAGGATGTTATACTATGAGGGTTACGAGGGTTTGGCCACCTGCTCTCCGAAATATGATATATATATATATATGATGATACCGTGCCCAAAGAGAGGCAAAATGTCGAGTGGGGCAATTATGGGAAGGCCACCACTGTGAGGGTCTGTCTCCCCATATAGACATGACATAGATGATTTTCCACACTTGGCATCCGTGGAGTACGAAAGCAGTTATCCGAGCGCTCTGGTATGGATCTCATTGTAGCATAGTAGTCCTTTGAGTATTTTGCATTATGATGTATGGCATAATGAGATGCCGATACTGCCCAAATAAGGGAGTATTTTTCCAACAGAGTCTGGATGATTGATTAACTTAGTGTGTCTGAGTGTGACTATTGATGTTTGAGATATTAATTATTTTTCATGGTTTTGACTGTATACATATATATATATATATACGACATATACAGTATGTATGTGTAAGGATGTACATATATGACAAAGTAAAGAGATTGATCCATTAGTATGAATAATGGGATTATGAAGTATTAGGATTATACTGTCAAATTATTATGCTTCTTGAATCCCCTACCAAGCATAACTTGCTGAGATATTGTAAATGTTTGAATGTTTACAATATCTCAGATACAGAGAAAGAGAATTAGGAGCTCAATACTTAAGAAGATTTGAAAGAATGATCAATCAGGGTATATCCCTTGAAGACATGTATTTTTATTTGAGAGTATTGTATTGTATTGAGAGTTATTAATGCATGGTGAGGTTTGAATTTGGATTATGTAATTTGGACAAGTATTGTACTGATACTCAAGCTGTACTATGAACCACTGGATGGATTCTGGAATTTAATAAAAGTATATTCCTTCAATGGAATTTTATCTTGTACAAAATTCTACTTATGTTATGTATGAAGTGATGACTTGGATTTTACAAAAACAAGTTCTAAAGAAAAGAATTTTCGCTGCTTTGTTTTGCAAAATTTTTTTACTACTAAGGGCGCCTTGCCTTTGAAAAATGTATTACAAAATGCATTACCAAAACCCGGGTTGCCACAACAGCAATTGGTAACAATATGAGGGAGATTAGACTTAGATGGTTTGGACATGTCCATCAAAGACTGAGAAGGGCTCCAGTTAGAAGGAGTGTGGCAATGCAAGTAGAATGTTCTAAAAGGGCAAGGGGAAGGCTCAAAAGAACATGAATAGAAGTGGTGAGAAAATATTTAAAAACTTTAGGACTAAATGAAGCCATAGTACTTAATAGAGGGGAATGGAGGAACAAGATTCATGTGGCCAACTCCTATCTGGATAGGGTCTTGATGATGATGATATGGTAATTATTAGTTCAAGTACAGATTGCATATAAAAGACTAAGTCTACTCTATCTTTTAATTTCAAAAGATCTTGGGGAGCTAGATACCATATTAGGTTTCAAAGTGTATAAAAATAGTGGAGGATACTCATTGAGTTAAACTATTTTATAGTAAAGGTGCTAAAATTATTCAACATCTTCATGTAAAAATAGCACATGCCCCATATGATTAGAGTATTAAACTAGAGAAATGTGAAGTAGAGAGGTTGCATAGCTAGAATATGCTAGTGCTATTAGATGTCTAATGGATGTAATGCATTGCACTAGACTTGATATAACCTTCATTGTTTATAAACTTAGCAGGTTTACTAATAGTCTAAGTATGGAACGTTGGAAGGCTATTGGGAGAGTTCTTGGTTGTCTTAAATTAACCACGAAATAAATTTTATCCTAGGAGAGTTCTTGGTTATCTTCAACCATGGAGTTGGAGTTCATTGCTTTATCAACAATAGTTGAAGATGTAAAGTGGTTAAGAAATTTTTATACATATTCCAATATGTCCTTAACCAATGTCAACCATATTAGTTTATTGTGATAGTCAAGCTACATTAGCAAAGGCTTATCAAAGAAAATATAATGAGAAATATAGACATATTATCTAGACATCTAACACAACAAGGGATTATTGCAATATCATATGTCAAATATTGTGAGAATTTAGCTGATCCGTTCACTAAAGGTCTCATTAGAGAATTGACCCAAATTACATTCAAATTGATGAGACTTCAACTCTTGAGCTCTTATAACCACTAGTAATGGGAAACCAACTTGTTGTTCTATAATTCAAGTCTCAAGTTCAGTGTGGTAAAAACAAGTTATTTATGAGTAGCTGGAATAAACATGATGTAATATTGGCCAATACAGTAATAAACCAAAGGTTTTACCTTATTCAAATACCATTTTATTAGACAAGTGCATAAAAAAGTAATGGATAGCTGTAAAGACTTCGCCTATGAGCATAGGGGTGGTGTTGTCTCTCATGAAATGAGGTTTCTCTTGGGATTTGGTGTTATTATATGTGTGGTGTCTTTGATTTCGTCAAATCAGTTACTTGATTTGAAGGCTTTAGACCACCAGAAAAACCAAGAAAACTTTGAGATGCTTATAGTAAGTAGAGGTTTGCAATCAAAAGATACGTTCATTTATAATTTAGTAGTGATCTAATGATATCAATCGTATTTAGTGGTAGATATTTAACTAATATATTTAATTAAGCAAAGATTGTTCGATTTTACTCAAATATTTTTAATAAGATTATGTCTTTTAAATCATTTTCTTAAAATGAATTGTTCTAAAAGCAATTTTCAAAATTTTCAAATTGAATAGTCTACTTCTTTAGAGGAGTCAACTCTTCCCTAAAGGAATGATATAGAAGGGAGTCACCCTTCACACAGAGGAATTCAAACACTCAAAATCCTTGTCTCCCCGAGAAATCCATGAAAGAGTAGAATCTTGACTTTTTGAAAATTTTTAAATATTGAAGACTCCTTCAGCGTTCATGATTGCCTTTAATGGAGTCTTTTTGCTAGAGGAGTCATTTTTAAGATTGCAAACCTAGATATGAACGTATTGATTATTGGGAAACTGTTTTGTAACTGTTAAAAGTGACTCTTTGGATTTGATTTTAAGAGTTGTCTAAAATCTTTAAATGGTTCTCAAATCTGGTCTTTCAATATAGAAAATCAAAGTTTTGCAATGTTATCTTCTCTGGTTGAACTTTTAATCTCAAAAACTCATTTTGCCTTCACATTAGATCACGGCGTAGCTATTTTAGAATCGGGGTGGATCTTAAGTTACAACACTCCATATAAAGACTTTATTCCTAAATTAGTTTGCCAGATATCCTATAAGCAATCTATCATTGGAGAGAATTGTCCGGCAAATAATACTTTAAAAAAAAATATTTGATACACGCCGAAGCCATTACTACATTCCACTTTCTTGTCTCCATCTTACACTCTCACTCCAGAAAATGTATAACATAATAGACGGGACGTGCTCTAATTTTTGTTGATGTCACCTTGGGATGCTTTGGGACACCTAATTGGACAGAAATTATCTATCCACGAGGAAATTTTTTAAAGAATATATCTTTATATGTTTTCAGAAAGAGAGTCTTAGCGTAACGGTAAAAGTTGTTGTCGTGTGATCTTGAGGTCATGGGTTCAAGGCATGGAAACAGCCTCTTGGAAAATGCAAGGTAAGGCTGTGTACTTTAGGCCCTTGTGGTCCGGCCCTTCCCCTAATCCTGCTTTGACGGGAGCTTCATGCACGGAGCTGCCCTTTTATCTTTATATGTTTTCACTTAGAGACAACGCAGACACAGTCCACATCAACTGTGATCGGTATGGTTTAGAAAATCTGGTCAACCACAAAAAGCCCAATTCATTGCCGCTTGTCTCGGCATGGTTATATTATTGAACCCCCCTCTAAACAAGAGCTCTCATATTGTCTCCTGAGGAAGAGTTTTAACACTTAGTTTGGCAACCTGGATCAGTACAATTTTCTTTTCTTCTTTGAAATCGATCAAATTCATTAACCAACCAGAAAATTATGTTTTTACAAAACAGCGTTTCTTCTCCTCATCTAATGTATCACGAAACAAGATACAAAAAAGGACAGGCCCAGTGCACTAAGTTTCAGTGCATGCAGGGCCCGTAGAAGGGGTAGACCACAAGAGTTAATAGTACGCAGCCTTATCCTGCATTTTGCAAGAGGCTGTTTCCACACCTTGAACCCGTGACCTTAAGATCATATGACAACAATTTTACCGTTGCACCAAGGCTCTCCTTCGTCATGAAACAAGATATTAACAAGAAATTGGGAGGAGAGGGGATACCTACGCGTAAGTACAAAACATCTATATTTAACCGCCCAGAATGCCAGTTTATCCGCTGCTTGCTTGCATTCCTTGTGCACATGCGTAAAGGTGATGATGCCAATATGATGAATGAGATCATTGATTTTCATTTGATCAGATCACGACGAGCGTCTTTCCTTTCCATGTCATCTATCACGAGCTGGGAGTCTTCTTGAACCTGTTAGAAAGGGAAATTATTTTCAAGTGCTGTCTTGAGTCCGTATACGAGGGCTACCCACTCAACAGTATTACTATATTGTCAACCAATTGGGAAAGCGTAAGCCTAAAGAAGCAACCCCAACGATCCCTAAGAATTCCCCCAGCTTAAGCGAGGCCAGGATTCCCTTTAGACGCACCACCAACACAAAGCTGGGCATAGCCTGTTTGTGGCAAGAGCCACTCGTGAGAAAAACATATTTCTAGTAAAAACAGCGAAACCTTTTTGGTATAGTTCGGGAAAGCTAGGGAAGCCTTGGTGCAAGGTTAGCCATTTCCAAGACTTTTATTCTCCGGTTGCATATGAGCACTTTCATGTTGTAGAAGTCTCCCCATGGACCATCTGGTTTCTTTGTTTCCAAATATGAAATAACATGTAGGCATTAGCCAGTTGCCATAGATGCATTATTCTAAACTTGGATTATCCTTCCTTGAACTCGAAGTGCCAAGTAGCTTTGGAAGGAGATCTGAGGAAACTGAATGCCAGAAAGACTTGCCGTCTGACAAGTTCTAGTGCCCTGCACTGGGAAGAGATGTAATTTGGTTTCCAAGGTGTTATTACGAAAAGGATATTGTTTGGTTTCATCAAACAGTCATCCAAACTGCTTTCTAGCAGGAGATTTTTCATGCCGAAGTTGCCAAAAGAAATGTTGAATGAATGTTGGCATTTAATGTGCCAGATCACATTCCGTGGGCTAGGCCTCTCAATTGGCCCATGAAAAGTGGTGATAAAGTTAGGCTGATTTAACGGTAAAGAATCCACCGTCGGATTGAGCCCATACTAGCTTATCTTTTTATCCGCTGTGGGTTCTAATATTAGAGATGATTTCTTTAAATTCCTCGCACAGAAAACCTAGTTTTCGACAATCCCAGTCAATACCCTGATTGTGAAGTGATCTTTCGTTAAAACAAAAAGGTGAACGCTAGTTTGTGATGTTTACAATGGATTGTGAAGCCCAAATGAAGAGATGTCCAATTGTCAACCCAGAGGCGCGTACTGGTACCACCTCTAACGGTCCACCTAAGTCCATTATGAAGGTGATCCTTCATTAGAAACAATTTCCTTCCAGACAAACGAGGCCTTTTGAGGAGGGACGCAGTCAAAGAAGGTTTTCTTGTGAAGGTATTTAGGCTGGATAAGTTTAACCCAAACAAAGTTGCTGTTATTAATAACATTCCATGCAAACTTAAGTTCAAATGATTCAATCACTTTGGAGAATTTCTTAACAACAAGAACACCCGTGCTTTAGGCAGTTGAACCACATCCCATGTAACCATAAGTAGGCGATGATCACTGTCACGACCATTCCACGGGGTGTTTCCCGAATCCTGTCAAATTCTTGAAGGTATTTGGAAGGCAGAGGGAGAGCTGGTATCCAGGAATACTAGAAAAATCACAGATATGATAAAAGAGCAAGTCTGCCCACTTTAGCTAAAAGCTCTCTCCCAATGAATATAAAGTGCACTCTAGAACCAAATAAGTCATAAGTAAAGGCGTTCCAAGATATCCAATCCATGTTAATCTTTCCTTTGATTTTTACAAAATCTTTGAGGGTTTTAGGGGCTTGAGCACACGTGAATCAATAACAATCCCTTTGCAGCTGAAGATACACAATTTAAGTTGCCACGTTTCATGCGATATCAAGCCGCAGACAACCCCTAGTAATGGTCTTAAATGATCAATGTCAATTAGGGGTGGCAATTTGGGTTGGTGGGTCATGTTTGTGGCGACACGAACACGACACGATTAAAGTTATGGGTCGACACGATTAATAGTCGTGTCAAAAACCTATGACTCGTACACGACCCGGTTCTTAAAAAATTGACACTACATGACCTGTGTAACACAATTAATTAACTGAGTCATGTTGGATGCACGACACGACATGAAACGACTCTATTTTCTATCACGACTTAGTTAAAAACTGCTCCCAAGTGAACGGACCGAACCCAGCCACAAAACGATATAGGATGGTTATTCTACAACCGTCCTATAAAATACAAACGATATAGGATGGTTATATCATAACCGTCCTATATAGTTAACATATAGGACGGTTATGATGTAACCGTGCTATATTCTTGGCAACAGCGTTAAGTAATGAATGTGGCAATTTCTATATCCATGTCCTACAAGGGATCGACTTTCTCTCATTGCTGGTCTGGGCTTTTCTAGTTTAATGTAACTCCATCTGATGCGGTGTAAAAGGGCAGCCCAGCCTTAAGTCTTCAATGAACATTGCTGCATACATGTTCGCATTTCCCACCATGTGGATCGAGACAATATGGTGTTGCTCCAAACAATTAATGTAACGTAAAGACCAAATAAATGAGGAATAGAAACAACGAATTAAGTGAGCATGTTGTGGCATCCCATTGCCTTTTCCGTAGATTAATTTATCCCTCTCTCTCTCTCTCTCTCTCTCTCTCTCTCTCTCTCTCTCTCTCTCTCTCTCTCTCTCACATTAAGTTCTGTTCTGTTCAAAAGTTTTCACCTTTCCATTTAAAACTTAGAATTGCAAAAGGCTAGCATCAGTCAACAGATAAGATTTCCTAGTCATGGTCTTGCACATGAATGGTTTTGATCACCAAAGCCTAGCCCCACTTATGCCTTTATCCATTAGTGTATTATGTCAACTATATAGGACGGTTATGATGTAACCATCCTATATAGTTAAACTATAGAACGGTTATAAACTAACTGTCCTATAGTTTGGTTACTTCATAACCGTCCTATAATTAACTGAACTATATAGGATGGTTATGAAGTGCCAGACTTTCAGTGACTAGTCTGCCTGTGCCGGCAAACGGCCTAGCCTAGGTGCCGGCTTGCATGACAGGGACAGATAGCCTCCTTTCCTCTAATTTCAAACTAGCACGTGGCAACTGGAGTTAATGAAACTTACACTTTAATCATTTGTCAAATATTTTGAGTCCTTGATGTTAGATTCGATTCGTAGGCCTCCCTTGTAGTGGCGGGAAAACAAAATAAAAACTGAAAAAATAAAAGTTTAACTAATTAATAATTATCTAGGTTTACTAAGTCAATCTAGTCTAAGGCAATTGTTTGGCCTTTTTATATCTAAGTAAGCCCAAATTCAATTATTGAAGTCTTCTTATGCTAAAGCCCCTGCTGGGCTAGTTGTTTGTTATACATATAAGTTAAAAGTTATAACCTAAAACTTAGCTACACCTACACACTGTCTTTAATTTTCTTATCAACCATTTTAAGATTAGCTACACATTGTCAGATACAAACGTACAAGTTACACTTAGTAGAAATTAGTTAACCAAGTTTTGTAACTTGTACAAGTAGAAGTAAGAGACTAACTGTCATATATTGTATAAAATTATAAATGCTAATGATTTTCTTATGTTAATTTCACATGTCATCACCAATTGATCTAATATATCTCTTTTTCATCAAATTCATGACTATCATGTATCCAACTCATATAACTTAATATTCGTTTCTCATTTCTAACTCCCAATTGATGATAATAAATTGAGAATAACTCATTCATCCATGATCCATTGATCCATGTAGAGTAAAATTAAGTAACTCCCTTAGTAATATCATTTAACATTTGTGTTTTTTTCTCTCATGATTATTATTCATTTTACCATCAATGCCACTTTTTTTACTATAGAATATAGACCACAATCTATAATTAATTCTAGTTTCACCAAAGTTATCATATCAATATCCCTCTAATTCTCTCTTGATAAGCTTTTGTGTTAATTCAACATATAACTCATATTCTCTGTTCTCATTATCACCTCACCTAATAAGTTAATTATATAACTAATAACTATTCCCTTCAGACCCTTCCTATACTTATTATCCACTAATGAGATAATTACATAACTCTTTCTATACCCATTCTCAACTCTCAAGCTATTGAGTTAATTATATAACTGTTTCTATTCTCATTTAGTCATTCTTACCTAATGAGTTAATTACATGACTCTTTCTTTACTTATTCTATACAACTTTTGAATTGAATATGAGTTACTTACATAACTTTGCTGTTTTAAGCTAATCCTCAATTGAGATTAGATGAGTTAAATACATAACACTTACTTTACTCATCCTCAACCTCAACAGCTATTGAATTGATTATGACAGTATGAGTTACTTACATAACTTTGTTTTTAAGCTGATACTCAACTGAGATGAGTTAATTACATATATGCTCTGTCTTTCTAAGCTCATCCTTAAGGAAATTAAGACAAGTTAATTACATAACTCTTTCTTTAATCTATACTTAATAACTATTTTTTTTAAAGCACATCCTCGACTAAGATTAATTAATAACTCTTTCTTTACTCATCCAGTCATCCTCAACCGAGATGAGTTAATAACATATATGCCCTGTCTTTTTAAGCTCATCCTTAAGGAAATTAAGATGAGTTAATTACCTAACTCTTTCTTTACTCTATACTTAATAACTATTTTTATTTAAGCACATCCTCAACTAAGATTAATTAAATACATAACTCTTATAGCTTATACGACAGTTATGCAAAAACATGTCAACAACCGTCCTATACCTTTCTAATAAATAAAATAACCATCCTATATAACTTATAGGACGATTATAAAAAAACCGTCCTATATTTCATTATATATATTATAGGATGGTTATTTAAAAACCTTCCTATATTGTTCTATATATTATAGGACGATTATATTGTTCTATATATCGTTTTTCACCTTGATCATTTCAAATTTTCAATCTTCCAACAGTCCAAACTACTGAGAAGGTGAAAACGATCATTTCTCTTCGATCTTTCACAAATCTAAGCAAAATAAGGTATGTATTTACAAAAATTTGCAATCTGTATATAGTTCTGTAAAAAACGTAAAAACTAGTACCTTTTTTTAAATTTTTTTTTGTTTTTTGTTAACTATTTTCCATAGATCTTGATGGGTTTTAGTCTGAGAAGGTGAAAACGACCATTCCTCTTCGATCTTTCATAGATCTAAGCAAAAAAAGGTATGTATTTATGAATTTTACAATATATATTTTTTTCAATTTTTTTGTTAACTATTTTCCATAGATCTTGATGGGTTTTAGTTCTATGTGTATAAGAAACATTCCATTTGAGTTTTATACTTCTTTGCTCTAGATTTGAGTTTGTTTTTAGGTTTTTTACTGTTATTCTGAAAAAATCAGTTACAAAAATAAAAAAAAGAGTCATTTTTTTGTATTTCTTCATTGAAATGTATTTCTATCCACATATAGAGCTTTCCCATGTTGTGTATTCATGTGTGATAATGTTTTCATCCTCTTCTTCTTCTTTTTTTGTAATTTAGTATTATTTTGTAATTTTTTAAAAGAATAAGTTACGAAAATTAGGAAAAAAATGTTCTTTTTTATATTTATTAGTTAATACCTATTCTTATCCACATATATAGCTTACTCATGTTTGAATCTTCATGTATTAATGATTTTTAGCTAATTTTTAGCATTTAATCTAATTTTTAGTCATATAGGACGGTTCTTCGTCCTATATGACTTAGTAATATAGGACGGTTCTTCAGGAACCGTCCTATATAATATAACTTGAGTAATATAAGACGGTTCTTGAGAAACCTCACTATATTTTCAACCATTCCATAGGTTAGAATCGTCTTAAGGTGACGAGTACATAGGTCGCGTGTCAAACAAGTCGACATGACGGGTCAAATTGATTGACTCAAACACAACACGATTTTTGGTGTGTCATTTTCGGGGTCACCCGAAATGACACAAACATGATAAGACTCGACCCGAACCCACTAAATTCGTGTCGGGTTCGAGTCATGTTATCGTGTTGTATCATATTTTGCCGCCTCTAATGTCAATGTAAAACAATGTCGAACAGACCTGATATTCAGGGTTCTCCAAGGCATCTGGCTACTCTGAATCACTGGATGTCTAAGCATGCGAATGGTCGAGGCTGAGTTGCCTTCCAGATGGAGTTAAAAATGGTTGCGGATTGATCAGATCACTGGCGCAAGATACCATGCTTCACAGATAATGGCAAGGCAATAGTCTCAAAATAAACACCCGTGTAACATAAACTCTGCCACACTTCTGGGTACCTAATCCCAGTAGAACATGGAAAGCATAACTGATTTTATTTTTAAATGCGAAAATATTACAAGCAGGTAGCGGGCTCGTCTCTCTGTTGCTGGCTGTCCAGTTTCATTGCTAGAGCTGCACGAGCCACTCCACTTGAAAAATCCATCTTTGGGACATTAAAAATTTGGCAGTATAACCTTTTCTCTTTTTTCACAGTAATTTGACACTATAACTTGCTCTAAAAGCCATTTAAATCATATAATAATTAAACGTTCCATGAAGCACATGGATATCTAGGACGAACAAAAGAAGAACCCATCTTCACAAGTGGCTTTCTGTTGTTTTACTTTTCTTTGGTGAGACTGAGAAAGAGGTTTTGGTCTAGAACAAAAACCCCTTGAGACAGAAGCACAGGTACTCCACTTACTAGTATTAGTGAATCTGACCCAAGACAAGGCAGTTATCCATGTACTATCACTGTCACCAGTCAAATGGTGGGACACTTTCATTCTAAGAAACCCCATAAATCTTCAATGTACATCCCTTGCTTTCATGGATCTCTAATAACCGCTGAAAATGCAGCAAGAAAAGAAACAAAAGACGAGAAGCATTTGGGTGATCAGAAAATGTCATCATGTAGGCCTGTTGCTAACCCTCATTCATTCTTTGCCAACCAAATTAACAGAAAATACTCTCCTCTTGATCTTGAGAATCTGACTAAAACCCTTGAGAATCTTCAGAACTAATATTTCTTGCTTCTGCATATTCTCGTCTTTCTTTGTACTTTCCAAAAGTGAGGCAGTGGCAGAGACTTGAGCCTGCAACCTTTGGTTGGAAACAGTGTACCTCGGAAACAAGGTAGGTGCTCTTTGCCCAGCTTGTCTGTATTTATACTAGCCACTTCTATGAAAACCAAACCACCTTTGACATTTAGGGACTTCTAATCTCTAGAAGGCTATGGAAACAATTGAAAGTTCCAATATTCTGCAAAATCAGAATGCTCATTTCACAAAGAATGCAAAATCAAATTGATTATGTAAAGATAGAAGCTATTGAGATAAAAAGAACCATGTTGATCTTGCAAGATGACACGAAAGACTGAAGTGATGCAAAGTAGAGATTATAAGCCTTACCAACATGCATTTGCAGATGTGTTACATTCTGGGATTAGGATAATTATCTTTGCAAAACAAGGAGTCTATGTCATCCGGGGTCTCACAAAAGCAGTTCAGAATCAATCTGCTCAAGATTTGGAAAGATTGCCCTCAAAGTGCTAAAATAAGCAGGTGATTTTGCCTGGAAAATGAGCAGTGAAAGCTTCTGTCAGATGTATAGAATGCAACACGAGACCAAAAGCATCATATACAAGATTCGCAGCATACTAGAATTACAACTTCAATACTAAAGCATTGAGAAAAAACAATGCAGAAAAAGAATAAATCAACTAGTTGAATAATTCACCGCATCAGTTGGGCTTGAGTAAAATGTAAAATAGTTCGCCCAATATCTGGATGTAATCAGAAGTCCTGCTATCTATAAAAGCAGCATCAGTTTGTTTGGGACTTGCCATGCTGTTAAGCAGAGTATAAGTGAACCCTTCTAAGCACTTTACATAGGTTATAAGCAACACTCCTTTTAAGGATTTGATTTCCCAGTAAACTGAACTCATGTCAACAAAGAACAGAGATTGAGTTGTGAGATAAGGCAGAAATGCTCACATCTTACGACTATATATAACCAGTTTGTTGTGTAAAGTAAATATTACGTGAGAATCAACAAAGAGACTATTACATTGCCACTGTTTAACATTGTCCCAGATGTCTATTTAGGCCTTTGTGAGGGGTAGGAAAACTTTTGCTAGTCTGAATAGTTAATAATAACCAGCTAGCTGATTACCTTAGAAGCAAGACCTTGGCCGTTAAATCCACACAAAAGACTATGGGAAGGAGGAAAAAGTAAGATGACAGAAGTTTGAATTGCTCCAATAGTGACCTCATCAACTACTTCCTATTCAAAACAGAAAACAAATATAGTGGCAGGAAGTGTGTCTAGAATCTAGATTCTTACATTGCCCAGATGAAAGACAAACTAGCTCAAGAAGAAAGAAGATGCATGGGATTTAAAGATAATCAGCCATTGAAATGGACCCAATTCAACCAAAAGGAGGCATGTTATAAGCTAACAAAATCTTGAATATCAAACAGGACATTGAGCTTTTCTAGTTGCAAATACTACATGGCTAAGTGAATACATCAGGCAACTCAACAATCGTCTTCACTGATTTCTTTCAAAATCAGAGTTTGGACTCTCAGTATTGCTACTTGAGACGCAAGCCAAGCAAAGTGAACTAGGCCAAGATATCATAATCACTTAGTTTTGATCCTTAAGTCATACACCACAGATGGTTTCCCAGGTAAGTTAAGAAACATACACATGGGTTCCGCTCGAGATAGATGGTTGTAAGCTTCTCCCTTGAACCTGCAACAGCTAACTCAAGGCCATCTAATGAAGCTACTTGGTTGTCATTTAGCCAGAGGTCCTCCAATCTGCAGTGCAAAGTCACAGTTTCAATTACATGAAAACAAAACCTGATAAAGGATCAACTGGACTTCTTTCGTAGTTCCCTACTTTGTCATGTTCCCAATATCATTAACTGCCATAAGTTTATTTGAAGACATATCCAAGATACGGAGGTTCACTAAAGAAGACAAGCCTTCCATCTTCAAAATACCATTATGACTCAAATATAGTTCTTCTAGGCAAACACAACCCTGGAAAATGAAAGTGCTAATCAGGTTAGTAGATGTAGTATTTAAAATAGACATGTAGACCAGGTCAGCAACTACATACTTCAAATCCCAGCATCGATGTTAAACGATTGCTCTGCAAGCTCAATTTCTTGATGGATTTCAGTCCACAGAGGTTCACCATCCGGATACGATTTCGTCCCAGCCAGAGCTCTTGTAAGTTTGTCAAGTTCTGCAAATTCTCCATCACCTGAAATAGCACAATGAATGTTTTCATATGCTTTTCATTTACATCATATTTAGGAGACAGGAATCACCAACCAATTTAAGCACTGATTGTGGAGCAAATAAATTTACAGATTTCTGTTTCTAAACAGCTGTTTATTGTATCTGGAAGTCATTGACACGATGTCAGAATGGATACCCGTAAACAATTTGAACCAAGTTCAAGAATTCGGAGTTCATGCAAGTGATCAAGCTCCTCCATCATTGTCACTTCATTCTTAGAAACATAAAGCTCCTGGAGTGTGCTTGAGACCTTACATAAACCATTCAAGGAAGATATCTCATTGAAGGATACATCAAATATGAGAAGGCTCTTGAAAATGCTGACATCAGGAATTCTGGTAAGATTGTTGTCCCTGAGCACTAGCTCCTAGGAACACAAAGAAACTGCAGGTTAGATAGAAAATATAGCAAAAGATATTCAATTAATTACAGTTTCCATTCGTTATAAGAGCTTAAGCAAGATAACAACAAAAAGGTATGTTCACAATTTTAGATAAAAACTATTATATCATGACTGGATTCACAAGATGCATGTATATCAATCATAAGACATTCAATGTATGATTTGTTCCATAGTGACCCCACAGTTACTGCTGTTCTCTTTGTCCTGAGACTCAATTGCCAAATCCTGGTAGAGTGCAACACATGATCCAAAGTATTTAGCAATGTGTTTTAAAATGAGAAGCATTCAATGAATGAGTATCAGCTTCTCTGAAGCAGTATTGATTATAACTTAACACTACCTGCTCCCTTGGGTTGTAGTATCCACTTCAAGGAAATGCCTACTATAAATGTCAAATGAGTTGTCTCCCACAAGTGCCGTACACTAGAAAAATGTAACTTGTAAATGAAATGGCTCATTATACTGCCAGGCATCACTACACTGCTGCAGTAGGTTATAGGAGATGATGGGGAACACAATCTTTCAGAGAAAAGATTCAAAATGTGGCAAGAAAAATTCTTGATATATCTACCTCATTAGCTAGTCAGTAACATACACAACATAAGGGAACATTAAGGGAACAGCTCCGAAGCATGCAAATAAAGATTTTCGTGAAACATGTTGCTGCTTCTAAACACCAGATTGAAGCCCCTGGTCATGCCTTCTTGGTAAACAAAACAAGAAAAATGACACCAATCAATTCTCCTAGTTAGTTGGATCCTTCTCATAGTTTTGGATCTCATGCTTTAATTAAGTTTTAGCCGACCCGTAATTGCAATCAGGCTTTGATGATGATGATGTTTTACTTGAGTTTCAGGGACTAAAAAAAAGGACTGCAGGAAGTAATACCATTTTCTAAACTAAGTAATGAGTCCTGAAGGCTGTAAGAAGTGCCCAAACTTTGTGCCAGAACTATTTGTGCTTCTCTGGATTTATGAAAGAACATTCACCATAGGGATACTTGGAGTAACATTTAAAGTACACAATTTGGAAAAATGGAGTGCATTTTGTAATTGTCCCAAAAACAACTAACATACAATCTTCTGAAAGCATCTGGTCTTCAAACTTGCTTTTTTGTCATGTAAGTGCAACTGCTCCTGATGGAAGCATTTTAACTTGCACTAGACCGCCAATCTAGTGAGTCACATCATGAATTGGTCACAGCTCAAAAAACAAATGAACCATGCACCCTAATTATCCAATTAGGGGACATTATCTTGAATGTGGATTTGGTCAACCTTTTACTTAATCATCTATTTGCAGGTCCTTTATGCGGTGGTTCAGACCAGCTGATAAGTATGCACTGTGGCACATGGCTCAACAGAAGTGATGCAGTGTCTATGCCGTACAGAAATTTGCGATGTTTTAAATATTTTGGTAAAGATAATTTTCAAACTCTACAGGTCACATCCACAAAAGAGGAGCCTTGGCGCAATAGTTGAGTTGTTGCCGTGTGACCTGGCGGTCACCAGTTCGAGGCATGGAAACAGCCTCTTGCAAAATACAAGGTAAGGCTGCATACAATAGACCCTTTGTAGTCCACCCCTTTACTGGACCCCACATACACAGGAGCTTTGTGCACCGGGCTGCCCTTTTATTTTACGAGTCACATCCACCTTTGGGCTGGAATTCATATCACTTTTGGATGGAGAAAAACTACCTCAGACCTGAGACTTGTGCAACTGGTGGAGGTGCTTTTGCCACTCAAGCACAAGGCCACTGCTTCACACATTCCATATTTACCAAACTAAATACATAAACACAAAATGTAAGAAAGCAAAGGTGTCCACTGCCATACAGGTCTTATAGTGGTTTCTCTTTCCATTCCAAGAACCACTATTCATAAGCTACATTGATAGCCTTCCTCAAGGAGCTTTCTAGCATGTGATGTTCCAAAAAAGCATGCAATTATAAACAAATATGATCCATAGATATGCATATGATCTATTGCATACCCCTTAGTCCTTAGTTCTTACATATACCACAATGTTAAGAATACATACAAGCTCAAGATCTGAAACTGGTTCTTTTGATTCAACTACCTCCATAAACAATTTAAATTCATCGATAATTAGATACTTACAGACATAAACATATGCATGTTTCTGTGCACACGTGTCCTACTGCTGTTTAGAACAAATAAAACACACCACATTGTACCTTGTGGCAGAAACTTTCTTTCCGTTACCAATGTTGAATAATTGGAAGGAAAACTGGAGAGAAAACGAAAGAAAACAAAACAAAGCAAATTTGAGGTAATCTTAGAGTAAGTCAGCCTGAAAAAACAATACATTTCAATCAACTTACCAAACCATTCTTTCATTATTGCCACCATGAATTTACAGAAGAAAAACATTCCAGCAATAACAAAATCTAGAACAGTTAACTTTCTACAACCAACTTGAAACTTAATACACCTCCAGTACAATACATCTATTCCAGAAGAAAAAACACACGCGCTGCAGGAAGAGGAAGGTGACAGATGTCTATTAGAGAGTGGTCAGGTTGTTATACAGTTAGATTGGTTAGGCAGTTGGAGAGGGAGGAGGGGGGAGACTGGAAGGGGGTGTGTGAGGAGAGTGAGGGCCGGCGGGAGGAGATTCCCAAATGTTGTTCTTGGGTGTTACTTTGATGTCGCTGGAGAATTGTATTGAAGGAGGCTGAGCTTGTACTGAATTTAATCAGGAAATTCCAATTCGTTTTTGTCTTCTTCCTTGTAGTTCTGAAACTCTGTCTGCAGTCCCATCTACTGGTATCAGAACCGGTTAATTTGGGGCATGGTTAGAACCCGAATAGAATGCACTGAGAGTATGGAGAAGGAGATGGAAGAGATGCGAGTGGAATTTGGCAACCTCAAGGGAGATCTGGGCCGGATGCAAGATAATGTCACGGCCATGGGGGAGTACTTGTTGGAGATCTGGAATTGGATGTGCCAACGAGATGAGATGGCGGGCAATCCACCACACCGAGAAGGGGAAAGAGGAAAGAGCAGGGCAAACGAAGTGGGGTAAGTTCAAAAGGAGGAAATCTAAACTAATCGGGAATATTGGACTTCCCAGCGACTGAAGTTCATCATCAGAAGCGCAATCTGCTGATCTTCGAAGGTTCGGACCTGTACGGGTGGCTATGCCGAGTAGAGAGATACTTCCAGGTAAACTAGGTCACCGACGGCAAAAAGGTTGCAATAGCCGCCATCTGCCTGGAAGGAGATACACAGCACTGGTTTTCATGGGTCGAATCATGGACACCGTTCCAGTCATGGCTGGCATTCCGAGCAGCCCTCCTCTGGCAGTTCCGTCTGACGCAGACCAATGACGATTACGAATCCCTACTCGATCTCAGGCAAGACAGCTCTGTCGCCGACTACTGTCGACACTTCGAGCTTCTGTCGGGCCCCTTGGTGGACTTGTCCAACAAGCTCCTCAGAGGGGCCTTTGTAAATGGGCTTAAAGATGAGATGAAAGAAGAAGTCTGTATGTTTGGGCCCCACACCCTTAATGGGTTTATAAATCTGGCCCAAAAGATCAAGGGAAAGAATGTGGCACTGGATCGAGTGAAGGCCCATGGAAATAGGTATGGAGGTGGGCCAAAACTCCCAAGACCCACTACCATCCCTACGAGGAGCCTATGCCCAAGAACCAGCTCGCAAGGGCAGAATTGTAATTTCCCCCAAACCCTACCTCGGGCACCTGATGCGACGAGGGAGACGACTGGAATGCGGGGAGATTGGGATTCTAGGGTTAGCAACATTGGCAACGGTCATAGGGACTCTTTACAACGTCTCACTGATCGAGAATTCCAACATAAGAGAGCACTAGGGCTCTGCTATAGGTGCGATGAGCGTTTCACCCCCGGCCATCGCCACAAGAGCCAACAGCAACAAGTTTTATTCCTGGCTGACGACGACAATGAAGCAAGCCCTAAAGAACCTCGAACACAAGGGGAACAGTATCAGTCCAACGGGGAGAACCCTTTGATGGAGATCTCTCTGCACGCCATTGTGGGTCTCACACAAGGCAGAGTCATGAAGCTGAACGGAAACATAGGGCAAACATCAGTGGTGATTTTGATCGATAGCGGGGCTTCGCATAATTTCATTTCCAGGAGTTTGGTGGAGGATCTCCGTTAGCAGTAACTGATACCCGGCTACAAGTCGGGTACGGGCACTGTGTGAAGGGAGCCGGATTTTGCCAGAATGTCACCATCTCGCTACCCAGCGTTGACATTCAATAGGATCTCCATCCCTTCGAGCTACATGGGGTTGATGTCGTCCTTGACATCACCTGGTTGTAGACCCTGGGGGAAGTTGCAGCCAACTACAGAAATCTCACGATGGCATTTTCCCAACAGGGCAAGCGGATTGCTCTGCAGAGAGACCCTGCTCTATCTAGATAGCTAGCAACCCTTAAATCTTTCCTCAAGCTCAAGCCAAGCGATGGGGAAGGGTTCTTGATCGAGTATCAGTGTTCTCCGACCCTCGCTAATGAACAATGAGCCCCGTCGCAGGTTGAGCCCGTCTTGGCGAAATACTCCCACCTATCCGACCAACCCTTGCAATTGCTGAGCAGCAGAATGCAAGAGCATTCTATTCATCTAAAGGAGGGAGCCGAACCACCCAATATCAGACCATACGGCTAACCACACTGCCAAAAGAACGAGATAGGACGGATCATCCAAGAGTTATTGATTACCAGTATTATTCGCTTGAGCACCAGCCCTTTTTCCAGTACTGTTGCTCAAGAAGAAGGATGGGAGCTGGAGGTTTTGCATTGACTACAGGGCTTTGAACGAGATTACTATACCTGATAAGTTTCCAATACTCACAATTGATGAATTATTGGACAAGTTAGGAGGGGCTACTGTCTTCTCCAAATTAGATCTCAGATCTGGCTAATACCATATCCATATCAAGGAGGAAGATATCGCCAAGATGGCCTTCAAGACACACGAAGGACACTACGAATTTTTGGTCATGCATTTCGGCTTAACCAATGCTCCATCTACCTTCCAATCCCTTATGAACGACATTTTCTGCATGCACCTCCGTAAGTCCGCTCTGGTCTTCTTTGACGACACTATCCTGGGGGGTAGCCCAAAATGCCTAGAAAGTCCTTCAGCCCACTCTGACTTAGCTGCAGATTGTGAATTGATGGCTCTCTCCACTGTCCATTGTAAAGGATTGTCAAGATTGGAAGAAGATATACAACAAGACGAAAAACTTAAATCCATCATTTAAGACATCATTGCCAATCCTAACAATCATGCTGGTTTCTCATTGAAGAATGGTCTTCTACTCTTCCAAGACAAGTTGGTCCTCCCAAAATCTTCTCCATGAATTCCCACTTTGCTTACAGAAGTCCATTCAACTCCGATAGGTGGGCATTCTGGATTCTTTTGTACATTCAAGAGGCTCTCCAATCTGATGTTTTGGGAAGGGATGAAGAAAGATATACAGCAGTTTGTTGCCACTTGTGATGTGTGCCAAAGAAATAAGTACCAATCATTAAAGCCACGTGGACTGCTTCAGCTGTTACCCATCCCTGACCAAGTTTGGGATGACATATCAATGGATTTCGTTGGAGGCTTACCTAAGTCACGAGGAGTGGAGACAATTATGGTAGTATTTGACCGTCTTACCAAGTACAACCACTTTTTGGTTCTGGGACATCCATTCACAGCTCAAGACTTTGCTATTCTCTTCGCCAAAGAAATAGTCAAGCTGCATGGTTATCCACGTTCCATCATGTCTAACATGGATCGCCTCTTTATTAGTCAATTTTGGACAGAATTATTCAAACTAGCCGGAACAGTCCTTAAAATGAGCACTGCCTATCACCCTCAAACGGATGGGCAGACTGAAGTCACTAATCATTGCTTGGAGACGTACTTACGTTGCTTCACTTATAGCCATCCCAAATAATGGCCTCAGTGGATTCCTTGGGCCGAATTCTGGTTCAATACAACCTATCATAGCGTTGCTGGAATGACTTTGTTCAAAGCCCTTTATGGGCGCGAACCACCTATCCTAATGCGACTCACTGATGAAGGATCTGTTGTTGAAGCAGTCAATCAACAACTCAGGGATAGGAATATTATCCTACAAGAATTGAAGGGCCACCTACTGAAGGCACAAGCTAGAATGAATTCACAAGCAGACAAGAAATGAAGGGATGTGCAGTTTGTGGTTGGTGAACTGGTTTTCCGTAAGTTGCAACCCTTTAAGTTCAAAAAGCTAGCAAAGAGGCCCAATGAGAAGTTAAGCCCAAGGTTCTATGGCCCTTTTTCAGTGTTGGAACGTGTTGGAGAAGTGGCTTACTGATTGCAGCTACTGCCCTATTTTTCATATCTCCCAACTCAAGCAATCCTAATCAAACTCTTCTTACACACAGTCTCTGCCTGCCAATTTAACTGATGAATTAGAACTGGTTGTTCAACCTGAAGCTATCAGGCGGGTAAGAGTTCTACTAAATGATCAGAAGGAGATCTTGGTTAAATGGCAAGGTCTACCTGAATGTGACAATACTTGGGAACTATGTACTGTCATGGATGCTCAGTTTCCATTTTTCCACCTTGAGGACAAGGTGAAACTGATAGGGGCGGGTAATGATACACCACCAGTACAATACACCTATTCCAGAAGAAAAAACACACGTGCTATAAGAAGAGGAAGGTGACAGATGTCTATTAGAGTGTGGTCAGGTTGTTATACAGTTAGAATGGTTAGGCAGTTGGAGAGGGAGGAGATTAAGAGAGGAGAGGGGGGAGACTGGAAGGGGTGTGTGTGGAGAGTGAGGACCGGCGAGAGGAGATTCCCAAATGTTGTTCTTGGGTGTTACTTTGATGTCACTAGAGAATTGTATTGAAGGAGGCTGAGCTTGTACTGAATTCAATCAAGAAATTCCAATTCATTTTTATCTTCTTCATTGTAGTTCTAAAACTATGTCTGCAGTCCCATCAAAACTGCACGCACTTCTCAGTTAGTTATAACTTCTTACAATTGACATAAAACTAACGCATCTTTTGAGTAACACACTCAAAGACTTTCACATGCAAATGTGAACAAATATGATCCACCAATATGCATATGATGTATTGCAGACCCCTTAGTCCTTACATATACTCATCATCATCAAGACCTTATCCCAATTAGGAGTGGTCACATGAATCTTATTTCCTCATTTCCCTCTATTAAGTATCGTAGCTTTATTTAGTCCCAAAGTTTTTAAATATTTTCTCACCACTTCTATCCAATTTCTTTTGGACATTCCCCTTGCACTTTTAAAACCTTCGACTTGAATCGCCTCACTCCTAACTGGTGCCATTTTCGGTCTCTGTTGGACATGTCCAATCCATCTAAGTCTAATCACCCTCATCTTGTTACCTATTGGTACTACTCCTAAGTTTCCTCTAATTTTTTCATTTCTAATATTATCCTTGCTTGTCTTACCATCCGTTTATCTCAACATCCGCATTTCTTTGACGCTCATCCTATGTACATGTAGTTCTTTAACTGCACAACACTTTGATCAATAGAGCATGGCTGGCCTTGCAACCATCCTACAAACTTTTCCTTTCAATTTTGAGTGGCACATGCTGATTAGACAAAACTCCAGAGGCGCATTTCCATTTATTCCAACCCACCGGGATTCTATAAGTAACCTCCCTCTCAATCTCCCCTCTCTCATGAATCATCGATCCCAAGTATCAGAAGTGTTCTTTTAGGGGGACTTTTTGGTTATCAATCTTTACTAGTGCTTTACTCCGGCTCAATGGTGACAAAGATTTTCTCACCAATTTCTTACCTAGGAGATCATTTATCTCATTTTTGCATAGCTCAAGAAAATTGGCATTCATTTGTGCCAGTCTAGCTTTTGTAGGAATGTTCTTTTTATTAAAAGAATCTTCATGTAGAAGAAACAATGTGCTTTTTGCGATTCCAAAAGGCATATGGTAAATCATTGCATAATTCATTAAAAAAAGAATTTAGAAGTTCTTTGACTTTAAATTGAAAATTATCATTTTGAAGAGTCTTCTTAATATCAAGATAAGCAATCTCTTCACGAAGAAAATTAATTTATTTTTTCTTTCAATAAGATTTTTCTTACTTCATTAAGCAAATGAGTTTTAGGATTTGTGATAAATTTAAAAGAAACCTGTATATTGTCCTTAAAGAAATATATTCCCCAAGGATCAATTTTGAAATTGGCATCAATTGACGCAGAAAAAAAGTCCCTAGTACTATATGATGGTGCAAGTCCTTGACAAGTAAGAATGATGCGAGAATGCACAATTCATTATTGTAAATAAAAGAATTGGTTAATTTATATATTATGTCCAGCTTATTGTTACTTGCTGTAGTAAGACTTTAAGTAGTCTTTTCAAAATATTTTATTGGAATTAATCCTTCTTGTATACAACTAATATTAGTTCCACTATTTACAAGAGCGATTAAGTCAAACTGATACCATTCTGTACCAATGGCGACAGTTATATTAATATACTATTTTTGGAAGTTATTTTTCTGATTGAATCTAGATATTGGGGAGAGGACGGCGTTTCTTCTATATTATTAGTTTCTCCTGTTTCATCATATTCTTTTGAGCTTCAAGATTACTTAATTTTTTTTTTCTATTGAAATATTTTCACTCCTTATTAAACAATTTCTGTTTTAAGAGAGTTAATTTCTCTCTTAAGATCTTGGATAGTAACTGTATGAGGGACAAAAGATTTATTATGTAGTCTTTGGGTTACTTCTAACATTTTATACACTTTATTAGTATCAATTATTTTCATATCATTTTCTCTAACAATTATGAGTATCTTTAAAGAATTATTTTCTTCAGATTTTTGTCTTCTGCTTGATCAGCCAAATCAAGTAAATCTTGTTGAGATTGAGTTAAAAAATTTATTGATAAGTTATTCATCTTAACAATTGATTTCCCATATTAAGCATTTTTATCATTTTTAATGGCATTGTATTTTTCATTACAACATGATTTAGATTATGAAGAAGAAGACTCATAAGTAGAGATATCTGATAATTCTAAGTCCAAAGAATTGAGCATTACTTTGCATAAGGATTTCTTTAACCCTTCATAAATTTCTAATTCTTAAAATTTCCTTTTTTTTATAACATATACTGCATCATGACCAGGTTCTTCACATTTGTAATATTTAATTCTTGACTTATCTTTTTACTATATTTATTATATTATTGGGATCCTTATACCTCTTATATTTATACCTACAATTTTTAGGTTGTTTTATCTTACCTTTATTAGGTGTTTTAATTTTTGGCATATCTACCACAAATTGTTGGGATCTTTATACCTCTTATATTTATACCTACAATTTTTAGGTTGTTTTATCTTACCTTTATTAGGTGTTTTAATTTTAGGCATATCTGTTGCAAATTGTTGGCAGAATTCACCTAACTGCTTTTTATTTGTTATTATTTCTCTTTTTAATTGGTTTTTGAGTTTTATTTTATTATAAAGATTTAATCCTTCATTAATAAAGGCGTATATTAATTACCTACAGGTTAATTGTTCATAAGGTATATTATCTTGATATTTATTCCCAAGAGTTCTCTTAACTCTTTCTGCAAACAAGTATGGAAGTGCTTCTTTGAATTTTTGCTTCCAATGACTATGCATCAATAAGATTAAGGACATGAGCTAAAAAGACATCCTTATACCATAAAAAATGAGTAAGTGTTGGACATCTAAGATTTTGAAGTAAAGCTAGAACATTTTCATATTGATTGGCTATATTGCCTGTGAAATGTTCAACTATTGTACATACAAGTGTATAAACCGCATCTTCTTTTGGTCGACTTGTATGTGGTTCAATTTTTATTTTTGATAAAATAACATTTTCCTAATTGGTGAGAGACAATTATTCCACCATCCTTTAAGATTACTAGTAAATTCTAATATAATCATATTAGTAATGTCTTTGGCAGAATTTCCTTTTTGTTTACACACAGTTGAGTACATTAAAATTTTGTGTATCATTTGAAATATTTGCTTTTCAATCATTCCATCTATGTTTCATTCATAGATAGAATAAGCTCTGTATTCACTTTAATATGGACATCATTTTCTTCAATTAAGATGTCGCCCGGAGTTGGTCTTTTATAAGAAAACCTGTCCAGTCTCCTGGGTTCTCTTTCAATTTTATTAATTTCTGAAAATTGGGTTTGGATTTGTAACACTTTTGTTTTTAGACATATTATCTGAACTTCTTCAAAAGGTTCAATTTCACCTTTTGATTTGGGTGATTCAGACTCAAACCTTTGAATTGAAAGAGTACTAAGTTTTAAATTTTCAAGTCTTTCTTTTATGACTTTTATTAAGTCATGAGATCCATCTTCCATCTTGAAGTTAGTAACTTCTGAAGGAGGATTGATTGAGGGATTCTATTACAGGAGAAGATTTTTTTGGTTTTTTAATATCTTTTTCTTTTCAAGATAGTGAACTATTCTATCTATACCTTCTTCAATCTTTATTAATAGTTTTCCTACAATTTGTAGGTAAAGACTTGTATAGTTGTTCTGTTTTATTATTAGATTTAAGTCTTTAAGACTTTGAACATCTCCTAGTGTAGCATAAGTTGTAGTTTCAAGATCAGGCATATTATCTTGGTTATTAAGTCTAAGGGATTTAGTGGGAAGATAAACTGAAGAAACATATTTTCCCTTCTTAGTGGCCTAATCTCTTTCTATAATATTGAGTTCATTACACAGAAAATAATTTAAAAACCAAGGAACAGATAATATAGGCTCTTTTGTTTTTGAAAATTTTCATAAGACTTATGTATGTATGTATATCATAAATAATGAAGAAAGAAAACTTTAGCAACTCTACATACCTTATTCAACCAAAAGAAGAAGGAATTCATGTACTCAATCTTGAAAGCATAAACTACTTAAATATATTTTTGCCTTTACAAGAAGTGCATAGATTATCATATTTCACATTTAGTTTTCCAAGTTTAGAAGGAAGTAATTCACTCGTTAGTCTTTCCCTTGCAAAAGCTTCCGTAAGAGCCTGCACTTCAACTTCCACATAAAAAATTCAGTTTCAAAACCGTGAATATAGAGTGTATTGGGAAGTTTTCAAGACAAGTTAATTTGCCACTCCAGCATACAGGACAATTCTCCATGATCATTGCACTCTTTCTGATTTCGTTCATTTTTTCATAACAACATCACTCCAAGGCCAACTGCAATTAATCAAGAAATCAGTGTCCTTTTCATATTTTTACACAAACCCCTAGAATGTAAGCAGGGATAAATTCGTACTTGTTCCTGACTATATTTTTAAAGAAAAATGACACAAAAGAATGGGAAATTTGAAGGAAAGACACACTAGCACTCTAGTTTATTTCTTGAAAAAACTAGCCAATAGATAAGAATAGTTTAAGTTTCAATATTCAAATTTACATCTATACGCTTTATATGCTAGAGCCACAAGACTTCAGCTTATCACACCTAGCTCCTTACATAAGAATGTCTTTAAGCTTAAACTTCATATTATGCCTAATGCAATAAGTTTAGCATCATACACCAACAATTATTAAGCTAACAATTTCTAAGCTTGAAATTAACATTTTCATCCTAGATGCCATAGATTCTAGGGCATAACATGACAGCCACATAGTGCGAGAAATGTTAGCATCTAGTAAAACCAACTCGTAGACAAGTTTTTGTCTTAGATAGCACATTTGAGGAATCATTTAGTTAAAAGACACAAATAGCATCGTATATTAATGTTCAATTAGAAAAAGAAAAACCAAAGAAGAACTAAGTTAGCTTGGAGACAATATCAAAAGTTAAATGTTAAGAAGTGGATTATAGATGAGTGGTAATTAGATCCTTATATATTTTTATAAGGAGCTAGATCTCATGTTTGACCGTGAATTGTAGGGCAAAAGTGGGAGGACTGTAAGAACTTAAAACATTTTCTAAACTAAGTAATGGGTCCTGAAGATTAAAAGAAGTGCTAGAATTTATTTTGCATAACACAATAAGTTATTGTCTAGATAATTTGTGGGAGCTTCATGCACTGGGCTGCCCTTTACAATAAGTTATTGTCTATACTATGAAAATCATTGGCCACAAATAATATTTTGAAGGACGTAATTTAGAACATGGACTGCATTTTGTCATTGAGTCCTGACATCACAAAATAAGGAAAGCATTCACTATTAGACCTTTTTCTTTTCCTGTGATGTTAAGTGCTACTGCTCTGGAAGGGGGCGTTTTAATGTGAATTAGACTGTCAAACTAGTGAGTCCAGATCATTATTGGCCATGGCACAAAAACAAAATGAACCAAGCACCCTAACCAGCAAATTAGAGGACATTATTTTGAATGTGAATTTGGTCAGCTTTTTCTTAACTGTCCATTTGCAGGCCCTCAAATTTTCCCTAATATGATGTTCAGATCAACCCATCAGTTTCAATTGAGTTCAATGGATGAAGTGATGAAATGTCTATGTCATACATAAATATGCCATGTTTTAGTATTATTATTACTTTTTTGGCTCAGAAATTTCCATACATAACACACATGTCCTAAACTGACACCTAATCTACGTCTCATATCCACCATTAGGATGGTCTTCATAGTCATGGTCTGAAGATGAGCTTCCTCGAAACTAAGACTTGTGCTCCTAGTGACGTGCCTTTTGCCGAGAAGGCTGCTGCTGAAATATGCCATGTTTACCAAATTAAAGACATGACCACTGAATACGAGAAAGAGGAAAGCATTCAATGCTAGATATAGTTCTGGCAGTAGTTTCTCGTTTCATTCTAAGACCCACTATTCATAAGGTACATCAGTAACCTTCCTTAAGCCAACAGCATTCAATGCAGCAGGTGGCAGACAACAGGGCATTTCCCCTGGAATATGCTTGGTACAGGTTCAAGTCTCCTCTTCCCTCTTTGGCCTGGAGATTAGATATAGGAGAGAGTGTAAGTGATAAGCTTTGCAAATCTTCATTTGTAGCCATAGAAAAAGAAAAAACCTTCCTTTAGGAGCTTCATAGAAACAGAGAGTCCAATGGAAATACGATTGGGAAGAAATAAAATCCAAAAGATGCATTTGATGTATAGTTTTAGTCCTTACAATGTTAAGTACACAAATGAATTGCAAATCTCAAACTGGTTCTTCTTTTGACTCAATTACCTCTATAAACAACTCAATTTTGGTGGTATTCAGCAAATAAAACACACCATGTCATACCTTGATACCAAAAAGGGAACAAAATTGAAATCAGGGCTATGATCAAAGAATGAGACTCGATTCTTACCACTAAATATCAGAAACATACTTGCATATAATGGAAAGAGAAGAAAGAAACAAGAAGTATAGTACTTAAAATCCATAACGATCTTAAACACAACTAAACTCAAGAAGTATATGACAAAACGAAATATGCAACCACTATAAACTCAACTTTTTTTTTAGAAGGGAAATAAAACATCTCTGTTTTCTGCACAAACAAATTGCAACCCTCCATGCCTAAATTAATCGAACATAAAAGCAACAAGGAAGCGCATTCTCGCCTACAAGTATATGGAAATGAATTTCCTACTTTCCCTAATCAGATGATTACTTGATAAGCGTAAAACAAAATTACATTCATAGCAAATAAAATTAATTTTCCTAATTCGGAATTCAATAATCGATATTATCATCAACGAATAATAGCATTAAATGAGAGTAATGGATTACGTTAAGTCCAGAAATGGCGTTCCATTGAGAAATCGGCTCAACGGCAGCATCATCTAATAGATTCTGGCGCAAGCAGAGTTTTTTCAGCTTCGAGAGGAGACCAATACGAGGATCCAACGAGGATAAACGATTTGTAGTCAAGTCCAACTCGACTAAGTTCTGAGGAAGCTCGATTTCTTCTAGATCATGCAGCTGATAGCTTGTTAGATCGAGATAGCAGTTCGATGGATCGTCTCCCATCTCAACTTCATTGGAATCTCCGTCGTTTTCTGTGGATTCTTGCTCGGTATTCTCCATCTCTTCCATCAAAGAAACCCTGAAATTCCAGGGAAAAGGAATCCACAGAAAGAGAGAGGAATATGGAGTTATGGATTCTGTGATCTGTGCATTATTGTGTTCTCTTTTATTTTCAGTTCATGGAACGAGGAAAGCTCTCGTAGGCCGGGGGGGTGGTGGGTTGGGTTTGTGGCGGGTCTTGTAGAAATCTGGAACTCGAATTCGGAACTCAGAACATGGGGTCATGGAGACTTACGGGGGTCGGCCAATTCCACTTATGAATTTTGGGTACAATTTGTTCATTGATCATTTCTACTTACCAATTCCCAGATAGGTTAATTTATCCCAATTCTATCATTGTTCAATTATAGAGATCCTAGAATTGGGTTGTCGTGTAAAAAGATTTCAAAATTGGCTATTCTTGTGTCCTCCTAAAAGGCTCGAGTTGGCCAATTCTTGGGTCGCCCAAGGAAGGAAACTCGGAAGTAACGGGGTTTAATGAGATAACACTCTAAAGGTGTGTGTGTGTGTGTGTGTCTCTCTCTCTCTCTCTCTCTCTCTCTCTCTCTCTCTCTCTCTCTCTCTCTATATATATATATATATATATATTCTTGAAGAAGCAAAGAGTAGGTGATATTTGAAATTACCGTTCCCCATATGTGTGTGTGTGTTAATTTTAGCTATTTAATGTAGGTGGATAGAACAAGTGATATTTGACTGGCTGAAAAAAAGTAGAAAGCAAAAAAAGTTAGAGAAAATAGCAATTAGAAACTTTTTCTCAACCAATCAAATGTTACTTGCACTTTACACATTATTGCTGAAATTATATATATACAAAGGGTAGTCCTGGTGCACGAAGCTTCTGCCTATGTGGGGTCCAGGGAAGGGGCGGACCTCAAGGTCACACAACGACAACTTTTACTGCTACTCTAAGGCTCCCCTTCCATAAGCAATAATTTCGACAAGGGGCCGCATATGGAAGAGCATATAATATTTGATTGGCCAATGAGAAGTTTCTAACTACTATATCCTCTAACTTTTTCTGTTTTTTACTTTTTCCTATCTAATCGGATGTCACTTGCTCTTTGCACCTTCATTAAACAATTGAAATTAACATTACCTGATATATATATATATATATATATACACGCGCGCGCATGCATGCGTAGCATGGATTATACATGTGGAATTCACTTTTCTTACTCAGAGGACGATTGATTTTAAGGAAGTTAGAAACGAAAAGCACTTTTGTGGTGGTTGAACTGGAGAAATCCCTACAATCAATTTCTACCAATCTGAGATTGTCAAAAATTGTTTATTGTGAAGGATAGGAGATTCCTTCTTGAATATTTGCAAGGGAAGATCTCTCATTTCTAAGAGGCGTCGTCTGAATCCATCTCACGTATGCTATCTCTGTGCCTAATAGTTTTTGTTGGGGCTTCGTTTTTTAACATTAGACATTGACGTTTCTGTGTTTTCTATGTTCATTGTCAAAGATAAAGAAGGAGGATTTGTTTATTAGAGGTATATTCCCCCCTTTGTGCAAATAGATGGAAAAATCAGCTTGCTCTCCTACTTTTCAAAAATCATAATTACATCTCGATGAAGGATAGCTGATTTCGACGTCTCCGATTCCATAATTGCCTTTGTTTCCACTTATGCCTAAAGAATCAATTATCAAACAGAACTTCAGATTTCATCATCAACAAGTCCAACATGTTACTCACTGAGAATTTTAATTTTTAATACCCAAGGTCTCATGAAAATGTCTCCAAAACAGCCATTTAACATGGGTTTTTCATTGCCTAGTTGTGGATCCATCTTTTTCTCAAGTTCAGAATCCAACATCAAGATAAAATCCCTACAAAACAATCACATTCAGTATGAGCAATCTCCATGAGTAAACATCCAGAAAAAGCCCATCTCCATTTTCAAAGAAATCATGCATGATTTAAAACAACCCCTTGACAACAGCATAATCCTAGGCTCTATGGTTTTGAGGAAAGACGCCAGCCACTGAAAGTCACCGACAAGGTCGGCGTAACTTTCAACGGTAATAAAACCCAACTAGAGAGAGAGAGAGGAATAATTGTTGGAACAAAATAGCATTGTTGAAAATGGGGTTTTTGACTATTCCATAAGTTCTCCTTCTTTAGAGCAGAAAATGACTTGAAATTTCTAAATTTGGCCTTTAGTCATGGAAATGTCATTGACACCACATGCGCAAGCCACCTTGGTCACACACACACTACTTGCGCCAAATAAACTATCAAAACATGGTATGATTGAAACCAATATTTGAATTTGGGGTACAATTGAGAAAAACAAAGAATCCAGGTTTTTTTTTTTTTTTTTGCATAATTAACCCTATATAGTTTGTTGATCATGTTAAGATACACCACATCCAATGGACTTCATATTATCTATTATACTGTATGATTGAAACATGGTATGATTGCGCCAAATAAACTATCAAACATGGTATGATTCAAACCAATATTTGAATTTGGGGTACAATTGAGAAAAAAAAGAAAAAGAATCCAGGGTTTTTTTTTTTTGTTGTTGCATAATTAACCCTATATAGTTTGTTGATCATGTTAAGATACACCACGTCCAATGGACTTCATATTATCTAGTATACTGTATTGTTACATGCTTTAGTAGCCATGTTAAGAGAAATGCATGATGATGAGAAGGATACAGTCACATGGCAATTTGAGAAAGAGTTTTGAATTATTATGGGAGGCATAAATAATGAAAATAGAGAGAGAAAGAGAGGAAAAGAAATGGGTGGAGAGAAAATAAGAAGGATGAAGAGAAAACAAGAAGCTGCTTCCTTATCTACCTTAAGAGTTAGTTTTCACTTTCCATAACATTTTCTTTGGGTTGTAGAAGCAATTCTGAAAACTATTCTTCATGTCTTTGTTGATTATTGTTTTGGGTAAAGAGGTGGAATTTATGGAAGGGGGTCAAGATAACTAATTGCAAATTAAATTGGATTTAATAAAAAACAAAAAAGAGTTACATGTGTGATAAATTAGGATGTAAAAGTAGAAAGGGATATTAGACCTCTACACCATCTTTTATTTTGAAAAGTAATATAGAGAGAATCTAATTATATATCAAACTTTTTAAAGAAATTCAATTATCTAACTCCCATTAAAAGTAGGAGGAATTCTCTTAATAATAATAATAATAATAATAATAATAATAATAATAATAATAATAATAATAATAATAATAATAATAATAATATATTGGTTTTATTGGCATTCTAGCCAGTTTTTTGGGTTTACTAGTCAATTTGTGTGATGATTTGCAGCCGACGCCCAAAAAACCTAGGAAATCTAGAATTTTGTGAGTTTCTTGCAACAAAACTCTTGCAAAGTTCTAAATCTAGACTCTTTCACCTTGTTTCTTACATGTTTTCACTTGAAAAGGTCTTGTCTACCAATCCAAAAACAAGGGTCTTGTCTACCAACAAAATTAGAGTGTTGTTGACTGATTTTTCCCTGTAGTGAGGTCTTTTTTCTTTCAATTTGACGATAATAAAAATACAAAAAATTGCACAAATGGATTTTCATTCCTCTTTTAATGTTGGTTTTGCATGTCACACAATTCCCTTTTCATGTGCATCAGTCTTCTTCCCATCAGTACATTTACTTGCTCGTCATTTCTCTCCACTGGCGCCACAGCTCATCTTAAGTATATCTAAAAACATTCATGTATTTTCCCATTCAAAATGACAAAGTCTATTTTCCTGGGTCTACTTCTCTAGATTTGGAGTTGGCATTATTTGGAGGTTTCTATTGTGAGATTGTAGTTGAAGGAGTCTGGTTTATGTTTTGTGGTTGAAGAAAAAGAGAGCTAGTTCACTGGAGTTTGAGCCATGAATTTCTATATGTAGTTTTGCTTATTGCTTCAATTGTCTAAACCCAGGTTAAACTCCATAATACTTATTCATACTAATGTAGATCATTATTGAGATTTTTGGGATTCAAAAATGTCATTTGTCCTTCAAATGAATAGAAGTCTTTGTTTTTGTTGCTTTTATTCATCAACTAGACTTTTCTTGTTCAATAATTGTAACGAGTCAAGATTTTTACTCATTCTAGGTTTATATTTTGATGTTTCTAATTTTCTATGGCATTTGATTATTTGCTTAATCTTTCACTTAAGATTTTTATGGCCTTAAACCTTCTTTCCTTTATTTGACGTCTCCTTGGATTATGTGGTCATATTTCCTTGCTATAAAATGAATATGTGTTATTTTTCTCTTGCTCTCTTAGAAAAATAGCTAGTGTCTTGAGGGTTTCAATTTTATTTTGTGAGTTTTTAAAGTAATTAGATGGCCTATTGCTATTTCACTATAAAAAAATTTCAACTATGAAATCAACAAAACCATAAAAAGTTTTCCTTCCACTGAGTGCTTTAATTTCTTCCTCTTATCTTAAGTCGAACTTAGGTTTAGGTTGTTGTTCCATTATCACCTAAATTGCACCTTGTGGTTTCGTAATAATAATTGATGTATTATATTTGTTCAAGTAATTACTTTTATTTCTAAAGTTAGTGAGGACTAGATGATTTATGTGGCAATTTGTCTCTTATCTAAAAGTATGACATGTTAGTAAGTGTATGCCACTTGGTCTAGGTCCTTTAAGAGATTTTCTTTACGGGATTCTAGGCTATTGATCTAATATGCTATTAGTTTTTGTCTCATAGGGTACAACATGTTTGGATTCAAAGTTAACAAATCTAATGAGGAATGGTACTTCATACTTATAATTTAGCTGGTAAGAAACATTAGACTTACAATTTTAGTTGTCAAGTATGATTATCTATTCTAAATCCTATTAACATTAGCATTCTTGTTCTACTATGGCATTGAGCTATCATAGCTATGTGCAAAAAAGAGATCCTCTCTTTCATTAATAACAGGTCATGAATTATGAAACTAAAATGCTTTCTTTGTAGTCTTTTGTGGAGCATACTCATTAGTGTATTTGTATGTAAGCTCGTAGAATTGGCTATATTTATCTACTTTATGACTAATTAAAGAATATCTATTTTAGAGCTTAGACATTTAAATGATTGATTAAAGGGTTCTTACAAGTTTGTATGCTTGCTTTTGGTTATAAGACATGTGTTTAGCATATGTTTGATCATCTACTAAATGAAATATGTGGTTGTAGATGAATGGATCGATATATGAGTGAGTAATTGATAGCCAAGGATTCAATGGCAGCCAAGGGGGTAACAATAGGCAAAGGGGAGGTAGAAAAGCTAGTGTGACATGGAATTCAAGGGAAGATGAATACTCATAGAGGAGCCTATTAACCTAGCCAACAATGGCATAAAAATGTGTGATTCATAATCTTTCTATCCTACCATAGAGTGTCTAGTGTTAGCGAAGATGGGTGATGGGAGAAAAACACTTTAGTTTTCAAGAATAAGGATAAAACATAAAGACACACTTTAGGAGATCAGGAATATTATGAATGCCTCAGGATCATGCTGGAAATCAAATGCCACTCTTTGGTGTGACAAATTAGTTTTGTGTGATTATACGATGGTATTACATTTGTGTTTTGATCGACACTCTAATTTCTATGAGCTTAAGTTCAACTGCATATTCTAACTGATTTTTTCTTATGATAAAAAACTTGGGCATGCCACTTATTTACAAGACTTACAATATTATGTAAACCAACTCATTCTCAATAGAAAAGTGTCAGTTGGAGAGGGACAGATGGGTTTACATGGTTCAAGAAATAAAGGAGATAGAGTTTTTGCTTCACCACCTTGTAGATCTCCTTCTATGCATGTCCTTGATGAAAACAATGGCGGAGACAAAGAGAATAATGAAAACCCGCCTCAAACTATTATGCTACAAAGCAACTTGTTGACGATCACTAAAAAGAACCATCTACTCATGCAACATATGATAGTACATCTTCTAGTGCATCTTTTGGGTCTCATGAGCATAGGGTTGATGATGCATTTACACCTAGAAGGCTCATACATACGGGATTTGATGTGGAGAGTGATAGAGAAAAATTTGTGTTTCAACATGGCAACCTACAAGAATGCATTCAACCCATTGTAAATGCATGTAACAAGGTCTGGCTTGAGAAGTTATTTGAGATTTCAAATCCTCGAGATATTGAAAAGCAAAGGGCTATGCATAAGATGCATTTTTTGTTTACTTACATATGGTCAATACTTGGTCAATGGAAGATCGAGTGGCACATGCGAGGAATCTGTATGATGGACTACTTAACGACTAGTAGCACTTGGTTGTTGGATGTTATTCTAACTTAATAGACTTTGGTTTTGAGATGTTATGTTTATGTAGACTTCTAAAGGGTTATTAGACTTTATGACACTTAATATGTAGGTAAGATGTTATTCAGACTCAAGATTGGTGTGTGATGGTAATGTTTATGACATGTGGTTGTGAGTATTATGTTTAATGGTTATGTATGTAAGATGTTGTGATATTGTTCAAAGTGGTTATATTTTGATATAAAGGGTTGTGTTTGTTTTAATTATTTATTCTTACAAGAATTGTGATTGATATCGTAAACCATTGCCTTTCTTCAAGTAACATTTAATGGTACCCCTTTGGTTTGATGATTTTGTTTGTCGTGATTTTAGTAGGGTGAGCAATATTCTACTTGTATGACTTTTTATCTCAATGGTTAGCAAATAATGTGTATGTCTAATTAGTATGTATTTTAATTAGGTTCATGAGATAAATATAGGCATCTCAGGGATGACTAGAGATTACTACGAGATGTTATCAATGATAATGATGGGGTAATATACTTTTGTTAGCCTAGGATAATACTCTCATTTAAATTACTTGTGTGTGTAAGAAACTCATTTATGATATCGTTAGGATGACTTTTATTTAAACTCAAGTGTGCAAGACAAGTTGCTTCTTTTATATGAGATGACGATTTTTATTTACTTATGTGTGAAAATTTTCATTTGTTCATATCTGGACGAAATTCCTCTTTCCTTTGATATTGTTATATTGTACTTTGTCTTGATCTAAGAAAGTTAAGCTTATTATTATTTGATATGAAAATATTGCCCTATATGAAAATGTAAGATAAATGGATACAAAAGGAATATTGCGAAGCAATTGTCGATGTGGACTTGGTGAATATAGGATACTGACTAGCACTACTACTTGCAATTCGAATAGAAAGTTTTGTTCATGTGCATTGATAGAAAACAAAAGAAGGATGTAACTTCTTCTAGTGGTGTAATGCTTGTTTGTGCCACTTTAAAAGTAAAATAAAGAATTAAATGTGAATTGCTAAACTCATGAAGAAAATAGTAAAGTTGGAGGACCAGTTGGACGCAATATCCAACTATCAGGCTAGTACAAGTGCATTAGTTGAAGGCATGAGTTTGCAACTTGGAAACTTAAAAGTTAGTGAGAGAATGATGTTACTTTGCATGTGTACTTAGCATGCAGTGAATCTGTATAATTTTAACTTGAAAACAACTATTATGACAAGATAGATTATATTGGGATGCAGTTGGGTTACTCTTTCATATGGGTTCACTATATCACAAAAGACAAATTGGTGCCTTTATTGATTATGTAATTCCTTTATTGCATATATAAGATCTCTTATTACAACTACATCATATATAGGTTAATGCCTATATTATGGGCCCACTTATCCATATGGGATGGATGAATTGGTGCCACCTCTATGGATGCCCTACATGCACGTGGACTTACCTTTATGCCTAGTTTAAACAATATAGTTAAAATAATATTATTAAATGAGTAAAATAATGTCCTAAAATTATTAAAAAAATCACTTTAGAATTGCCTAGTATTGATTAAATTAAATAATATTATGGACCCGTTATTTTGCAATTCCAGAATTGGCCGAATATGGCCAAGAATTGGTAAATAACACTTACAAGAATTGGGAAAATCTCTTTTACACCCTTGACGTTAGGGCAAAATATATGTCATCCCGTTTGACCATTCAGCCCCCTATCATGAATTTCTTTTGCACCGCTGTCCCAATAATTATTAAGTCTCTTCTCTAAACAACCAAAGACCTACCGTATGCATCTCATTGTGATATTGTTGATATTGGTTAGTATTAGTCCTTTTTCCCCTTTTCTAACCTACCCATTTGCTTAATTTCTCTAATAGCAAGGTTTTTAGCCCAAAGCAGGATTTGGATCAGTTTTAGTGGTTTCAAAAGTGGCGTTTGGGCTGTGAATGAGGTGGATGGTTTGGATAAAGATGGAGATAGAGCCAAATGATATTGTGAATGTGCTTCACAACCTAAAACTAAAAGTTATAAGGGGTTATGGTTATGATACTTACTAGTTTGTGTATTTCTTTTGGTCTGTATTTCATGGGTTATAGTGTACATACAGAAACCTAGTTTGCCCTAATAAAAAGAAAAAGTGCACTATTATAGATGTATAGTCTTGCACACTTTTGATTTAGATGACCTATAGTTACCTTTTTATTTTAGTACAGTTACAACTTAGAAGTTCAAAGGTTTCTAGATACTCTTTTTAGCCTTTGGCAACGTGCATGATGAATCATTTTAGAGTAAATTTCAATTGGGTCTTTACCAATTTCTCAAGAGGATGGTGGTTCGAATCCATTAAAATATCAATTTTATGATTTTCTTAGCATGTCTTTATCACCATACTAAGAAGTACCACATGCATGTCTAATCTCTCTATTGATTTTGTTGTTGCTTTCTCTGCTTTTGCCTATTTTATGGCTACCTTTGCCCATTTTATTATTGCTTTCTCTGCTTATTGGTATTTATGCTTATGTCTGGAACCAATTAGATGTGCTCTTTGCAATCCAACTTGTAGAATTAGTTTGGTAGAAACTAATTAGCTGTTGTCATCTGAATGCTAGAATCACTCTACATTGGATGATTCCATTTAAGGAAGAGTTATTATAAAACTAATCATCATTTGTTACAAGCAGAATTGAATTCCTTTATGAAAAGCAATACGTATTTCCAACTACAAAAGTTAGAAAAGCAATGAGCTCATTTACAAAGATATTACCAGCTGTGCCACTATTTTAAGCTTTATAAAGTATTATTTCTAAAAAGCACCAAGTTTTGCCTATAGGAGGATGGATATGTCTTGCTATGGAACTTGAAATACAAACACCACCTACACTAGAATCGTTTGATATATCAAATCATTAGATTAACATGAAAGAACTAAAATATAATTAAGCTCTAAATTACCATGGATCAAAGAGAGATTATTTTTACCAAAATATCCATCCCATAATTTTTCATCTACAACAATATGACAATATTTATCATAAACAAAAATTGGTTCTATCAAAATTTGCATGTTTTCCTTATGTTCACAAGAAAAACTCCATCTCTTCAGATGTCAAGAGTAATTTACTTTAAATCTTGTCCCAAGCTAGTATAAAAGTGTAGCTTCGTAATGAGCATCAAGATGATTTAAGTTCAACAAGTCTTTGTTTTATGTCCAACTCCATTGCAAATTCTGCAATGATATTCATTTACATTCCTAGCTTCTATGTCAATTCTCTTTATGTGCAATTGTCCATGATTTCTTTTTACATTAGCAATATCATTCTCATTCATATTCTTCCACTTGCATCCATCAACTACTAGACCTATCACTCCTTCACATGACTCGCTATAATTTGAAAGAGTGAAATACTTCAAACAAGAAAGATTGTAACCCAGATAGTCGAACATGATTGGAGCATGAGAAAGATGGGAGAAAAATTATAGCTAGGAGAAGCAAGAAAATATTGAACTTTAGGGCAAGTGCTGTTCTACCAAAGATTTACTCAAAATGCACTTGGAGTTCGAAATCTAATTTAAGAGACTATAAATAACAAATCCTTGATGCTTTTCCCATCCATGTCATCTTGTTTTCCCTTCTTCTTCAAACCCTTGTTCTTTTCTTTAAAGAAAGTAGTAGAAAGCAATGGCCTAATAAAAATAGTTGGTTTCTTCAAAATCTTAGTGTCTTCTTCAAGTAAAGCATAGTAGCAACATGCTCTCTCTTGCCAATGCCTCGTGTAACAACTTTCAAGAATACGTGCAAAAGTTTATTAGTTTTGTATTTGTCTTGAAATTAGATAGCAAAAATCAACATTTAGATGATTACTTACATTATTCAATTCCTCAAGAGAGAAAGGAAAGAGAGAAGAGAAAGTGGTTGATCGAGTTTTTAATAAGAAAATTCAAGGGTAAACTTGGCAATGTAAGAGGAGAGGGGGGTAAAAGAAATCCATGACAAGGGAATTGATTGGTCAAAGAGTATAGCAAATATTTACCCCTAATGTCAAGGGTGTAACATAATTTTTCCATAAGAATTTGCTAATGACCAAACTCTATAGGCCCCTTAAAGTTCTATTTGAATTTCAAAGTATAAATTAGAACAAATAAAACATCTATTCTAGGAACTCTATTCTAGAACTAAGGTGGTTGATGGACAACTAGGGAATCAACATGCCATATTGTGTTATCAGGTAGCAAACTCTCGACAAATCAAATACCTAGAACTATCCACTAACATGGAGCTTTCATTTGTCAAGATTTAGATGGGGACAATAGTGTTTTACATGTTTAACATTATAGATCAAAAGATAGGTGCATCTAGTGGGCCTAAAATTGCAGAATTACACACACATAAAAAATAAAAAAAAAGGTTTAGCAACTTCACTTTAAGAATTGACAAACTAAAAGGCAATGAAATTAGATTTTGCATAGGCAAAACAAAGATGGAAAATAGGATACTAAGTTAGAATTAAGAAAATAAGCTAGAAAATATGATTAGATTTATATCATCATCATTATTATTGAAAGTTAGGTACACACACATGCATAATCTTGAACCCCGTTCACCAAGGTGAGATACTGAGTTGGAATTAAGAACATAATGCTAGAAAATTGGATTACATTTTAAATTAAGAAAAATAATGCTAAGAAAAGGATAATGTGACACTTTAAGTTTTGGAAAAACATAATTAAATTTTAGTCAAGCTAGTAGAAAATATTGGATTAGATTTTGATTGCAATAAAAAAAAAAAAAAAAAAGCTAGGAAACTCAAATTAGATTTCAACTTACCCAAGAAGATTTGGAAAAATCTAGTTATATGCCCCACCACTACTTTCTTTATTGTCATAATCAGCATTGAGTGCAATAAGGAATTCCAAGTAATGATTTTATTTCTATTATTTGGGAATCAAACAAATGGAAAAAAAAATGCACATCGTCAAGTTATGAGAATTTAGAGTTACAACTTCCATTAAAATTGCAAGTTTAGAAACTCTACACACAAAAAAGAAAAAGAAAAAAAAAGGAACTGGAACTCCAAATTCTAGCATTCTACATCCCATTTGGGAATTGAGTTGATATCTAGCTACTCAAAAATCAAAGAATTTCTTGCACCTGAAAATGTATGTTTCGTTTTGAGTCATTGCACAGGGAACATAAAAAAAAATTCTATAAGCAATAGATCCAATGACCAAAACAAGTTATTATTTTGATTGATGCTAGAAATGCCCAATTGGTATGATTTTACAACCACCATGTATTTGATGAAGGACAAATGAGAAGATGTGAATATCAGCCATGGATGGGCCCATTATGTGCAAAGGATATGGCAACCTTACCTCTAAGATTCAACCAAGCAATATTGATTCATAGCTTAGCTAATTTGCATGATTAAAATCCATGTCTACTTTTTTCTACAATAATGAATGCCTTAAATTGTGTTAAACATATTATATCTTTTAAAGTAATAAACACATCATTCTTAGTCTTTATCAATTTTAAATGAAGAAACATAGCCAAATCTCTTAAAATAATCTGTTAATTCTTAAAGATGAATTTTCTTCGTTTAGGATAATTAATCTCCTTAAAATTGTAGAGAAAATCACTATAAGTGTTGAATGTCAAGGATAATAGAAACTCGTTCCAAAGCCAAGATGAACAATCTCAAAGAAACCTAAAGCACTTTGGTGGTAGTCAATGAGGATTCTAAGGCCTCAATAGTGACAAGAAAGGGGACAAAGGTGATTCTAAGACCGTATGTTTCTCTCCAAATGAATACCTCAAACATACCTCTTAAAATCAAAAGATTCAAAAAATAGCTAAATCTCTATGTAATTTGAACAATGAAGCACAATCAGATCTCAAATCTTAGAGAGTAAGAGAATTTGATGATTGAGATCTAAATATCAATCAAGGTCTTGAAGAGCTAAATGAGATCAACCAGAGAAGAGAAATCACAAAGATTCTATAAGTCTAGAAATCTAAGAATAGTTAAGGTCTTAAACAGCCTAGACTAACCAACCAAAGATAAGAAATCACAAAAATTATGTTTCTCCAACAAGAACATCCTTTGGAACCCAGATACCAAGTAAACTATGAAAACCTAGTAGAGAAAACTGTCAACTCTCTAAATGAAAGAACGAGAGAATGCCTAATACCTCCAATTTCTAAATATTTCATGTGATTTATAAGTTATTTTTGAAAGAAATGCAAATTTAAAATTTCATGTTTTAAGTTTCATATATTTGACCTTTCAAAAGTCACTTAGTTAGCTCTTGAAACCTTAATATATGGAATGTGTATGAAAAAGCTTTCCAATGACATTAAGAATGTTGAAGCCAGAGTTCGAATGAAAAGATTTGGATTTTTCTAACTAAGGTCATTTTTATAAATTCATGGCAACCTCCACTTATGAAAAATCTACAAGGACGAGGTCATGCAACATCATAAACAGCCATGATGATATGTCATTGTAACACCCCAGATTTTTAAGACTTTATATATATATATATATATGATATGTCATTGTAACACCCCGGATTTTTAAGACTTTATATATATATATATATATATAATAAGGGCATTTTGAATAAGAGCATTTGGGATCCCATGAGAAAAGTTTTATTTAACCGTTTGCTAAAACATATATTAAAACTCCGGGTGTTATTTTTCCTTTCTCAAAATGGCATACATATAAATAAAACAATACGCGTATCAATCAATGTTAAATAAATCAGCGCCTTTATTTTAAATCAAATAAATGTCCAAAACACAATAATAACATGGCCCAGGGTCTATCCATCATAACATCCCATATAAATGTCCAGCATATGTCCAAACACCTCAATCAAATCCAAAATATAAAGTATGCAGTCCATAATTAAATCCAAATGATAATCCTATTTTAATGACTCACATCACTGTCTAAAACTATAGGAAAAATAGTCTTCAGCAGCTCTCACGGTTTCTCAACAGCTTTTCCTTTCTTAGTGTCACGCTCGAGATCTAAGGGATAGCAAAACAAAGCAATGCCTCAGCAAGCTATCGCTTGTGTAGGTACATAGACAATTAATGTAATAAATGAAAGAAATAATGAACAGCTCTGATGAAAAGTCTAACATTTATGAAAATAGTGATATCATAATGTCATGTTCAAATAAATGCCAATTTATTCCATATGCTAAAACATGCATGTCACAGAGTCAAAACATGACATAAATCAATGTAAATGAGCATACAATAATAATAAGGGCACCCTAAGGTAATGGGTCCCACCACATCGCACTAATATCCCTGATCAGGAGTACTCATAGTCAACCTCTGAGTGTCGTCACACCCGGGCATACCATCCATAACCATGCTCATCATACATGCACACATAATAAGAATATGGGCCATCATGTTGCAGTGGCAACCCTTCATGGGTATAAACCACCGCCGCTCTCCGTTGATACCATAACGGGAGACTTAGCGTCTGTCCCCATGGAAAGGCTTAGACCGGTAGTGTGGACTATCCACGTTACCAAACCCCTACCGAATGCCATCTATGGGCAAGTGTCTATCATATCACAAAATCATCACATCATAAATCTCGGAAGGTGGGTGGCCGGCCCTATCCCTCCTAGCATGACGCCCACGGGGGGAGAGCACCCGTCATCAAATATAAAACACGAAAATCATATGTATATGCTAAAACACAAGAGCACTTATAGCTTGCAATTCCCAAGACATGCCCCTCCTCCTGGGGTTAGCCTATAAAAGGACCAGCTAATAAGCCTCTGTTCTCATTTCCATGTAAATCCATGCATTTTCTATATATATAATAAGAAATAATCTCTAATTAAGCATACCTAATTTACATCATGCTTGTAAAAGCATTTGAAATAAGTTTATTCAGCAAAAGATTTCAATTTGGAATAACCATCCTGTACTCAATGTCGCATGAAATCCACGGTAAATAATAATTGCAATTTAAAACACAATCACACATGATGCTATATTTAAACATGGTTTAAAAATCAAGGAAAAACATTAATTGTCGTCACCTACCTCAGTGTGAGACCACTAGCTTGCTAATAACTCCCTTTAACTAGTATATTCAAGTGCACCTGTACATGTCACATCACTATTTTAATATTTTTCTAAAGAAAAAAGGTCATTTCTAAGTTTTTAAGTTAAAACTAGGTCCGCATCGTCAATACGGTCACAACGCCTCTTTCGGATCATGATTTGGACCTCTCTAGCTCCTAGAAATCAAGTTTTAGTGAAAATCACCCTCAAATGGGGCCTGCCGGACCACCATAAGGGGGTTTATACCGGCGGCTCCCTTTTTCTCCGGTTTACACCAGCTTATACCGGCGCCACGAAGATGCACTAGCATGAAGATGCCACACGGGATGCGCGCCACGTGCATCACGGTCGCCAGGACTCGTAGCGTCCCGGCCCCACCGTCACAGCCAATCGAGGCCTTCCCGCACGCGCACGACGCCGCGCATGCGTGCGACAATGACGTCATTTGACGTCGTCCCTTGTGCGTCCCCAAGTGCGTCGTGGGCGCCGACGCCGTTGACGACACCGGAGAAGACGACCGGATTCTGGTCGTCTCCGGTGGAGCTATAGAGCTCCGTTTTGCGTGATTTTTGCGCCATTTTCTTTAGAATTCTCTCTAGAATCCATTTATGCCCTCCTTTTGCACTGATTTTTTTCAAAAACCATGGTTTTTAAATGATTTTTCCCAAGTTTCTAAAATCATCCATAGGTATTGGTTTTTGCATTTTCTAGAGAAATTCACCGTTGGATCACTCCCAAATTTAAAGGGTTTGCTCTTGGGTCTCTTGTACGCTATTTGGATGGTAAGATTTCCAAAAGGACGAGGTTTGATCTGTGAAATCACACTCCAACAGTAGCGTATATATAGTTTCCTAAAAATCTGATTTTTTCCTAATTTTTAAAATGTTTTCCTAATTATTTCTCTATTTAATAAATACAGAAAAATGGAGTATTGAGGCTTACCTTGCGCCTGGCCAGGGTTGCTCGTCTTGCTGGGGTTCCACTCGCCGAAAACTCAGACCTTGCTAGGCTAGGTTTCTGAGCTAAAAACCCTAGAGGAAACGCTCAAAGTGGAGCATTTTGGCTCCTAGGGAAGTATAGATATAGGGTTTAGAGTCCTAGGGGAATAGAAATTCTTCCCCACACGTCTCTTTCCACGTCTCTCAAGCGATTTCACTGGACTGGTAGAGACGTGTGGAAGACAGGGGTGCCGTTATCAATTTGGACCCCTGTGTAACACGTTTCTGTCAAAAGACCAATTTGCCCTTACAACTTCGATGGCTCATAACTCCCTCGTTTGAGCTCCGTTTTTCTCGTTCTTGGTGGCGTTGGACTCGTATCGACGAGCACTTTCTAATTATTATATTTTTAGGAAAAATTTCCATCTATAAATTTTTATTTTAATTTATTTAAAAATTTCCTATTTATCCTAAAAATTAAGGATATTATATCCTTCCCTCCTTATAAAAATTTTGTCCTCGAAATTTAGCTACATACCTCTATGTAAATAACTCTAGATGGATCTTTCGCATCTCCTCCTCAATCTCCCAGGTAGCCTCCTGTAGTGAATGATGCTGCCAAAGGACTTCAACCAAGGCAATGGTGTTATTCCTTAACTCCTTGACTTTTGTATCCAGGATGCGCATTGGTCTCTCCTCAAACGTCATGTCAGACTGTAGCTCTCTTGGAATCTGCTCCAATACGTGTGAGGGATCTGGCACGTATTTCCTCAACATAAACACGTGAAAGATGTCATGTACATTTGCTAACTGTGGTGGTAAGGCTAGCTAATATGCCACAACCCCAACTCTGCATAAGATCTCGAAAGGTCCAATATACTTGGGGCTAAGCTTCCCTTTATTTCCAAACCTCAACACCCCTTTCATAGGAGAGACTTTCAAGAATACATGCTCACCCTCAGAGAACTCTAAGTCTTTTCGCCTCTTGTCTGCATAACTTTTCTGTCGACTGTGAGCTGTCAGTAACCTCTTCCAGATGAGTTGGACTTTTTGTGCACATTCTTCCACTAACTCAGTTTCACAACGCACCTTTCTTCTACATCACTCCAACATAAAGGTGACCGACAAGGTCTGCCATAAAGTGCCTTATATGGAGCCATGCCAATACTAGCGTGATGACTATTATTATAAGCAAATTCCACCAAAGGTAAATGATCTTCCCAGCTACCCTTCCAATCCATAACACAGGCTCGTAGCATATCCTCAATAGTCTGGATGGTCCTCTCGCTCTGTCCGTCTGTCTGAGGATGGAATGCTGTGCTGAATTTTAGTCTCGACCCTAATGCCTCTTGCATGCTCTTCCAGTATTTTGAGGTAAATCGCGTATCTCGATCCAATATAATTGTCAAGGGAATGCCATGTAGACTGAAGATCTCCTTAACATATAATTTCGCTAAGCTATCTACGGTCTGATTTTGTCTGATAGGAAGGAAATGAGCGGACTTGGTCAACCTATCCACAACGACCCATATCATGTTGTGGCCGCTAGCGGTCCTCGGAAGACCCAGAACGAAGTCCATGGTAATATGGTCCCACTTCCACTCAGGAAGGTCCAGCGTCTGAAGTAGTCCTGATGGACGCTGATGCTCAGCCTTAACCTGCTGACAGGTCAAACATCGTGCAACACACTCACCAACATCCTTCTTCATACCATTCCACCAGAAATGCCTCTTGAGATCCTGATACATCTTCGTACCCCCAGGATGAATTGTATAAGGGGACTGGTGTGCTTCTTGAAGTAACTTGTGCTTCAATTCGTCATTTGCTGGTACTACCAACCTTCCCTTAAATCTGACTTCTCCATCTGATCCCCTCGAAAAATTTGTCTTATCTGTTAGATCCTGTGTTTCTTTATCTTGCCCTGTGCCTCTAAGATTCTGTCAAAGAACTTAGACCGAGTCATCAAATTGGCAATCATCACACCCGCCTTCCTACTCAGGGCATCTGCAATGACGTTAGCCTTCCCAGGATGGTACTGTATGGTGAAGTCGAAGTCCTTGAGATACTCCATCCATCTGTGTTGCCTCATGTTCAATTCACTCTGAGTAAAGAAGTACTTGATGCTCTTATAATCAGTGAATACCTCAAATCTCTCACCATAAAGATAATGGCTCCAAGATTTCAATGCAAATACCATCGTTGCTAATTCCAAATCATGTGTTGGGTAATTTACCTCATGTGTCTTCAGCTGTCTAGATGCATAGGCAAATTACCTTCCCATGTTGCATCAACACTGCTCCTAATCCCTTGCCAGAGGCGTCACAATAAACTACATAACTGCCTGCACCTGATGGTAAGGTCAATACTGGAGCAGTAGTAAGTCTCCTCTTGAGCTCTTGGAAGCTCTCATCACAAGCCTCAGTCCATACAAATTGAGTGTCTTTCCTGGTCAGGGTCGTCAATGGTAACGCGATTTTAGAGAATCCCTCTATGAAGCGACGATAATACCCTGCCAAACCGAGAAAACTGCGTATCTCAGTCACTGTCTTGGGCCTCTCCTAGTGTAGTACTGCCTCTACCTTTGTTGAATCCACGACCACTCCATCTTTAGATATGACGTGGCCTAAGAAATGCACCTGGTTTAGCTAAAAATCACACTTACTAAACTTGGCATACAACTGATGTCGACGAAGTGTGTCCAGTACCGTGTGGAGATGCTCTCTATGTGTCTCATGACTAGGCCAATAAATCAAGATGTCATCCACGAATACAATCACGAACTTATCCAAATAAGCTCGAAAGACGCGATTCATTAGATCCATGAACACTGCAGGTGCGTTCGTCAATCTAAATGGCATCACTAGGAACTCATAATGACCATAACGACTCCTAAAGGCAGTCTTTGAGATATCCTCTTCTCTAACCCTCAGCTGATGATACCCTGACCTCAGATCTATTTTGGAGAACACTTGTGCTGATTGGAGCTGATCAAATAAATCATCTATGCATGGCAAAGGGTATCGATTCTTTATAGTAACACCATTCAACAACCAATAGTCAATGCATAGTCTTAGTGATCCATCCTTTTTCTTCACGAAAAGGACTGGTGCTCCCCATGGTGATCCACTCGGCCTGATGAAGCCCTTATCCAGTAACTCTTGCAATTGTACCTGAAGTTCTCTCAACTCTGCTGGAGTCATCCTGTATGGTGCCTTAGAGATAGGTGATGTACCCGGCACCAAGTCAATGGTGAAGTCAATCTCCCTACTTGGCAGCAATCCTGGTAATTCCTCAGGAAATACATCAGCAAAATCATGGACAACATCAATCTCGTCAAGCTGTGGCTACTCCTTTTCCTCAACAGTCACATATGCGAGGAATACGTTACACCCTCGTGCATAAAATTGTGCCGCCTTCATAGCAGAAATGATGCATGTACCTGCCTGATCTTTCCTACCCTGGAACACTATTTCTGGTTGCTCAGGTATAAGAAAAGTGACTCGCTTCTTTCGGCAGTCTACCATAGCCCCATAGTTGGCTAACCAATCCATCCCAAGAATAACATCGTAGTCTACCATGTCTAATAAGATGAAGTCTATGTCCATACTCACGCCTGATATCTCTACAGGTATATCTCTAAGATATTATGTAGTCTCTACTGTCTCTCCAACAGGTGTCATAATATCTAATCCAAATGCTAGTTTGTGTACACATACATCAAGGCAAGATGCAAAAATACATGATATAAAAGAATGTGTAGACCCTGTGTCAAAAAGAACTTTAGCATGTCTATCTGAGACTAGAAGAGTACCTTCTACGACCTGGTGTGATGCCTGCGCCTGTCCTGACGTGATGGCAAATACTTGTCCCTGGCTACGTGGCGCGTTAGCTGCCTTTGCTCCCATCTCGGTCTGTCTCTCTCTCTGTCCCTTAAGACAGTCCTTAATGAAATGGCCAACGTCTCCACAATTGAAACACCTGTATGACTGTCTCTGGTAAGGTGTATAGGGCTGTCTCTGTGGTTGGGGCTGCCTCTGCTGCTGTGGTCGGTCGAATCTATTGCACCCTCGCCCAGGGTGCCAACCCTTGCACCTATCACATCTCTTCCTCTCAGTGTCTCTCTTAAATTTGGCCTGTGGTGGATGACCTGATGCCCCATGTGTCTGCATAGCACCAAACGGCCGCTTGCCCTTAAAGGGCTAGAACGCACTCCCTCTAGTCCTGAGAGAGTTCTTCTCATGCATGGACACCATATCAGCAGCATCTCGAGAAGAAATCACTCGATCTCTCAGCCAAGGAGTCAACCCATCCACAAATCTATCAGTTGCCTCTGTGTCTAAGGCCAGTGCGTGAGGTGCAAATCTCCTCAGTTGTGTAAATCGGTTCAGGTACTGCTGAACTGTCATATCTCTCTGCTTCAGGGTGGCAAACTCCTTCTTCATGGACTGCAATGCATGAGGTGGAAAATACTGAGTGTCGAAAGCCTGTTTAAAGGCTACCCATGTCATCGTCTTGGTTGGATCTGGTCGGGTGAGTGTGAAAGTTTGCCACCAAAAACCGGCCTCACCTTTCAGTAGGTAGGAGGCTACTCTAACTTGATCATCTGTTGAGATCTTCATAGCGTCAAATGTCCTCTCAGCCTCGAATAACCATCGCTCGGCCTCCTCCATGTTACCATCGCCACAAAAGGGTTTCACCATCTTTTGAAACCTCTCTAGTAATTTGTCAGTCTTCTTAGAGTCACTCGTAGCATCGCCCTCCGTGGCTTTAGGTACTGGTGGTTCCTGCACTGGTTGTGAGGACTGAACTGACGAAACCACGGGTGCCACTTGAGGTGGTGGAATAGGTCTAGGGTTTGCAGCGTCAACAGCTGTCCTAACCTGCTGCTGGATAAGTGGTACGAGTCCTGACATTAATCGATTCAATAACTCGGCATCTCGGTCCCCTTGATCAGAGGACTTAGCAGGTGGAGCCACGGGTGTAGCAGGGGTAGACCTTGTCCTTCTTCGAGGAGTCATCTGTCAAAATTTTTAAATGTCATTAAGTGTAAGTTCCTCTCTCATAGTTCCTCTCTCTACAACTATTATGGACTGTTACTCACATATAAATGGACATTTACAAGGATTATGATGGACTAGACTGGGCTCTGATACCAACTTTGTAACACCCCGAATTTTTAAGACATTGCTTTTTTATTTATAATAAGGGCATTTTGAATAAGAGCATTTTGGATCCCATGATAAAAGTTTTATTTAACTGTTTGCTAAAACATATCTTAAAACTCCGGGTGTTATTTTTCCTTTCTCAAAATGACATACATATAAATAAAACAATACGCGTATCAATCAATGTTAAATAAATCGGCGCCTTTATTTTAAATCAAATAAATGTCCAAAACACAATAATAACATGGCCCAGGGTCTATTCATCATAACATCCCATATAAATCCAAAATATAAAGTATGCAGTCCATAATTAAATCCAAATGATAATCCTATTTTAATGACTCACATCACTGTCTAAAACTATAGGAAAAATAGGCTTCAGCAGCTCTCACGGTTTCTCAACAGCTTTTCCTTTCTTAGTGTCGCGCTCGAGATCTAAGGGATAGCAAAACAAAGCAATGCCTCAGCAAGCTATCGCTTGTGTAGGTACATAGACAATTAATGTAATAAATGAAAGAAATAATAAACAGCTCTGATGAAAAGTCTAACATTTATGAAAATAGTGATATCATAATGTCATGTTCAAATAAATGCCAATTTATTCCATATGCTAAAACATGCATGTCACAGAGTCAAAACATGACATAAATCAATGTAAATGAGCATACAATAATAATAAGGGCACCCTAAGGTAATGGGTCCCACCACATCGCACTAATATCCCTGATTAGGAGTACTCATAGTCAACCTTTGAGTGTCGTCACACCCAGGCATACCATCCATAACCATGCTCATCATACATGCACACATAATAAGAATATGGGCCATCATGTTGTAGTGGCAACCCTTCATGGGTATAAACCACTGCCGCTCTCCGTTGACACCATAACGGGAGACCTAGCGTCTGTCCCCATGTAAAGGCTCAGACCGATAGTGTGGACTATCCATGTTACCAAACCCCTACCGAATGCCATCTATGGGCAAGTGTCTATCATATCATAAAATCATCACATCATAATCTCGGAAGGTGGGTGGCCGGCCATATCCCTCCTAGCATGACGCCCACAGGGCGAGAGCACCTGTCATTATATATAAAACACGAAAATCATATGTATATGCTAAAACACAAGAGCACTTATAGCTTGCAATTCCCAAGACATGCCCCTCCTCTTGGGGTTAGCCTATAAAAGGACCAGCTAATAAGCCTCTATTCTCATTTCCATGTAAATCCATGCATTTTCTATATATATAATAAGAAATAAGTCTCTAATTAAGCATAACTAATTTACATCATGCTTGTAAAAGCATTTGAAATAAGTTTATTCAGTAAAAGATTTCAATTTGGAATAACCATCCTATACTCAATGTCACATGAAATCCACGATAAATAATAATTGCAATTTAAAAAACAATCACACATGATGCTATGTTTAAACATGGTTTAAAAATCAAGGCAAAACATTAGTTGTCGTCACCTACCTCAGTGTGAGACCACTAGCTTGCTAATAACTCCCTTTAACTAGTATATTCAAGTGCACCTGTACATGTCACATCACTATTTTAATATTTTTCTAAATAAAAAGTGGTCATTTCTAATTTTTTAAGTTAAAACTAGGTCCGCGTCGTCAATACGGTCACAACGCCTCTTTCGGATCATGATTTGGACCTCTCTAGCTCCTAGAAATCAAGTTTTAGTGAAAATCACCCTCAAATGGGGCCTGCCGGACCACCATAAGGGGGTTTATATCGACGGCTCCCTTTTCCGCCGGTTTACACCGACTTATACCGGCGCCACGAAGACGCACCAGCTCGAAGACGCCGCACGGGATGCGCGCCGTGTGTCTTCGACACCGTGATGCACGCTGTGTCTTCCTGCATGCGCACGGCGCCGTGCATGTGTGCGACGATGACGTCGTCCCCGAGTGTGTCCTGGCGTCAGCGCCAGGGCGCCGGCGCAGGAGAAGACGAATGGATTCCGGTCGTCTCTGGCAGAGCTATAGAGCTCCGTTTTGCGTGATTTTTGCGCCATTTTCTTCAGAATTCTCTCTAGAATCCATTTATGCCTTCTTTTTGCACTGATTTTGTCAAAAACCATGGTTTTTAAATGATTTTTCCCAAGTCCTAAAATCATCCATAGGTACTGGTTTTTGCATTTTTTGGAGAAATCCACCGTTGGATCACTCCCAAATTTAAAGGGTTTGCTCTTGGGTCTCTTGTGCGCTATTTGGACGGTGATATTTTCAAACGGACGAGGTTTGATTCGTGAAATCACACTCCAACAGTAGCGTGTACATAGTTTCCTAAAAATCTGATTTTTTTTCCTAATTTTTAAAATGTTTTCCTAATTATTTTTCTATTTAATAAATACAGAAAAATGGAGTATTCAGGCTTACCTTGTGCCTGGCCGGGGTTGCTCCTCTTGCCGGGGTTCCACTCGCTGGAAAACTCAGACCTTGCTTGGCTAGGTTTCTGAGCTAAAAATCTTAGAGGAAACGCTCAAAGTGGAGCATTTTGGCTCCTAGGGAAGCATAGATATAGGGTAGAGTCCTAGGGGAATATAAACTCTTCCCCACATGTCTCTTTCCACGTCCCTCTGGAGATTTGCCATACTGGTAGAGACGTGTGGAAGACAGGGGTGCCGTTATCAATTTGGACCCCTGTGTAACACGTTTCTGTCAAAAGACCAATTTGCCCTTACAACTTCGACAGCTCATAACTCCCTCGTTTGAGCTCTGTTTTTTGCGTTCTTGGTGGCGTTGGACTCGTATCAATGAGCACTTTCTAATTCTTATGTTTTCAGGAAAAATTTCCATCTATAAATTTTTATTTTAATTTATTTAAAAATTTCCTATTTTATCCTAAAAATTAAGGATATTACAGTCATTGACCACATCATAATTAGTTTAAAAAGAATAAATAATATGATCTAATTAATTAAAATAAAATTAAAATAATTAAAACTTAACTTAAAAGAGGGGCTAATTTTGATGTTAGCACCCCCTATACGTAATAATAGTAGAGCATAGATTGTAACCCAACTTGGATTGTAGCTCCATGAGAGAGAGAGAGAGAGAGAGAGAGAGAGAGAGAGAGAGAGAGAGAGAGAGAGAGAGAGAGAGAGAGAGAGAGAGAGAGAGAGAGAGAGAGAGAGAGAGAGAGGAGGAGGAGGAGGAAGAAGAAGGAGGAGGGGAGGACAGAAATGAGGGTGGGGGGGCGGGTGTGTTGGTTTGGGGGGCGAGAGAGAAGGAAGTTAACCATCGAAAATCTAGGGGACACCATTGTTGACAACCCTAGCCAATCATCTTCATCTCCATGATGAAAAGAACAAAACCCCCAAGCTTTCTCCTTAATCCATTCATATGTTTCCCAGTAGAAATGAAGAAGATAGCAGCACGCTAACCATCGAAAATCTAGGGGACACCATTGTTGACAACCCTAGCCAATCATCTTCATCTCCATGGTGAAAAGAACAAAACCCCCAAGCTTTCTCCTTAATCCATCCATATGTTTCCCAGGAGAAATGAATAAGATAGTAGCATGCTAAGGGTTTTGTTGTGACTAGAAAGAGCGATGAACGAGATTGATGATCTGAACCATTCATTACTTTCTCACATCAAAATAACAAACTTAAGAAAAATTATATTGATCAGAGACATTTTGGGTTGTCAATTAGGCTTGTAGTAGTGCACACTCCTTCGGCGATGGTCATTGTTTTTTGCCATTTGTTAGCATCAAATGGCAACAAAATCTTACCAAACTTCAACAAGAGTGTAGCTAAACCTCTAATCTATGTGACTCATAAGTTAGTTTTGCAAGATTTTTTGTTTTTTGTACTATTTATAGTTGCTATCGGCGACCACTTTTCTATCATCTTCTCTAATTATGGTTACTAGATTCTAGCAACAACAATAGGATTTCGATTATAGTAAAAATAAATTCTATATATTTCGAATCCTCATCACCTAAGACTTCGGTTCGCCGAGGCATGTGATTTTGTTGAAAGCATGCATGTACTACCCATGATACCACAGCCTACGCAATTTTCCTAATGTCAGGGTAGGTGCCTATCATCCCATCTACTCAGAGGGCAGGTGGCTAACCCTACTAGCATAGCATCCACCGGGCAGAAACACTTGTCATAAATCAACGAAAACATGAAATCAAGTATGAGAAATCCATTCGTAAACATCCTCGATAGAATCAAGTCGATAAAGCATTTCAATATATCAACAACCATGCATAGAACACAAGATTCAAAAAGTTGATATAAACATCAATAACACATACGGAATGGTAGTCTCAAAGAAAGTCATGAGGTTGATATATAAAATCATGCATCAAGCTATCAATGTAAATGAAGCCGTTGTGTATACAACCATAATTTATAATGTCAAAGGAATACTAAATGTCGTCACCTACCTTAGATGAAGAATCAATCGTCTGTACCTCTCAAATCAGTCAGACTCCACACTGAATTAATCCACCACAGTTCCACCCCCTAAATACACATCACATCCAGGTTACACTTAGAATTCAAATTATCTAAGTTGGATTCTTAATTATAAAACAACATTATTTTTTCATGTCTTCATATATAGTGTTTCAATGCAATCCAATGGTTCACAGCCACAGAATCTTAAGCGGGGCCCACCTCAGTCAGCTGATAATCCAAATTATGCTAATCTAGGCCCACCAATAACCATCATGTTTCTTTCATAATCATATCATTATGTATTCCAAAGCTATCGTGCTCAGATCATGTCAATCTTAGGTAATTTATTGCTTAATCAACTAATCAGGTACTATTACATGCAATTTGTGCACAATGTTATCTAATTATAGCTAAATTAATAAAATTAACTAGTTAGGATGGTAATCCTACCTCATGGAAGTCCATCTGAAGGATATCCAATTGTTTGTTTCTTTGGATCATCGTTTGATCACCTTGAATGTTCCCGATCTATGCTATCCACAGCAATCTTGATAATGATGGTCCACCTGATCATCTAAGATAAAATAAATAAATAATTCTAATCATAGTAATTTATTTGAACGGTATGGATCATCAAATTTGATCCAATTTCACACCAAATTCATCAATCAATCTCAGTCATTGATCAAGATAAACTAGATCATCTCATAAATATTTCATATCTAATAATCTCCCATGGATCTTGATCTACAGGTCACAATGTTCACAATGGACAGTTTAGATCTTCCAAATCTCACATCACAATTCTCAATCTAACTCACATCCAAATTGGATGGTCAAATAATTCCCGATCAAAGATCCGACCATTCCATTGTGTAGATCATGCCAAAATACGCCTAGAGCATGTTTTTCACCATATTTCACCAAGTCACCCCCCTTGATTGATCATCGCCAGAGAAGGTGACCGGTGCAATCATTGCCAGGGCCCCATTTCTTAACAGATTCCAAATTTATCAAAAGGGAAGGTAGATCATAGTTTCACCTTCAATCCTTTCAAATTTGGCGGCAATTTGACCTTTTCTTATGATGAAAAATGCAAAAAATAGGTATCGGTCATTGGATTTTTGCCATTTGTCAGCATCATATTATACAGTTCTATTCTCGCTCATTACTTGTCTGATTGCCATGATTCTTGAGGGCTTTCGATCCTGTAATCGTGATGAAGAGAATGATCATCTTTGATTACCAATCCAAGCCATCACTATCTATGACAGCTCCCTATAGTCTGGCACCTAGAAAAATGCATTTTTCTCCCTCACTGGCGTCGCAATCCTCCATTGGCGAGCAAAGATCTCTCTCTCTCTCTCTCTCTCTCTCTCTCTCTCTCTCTCTCTCTCTCTCTCTCTCTCTCTCTCTCTCTCTCTCTCTCTCTCTTCTTCTTCTTCTTCTTCTCGGGTTGGTGTTAGGGGGCAGTCATTGACTGTCACCAATCAAAAGGAAGGGGGTGCCATTATCAAAACAGCACCTCACTTTTTGATAGTATTTGTTTTGTTTTGTTTTTAAGAAAATGCCCTCCATCTTCAAATCATCATATCTTTTCCATTCAAACTCTGATTTTAGCAAACTTAGTGTCATTGGAATCGTCTTTTCAAGTATAATCCAATTATGGAGGTCTCAATACTTGATTTGATGTTTATCAAGTTTTTCACTTATAAAAATCTAAAAAACAGAAATTAAATATTTTCTTTTCATCTCAATTTAACAATTTCCAAAATTTCACTCAAATTGATATTTAAAAATTAGGGATGCTACATTCTTCCCTTCTTATGGGAATTTCATCTTTGAAATTCTTTCCATGTTATCCTTTATACAATTATAGAAGCATCCCCATATCACAAGATATGCTAATTGTGCCAATAATTCTAGAATCAGCATTGATAAACAAATAATTCCACATCATGTCATCTCCTCAGATACCAATTGACATTTAAACTGATAAATGTCAAACCATCTCAAATGAAACAACTCATAATTTAATTAGAATGCATTATAACAACATATAATGCAATTAGCATAACCCAAACTCCCATCCAGGAGTTAGTTGTCTGTGTACAACTTTAATATAGATAAAATCACCATATTATTAAAAAATCAGAGCATTTCAGCTCATATATAGGTAAATCTATGTCAAATCTATACCATAGCACATTACCTCACTAGTCGGCAATGTATGCCAACCAAACCAGAGCATATAAGCTCACCAATAGGCAATCTATGCCAACCAAAACAAGAGCATATTTGCTTATCAATAGGCAATCTATGCAAATAAAAGCTAGAGCATATCAGCTCACCAACAGGAAATATATGCCAATCAAAACTCGAGTGTATCAGCTCACCAATAGGCAATCTAAGCTAATCAAAACTAGAGCATATCAGCTCACCAACAGGCAATATATGATGATCAAAACTAGAGCATATCTGCTCACCAACAGGCAATCTTTGCCAAACAAAATTGATCCACAGCACGATCACACTATGAGCCACTAGAAGCCTGTCAATGCCTCTTGCACCCCCCCTCATTGGCTGCCCTCTTAGACCAACGTCATCGGCTACTCACAACTATAGGTCATTAATCAAATTCTAATCACACATGAGAAAATGATTTCGTATAAAATATACATCACTGTCATACCTCTCATCTCAAGAGAAATGAAGCTTATATATAATATAAAAACAACATCCATATCATTGCTATCCTAGAGAACTCAATAACCCAGCGATAGAAATTCACATGACTAAGGAAACTATGAACCTTAGTCATCAATTTGGGCTAATCCCAGCCCATCGTAGTCTCAATAAACTGCCTCTCTATTAATAGAGGTATCATGGTCAAGGAAATTCACCTTCTCTGATCATAACTCATACTCGTAAATATTCACAACAAAAGATGAATCTTTAAGATACTTAGAATAATGCACAAGGATCTCTTGTGCTTTGCCATTCCATGGGGTAAACAAGGATGCCAGTCACTAATTTAATTATGACTCATCCTAGTAGCATTTGAAAATTCAGTCCATCATATCCATAAATACTGTTAATGCATTGGTTTTATGAATTGGTATCACATAAAATTTGTAGTAATCATAACAAGTTCTAAAAATCATCTTAAAGACACCTTACTCCACAATCCTCAACTGGTGATAACCAGCCTCAAATCAATATCTAAAAATACCATGCACCATCCAGAGTTGATCAAATAGATCATCAATACAATATAGAGAATATTGATTCTCCACTATGGTGCTATCAAACAAGTGATAATCTGTGTAAAGCAATATGTCTCTCTTCTCATGAAGACGACTAATGCAACCTATGAAGACCCACCAGGTCTGATAAACTCTTGTCAGTTAACTCTTGTAGCTGGAACCCTTTTAGCTCAGTTGGGCCATCCTGTATGGCACCTTAGAAAATGGCACTATGTTTGATGCCAAATCAATATCAACTTCAATCTCTTGTAGTGAAAAATCCAAGAACCTCCTCAGGAAAGACTTTGAATTCTTGCACATCATTTGTGTGCTCAATCTGTGGTGGCTCAATGTCCTCCAATGTTACACAATAAGGAGAGCTCTACACCCTCTGCAAGGTGCCGCAGTGTAATGCCTGAGCAATTTACACTATTTTTAACAAAAATTGGACATTCTATAGGAAATAAACTGAGTTAAATATTTCACTTTATTTAAAATATTAAATGAGGGAATTTATGAGGAAACTTGATACCATTAGATTCTACTTGAAAAATGGAATCCAACGCCTCAAAAATCACCTGAAACGGAGTTCGTATGAAGAAGTTATGGCCGTTTAAAGATCAGGGGTATTTTTATAAATTAAACAAAAAAATGAACAAACGAAAAAGGACGAAAAACGCAGGGGGCCATTTTGATAATGGCACCCCTTGTCGTCTTCCACCTCCAGACTTCTCCAGAAACCCGTTTTTCACGATTTCTCCAAAAAACACCAAGGGAAATGGCGGCACCACCATTGAGGGGCACCGCCTTCTTTCCCCTATAAAAGCCCCATCTCCCCCCCTCACGAAGACACGATTTCCAGCATCTTTGGGTCTGCGTTTTCCGGCAACGGCCAAGCCCAAGTCAGGCCAGCCGTTGCCATTTTTCTCCATGCCCCTCTCTTCTCTTGTTCTGGCCTTGCGCGACATTGAGAGTTATCTTCTTCGAGTTTTCCAGCAACAAGGGTTTAGGCAAGTAACCTACCAGGAGGAGCGCCATCTTCAGCTGCTAGGTAAGCCCCTCCTTACCTTCCCTTTTCCTCTCTGTTTTGCTTCCCCAGGGCCAGATCCATGCCGAATCTAGTCTTTTCCAGTCGGGTTCCTGGCCAGAAAACGTTCCAAGCCAGCTTGGGCCAGCCCTGCATGAACAAGACGTTCCTAAACCAGGTTCAGATGACCCTGCACGAACCAGGCGTCCCAGGGACGCCTTGGTCCATGTGCGCCTAGGACAGGGTCCCAGGGATGGGTTTCGGGCGTACGACAGTGCGTACACTGTCCCAGGTGCGGCCCTTGGGTGCACGCGTGACATAGGGCACGGGTCCTGGCTTGGCTAGGATGCACGGAGTGCCCTGGGAGCTGAGACGCGCCATGCTACAAGGTGCATTTGTTCGATGATGCTCGTCATAGTGCGTCACTTGAGCATGCATGTGCGTGTGCAAAATGCGGTCCCTAGCATGACCTTTGGGCGCGCACGTACGTGAGGCGATCATGGTTCAACCAGGATGCACGGGTGTCCTGGGAACTGGGACACGCGGACCTAATGAGACTTTAAAATTAGGATCATAGGACCATTTATAGAATTTAACTATTGAATAGTAGATCCATATTGTAGGATCTAGCCTGATAAATGAGTTAGGTAAGGACTAGGGACCCAATAGGCAGAGCTAGTGATCTAATGACTAAATGGATTGAAATTAATAAGGACTCCTTGTATCCATTCATACCTAGGAGTTTATAAATGAGACCCAGGGACGGGTTGAAGTGATAAAGGACGCGACTCCAGGAGACTTTGAGGTAGGTGCTCTATCGCTACTAGACTTTTTAAAAGAGCCATGATTGTTTTGAGAATGCATGTTTTAAGTATAAGTATATGACTTGTTTAGCATGACTTAATTCAGCGTACATATGATAAATACTTTATGTATAGATATGTTTTGCAAATAATTGCATATACATTATGAATAGATATGTTTTGCACACAAATGCATATATTGCATGATTTGTGAGCATTGAGTTTTTGAAAGATTGCATATCCTTGAGGGTTACCAAAAGACGTTGGAGTGCCCAAAAGACGTTGGGTAGGTAGTTGTGAGGGACCCAAAGAGGACAGGTTTTGAAAAAGAGGTTTTCACTTGTTTGATCTGATATGATTTGGGCTGATAAGCTTGTGGGCTCTATGCCGAGAGGTTTGGGTTGGCCTCCAGCCTCTACCACTATTAGATGGATGGGTACCATGCCCAAAAAGGGCAACGTCCCTGCTTCGATTGCATGTGGTACAGGGGCCTACCACTGATGTCACGGCACTGGGTCAAAGTGTCATATGTCCCGTGGAGGCATATGACCCTGTGTCCTCAAGTACCCGGGGACCACATGGCGGCGAGGTCGTGGGCATAGTTGGACCCTATGGTTTGAGGATTTATTTGCATTGCATATGGCATGACATGAGGTTGGTCGACCATACTAGATATCCATGAGTTGGATTCAGTTGAGCATCTTATGCATATCATTATGTTTATGATATATGATACTTTTGACTTGGATTATGCTATTCTTTAAGTCGTCAGTATTTCAATTCGACAGTGGTTTTTTATATCGATATTGAACATGATTGTTCGAACATGCACATGTTTTAAAGAGCACATGGTTTTAAACATATCATGCATTGTAAAACTAGTAGTGATAGACTCCTACTGAGTATAGTATATACTCACCCTATCCTTAACATTTTTCAGGATAGTTCCACTCACAAATAGAAGATGCCTCAGGAGATATTAGTGCTACGAGCAAGTGAATACAAAAGGAGACAATTATACATGTAAGTAAACTCTCTACCCTTTGGACATGTATTTGTATTTATTTACAGTTGGGTTGTGTGCTGTGACTGGATGGACCTGGGGAAAAACACTTATGATTTCTAAAGTTTTTCAAAAACTACTTTGGTTATTGTGAAAGCAAATGACACTCGGGGTTTTCAAAATGAGTTTAAAACCAAAGGTTTTTCGCTGCATTGCATGGTTTTTATAAAAGGGTTTTCAAATAGGGATGCATCCCGCCTTAGGAATTAGATATTGCATTTAAAAATGCATGAGAAAAACCGGGTCGTCACACGCAGTGCCTCCAAGGTAAAGATAACACAAACGTTAGTGATGTTCTTCCTACACAAGAGAGGTCAATAGTTGTCCAAGTACACTAGAAGTAACCTTTTCTCACAACAATCAACTGTCCCCCAATAAATAGAATCCATCCTGAGGATGATATTGTAATAGATCATGTCTAATAGGATGAGATCAATATCCATCATGTCACTCATTATCTCCACTAATACCCTCTTGAGGTACTTATAAGCTTTAACAACCCTCTCATTAGTGTTATAACATCCAACCCAGAGACTGTCATATATACATATATATATATATATATATTCATTAAGATTCCAACACATAAAATGCAAGAATGACTGGATCCTAGATCAAATAGACCTTAAAATGCTTACCAATAATTAAGAAAATATTTTCCACTACCTAGTTTGAGGCCTGTACTTGCCTCCAAGTAATGACAAAAACTCATTAATGCATGTGGGGGGCCATTTCTTCCCTATGTCTAATAGTAATCTGACTGACTCACTGTCCTTTAGGACAGTCTCAAATGAGATGCCTTGACTCTCCACAACCATAGCATCTAAAGAATTACCACTATAATGGTAGCTACTAATGCTATTACCACTGCTGCGGTGGTCTACCAAATCAAGGTTATAACTATCCTAGTGCCTATCCTTACACCTAGCGCACCTGCTCTTGTCTACACCTCAACATTGCCTGCTCAAATGTCATTGGCTCAGTGGCCCCTGTAATTGTATCAATGAAAAGGGTCTCTTGCCCTTACAGGACTAACTCAGACTACCTAGGTCCAAGTCTCTACGATCAGTCCTGGTCCTAAAAGAATTCCTCTTTGAAATAGAGGCCATGTCTGATGCCTCTGCGACCAATATAAAACACATTAAAATCACCTGATTTCTTGATCTAGGTGTCAACGTATCACAATCTATTTGTAGCCTCCTTACCCATGGTAAAGGAGTTAGTGGCAAGTCTTCTCAACTATGTAAACTGGTTCAATACCACTGAACCATCTAATTATCTATTCTAAAGTAGCAAACTCTCTTTGTATCACCAATTGCCCATAAGGCAAAGATACTTATCATTATAGACCTTCCTAAGGGCTTTCTAAATAAAGGTCTTAGTAATGGAGGAATACATCCTCTCAACACCCATCTTCAGAATCCTCATAATTACATTTTCAGTGTCCTCAACTCCAACACTTCCTTTCCTTTAACTAATGAATTATCTCATGGTCATATCAGTCAATCATTTACAACCCTACCAATCTCACATATAATGTAATTAATCTTTTATAATAACCTTCCTTAGTCGCTAGAAACCACAATATCATCTCTATCAGTGTTGAATGTAATTCATTTATAATCATTTTCGTCTTACCTCATTCATTTTATCTGTCTTTCTCCCTAGTTGATTCATTACAAAATCATCACTATTTAATAATTATTCTTATAAAATAGTTGTCATATCCTCCAGATGCTATGTACCTCCAAATCATGACTAGAACCCTTAGAATAATTCATTAACATTCAGTTCTCACTGATGACTGGCTATCAGTATTTCTGTGTGAATAGAAACTCATTAATTTTCACCTTATAGATTAGATAATTCATCTAGAGAAACATTAGAATATTGTCTCATCAAATTTTCAATGATTTTCACCATATTATAATTTATTTGTCAAATAAATCCACTACAAGTTTAGATTAATACAATCCTTCTCTAAACTCTCTCAAGTTCTCTTTAATTGTGATCATTTATGATCCTTCAATGTTATTATCAACAACAATAGTTGTAAGGCCTTTTCAAAAGTTTATTCAATACCATCCAAGTTAGAACTTGAACTCTCAAAAGCAATCCACATGAATATATCTTCTATCATATAATAAGGTTCTCACTAGAGATACCATTTATACTCTTTTATTCTAGTCCTTTACTCTAAAAATCATGCACTTTCCGAAAAGGTGTACCTCCTTGTACTCGTATAAGGATTTAAATTCTCATATTCTCTAAGAAAATATACCAACCTTTATGGCATCATCTAGTTCACAATCATCATCATCCCCTATAATAGTTATCTCCGTAACTCATATTTATGTAATCATCTCACTCAATGGACTATATGTCACTTTTGGATTTGTTAAAATGATTGTGATGGAGTAGACTAGGCTCTAATACCAAACTGTGACACCCAGGGTTTTACACAATAATATAATACCAAATTTTAAAAAGTCGGGATCCCTACTTTAAAACCTTTGATTTTAAAATTGACTAAACTAGAAAGCTTTCATTTCAAAATCTCAAGAGTCATATGACCCACAAAATCATAGATTTAATTGTGAAGTGATATTCCCATTTCTACCAAAAATTTGACAGTCTCTTTTGTATTTTGGACCATCGCATATAACACATGTGATACAACAATACCTAATAAGTATAATAAACAAACACACTACTTAGGAGACTCAGTCTCCATACCCATCCATCCAGTTCAATTATGAATCTTGATAAAACCATACACCTTAATGGTAAATAAAAAAAATCAAAGATATAATGACATTGCCTAAGGTTTGTCCATACATAGCCATCACATCCAACATGAATATATTTATACATTCAAGTCACAATATAGCTCATCACATATACATTCTATAAATAATAGCCAAAGAAATGTTTTGAACAAACCATGTATATTTTTAAAATCTCCTCTACGCATCGCTGAAGGCTGCAATGCCTTTACTGGCTCTGTTAACATGTCAAACCTGTTGCCTCTCTCTATATATGAGGCATTGCAAAACTATTGCAGTGCCTTAGCAAGCTATGCTTGTGTAGGTGACGACAATAATAATAATAAACATTTAACATAGTATGAAAAGATTATATATAAAACCTCAGGGCATGTGATAAAATATCAAACTCGTGAAATCAGTTCTAGCATAATCTCAACATGAGAATAAATGATTATGCAGTACAACATAGTTAGCATTGAAGCCAGCTAGATAGGTGGCAATATCCAAGGCATTAAAACCCACAATAATGTTGAAAATAAGGTATTGAATCCAAGCCACCTGCATGTTCCAAACATGCAGAGTAAATAAAGCCTCAAAAACTCATCAAATGACAACATCAAATCAATGTAACTCATGCCAACCACATGTTTGAAAACATGTCAAATCAAATGAACTTCTAAGCTTCACAAATATGCTAAAATTATGTCAATACGAAGCGTCAAAAGCTTGCAAAATATATCAATAAATGTGTGTATCATTATCAAGGGCACCCTCACACATGGGTACCAAGAATGTCAAAATCACATCAATGCAATGCATCAAATACATAAGGAATATCTCAATGAACATCAATGTCATCAATGTAGGGCATCCTAATATGAGGGTCTCAGAGTGTGACACCCTGTGTTTTTACAAACCTTTTTCCCATAATAATAAAAATAAAAATATATTTTAAGAAAATAAACGTGATCCCTGTAAATTAAAATTTTAAATTCTAGAACTTTTAGCGCAGCTTTAAAAAGAATTAACTAAAAGTGAAAACCTCGGGGATCAATCACTTTCAAAATTGTATCATAAATCACATTAAAACCTTGATACTCTGAGCATGCTTGATTCAAAACCACAATAAATACATGGGCTAATTAAAGATGATAATAAATCAAATCAAATGTCACCAAGTTCCATCCATAATCACCACATTATTTCCATCTAAACTTTAACATCATCCATGCCATAATATGAGTCCAATCTATAAAAATATATCCACATCTAAGAAAGTTTCAAAAGTCTAGTCCGAGGAACATACTTTAATCTATGTTCGAATAAGGAAATGAAATGGATGGTCTTCAAGTCTTCTTCTAAATCATCGCTACTCCGCCTGCTTTCCCTTTTTGTTATCACGTTCCAAATCTGAGGCATTGCAAAATAAAGCAATGCCTCAGCAAGCTATGCTTGTGTAGGTGATTACACTCAAATAAAGTTTAACAAAATTTGCTATATGATTTTCATGAAGGAAACATACCTAAGACATGTCAAATAACCGAACACTCATAATTACAACTTTCACAAAAGAGGTCTCAAGTTAAATCAGGATGGCATGCAAGGCATGATCAAAATACAAAGATAAGTACATCCAACCATACTAGTATATGTTCATAGGATAATATACATGCAATCATGGATAACAAAACATTGTATAAAAAAAATACCAAAATGCTCCAATATACTCAATCACCGATGATGTGTACTCATACTCACTCTGGTCCCTCCCATGCAGCTCGCATCAGCCCCTAGAGTCCCTCACTGCTTAGGCCCGGCTTGCCCCGGTTCACCCCACATATAAAGCCATATGAACATGCAAAATAACTATATGGGTTGCTATGCTATAGTGGCAACCTCATCAGGATCTGAACCACTGCTGCTCCCCGTTGACACCCAAACAGGAGACTTTCTTTGTTCCCATCGGAAGGAACGAACCCGTAGGGGGGACTACCTATGATACCACCACCTACGTACCTGGCCCTGTATCACTCAAGGGCGGTGTTTAATCATCATCATCACAAAGTCAGAGAGCGGGTGGCCAACCCTACAACCCTCCTAGCACAGTACTCATTGGGTGGAAGCACCCATCATAAATCATCGACAAGATATAAATCATATAAATCATGTAAAGGCGCTATAAATAATCCCAATAAATACGATCAAAGCCCATGTAAACATAGTTATTAACAAATTGAAAAGTCATGCTACAACACGAAAATAGAGATCTATTTATGTGCATGAGAAGACATAAAACACATGTCTCAAAACTTTAAAAATCCACTCATGGTTACTGAAATCACGAAGTAATTGAATGAAATCACCTACCTCAATAAATGTAGCGCTCCAATCAAGCGTGTGGAAGTATCATGTTGGTCGCTCTAATGTACCTATTACATTATAAATTCTCCATCATTTGGCAATTCAATGATGTTTAACCCTCCAATCCCCTAGATTATCTCACATTTGATATATACCATCAAGATCTAAGGCCTGATCATCCATTGATCAGCCTGATTGAGATTATCTCACAACATTTAGTGGTTTAACACTTAAAAAGGAATTTGGATCTAGATTTCCAAGTAAAATCTAGGTCCGTGTCATTGATACGGTCGCAACGCTTCTTTCAGATTGCAATTTGGACCTCTGTAGCTCCTAAAAATCTGGTTTTTATAAATGGATGGGTCAGAGGACCCCAAAAATCCCAAAAAAAATGCACGTTGCATGTGCACCTGCGTGCGCACGTCATCTTTGTGCACATGCATGAGCGAACGCATTGCGCGGTGCGTTGTCTTCTTGCACGCACGTGCACCGGTGCATCGTTTCCTTGCATGCTCGTGCGTCATCTCTGTGAGTGCGCGTGTTGCCTGTGTGCACTGGCGCCGCGTGCTGCACGTGTGGGGCGCGTGTGTCATGCGTGTGGCACTGCGTGTAGCACGCATGGCGTGCAGGTGCCGTGTGTGTGGCGCCGCGTGTAGCACGTGTGGCGCATGGGTACTATGCACGTGATGTCACGTGGCATCATGCGTCGCGTCGCACGCATGCCATCTATGCTCGTGGCGTCTGTGTGGCACCTACATGGCACCTACGTGGCTTGCGATAGTCGTGACACATGTCACTGCAGATTGTCGTTGCTGGAGAAGATGGCTGGACCCTAGTCGCTGCGGTGATGCTCAGGTGTCCAAATGGTGCGATTTTTGCATTGTTTCACTCAGTTTTTCATGTATATCCTATTTTTACTCCCCTTTTCAACCAAATCTGTCATTATCTAGTGTTTTTACACGATTTTTGTCTTGTCCCTAAAATTTCTCATCCCACTATTTTATGAGTTTTCAGCATCCCTAGCCATCCAATCACCATGAAAAATCATGGGTTTGTTCTTCTTGTTGTTGTACACAAGATGAACTGTTCAAATCACAATCTGATATCGTTTCACCGGTTTATTTTGCAAGGAATAATGATGCCTACTATTCCACCGGAAAACTACAATCCACACCATTTTTCGGTGATAAAACGACGAAAACTATAAGAAAAGAAAGGGAAATGGTAGAGGGTGGCCTACCATGGTCAGAACGTCACTGTGTACGCTTGATAGGGGAGTTCCACGTCGTTGCCTACATCGTTAACACGGAACCCGAGATGAACAGTTTGGCCGTACAAAAATACAGGGCAGGCTTTATAGCCTCATTGTGGGTCCTACACCATGTAGGCCCACGTGTATTTACCATTTTACCCTCTATTAATATTTATTTATTTAATTATTTATTTGGGTTATTACACAGAGTGTACCATACATTCATAAATCCAGTCATGAGTACTCATACTAACCCTCCATGCATCATTACATGGTGGGTGCATCAAGATATAACCATTTAGACATGTCTGTATCTACATGTGCACACAGAATCAGTGCATGGATCGTTATGCTATAGCGGCAACCACTCTGGGGTATCAACTACTACCGCTCACTGTTAACACCACAATGTGAGACTTCGGTCCATCAAGTCATGGGAGTCACTCAGATGTGTGTGTGGACTACTCATGATACTGCAACCCACTTAGTTTGCCCAATGTCAAGACGGGTGTCTATCATCCCATATACTCAGAGGGTGGGTGGCCAACCCTACACTTAGAATAGCATCCATTGGGCAAAAACACCCATCATAAATTAGCGAAAACATGAAACCAAGTATTGAAAATCCATGCATAAACATCCTCGATAGAATTAAGTCGATAAAGCATTTCAATGTATTGACAACCATGCATAGACCATGTGATTCAAAAAGATGATATAAACATCGATAACACATGTAGAATGGTAGTCTCAAAGAAAGTTATGAGGTTGATACACAAAATCATGTATCAAGCTGTCAATGTAAATGAAGTCAATGGGTATACAACCATGATTTATAACATTACAATCCCACCACCCGTATACACATCACATCCAGGTCACACTTAGAATCCAAATGATCTAAGTTGGATTCTTAATTATAAAACGTAAAAGCATTATATTTCCATGTCTCAATATATAATGTTTTAAAGCAATCCAATAGTTCACAGCCATGGAATCTTAAGTGGGGCCCACCTCAGTCAGTTGATAATCCAGATTATGCTAATCTAGGCCTACCAATAACCATCATGTTTCTTTCATAATTATATCATTTCATATTCCAAAGCTATCATGCTCAAATCATGTCAATTTTAGGTAATTTATTGCTTAATCAACTAATCAGGCATTATTACATGCAATTCATGCATAATCTTATCTAATTACTGCTAAATTAATAAAATCTACTAGTTAGGATGGTAATCTTACCTCATGTAAGTCCATCTGAAGGATATCCAACTGTTTGTGTCACTCGATCATCATTCAATCACCTCAAATGTGCCCGATATGTACTATCCATGGCAATCTTACTAATGATCGTCCAAATAATTATCCTAGATCAAAGAATAAATCAATAATTCCGATCAAATAATCCCATTAATTCATTTGAACAGTATGGATCATTAGATTTGATACAATTTCACACCTAAATCATCTATCAATCTTAGTCATTAGTCAAGATGGGCTAAATTGTCTCACAAATGTCCCAGATCCAATATATCTCATATGGATCTTGATCTATGGGTCACAATGGTCATAATAGATGGTTCTGATCTTACAAATCTCGATCTAACTCACATCCAAATTGGACGGCTAGATGATCCTCAATCAAAGATCCGACTATTCCATGGGGTAGAGCATGCTACAACACCCATAGGGCATTTTTTTACCACAATTCACCAAGTCACCAGTGTTGATTGGCCATCACCGCCATTGGCCAATTTCTTAACGGATCGCAAATTTATCAAAAGGAATGTAGATCAGAGTCTCATCTTCACTCCTCTAAAATTCGATAGTGATTTGATGTCGTTTGATGTTGAAAAATGTGAAAAATGAGTATTGGTGGCCAGATTTTTACCATTCACTAGTGTCATCTTTTACGACTCGATTCTCCTAGGTTACTTACCCAATCATATGATTCTTGAGAGATTTTGATCATATGATCGTGATGAAGAGAATGATTGATTCAGATCACTAATCCAAGTCGTCACTCTCTGGCTGCTCCCTGCAGTTCAGGAGCTTGAAAAATGCATTTTTTGAGCTCGCCTGTGTTGCACACCTCCACAGACGAGCGAAGATCCTTCTCTCTCTCTCTCTCTCTCTCTCTCTTCTTCTTCTTCTTCTTCTTCTTCTTCTTCTTCTTCTTCTTCTTCTTCTTCTTCTTCTTCTAAGTTTGGTGTCAATCGACAGTCACATATAAAAAGGAAGGGGGTATCGTTATCAAAACAACACCTCCATTTTTTTTATAATATATGTTTTGTTTTGTTTTTACAAAAATGCCCTTCATGTTTGAATCATCATATCATCTCCCATCCAATCTCTGATTTCAGCAATCTTAGTGTCGTTGGAATCGTCTCTTCGAATATAATCTAATTATGGAGGTCTCAATACTTGATTTGATGTCTATCAAGTTTTTTGCTTATAAAACTATAAAAGTAGAAAGTTATATATTTTGTTTTCATCTCAATTTAACATTTTTCAAAATTTCACGCAAATTGAGATTTAAAATTTATGGATGATACATAAAGGCTATGCATCGTTAATACTTGATTGGAAAGTAGGTTTTTAAAGAAAAGGAAAAAAGAAAGGGAACCCCAGGAAAGGAAGCAGACCAGAAGGAAAGAGAAGGAAAGCCTTAAAAGCAAAGGAGGTTGACCTAAGAAAAAATCCAGAAACCCAAAGAGAAGCCTTAATTGGAACTAGTTGAGAGAAGAGTAGATCGAAGAGAGAAGCAATCGAAGTCATCTCTCTCCATCCACTCAATTCCCTGCATTCTCTTCACCTCTATTTCTAGTAATTCACCATTAGGTGTCGGTTTCCCTTGTGTTTTTCATGTTTTGCTACCTTGCTTCACCATTAGAAACTCTTTTTCCACTTCATTTTTAGTGCTCTACTTCAAATATAGTTTTTCTTTTTTGTTTCTTCACCATTCACTAGTCCATTATTTTTTGTAGTCATCACCTTGTTTGTCCGTTATTGTAACCATTTTTTTTTATACAAGATTTCATTGTTTGGGGTAAAACCCAACTCGAGTTTCAACCCAAATATCTCCTTCTCCAATTGGATTTCAAATTTCAAACATAATAGGGAGGTGCTTGAACTATCTTCTTCCTCTCAAGTAAAACTAGAAAAAAAAACTGAAAAAATTTCAATTTTGCCCATTACTTCTTTATTTTAATTTCTTATATGTCCTCAATTTTGTCTTTTTTGGATTAATCCACTTTTAAGTCTTTACTAAGTTCAATTCTCAATTGCTCCATAGTCTCTTGTATTGTATTTGGAGTTCAAATAGTCAATCTAAGCCATCCAAATCTCGAGTTAATATATTAATTCAGATCATTATATTTTTGTAGGATTTGCATAATCTAACCATTGAATCAGTGATCAAGGACTTCTATGCTAATTGATGAGGGTTGATCGACTTGGAAGTAATTAGATGTGGAGAATTTCAATATGGTCAAGTTAAGAAAGTTGAATTTAGTTTGTTATTTTATTTAATTCTTATTCATTTAAATTCAGAACTGTGTACCTTTCAATTGATTAATAAATTTGAGTTTTTTTAGTACATTGTTATTTAATTTTTATTAATATGAGCAATTAAATTTTATTTAAACTCCTACTTTTCAAGTCAAGTTCTCATCAGATCGACTTATACTTGCACAAAGTATACTACAATAGCCCATGCACTTGTGGAAAACAACAACATTAGTGTGATTGCTTTGTTCACTGTTGTTTAAACATCTTCACTCTAGAGCAGAGAACTTATAAGGTATATTATCAATGCCGCCATGAAAATTAGCAATTCCCTCCCATCCCCATTTTCCAGTGATAATTTACATGTCACCCTCTCTACCCTGAGCATACTCTTGGTAGAGAGACCCATTTTCCTTGGAAGAAACTTCATGTCCTATATTGGTCAGGGCACGACGTTTAAAGAGGTAAGCAATAGCAAGGAAAGATGGATTCTATGAGCTACTACTGGCACTAACATATTTAGGTAGAGGGAAAGCTGCTCATTTCTTAAAACTCAACCAAAAGAGATTTTTGGACAGAACAAACACCACTACAGAAAAAAAACAACATATGGGATCTTTACCATGCATCTCATTCAAGCTACTTATATGCTAAGAAGTTCCAAAAAATAGTAGCGAATACAAGATTGGCATTTGAGAACTCTGTCTCAGACAAAAAAGGACACGGCTTAAGTTTGTGGACACTGAGGTTAATTTCTTATTTATATGAAGAAGTCAAATAAGTTGCTTACAGATTCAAAATGCTAAACCAAATTGACTTGGTGACATAGAAAAGAATGCTTAAGAACCAAAGGTGGTAATTCAACCAATACTGGCTTCTTCATCCCTCTTTTGCTCTTAGGGGAACTAGGTTCCTCCATTTGCGTCCACACAAGACCCAATAGTTAGATAGAGAAGACGCTAAGTGATTCAAACCCTCTCAAGAAGAAATGCTCGAGGTGGAATATTATAGCATAAAGTAAGCATGATATCTTTTTTACGCGAGAAGAGGCAAGAGCATAGGTTAAAGAAAAAATGGAGTTGACCTGCACCAAGGAGACGAGCTTGCAAAGTTAAAACCAATTTTCAGTTTCTCTGTTTCCTCTAAACTCCTTTTAACAATTGTAAGAATGTATATCTACTTCCAAGGATGTTCCTTGGTGCAAAGAGAGAGAGAGAGAGAGAGAGAGAGAGAGAGAGAGAGAGAGAGAGAGAGAGAGAGAGAGAGAGAGAGAGAGAGAGAGAGAGAGAGAGAGAGAGAGAGAGAGAGAGAGAGAGAGAGTCTGAATATGGGCAAAGATGGATCAAAATCTTTTAAAACCCTTACAGTTGAAAAGAAAGGGGAAGTATTTGAAGCGGGGAGATCTAGGCTAGTTTGGTTGGTACTGGTGACAATATCAGCTCTTAAAAAAATTATAACCTATTAACAAAACAACGAGCTATGAAATAATTAGAAATTACCATTTATTCAATATTCACAATTTGCCCTATTAAAACCTATACTTTTGGACCTTGCCATGTTGATTAGTTATCAAGATATTTGTAAGTAGTTGTGTACAATAGAATCTTATGTGCTTTCAATAATTCAAACTGGGATCATACCATCTCATGAAACCTCATAGCAACAATAATCCATGTGTTGGTACTGAATATCCAAAAAGGTCTAGATAGCATTTTCTTGCAAGGTAATAATAGAACTTGATATAGAATATCCATCCAGTTAGCATCTCGGGACATGTTTCACTATCGTACAACATTTTTCAAACTCACACATGAATAAACCATCTCTTGGGGAAAACCTAAAAAATAAAAATGACATCCATGTGAGGTATAAACTTATCATATAAATAAGAAAATCTTCATTTAAGGAAACACCTCATCGTGGCGGCAACATGTTCAGAGTTTTGATACAACTAAATCGTCGATCTCAAGAAGCAATTTGGAAGAGAAAAAGATACCCACATCTAGACCATGCATTATTGGTTTTCTAAGTCCAAAATTCATTGTTGCCTAACACCTAACCTATTTGATGACACTTCGCAAAATCAGATAACAAGATCACTCACTCAAAAGGCTTCTAGCAGTGGTCTCAGAGGCATCTGACATGAGCCTCTGGGAATGCTTAGTCAAATATATTTAGACTCATGCCTAATCCAAATTTACATACGACATCCAACTCAAACAATAGGGATGCATGCGGCCTGTGCATTACAGAACCATTTGTTTTCTTGTCTCAGATCCCTCATTCCTTAAGAATCATTACATATACATATGATCCAATGAGAAGCATGGTCAAATGCCCAAACTAGATGAGTTTCATCCATCAGAAAACCTTCCTTGTTTTCACTTAAATCCCTGATTTCCTTTTCTTCTTATAGGTCTCCCCTCCTATTTTCTTGTCCATTTCTGTCTCCTTTAGGAAACAACAAGACATTTTCAGCAAAAAGAAGGAAATCGGTAGGAAGACCAACTTAGTCGCAATGTTAGAGGAAGGGAAAACTACATAAAGCAACCAAAATTTGCAAAAATTAGAAAGAGAAAACCACTAGCTTGATGGTCTCCTGTAACCAGAATTAGTCTGCGAACAACTGGCCTCGTAAAGAATCTTTTCCTTTTACTACAAGTAAGGAAATAAAGATTTGTAAACGGGTGTATTTTTGTTGAGATACGTAGCTTTGATGCCAAATGTTGTGTGCAATAACATGAAACAACAACACACATATAGAAAGAGAAACACAAATAGAAATTTACTTGGTTCAGCCTAGTTTGGCCTACATCCACGAGAGGAGAGAACATTACAACCAAAGCCATTTTTAGTCTATGCCTCTGAACCCTATTTATAGATATTAGAGGAGAGCTAGATGTATTCAACTTGAATATATATACTCTATCTTGATAAGCCTTATCTTCTTAGAATTCCTAATCAAAATTGGATTGTCTAATTCTAAGAGAGTTCTTTTCTTAATAGAAATCTTCTAGAGAATTCCTGCTTACATGAGGATGAACATCAGTAGGACATTAGCAATTATCCTAGGAATCTTCTGGAGAATTCCTGCTTACATGAGGATGGACATCAACAATTCTCCCCCTCCATCCTCATGCCATACTCCACTAGCTTGAGTCATACCTGCTATATTCCTACATAGCAGTAATTTCTCATAGGTTACCACTTTAGTCAATGTATCTGTAGGATTCTCATTAGTGTGAATCTTTTTCAGCTTTAGCATATGTTCTTTTATCACCTCTTGAATGCCTCTTCTTTTCACCTTGAAGACCCACTTGTTCTTCAGTGCTCTTTAATGAGCTAATTTCTTCTTGCATCCCTTGTTTGCATGTGTCAGGGCTTGCTGAAAATTCTTTGACTCCCCCTCATCAGTGAGCATGATATATTTTGATTTTGGATATTTTTGAGATGGACTCAGAATATGTCCTCTTATTGACATCTTTGGTTGAGCTTCTGCTTCTAGTTGAGGAGACAATTCATTATCTGATTTTCCAACATCTTCTAGTACAGGGGACTGATGCTTCCCCTGCTCAAATTACTCTGCCACTGGTTCAGCTTCTAATGTAGCTTCTGAGTCAACTTGTATAGGTGTTGAGTCTGGCACTAGATCTGGAGTACTGATGTCTTTAGCTTTGCTTGGCTCTTCATAGAATTGATTCTCTTAAAATATTACATCTCTGCTTCGGATGATTCTTCTCATCTCAAGATCCCACAATCTGTGTCTGAATTCTTCATCTCCATACCCGATGAAGATACAAGGTGTAGACTTTAGGTCCAGCTTTTGTCTCATCTCTTTGGATACATGTGCAAAAGCTCTACACCAGAATACCCTCAAGTGTGAATAGGTCACCTTCTTGCCGGTCCACTTCTGTTCTAGAACTTCAAAGTCTAAAGGTGCTAATGGTGACCTATTGATCAAATAGCAGGTGGTCTTCACAACTTCTCCCCAGAATAGCTTAGGCAGCTTAGCCATGTTGAGCATGCATTTGACTCTCTCTCCACAATGGTTTGGTTCATTCTTTTAGCTACTCCATTGTGCTGTGGGGTACGTGGAACTATCTTCTCATGTCGAATGCTGCGTACTATGCAGTATGCTCTAAACTCTTTTGAGCTATATTTTCCTCCATTGTCTATTCTAAGACACTTGAGTTTCCTTCCAGTTTGCCGCTCCACCATCACTTGGAATCTTTTGATCATTAGAATACCTGTTCTTTATTCTTTACAAAATATACTCATACCCTCTTAGATGCACCATCTATAAAGGTTACAAAATATTTGTTTCCGCCTAATGACTCTACTTCCATGGGAACACATTACATCTAAGTATACCAAACTTAAAATTTCATTTCTTTTATTGCTAGAAGACGAGAAAGCAACCCTATGTTGCATGCCAAATAAATAGTAATTACATGGATTAAGAGCTATACCTTTAGCTAGTTTGATGAGCTGCTTCTTTGCAAGTGTGAATAAACCTTTCTCTCCCTTGTGGTCAAGTCTTTTGTGCCAAAGGTTTGGTGAACCTTCATCCTCCACTGAGTTAAGACGATCTCTAGATGTTCTTGTATAGAGTGTTGCATATGTGCCCTTTTGCTATGATCATGGCACCTTTCATCAGTTTCCAAGTACTATTGCCAAAGTAGTTGATGTAGCCTTGTTTGTCAAGGGCTGAGACTAAGGTCAGGTTCAGTCTGAGTTCTTGTATATGTCGTACCTCCTTGAGTACTACTGTGCAACCAATATTTGTCTTTATCTATACATCACTGATACTAATTATTCTTGAGGAGCTGTCATTTTGCATCTTACCAATGCCAAAATCTCCTTCTTTGTAAGTGGTGAAAAAGTCTTTGTGAGGAGTGGCATGATAGGAAGCTGCTATATCTATCACCCATTCTACTTCACTCTTGATTACATGCAGGCATGATTCCTCCTTTATGGTAAACACTGCTATGTCTTGTGCAATGGTGACTAGTGTCTCACCATTGTCCTCCTTTGGCTTGCTATGTCTCATCTCCCTCTTGAGCTTTCAATAGTCTTTCTTCATGTGACCTGAAATGCCATAGTGAAAGCACTTGAATAGTCCTCTGGGTTGACTTTTTGATCTATTGCGAGTTTGTGATCTCCCTCTTTGTTTGCTCTTATTCTCCCCTTGTGCTTGTCTCTCCCAGAGTGCTTATTTTCTGTAACTAGGGCATGTTCTTGGTCTATGCCGGCTTCTTTTCTTCTGGCCTCCTCGTTGAACAGAGCGTCTTTAACCATAGCCATGGTCAACTTTTCTTCTGGAGGTGAGTTGTTGAGTGAGATTACCAATATCTTCTAGCTTTCAGGTAGTGAACTTAGTAGTAGTAGGGTTTTCCATTGATCTCCTAATTGTAATGCCACTGATCCTAGCTGGTTTACCAGATTTTGAAATTCACTAGTATGTTCAGCCACATTCATCCCGTTGCTTAGTTTGAGGTTTACAAGCCTTTTCATTAGTAAGGCCTTATTTTGAGCGGTCTTAGCTTGATACATATTCTCTAACTTTTTTCAGAGAATATAGACATTTTTATCTTGAGCAACATACTGAAATACACTGTGATCAATCCACTATCTGATCTAACCTATGGTTTTCTTATTCATCTTTAACCAGTTTTTTTCAGAAACTTCCTCAGGTCTTTTCCCCTGATCATCTAAAGGGTCATGGAGATCTTTACAATATAAAATATCTTCAATTTTAGGTCTACATAGTGTATAATTAGTGACATTTAATTTTATCATGGCTTTAGCCATGATATTTCCAGAACTAGTCTCCTCTATAGTTTCAAACTTTATTTCTATCGTTTCTGAATATTTTTCCCTTTTCTTCTCTCCTTTCCTCTCTTGTGTGACAGTGATGATTTGCTGCTTCCTGAGGTTGAGATAGTGACTTGTGGCGCTGCCTCCCTTAGTTGAGGTGGCATCTTGCTGTCTTTGGTGCAATGATATCCGGCATGGATGTCTGATGGGGATCCTTTCTAGCTGCGCAACGCAGTGGATGGGGAGATCAGAGCTCGCAGATAAGTCTCTACCCCCTCTCACTTATTTTAGATATGTCAATGGGGTTTTGGTCACTTTTTCTATTGGCCGGCTAAAACCCTAATCTTCTTCCTCTAAGACGGCTATCGTAGTCGGTCTCCCTCTCTCTTTCTGTGTTTTTTCAGCAAGAAATCTTACTGAAAATTATTTGACATAGATTCTCTGATCTGGATGGTGTGATCTGGGTCACGTGATCTAGACTGTGCAGACTGCACAATCGATCTCTGATTTGTATGATCCGGTTCATTCTCCTAGCTATTTGGGTCGTTCGATGGTAAGACGATATGGACCCTCAGATCTAGGGTTTCCCTGTGATCTGGACTTTTGCTCAGTCTGGATCTAGACCGGCCTACCTGGCTTTGAACGTAACTTGGGCTTGGATTGGATGGGCTTAAACTAAAATTGGGTTGCACCTGCTTGGCCCTGAATTGGGACCTGGGCCACACCTGGCTTGGGTCTGAACTAGGACTTGGATCGTACCTGGCCTGGGTCTGAACTAGATTCTGGGCCGCACCTAGCCAGTGTCTGCTCCAGTACTCCTAAATTCACCCTCTCTGTTCCAACAATCCTTGGTGTAAACCAAGCTCTAATACCGCTTGTTGAGATGCGTAGCTCTGATATCATTTTGTTGTAGCTCTAATACCATTTTATTTTGCCAGATCTTTCACGAATCTAGCAACCAGGATCTTTGGATCTAAAAATTATGCAATAGCACACACATAGAGATGAGAAGATTTACGTGGCTAGGCCATCTCATCCTACGTCCACAGGAGAAAAGAAAAAACACTATCTGATCAGATTACAAAGGAGGAGGAGGATTAAAACCAGATCGTCTCTGAACTCTACTCATACAAACACTACATCTCTTGTCTCTCATCTCTCACCTCTCTAGATCCTATTTATAAGAACTACAACTGTAAGATCGTCAAAACTAGTGGATGTCATTGTTGAACTTCCCGAGTTGGTGTGGTGCCGACCTTCTAGATGTCAGCTATCTTTATCACATGGGCATGGACCATAGCAGGTCCACCCTAACAATTTTGCCCATAAATTTTGAGAACTTTGGAGTTTTAGAGATTAATCCTTTTGCAAATTGATTGATTCACCAATAGAAGGGCTAGAACAATAGAACATATGATTGGAGGGGAAGCAAGTAGCAAAGGGAGGGCGGCAAGGAGTTTAGGATTGGGTCAACAAGAGAAAAAGAAGTATCATTAAGGATATAATCCAGGCATGGTTTCCCACATTTTCCTACATAAGACCCAAGTATGCAAATCTGCTTTCCTGGCTCTCTAATCAAACTTGAATTTCACAGTAGCTGTGATCAACACGTTTTAAGTTTGAGACTTAAGCTTTTTACCTAAGTAAAAGACTAATACGGGTTTTGGAATTAGAATTCTATAAATATATAGTTTCCTAGTTGTAGAGGAATCAGAAACTTATTCTTTCAGAGAGAGAGAGAGAGAGAGAGAGAGAGAGAGAGAGAGAGAGAGAGAGAGAGAGAGAGAGAGAGAGAGAGAGAGAGAGAGAGAGAGAGAGAGAGAGAGAGAGAGAGAGAGAGAGAGGAACTGTACACTAGACCAACACTTTAACTAATTTTTGAACGCCTGATACCGGTCAGCTTATACTTAGGTATGGATTGCCTTGAAATTCTGGTTTACATTTCATTTAGCCTGATGATCTAGTGATCTATGTTTTGCAATTGTTGCAGCTGATTAGAATCTTACTGACGATATCCAATGCTGTAAAGAGACAGTAGAAGTCAGTAGTTTTGCTCTCTTTGGACAAAGAAATACCATCTTCATCCTACTTCCAACGTGGCCATGACAGATCTTCAAGCACAGGTGTAAAGTCATGTGCACGACATCAAGCTTGAACAGTAGCACAGTTTCACATGTTTCTGAGAGCAATCATACAATTGTCTTGATAAGATAATGATTCAATGAGTAGAGGCTTCAAAGTAGCTTTTAGTATAGGTGTACCTCAATCAGTTTGACAGATTGGTTACAGGTTTCAGTATGAATAAATGAAATTCCACATCTAAATAGTTGATTTTGTATGTTCTGATTAACTCCTACTATTTGGCTTGACAACCACTCATTTTAAATGTAATTGTTGTTTGGCATACTATAGTTTCTTCTTGCTTGTACTTAATACTACCACAATTCTTAGTATTGTTTTTTGGTAGGATGAACTTTTACATGCTAACTGATTGGTGCTTGTTGGATGTGAAAAATTAGTTATTATGTTTGTGGGTCATATTTAGTGATCCTGGATATGGTGGTGGTCAACACAGACCACTTTGTGATGATGTCTACTGTACTTCATGTGACATTTGTTTGATTTGGACTTCTTGATGCTAAATTAATCGTTACATGCTGTTTATCAGTGAACCTTTATCCATGGTCTTCAATAACTATTACCTATTTAGTAGTAGTGCGTAATATTATACTTGTTTTATGATGAACTCTCGCATCTTGTTTGTATGAGTTCAACTCCATGACTTCAGAAAGTAGGACCTGGGTCAAATTGCGGCTGCAGTTGTGTAATGCCCCAAGTATTTGACGCTATTTTTGCATCTATTACAAAAATGAATTGGACATTCTATACGAAATTAACCATGTGACATGTTTTATTTTATTTTAAATAGTAAATAAAGGAATTTGTAAGACAACTTAATATCATTAGATTCTACTCGAAAAATGGAATCTAACGCCTCAAAGAACTCTAAAAACGGAGTTCATATGACAAGTTATGGCCGTTTAAAGATTAGGGGCAATTCTGTACTTTATATGTAAAAACGAAAAACGAAGGAAAAACGCAGGGGGCCATTTTGATAACAGCACCTCCCATTGTTTTCCTCCTCCAGCAGGTTCCAGAGCTTTCTAGCACCGCCTCTGGAGGGCGGCAACAATGGCGCCACCACCTTTGGGCAACACCGCCTTAGCATGGCTATAAAGCCTGCTTCTCCCCTCCTCCCCAACCATCCTTTTCTTCCTCTCTTTCTCATCTTCTCGGGATGTCCTCACCCAAAAATCCAGCGACATAGGGTTTCATAGCGGGAAAGGGCGCACCCACTGGCGATGGGCATCGCTCCAAACCTCCCAGGTAAGCCCCCCACCCCTTCCTCTTTAGTTACCCCTTCTTCCCTGCCCAGATCCACGCCAGATTTGGGTGTTTTCCAGCTGGGAATCCCGGAGGAAACCCAAACTCGATGGGTCGGTAGACCCATTGAGCCAGACACCACGCAGGTCCCCCTCCTCTTCCCTTCCCCTTCCCCAGGTCAGACCCAGGTTGGATTTGGCTTTTCCCAGTTGGAAGTCGCCAGACCCAGAACCAGACTAACGAAGGAGATGGTCCTAGGGCGTGGTGCGTGATGCACACCCCGACTGAGCCCATGGGACGGACCTCAGGCACGTGATCGTGAACGGGCATGCGCGACTATGTCTGGGCGTGGCCTCGGTGCGTCCCAAGTGCATTCCTGGTTCGACCGAGACGCATGGGCGCCCCAGGAGCCAAGGTGCATTATGCCTATGCCAAAGGCACGTCCGCGCAACACCATCCAAGACGCACATCATAGTGCGTCACTTGGGCATGCATATGCGCGTGCGAGTGCAGTCCTTGGAGCAGCCTTTGGGCGCACGTGACGTGCAGGTGGGAGTCCTGGTTCAACCAGGGCACACAAGCGTGCCGGGAACCACGATGTGCGGACCCCCGCATGGACGGAATTGGTTCGTCTGTAATTTTTGGGACCGTGATTTTAGGACACTAAAAATGCAATTACAGAGGCTGTAGGACTCCGATTGACGATCCGAAAGAACCATCGCGTTTGTATGAACGACGCAGACTACTGCGACTATAAAATTAGGATCAGAGGACAAATTATGGGGTCTAACCATTGAATAGTAGATCCTATGGCTGTATTAGGCAAGGACCTATGGACCCTAAAAGAGCAGATCTAGCCATTAATCTAGAGATCTAAATAGTAATTTATAAATAGATCAAAATTGATAAGGACTCCTTGTTATCCATTCATATCCAGGATTTTCTAAATGAGACCCAGGGTCGGGTTGAGTAATGAAGGACGCGACTCCAGAAAACATCGAGGTAGGTAGTCTGATACTACTCTATTTTCAAAATGCATCCCAATACTTATTTTTATTTCTGTATCTAGTATGTGTTTTAAACCTTGCTGTTCTTATACAAGGATGCGGGACCTGCTTTCATGATTTATGTATTTGACAAATCTTGCATAAAAGTAAGAATGCTATTAGGAAATAATGTTTTTATACGGGTTACGAATTTATGACATTGCATAAGGTGCTAGCATGAGCAGATTTTATGGATTGCTTGCATGTTTTGAAAAAAATGCCTAAATTGCATGACTTACGATGTATGAGATTCAAATTATCTATAGATATGCTTTTTAGTGGGCAGATTGCCGGATGAGGCAGTCCACGGTGGGCACTATGCTAAGGGGTACAGATTTGGCCTCCCGGCCTCTACCATTAAAAAGGTGGATGGTATCACTGCCAAAAAAGGCATTGTCCCTTCCCTGACTACTGTGGTAAATAGGGACAACCACTGGAGGTGTTCACGGCACCCTTTCGGGCACAGCCATAGTCGCTGTGGAGGCTATGGTAGATAGGTCTCTAGATACCGGAGCCACACGAGTCAGCTGTGTGTTGCTCGTGAGCATAGTGACCCTATGATTTCAGAGTGATTGATATGCATATAGCATCTAGATGGTCGTATACGAGTACTCATGACCAGTTGGCATGGCATGAATGCCAAGAGACTAATGTGCATGATACTAGCATTTGCTTGGACGATGACTATTTTAAGGCTTTCATGAATATTATCTTTGACTCGCTGGCTTGATACCGATTGATTTCTATTTCATGCTTTTGATCATATTTATATCATTGAATACTAGATTATGAGAAGGGATTCTATGATGGAATTTGCATCAATAAGCGTATGTTTTATGCATAACTATGCAATGCTTGCACAAAAAGAATTACTGATGTTTTACATGAAAAGCTCTTAAAAATTATGCATGTTGTCTACCGTATTTTCAAAATAGCAGTACCAGATCACCTACTGGGTATGAAAAATACTCACCCAAATATATTATTTTTCAGGATAGCTCCACTCGCGAGTAGAAAAGGCATCAGAAATATGTTAGTGCTACGATCAAGTGAATAAAGAAACGACAAGACTGAATGTAAGTAAACACTCTACCTGTTGGACATGTATCTGTATTTATTTACAGTTGAAATTTGTGGTAATATTTGGATAGACCTGGGAAGACATTTATGACTATATAAATTTTCAAAAACTACTTTGGTTGTTGTGAAAGCAAATGACACTCTGAGTTTTCAAATTGAGATTAAAACAAAAGATTTTTCTACTACATTGCATTGTTTTATAAAAAGTTTTCAAATAGGGATATCCCGCCCTAGGAATTTGATATTATATTTAAAAATGCATGAGGAAACCTGGGTTGTCACAAGTTGGATAAAAGGCTACCGCCACTAAGCAAAGGACTTCGATAGCTCATCCAACTAAAACGAACAGTAAATAATGCCATTGTGATTTGGTTGGACAAAAATGAGTAGTGAACCAAATACTAGCTTGGAAAGGAGTCAACTCTGGAGGAGTTGAGCATCTATTCGGATAGTTTTAAGAAATGGTTTAAATGCATCATGTTTTTCCTTTTATCTCATTTTTCTTCAAAATTGCTTGCCCTCCCAAATTTTGATCTAAATATATGCAAAAATCATTTTCATATACATATTTCAGGTTATTCACATTAGTTATTTTATAAATATAATGCCATAGATGATGCTTCTAACAAGGAAGATGACTTAGTTAATTATCAATAATGTTTCTGTCACAGTTTTATGCTGCCAACTACTATACAAGTACTAAAGGAGATGGTAAGAATCAAAATTTTCAATTTCTTGTAAATAGTTCAACTTCATCTGTGGTTTAGCTTACAATAGATTTTGTTTATTTTCACACTGCAGGAAGTTAGTTTGGTGCATTTCAATGAAAGATTGGATCACTTTGCAACCGAAAAGAAAAAGACAACGTAGTCTCTGCAATAGTTTGTCATTTGAAGGTTGTGATTCCCTAATATATTCTTCGGTGGATGAACTTGTAGATTGGATGCTTTCAAACAATCATGTGACCTATCCATAGGCGAAACATTTCCTCTCTGATTGTCAACCCCACTCTTTACAGGTGAGTCATTGTTCGCGGGAGACCACTAACTCGAACTTCAAGGAGTCCGCTGCATTGGGACCGGTTCCACTACAGGGGGCACCCATTTCTTAGTTTTAAGGGCCGTTCTCAATCCTCTTTCCCCCGCAGTTACTTACCTGCCCTGCATTGTCATTCTTTAGGGTTTCACCACTTGGGTCCTTATTTTTCTCTCTTTCTGACGTGCCGTGAACATCTCCCTTTCCACGAGAAAATAGAAACAAGGGAGCCATTTCTTAGTTGCAGACACCATACATATCCCAAACCCAACCACGATTCTCCACAACCGATCAAAGCCGATTTCTACGTCACAGAAAACCCCCGTTCCACATTTTCCTCCTTCCTCCGCCATCCCTCTCGTAAACGGAAACCCCACTCAACGAATCTCCAGAATCCCATTTAACTTCCTTCCTTTCCATACAAGAACTATCCCGAAATTGATATTCCTCCTCACCGCAACGGCCCTTACCAATGGAATCGGTAGGATCCAATTCACCTTCTCCGGACCGCCGTTCATCTGTCCGATTCAGACCCACGCAACCAATCGCCGACCGAATATTCCGTGCCCTTCGCCACCCTCTCCTTCTCCTCCACCGCTCCGGCCCAACCTTTTACATCCTGGGCGCTACCGCAAACGTATACACTGTAACCTTAACTTGCATCCCCTCCTGCACCTGCCCCGACCGTACAATCCCATGCAAACACATTCTCTTCACCTATCTCCGCGTCCTCGGAGTCTCCGTTGACGACCCATGCCTTCGCAAGAAAAGCCTTCGGCCATGCCAGCTCAGCCGGTTTCTGGCGACCCCCACTTTGGTGGAAACTCTGGCTGGGCCACGCATGAGGGAGAGATTTCATCAAATGTACAAGGAGTTTGGAGAAAGAAGGGACCAAGTGGAAAGTGGGTTTGAAGAAGGCTCTAAATGTCCTGTTTGCCTGGAGGAGATGAGGAAGGAGGAAAGAGTTGTGGCTTGTCGGGTTTGCAGAAATTGGTTGCACGAAGAGTGTCTGAAGGAATGGAAGAGGAGAAGCGGAAGGAGAGTTGTAAGTTGTGTTCTGTGCAGAGCAAGGTGGAAGGAGAGGAAAGAGGAAAGGAGGTATTTGAATTTGGGGCCTTATGTGGGTGACGAAAATGGTGAAGGTGGATGTGTTGTTTAGAAGCTCATGGTTTCATTGGTGGCACTGGAGGACAACGCATGTGTTTGCGAAGACTGCGTTAATAACTGTAAAATTGTAGTTGGTAAATATGCTTAGTAAAGTGATTTGTCTAAATAAATTTAAAGGCAGCTCCTTTAAATGATTTGTTTAAGGTTTCTCTATTATTTTCTTGTTTCTTTGAAATTTCTGAGTTGTGGCCAGAATAATAATGGCTGAGATAATGATCAAAGGCAGTTTTTTGGTGCATGGCCTGTTAGGATAGGCTGTAATCAAAGGATTACGGTCGATTTCTTCTTCTTCTTCTTCTTCTTCTCTCTCTCTCTCTCTCTCTCTCTCTCTCTCTCTCTCTCTCTCTCTCTCTCTATATATATATATATATATATATATATATATATATATATAATCCTTTGATAATCAATAAATATGTAGATTCTCACGTGGTATCAAAGCTATAGGATGAAAATCTGTCATCCTCAATTAAATTTGTCACCCCAATTGCATGTTTTCACGTCCTCTTCTTCTTCTTCCTTTGTCAATTTCTCATCTGTGCACTCCTTACAAACAACATCTTTGGCTATATAAATAGAATCAACCATCACCTCAATCTCTTCTCAATTTTCATGCTAAGGCCTTTCTCCCCATGGACTACTTCACCTCTCCCCAAGTCTTTAACTCTGTTATAGAACCCTACAATAGTCTCCTCTCTACCCATTCCCTTCTTGAACACACAGATGTTGCTGTTCTCCTTGACAATGAAGCCATCTATGACATCTACCATTGATCCCTAATGGCATCGTCAACTTCTCTTCTACAACCCAAAGCCTTCATTCGAGCATGGCAGAAGTAAAGAGATCTTGCACAGATGTTGGAGAAGCAACAAGATTCGTTGGTGGACTTTTCCTATGCAACTTGTCTTGCATATGTTGGCTCATCACAAATTAGAATGTTGTAAAAAACATATCCAATCTTCACCTGCTGACTTCAATCCCTACATACTTTATTGGCTTCAGCACATAAGGTTAGGATCATCTTTGAACTCTAGATTCTTAATCCTCATAGGTCTCCATGGCCCCTTGTATGCGAGGTTTGGTATCTTTTGTGCTTTCCTCCCATCTATCGAAGTTGAAGTGTTAAACTTTGGTGGAGATGTCGGACTGCAAATGAGTATGAAGCACTATGGCAAAATGATGCTCTCTCCTATAGTTGCAGGTTTTGGTAATGAGTGTGAAGCACTGGGCCAAAATGATGCTGTCTCCTACCATGGCACATGGCATGTTGACATAACTTACAACAAATCACCATCGTTCCCATGATTAGAGTCAATATGAAAACCATCATCTTCAATCTTCTTGATTGAATCTACCATCATTGATTTCAGATCTTGTCGACTGCATCTACAATCATCGATCTTTCAGACCTTGTTGATCACATCCATGATCACCAATCTTAGATCTTATTAATCACATATACAATTACCGATCTTAGATCTTGTCAATCCAATTTATGGTCGCTAACCCCTGATCTTGTTGATTGCATTCGCTATCACTGATCTTAGATCTTGTCATTCGCATCTACGATCTCTGATCTCCAATTTTATTGATCTTGTGTGGTTTATCTCGACTATTGCTGATCTCACACGTTTTGCCTCACCCATCATTAATTCCATCCTTGATTGACAATCACATCCATGATGTTCTGTCTGAAGGTTAATACTCTCCCAATACCCCCACCCCCCAATTTCTAAGATCGAATGTCGACATGGACGGATCACATCTCATAAATAAGAGAGCTATGTCATTTGATTTACTTATTAAGAGATCAATCTCATTAAAGTCATTAGAAAAACCTTCAAGCCGACATCTTCTAGCCGATTAGGTCTCCAACTACCATTGATCATTTGAATATTCTCATGGATTGCCTTCAATCGTCATTCAATTTTGTAGTCATTACTCAAGGATATGATGCCCATTACTAGGATTTTTTTATCTGTCAAAATGCAATCAAAATGGGTTCATTGAAGAGGGCATCAATGATTTTGGATCTACTTCCAACTATAAAGAAAGTCTAGATTGACTTAAGATTATGCTCTTTAGACAATGACTAGGAAGCAATCCATTAAGCATTTAATCAGCAATCTGATGCCAAAATTATCTTTGCATTAGCTTAAAGGAGGGTGTTAGGATAGGTTGTAATCACGAGATTACAACTGATATCTTCTACTATAATTACGAGATTACATTAGATATTTTATGCTATAATCATGATGGGAATTCTCTATATACATCTGTATTACCTTTTGATAATCAATCAATACAGTAAAGATATAGATTCTCACATAGCCAAACTAAGATGGCATCTAAAATTTCACGTCCCACATATTCTTTGATACATGATACAAGCACATTATGCCAAAATTACTAATTTTGAAAGGTAATGGAGTGCTCATTAGTTACTACTTATGTCATCAAAGTAGGCTAACTTCAATTTTTTTAGGCTTGGAAAAGGCCAACTAATATAAGAGAAACTGTTCCTCAAAAAAAGGGAAAACCACAACCTACCAACTTGTAAAGGCTAGTTTAATAGAAAATGTCCATTAGAAAAGGACATTTTGATATTTTTAAAATGTCAAAATTACCCTTCTCTCATCTTTTTCTTGTTTTCTTCCCATGCACCTCATTTTGCAACTCATCTAATTAGAGATGCTCCTCAATTCATTAGATAAGGAGAAGAAGAGGATCTTATTTACTCTATTTTCATTTTTGGGTGAGAACCCCAACTAATCCTCAAGCTAAAACTCTATCTAGATTTTCAAGAGCTTGAATGAGGAATATGCAAGATTTTCTAAAAAATATTCATCTACTATGTAAAACTTTTGCATTTTTAGAATCACAATCTTTATTTTGGTAGGTTGTGATTGGTTTTTCTTGTTTTTCTATTCTCTAAAAATCAACTATTTAAAAACCTATAAATAAATTATTTTTAAGTACCAATAATGGGTACAACTATCAAAGGCATCTATGAAATAAGTGGCACTAGTTTGAAACCCTGGTCATTCTAGTATTGGGGGTTAGTGAGGGATTCCAAAGGTCTTATGACTTTTGGTGACTCTCACATAGCTGAACTTCAATCATTCAAATAAGCACTACTACACATAAGGCTTTTAAATTCGATATAAAGAAGCCGTTATTTTAAATATTTTACAAGTAGCTTGCTAAAAAATGACTTTAAAAATAAAGACTTAAGAAGTCATTTAATGAACGACTTCTTTGGTCTGGCAGGTACAGGAATATTTTCATAAGAAATGACTTTTAAAGTCATTTGATTCAAATGACTTCAAAAACCTATACTTTTGAAGTCGTTTTTTTCTAAACGACCTTAAAAGTGATTGAGTTTTGAAGCCATTTAGACCTAAATGACTTCAAAAGTGTAAACTTTTAAAGTTGTTTGAATTAAACAACTTTAAAAGCATACTCTTTATTTTGGCGCAAACAGGGATTTTATGCGTAAAAGGACTTTTGAAGACGTTTAGAACTAAACAACTTCAAAAGTCAATGACTTTTAAAGTTGTTCATTGTAAACGATTTTAAAAGTGGGGGAATTTTAAAGTCATTTACAATACAAGACTTTAAAAGCATACACTTTATTTTGGCATGAATAGTGATTTTAAATGGGAAAAGACTTTCGAAGTCGTTTAGGACTAAATGACTTCAAAAGTCAATGACTTTTAAAGTCGTTTGCTGTAAACAACTTTAAAAGTGGAGGACTTTTAAAGTGGGATTTATCTCTTGATTGGTCTACCTATGCATGATCATCTTACCTTTTACAAATATCTATCAAAACCTTCCAATTATTCCTTACAAATAACACTTTTAGTACGAAATAATTGCTTTCTCCAATCGTGTGACTCTATGGCTTAATGGCTCATTCCTTGATGCTTGAATGACTAATTCCCTTGGCTTTATAACTTGAATGATTTGGCTTCCTTAGGTTTCCTAATTAGGCTAGAAAACCTCATATATGTCTCCCATTCTCATGCAAAGTGGTGTAATTGCCTGGCTTTTTGGTTGGATAATTTTTTATGCTTCCAATCACCTTCTTGATTGCCTTAGGATCATTTGAAACATTGATCATACTTTGAAATGTTGTCATTTAGGCTTTGGTTAGATATTTTGATCTTGATCAATCTCGACCTTTGGATTATCTTCTCAACACCTACAAAAGATTAAAAACCCTAATAAGTCTTAGAAATTTATGATGACTCTCATGCTTACTCTAAATTAGCTTTTAAGCCTATAGAATATAAAACTTTTGAATTATTAGGTCAAAGATGCATGTGTTCAAAAGTCAATGACTTTTAAAGTCGTTTTTTACCAACGACTTTAAAAGTGGGGCACTTTGATACTTTTAAAGGCGTTTTCTTCAAATGACTTTAAAAGTTCCCCACTTAAGTGATCATTTTCCCTAACTAGACATACACAAAGAGAGGAAACCTGACAAGAAAAAATGGAGAAGAAGGAGAAAGAGAAGTGGGGAGTAATTGTTCTTGTAGGGGAGTATCCTTGCTCGTCAGAGAAGAGGCATTATGCCAGCTAGCAGAAGAAGGGGTGCTAGAGTTCGCAAGTCGTCGATGGAGAAAATGACTGCTCGGATGTCTGATCCGAGCTAATCATCTTACTTAGCACGAAGAGCCTAACTTACTGGTAAGGTCTGAGAAAACCTAGATCTTGATTTGAGTGGTTCAAGTGTACTTGCGGTTCAATTATACATCTAGATATTCCTTTCAAGCCTACCTATGGTTCAAGCATACACTTAGATCTTCCACAAGATGAGTGTTCAAGGAGCACTACCAATAACCTCTTATAAGTGTGGCTTATGGCCATGGATCATCATGTTGTTGAAGGAGTTGTATGTAGAGCTAACAGAGTATTTTCCAATGGTGTCAAGGCTTCATATGACTTTATCCTTCTTCAAGTTAATTATTAGGGTATCATTAAGTAGTTGCAGCATGTGGTGATAATGTAAATCTTCTACACCTCTTAGGGGTCTTTTGAGTTAGACGTCCCAAACTATTTGAACAGAGGAGTGTAAGAAATTGTCCATAATAAAAGAATTAGGAAAACTTGAGGCCTAGTATAGTTTAGGGAATCTCAAGCCTCAGTAGCTAGGGATCTAACTAGAAGCTGATTTTGTCTCCACTATATAATTTAAATTTATTATGAGCCTTTAAAAAATCAATGTTTTTGGCGATCTTCTTCCATATGCTTAATCTTATAGAACACTCAACTGCTTTTTCCTACCAAAATTTATGGTGATTATATGTCTCTGTGATAAGAGTTTGCTGAAGACCTTCATTATTCCTAAAATATCTCCACAATCACTTGTACAAAAGAGATCTATTCACTTCCTCTAACTTTTTGATGCCCAACCCACCTTCTTCTTTAGTATGCATACTTTTTTCCATGCAACTAGATGTAATTTATTGGAATCATCTACACTTTTTCATAAGAATCTTCTCCAAATTTGATTGATTTTTGAGATGACAGTAGCTTGACACTTCAATAAATGCATTTAGTAAAGTTGCATGTTCGATAAAGATGATTTATCATGTGACTCTGCCCTCCTTGGAGAGATAAGCTCTCTTCCTAAATGAGAGCTTTTTTAGTATTCTTTTGGCAAAGGGTCTTAGGGTGATATTTTGGATTTGCAGGAAGAGATAGGGAGACTTAAATTGGTGAATAAAAGTTGCACCACCTTGCAATTAAGATAGGTTGCAACGCTGTCAAGAATATGTAAATAAGTATTTACTCCCAAGATTTGTGATTAGCTAAATTCATTTTTTGACCAGTTACCAATTTAAAACATCTGAGAATGGATTTAATTCTTAAGCCATGTGGTGGAGTCTCCTTTTTCTAATGTTGGACACACAACCTACGAGCAACCTCCAACCTTAGTCACCCATATAAGAGGTTCTTCTCTTTCTGTTTCAAACTATGCCCTGATGTTTATTATTTTAAACCAAAACCCTTGCAAGTATACAATATCTATTGTAGACTAAGTATAAATAGTTGTCGACCTACATGGATGGAATAACTTTGTACCAAATCTAAGGGTTTTTTTTTTGAACAAAATCATGAAGTAAAGTATAGCAAATTAAACCAAAACTAAGATGATAGAGAGTAACTTAGGAATTGTGAATCCATCAAAAGAATCTTGATAATGATTCTCATTACTTAAAAACATGTATGAATTAAAAGCCTTGGCTATAAGTTAAAACTTCTTCTAAAGAAGGAATGGATATTCTAATGGTGTGACCTATCTAAATTAGCACAAATTATCTACAAACTATAGGCATGACTCGTCTAATCTTAGCATAACGCATCCAAGAAAGCATTCACTCAGATATTAAAGATCATTTCATAAACATCTCATTTAAACTACAAGTGTTAGAATTGATACCAAATAAAATATCAAAATTGTTCTTCAAAGGAAATCTTATCATGAAATTGTTCATACATCAATTTTTAAACAATAACTCAATAAAATTATATGAGAAACATGAACATGCATCTTTTGTTTCCTCTAATCTATAAGTTTCAAGCTAGTGGAGGTAAGGAGGGTGTTTGGTGTGGTTGATGGAGGCCTATAGTAAATTGGTTGAGAAAATAAAAACTGATATATTTAAACAATTGCGTGAAGGAGGTTTGATAATAGTTTCATTGTCCTTATGTAATAATACTCTATCTCAACCTCTTTATTGTAGATCTGATTTATGGGTAGGTTTAATGCCTATTGGCCCTTGATTCTCGTCAAAACATCATGGTAGTTGGTTCATGCTATGAGCATGAATCAACCATTTTGCATGGAATGAGTATGCCACCACATACAAAGCAAGTGCCCACTACCATGGCTTTGGATGCGAATGCTAGCCTACCATTCCCTTTAGAAATGAAAAATATTATAACCATTGGGCAGACAATTGCATTTCACATCACTTGGCTAAAGGCACTAGTCATTCCCACATAGTACACCGCATGTATCTTATCATACTTCCTTCCTCATTAATAATGTTTAATTAGGGACCTCAATTTAATTGTTTATTAACTTTATACATTTAATCAGCAACAACATGCGCTATCAAGGCCACCCGCCTTTGCACCATCACTTATTGTCGCACTAATGGAATAGGTACTTGTATATATGTTTATTTTTTCATCATAAATTAGGTCCTCTTCATTGATTAATATTATTTAGTTAAAAATTTCTACATCTTTTACAACAACCATCTAAGGATCATGTGGAAGTCCCACCTAAGATGTCTCAATCCCTAAGGTTAATCTACAGTCTCATAACAAAGATAGGGCAATCAATGCTATACAAATCAAGGAGGAAATGATTAACGATGACATTATTGAAGTGCTACTTATGGCAGGGGACCTATTACAAGTTTACTAATGGTCCTCTTCATTGATTAATATTATTTAGTTAAAAATTTCTACATCTTTTACAACAACCATCTAAGGATCATGTGGAAGTCCCACCTAAGATGTCTCAATCCCTAAGGTTAATCTACAGTCTCATAACAAAGATAAGGCAATCAATGCTATACAAATCAAGGAGGAAATGATTAACAATGACATTATTGAAGTGCTACTTATGGCAGGGGACCTATTACAAGTTTACTAATGGGATCAACTTTAGCACCCTCACATTGTCTCCTACATGGTGTATATGCACATATTTTCTTATAAAATATTTGAGATTACATGTTATATTTTTATGGTATAAGTAATTAATTATTTCTTTTATGTAGCTTCTTGAATGATGCAACTAGCCTTTTTGAGGTTGAGGGTACACTTTACCAATTCCTTAACCCTATCATCATTTATAGAGAGGCAGAGCAATGGTTGATGAGAGGTGTGTTAATGATATTTTTTCAGGCTTCTTTCGGTGCTCTAAGGGATGAGGCTTAATGATTCCCTACAATAGTGGGTAAGTTTTGATTTTCTTGTTTTCTTGCAAACTTATCCTATACTGGGATTGTTAACTTTAATTACAATTTATATGACTGTCTATATGGGGCTAATTATATGTTGCTCGTTTTGGATGTGCATGGTAGGTAGGCTTTGTTTTTTTATTCTTATGGATCGTACTCCATTTCACTGTCCCAAAAATTATAAATAAATACTATTTTATTCTTTTCATATATTATGTGTAGATAAATAATTTGTTATTTATCTATAATGTATTTGAAATTTAAATTTGTAGAGCATGGTTAACATGGGCTAATTTGACCTAGACTATACAACCACTAAAACTCACTTGGAAGAATGTCAAGGTATAGAAAATAATTAATTACTCTATTTTACAATAATTAAACTTACAATATTACAAATGATATTTATTAATTCTTTTGTTGTCCTTGTTACATAGTGCCCTAGATAACAATCTGATTGCGATTGCAGGTATTATATGCTGAGATACATGAGGACCCTAGTATTTGATGGTATTGGTGTCTCCAATTAAGAAAGGCAAGACACTTTTACTTTTCATAATCTTTTTTTTTTTTTATATAGATTTTTATGGATCTATTTTAAGGAATATAACCTGAATTAAATATATTGTATTATAAGTTGTTGTGCTTTTTGAGTGAGCAAACAAGAAGAGTTACTCTAAGTTAAGCCTCAATGAAATACTAAGGGAATGAGTTGAGTATGTACTATGATTCAATTAGAACACTTGGAGTAGCTACATGATTTTAAAATACATAATAAAGTATTTTTGTCATTCACTTGTATGTGTTCTTTTAGTTTTTATTATTTTCTTTGAAATATGTGTGTGTGTGTGTGTGTGGAAACTTAGAGTATAGGAATAATTGAGTATGAGATAGAGTTGTACGTGAAGTGAATATGAGAGTTGGTTTTCAATATACTCATTGAATTAAATAACTTTTATTGGATGATGAATGAGGTAACTTAGTGTGGAGTATGGGAGTTGTAAATGAAGTGAATATGAGTGTTGGTTTTCAATATACTCATTGAATTACATAGCTTTTATGGAATGAAGAATGAGGGTAACTTAGTGTGTAGTATGAAGTTGTAAGTTAAGTGAATATGGAAGTTAGTTTTCAATATATTCATTGAATTATATAAGTTTTATGGGATGATGAATGAGGGTAACTTAGCGTGGAGTATGGGAGTTGTAGGTGAAGTGAATATGAGAGTTGGTTTTCAATAAATTCATTGAATTATATAACTTTTATGGGATGATGTATGAGGGTAACTTAGTGTGAATGTGAGGGTAAATGTGAATGTGTAAACTTAAAAATGAAGTGAATGTGGATGTTGTAGTAAATGCATGTGTTGTGATTAATTTCTCATTTTGTGGTTTTTCAAGATAGATGTGGATGGATAATTACTGATGAATTTGTATGTTTTATACACAATGTGGAAGTAAATGAATGTTTGTTTTTCATGTGTATAAAGATTGTAAGATCAGGAACAATATTGAATTGTATATAGGTGGTAGTGATTGGAATGTCAAAAAAGAAAAAAAAGAAGAAGAAGAAAAAGAGACTTTTGAAGTCGTTCTGAACTAAACAACTTTAAAAGTAGCCCACTTTTGGGCTACTTTTAATGTCGTTTGGGCTAAACGACTTTAAAAATATGCCACTTTTAAAGTCATTTAGAGATAACCGACTTTAAAAGTTGGATATTTTTGAAGTTGTTGAGACCCAAACAACAATAAAAGTGGGGCACCATTGAAGTACTTTTGAAGTCGTTTATAGATAAATGACTTCAAAAGTTTAATACTTTTAAAGTTGTTTACAAACAAGTTTAAAAGTCCTTGATTTTTAAAGTTTTTTTGTAAATGACTTTAAAAGTCTGCTCGATAGAAGTTGCTTTTTAACCAACTTCTACTATCACTTTTTACTGACTTTAAAAGCCTCCTATGTTGTAGTGAGGGTATTAAACTATATAACAAAAACAATCTTCATAACCTATGTGTCAGTCTATTTTCATTCATATGTGTGCATGTACAAGCTATCACAACATAGACAAACATGGCATGAAATAGAGAAGAATTGTTGGAGCTATTACCAACTCCTTTCAAGGAAAGGTATGGTGGGGACATGAATCTATACCGTGTGATAATGTTTGGTACTAGTTATTATACATCATAAGTAGCCCTATTTGGCACAACCGTGGATTGAGTTATTTAAAGATAGTGATTTTATTGAATTGCATGTTTAGATGGGGTTCCTAAACATGGGAATACTCTTATTTCCCTCTAAGTTGAAGGATACTTAGAAACATTCGAAGGCAAAATGTTGACTTTTGTTCTGATTATATTTGAAAGTTAAAAAAATATATTTTAAAGCCCTACATTAGAAAATGTGAAGGATGATTTAACTTTAAATATGAGATGTGATCTGTGGACCTATGTAGTAGACACGATATGGGTTTCTATTATGGACACACATGCAGTCCGTGTTGGGCTAGACCTTAGGGCTTTAGGTCCATTGGCCTTTTTATTGTTTCCATGGACTGAATTACTTAGCCTTTCTATTGTGGCCTTGATTATTTTATCATTGTATTGTTTATTACTTATCATTTTATCCATTGTTAGTTTACTGTTTAAAGTTATTATAAAGCCATTTCATAGCAGTTAGAGAGACAAGTGAAGGGATGAGAAACTCCATAAAAGGAATTTTCTCTTCTATGTCATTTAGTGATCATAGAAACTTTTTTGATTCTCTTCCACAATCTGCACTCTTTTCTTCGCAATTGTGATTGTTTTTCTTTGTATTTATTTAGCACATTGAGACAATTATATTGGTAAGCCACCATTTGATATGCAAAATCAAACGAAGATTAGATTGAGTATATCCTAGAAGGAGAGACTGGTTCAACTCAAAGAATGTGTCAAAAAGCGCTGCCTCAACACAAAATGTGGTCAAGTCAAAGCAATTTTGACTATCCACATTTTGCACGTGCAAACTTTGCCATGTGTTGCCAAATTTTGAATTTTTAAATATTTAATGCCAAAAAAGAAAAAAAAATATGTTTTGTGGTATTTTAACAAAGAAAAATTAAAAGAAGAAGAATATTCCCTTTTAATCAATCAATCTTTGAAAATGGTTGAAAGAATCTTGTCCATTCATGTCACTTGAATAGTCCTATTAAGTTTTATTTCAACATTCATTTAAAAAATGAAATGAATATGCTATTTATCAAACTTCTTTCAAGCAATCTTTAGTAACAATAATCTCAACTTACCTTTGTCTTTTTGGCTACTTCAACCTTCATTCTTTCTCTCTGCCATTGTTTTTATCTTGATTGTAGTAGAGGTAGCTCTATAAAGCCCATCTATTTTTTGCAAATGTTAAGGTTTTGAGATTGAACTTGGGGAAGAAGATGCCCAGAACAATAGAATAGTTGTAATAGACATTCCTCATGTTAAATGAGTACGCCTAATTCACCTTTTGGGGGTAGCATTTTACTTAAACAACTTCATACTTATATGACCTAATAATTCAGCTTTATATATCTAGATATGAAGCCTAGATTTTTCACAATCTAAACCATTCATTTTCTTAAAGACCTCTTCAGTTGCCTACTTCCAAAATATTATATGTAATACTATACTAAAAACATAAGTCTTTCATTTTTTATATTAAAGTTAACTAAGCATCCATTTTAACATGTAAAATATTTTGAGCTAGAGATAGAAAATAGATAAATTGTTTATAGTGTTTTTTAGCTGTAATATCCTTTGCATTATGAACAATTTGGATAACCAAAACTAAGACACAATTTTTGTTTTTATGGCAAAGTTACCTAAATTGTCTATTTTACATCAACAATTATTTGAGTTAAAGATTAAAAAAATAGAAAAATTATATATAATATTGCCTATCAATAATATTCTCCACATTCTAAACCATTTTGGATCATTAGAAATTAGAAAAAAAAAAAATTTGTTTCATATGAAAGTTAAGTAAACCATCCATTTTACATCTAAATTGTTTCAGTTAGATACAGAAAATGGACAAATTTTTTACAGTATTGCTTATATGTGATATCCTCCATGTTATGAAACATTTGGATAACCAAAAGTATGACAAATATCTTTGTTTTAAGGTAAATGTTTCCTAAATCATAGACAAATAGTTTATAGTGTTTCTTATATGTAATATTCTCCTTTATGAACAATTTGGATCCCCAAAAATAAGGAAGATTTTTCATTTTTATGCTAAAATCACCTAAGTCACCCATTTAACATCTAAGATTGTTTAAGCTAGACTTAAAAATGAATAAATTATTTACATGCCTATTTCTGATATCCTCCATATTATAGACTATTTTAATCACCAAAACAAAGATAAAGTTTTCATTTTTATGTTAAATTTCCCTAAACATTTCATTTTGAATATACAATTATTTGAGTTAAATATAGAAATTGTCAAATTTTCTATAGAATTCTTTGTCTACAATATTCTCTACATTATGAATAGTTTGGATGATGAGAAATATGACATTTGTTATTTTTATGTTGAAAATACCTAGACTTGATCAATTATGTATTCATTTTTAATTAGATGGCAAAAATTAGTGGCTAGATGATTATTTATATTAGTCAATTTTTAAAAAAGAAGGGAAAGGGAAAAAAGAGAATGGTCATTCTATGTCTAAAAAAAATAAAAATCTCAAATAAAGAGATAGAATTGACAACTTAAGAGGAGAGAGGATAAAAGAAATCCATGACAAGATTGAATGTTCAAATAAATAACAAATATTTGCCCATAATGTCAAGGGAGTACCACAAAATTTCCCATAAGAGTTGGCCAATGACCAAACTCTATAGACCCTTAGAGTTATGTGTGTATTTAAAATTTTGAATTAGGACTTGGGAAAAACTTGTATTCTAGGAATTCCATTCAAGAATTGAGGTGGTTGATTGATAACTAGAGAATCAAAATGCAATATTGTATTATTAAGTAGCAAACTCTTGATAAATCAAAGACCTAGAAATATCCAATGGCATACAACTTTGATTTGTCAAGATGTAGATGTGGGTCACCATGTTTTACACGCTTAACTATATAGATCAAGAGATAGGTGTACCTAGTCCGTCCAAAAGTGCAGTGCCACACAATAACAAAATTAGGTTTGGTAACTTCACTTTAAGAAATGACGAATTAGAATGTGATGAAATTAGATTTTGCATAAGGAAGCAAAGAGTGGCTGACCTCTAATTGGGATAAGGTCTTGATGATGATGATGATGATGATGATGATGATGATGATGATGATGATGATGATGATGATGATGATGATGATGATGATGATAAGGAAGCAAAGACATAAAATAGGATTTGATGTTGGAATTTAGAAAATAAGACTAAAAATTATGATTAAATTTCAAATTATTATTATTATTATTATTGTAAGTTAGGTACACATGCACAATCTCAAATGCTAGTCACCCAAGTGAGAGACTCCTTGCATCACTATGATAGAAGGTTTTGAATTGAGAAAATAAGCTAGAAAATTATATTATATTTTGAATTAAGAAAAACAACATTAAAAAATAGAATAGGATGATATTTTGCAATTAGGAAAAAGAGGCTTAAATTTCAGTAAGGCAAAACATGGGAGAAAATATAAAAACTAGATTTTGATTGCAAAAAATCTATGAAAAATAAATTTATTATTAACTAAAATTTTGTTTCATGTTAGATTTTGTTTACCCAAAAGGATTTGGAAAAAATATTGTTACATGGCCCCACCACTACCTCAATTGTCACAATCAAGCATTTAGTGTGACAAGGAATTCCAAGTAACAATTTTATTTATGTTATTCTAGGGTGGAACAAATGGATGATAATGCACTATATCAAGTTTTGTGAATTTAGAGTTCTTAGCTTCCATTAGAACTCCATGTTTAGAAACTCTACCAAAAATTTTGGAATTGGAACTCTGGGTTTTAAAACTCTACACCCCATTTAGGAACTTAGAGTTCTAGTTTCAATATATGACTTTGAGTTCCTAAACTCTATATCCACTACATAATAATGGGCCACTAGTGGTTGATCACATCATTCATTTGATATCCGTTGGCCCAAAAAGTAAAGTTGTAATGACTCAAATTTTGAAGATATTTTGTAAAAGTGGGTTATTTTGAAAATTAATATATGTTTTAGATGTTTAATATTAATAAAAACATGAAACAAAGGAATTTTTGAGAGACATTAGTATCATTACATTATACACTCAAAATGGAATCCAACGCCTCAAAGAACGCTGAAAACAAAGCTTGTATGACCAAGTTATGGACGTTTAAAGATCAAGGGCATTTTTGAAATTTATCCTTAAAACGAAAACAATTTGAAAACACAGGGGGTCGTTTTGATGACAACACTCCCTGTGTCATCCCCTTCCTCAGGCCAGGCGGTGCACAGCACTGCCATAGCTATACGGAGCCACAGAAAATGGCAGCACTGACATGGAGCAGCACCGCCTTCCCCCTCCTATAAATTTCTCCACTCCCCCTCTTCAAAATCAAGCTTTCTCCACGCCAATCTCTCCCAAAAATGGATGTAGAAACTAAGACTTGCAGATCCATTTGAGGCCTCCAATCGGGCGATGAGGAGAGTTTTCCAGGTATGATTCTCTCCCCACTCCACTCCTTTTCTTCCCTCTTTCTTTTCCCCCAAATTCCGACTGGGTCGGTTCGTTTTCTAGCCAAAAATTGCCAAATTTCTGGAACAAACTAGATGCGTTGAAACCCATCGAAGACATCACATCCCAAGGGTGATAGTCGTGCGGGTATTGCATGCGGGAAGATGCCTGGCTCGACTAGGACTCACGGGACTCCCTAGGAGCTGAGACACACCGTGCTGCGTTGAGGATGCATCTGCACAATGCAGTCTAGGACGAGCTATAGCATGTCGCATGCACATGTGTACGAACGCGATCTCGGTTCGACCAGAACATGCACGCATCTTGGGAACCATGATGCGCGGGCTCTCTACAGACAATCTTGGTTCGTCTCTTGATGTCCGACACTAAAAATGCAATTAAGGAGGCTATATAACTCCGATCGACGATCTAAAAGAACCATTGTATTTGTAATTTTGACACGGACCTAATTATGTAATAACATTTAGGATCAAAAAACTATTTAGGAAAACTATAGCCTAAAAACCATAGAGATCTTATGAATCCATGAGATCAACTATGATTAGACATCATGAATTGATCTGGTAGAGGCCTTAGGACATTCTTAATTCAAGATTGAACCAAGAATTATGTAAACCAACTCTTAGAAAACCCAAATCATATAAATCTAATTGTTAACCAGTGAATCTAGGAATCATGCTTGGATTTTATGTTTGAATGGCATGTAGGACCCCGTAAAGGTACCTTAGGACTCGGATTGAAGGGAGATATAAGCTAAGTAATGACGCTTGATGTAGGTAGCCTAATACTACTAAATGCATCCCAAACTCTAAGTGGTTTACTTGCCGTTATTACCATATTTCATATGCTTTTGATATGATGTTCTTATACAAGTACGCAGACTTGTCTTCATGAGTTTATGCCTTGAATACAATTTTTGGCATGAGCAGATTTTATGCATTGCTCGCATGTTTGAAATTAAATGCATAAATTGCATGATTTCGATGATTGAGATTTGGAATTATCTATATATGCTTTTTGGGCTATTGAGCTTGGTGGGCACTATGCTGAGAGGTTATGTACGGGGTTGGCCTCCCGACCTCTACCACCAAAAAGGTGGATTGTATCGCTGCCAAAAAGGCTTGTCCCTTCCTCGACTATTGTGGTAAACATGGACGACCACTGGAGGTGTTCACGCCACCCTTTTTGAGGACAACCATAGTCACCGTAGAGGCTATGGTGGGTTGGTCTCTAGATACCGAAGACACACGATTCCAGCAATGTGCTAATCATGGGCATAGTGACCCTATGATTTCAGTTTTATTGATGTGTATATAGCATCAAGATGGTTGTATACGAGTACTCATGACCGATCAATTGTGTAATTTACTGAAAAGACCATATGCATGATATTCATGGCAATATTTTTATCTGTTTTGACTGATTAGTATTTTAAGAATTTCATAGCTATGATTATTGTTGATTAGTTCACTTGATGTGTTTTGCTGAAATTCTGCATTCATGAGTGGATTTACTACGCTTGCATTTTATATTCTTCATCTTGATAATTTATGAATTTTCTAAGTTTATGATTACCCAAAAATAGAAGCGCATGCCTTTATGAATGTGTTCAATATAACCTCTCTTGCATGTCATATTTTCAAACTAGTGGTAGCAGGTTACCTACTGAGTATGATGAATACTCAACCCAATCCATCAATTTTCCATATCAAACAAAGTACACTTAGAAGGACCATCAAAGAGCATTAGGGCCACAGGTAAGGGTAATAGTAACCCTTTTTGTATTTGATGTAAACTTGGTTATAAGTGCTTATTTGTAACTTGGGCTATGATTAACAATCTTGGGAGTAGAAATTATTCATCTTTATGCTTTGTATAAAAAGTGCGATGGCCTTATATATTATTTACTTATTTATCGAGATTTTTTAATGACGCTTGGAGTTTTTATACGAAAGTTTTGATTAAAAGAAAATTTTCCTCTGCATTCTTTTGCACAAAGTATTTTAAAATAGAGATCGATCTAGCTGTTATTATAAAACTGCATCATAAAAACCCTGGTGGCCACAAAAGTATTTCTTGCATCCCAAAGATGTATGTGTTATTTGGTTCATTTCACCTGAATGTTGGAAATTTTTAAATGTAAAGGATGAAACACAGTCAATTCTTAAAAATGAACTCCGCTTAGAATAATTAATCCCCTCAAGATTATAAAGAAAAGTATTGCAAGTTCTAAAACTTGAGGACAATAGAAACTTATTCCATAACCAAGATCCATAATCTCAAAAAGAAAAACCTAGGGCACTTTGGTGTTAGATTATCAAGACTCTTATTGTGAGTTTGTGCAATACCCTAAATTTTTAAAAGCTTATTATGTATAATTTTTATCACAAAGAAATGAGAAAATTGAATTTTTAGTTTTGGAATTCTAACAAACAAACTTTTTACAGAAGCCAAATAAAGTATTACAAACTTAATATTTGGATTGTACTTGAAAAATGAAATTCAACGATACTAAGAATGTTGAAAATGGAGTTTGGATGAGAAAGTTACATGATTTTTATTGTAGAGGCATTTTAGATATTTTATAGTGGACCCCATTTACACGTTTGAAATAACAAGTGGCTAGAAATGAAGGAGACCATTTTTTCATAATGACACCCCATTGGGACAGACCTCTGATGCATCACTGTGCCCCACATCCTCCTCCTTTAGAATCAACACATCCCATCCTGCTATTCCTGCTAATGACACTGGCAATGCATGCACTATCATGCCTGTTGCCAATGAAAATGGTGGGCAGCCAGCGTTAGGAGCTGCCCCACTCCCTCTTTACTCCTCCTCACCTTCCCTTCCCTCTTTCTTGCTCGCCCGTCACCAACCTCCAACTTGCACGCACTGGCATTGCTCAAGGCAACCTCCTAGCAACATGCATCCTTCCTCTCTTCCTCACCTTTATCTCCTTACCCTTTCGGTGTAGCTTGTTGAGCCCACTTTTTTTGTCATTTTTTCTCTCTTCCTTGTTGGCGCTGGCAAAGGCAGCCAAGTAGCGATGTAGTGCTCCCACCCACCCACCCACCCTCCCTCTCCCTCTGTCTTTGTCTCTCTCTGTCTTCCTTTATTTTTCTCTTTTCCTACTCCCCTCCCCTCTCCAACGAGCCATTATTCTTGCTATGGTAACCTTCAATTACTTTCATTTTTCAATGCCTGATATCCAAATGGTGGCGGATCAGGGATCAGACACAATCGTTGGATTCCCCATGAAGAGAGGATCAAAATCCCTATGGAAATTCCTTGATTGGAGTAGATTCATAGGTGGTCAAATGGAGATTCCAACTCAATTATGCTAGGTTTTTTTGCGATAGTTCGATCGAAAGATCTCCTTTTTTCATGCATCAACGACCACAAAATGGCTATAAACTTGACGAGAATGTTGGTGAGTGCCTGATCTACAAAACATTTAAGAGAATATGTAATATGACATAAAAACGTAACTAGCGATGGCCACATCAATCACTACTGATTGTTTTTCGCAAGTGCATGGGCTATTGCAGTGCAGTTGATGCAAGTATGAGTCGATCTCATGGGGACTCGACTTAAAAAGATGGAGTTTAAATAAAATATAATTAACCAAAATTTAACATTTAAATAATAATTACTTAATTTTTGGGATTCGATGCAATTTAAGGCCTAGATCTATCTAGTATATAGGGATGAGATCGATGGTTGGATCTTCATCTGTGGATCGAATTTCAAGAATTAGATCATCCCTGTCCAAGTTCCAGATGGATGATTAGAACTTGGGTACCTTAAATTAGAGACATGATCAATAGTTTAATCAATGTATAAGTGTCCAAAGTCATTGGCTTATAAAATGGACGATTGGATTTATGTGAACATCTAGATCTAGTGTTTTCCATCAATTTAAAGAGTTGGATTTGTCTTTTACAAATGATCTAATGGCCAAAATTCATTAAGAGCAGTTTGTCATAGGGTCGTAGTTTTACCTATGCTAACCCGCGTAGCACTTGTGCATAACTCCTCAACAGAACATAGGTCAGCCTTAGCTCCCTCCTTACTTGCAAGGGTTACACTCAAAATTACAGAAATCCACATTCAAAAAGACAAAAAATTAACTAAAAAACAAATAAAATTCAGTTCCCTAGCTCGATCACATCCAATTTCTTCAAATCTAGTGTCATCAAAGTCAATAGGCCTTCATCAATCTCTCATTGATACTTCTGACTAAGAATCCAATGGCTGGATTAAACAGATTCTCCAAAATTTTGATGATCTAAACTAAAGAATGATTATGGATTTTGGATGGCTTACATTGAATATCTAAATTTTAGATTGATGATCAAGGTTATTGGATAAGTTAAGAGATTTCCTAAGAACAAGATTTGAAGATTAATTAGAATTCTGACATGAAAAAGAATAAGAAATAAAGAAATCTTATTTGTGAAGGCCAAACCATTGATTAGGTTATGCCTTAATCAAACAGGGTCAGGATTACACAGTTTCTAAATTAATTTGAGAACAGTACAGAAATGGATAGGACAAACTAGAATAAAGCAAAGCTAGAATAAGAAGAGAAAATGATGAAAATGTAATTGCAATTAATGTCTTGAGGGCAAATATGGAATTAAGAAAAAAATATGGTTTTAAACGTAAAAACAGATGAAATTGATGACGAAGACGGTGACAGAGAGATATTAGAAGGAAGGGAAAGAGGAGATCTGAGTGAAAATATGGAAATAAGAGAAAATTCAACTTGGGTTTTCTCTTCTTGAGGTCGTCGGAGTTGGATCAGGAAAGAGAGGTGAGGAAGAAAGGAGAAAGGAGGAGCTGCCAACTAGTTCTCTTGCAGAGGTTGTCAAAGCTGACCAGCAAAGAGGGGGCCAGAGACAGGGGAGTGAAAGAGAGAAAGAGCGGTGAGGTGGTGATGGTGCGATGGAGAAGAAGATAGAGGTGAGGGAGAAACTGGGTGGTGTTACAGGTTGGGGGGTGGTGCAGTGAGGTGCTAGATGGGAAAGGGGGAAATAAGAGGGAGAGATGAGGGAAGAAGGGGGTATTGGTTTACGGGTTCTGTTAGAAACTGAGAGTGATAGTGAGAGGGAGGTGTTGGGGGATGGTGAAAGAGGGAGAAGCAGGAGAGAATGGAGAGAAAAGGTGATGTAGTGGAACAAGAGAGACAAGGGGGGAGAAGAGATAGAGGGGTTGGTTGGTGGGGGTTGTAGATAGTGGGAGAAAGAGGGAAAGACAGAGGGGGTGGTGTGGTGCTGTGAAAGAGGGAAACTGAGAGAGGAGGGTTCCAGTGACAGAGGAAGCTGTCATGGAGCATGGAAAAGGGAGAGTGTAGTGGAGAGAGAAGAACGAGAGAGAGGAGAGGGGCGGGGGGGGGGGTGAGAGAGAAGTCTAGTGAAGGGAAGCCAGTGATTGCCTTGGTCGGGTTGTCTGCAATGGAGATCGAAGACGATGGTGCTACTGTGATGGAAGAGAGGTGGTATGGTGCTGTTCTCGAATGAGAATGGTAGCAAAACAAGGAGTTGGGGGCGATAGCAGAGAGTGAGTATGGGAGATAGAGGTGCTACCATGATGGTGAGAAAGTAAGAGAAAGAGAAGAGGGAGAAGAGAGGGTGCATAAGAAAAGCCACGTGAGAAGAAGAGAGGGAGGATGCCTGTTGGTGAAGAGGAGATGGGTATTTTAGGTTATGGTATCCTATGGCAGGAGAGAGAGAGAGAGAGAGAGAGAGAGAGAGAGAGAGAGAGAGAGAGAGAGAGGGGGGGGGGGGGGGGGGGCGGGGGTTCAATCTATAGCAGCTGCCCTCCTCTCTATCGATATTCTTGGTTGTGTGATCTCCTCTTGCCTTCATTGTCTTTTTATAGACTATCTCCTTCTAATTTTGTTTTCACCCCCCTCCTACTTTCCTTCAATAAGCATTCTCTACCTTCCTCTTTAGATGTTTCCTTTTCCAAGGTTTTCTATTCTTTCTTGCCTTGTGAGTGATCTGGTTTATTGATTTGATCCCAACCATTCAATTCTCTTTAGGATGATCTACACTATTGAATTTTGATAAAAGCTATCCAAGCTACAATCTAGTTGATTTGCATAACAAAAGACCAAATTATAATCATATAAACCATACATTACACTTCTGATTAGCTCTGATGATCATCTTACCATTAAATTTGACAAATCAATGGTTGGATGGTTAGTTGAAGCTAAAATTCATATTTTATCTAAAAATTGCAAAATTGATAAGTTATATGATCTAATTAAATGCTAAGCTAGGGGTATTTTGGCCAAAGTTAAACACTTGACAATCACCTTCTTCGGCGATGGCCAGTCGCCTTCTCCAGCAATGGTCGGTCACCACTAGCACATGAAGTTTCAAGTTGAAAAACACAGTTCTAGGGATATTCAGTTCGATCTTCACAATCGAATAGATCCTTGATTAGGGATCATTTGACTGTCCAAATTGGATATGATCTTGATCTAAGATCCATGACATGGAGTCTGCAAGATATGACCATTCATTTGCAAGATCTTGATGATCTGAAGGTAATTAGGGGCAATCTAACCATTAAACATTGAATCTTTAATTAGATTTAGCTTGGAAGTACACTAATCAACAATTTGTAAACCCCAACATGATCTAACATTAATCTAATGCTTGTTCTATCACAAAATGTCAGTCTGCGATCAAATTTGCAAACCCCAACATGATCTAACATTAATCAATCACCCAAAACTAGATATATGATCGATCTACTTTTTTTCATGATCCTACCATTGATCGGTCACTAAATGCTAAATCTGTGATCGATCTATCCCTTTAAGACAATCTAACATTTGATCAACTGCTTAACACCTTGATATGTGATCAATTTCAGCTTCCAATCAAATTTGGCCATATATTTGACACCAAACTATCTAATCTATAATTGATCTAGTCCCACACATTGATCTAACCTTAGAATAGTGTTTAGATGCCTAGATTCATGATCTATCCAAGTATTCACCTTAATCTAATCATAGATCCATTACAAAAATAATGTAATATGGACATATATGACCCTTTTTCATGATTTGACTATTAAATGGTGGTCAGATGCATAAATTATGAGATCAGGCACCCCATTTCCTTGATTAGTGGCCCAAAACATTTAATTTAAATCATTCATTATATCCAGTGTGTATCAAAGACTAAATTCCTTTGGTTATTCAACGACTGATGAAGTCTAGTTGGAAATACGAAGAAGGAAGTGACACACAACCATGGTTGAGCGTCATAGTGGTGATTCATCGATAAACCATCATTTCTTGCAATGATTAGAGCAAGGAGTTAGTGCAACAAGATAGGACGTGGAAAACTCATCTTTGATTTTGATCCATTTTGTTAGATTTACTTGATGCACATTAGATCTGGGTTTCTAGACCAATCCTACTTATAGATCCTTAATCCATGCTTAAGAGAACTAAAATCGTGAGACCTAAAAATATATTTATGTTATGATTATAGAAAATTAACTATTCAATGGTTTGGGATGATTTGAACTATTAGATTATAATTAAATTTAAATATCTAAGTGTGTGTAAGTATATCAAAAACAAAATCTTTATGCATTATATAGATTAAGACACAAATGAATGGACTCATCATTTGGTCAAGGCGAGACCCAGTTGAAAAGCTTGAGGATTTTGTAGAAATCATTGTAAGAGGTAGGTTGTTTTAACATTTATTTGCTATTTGAAATTTTGAGCAGATCATTGGTTTTATTAAAATATGTGGATTTTAAATAAGTGAACTATATTGATTATTTGATTATTATGCATTCGATTTGAATTACATGACTCCCAAAAAATTGATATCTTGTCTTGTTGTATTATTTTTATCTTAAATAATGCAAACACTTACAAATGAGACATGTGAATTATGTATACCTTCATACCTGTGATGCATACTTTTATCTCAAAAATGAAAATGATACTACCAATTCTATTACTTGCAATTGTATGTTTTGAAAGAAAAGATGATTTTTAAAATACATCATGGTTTAACATGAGATACATATTATAGGATAAAATGACCTTTCAAATTAGATACATGTTTATTCAAGGTAATGAGCCTAGTGGGCACTATGCTAAGAGGTTGTATGGGTTTGGCCTCTTAGCCTCTAACTACCAAAGGTGGTAGTATCCATGCCCAAAGAGAGACCTATTTTTCTCAATTGTTGCCACCTTTCGAGACGTATGCATAATTGTCATGGATGGCAGCTAGTCTTTAAATATTAGAGACACACGATTCAGCGACCTAGTGTGAGCATAGTATTCTATGAGATTTCTGTTTTGTGACCTACATAAATGGGCTTGATGAAGGTCTTTAGATGAGTACTTATAACCAATTGACTAATTTGTTTGAGGTGCATATGTGCACATAATGATATTGCCGATTTGGAATTGTTGACATTCATGGTTTAGCCAATTACTACTTTGGTTTTTTGAGGATCTTATGACATTTGATTTATCAAGTTAGATGATGGATCTTTTACATAAAAGTTATGCTCAGATGTGATTTTATAATATATAATATATTATAATTTATGTCAAATTACCATGCGAATTTGATCATTTGAAAAAAGACGTTCAAAGTTATGCATGTTTCCCATTGATTTTATCTAAAATATTTTAGTATGAAATTGTAATACTAAGATTCACATGTGGTTTCAAATTGTGTTTCATATCTCTGATTTGATCATTCTATTCTTTAGAACTATATGAAAAATGATTGAAATATTGGTTAGAATTGGATTTCTAAAATTGGTATGATATATGTGAAACTACCTATACAAGCACAAGATTGTTGAGATATTGTAAATTATTTACACTATCAAAGAAGTTTGAAACTCTGTCGATGCCAATCCCAAGCTCGAATGAAAAAGGAGGAGGGTCTTGCATCAGGTGCCAGCCGACAAGGAAAAAGTTGAAGATGATTTTGTTATTTCTTTTCCTACTTGCAAAAGAATATGAATTTATATATTAGTTTGTAAGTTAGAAATAAAAATCATCTCTAGCTTCTTAAAATTATGGCAACCTTAACATGACATGAATCGAAAACTAACATTCTCTCAAGTTAGGGCGTTCCCCATAAGGGACGCATTACATTAGATCATAAGTGCTGTGAAAAATGAGTAAGGGTTGCTAAGGTGTTCCCTCAGAAGTGACGTGCTACATCAAATTTGGGTGCAGTGAAAAATGGGATAGGGCTGCTAGAGCGTCCCCTAGGAAGTGATGTGTTGCATCAAAACCTAGGTGCAATGAAAAGTAGGCATGGGTTCATGCCATGGAGGTTGAGAAGTGAGCGGGTAAATAGGATATCTCAAGAGTACAAGATTCATATCGTCATGTAGAGTATAACAACATTGATAGGTAAGATTTTAGAGTTAGTGGATACAATGAAACATAGGAGAGTGAACATCACTTATATCCAAAAAATTAAGTGGAAAGGGGCTAACACTAGAGAAATCGATGGGTATAAACTCTGATACATAGGAAAGGATAATTACAGAAATGGCATAAGAATAATAATGGATAAATAATTAAAGGATAAAGTTGTGGAAGTTAAAAGAATCAGTGATAGAATTATAATAATAAAACTTATTCTAGGAGAACATATCATAAATGTTATAAGTGTTTACGCACCACAAGTAGGGTTAGAAGGTATAATCAAGAGATAGTTTCAGGAAGATATGGAAGGAGTCATGTAAGAAATTTCCAACACAGAGGACATATTTACTAGAGCAGATTAAATGGTCATGTAAGAAAATAAAAGGAAGGATATGATAGGATACATAGAGAATATGGTATAGGAGAGCGAAATGAATTGGGGGAAAATATCCTTAATTTTGCTTTGTCATATAACCTTGCCATTGCAAATACATTCTTTAAGAAGAGGGATGAACACGTATTACCTTTAAAAGTGGACTTCATAAAAGCTAAAGAGACTTTTTTCTACTTGGGAATATTGAAAGATCAATGTGTAAGGATTGTAAGGTGAAACCAAGTGAGAGTTTAACCTCACAACATGGGTTAATGGTTATGGATATCTCTATTAAAAGATAGAAGAAAGAAAATGAACTTAATAGGTATCCAAAAACTAAGTTGTCGAAGTAAAAAGGAGAGAAAATAACCTCATTCACAAATAAGTTGATGGTAGAAGAAAACTAAAACTATAAAACAAAAGTAAACACCATGTGGACTAATATGGCTGAGTCTGTTAAGAAAATGGTAAAAGATGTCTTAGGAGTATTTAAAGGTAAAAGGAAATTAGTAAAGGAAACATGGTGGTAGAGTGAAATAGTGCAAAAAGTTATTAAAGAAAAATAAGTGAGTTTTAAAGCATGGTAGAAGACTATAAATAATAAAAACTACAAATAGTATAAGAATCCTAAAAAGGTTGCTAAGAGAATAGTAAGTGAGGCTAAACTTAAGACATATGATGACTTCTATAATAGACTAGGAATAAGAGGAGGTGAGAAAGATGTGTTTAAACCTGCAAAAATAGGAGAACAGAGGGGTAAGCACTTAAATAATATTAGGTGCGATAGAAGTGATGATCAAAAGATACTAGTGAAAGATGACTAGATCAACAAAGGTGGGAAACTCACTTTCAAAAATTGTTAAATGACAATTGCTCTGAGAATATAGGGATTGAAAATACTGTAAACCTAAATAACATTGGACATTATAGATACGAATGTAGGATTAAAATACCTGAAGTGAAAGAGGCCTTGAAAAAGATGAAATTAGGAAAGGCCATGGGGCCCGATGGTATGAATAGAGGTTTGGAAGTATATGGGAGATATTGGGGTGGTTTAGTTAACCAAATTGTTTAACAAGATTATAAAATCAAAGAAAATGCCTAATGAATGGAGGAAAAGCTCTATAATAAAAGAGACATACAAAGCTGTACTAATTATCAAGAGATCAAACTTATGAGCCATGCTATGAAACTTTTTGAAAGAGTAATTGAGAAGAGGCTACGACATGGGACAAGTGTTCCATGCTTGGGAGGTCTATCATGGAAGCTATTTTCTTACTAAGACAATTGATAGAAAAATATAGGAAAAGAGGAAAGACCTCCGCATGGTCTTTCTCGACTTAGAGAAAGCTTATGATAGAGTCCCTAGAGAGTTAATATGGAGGGTATTGGCGGAGAAAGGGGTTTCACAAGAGGATTGCATCACTATTAGCAAGACCAATCATTTTCTTGCCACTGTAGGATTGCACCAGGGATCAACATTGAGCCCATACCTTTTCGCGTTGGTTATGGATAGGTTAACAAATGATTTGCATGAGGAGATTCCGTGGTGCATGCTATTTGCAAATGATATAGTCTTACTGGATGAGACAAGGAAAGGCGTAATCACAAGCTAGAGTATGAAGAGAATCATTAGAATCTAAAGGATTTAAAATTAGCTGAATTAAGATAGAATATATGGAATGCAATTTTAATAAAGAGAGGAGTAGGAGTTTAACACTAGTAAAGATTGATAACCAAGAAGTCTCCTCAAAAGGCCACTTTAGATACTTAGTATCAATTATTCATGAGAGTGGAGAGATTGAGAGGGAGGTTGCCTAGAGAATTCAAGTGGGTTAGAACAAATGGAGATGTGCATCTAGAGTTTTGTGTGATTAGTAGGTGTAACTCTAACTAAAAGAAAAAATCTATATGATGGCCATAAGGGCAGCCATGCTCTATGGATTAAACTGTTAGGTAGATAAGGAACATCATGTTCATAGGATGAGGGTCATAGATATGTGGATGTTGAGATGGATGAGTGGCAAGACAAGAAATGATAGAATTATAAATGAAACATTTGAGGAAACTTAGAGGTAGCACCAATAAGTAATAAGATGAGGGAGATTAGACTTAGATAGTTTGGACATGTCCAAAGGAGATCGAAAATAGCACCAAGTAGACGGAGTGAGGCAATGCAAGTAGAAGGTTCTAAAAGGGCAAGGGGAAGGCTCAAAAGAATGTGGATAGAAGTGGTGAGAAAATATTTAAAAACTTTGGGACTAAATGAAGCCATGATACTTAATAGAGAGGAATGGAGGAATAAGATTCATGTGGCTAACCCTAATTGGGATAAGGTCTTGATGATGATGACGATGATCAATGAAGTTTGAAGAATTTGACTTAAGGCAAAGCAATTCAGGGTGGATGCAAATCTAGATGAACACAATAGTGTATCAGATTGCATGAACAATGTAAGTATATGACTTATTTTTTCTATATATGTATATGCAATTTATACATTTGGACTATGAGCTATGGCTATCTAGGTCTAGGATGCATTTATTTATATTTTAATTTTATAATTAGAAAAAATTAGTTATTTTGTTTTCTTGAAGAGAAATAGTACTTGGGATTTTCAAAATGAATTTAAAAGAAAATAATCTTCTGCTACATTGTTTTTACAAAATTATTTTAAATAGAGATCGATCCCATATTAGGAATTAGTTTTGCATTTGAAAATGCATATGAAATCCATGGTCGTCATAATGTGGAGCCTCATTGGTTTGATCCTATTGTGCCCATATCAGATTATGTTATGCTACAAACCAAGGGTTTTACGGTACACATGGTCAGCTCACTGGGGTGCAGAAGGTAGTGCCCTTGCCAAGGGCATGGGGGCAGAGCTCCCGACTTAAAAAAAAGGGTACATGGTTTCCTATTTTGTAATTTAGGGGCAATTACACATTTTACCAATATATGTATGTATGTATTTGCACAACCCTAGGGTTCTATAGGGTGAAGAGATCTTTTGTATCTTGTGGTTGCCATTTTCTTGCTATGGGGATGGTGAAAGTGATGTGAGCTAATAAGTCTTCAATTTTGCATAAAAAGTACCCAATTAGTAGCATATGTGTCATATATTATAGGCATTATTCTAGGTTTTTTTAAAAATTCATAACATACATTTCAAAGTTAATGATCCAAAAGCTTCATATTTTGCAAGTTCAGATGCTAGTTCAGAGTAAATATGTGAATTGTCATAATTTTCTAGATATTAATTAAGTTTTTTTTGTAGGTATTAAAAGGATGATCCAACAACCGAGATCGCTTTATATAAGAATCAAAGATCGAAATCAACCTAGAGAGCAAGGAACCATTTTCCAACATTTGAAACATCAAGCAAGGGTTAAGATTATCCTGGGGCAAGCAAATGAGTTCAAGAAAGCAATTGGAAGAATCAACTGTGACTAGAATGTGCCCCTATAAAATCTATGCAATTCCACCACCTTTGCATGGAATTTGGAGCTATGCAAGACACATGAGCCATGCTAAAAGAAGATAGGAGAAATCAAGCCAAATAAGCCATGAAGCAGAGAAGCAACTATGAAGCCATAAAAGAAAGCCCAAGTCAACATGGGTCCACACATTTTGGAAACTTTCTAAGCAATTTCCCATTTGAAGAAAATGTGTTTTGAAGAGAAAAAATAGGAAGAAAGGTTGACTTGTCAACAAAGGTAGGTAGCATGCACATTTGGACCAATTAGAGAAGAGACCACATTCCTTTTCTCGCTCCTTCTAATTCTCTTTCATTCACCTTCCTAATTTCTCTCTTTTCTTTCCCACTTTCTTATAGTCCTACTTCTAATTCCATTCCTAAGTTACCTATCCTATGCAACTATCTTTCTCCACTTCCTTATCCCCTCTTTCCGCTCTCTTAGGGTAGAATTCTAACAAGCTAGACTGTGCAACTCCTCTATAAAAGAAAAGAGGGCATCCCACACACAAAAGAAAGGAGTTCCATACCTCCCTCTTTAGGGCTGGTTCTGATCCGACCTCCCCAAGGGTTTTGCCATCATCCATTGAAGCTCCTTCATGCCTTATTCCTCTTGGATTTCAAGCCATCTTCAAGGGAAGTCCAAGCCTTTTCTTCTAAGTTTTAATACAATTTCTATATTGGTTTTCCTAGTTTTCTTCCTTTCTTTGCTCTAAGTTTCATGTGCACTTTACCTTACTTGTTTTCTTTATTTGATTCTTGTTTTATTTTTTAGATCTTTGCATCCAAAGGCCACTACTCTTGTAGTGATAGCCGAGAGATGGTAACATTTGGATCAAGTCATTGGTTCCTTGAAGTTCTTTAATTCATTGCCTTTCTATTGCTTGTTCTCCCTTGTTTCTCCTTTGTTTTGGTTCTCATCTTATTTTTCATTCTCTAATGCAATCCTCTCCCCTGGTTCGGAGGCATGGCCCTTGCTGGATAGTATTCAACTTAAGAGCGAAGATCAACGTGTCTTGTTTATGTGCTTATGATTCATGCAAAACCATGCTTGTAACTCTTTACATTCAGTGAATGATACTTGATTCCTTGTGCATTTATTAATTTTGATTTTATTTCATAGAGTAGGTTTAAGTCATGTTTAGATTTCATTATTCATGTTTAGGTTTAATTTCATCCTTAGGTTAAATCTTAGTTTTTAAGAAGCTTTCAAGTTTCAGTTTTTCATGTTTCTATTAGTTTTCCATTTAGTTAAGTTTAATTTCATGCGAGTTTAAAATTCTAAGTTGTTTTTAATTCCTAAGTAGTTCAAAATACAAACTTTCTTTGGCTAAGATAGGTAATTATTCAGTCCTTTCTTTCATTCAGTTGGCCTATAGAACCAATCAATAATTAGAAACATGGGAACAGTATTTCCTCCTTTCATTTGGAAACAAGCGGCAAGAGAAGGCCCAGCTGGCCCCCTTGAATTATCATTACTTAATAAGGATTTGTTATGTGTGATATGCCGATGACTCACTCCTGGGAATCTATCGGGCCACCAGCGGCATAGAATGAACTAATTTGCGAATGGCAAGTTTTCCAAAACTGGACTTAATTGTTATACGGGATATACCTGTCAGCAAGCTTCAATACAGAAGAATCATGCTCATTTAGCCACCGTGTTGAATGGATTGGTGTCTCTTTAAATTAGATGTGAAGAATGCCTTTCTGAAAATGTTCAACAAAAGTTTTCCCCTTGCATCTCGGTCACTACGATCACATACAGAAGTGTTGCCCTTCGGCTCACCAATATGGAACCTCTCAACTGCTCCCCTTCCTTTATGGGGTCCTCTTTTGTTGTAGAGCCTTTGTGCTGTTGGTTCTGCTCGGTAACAGTTCCTTGAATATTCTCAGGTTCCAATTGTTTACTGATAAGTTATTTTTTCCTTCCTTAAGTGGGTAAGGAAATAAGTTTTGTAATCTGAATAAAAATTCAATTGCATAAATAAATATATATATATATATATATATATATATATTCGTGAGATTCCTTGTGAAATTGACCTCATTTGAGTGCAACTACTACATTGATTTATATGCTTGTGAGTAATTTTTAAACATAAACTATGAGCATGAGGACGTACTTCAATTGAGAAAAATCACGTAAATATGTATATTTCTTATTTTTCATCTTTTTGCATCTTCATAACAATTCTAAGGCTCTATAGCAACAAGAAAAATAGTGATCTTCAATACTATATGTTTTTTTTTCCAAATGAATACCTCTAACAGATCTATTAAAATCAGAAGATTTAGAAAATGGATAGGTCTCTACCAAATCCAAACGATGAAAGGCAATGAGATGTCAAATCTTAGAGAGCAAAAGAATTTAATGACTAATATCGGTCCAGATCTCAAAGAACCAAACTAGATCAACCAGAGAAAAGATTCTCTTAGTCGAGAAACCAAAGAGTAGTCAAGGTCTCAAAGAGCCAGATTAATCATGCACCGGGGCTTCCCTTTTATATAAGAAATCACAAAGACTGTTTCTCCGTCGAAATCAAGTGAACCCAAAAAACGTAGCAGACCAATTCACCATGTGTGACTCGTTAGAGCTCAATGCACATAAGAAAGAAAGAAAAACAAGGGCCCAATGGGCACCTCAGTGGCAAAGCTAAGTGCAAAGCACGTGCAAGCACACTTTTGCACACACACATGGCTCAATGCATTGCATTGAATTGTACCACTCCAAGTGAGAGCACTTTTTTTTTTCTTTTGGTTTTTAAAATGGTCTAACAATAGAAGTTGATGGGAGATGGTAGTAAACAAGGAGAGAAACTTTTCTCTCTTCCTCTTTTAAGAGGTCTATAAAAAAGACTTTAAAAAAGACAAATAACTATAGTCAATGTTTGGGTTATTTCATTCAAATTCAAATAGGTTCCCGCCAAAAGTCCTCTAACAACATTTGATTAAAATAAAATCTCACATTGATTTAAACTTAAAACAACTTAAGGAATGCTAGTCCAAAGACCCTACAGGAACTTCCCTAGAAGTGCCCCTAATCTTTTTCTTGAAGAGGCCCACTTTTGAATGATATGACCTGGGAGTCTGATTGCTTTAGCCTTGGATATTTAGTATTTCAAGCAGCAAACAGATAGGATAATTCTAGCATCTAAAAAGGTGAAACATTTTACCCCAAGTAATAAAGGGTTATAAAGTTTATATAAACAATGGTCTAAATTCCTGGCGAATAAAATATGGGTTGTGATTTTTTGTTTATGAGAGATCCAAGATTAAAGCAACCAAATGAGAGGGTTCAATCACTCAAAAGTGGGCTCCATGGGAAAAATGAGGGATGCTTCCAGAGAAGGGTCCTAGGGCCTTCACGCTAGCATTCATCTAACTACTCTGACAAAGTATTGGTGACCCATACTAGTATGGGGCATCATAAGTTCCAGCTATGTCATAAATTGGGGTGTTGACCGTGGTGGACCTCCGCATCACGAGCCTGTGATATTGACTATTCTATATGTGCTGAACAGGATCATGATGCGGCGTGCGGTTCGGTCTACGTTGAAGCAATCGCTGAGAGCGCATCTGGATAGATTGGTCTCGCCTTTTGAGGTGTAAAGTGCTGCTGCTTCTGCTCATTGCCACAGGCTTAATCAGTTGACACTCCAGGAGAACGTTCTCCCACGTCTATGGCTGATAGTTGCGAAGCGGGCCCGCAGTAACCATAGAGCTTTTCCATGTAGTTGTTCACGTAGACACTCGTCCATATTGTTTTTTATATAAGAGCTTTGATTTTGTGCAGTCGTAGCTAGGCCCAAATTTTGCTCCAGACTGCTGGACAACCAGGGTGGAGGATTGGGCTTATCTAAGAGGCGAGTTGAAGATGGGAGAGAGAAGGTGCCCGATACTCCCACGCCACATTCCTGTCAACAATCAAAACCATTGACTTGCTAGGCCTTTTGGCTTGGCCATGTACTAATATTTTCCTACGTGAATTCAAGCCTTTAACGATGGATCTGGACATCCACGGCCTTCATTTATACTCCTAAGCATCAGTTTAAATTCTAGAAATCAGAGATTTACCTTCATTCAGATCAGGTTGAATTCTGATGTATGCTTCCTTCACAACGAGTATCTGACTAGCACCACAACTAATGCAATGACCTCCAAATTCCTATACACTGCCATACAGGTGCCTGACGTGGACTTTGTTGTTCGGGAATGAACATGAACAAAAAGGGCAGCCCCGGTGCACGAAACTCCTGCCTATTCAGGGCCCAAGAAAGGGATAGGCCACAATTACCTAAAGTAGACAGCATTTCCTTGCATTTTTACAAGAGACTGATTTTATGCCTTGAACCCATGACCTCAAGGTCACATGACAACTTTTACCATTGCGGCTTGGCTCCCCTTAATAGAAACAATAACTAAACTCAGCTTATAGAAACAATCCAGTAAAAAGCACCGCTGGAAGATCATGACCCGAATATTCTGGCCAGTATATTAATAGGCAACTCGAAACATGTGGATCTCAACAAACAAGGTTAGGCCCCACACCATGTCCCTCCCAATGGCATCATATTCTCCTTCTAAACAGGAAACCGAGATTAGCATTCAACTAGAACCAATATACCACTTGTTACAGGTGGACTTCTTGTTCCGAGGTCCCAAAATATCAACTCTTGCTTTTTGCTCGTATCACTGGCTGGGGTAGTTGCCATCTTTTCCCGAGGATATTATCGTTGGTAAGGATGCTGTTTGACAGCAACAGCAAACAGAGTATCTGATTCAACAGCAGTTGTTGGTGTTGAATGGCCAGCTCATATCCCAAACATCAAATCCATGACCCTTGACACAACAGATTTTGCCGGTGATGCTATGGCTCCCGTAGAACGCTGATTATTGTCATTGGTCTGCAGATAATAGGGTCGCGGAGATGTTTTCAGTGCGGTTGGTGCTATGCTACCAGCAGATTGTTTAGGCGGCAAAACCATGAATCCCTGATTGCTGCTGAGCTTTTCATTGAGAAACTGTCGCTGAACTGGGTCAACAAGCTTCACACCAACAATGAGAACACCATTTATCTGCAACCCATTCTTGTTGAGTGCCTTTTGGGCATCAAACCTGTTCTGCGCATGGTAAAAGAAAATTGTCAACGGCTATGCACATATGCACAATCCATCCGAATCCCATCAACAAAATCAAGCCAATTTATCCAAGTATTGGCAAGCAAGGGTAACATAAAATCATGGAGGCAGTACTTAGTGTTGGATCTAGAGCACAAAGCGATGATAATACGAACAGAATGTGAAATGAGCATTATAGAGAAGGAGAAAATAGACACTGAGCAAGAAGGGACGACAATTAATAGAAAGTGAAATGAGCATTATTGAGAAGTAGATAATAGAGTAAAGCTAAGTTCTTCTACAGGCTGGCCACAGAATGAACATGTCAGTGAAACCAGCTATATTTATTGTGTACTTCTGCGTGAATTGCCATGTTAATGTTTCTCTATCATTTACGTGAATTTTAGAATAGAAATGCTAAGGAAACTAAGAAAAGGAAAAGTTGAATCAGCGTAACTTCATTATGGGTGACAAAAAGCAGGCTATAACGTCTTCTTTTTGGGTGACAAAAAGGAGTCTATATGCGTAAGAATGGGAAAAGATCCCATCTCTTAATTCTCTTCGATGCAGTTTTCAATTAGCCAGGAAAGAAGAAATTCATCTTATCTTTCGTTCTCTATCAACTGTTCTCTCTGCTCTTCACTTTTATATTTCACAGGAAACCAATCTAACTTGCTTTAGATAGGTCTCATATTAGTCCAATCATATGAGAGCAAGAAAAAAAAGGAAACGATAATGAAGTTAAAATTCTAATATCTTACCTTCTTAACCTTTCTTTGTTTCTAATTTAGTGACATCTTTGAAGTTAAGGGATGATGCAAAAGAAAGACAATAGTAAGTGTGATTGCTTTCTTTATTACGGTTTTAAATATCTTCGTCTTTAACAAAGAACCTATAAGGTCTACTATCAGCCCCACCATTAAAATTAGCAATTCCCTTCCATGTCCTCCTTTCAGTGATAATTTACCCGTCCCCCTCTCCCCCCACTCAAGTAGTCTTGGTTGATGGAAATCTGGGCCCACAAACTACGAAAGCCCATGGCAAGGCCCCATCTATGTGAAGCCAATTTAGTCACATGATGGAGTCCAGCCAGAAAATAAGAGTCCAAGTCCACATCTACAGTGACTTGACCAGCAAGTAGTATATCTATGGTGACTTGGCTAGTAAATAAAATTACATGGGATTTTACCATCATTGGATGGATTGCTTGGCTAGTACATAAATAAGTAGGATAATTTTCAAGACATACTATTTTTGAGTTGCTTGGTAGCAAGCAAATCGGGATGCTCAACTATAAATTAGTGTTGTATCCTCCATTCAAGATCATTCAGAGCAAGTGAAATTTTCAAGTTCTATTTCTACTTTGTGGTTCATGGCTTTTATGCCTTGTTTTGACTTCTAGTCAGACTTGCTAGAGTTACCAAGAAGATTACTATGCAAAACAAGGAGATCTTGCTCTTGGATCCAGCCCCTTAGTTTCTTGGTTGGAGCGCTAAAGCAAGGTTGATCAGTTATTTCTCTCTTCCATCCTTCGTTTCAGTCCACTGTGACACATAGGGTTTCCCTTTTGCTGTCCGATATCATTGGTAAAGATACCCATTTGCCTATGAAGAAACTTCACTCCCAGATTCCTCAAGGCAAAGGCAAGCATGCAACTCTCTAGACAGAGTTTACAGAGGCAATCAACAGCAAAAAAGGGATGGATTCTATGAGCTTCTCCTGGCACTAAGATATTGGCAAGGAAGAGCTGCTTGGTTTCTTGAAAGGTAATTGAAGAACAAAGACCACTGCAGAAACAGTAATAGATGGGATCTTCACTATGCATCTCATTCAAGCTGCTTCTATACCAAAAAGTTCCAATAAACGGGAGCAAAGACAATATTGGTGTTTGAGAACTCTGACTTACACAAAACTAACACAGCGTAAATTTGGGGACACTCAAGTTAGCTTATTATTGACATGAATAAGTCACATAAGTCACTTATTGATTCAAAATGCTAAACCAAATTAACTGGGTGACGCAAAAAGACTTAAACAATGCTTAAGAACCAAAGGTGGTAGTTCAATCAATATTGGCTCCTTTTTCCCATTTTACTATTAGGGGAACTAGGTTCCTCCATTTGGATCTGTGGAAGACTCGACAGTTAGATAGAGATTACGCTGATTGACTCAAACCCTTTCGACAAGAAATGCCCAAGGTAGAACACAGCAGAAAGTAAGCCAAATATCTTTGTTTACAAAAGAGGAGGCAAGAGCATCAGTTGAAGAAGAGATGGAGTTGACCTGGCGCCAAGGAGACGAACTTGACAAAGTCGAAACCAATTCTCAGTTTCTCTTTGTTTTCTCTGAACTCCTTCCCACAATTGCAAGTGTATATATCAACAATCAAGGATGAGAGAGAGAGAAGCTCTAAATACAGGTAAAGATGGATCAAAATTTTTTAAACACTTATAGTAGAAAAGAAAAGAAATAATATTTCAAGTGGAGTGAACTAAACGAGTTTTGAGTGGTACTAGTGACAATATCAGCTTCCCTAAAAATTATGACCTATTAAGAACACATTGAGATATGCAATCACAAGAAAATTACAGTTTATTCAATATTTCATTTTCCCTGGTAAAACCTATACTTTTGGACCTTGCCATGTTGATCAATTATCAAGACATCTGCAAGTAGGTGTGTAACATAGACTTCTACATGTATTTGATAATTCAAACTGAGATCATAACCATCTTAGGAAACCTCGTGGAGGCAACAACAATCCATATGCTGGTACTGAATTTCCAAAAAAGGTCACAAAATAACAGGAAAGGAGACAAATGACCATAGCATATAGCAATTTCTTGCAAGGGAATAAAATAGAACCTGATATAGAATATGCATCCAGTTAGCATCTCTTGGACCTGGGACATGCTTCACTATTGTACCGCATTTTTCAAACTCGCGCAACATTAAATTGGTATCTCCTGGGGAAAACCTGAAAAATAAAGACGATATTCATGTGAGGTAGAAGCTTACCATATAAATAAGAAACCATCATTTAAGGAAACACCTCAGCATGGCGGCAACATGTTCACAGTTTTGACACAACTAAATCATGTAAATCATGAATCAACTTGGAAGAGAAAAAGATACCCACACGTCTAGATCATGCATTATAAGGTTTTCTCAATCCAGAGTACATTGTTGTCTAACTCCTACCTGTTTGATGGCATTTTGCAAATTTGGATAATAAGCAATATTGCTCACTCAAAAGGCTTCTAGCAGTGCCCTCAGAGGCATCCGACATGAACCTCTGGGAATGCATAGTCAAATATCTTTAGACTCAAGGCCCGATTCATGGAGTCATATGAGACATCCACCTCAAACAATAACAATGCATGAGGTGTATAGAATGCAGGACCATATGTTTTCTTGTTTCAGATCCCTTGGTCCTCAAGACTCATTCTAGATGCATATAGTCCAATGAGAAGCATGGTCGAATGTCAAAATTGGATGAGGTTCATCCATCAAAAAACCATCTTTCTTTTCATTTCAAATCTCTAGTTCCTTTTCTCCTTGCAGGTCTCCCCCTCTATTTTCTTTTCTGTTTCTTTCTACTTTAGGAAACAACAATTATAGCAACAAAAAAGGAACTAATCTTGCAACGCCCGATGTTTGCATTTTTCTTGAAAATCTAACTTACCATAGTGTCATGGTGATCGCAGGTTTTTCGAAGGAGAATAAATTGTGGGCTCCGCTTATATACACACGTGGGCAAAGCTTTTGGCAGATCTAAATCATTGATTATTTAGGTCATGTCTTAGATAGGCTACATACCATGCCAGAGGATGGGGAAAACTACACTAGGCAACAAAAATTTGCAGGAATTAGAAAGAGAAAGCCATTAGTATAATGTGAAACTGGTTCCCTGTAACCAGAATTAGTCTGCTAAGAACTGATCTAGTTAAGGGCTTTTGGTTTTGCAGCAATTAAGGAAACAATGAACTGAAAACTGCTGTATTTTGCCCACAACTTTGGAGTTTCAGAGATTAATCCTTATGCAAATTGATTGATTGACCAATAGAAGGGACCAGAACAATAGAACACATGATTGGTGGGGAAGCAAATAGCCGAGGGGGGGGGGAGAAGGAGCTTAGGATTGGGCCAACAAAAGGAAAAGAAGTTTCATTAACAATCTAATCCAGACATGACTGCCTAGCTTTTCCTACATAAGACCAAGTATGCACAACTCCTTTCAAGGCTCTCTAATCAAACTTGAATTTTTCTGTAGCTGTGATCAACAACTGGTAACGCTGAGACTTAAGCTTTTTACATAAATAAAAAAATGATCTGGGTTTTGGAGTTAGAACTCTGTAAATATACAGTTTCCTAGCTGCAGAGGAATCATTAAACTTATTCTTTCAAAAAAAGTTTATAAGTATGAACGCATGTGTGTATGGATGTATAGAGAGAGAGAGGAACTATACACCAGACCAACTATTTTACTAACCTATGAACTCCTAATACAGTCAGCTTATACTTAGGCATGGATTGCCTTGAAATTCTAACTTACATTTGATGTAGCCTGACGATCTAGTGATCTACGTTTTGCAATTGTTGCAACTGTGTAGAATCTAACTGATGATATCCGCTGCTCTTAGGAGACAGCAGAAGTCAGCAGCTTTGCTTTCTCTGGACAAAGAAATACCATTTTCATCCTAATTCCAACGTGGCCATAACAGATCTACGAGAAGAGCTGTAAAATCATGTGCACGCCATCAAGTTTGAACGGTAGCACAGTTTCACATGTTTCTGAGTGCAATCACACAATGGTCTTGATAAGATAATGATTAAATGAGTAGAGGCTTCAAAGTAGCTTTTAGTACTCGTGTAACTCAATCAGTATGCCAGATTGGTTATAGGTTTCAGTATGAATAAATGAAATTCGGCATCAACTATATGAACAAATGAAATTCTGCATCTAAATAGTTTATTTTGCATGTTCTGATTAACTTCTACTATTTGGCTCAACACACCTCTCATTTTGATAGCACTCACACATATTAGGATGGTCGGACACAAAATAGATAAAAGTAATTGTTGCTTGGCCTGCTATTCTATTTTTGTGTAGTTTGACATTGCTGGTACTTAATACTAACTCAATTCTCAGGTTCTTTTATGGTAGAATGAGCTTTTACGTGCTGACTGATTTGTGCTCATTGGAGGTGAAAAATTAGTCTCTGTTTATGGTTCATATTTGGTAATCCTGGATATTGTGGCGCTATCAAATGTCACATGTCAACTTATTATGGTCTGTGTTCAGCACAGACCACTTTGTCACGATGTCTACTGCACTTCATGTGACATGTGATTGATATGGTCTGCTTGCTGCTAAGTTAGTCTTTACATGCTGTTTATTGGGGAACATCCCTCTATGGTCTTCAAAAACTATTACTTAATTAGTATAAATGCATAATGTTATCCACATTTTATGATGATGACTCAGCTGTCAATGTGATTTGGTGGGACATGATTGAGAAGTGAACTAGATACTGGTTTGGACAGTAGTAAACTCTGAGGAGTTGAGCACGATTCACACAGTTTCGAGAAATGGTTTAAATGCATCACTTTTTCCTTTTTTTCTTATTTTCTGCAAAGTTACTTGCCTCTCAGCAAATACTGAGCTACATCTATGTAAATTCAGGTTATTCACAATAGTTATTTTATAAATACAATGCCTTAAAAGATACCTCGCACAAGGAAGAATCACCCAGTTAATTATCAGTTCAAAGTTTTATGCTGCTAACTGGTAGACAAGTGCAAATGAGATGGTAGGAATCAAAATTTTCGATTTCTTGCAAATAATTCAACTTCCTCTATGGTTTAGTTTGCAATGGATTCCGTTTATTTTCACACTACAGAAAGTTAGTTTTTTATCAGGTGCATTTCAATAAAGGATTGGATCCCTTTCAAAGCCAAACAAAAAAAGACAATGTAGTCCTACTGTAGTTTATCATTTGATGGTTTTCATTCCTTAATATATCTCTTGGGTGGATAAAATTGTAGATTGGATGCTTTCTAACAATCATCTTACTTTTAGTGCAGATAAGTTTAGGACAAAGACATAAGAATTTTGAAAAGAAAGAGAAACCAAAGTTGCCTATAGGATTAGGCCCTATTCTTATAATTTCTACTTTTAGAAAAAACAAAGTTTGGTTAAACAGGTACATGACCGTTCAGCTCGTAGTTGTAAAATCCAAGTTAAAAATAAAAGGATAAAGGTCTTTTTTGTGCCTGTTGCAGACACTTATGGATGAGTTTGGTAGAAATGTTGCAAAGGCATTCAAATAAGTAATATGGGAAAAAGAAAAAGAAAATATCCAAAGGACAGTCACACTGGCAACAGCATATCCAACCATAAGTCACCATCTAAACAAATCTCAGGATGGAAACCCACGCATGGAGCAATGAGCATGGAAAGAAAAGTAGCACACAGGCAGCCAAATTGAAATAATAATCAGAACGAATGTACGCATGATCAATGAAACAGCTCGAACAATACCCATAAACAGTAACCCACTCTTCCTCATCAAGCTCACCCGCAGGCAAGCTATTCCTCTGCAAATCTGGCCTTGCCACTTCCCTCGGAGGTGGACGCATAATTAGAGCACCTGGCTGAACCACACCGTCCATCGGCGAAACATTCCCCTTTTCATTATCAACACCATTATTTACAGGTGACCCACTCTTCGCGGGTGACCACCAGCTCAAATTTGAGGGACTCTGCTGCACTGGGACCGGCTCCACTGCAGGGTACGAGGTACCTGCCTCACCTCTTCCTTTCAAAGGAGAGAGAGATTCCCGGCCAGGGGCTTTTGTATCAGACCGGAATTCTGGAGATGCAGGATAGTCCCCAATACCGGATTCTGGGGAGAATTCTGCTCGTTCTTCTAAGGTGAAAACAGGAGGTGGGGGAGGATCACTTCCCCTGAAATTCTCCAGCCATAGAGCAGATACTGCAGCTGCCTGACCAGGGCTTGTGAATTTTCCTCTATGAGTTGATACTGATGTTGCTAGATCACGGAAAAACAAAGATTGTCTTCCGGTTTTGGAACTTCTCTGTACTGTAGAGTTCATTTTATTTCTCCGCTTTTGAAGGAAGGAAGGTGATACAGAGCTGGAAAAGAAAACACTAGCAGGATAAACGATATAGACCCAAAATGCAGGTAGTGAAGATTGCCGAATCACGAGAACAAATAGAGAATGGTAAAAACTAAAATGGATAAAGATAAACAACCGAAAAGTATGAAGTGGAAATTGCTCAGATTGGTCACAGAAACAAAAGGGCGACTTGCTGGAAACAAAACCGAGAATGAAGAGTGGGATTTACTGGAAAAGCCCAAAAATGAATTCTAATCAATAGAAAGAAACGAAATATCCAAAAGGAAGCAGATTGTTCCGAGTGACAAGACAAACTAGGTTCTGAAATTCAACATTGACTGGACGAACGCAAACACATCGAAGTAACAACGTATAGAAATAGCTGCTGGTTTTGCAGTTTTCGTTCAAACTGTTGACGATCTCGCTTGGGGTTTTGAATTTGAAGAATAATTTCTGGTTTCCCCCAAAAGAAGAGGAAAACCTTTCGCCAAGGAAACCCTAATCCGGTGGCTTCTATATTCGGCTCCAGAGTCCGCGAGAGCCTAGATCGTAAAATGACATATTTGTCCTTATAACGCACTTAAGCCCGTGATGTCATTCTGACGCCTAGACTGGCGTCTTCCATACATGCCACTTCCGATTGACTTACCCCTTTCTTTAAAATGTACGTACACCATCTCAATTACACCTTCCAAATAACCTTGACCCCCCCGCCTCCTCTTAAAATGACTTTTTTTAATACATGCTTACCAAAAGGAAAAAATATATACTAAAATTAAAATTAAATTGTTAATAAAATATTTTTATAAGATACCTTGTTTACAGTTGTCCTTGTTTGGTCTTCATATTGTGGAGCATTTTTATGATAATATTATTTATCAATTTGATTATGTATGTATATATATATATATTATTCTCAATGCTACTCTCAAATAATAATTCATTCACTGATCTTCCATATTATATCTCTGTAGATTTTTAACTTCATAGCGGGAATGCCCTCTACAGTCGTAATAGCAGTAGGTAGAGTTAATGCCAACTTCACAAGCAAATAAAATAATAGAAGCATGGCATATCTCTTTGTTATGACCATCTTTTCACTTCTTGGTAGGTTTTATGATAAGTGGTTTCTCAATGAAAAACAAAGAAAAATATTTTTTTTGTTGTTTTCTCTATATTTTTTTTCTTTAAGATACAATAGCATTTGTGCATATTTGTCTCTGTCCTCTTTTTTCCTTTCAATGCTATTGCACCTAGCTAGTTATGGATAAATAATTAAGAAATGAGAAATGCTACTGAGACTAAGTTTGTGACCCCTTCATCTTATTCACCCTACCCAAGATTGGCCATGTGAAAACCCATGCCCATTAGTTACTTCTAGCTACTAGTTTTTGTTGGAGTTTTTATTTATAATTAAAGTATTCAATAAAATATTATTTCTCCAAAATCAAAAACTATTTTTAAGAACCAATTTGTCTTTAACACATTTTAATGAGTTCTTCTTTACTATATATTGAAATTTTATTTTCCTTCTAAATGGTTGTACAAGGTAGAGAAGTAGTTAGAAATTTAGTCCCACATTGAAGAGTGAAAGGTCCTATAATTGTTTCTATATGGGTTTCTCATAAGGGTACAAATGAAAGAGAATAGAGAGAGCTAAAGGAAAATCTTTACTACTATGGCTTAAGCCACAGCCTAGGCATGGGTTTGGTTCTAAATAATTCAATCTTTTTGTGACTCATTTAATTTATTATATATTAATCAATTAAATTTATATTATTATTTTATCAATGATTTTAAAACTAAATAGATGTAGAAATAGAAACAGCTTCTGAAATGAAGGGAACTAAACAGGAACAAGAGGGATCCACCAAAGAAAACCCTTGCCTTTGGTCGAAAGAAAAGAAGGATTCAGACAACCTAGATGAAATGGAAGAGATCCAAATGAATGGAAAGAAAATAACAGATGAATTTAACTTTTGGTTTGAAAAACCTTTAGTGACTCCTCTTTGCCTATAAACGATGGAATCGTCCATTGCGCTTCATAAAAAATGATCCATTTCAAAATGCTATACAAAATGAAATGTCACAATATTTTTTTAACACATGTCTAAGTGATGGGAAAAAATAATAATATCTTTTACATATCCACCTAGTTTGTTGACTTTTTTTTGAAAGGATACAAAGAAAATTTTCTTTGTACGCAAGAGAAAAACTATCCCCCTAACATCTGTATAATCATTGGATTTTTGCCAATGAAGAAAAAAGATACAACTTGAGCAATGAATTCATAAATAGAATGGAATCTCTCAACAAGGGATCTCTTCTTCTGGACATGCTAGAAAAAAGGATCAAACCATGCAATGATGAGAATGAACAAGAAGGCTTGCCAAAAATTTCTGATCCTTTTTTCAGGGGACCATATTGTGGAACAATTAAAAAAGCTACTCTCCTTCAGTCATGAACAATTAAAGAAGGCTACTCACCTTCAATCATGAATTATTCCATCACTTCGACGGAAGGTTTCATAGGAATGGTTTGGATAAATAGGATCATGATATCCTTCGTAACCTTTTTTTTGCTTCCAGAAGCCTCTTTCCAATATTTATGTTATGAAAGAGTACAAAAAATATATATGTCATTTTTCCTTTTTTTATTTGATAGAATTAGAAAGAAACTTTGGAATTGCTGAATTACAAACAAGAGAAATATATAAAGTAATGGAACCATCATAGTATTTTTTTGACTCCTCCAAACGGAAAGACGGTAGAACTAGGACAATTATTGTATGAGATCTACCCAATGCTATATATATATATATATAGGTGCATAATAAATCGATATGAACATTATGAGCTGCCCCATAATAAAACTACTTGTAGTTGATACCTCCTTCTCTATTTCTTCTTCCATAACTCAAGCTCGAAGAAGGAAGAGATAAGAGGGCCCTATGGAGAATGTAGTTAGGAATCCATAATAGAGTCTGACCACAACGATCGAATTTATTATCTTCAGGCATAAGGATAATAGATTACCTAGTAGAAAAGATTTTAAAATCATCACAAACCTCCCCTTTTTCTTTTCTATTGCAATTTCTTGATTATGATATGATAATTTCTTAACTTTCCATGCTATTTGTTTACATTCATTAGTTTATAAGGGATTCAATGTAGACTTTGATGGGGATCTAATGGCTGTTCATGTACCTTTATCTTTGAAAATACAACTTTACAGAGGTTTAACCAATTGAGTGTCTGCAACGAATACAAAATAGATAGTTGATATTATTATAGAGGATTTTACAACATGGGTTGGATGGTTGTCTAGAAATTTATAAATATAGCTAAATTTTGGCATTTGAAAGACACAATTTTCTCTGCTCTGTCTCTGTGTCGTTGCTCTCTCTCTCCATGTGTAACACCCCAGATTTTTTAAGACATTTTTATTATAATAATAATAGCATTTTTAATAAGAGCATTTGGGATCCCATGAGAAAAGTTTTATTTATCATTTTACTAAAACACATCTTAAAAACTCCAGGTGTTAGTTTTCCTTTCTCAAAATGGCATACATATAAATTAAAACAAAAATAAATTTTTATGATGATAGATTTAAAACAATACGCATATCAATCAACGTCAAATAAATCGGCGCCTTTATTTTGAATCAAATAAATATCCAAAACACAATAATAATATGGCCCAGGGTCTATCCATCATAAGATCCGATATAAATGTCCAACATATGTCTAAACATCTCAATCGAATCCAAAATATAAAGTATACAATCCATAATTAAATTCAAATGATAGTCCTGTTTATTGACTCACATCACTATATAAAATTCTAGGAAAAAGGATCTTCTACAGCTCTCATGGTTTCTCAACAGTCTTGCCTTTCCTGTTATCGCGCTCGAGATCTAAAGCATTGCAAAATAAAGCAATACCTCAGCAAGCTATCACTTGTGTGGGTACATAGACAATTAATGTAATCAAATGAAATAAATGAATAACGATACTGATAAAATAAAAAGTCTATCATCTATGAAGATAGTTGTATCATAAGTCATGCAAACATAAATGCCAATTTATTTCATATGCTAAAACATGCATTTTCCAAAGTTAAAACATGTCATGAATCAATGTAAATGAGCATACAATAAGAATAAGGGCACCCTAAGGTAATGGGTCCCACAACATCGCATTAATATCACTGATCAAGAGTACTCATAGCTAACCTCTGAGTGTCGTCACACCCAAGCATACCATCCATAACCATGCTCATCATACACGTACACATAATAAGAATATGGGTCATCATGCCGCAGTGGCAATCTTCCATGAGTATCAACCACCACCGCTCTCCGTCGACACCACAACGGGAAACTTAGCATCTGTCCCCATGGAAAGGCCCAGATCGGTAGTGTGGACTATCCATGTTACCAAATCCCTATCGAATGCCATCTATGGACAGGTGTCTATCATATCACAATATCATCACATCACAATTTCAAAGGGTGGGTGGCTCGCCCTATCCCTCCTAGCATGACGCCCACCGGGTGAGAGCACCCGTCATCAAATATAAAACACGAAAATCATATGTATATGCTAAAACTCAAGAGCACTCATAGCTCGCAATCCCCAAGACACACCCCTTATCCTGGGGTTAGCCTATAAAAGGACCAGCTAACAAGCCTCTATTCTTATTTCCATGCAAATCCATGCATTTCCAATATTTAATAAGAAAGAAGTCTCTATTTAAGCATAATTAATTAATATCATGCTCATAAAAACATTTGTCATGAGTTATTCAATAAAAGATTTCAATTTGTAATAATCATAAAGTATAATAAATGCATTTTAAAACACAATCACACATGATGCTATGTTTATGCATGGTTTTAAAAATCAAGGCAAAGCATTAATTGTCATCACCTACCTCAATGTGAGACCACTTAGTTGGCTAATAATCCCCTTAACTGGTATATTCAAGTGCACCTGTACATGTCACATCACTATTTTAAAAATTTTCTAAATTAAAAGTGGTCATTTATAAGTTTTTAAGTTAAAACTAGGTCGCGTCGTCAATACCGTCACAATGCCTCTTTTGAATCATGATTTAGACTCATCTAGCTCCCAAAAGTCAAGTTTTAGTGAAAACACTCAAAATGGGGCTAACTGACCACCGTATGGTGGTCTATACTGGCGGTGCTGGTTTATACTGGTGTAAACCGGCATCACGAAGATGCCCGCCACCGAGAAGCATCACGGGGACATGCTGCGTGCGTCACGGTCGCCAAGACGTCATGCGTCTCGACTTTCCAAGATAGCCCACGTGGGGGCTCCCCCGCGTACGTTCGCCGCATGCGCGCGCAACGACTGCCGTTCGTGCGTCGTTCTTGTTGGGGCATCCTGCTAGGCGTCCTAGCGTCAGCACCAGGGCGTCGCTGCTGGAGAAGACGAATGGATTCCGGTCGTCTCTAGCAAGCCTACAGGCCTCCATTTTGTGCGATTTTTGCACCGTTTTTCTCATAATTTCCTCTAGAATTCATTTATACCCTCCTTTTGCATTGATTTTTTCAAAAACCATGTTTTTTAAATGGTTTTTTCCAAGTTTCTAAAAACGTCCCTAGGTACTAGTTTTCACGTTTTCTGGAAAACCCACCGTTGGATCTCTCCTAAATTTAAAGGGTTTGATCTTGGGTCTCTTGTGCACTAAATGGACGGTATGATTTTCAAACAGATACGGTTTCATCCATGAAATCATGCTCCAACAGTAGCGTGCACAGAGTTTCCAAGAAAAACGTGATTTTTTCTGATTTTAAATGTATTTCTATTTTATATTTCCTATTTATTTAATACAGAAATCAAGGTTTAAGGCTTACCTCGTCTGGCTGGGTTGATAGTCGTTGCTGGAGTTCCACTCATTGAAAAACGTAAACTCTGCGGAGCTAGGGTTCCTAAGTAAAACTCAGTGAAAATGCTCAGGGTAGAGCGTTTTGGCACCTGAGGGGTAGATATAGGCCTTTGAGTCCTAGGAGAAGAGAAACTCTTCCATTCACGCCTCTTTTCACTGCTTTCTCCAGCGATTTTGCTAGATCTGGTAGAGTCATGTGGAAGACGGGGGTGCCATTATCAATTTGGGCCCCTGTGTTATATGTCTCTATCAAATGACTAAAATGCCCCTATAACTTCAACGGCTCCTAACTCCCTCGTTTGAGCTCTGTTTTCCATGTTCTTTGTGGCGTTGGAATCCTATCGACGAGCACTTTCAAATTCTTAAGTTTTTACGAAAAATTTCCATCTATAAATTTTTAATTTAATTTATTTAGTAATTTCTTAATTTATACTAAAAATTAAGGATATTACACCATGTTTGACACTATTCCAATCTCAAAATTCTCAAATATATTTCTACTTTATTTTACTATCCTACTAGATTATTTTTGTTTAATTAGAGTTTAGGGGTGGGCTTTTAGTTAGTTGCTTATATAGCCCACATTAAGCTAGTAGTATCCTTGAAGTGGTTTGCCAATTTCATCTAATAAGTACACTTAGTGGGGAAAAATACACTTCAAGTAAAGTTGTATTATAAGTGCACAAGTCATACATATTTCTAACAATCCATTTCCACTCTCTATTTCCTAATTTTTTTTTTATCAATCTTAGGGTGTATTTTATCATAATTGAGGTTGAAAATAAGAGGAAATTCACTAGAAGAGAAAAAAGAAAAAGAAAAAAAAAGAAAGGGCCTTTTACACAAAGAGCCTTATGACTCTTCTATGTTACACTACAAGCCTATCATGCCCCCAAATTTATCAAAGGAAAAAAAATTTCATCAAGTTAAGGTGCAACATATTCTTAGAATAGTCAATGATAGTGAGATTATAATTTGAAATCTCACACAACATAAGTACAAGTATGTATTTATCCAAACTAACTAGAGTATCTAAGATTCTAATCTTGTAACTTCATATTTCTAACTACTTATAACTCATTACAACTTTCAATACAGAAAACCAATGTTCTCTCATACAAAATCCTGTACCTTAAAATTGTCAACACAAATAATGAACACTCCAAAAATTTAGTTGCTCTTCTACAGAAGTTCTTTGCTTTTTTGTCTTTTTCTTCATTCAGACTTCTTCTTCCTTTGCCTTTGCTAATTTGAGATATTTAACAATATCTCATCAAACTTGCATTTATTAAGTATACTAATATCCAATCACACTGTTTGCATTTATTCCATGTTCATGTATATATAATTGTTATGAACTTCATTAAAAAAAAAAAATTCCTATGAATAGAAATTCACATACTTCCAATACATGAAAGTTCACATGTAATGGATTGTGGACTACATAACATAATCCAAACAAATTTGGAAGTCATATTCATAGAAATTTGATCTAAATCTAGTACACATTAAAAGGTTTCTATGAACATAAAATAATAATCCTACTAATATAGAAACCATACTTTTTAGATTATTTCACAAAAATTCCATATAAATTTGTTACAAATTGGCAACCATGAATCAAATTCAAAATATCTTTCATACTTTCAAATCGTATACCTTCATGTAAATTTGAAATTCATTTTCAATCACAAACATTAACACAAACCATTTTGGGTTGATAAATTAAATTTTCAAATAATAAAATACAGTTCGTGTGTTCAAATCAAAATGTGAATTTGGATTCTATTTTTGAAGTTTCATGTAATGAAAGCTTAAAAGCACCAAATTGATTACTAAAACCTCAAAATTTGAAATGTACCCAAAAGAAGCTTTCCAAGAACACTAAAATCAAGGATCAGATGAGAAAATCCAAATATCCTAAATAGGAGACCAAAATGGATAATGTGCCCCCCCCCTCCCCCCCCAATTCTTTGTAACTTAAGAATATAAAAGAGGAGAGGTTTGATCATACGATTAAGTGACAGCTCTCTCTCTCTCTCTCTCTCTCTCTCTCTCTCTCTCTCTCTCTCTCTCTCTCTCTCTCTCTCTCTCTCTCTCTCTCTCTCTCTCTCTCTCTCTCTCTCATCAGTGATCATTGACTAGTGATTGAAGTTCACTAATGACAAGAGCGCGACAACACCCTATTTCTCATCATGTGTGACTGACTAGAAAAATAGTCTGATCATTTTCTCTAGTGTCTAGAAGAATAGACCAACAAGGGTTCCATCAAGGTTTGTCCAAAAACTCAACCATGACGATGATTTTACCATATAGGAGAAAACCCACATCAAATCTACTCCTCCAACAATGGCTCGAGTCGATCTCCATTGAGATTTAGATGGAAAGGAATTGGAGTGGTGACTGTGAATAGTTCAGCGACTAATTTTCAATTTTTAAGCTACGACATTCAAAAGAAACCTACAGTGAGAATCATGGATGGAAAGAGAAGCTTGATCTAAAATATTTTTATGGATTTTACACCATTTTCGTGTGTCAATTGTCACCAAAGAAGATTGATGTTTTCTTATAGTCTTCTATAGCAAACGTTCAACCATTTTCAATGACTATATGTGACAAAAAACACATATTTGAACTCCTTTACCTCTAATCTATCCATTGGAGCCTATTAAATCCAAATCAAAGTTTTCAACAATCTCTATGTTAGTTATTCGACCATCTAGCCATTAGATTAGCTAATCTTTGGCCAGGAAATTGATCTGAGCAACTCAATTGAAGATCAACGACTAGAAACATAGATCAATAAGTTTTGATCTTTTGTTCTCTGTTGTTTGTTGATCTATAGTTAAAATGCATAGATCTCTGACCCAAAATGAGTATATCTATAATGTTCTATCTATCTTTCATATATTAATGATTGAGTAAGTTAAGATCTCTGATCGATGATTTCTGAACTTTGATCAATATCTAAACTAAGCAATGACAAATCTCAATAGATCTGAACCAACGAATCACAAGTAGGTGGCTCTTAGATTAACAAGTTTTCATATATTTGGATTATAGTTAGATTACCAATTTTAGTTAGTCAAATTCATGATATAGTTGAATTTTTACTGGAATGATAAATTCCATTAGTATTGTGAATGGTATATTCACATATTTGAGATGCATGGCTCTCTATTTGATGAGAAAGTTAAAATATATGATTCTCCTAATAATATTTTTATATTATGAATATATTACATGTATGAGACTAGAGTTCATGTTTGAATGAAATGATGAGGAGATTGAGTCTCCATTTATATTTAAAATGTGAAATGAGGTTTATTCTATTGTCAAAACCTATGCTTTTAAATGCATTATGTGATTTTGATTTCACACCTGGATCTGATGTATGGATAATATTTCACATATGATATGCATTTCAATACAAAATCTATATTTTGATTTAATATCTGGGATTTTATTATCTCATTTACATTTGATACCCATCAGGGTTTGGTTCACAATCTCTGTATGTTTCCAATTGATGAAACTAACCGATGAAGGCATGTCTAGTAAGACATCAGTAGGCTTCTATGTAGCAAGATTTTACGTTGTAGGCTTCTGTGTGTTCTTGTTTTAACCATATGGGTTACAAAGGTGCCTAGGATTTCTTGCTTGATTTTTGAGGATTTGTTTTAAGCCGATCATTTCACATGGTGGATACTATGCCTAGGGGTTATGTTGGGTGCTTGACCTTTGAAAATCTTAGAGAGATTGAACTAGCATTTGACTAGATGTATGAGTCTATTGGATGTGGTTACATGAGGTAGCCTTCTTATTTCTCGATTCTTCCCATGGGGATCGAGATGGCTCATATACGCCAGCAAGCACGAGTTAGTTTAGACTTCCAGGATTATATTGATAGTGCATTGTAATCCATTGTTTTCCTACTCTGTATGAGTGACTTTTTGTTTGTGTGAACATGATTGTTATAGATCATATATGAATAATCATGCCCATTTATAGGTATTGTTGCTTGTTTCCCACTGACATGGTTGATTGGATTCGATTAGCATTTGCTAATGTTTGATATTGGCATACTTTAAGCCTTTATGCTTTTGTTAACAGTTTGATAAGCATGAGTGTTTAACTTGAGAATTTCAAGTTAACATTGGCTACTCTTTTAATTGTCGAGATTATGTGCTTGACATAGTGTGATGATGAGACATGCTTAATGTGATGACTGAGGCTTTATGTAACAGCCCGAGGGCCCACACCCTGCAACGATATTGTCCGTGCCAGAGTGCCCATACACCCTGCACGGTTTTGTTCTTCCCCAGTTGCCCAGGGAAAAGGCCTCGTTGCAAGGAAAGTCCTCATCACTCTTATTAAGAGCCCAGTAACTTTCCCCCTAGCGATGTGGGACTAACTCTCAGTCTTTCACCTTGCCTAGAAGCCTGCCAGCCCTCTTGGCCCGCCCTCATCAGCCAAGGCTTTACAACCTCTCCCCCTTAGGGGACACGCGTCCCCGCGTGTCTTACCACACACAAGCGCCCACGTGCGGCTAGCCACCCACACCGGGTCGGGGTATGGCTCTGATACCACTTGTAACAGCCCGAGGGCCCACACCCTGCAACGATATTGTCCGTGCCAGAGTGCCCATACACCCTGCACGGTTTTGTTCTTCCCCAGTTGCCCAGGGAAAAGGCCTCGTTGCAAGGAAAGTCCTCATCACTCTTATTAAGAGCCCAGTAACTTTCCCCCTAGCGATGTGGGACTAACTCTCAGTCTTTCACCTTGCCTAGAAGCCTGCCAGCCCTCTTGGCCCGCCCTCATCAGCCAAGGCTTTACAACAACACGTTGCAACATGTGAAGTCCAAAAGGGATGAGAGACCTAAGAGAGCAAAACCTTGAGGGGTGAAGCCCGGAGTGGCGAGGGACCCAAAGAGGACAATATCATATCCGCTGTGCACTCTGATACACGGAACGAGGCCTTTTCCCTGGGCAACTGGGGAAGAACAAAACCGTGCAGGGTGTATGGGCACTCTGGCACGGACAATATCGTTGCAGGGTGTGGGCCCTCGGGCTGTTACACTTTATAAGAAAACTTTTAAATAGTTTTTTGGAATAAAATGCCCCTAGTTTGAAAATTCCTTTTGAAAATAAATGGTAGAAATAATTTTATTTGAGAAGCAATTTTTGAAAACCTCGAGTGTCATTTTTGTTTAGAAAACATGAATTAAAAGGTGAAATGAGATTCCCATTTGTACCAAAATTCTAGCAAAATTTTTGCTATTTTACTAATATATATGCATTTAATGCATACGATGTGGAACACCTGATAAAAAGTTCTCAAAGTAGTTTTTCAATTTAAGACATTTGAAAAAATGATTTCTCACCTTTGTCCTATCCTCTAGTCACTACCATACATCCCACTACATAGCAGTCACCATACAAACATGTTCACAATTTCAAAATACATATCATTATAGTCTTGAGTCTAACAATGAAGTAAACTCTAAATCTTACTAAAGCTCGACTTCTAACTCACAAAATCTTTATTCTTGTAGTTGAAAAGTAATCAATAATCATATGCATTGCCTTCTATCTCTAGGTACTTTTCTTTGAGTACCAAATCTTCAAATATGAGATATTGTAAATAAGTACAACATCTTAGCAAGCTTATTCTTGTGTAGGTGGAACAAGATGCATTTAGAAGTAAAAATGATAATAATAATTATTATTTTACAATTTAAGAATGCATCTATAGAGTCATAGCCTCATAAATCTTACATCCAATCTAGGAAGAAATCAAATCACATATAATAGTACAAAACTAAAATGCGTCTACACCAAAGAAAAATCATGCTATGTGCAATATTAGCTCTAGCAAAATAAGATGTATTTGTAGAGACGTAAGCTTCTGAAGCACGTCATTATAATATAATTTTGTCTAGGTTTAAGTTATTCATGTACAACATCAATATAAAATTTGCAAGGCATCAATGATAATACAAATCCATGTAGGTTGTAAAACCATTCCAAAGAACGCAATGCATTCAAAGAGTCAAAAGCTCATAAAAGACTTAAGTAATAGTAAAATCTCATCATCATTGAGGCTACCCTATCTTATAGGGTCCCTTGATTGTCTCATACAATCGTAAATCAAAATAGGTTCATTTAGAATTAACTTCTATAATAAAAAATCTCAAAACAAATTATGCTCATCAACCTACCAATCCAGAACAAGTTGGGTGCCCGCCAATACTAGAGGAACTTTCCATTGCATCCTCATAGGGACTAAAGATGTGTAAAGTTAAGCCAACCATGATTAGCTACCAAAAAACAATCCTTTAATGGATGAACGGTATCTCATATCATATCAGTTTCAAAGACAAGGCCAACTTGTATCTCCTTGAATAGCTGTCACCAAGCTCATTACCATCTACTTGTATAAAACATGAACTCTTAAGACATTCTAATACTCACTTATCATAAAAGCAGATACCACATCACCTAGATTTTTTTTAATTTAGTGATCGAAAACACGTGAGTAGTAATACTCAAGCCATATTCAAAAACCAAATGGCAATGCTACAAAGAATGGTTTCTTAGTCAATTTAAATCATAAACAAAATATAAATAGCAAATCAATATTTGACAACGTATACAAATGTAGTTCATTAGTTGAAATACAGTTCATGTGGCTAAACATGATTACATGTCAAACTTCCAGAGATGACATAGAACTTAGGTCATATTTTTTAAACATATCTTTGCATTTCAAAACTAACATTACAATTTGAATAGTTTTGTAAATAGTTTCAACATCATAAAGCAAATCTTAGATTGCATAGTAAATTTTCAAATAAAATCATCATAGGTGTTAAATCATTTTGCCAAAGACTTGGTAATCTTAATTCCACCTAACTCTTTTGACACTATTCTTAGTTTGCACGCGTCCTTTGTTTAACTCAATTTATAGGTTAACTCAACATAAACAACTTATTGATATTCTAGATTTTTCACCAATAGTGAATCATGAATCGACAAATAAAAGAGAAATATATTTTCTAACTATTATATCAATAGATTTCTAATCTTATTCTTCCTAATGATGGATCCACCCATGGTGAAATTATATCTCTACTGATCACATTGTCTTAGCCATAGATTGGCACATGGGGGATTAGAAAAGTGCCGATCTATCACTCTAATCATGGATTGGGTTCACAAATTGAAGATTTCAATCACATATTGGCAAGATAACTACAAATTGTTTACTAAGCATACGGATTTGGACCTTTAGTTTTCAATCAATTGCCCAAATCATCACTTGCTTTTGGAGTCACTGATCCACACAATTAGAGAATACTAAGGTGCATATTAGTATTTCTAAACATGGATCAATAATCTAATATAGTTTTGAATGGTCAGAACTAATGGATTTCTTGTCACAGACTCAGATTGGTATCATATATGGTGTTTGAACAATCAGACGACCTCTAATTCAACTTTGATTAGTGATGTTGCATAGATTGGGGGGACACAAATCCAAATATATAACTTTCAACACATTGACCTTGTAGTGATGGTCAATGTCGCTGGAGAAGATGGCCAAATTTCTGCCATTGCTGGCGACCTTAATCCCATATAGAAATTGTAGTAAAATCAGGAATGATGTTAGGAAAGGCTGTATCTACACTTATTAACAATGAATTAGGGAAAAACGAAGAAGAATGGGGTGAATCCTACCTCTTCAATGCCTTTTAGTTCTTGATCATCACCAAAGAACTTGGTTGGCACCAGATAGTCACAAAATCTCTAAGTGTGTTGGTTTCCAGCCAAATTCAAATGAGTCATAAAATGTTTCTCACCTATCTTTCATGATTATGACCACCTAACACTTACCATTTCAAATTATTGGTGGGGTTTAGTAGGGTGATATCTTTGGGTGGGGCACAAAGTCCAGGTGTCATGTGGTTGCCATTGTTGAAAGTCGAGTTCTCTGTCTAGACCAGGCAAAAAATAGAAAATCCCCTCATTGCTAGGGAGAATGGGAAGTTCTAGGTTGATTTCCTATTGGTGTTAGCACCTCAAAGCATTCTCATCAACTTCCCTATTGGAGCCAAAGAGATGGGGGAGATCAAATTGAGGGGGGAGAGTGAGAGAAGAGCAGGAGATCTAATCAAGGGAGGGAAGTGAGAGAAGAGGGGGAGATCGAAAGGGGGAGGGTTCGTCAACCATACTCCTCCCTCCCTTCTTCATTGTCTTTAACTAGATCCTATGACTTGAGTTAAGTTTCATGTGGTGGGTTGAATTTGTCTCACCTATTGAGCTCCTCGGTTGGGGTTAAGTGGAGGGAGTGTCACTATCAATTTTGGCCAATTATTCCATTAGTAAAATTTTGGGGTTTTTAGGTCCTTGATCTCCATTTTGAGCATTTGTACTATGATTGAAAAGCTCTCGTTATGATATTTTGGAATGTTAATGTTTCAAAGTCAAATTTTGAGTTTTAGAAAAATTCATTTCCACAAAAATCAATTTCAACATAAATAAATTCCTCATTCTATATCAATTAAAGAATGTGATAAAATGCATGAAATAAAATTAAAAATTAGGATTGTTACACTTAAACTCATGAAAATCATCATCATCAAATCTTTCTCTCAATTAGGAGTTGGCTATATGAATCTTATTCCTCCTTTCTTTTCTATCAAGTGACATAGCCTCATTTAGTACAAATGTTTTTAAATCTTCTCTCACCACTTTTATAATGGCCACATTTCTTAGAAATAAAAAGTATTATTTCTCATTATTTTACATTGAATAAGTCAATTGTTTAATATATTGGTGTAGGAGCATGTGAGAAAAGGCCAGAAAGCCTTTGGTTAACTTAATTAGTTAAATATACTTTAAATTATAAGCGTGATAGTTACAATTAAGGAGATAATGAAACATTAAAACGATAAAGCTTGAAAATTGACTAGACTTCAAGTCAACTCTGTTAGAGGGATACTAGACTTCAAGTCACACAATTGATATCCTTTTAATGGAATAGTGATAACACATAGAATTAAAGCAAGAAAACTGTTGGAAAAATACGAGCCATTGGATGATCATCCAAGGACTAGAAATGCTGAGAATTGAGAAGAGAATCAAGTATGCACATGTGGCACAATGAGATGTAGTCACATGGTGTTACATTTAACAATAGAGGTTATTAGATGATGTTTTAGACCATTCTGAAAAGGAAATTACATATGAAGTAGTGTGTTGTTCCATGCAAAAATCTAAAAGAGCAATAGAAAGAGAAAACATTACATTGTTTTGAATAAAATTTTTGAAAATTTAGTTATGGAAAGAAAAAACAAAGATAACTCAAAGGCTAGAAAGTGGTGCCTTTGAACTATTCAAGAAGAGAAGAGATATGTGAGAAATAGAAGGAAAGGTAGAGAGAAAAGAAGAAGAAGAAGAAAGAAGAGGAGATGTTTGAAGATTCATGTGGCATTTCCCAATAGTTTAGTTGTTAGTATGGTATAGATCCAGAGAGTTTACTAATGAGTTTTGTTTTCTTTTGGAGAAAATATCACACGGGTTGGATCAAGGTGTGTAGCAAACCATAGATGTGTATTTCCAAGAAATATTCAATGTGGGATAGCATTTAAGGTAGGGGGTTTAAACTTAACTGGATTAGAAGTAATTTAATCTATGAATGAAGATATGATTTTAATGCAGAACTACATACATAGATCTATGAATTTTTTTATATTTCTAGTTCATTTTGTGAAGGAATATTATATTTGATCATATGGTTATCATTGTATGCCATTTAATTACCAAGGCATGGTACATAGTTATTATCACATGATTGTATAAGCACATGGATTACATGTTATATTTCTAATTTGAATATTGTTGCAAGAAACCACTTACAAGTTAAGTGACCTTATTCATAATCAAATATATGCTTAAATGTGGAAAGTTGTTCCAAAATAACATTACAAGTTAAATATTGTCTCATAGTTATTACAATTACTTGAATGTTTTAATCTCAATAGTTAAAGACTACGATAGGAGAGTAAAGTGACCTTATGTATATAATCTACAACTTGGATTATCATAGTTTTGTACAGCATAAATATAAAATAAAAGATAAGTTATTCATGTCCAAACAATAAAATAAACTAGAGTAAAAGTATAAATATAGTGTGAGTTATGGTCTTTTAAAGACATGATAACCTTATGTAGTTCACATGATTATAAATTTCAAGTTTTTGTAATAGAAAATAATCCAATAACTTATGCATGTTACAATTACCATTTACTTATAAGATAGTCCTAAATGTAAAAATATTTAACTAATAAAACTTCTCATAGACTTAATAAAATAGCATAAAAGTGTGATAGTGGCTATATGCATAGATGCTACTCTTTCAACAGCATTGTGCCATTTTAATCATTATAATTTTGTCAATGAAAACCATATGTTTGCACATATAAAATTCTGGATATAAATTCATTACTCATGTTATCAATTTGTGGTTTAAAAAAATGTAAGTGATTATTATTAAGTAACTCCAACATGTTAAAACCTAAAAAAGAATGCAATCCATGATAGTTACCAAAGTATTTCAGTTTTAGCAAATTTATTATCAGTTTAGCTATATAACCAATTATGATAATTATTCTTATTGAAGATAAGTTAACATGTTTATACTATAAATTAAATGTAAAATATGTAACGGTTTGACAATACTTAAGTTCTAGATTTGTAAGTACTTTGAACACATGCATTAACTAAAACTCCTTTAAAAGTAGTGTTGTTTTGGTAAAAGTACATGGGGTTTTGATATACATGTGATTTATGAGAAAATGTGAAATAGATTAAGGTAATTAATAACTTTTTAAGTAAGATAACATGTATTCATTTTCGATATTTTAGTAAGTGATACTGTAGTAAAAATGTATAGGAAGATGAGTTTAATACTCATGTAGTGTCCTAGTTTGACACTTACATACTATGTATGCATTTGCCATTTGGCATGAAAGAGAATGTTGTATTATCAAACAGATTTGTAAATGATGGTTCATCATTTTGGAAATCTATTATTATTATTATTTTTAATTTCAGTATGTCTGTATATTTCATTTGATTTGCCTAGTTTTGTTTAGAAGTCATCAATAAGGTGTCGTTTAAAAACTGTGCCGTTATGCAAGAGGCTAGAGTGGCCCCTAGTTCTCTATTTATGTTAGAGACCTACTCATAGAGATCATAATTTCTAGGTGAGAGTAGAACGTGTGATGCTCAAACCATTTTGTTCTAATCCTCCATCTTCCATGGATGTTGTGTAGTACTTGCGATATCCTGGTACGACTTCTGATGCATAGTTTTGGCCTTCTGTTTATTGGTTGACTTTTCTGTTTTGTATGTGCTATGTATTATGTATATGGACATGTAAGCATGTCGGTTATCCTCAAGGGTTAATGACCATTTTTAATGTGTCTACTTTAGCAAATATGACTACTTCGATAGTATTCTAATATGGCCACTTTATTAGTATTTTGATATGACTCTCTTGGTAGATTTCTATTTTGTTTACTTTGATATGATTCTGATTAGTCGTATATGTTTCAAACATATTTTGGTTAGTGTTGATGATTATAATATCGATAATTTCTATCCAAGCATTTGACCAATGTATTCTATGCATATCGATTTTGCACGATTTGCCTTGGTTTTTTCTAACTTAGTTGTTCTCATTGAGTGATCATAATGTTGATTTTATTTTTTTGTAAGTGCACAGGTTATTGTAGTATAGCTTGTATAAGTACGACTCGATCCCATGGGGACTCAATTGAATGGAAATGGAGTTTAAACAAAATTTAATTACCACTAATTGAAAGAAATAATAAAAATTAAATAAAAATAAACCCAGGATTCAAATATATTACATTAATCTAAAGTATAAAAATTTTGAATTAAAGAAAAATAAATTAAATGAATTAACAACTAAAATCTACTTTCCTAGCTTGATCATGGCAAATTTTTTCAAATCTGACCACATCCAAGTCCATCAACCTTCATTAATCCATCCCTTACATCCTTGATTGAAGATTCAATGGCTGGATTTAGCAAATCTTTTAAAAATCTGATGATCTAGACTAAGAAAAGAATTTAAGATTTGGACTGCTTACATTTTTTTTATATTTTTAGATCACTCATTACATTCTCTAATGTATCATGCATTAGATCCTATTCATAGATTGTTTTAATTTTTTCAAATTAAAATACCAAAGTAACACCTCTTACTACATTTGCAAGTGAGAGAGTGTTACTAAAAAGCAGTGAATAACTAAGACAATCATGCATAATCGCACAGGTGTGACACTAGCTAAGCACTTATCTTATCCCTATTCACTATCCATGATTAGTCTAGTCTCTGTTTACAATCCATGAATAGTCATAATCCAAGGAGATTACACTAACTTTGGCTACTGATTTCTTCTACTTTTTTATAGAATTTTTTAATGAAACTTGGTACTTAGAATAATTAGATATCAATAAATTCAAATGTAAGGTTAGATTTCAAATCAAGATAAATTTTTTTAAAGATATTCAATCATAAATATAGGATATTCACAAGCCTATACAATAGTACCTTTTAAGATTATTTCATAAAATTAAACAAATCTGACCACTAAATTTCAAAAAAAAAAAAATTTTGTATGAAACTCTTTTTAACTCAAATAAAAGTATAAGAAAAGGGTTGGATCATTCAAAATCTCATCAAATAAACCAAACTATAGATGGGAAACTTTAAGTAACTCACTATGACAATTCATGCAAACAGTAGCAAGTAGCTAACTTTGATCATTTCAAGTTACAATATTTGGAATGAAAATTAAAAGTCAAACTCCTGGGTCTTCTTCTCCTTGATTCCTTCCATCCAAAGAACTAAATTTTAGGTATTTTTGTCAAGTATCAAAGTAGAAACTGGCATGCAAAGTACCCCTATTCACCAGCCTATGTGTGCACTATTCATCTTCTTTAACCTATATTTTTCTTTGAATTTTCAATCTTTTTTTTAGCTCCATCTTCAATCTGGTATTTATAGATGATAGAAAGTCAGTTTGAATTCAATTTTTAGTAATTTTCTCCTCCATTCTCTTTCCTTTTCTCCAAAGAATTCTAAATCAACTAAATTTCTTAATTTTAGCTTAGTTTCCTATTAAGAAACTATTTCCTCTCTCTTCATCCTTTTCACTTTCTATCATTAAACATAAAATCCCTTAGCATTCTTAATTCTTTTGTGATCATGATCTGGATTTGATTCTTGAGGATTGAACTGGAGTCCTTGATTTTGATCTCGATAATCTGGATTGATTTAAGCCGTCCATTTTAATCTAAGCTTGATTGGAGATTTAAGATGTTGATCGGCTTGATCTAACTGCATGGATCTTGATCTACCACCTACAAAATAAAGAAAATAATGTAATTAGTATTATACAACATTCAATTTTATACATACTTACCTTGAATCATCATCTAACCTTGAAAATTTACCAATTTACTGTTAGATTATAAAATTTTCAAATGATATATTTTTCATATAAATTTCATAAAAACCTCAACTAGCATTTTGCTAGCCCCGAGCAAAACATGTGAAAAATCAAATTATAAAATTGATACAAATTGCCACTTTCATAGGTACTGACGATTGCATTTAACATATGTAATAAGCCCTTAAACTCCTAGGTTATCCCAAGTAGATGAGTTAAGCCTCGTGAGGGTTTGTAGTGAATATACCCACAAAATTTTAAAAATTATTTTCAAGTCAATTTTCACTTTTTCTTCAGAGATTATCTTCAATAAATCTACCAACTTTAGCAAACTATTAAAAATGAATGAAAAGTTCAAAACTCTACCCATGTGCTAAAACATGCCAACTAAGCTCAAATCTCATAATGAGTTTGTGTACAATCTAGACGTATAATAATCCTTATATCTAAGCAGATTTTTAACTTTTGAACTCCATCCAAAATATGTTTTGACCTCAATCCTCACTAATAACATATACTAAAAAATAAAAATCTTAGAAAAAGGTTCAAATCATAGCTCTCTTTTAAATATGCAAGCCTAATCAATAAAAGCAAATTTATATCACATATACTCATGAAAGAATGGGAGTTACTAAGGAATTTAATTTTGATCCCTTTAAAAAGGATAAGATGTCATTATCTTTGAATACTTAGAAATATTACTCTTTAAATCATATTTTTTCATATCCTCATCAAGACTATATTTCTCCTAGAATCAATAGGTTTTCAAGTGGGACGAAATGTATGCTTAGGACAGGGTACAAAAGCAAGGGTATAAAGGGTATTCAAAATTCTTCAAAAATATATAGTGGTCTTCTACTAAAGTTGACAATTCTTCTTTACTTTACACTAAAGTGAACATTCTTTTTTTATTTTTCTGCATTCTTCAAATTTCTTTTCAATACTTCTAAATCTCTTTGAAGAATATGTCTTTTCTTGATATTCACTTCTCACTTTATTGCAACTAAAAAGTATATCTTCATGCATCTATAACTTGTCTTTTGAAGAAAATAGGTAATTGATATTATACTGGGTTAATATGGGCAAAGGTCTTTAGTGAGAAAAGAAAACGCTTAAATTGGCTAACTAGTAGTAAAAATATTTTTTTTGTAGGCTTTATATTTATAGGTTAACAACATGGATGACCTAAATCATTTTCTACATTTCTTATAATCTATCAAATTCAATGAACATTCATAATTTTAAAGGTAATACTCTAATTCAGGTAATTGGCCAAATTTAAGAGTTAGTGGGATCAAATTTAATTTAAGCACACTGAAGAAAATTTTGGAACATTTATAACCTCTCAAAAGAATTAATTGGCTCTAAAACTCACTTAGGTTATAGGTCTTTACTAAATTTCTTAGGATATCTAAGTTATATCTACTTATCAACTTAGACTATGTATATGCAAGGGTGTGTATAAATGTGATATGAGACTTTGCTTTCATAGAATACTTTAGAAAATTAGTAAAATGATGCATTAATCATATTTGATTCCATTAATAAGCTAAAGTTAGTTAAACTATACTTCACAAAATTCTAATTCTTATCACAATGGAGGAATTAACTTAAAAACTTAAAAAAATTTAATTTTTAAAATAGAGAAAAAATAGAGAAAAAACTACAAAAGGATTAGAATTCATTAGAATTCTACACCCCCAACCTAAGTGAAAAATTGTCCTCACTGTTTAAAAAGTAGGCTGATGATAATGCATTGAGAAATGAAAAAATGGGAGATGTAGAAAAGGAAAGTTCTAAAAAAACTATGGTACATAATTATTACAAATGAAAATTTTGCAAAGAAAAAAGTTTATAGAGTTCGAAACTTCCTTGGGTCCCATACAAAATGAAATGGACAGACTTCTAAAAAGGAAAGGTGAGTGAATTCATCTTGCAATTTTGAATTTTGAATTTTATCATAGGTCAAGGTATCAAATATGTCTTTAGGCTGCTTCTCATAATTAGACACAATTGTGAGAGCTTGATGCAGCCTTTGTGAAAATGAAGCAAGGATGTCATGTGCCTTAGTGGGTGAGATGTTTTCCTTATCAATAAAATTATCTCTCTTTCTAATAGGTTTCAGTACTATCTCAACCTTTTTAGAGCCAAATTTCTCAATTATTTTACCATTATGAAGAATAGTAAATATCTTTGTTTATTCCATGGTTGAATTTTAAGAGTTAGTCTCACCTACCACATACATATCCTCAAGGTTTACATCTATCAAGGTAGGAAAATGCCCTTTTTCATGGGTCTGTAACATTTGAGACATCATGCCCTTCAATTCAGTCACGAATTGTGTATTCTCTTTTAATTGGGCTTCTAAGTGAGTAAATTTTTCTCCTGGCATTGCATGAATTGATTAAAATTATCCTCTACTTGACTCTTGGGTAGGGGCATATAGGGTCCAAGAGTAAGTGGTCCTTATGGAAGTTGGTAAGGTTGATGTTGGGCCATATGTGAGACATTGGCATAATAGCTATTTCTCCAATTAAAAGTAGGCTCCAGTTGGGATTATGTATCTTTAAAGATGTGGGAAAAGGTTGCTCATAAGAATGTGCTTGTTCATAAAGTGCATCCTATCATGTAGGAATGGTGGAATATTCCTGAGTGGGGTATGTATTACTTTCCCAAATATCACATACCTGTCAACCTTTTGAAAGGTAGTGATCCCTATTTCCATGTCATCTATTTTTCTAGCTAGGGATGATATTTTGTGATTCATATTATCTTTTTTAGACATGGCATAAATGCTTCCCCTAGTAGATGTAGTGGTGGACTTGGGCATATCTGCATGTTCAATTCTTTCTAAGTTAGTGTAGGTTTGTGCTTTCTTTGCCAGCCATTCCAAATATTCTTATGCACCATCTGGTTGTTTATTTAATAAATTGCCCTTGCACATTAATTCAACAAATTGGCACATATCAAAATTAAGTCCTTCATAAAAGAAGTTAATGATATGCCAAAGTTTGTATCCATGATGTGGACAAGTTAGCAATAATTTCTTGAATCTTTCCTAGTATTGATAGAAAGTTTCTTTATCCATTTGGGTAAAATTTATTATATTTAAGCTAAGAGTATTTGTCTTATGTATAGGAAAGAACTTTTCCAACAACTTTCCAGTCTTTTCTTGCCATGTTATTATAAAACCTGCTTAGTGAATGAAACCACATCTTTGCTTTTTTCCTTTAAAGAAAAAGGCAAAAGTTTGAGTCTTAGCATATTTAATCCAATGTTTTGTGTATGTTGGATCACACACACTTCATCAAGTTCTTTTAAATGTAGGTAAGGACTCTCATTATCCAACCCATAAAAATTGGAAAGTAATTGAATTACTCCCATATTTAATTCAATCATACTAGCATTTTAAGGTAAAATTATACATGAAGTCTGCTGGTATAATTAGATTGTAAATTGTCTCTTAATGTTCTTCCATGAAGATTTTGAGTATGCCAATTATCCTCATATACTCTATTTTGATCTCATTCCTTGTTATAATTCCTTCTCCTATTTTTAGGTGGTGGAGAATGATTCCTCCTTGAATGTATATTATCATTAAATAAAGGTGGAGGATTATCAAAATCAAAGTAAGGATTATTCATCCATGAGGAAGTGTCATTGTTATTAATGACAAGAGGTGGATTATCATCATTAAAGAGGGGATTATTCCTCCATGGAGAAATATCATCTTTGTTAATGTTAGGGTGTAGATTACCCCTTGATCAATTTTTAGATTATTTTCTAAATGCAACTGCTGCTCATGCTTTTTATTTTATTATTTTTTGAAGAAAACTAAACTAAAAAAAAGTTTAAATGATGTACAAACAAAGGACACAATCAAATAATCCCTAAGGTTAACAAGCTGAAATGTTTTGATTTTCTTAAATTTGTGTGGGGAAAAAGCTTTTAGATTACCTAATCTAATACTCCTCTTTCAGACGTCTCATCGCTTATTAATTAGATCCTAATCTAACAAATCACTTCATACCCTACTTAGCTAGACATAAGTAGTCTGAGTCATAAAATGTGTTGGCAAAGCTAGTCATTCAAATACTAGTGTAGTCAGTTAGACAGGGGCCATTCTTCCAAGGGGGTCCTACGAGCATGTGATGGCCTCTATAGGTCTCTTCTAATTGATTTTAAAATAATTTGGAAGGTTGGGTTGCACACTTGTAGTGATTATCCTAGGTGGGCTTAGAGATGGTGATTAAATCCACCCTTGATCTTGTGGGATTGAGTGCCCTTACTAATTAATTTTCATACTCCATGGAAGTTTGATCAACATATAAATCACCATAAAGTGATAAAAGTGCCCTAAAATGCAATTAAAAATAATAAATTAATGTAAACTCTAAAATGCAACAGACATAAAATACGCTTTCTATATGCAATTATACTATAAAACAATGCAAATTTATTCTAATAATGCAAACCCTAATCTAGGAATTTTAAGAAGTTAGGATTTCTCACAGTGGGGTCCTCGATAAGATCTTCTCATACAATAGTGGGATCATTTACATGCTACCTCCACTTGTAGGTTATGATGGTCCACCCTTGACTTCCTAATTGAGATCCTGCTTGAATTCCTTCTTTTCTAATTTCTTAGAAAATAAAAATAGCAATAAGTACCAAATTTAGGAAATAGAGTGATTATGCAATAAAAAATTATAAATGCACTTAAAAATGCCTAAAATACTAAATGGATGCAATTCCTAAAATTTTGAATTTAAATTTTTTATTTTTTTTATTAAATTTTACGAAAACTCTGTTGTGAGTCCTCAACAATGACAAAAAAAATTTGTTGATAGTTTTTCAAAAGTGCACAAGCTATTGTAATATAGCATATGCAAGTACGAGTAGATCCCACAAGGACTCGACTAAATGAAAATAGAGTTAAAATTAAATTTAATTACCCACAAATAAAAAAATAATAAAAATTAAATAAAAATAAACCTAAGATCCAGATCTATAACATTAATCAAAAGTGTAAAGATTCTAAACCAAAAAGATAGTAGATTAAATGAATTAACAATTAAAATATACTTCCTTGGCATGATTATGACAAATTTCTTCAAATATGTTCATAGTCAAGTCCATCAACCTTCATTAATCCATCCCTTAGGTCTTTGATTAAGGATTCAACAGCTTAATTATGCATATCTTTCTAAAATCTAATGATCTAGACTAAGAAAAGAATTTGAGATTTGGATAGCTTGGATTGATTTTTATTATTATTTTAAATCACTCATAACATTCTCCAATGTGTCACACATCAGATTCTATTCATGAATTTTCTTAATTTTTTTTAAAATAAAAATACCAGAGCAACACCTCTTACTGCATCTATATGTGAGAGAGTATTACTCAAAAAGTAGCGAATAACTGAGAAAGTTATGTGTGGTCGCGTGTCTATGACACTAGCTAAGTTCTTATCTTATCCTTGTTCATAATCCATGATTAGTCTGGTCTTTGTTTACAATCCACGAATAGTCAGAATCCATGAAAATTTTAGTAAATTTCCACTGATTTTTTTTACTTTCTTATAGAATTTTTCAATGAAACTTGGTAACTAGAATAATTTGATATCAATAAATTGAATTTTATGGTTAGATTTCAAATCAAGATAATAGAAATTAAGATATTCAATCATAAACATAGGTTATTCACCAACTTATACAATAGTACCTTTCAAGATTATTTCGTAAAATTAAACAAATATGACCACTAAATTTCAAAAAAATGTTTGTATGAAACTCTTTCTAACTCAAATGAAAGAATAAGCAAATGATTAGATCATTCAAAAACTCATCAAATAAACCAAACTAAAGGTGCAAAACTTTAAGTAACTCACTATTACTATTCATGCAAACAATAGCAAGTAGCTAGCTTTAATCAATTCAAGTTACAATATTTAGAATGAAAATTGAAAATCAAACGCCTTGGTCTTCTTTTCCTTGATGCCTTCTATCCAATTAACCAAATTTTAGAGATTTTTGCCATGTATTGAAGTAGGAATTGACATACAAAGTACCCCTATTCACCAGCCTATGAGTGCATTGTTCATCTTATTTGACCTCCATTTTTCTCCAAAATTTCAAGCTTTGTTTCCCTCCATCTTTGTTTTCGTATTTATAGATGATGGAAAGTCAGTCTGAATTCAATTTTTCCTCCTCCATTCTCTTTCCTTTTCTCCAAAGAATTCTAAATCAACTAAATTTCCTAATTTTAACTTAGTTTCCTATTAGAAAACTATTTTCTCTCTCTTTATCATTTTCACTTCCCATCATTAAACATAAAAACTCTTATCATTCTTAATTCTCTTATGCTCATGGTTTGGATTTGATGCTTGAGGATTGAACTGGAGTCCTTGATTTTGATCTAGATAATCTAGATTGATCTAAGCCCTCCATTTTAATCTAAGCTTAATCGAAGATCTAGGATGTTGATTAGCTTGACCTAACTGCATGGATCTTGATCTACCACCTACAAAACAAAGAAAATAACTAATTACAATTATATAACATTCAATTTTACACATACTTACCTTGGCTCATCATTTGAAAATTTATCAAATTATGATTAGATTATAAAAATTTCAAATGATATATTTTTCATATAAATTTCTAAATAATATCTTAAAATATACATCAAAAGTCATGTTAAATGCGGATAATTTATACAATATGGACTCTTAACACATACTCACCTCCTTATAACCAATATTTTTAGTTGAAGGTTTTAGTAAGTGAGATAAAGCTTTTGGAGTACTTTATTTGAGTTTATATTTTGGTTAAGTAGATTTATAATGTATGAGGAATCTTAATTATAATGTGAAAATTTTTATTAGTTTAAATTGTCATGTATGAGAGATTTTGATACATTTATTTAACTTTATTTATTAAAGTTGAATGTGGTTGAATGGTTTTGTTTGAGCGTGAACTAGTGATCTTGAGTGGTTTTATTTTACTTTGAACTTATGTTAGGTTATATCAAGTTTTATAATACGAGTTCCGATATTTGAAGATGAAGGTTTTGAAATTAAAAAAACCATTATTCTGCTTTATTTCAAAATTATTTAAATTTTTTTTGAAAAAATCCATTGTTACAACTTCTATCTAAGTCTTTTTGGGTCTTCCCCTTGCCATTTTGGAGCCTTCAACTTGGATCACTCAGTCATTCTAACTGGTGTCATTCTCGATCTCCTTTAACATGTCCAAACCATATAAGTCTAGCCTCTCTTATTTTGTTCCTATTGGTGCCACTCCTAAGTTTCTTCTAATGTTTTTATTTCTAATTCTATCTTTTCTTGTCTTATAAATCATCCATCTCAACATCCTCATTTCGGCTATGCTGATCCTATTTATATGTTGTTCCTTAACTACCCAACACTTTGATCCAGAGAGCATGGTCGGCTTTATAGCCATCCTATAGAATTTTTCTTTCAATTCGAGTGGCACCTGCCAACACACAAAACTCCAAAGGCACTTCTCCATGTTCCAACTCAATCTCCCTACTCTCATAAGTTATAGATCCTAAATATCGAAAGGTCATTTTGCACTACTTCTTGGTTATCATTCTTCACTAGTACTTCCTCTCACTCCTCTCCTTGCTAAAATTGCATTATGTCTACTCTATCTTAGTTTGGCTAATTTTAAATCCTTTAGACTCAATAACATCTCTCCACAACTCTAGATTTGTGTTTACCTCTTATCTAGTCAATTAAAAGTATATCATCTAAAAATAATATGTATCCTTACGAAACACCTTTCTCACCCAATACAACATATTAACTCTCTAGGGACCCTATCATAAACTTTTTCTAAATCAATAGAGACCATGTGGAGGTCCTTCCTTCTCTCCATATATTTCTTCATCAATTGTCTCATCATTATCATCATCATTAAGACCTTATCCTGATTAGGAGTGGGCCACATGAATCTTGCTCAATTTCTCTATATTAAGTATAATGTATTCATTTAATCCCAAAGTTTTAAAATCTTTTCTCACCACTTCTTCCCATGTTCTTTTAAGCTTTCCCCTTGCCCTTTTAGAACCTTTGACTTGCATCGCCTCACTCCTGCTAACCTGTGCCGTTTTTTATCTTCGTTGCACATGTCCAAACAATCTAAGTCTAATATCCCTCGTCATGTTACTTGTTGGTGCTACTCCTAAGTTTCCCTTAATGTTTTTATTCTTAATTGTATCCTTTCTCTTCTTACCACTCATCCATCTCAACATCCTCATTTCTGCTATACTCATCTTATGAACATGATGTTTCTTAACTGCCCAACACTCTGATCCATACAGCATGGCTGGCCTTATAACCATCCTATAGAATTTTCCTTTTAGTTTGAGTGGCACCCATTTATTCCAACCTGCTTGAATTCTTTGGGTAACCTCCCTCTTAATCTCTTTAGTCTTTTAAATCATTGATCTCAAGTACTGAAAGTGGTCTTTTACAAGGACTTATTTGTGCTCCACTCCTACTCCTTTCCTTACTAAAATTGCATTGCCTACACTCTATCTTAGTTCAACTAACTTTAAATTCTTTACGTTCTAATGCTTTTCTCTATAACTCTAACTTTGTGTTACGCCCTCCCTTGTCTCATCAATTAAAACTATTCATTTGCAAATAACATGCATCTTGGAATCTCCTCATGTAGATGTTTTGTTAACTCATCCATAACCAACGTGAAAAGGTATTGTGACGACTTTGAATTTTTTACCCTAAATTTTTTATATACTAAAATCATACATTTTTGTATAAAATTCAGTAGAGTTTCCTTTGTTTTTTGGACTTAAGCATTTAAAGCATGCAATGCAAAAATACTTAATAGCATTCATAAGATTCAATATGATATAAATATTTAAAAATTTTCGTTCTTTCAGAATTGTATACTAGTCACAGCCCCAAACACACTCATTTGTCAAAATTTACCAACTATGAAGTATAACAATGTATCTTTAATAACAACAAGTCAACTCTTTATTTCAATTAGAAAGTAAACAGTGTCACACACCCTTTTCTAGTTTAAAGATCTCTTCAATCAATCACCTTTTTCTACTTATTGAAACTTGCACCTAAAATTGTTGGTTGTAAGAGGGGTGAGTACAACGACTCACAATGGGAATTTACAAGGTTAGATAAAACCATGTCAAATCAAAATCCATATCTGTATTTAGTCTGAATTTATAAAATAAGATTTCATATTAAATCTATCTATATCTATATAAATCAAATCACCTAAGATAGGATTGTGAAGTATAACTTAATACATCCAAAGTCGTTGTTGTCCATAAAATTTAATAAATCTTTAATGACATAAAGATTTCAATAAAAAAATTTAGTATTGTTAATCACAATATATCAAAGCATCAGTTATCAAAGTTGGTCACTAATCCTCTAAGATATCCTGACATATGCAAACATGTCTTGCATAAAAATTTAAAACATAATGCCCATGAGTAAGCTACGGCTCTACTATGCATCAAAATCATGCCTGGATACCTTAGCCACTGCACCACTTCCACGGGAAAGAATAGAGCAATGTAGGATGGAGTCTATCCCATGTCCTCTACCCTTAAATCATATACTAGTATCTATATCAAAAGGAGCCAGGGGCCAAGCTGGTCCTATGTCATACATAGCTAGCGTGAGTGTCTAATCGACCTCACCTGGTGTAAAACAATTCTGAAGAGTTTGATTGACAACTAGAGTTAAATCCTATATTTGATGTCTAAATGGTCATCCAACCTATCTAAATTTTGTCTTTAGACATAACAATAGAATTTCAACTAGATAATCATTAGAACACTTCCATATACAACACTTTCCTTAAGAAATCATTTATATAAAAAATTCTCTTTTACAAAAACAAATTAATAAGTTTCAATCAAAATATTTTATTTATTTAAAACTATTAATACATTATATAGGAAATTCAAAGATTCTCATCATTGAATTACACATAAACTGGGATATGATATATATATATATGTAGTAAATTTTATTGTTAACATTTTCAACTAATGTATACTTAGCACTTTCTACACACATGTTCTCTTATCTTTTTAGTATTCATGTTTAAGATGTGTATATATAATAACATTTAAAGTAATATACTATATTTTAAATTAAATTTTTTGAAAGGATCATAAGTTCCAATTTTATAAATTTTTGTGTTATGTAAATTTGTAGTATCAATGACATATATTCTTCAAGATAAATAGTTTATAGTTAATAAAAGTAAACTGAACATAGTTACTAGTTTGATCCTTTAGCTTAAGGTTTAGGAGTTAAGATCCAAACCTTGTACCATCTCTTTTTAGGAAATTTTGACTCTATTACTAATTTAGTACTTGTACGGAGTCATTAAATGTTGAGAAGACACTAATGAATAGCAAATGTACTCTTAGATAAGATTTATATAAGTTTAATGATTGAAGTGAAAGGTCCAACAAAAATTCTGTTTGTTCTGTGATTGATCTTTCCATTACATTACAAAATGCTAAGGAACATTTATAAGATGTCTAATGATAAACCTTAGTAACAACCTCCATGATATGGAGTTACCCTTCTTGGATAGTTTGATAAAAAGTCTCTTAAGCTAGTTAGTATGTAAAGTTTCTAACTATCTATATATCAGCATAAGATTTATTTGGAGACTTCCAGTGCATCAATGTGATATAGTAACTACTGATGTTTGAAATCTAGTAATTCTTACCAATTGATTAAATTAAATCACAACACAGTTTATAGATTTGAATTATCATAATTAAATGCATAAAACTATATATATATATATTGTCTAAAGTATTGATTTATAAATACAATAAAAGAGGTTGATTACTTCAAAACTTTTCATTCTTTATAAGACTTGATCATATAATAATAAAAACAAGGACTAATACATAAACTATTGTCTAGTCCAATAGATGAACAAGTTTCATTTATATAGGATTTTACTAGTTAATTTCTTATATAATATCAAAGTATAGCAAATCGCTTACTATAATACTAAATCAATTCTTAACTTTATAATATTTATTGACTTTTCTACAAAAATTAGTAAAACTTATGCTTAAAATAGATATGGAATCATCGATGATTGTTAGCTAAACATCAAACTTTAAACAGTATATATCGAATCAACTATCTATCATATATTAGAGAACAATAGCATATAGACAGTTATTCAATAATTCTCTCAACATTACAATTTTTCATTGAAGGTTCCATGCATGATTCAGTAAACATAATCTGAAGTGAAATAATTTTAGAATTAGACTAGTTTATATATATATATATATATATATATAAATCAATTTATCGTAGTGTATAGCATATAACTGTTCATATATATGTAGTTTACTGACTATATTAGAACCCAAAATCACAGAAAAATTTCTTTTATTTGAACTATTTTAACCTACGGATACTGATTGAAGTTTCTAACACAAACATGTTTCCTAAGATATAAACATAATTCGGTAAAACTTGAAGTTTATTTTTAACTATACTGTTATTGTTTAAAAGTTCAAGATAATGGATTATCATTTTAAATAAGAAACCAATTCATATGAACATTTATATAGAACTTGTCCACTATTTTTGTTAACAAATTTCAGAATGACAAGTTGTTATATAAAACTATGATAATAACGACTTAAACTGCTGATTCCCATAAAAAAAAACAAAGTTAATTGTATTCATTCGATTACTATTTGTAAGTTCATAATAACAGGTTGCTAAGATAAAAAAAATATAATTCAAAATTTTAAACTAATTATTCTAATAAAAGGAAATTCAAAATTTATTTTAATCATAAGATTTCTATTAGAAATTTCTCTATAACAGATCTCTATATAAAACATGATTCTAAAATCTAAGTTACTAATTCTATTAAAATTCATAATTAATTTCAAGTACATAATTCCTATTTGAAATTTTTAGAATAACAATTGGTTAGCATACAAAACATTATTCACAAATTTAAGCCTATTGATTTTTAGCAAAAATTGAAATTAATTTCAGCCACATAGATTTTGTTTAAAAATTTAGAATAACTGAATGTTATTACACAAAACATGATTCAGAGATTTAAACTAATGATTCTCAGTAAAAATAAATAAATTAAGTATAACTATATGGTTACTAATTCTAGGAAAAAGAATAAAAATAAGAAGATTAAACCTAAACAAGTAAAAATCCCACTTTTTCCCTACCTGTAAACACTATTTGTCCTTGCACACTTTCTAAATCTAGATATCCTCTGGTTTCCCATGAAGAAAACTTCAAAATAAACCCTCTATTCTCCGTGTTTTCAGCAAAATCCCTCTTCCCTCTTCGATTATTTCCTCTTTTAGGGCTTCCACGCAAAAAGCCCTAAAAATTTTCTTCTTCTTCTTCTTCTTCTTCTTCTTCTTTTGCTTTCTTCTCTTTGGCTATTCTATGTTTTTTTTTTCTTTCGGCTATTTTACACAGAAATGGAATAAGGAAAACTTCCTTATTTCATTTCAATTTTTTAACTTTTTTCTTTTACACTTTTGTAACTTATAATTTATTATTTAGTTTAATGGGTTTTCTAATCTCAATTGTTAGATTGTTTTTAGTTTTGACATCTTTTATTTTGAGCCATTACATAATTAAAGTCCCAGTTCTATAACTATTTATTTACAACTCCCTTTGTCTATAATCATTGGATTATCATTTGATGGTAATTATTTGTAACAGTTCTTCTACTAATTAATTTACTCTCCCATTTCCCTCACATGGGATTTGTATGGTATCATGTAGATTTTCATATTTATATGTCCACATGGCAAAAATTGTTAATAACAAAATAATTAATTAACTAAAATAAAAATGTGATTTTCTTCTTAAAAATGTTTAGGAGGTGACTTGAAGACCAAATCTCACCTTAATAAGTTGTACTTGAGACCACATAGCTACACTTAGCTTAGGTCATCAAGGCTTGCTAGATAAAATTTTTATTAGCAATATTCTAATTATACATAATTTATTTAATAAGTTATAATTAGGAAATTTGTTTAGGTTTATTTCAACTCACTTTTATGCCTTAATAGTCAATAATTTACTTTAAATTCTTTTATAACTTATAAATATAATGTTCCTTTATTTTTTTAAAATGTGGACCATTACAGGTACGGGCTCAATGCTAATCCTTGGTACAATCCTATAGTGATAGAAAAATCACCGATCTCTCTACTAGTAGTCTTAACATTTGTTACCACTCCCTCATACATATCTTTAATTATGTTTATATACTCCCACAAAACTACTTTCTGGCCCAACACCTTCTATATTTACTCTCTAGGGACCCTATCACAAGATTTCTCTAAGTCAATAAAGACCATGTGGATGCCCTTATTCCTCTCCCTATATCTCTCTATCAATCTTCTTAGTAATAAAATAGCTTCCATTGTAGACCTCCCAACCATGAAACCAAACTGGTTCTACAATATACTTGTCTCATGCGGTAGTCTCTTCTTTATCACTCTTTCAAAAAGTTTCATAGTGTGGCTCATAAGTTTGATCCATTGATAATTATTACAACTTTGTATGTCTCATTTATTCTTATAAATTGGTACAATAAAACTCTTTCTCCATTCATCTAGCATTTTCTTTGATTTTATAATCTTATTAAACAACTTTGTCAATCAAAATACCCTAGTATATCCCATATGCTTCCAAACCTCTATTGGTATACCATTGTGCCCCAGGGCCTTTCCTGATTTCATCTTTTTCAAGGTTGCTTTCACTTCAGGTATTCAAATCCCTCAATTGTGTCTATAATGTCCAATGTTATTCAGGTTTATAGTACTTTCAATATTTATATTCTTAGGGTAATTATCATTTAGCAATTTTTTAGACCCACCTTTGTTTGATCTAGTCATGCTTAACCAGTACCCTTTGATCATCACTTTTAATGCACCTAACATGGTTTAAGTCCTTACTCTTCTATTGTCTTATTTTTGCAAGTTTAAACACATTTTTCTGACCTTCTCTTGATCCTAGTCTATTATAGAGATCATTATATACCTTGAGTTCAGCCTCACTTACTATTCTCTTAACAAACTTTTTAGCATTCTTATATTGTTCATAGTTTTTATTATTTCTAATATTCTTCTATGCTTTAAAACACACCTGTTTTTCTTTAATAACTTTTTGTACTATTTCACTCTACTACCAAGTTTCCTTTACTAATTTCTTTTTACCTTTAGATACTCCCAGGACATTTTTTCCCACTTTCTTAATGGATTTGTTGGTGTTTACTTCTGTTTCATTATTCTAGTTTCCCTCTACCATCAACTTTATTTGTGAGTGATTTTATTTCCCCCCCCTTTTAAGTTCTACCACTTAAGTTTTGGATACTTATTAAGCTCATTTCATTTCTTTCATCTTTTAATGTGGATATCTATAATCATTAGCTTATGTTGTGAGGTTAAACTCTCACCTGGTATTACCTTACAATCCTTACACATTGATCTTTAGATATTCCTAGGTAAAGATAAGTTTGTTTGGCTTTTATGGAGTTTACTTTTAAAAATTATTAAGTATTCATCCTTTTTCTTAAGGAATGTGTTTGCAAGGGCTAGGTTATATGCCAAAGAAAACTCGAAGATAACTTTCCTTTTCTTTTCGTACATGACCATTTAAGTCTAGTCTTATAAATATCCCCTCTATGTTGGAATTTCTTACATGACTCCCTCCATATCTTCCCAAAACTGTATCTTGGTTATATCTTCTAACCTTACTTGTGGCACGTATGCACTTATAACATCTATGATCTTCTCTTCTAGAACATGTTTTATTATTATTCTATCACTAGTTCTTTTAATGTCTACAACTTTATCCTTTAATTCTTTATTCACAACTATCCCTACGACGTTTCTATTATTATCCTTTCCTACGTACTAAAGCTTATACCTATAGATTTCTCTAGTTTTAACCCCTTTCCACTTGGTTTCTTAGATACAAGCAAAGTTGACTCTCTTACATTTTATCCAATCTACTAACTCCAAACTCCTACTGTAACATCCCTAATTTTTAAATATGAATTTAAGTAAAATTTTGGATTATCTTAAATTGGGAAGAAAAGAGAATATTAAAATTTCTAATTTTTGAAGTTTTATAAGTGAAAGTTTTATAGACATTAAATCAAGCGAAGAGACAGTCATATTTGGATTGTACTTGGAAAGACAATTCAAACGACACTAAGTTTCATGAAATTAGAGTTTGGACGAATAAATTATTATTTTTCTTATGAAGGGTAATTTAGTAACTTCACTAGTGTGCCCCACTTGCAAAAAACTCAATTTGACAGTCAAGAGATTTTGAAATTTCATCATTAGTGGTATGCAATCTTTTTTACTAAAATTATGATGTTTAATATAATGAAAACATCATAATTACAACTAACATAAATCAATTAAAAGGAATAATTTAAAATACTTAAAGGAGGGGGCCATATTTGATAATGGCACCCCCCACTTAAGCAAAAGACGAAAATAAACGTTGGTCTGTTTCCCAAACCTGACAAAAAGAGGATACTCGATGAGGGAAGAAGAGAAGAAGAAGAAGAAAAAAGGAGGAAGAAGAGAGAGAGAGAGAGAGAGAGAGAGAGAGAGAGAGAGAGAGAGAGAGAGAGAGAGAGAGAGAGAGAGAGAGAGAGAGAGAGGAAAGGAGAGGGGGAAGGGTGACCTGCATGCTGGAAAAACCCATCCATGCCCAAGGAACAAGAGTTATGGGGGTTTTCAATAGCCGAAGAAACAGAGCTCGTCGATGACAATGGCGGATCTGATCTCAAATCTGACCGTCCACTTTGCTCTGCACAAAGGGAGGAACAAAACCCCTTTGGTTTTGCCATGATCGAAGGAGGAACCATACTCGATAGGAGCATGAACAATATGCACGGGAACAATCTTTGAAAAAATCCCAAAATTTTATCTTCTCCAGCAATGATGGGGGAGTTGGGAACATTAAGAGGTAGGTTTTCTGCAACCCATCTTTGTTTTGACCTTGATTTGTGTAAATGTGTATAGATCTAGGGTTTTTGGTTAGGGTTTAACTAATTCACCCCTAACACAGAATCAAACCATTGATCTCATCCATGATTAAAGGACGAAGATTGACAGGAACTCTGATCAATCTTGTTTGAGTTTTGATCATCAAATCCAAAACTATATGTATAGATCTAAGCCCTACAGTGACATATTCAACCATTTAAAGAAATCTTAGCCATCAGATCATCTGTATGAGGTGGATCTGACTGTCTTTAATGTGTGTTGGCCATCAGATCATCTATAAAAGATAGATCCGACCATTTACAGTGTGCCATAGCTGTCGCATCATCTGAAGAAGGTAGATTCAACACTCTTAATGAGTTGTGGTCGTCAGATCGTCTGTAAAAGATAGACCCAAACCCTAAATTCATGGTAAAACCTCAACTTGAAGATGATCTTTCACTTATTGTGATGATCAATGATTGATTAGAGATGTAATCACTCCATTAACACTCTGATCATAGATCTGTGCCTTATAAAGATCAATTGATCATCTCCACTGAATGATAATCATTGAATCCTTTGTAAATGATGAACTTGACCCTTTTTACATGAACATTAGCTTTCATATCATATGAAAAAGGTGGATTAGATCACCTTCAATGAATTAGAATACTCAGATCATTTGTAAAAGATAGATTCGACCATTCTTAGTAAGTATTAGCTACCGGATCATCTATAAAAGGTATATTCAACTATTGTTGAAGCATGTTTAGGTCCTTAAACAAATTTTAATAGATATATGATCCACAAAAGGAAAATCTGATCATTTATCCTTATGCTGTTATACCATATCAGATTGTTAAAATTATGCTTGTGTGATTCTTATAGTGATGAGATGACGAGTAGTCTCATCTAGTGCATAGATGTAATAAGTCATGCCTAATCTGACATTTATAATTATTGATAATCAACTAGAAACATAGTTTGACTGCTTCCATTGGTTGGATAAATGATTTCAAATAATGATTTGATCATATCTCCATGTATGACCTATGAACAGTAACAGTAAAATAGTGGAATAGGCATATATGACCTTTAGATGATAAATTGATTAAAATGATTAATCATGGATCAATGGGAGCTCATAAGTCTGATAGTTTTATGACCTTGAGATGGTCTAAATTGTTAGACCATGAGATGAGTAAAAATATAAGTTATGGATTTAGAATGGTATGATAGTTAGGACTGATGTTATGAACATCAACTTTATGCGTAGCATAGATTGACACGCAAGTTGATTTACGATGGAAAGTGGACCATAAAAGCTATGGAGAAAGGATAAATGATTTTAAGAGGTAGGTGATTTAATACTACCAAATTTCAAATGATCTTCAAAATGAGAAAATGATTTAAGAACTATCTCTGGTTTAGAATATTTTGAATTATTGTACCAATGACATGATGCATATATATGTGATGTGAGTGTGTATGATTTTCTTATAAATTCATGATTCTTCTTATGTTTCTTATATCTTACAAATGAAGCATGTGAATTGATATCTAGTTTTAAATTCATATTTTGGAAACAACCATGATTTGGAAAGAGCCATGAATTCTTCTATTCAAAGTATTTAAATACTTAATTTACTTGTGAGACATGAGAAAATTGTGATTTGTATATGCATGAATTCCATATTTTGGAAGAAAAGCTTTAAAATGCATAGCTCCATACAGGATATTCATGTCATGTGATACGGTTTTGAGATATACGAATATGAAAATGAGCTGGATTTATTGAGCTATGCTTTGAAAAGAATATTTGAGATATATAGTTTTGCATAAAGTATGCATACTATTTTATATGATTTGAGAAGTATGATGTGGTCTTTTGGTAGTGATTGCCCTATAAGGTTAGTCAGCCTGCATGTGTTGCAAAGGGAGCTCAGGTTAGTCCACCTGCATGAGTTGTAAAGGGACCTCAAGTTAGTCTGCCTGCATGTGTTGCAAAGGGATCTCAGGTTAGTTTGCTTGCATGTGTTGCAAAGGGACCTCAAGTTAGTTTGCTTGCATATGTTGCAAAGGGACTACAAGTTAGTCTGCCTGCATGTGTTGCAAAGGGACATTTGGTTAGTCCTCTTGCATGTATTGCAAAGGGACGTTTGGTGATTTATCCTATATGGTTAGTCCACTTGCATGTATTGCAAAAGGACATTTAGTGATTTGTCCTATGTAGTTAGTCCGCTCGCATATGTTGCAAAGGGACATATGGTTAGTCTTCCTGCATGTGTTGCAAAAGGACACTTAGTGATTTGCCCTTTATGCTTGGTCTACCTGACATGTGTTATCAAAAGACCTTTTGTGGTATTTTATTTTACTATGGATGATATGTTTTTACATGATGAGTTGGTTATTTGAAATTATACTACATATAGTGGTTTAAAATGGCCGTCACGTAGTTTAACTAAATCTTACTTTGAATTTTAAAGTAATGATGTGATACTTAATTGGCAAGTATGATATAGATTTTTTTTTTTGACATACATATATGTATATACATGCATATGTGTGCTGTGATGCATTCCATGAAGTGATTTATGACAACATGATATTATTATAAAAAAAATCACTCTTCAAATCATTGTATGTGTTTGCCATGATTTCAATTTTGTAGTATTGGGTTACCTACTATGTTGTATACTCACTGTTAAGTGTTCAATTTTGGTCAAAATACCCCTAATTTACTGTTCAATTAGATAATCTAACCGTTCAAATTTGCAAAATTTAGCTTGATTTTGAATTTAGCTTCAATTAACCATCCAAACCTTAATTTGTCAAAACCAACGGTCAGATGATCATTAGAGCTCATTAAATGACTAATGTACGGTTTAGATGATTCTAATTTAGTCTTTTCTTTTGCAGATCAACCAAAAGATGCATGGACGACTGCGATTAAAAGTTAACAATGCAGATCATCTTAAAGAAGATTGGATGGGCCAGATCAATCATAAAGATGGATGGGATAGTTTCCTAGAAGAGCAACATGAAAAAAGGGTAACTTGCAATTCTGGATGAGTTTCCAAAGAAAAAGGAGGAGACCCAATTTAGCATTCCCTTACTCCCTCTTTCCCTACTTCTCTCTTTTCTATTCTTCCCTCTCTACCTACCTTCCTATTCTACTCTCTTTCCTTTCCCTCTCACCCACATTCTAAATTCCTATTCTCATATATTCTCTCTCACGCACAACTCCATACCACCTTCCTCTTCTCCACTCTCTCTCTCACATCTCTCTCCCTACTCCTCTATTCTCCTCTCCCCCTCCTTTCCCTTTTCTCTCCTCTCTCCATTCTCTCCTCTTTCTCATTCCCTTATCATCTTTCTATTCTCCTTCTCCCTTCTCCCTTCTCCCTTCTCTCTCTCTCTTGAACTCCCTTTTCTTTAATCGCACCACAGCACCAACCCCTACTATGCCCTTTTCTCCTTCTCCTTCTCTGTTCTCCCTTCTCTCTCAATCCCGCTATCTCTCACTCCCGCATCCATCTCCAGCATCATATGTTCTTTGTTCCCTTCTCCATAGTCATCTCTACTTCTTATTGGACCCCCTTCTTAGCTCCATCAGAACCACTGTCCATCACTGCGCGGGCAGCGTTCCCACAGCATCCCTTCTCTCCTGATCATCGGAGACCACAGCACCGCACCAGACCAGCGCCCTCCTTCAAATTTTCTTTCTTCTCCTCTCTCTTCTTTCTCTTCTCTCTTTCTCTCTTTCTCTCTTTCTCCCTTCTTCCTCTTTCCTTCTTCTCCCTTCTCCTCCTTCTTCCCCATCTTCCTTCGTCAAGTTTCCTGGGTTTTTTTTTCTTAAAACCATATTTTCATCGAAATTCCAATTTTGCCCTTGTTTATTTAAAGAAATCTCATTTCTATTCTTTCTGGTTAATTACATCTATGTCCCCATTTTATTTATGTCTATGTCCCATTTTATTCCCATTATGTTTTATCCATATTCTGTTATCCAGGAACTATCCACTCTGAATCAGATTATTTAAGGCTTAACCCAATCAACGGGTTAGCCTTAATCAATAAAAAATCTTTAATTTCTCATTCGTTTCTTAGTGGATTTGAAATTAATTTTACAGAGTCATTCTTAGGACATCCCTAGACATAATTGACATATTTGATCTTCTATCTGAAATTCAAAAATCAATCTGAGCCGTCCAAATCTTGAAATCACAAGTTAGCCCAAATCTTGACTATTTTGATGAATCTGACAAATTTGACTAGTGGATCTCTAATCAAGGACGTGCTAAAGACATATATGAAGGATGATCATCTCTTAAGACATCAAATTTGAAGATTTTGACAGTGATTGATCTAGGGAAGTAGTTTTTCCTTGTTATTTGATTTTGTTTATTTTCTTTAGGAACTGAAAATTCTATAATTTTGTTAGATATGATTTTTTATTATCATTTCAATAATTCCAGTATTTTTGAGTGATTTATTTTTAATTTTAGATAATTATATTTCATTAAAATTCCTACATTTTAAGTCAAGTCTTCGTGGGATCGACCTGTATTTGCATAAGCTACACTACAATAGCCCGTGCACTTGCGGTTAAAACATCAACACTCACCCTACTATTTTTACCACAGGTCAACTCGAAAAGAATTAGAAAGAAGATTAGAGCTCTAAGAAAAATCACTTGAAGATTTCAAGAAGATGAAAAGCAAGGTAATCTAGAGTTTATATGCGAAACTTAAATTATGTTGACTATAGGTAATGTTTCTACCTCATGTGTGATTTACATTGTAATTGGGCTGTGATTGACAAATCTTGGGAATGTTGCATGTTAGATGTTTTGAAAAGGAGATGGAGTCTCCAATTATATTTTGAAATTCAAATGAATGTTTATTAGGTACTTCGCAATGACATGCGTTAAATGTCTATTGTCCAAAAAATAGAGGAAACTCTACTAGATTTTTGGTAGAAATGAGCGATCATTTCACTTAGAATCCTTGTTTTGAGAAAAGAAAAATGACACCAAGGTTTTCAAAGTGAATTTAAAAGAAAAGATTCTTCTACTATTATTTGATTTTCAAAAATGATTTTCAATAGAGATCGATCTGGCTAGGTAAATGTCTTTTGTATTTAAAAAGTCTTATAAAAACTTGGGTCATTCTAGTAGGTGACACTTTGATAAGCCGAGTGAGGTCAGACACCGACTGAGGTTAGCCAAAAGTCTTAAGCGAGGGACGCGGGCTAGGTATTGAGAGTTAGTCCCACATCTCTAAGGGGAAAGAAACTGGGGTAGTTATAAGAGTTTCAGGGAACTCTCCTTGTAATGACTGGTTTTCCTTACGAGGAAGAGCAAAACCATGTGGCCAAAAGGCCAAAGCAGACAATATCGTTGCATTGCGACCCCCGCTCTTACAGTTGGTATCAGAGCTTACTTCTGACCCGATGTGTGACTAACCACATGTGGTTGCGTCTGGTAAAAAAGGCCATGTGAGGATGAATGTCCCCTATGGTGGGGAGAGGTGACGCTCTGTGGTCTAACAATGTAGGTGAGGTCAGACACTAATTGAGGCAGGCCAAAAGTCTCAGGAGAGGGATAGGGGTTAGGTATTGAGAGTTAGTCCGACATTGCTAAGAGAAAAGAAACTGGCTAGTTATAAGAGTTCGGGAAACTCTCCTTGCAACGAGTGGTTTTCCCTACAAAGAAGAGCAAAGCCGTGTGGCCAAAAGGCCAAAGCCAACAATATCATTGCATTGGGACCCTCAGCTGTTACACTTACTTGCCAATGTTTGTATATTTCTTGTGGTGATATGAATCTTATCTTTTGAGCTAGCCTATTTACCCACACACTTCTCAACCCCCATGACATGAACCCATGCCTACTATCCACTGCACTTGGGTTCTAATGTAGTGCGTCACTTTTGAGGAGATGCTCTAGTAGCCCTTGGCCCATTTTCCATTACACCTGGGATTTGATGATTCACGTGACTCTAGGGGGAACACCTTAGCGACCCTTGCTCATTTTCCACTGCACCCGAGATTCGATGCAGCATGTCTCTTATGGGGGACACCCTACCTTGAGGGGATGTTAGTGATCGATTCATGGGCAGGTTAGGGTTGTTATACTTTGAAGAAATTGAAGATAATTTTTATTATTTTCTCTTCTTATTTACAAGATAATATATATATATATATATATATGCATATTCATTTGTAAGTAAGAAGAGAAAATAATGAAATCATCTTCAACTTCTTCAAAAAGGTTTTACTTGCCGGTTGACATCTATTGCAAAACCCTCCTCATTTTTTATTTGGGCTTGGGTCCGACATTGCTGGAGTTTCCTCCATTATTTTCTCTTCTCCATCAATTGTCTAATGAGAAAAAGAGTTTCCATGGTAGACCTCCTAGGCATGAAACCAAATTGGTTTCCGATACACACGTCTCATTTCATTACCTCTTCTCAATTTCTCTTTCCAAAGTTTCATGGTGTGGCTCATAAGCTTAATCCCACTATAATTAGTGCAACTCTATATGTCTCCTTTATTCTTATAAATTGTTACGATAATGCTTTTCCTCTATTTGTTTAGCATTTTCTTTCATTCTACAATCTTATTAAACAACTTTATCAGCCAAACTTCTCTAGTATCTCCTATATAATTTCAAACCTCTATTGGTATCTTAGAGCACCCTAAAGCCTTTCCTAGTTTCATCTTTTTGCCTCTTTCACTTCAAGTATCCTGGTCCTATAGTTGTATTTATATACTCTAACATTATTTGGATTTACTATTCCTTCATCTCTATATTCTCAATAATTTGTCCTTTATCATCTTCTAAAGTAACTTTTTCATTTTTGATTGTTCTCGTCATCTTTGATGAGTACCCTTTGGTCATCACTTTTAATGCATTTAACATGGTCTAAGTCTATACTCTTCCATTTCTTGTTTTTGCCAGTTTGAACACATCTTTCTCACCTTATCTTAACCCTAATAGGTTATAGAGATCAATATACGCTTTGAATTTAGCCTCACTCACTACTCTCTTAGTAGTCTTTTTAGCATTCTTATACTATTTAAAGCCTTTATTACTTCTAGCCCTCCCCCATGCTTTAAAATGCACTCGTTTCTCTTTAATAACTTTTTACACTATTTCATTCCACCACCTAGTTTCCTTTACTGGTTGTCTGTTACCTTTAGATACTCCTAAAACATCTTTTGCCACTTTCTTAATGGACTCGGTCATATCAGTCCACATGATGCTTGCTTCTATTTGATTGTTCCACTTTCCTTCTACCATTAACTTGTGTGTGAATGATGTTATCTTCTCTCCTTTTAAGTTCCACCACTTAGTTTTTGGACACGTATTAAATTTATTTCCTTTCTTCCATCTGTTAATGTAAATATCCATAACCATTAACTTATATTGTATGGAAAATTCTCACCTAGTATTAAGGCTACTGATGAAGAGGGTCTGAGGCTACCATCATCGGAGAAGAAGATTATGACTGCTTTTGAATGAAATCATGCAACATTCTATCAAATAGATCTTCTTTTCCAAAGAATCCAGAATAAATTTTGCATGCACTAGAAAGAGAGAGATTGTCATCTTCTTAGTAGTAGATGAAAAATCTATTCTAGAGTGGGAGATAAGCAAGAGACAAAAGAAGAATGTAGGAGGAGTGTCGACTGGTTCTCCTTCTTCCCTTAAATAGTCTTTTTCCTTTTCTATTTATAAATTAAATATAACTTTTATAATAAAATAATGTCTTCTACCTATAATTTAAATTAAGGTACAATTTAAAACAAGTAAAGGTATTTTATCTTGATTTCAACTTCCCTTTCTCATGTATCTTCTTCCAATGAATGATCTTGTCATAACACTTTAATTGATGTAGTTATGTTTGTCTTAGAATTGGCAGGTCTAGGATTTGAATTGGTCTTTCTATATATGTCAAAACCTCTCTCCCTTGTATCAACCCAAAATTCAAGACATGAGATGGATCCTATATGCACTTTTGTTGCATTGATATGTGAAAGACATTGCAAATGTTGGTTCCTGTGGATGTAAAGCTATCTTGTATGAAAACGTCTCCAATCTTCTCCAAAATCTTGAAGAGTTGATGAATCTTGGACTCAATTTTCCTTTCTTTTGAAACCTCATGACTCCTTTAGTAGGTGACATTTTCAAAAAATACATGATCACCAATCATGAACTACATTTCTATTTGTTGATTGTTTGCGTAACTTTTTTGTCTGCTCTAAGGTGTTTCGTCTCATTTGCGGATCAACTTGACCTTTTCTGTTATTTGTTCAATCAACTCTACACTGAGTATCATTCATTCACCTACTTCTTCCCAATATATTGGGACACACACTTCCTTCTAAACAAGGTTTTGCATGGTGCCATCTTTATATTGGATTGGTAACTATTGTTATGTGCAAACTTTATTAAGGAAAGATGATCATCCCAATTTCCTTTCAAGTCTATGATACAAGCTCTTAACAAATCCTCAAGTATTTGGATACTCCTTTCTAATTATCCTTTTTTTTTTAGGATGAAAGCCTATGCTAAAATTCAATTATGTACCCATTGCCTCATGTAAATCCCTCCAAAACCAAGACATATACTTCGAATGTTTGTCTGATACGATAGTCATGGGTATTCCATGAAGTCTTACCACTTCTCTGATGCAGATTCTAGATAAATGATCTAAAGAGTTAGTCATCTTGATAGCTAGGAAATGAGATCACTTAATTAACCTATCTAGAATCACCTAGATACTATCATGATTACTTTAGTCTTTGGTAACCCAATTACAAAAACCATAGTAATGTGCTTCCATTTCTATTTTGGTATCGTTAATGGTTGCAGTGCTCCCATAGGTTTTTGATGTTCAACTTTGATATGTTGACACATCAAGCACTTAGATACTAAGTGTTATCTCTGTCTTCATGTTGTTTCACCAAATTTGGCTTTCTTAGATCTTGATACATCTTAGTACTTGTTGGATGTACCATATACTTAGACATGTGTGCTTCATTTAATAATCTCATTCTAATTTGCATCATTTGGAACACATAATCTTCCTTTGAATCTTAGAGCATTGTCATTTTCAATTTCAAACTTTGATTTATTTCCCTGTTTGACTTCATCATGATACTTGTCAAGTGACCATCACTATTCTAAACCTCTTTAATGTGTCGGACTAAAATTGGTTCAACTCTTAAGTTTGCAAAAGTCACTTCAGGGTTTTCATTTTTTACCATCAAATTTCAATCCTTAGCTTTATCTAATAATTTCCACTCTCTCATCATCATATGTGCTAGAAATCTATAGAACCTTTTGCTTAAGGCATCTATTACTATGTTCTTGCTTTGATGATAGTGGATCATAAAGTCATAATCTTTTAGGAAATCTACCTAGCTTCTCTATCTCATGTTCAAGTGTTTCTGTGAGTATATAGGTACTTTAGAAGCTTGTCATCCATATAGACTTTGAACTATTCACCATAAAAGTAGTGTGTCCATATTTTTAGTGCAAAAACTACTACAACAAACTCCAATCATGAATTGGGTAGTTTTGTTCATATCTATTCAACTATCTAGATGCATATGTTACTGCTAATCCTTTTTGCATTGGTGCACACCCCAATCCTTTCCTCAAGCATCACAATAGATGACAAATTCCCCATTTTAATCAAGAAACATTAAGATTGGTGCTGATGTTAGTTGAGTCTTTAACTCTTTATAACTTTTCTCACAATCTTCATTCTAGATAAATTTCAAATTCTTCTGAGTCATTTTTGATAAAGGATTAGCAAGTTGAGAGAACCCTTCAAGAAATCGTATGTAATACCCTACAAGCTTAAGAAACTCTGAAATCTATTATGTTAGTTGGTCTTTCCCATTTCTTCATTACTTCTATTTATAAGGACATACAGAGATTAGATTTTTTTTTTTTGTTTGAAATTACGTGACCTAGATATGCCACTTTCTCAAACCAAATTCATATTTGTTTAGTTTTGTGTACAACTTCTATTCTCTCAACACTTGTAGAATAGTCCTCAAGTGTTTTACATGATCCTCAGGATTCTGAGAAAAGATTAAGTTGTAATCAGTGAAGATGATAACAAACTTGTCAAGAAATAAATTAAAGATCCTATTCATCAGGTCCATGAAAACTGCCTGAGCATTGGTTAACCAAAAAGTATTATAATGGTTTCTAGTAATGCCTTGTTTTGAAATTGTTCTAGCAATATCTTCATCTTTGGTCTTGAGCTGATGATAACTCAATCTAAGATAGATTTTTTAAAATATTCTTGCTTCTTGAAACTAATCCAACAATTCATCGATTCTTGATAGTGGTTACATATTCATTATAGTCTCTTCGTTCAACTATTTATGATCAAAACATTAACCTTATCTCTACTACCAAGTTTCATTTAACTACAAGTCTACCTAATATTCGTAATTTAGAAGTCTCTTTAAATATTAAGCATAAGTGTATCCAATTCTCTTTTCATGAACTAATTCACATTAAGATTAGTGCAACAAAAGAAACTTTCTTTTTAACCACTATAGATCTTGTAATTCATTATTCTTTCCTAAAAGTATTTTTTAAGATGGTTTTCTCCAACCATCTTCTTAAGTACATTGTATCTTTTAAGATGTTTTTTTTAAGCATCTTTACATTGTCTTTTTTATCATGATTTTCTCTAACTATTTTCATAAGTACATTATATTTTTTAAGACTAATTCTTTCTAACCATCTTTATATTGTATTTTTAAGACTATTTTTTCTTACTGTCTTCTTAACTATATTGTATTTTTAAGATGGTTTTTCTAACGATCTTCTTAAGTACATTATATTTTTTAAGACGAATTTTTTCTAACCATCTTTAGATTATATTTTTTTAAGATAGTTTTTCTAAACATCATGTTAAATGCATTATATTTATAGGATAGTTTTCTCTAACCATCTCTACATTGTATTTTTTAAGACAGTTTTTAAAACTATCTTCTTAAGTATATTGTATTTTTAAGATGATTTTTTCTAACCATCTTCATAAGTTCTTCCCATGAAGAAATTCAAAATTTTTAACTACCTCTAGACTTTTTAAGAAAAATTTTGAGAAAGAGTCTTATTAAATTATATTAGACAATATAGTTTTTTTTTATTTTATAATTGCCTTAGATTTATTTTAATAAGAAAGTTGCGTGATAACCATTTTCTTATTGTCGTCTTAGAAAACATCAATTTTAGTAGTGTTTGTATATTATCTAAATATGCAAATGTACATTCAAATGATGTAGTTAATGGCTTCAAATATACCTTAATATAAAGAGAGTTATTTGGAAATAGTGACTGAATTTTGTATACAAATTGGCCCTTGGTTGATGACTTATGCAGTCTATGGAAATCTCAATAGAAACATATTCTATTTAATAACTTTGCTTGTATTTTCCACCAAAAAGATAACGGAGCTCAGTAACATTGTCAGAAGGTTAGCACATGAGAAACTTTGGTTTATTAAGTTGTGGATACATAAATTAGTGTCTTAAATAGTAGAATGCCCTATCATATGGTTAACTTACCTTTCGAGAATGTTGTTCAATATGCACACAAATTGTTAAAGTTCCCTTAGAGAAGATAATATTAGACTGTAATCTTGCAATCCAAGTCCATGGCAAAAAGAAAAAACGAACAGCCTCAGTGCATGAAGCTCTTTCGAATGTAAGGTTCGGGGAAGGGGCAGACCACAAGGGTCAATAGTATGCATCCTTACCTTATTTTCTGCAAGAGGCTATTTTGAGCACTCAGCTGAGTTGGTTTTCCCATCTCACAACGAAGAGGTTGTAGGTTCAAATCCATTTACCATTCAAAAGTCCATGGGGAAAACAATAGCAGAAATTCAACTCATTTGGCACTCTCATTTCTATGTACATGTCCCCTTATTGCTTTTCCTTTTCTCCTTTAGTTTTCCATAGCCTAAGCATGAACTAACGGCTATTGGATATATTGGCAAGTTTTCAGAAGGGAGATGAAAGAGGCTCCTTAGTTCAGCAACATCGTTAGAAGGTTAGCACATGAGAAACTTTGGTTTATTAGATTGCAGATACACATATTAGTGTCTTGAATAGTAGAATGCCCTATCATAAGGTCAACTTGCCTTTCGGAATTATTGTTCAATTTGCACAAATTATTAAAGTTGCCTCAGAGAAGATAATATTACAATGTAATCTTGCAATACAAAGTCCATGCGGGAAAATAATAGCAAGAAATTCAACTCATTTGGCATTCTCTAATATCTAATATCTGTGTACATGGCCCCTTTTTGCTTTTCCTTTTCTTCTTTAATTAGCTTTACATAGCCTGAGTATGAACTAATGGTTCTTGGATATATTAGCAAGTTTTCAGAAGGGAGATGAAAGAGACTCCCTAATCTTTGTTGTGACAGGGGTTTCTTCTAAGGTGGTGATGTTTTCGGCACTCTCCTTGATATCAAGGAGCCGGCCTCTCATTTGCACCTTTTCCACGTCTTTCATTGAGGTAACAGGTCTCATTCCCTACAAAAACAACATAAAATCATCAGCGTTAAACTAAGAGATGTGCCTTCGACACTGAATTTTCAAACTAGTATGTATGTATGTACAAGCACACGCCTGCAGATGAGTTGTTATGTAGTGTTCGCCTATTCGCATGGAGGTACAATGTTACTGATGTCTCACACAGCTAATCAGCTAATGACACAAACCGTTTATCTTCTAGCCCAAATCTTAATTAGATATGCGGCACGCAGAACGCTTCTGACTCAATGGTGGTTAATCCTCCCAACGTTCTCGATTCCTTTCTTTTTATTTTGTGGAAACATCCTGAGTCAAACAACTCTTACCTACCCAGTTATAATTGTTGGCATCATCAATAGAGGTGCTTTGGGCACAATGGGTATCTAAAATGCGGCCCAAAAGATGACCAATTCGGGTCCCCAAATTTATTTGCAAAAGCCAGCAAATTGAAATACTCATATAAGATTTGAGAAGCAATTATTACAAAATAAGATAAGTATAACCTCAGTGAAAATATTGGAAGCTTCATCCGGTTCCTTCTTTTGTACTATGGCTACTGCAGCTTCCTGCATTGAAATGTCAACTGTGTCAGCTTGTAAATTCTCATTGGTTCCACATAGAAATTACTACCATCAAAGTTTAAAAGAGCATGTAATTTGTCGCCCCTTTGTAAGCCATTCAAAGGCTGTTGATATTGTATACTTTTAGTTGAGGCTCTCATTTTCTATGAAGCAACAGAAAGTACTGAAGTTAACTCATATTGGGGTTGTTTGTTTTGGGGATAGGGAGCCAGGACTGGCTGTTTAGAATGCATGTAACAATCTTTGTCTAGGCCGTAGTTACAAAATTCTTTGAGTAACTGGAACTATTCTGGAAGCCGAATTTTCTGTCACCATTTTAAACTCCAAAAGGTGAAAGTAATTTTAGAGTTTCCCCCATTTAAATCAAATTAAATTCATTAAAACCATGACTTCTCGAATAATTTGTTAATGTCTCATATGTTATTTGTTAAAATCAATGGAAAGTTAATGGGATGGAAATTTTTGATATCCATCATCTGATGCTTTTTGACATAATTGATATACTTGATCTAGTCAGAAAAGTGAGGATGTTAACATTTGAGTTTTCTCCATATTAGTGTTCTTAAATGTTTTCTTAATTATTCAAGGATTTGGCTTGCTGAACTGTTCCTGAATCAAAACTCTGAGAATATGTAGGTGCCAGAGTTGGTTGCATATGTGACTTTCTTTTCCTGGCTATGCGAAAAACAGGTTTAGCTAAAAAGTCCCGTTTTCTGTTTTTTATGAGGTCTTTCTTTTTTCCTTTTTATTTTCTCTCTATGTGTATGCGTGTGTGAATTTGGGAGAGCGGACTTGAACCTGCAATCTTTGGTTGGGGTTTGCCAAATCCTTTTCTGAGAACCTCAAACAAAGAGCCTGAAAGGTTTAAGATGTAAATGGCACAAAGGATAAACTCAGCTAATAAAAAGTTTAGTAATCAGGTATAAGTCTCGAATCCTTCCCCCCCAAGCAAAGAAGTAAAGAACTAAAGTAGCATAATCATCATGCTTGCTAATCGAGTAATGCATAGAGCAGATGTGTGTTCAACATTCAGAATAAGAGAGCCGCAGACCAGTTAGTTATTGATCCAAGCCATTCATATAAGCTTCGGTTCCATGTACAAAAAATTTTGTTTGTCTTATGACGTTAGCTTCTGGTCTGCTAAGATCCGCATTGTCTTTTCCCTGCAAGCTTTGTAAGACATCCATTTTCGACTACAAACCGATGGTGATTAGGATCATCTGAGGAGATGTCTTTTGGTGCTAGCATAGCCTACTAAAGACGTGCTCTGATCTACTCTGGATAACTGGTGAATGTGCTGCAGACAATATCATCTTCATATAACAGGAGGAAAGAACGCTAAAAGAGTATTTACCCTGGCATTGTTGAGTTCTCCCTCGCTCAAGGTCCTTGGCTCCATTTCGATAGAGCAAGAAAAGCAGGCCATGTCGAGAAATTCCGGCAAATGTGACTCATCGAGATGATCTCTATAATGGTCTTTATATAATATAGGATCGTGTATTCTGGTTAATCACGGATCCAGATGAATTATTGAAGGAAGGCGAGAAGAACAAAACCCAATAAGCTCTTTTCTCTTCATTCCATTTAGATCCCGTGCCTCCGTCTGTTTACCTTTTCCCCTTTAAGTTCGTGAGTCATGTGACCTCTGCTTGTATGGAGCAAAAAACAGATAAAAAGTCTACGTCAGGAATCAATAGTCAATTGATCATTTTCGTGGGCGAGATCTGCCGAGGTTTGGTTTGCAAAATCAACTGTCGGTTACGGTAGACCGTTGAAAGCCGGGGAGAGCTGGCAAAAGTTCAAGTGGAGGGCCTTCTTTTCAATGATCCAGACCATCTACCTTTTAGGTAATGCCATGGACGAGCCGCGCATGCCCAAGAATTCTCTTTTTTTCCGGCCCAAAATCAGACCCTTTCCACGATTCTAAGGCTGCTGCTTTAAGATGCTGCATACCAATCCATATTCACCGAACATTCAGTTCTTTTTGAAAGGAAAAAGAAAAAAACTGTACCAAAATGCAGCCTAACCTCTTATTTGCGGGCCTTTAGGAGAGCCAGAAAAACACTAAGCAAAGGGCTACATGAATCAACAAGGCCAGTTATGTCATGGATGTGCATATTTGCACCTAGAAAATACGAGCTGGTGGAAGTATAAATAATGTGTAGTTGTTTCTGTGGTCAAGGCCATCTTACCGTGTAGGCCAAGGACGAAATTTATGCAATTATAACATAATCTGATTTAAGGTCCTGAAACGTAGCTGGCAGTTAGGAAAACAAAAGGCAGCAATCTGTGGTTGACAAATCCTTCATAAATTGAAAGCTAGAATCACCCGGTGGTTGGAAATTTTTATTACGATTCTTCCATAGCACGTCTTACTTTATCTTCTGAATCTATCCGATTTCATCCAATCCTGGATGTCATTTTTTTTATTTTTTTTTGAAAGTTTGACATACACACACCCATTCACAGCACCAGCCCTGTTCACCCAGGTGATAGACTCCTTGCCACTGCACTAGAAGGCTTTGGTGCAATAGGATCTCATATGGTTCCAAAGGATGAACAACAAATAATTGGGACTACTGAGAAAGAGCTAGCAGGTTTGCACTTTTTTTTCCTTTTCTTTTTCCTTATATTTGAATGTAAAGGAAATTTTATTGAAGGAGAATCAATTAATCATACAAAAAGGAGAAAATATTTAAGGAGAACCAATTACAGGCCACGAGAAAGAGGGGGTGTAAATGACATCTACTGTATGCAAGTCATATATGGCCTAGATGAATTCACTTCATTTGAGTGCACATTTGTGATTTTTCAACCCCTTTATTCGTCTGGTTCACGCTCCATTACTGAAGATAGTCCTGCGAATAATCTGTAATTAAGGTTCTTGAGACCCATGTCTTCTCTATATAGCGTGGTTGTAATGAGATCCACCATCAAAAGTAAGCTGAAATTTCTCCGAATTTTCAAAATCCAATTAATTTCGTTAAATGAAGGATTGAAGTGAACCAAAATAGCCATTTCAGAAACTAATGAAAAGAAATAATTCTAAACTTCCTGATGAGATTGTGGCCTGTCGTTGTGTGTTAGTTTTTCAAGTTCGTCCATTTTGACCATGGTAAATAAAAATATATAGGAATCAAAAGTGCCTTCATTTTCCTTTGGGATGGGCATCAAGAAAGCAAAAAGTTGCCACTGATAGAAGGCTACTTGGTTTCTCAATTCAGACCACAAGAATGTTACCAGTGATAGGTGTAGATTAGTTCCTTTCTCAATTCAGTCCACACTGGCTTAAAAACGTTACAAACCAAGTATCTCAAGTCAAATAAAGTAGGAATCGTTCTTAGGCCAGCTGACAAAGAAAGTTTCTTACATTTGGTTAAAACTTTGGCTAATACCAAAGATCTGAAAAAGCTTCTCTGGAGGACTTTTACGGGGGTTAAGAGAGTTGCTCTACGAAGTTACATGAGCTAAGTAGACCTTAGTGTTAACTTACCTTTGCATACGGATCCTAGACGGTTTAATTAGGTTGAGATATTTTTCGGCTTGCCATGCTACCTTATCAATAAAATTCTTGGTCCTCCAGGGTCAATATCACATCTGGGCATGTAAATGGTGCAGTTCCAGTAATGTTCAAGCATAACTAGAACCAGCTGGCTTGGAACTAAATTCGACGTACGGTGAAGCCTTAAGAGCCAGACTTTATTTCTTGGTACTCATCGGTTTTAATGGACCGAAGAAGAAAAAAAAGAGAGAGTGTAGGAGACAGACAACTGAAAATAACAAAAGGTGTGGTTATGCATTAATTTTGTCTATTAAATTGTTTATATACCACTTCTAATCAATATAAGAATATTCATTGTGCCTCGCCCTGTCAATACTAACAACAGCCCTTTGCTTAGCTGGTTCAATCTCAACAACATCCAAATTATCAGATATTAAGGTCTTCCTAAGCCATTTAGCTCAAGGGTGGTCACATTTGAAGTTACCTACGAAATTTGTGGCCAAGCCAGAACACACCCCAACATATGAAACACAGTAGCTCAAAGCATATCATGCTCAAACATATATGTGTGTGTGTGGGTTCCCTCCTTACTATCTTGTATTATTGGAAAGTTGGATAATTTGGGGATAAACTATAATGAGCCTGTAAAAAATCCGAAAAATAGATGCTAAAAAAAGAATGAAATGAAATAGAAAATAAAACATAATAAAACTAAACTAAACCTATTTATTTAGAAAAACAGTTTAATTTAAATTACTATTTTAAACTCAAATAAAGTTATGTTTAATGTAAAAATTTAAGGTAATTTTATAGTTTAATAATATATATATATATATATATATATATATATATATATATATATTGTTCTTGGTTCTGTTCTTTAGGAATAAAACTGGAACTACTAGTAGGATTCGATTGTTTGAAATTGGAGCCAATTGTAGACCATCAATTCTTATTGAAGAACCATACCTAGCTTTTCAGTTTTAGGAGGACCATTTACACCTCTAATCATATCTAAACCCCAAAACCTTGAAGGTTGGGTAGTGAGAGATGCTACTTTCCTCCCTCTTTAAGATAGTCTACTAAGTGTTGTACTAAAAAGAGGTTGATAAGACAGCTAGTTCGCCACAAGTTTACCAAGTCCGTGATAGCTATCACCAACTAAGCTCCTTTACATGGGACATTTGTAGTTTTTTATCTTTTTGGAAAAGATTGTTGTTAAACCCTTGTACTATTCGCACCCCATATTTCGTTAATCTAACCCATACAAAGGGGTGTGTGTGTGTGTCTCCCCGTCTCTTGCAAAGTAAGACACAGAGCACTCATTGTAACAACAACACCCTTCCAATGCCAAGGTGACTTCTACAGTGTGATAATGGCACCATGTAACATAAGCAAGCTTACTCCACCTAATGCCTCTAAAAGCTTAAAAAACAAAAGTCAACCAACAGAAGTACAGTATATAAAGATCTAAAATCAATTGTTTAGTCCACTAGAAGTACTATACAACCTTTCATATGCCATGAATTTCTTACAACCAAGATATAGGTCCGAAGTCCCTGACATGACATAAATTAGTAAGCCCGTATTCCATTTGGTTCACAGAAACGAACACATGGCTATGGAAAGTTATAGTCACTTTTTTTTATCGTTTTTACAAAACATTCTTAACATAAACAAAATTACAAAAAGTGACGAGGCTCTTCCACCCCTAGTACATCGTGCATCAGAATATTGCTAAAAAGGGTAGTTGATTATCTCGCCGTACAAAAGTTTGCTGATACTTAAGGGCCCGGGAAGCAAGCTTATCTGCCTGCCTGATTACATTCCCTGTATACATGTTTAAAACTAACATAGCTAAAATGTAGAAGAACACTATGCACTCATTCTTTATCACCTGAACTGATCTCGATTGGAGCCTTGCCGGTCCCTTCAGCAATCTTATCATGCTGTCGATCACAGCCTTGGAGTCTTGTAGCACCTGACGGACCAGCCATGTCACTTGCAAATGAGGGATTGCTTATGGACTGGAAACGTTTAACATGGATTGATCATGGCCGAAAACTGCAGTTATCAGTTAAAGACGAAGCATGACCCTCCATACCATGAAGAAGATCCTCTCATCAAGTACCCAAAGATGGTCTTAAAATCTCCAATAGGCAATGAGGAGAGTGACGGAAAAAAATGTGAAAAATCATGTATGAAGAGCGAAAAGTTATTATGGCATCAACGACCCCTCCTCCCCTTGACTGCCTCCGCTTTTGCCTTTTCCCTTCTCTTAAGCATTTCTATAAAAACCCAAATGCAATTGCGTCAAGCAATGCTGCATGTCCCATTAAACATTAGTGCCCAGAAATAGCTCTATTTTCAGTTTTTTTTCTTAATTTTAAGATCTGAGTTTTTTTCATTTTGCTGGTTTTAGTATAACCGATGTCATGATAAATCCTAAATTTGTCTTCCTTCCCAGGCATCTCTGTTTCTTCCTTTGCCACAAGATAGTGCGATCTATGTCTATAATCCCATTCCAAAATGTGAAAATTGGATTTCTTGATTTGGTGGCCTTTAGTTGAAAATATGATCTTCAAAAGGGTCATTTTGGTCATTTTACTGTCAACAACGTATCAGTGCATTAACAGACACATAGGACATCCATGTTAGAAAGTGCAACGAGATTAGGTTTTTTCACACTTTCAAGTGCAACTGAAAGAAATGTTTTCATCTTCAATAAAATTGAATAAAATTTTGGTTTAGGCTATCAATGAGAAACTGTGAATAGTACAAGGATTGTATTATAAAGTTTTCTTGATTTTTTCTTTTTATATTTTGACAAAGGTAGATATGTCCAAATTCCAAGGAAATGATATTCTCATGCTTTTTTACAACTATTGGCACATGCTCATTTGGAGTCATAGAGTACAAAAATGAGAAGGTTAATGATCCAAACCATTAATCTTACTTGTCTTCTCATAGATGATGTGGACATTGAAAATTTCACACTTTCTATGGACAAAAAAAAGAGATATAGCTTTAACCATGCTCTTGCTCTTGATGTGCACAATGGAGTATTTAAAGGGTTTTTGAGATTATGTTTGAAATTCTTTGTGCTTTTACAAAGTTTTGAAAGAAAATGACAATTCATAGATGCTATCTAATAGTGAAACTCGTTTAAATTTTTTTTTTGAAAAAGTCATTGGCTAGTAGAACTATTTTTCAAATGATTTAAACTTGGAATTTCTTAATAGACTTTTTGTTTTTAGTATTAATATGAAAATTTATAATTTTTTTCCCGAAGAAATATCCTTAGAAATTGAGTTTTAGAAATTTGACCCAACTTCCAAAAATTAATTTTGTACTTGGAGCAAAGAGATGCGTTTTTCTCTTAGAATTAGGTATTGGGACTATTTTTATCAAACTCAATTGAGGGTGTTTTACATTATAGTCTTTTAAATAATATTATAATATAAGAAGTCCCTAGTTCTAAAAAAATCACATTATGTGCAGTCATGGTAATAAGCTATATGAGGGACCACAAATCCTCTTGTATGTGGGTTTCCTCGTAGCTTCTTTTCTAACCTTGGGATAACATAACACTCCTAGGCCCATGTTTCCTCTCCTTATCTCTTTGGCTGTCCTTTTTTCCTATAATTTAGGAAATTTTATCCTCTCCATATCCTTTTTTTTTTTTTTTAATCTCTCTCATATCTTAAATTCAGTTTAGATAGAAATGAGGCTCACTTGGATCTTTTATCCTATTGGATAACCATTAACTTTTTTTCTTTTTTTTTAATTAGAACTAGCATAGAAAAGGCTATCCCCTTTGATCTTAAATTCCTAAAATTGAGGACAACATGAGTTGCTACAAATCATATTTCTCTCTTAAAATATCAAAAGTGCCCTTCTTTTCTCAAACCCTAATGTAGAAAGGAAAACTCTATGAAACACCCAATCATGTTAACCATTTAAAAATCAATGGCAATATTAGAATTAGGACCCACTTTAGTTAAGAATTCACCTCCCATCCACCTCTTTGTCTTGCCTCACTTTCTCTCTCTAATTTCTCTCCTCTTGTTTTCTTTTCCTTTCTTTCTTTTTCTCTCCCCCTTAGGTTTTCTTACACGTTTCCCTATTTTTCAATGTAGCATCCCACCTTAGTGTAGCAACCCAACCTATGCTTATCTTTTTCTCTTTTCTCATTCTCTCTCTTATTGTCCACACCAAAATTTTGTATTGTGCATAATGAAAGTAAATAATCACATAAAGGAAATATAAGGGCTAATTTCCTCTAAGATAAAGGCTTTTTATATTTCTATTCACTATATATAGGGTGATTATGAGTAGATTCTTTTGGCATTAATAAATTAGACCATTAATCACATTCCTTTGGCACTAATAAATTAGGCCATCAATTAGAAGTTCCTTCAGTATAACTAAACATGAATATGCAGTTTCTACATTCCTTTTATGCCTTGGTTCTGACTTTTGATCAAAACATGTTTGACTCATTTTTACAACATAATTTGGTTGTTAACTTAGTTTTACAACATGAGCAGTCAATGATTGATGTACGTGCTTGTTTTTTAAAGTAATGCCTTAACTCGATAAGAGTAATTAATTTACAACATGAGCTAGTCAATGATTGATGTACATGCTTGTTTTTTAAAGTAATGCCTTAACTCAATAAGAGTAATTAACCTTTAAAGCCTTTATGTTTTATTGTTAGGTATAACATAAAAATGTTCTCTCTTCTATCATTTAGGTGTAGGTAGTTTCATTGTAACCTCCAATGCATAACAATATTCATTTTTCGTATATTTTAAGAGATGAGTAGTAGCATAGGGCATGAATTTTAGGTTTCTTTAATTGTTTGATGTTGGAGGAGAAGATATATATGTAGAAATTGACCAATTAACTTCTAAAAGGGTATGGTTCAACTTTGTTGGAGTTTCAGCATGTCTTTTGTAGTCATAGCTTATCATGAAAATATAGGTGACGTTCATAGCCAAAGTCGTCTTCTTTTTATCTCTTCATGAAGGGGTTCACATGGCTAGAATCATCATAACCTTAGGGCTTATGCATAATTAGGGCCTACCAGGCTAGAATTATCATCATCTTTGTATTTTCTTATAGCTTATGCCCATTAGGTCTAAATTGTTACCTTTTTCATGAATTATTTGTGTAGGACAACATGGTATTGTGCATTGACCACTTTTCACATAAAACTCATGGAGTTTATGCATTGTCATCTTTGCATGAATTAATCATGTATCATATCGTGGAGCAGTTCATGGCCACCTCTACATGATCATTCATGTGAAATAACATGGAGCCATGCATGACCACCTTTGTATGGATTATTCGTGTAGGGTTTATTACCTTTTCATAGCTTTCATCTTTGCATGAATCATCCATATAGATCTTGCAAGATAATGCATGGTTAGTCTTTGCATGAAGTATCCACATAGGCAATATGAGGCCATGCATTAACCACCTTTGCATGAATTATTCATGTAGGATGTGATAGACACCAACTCTGTATGAATAATGCATTGCTTGTATATAACTGTCTTTTGGTCTTGATTTCATCCCTCATATGATTTTTAGGTAAAGTTAATAATAACAGTTGGATTTAGGTTAAGATGGATAATGGGTTTTCACTTAGGTCAAATCTATCATGGCCTTTGGACGGGTTGGGCAGATAATGGCTTCTAATGTAGGCTAGATCAGTTGTGATCATCAGATTCAAGCTAGATGGATCAAAGCTCTTGGATTTTTGTTCTAGGACTAAATCAATAGACTTTAGCTTAGGTTTGAAGCTAAGTCAATAGGCTTAGGCTGGGTTCATTTAAGTGATTGAATCAAAGCACCTAAGCTTGACTATTCACAATCTTTGGATAGGCTTTAAGGTTAAACCATGGTTTCCATTAAGCTAGGGTTAGATCATGGCCTTCAATTTTATTTTGGCTAGATTATAGTCTTTAGTTCTATCATAGGCTAAATCATAACATATACTACTCTAAGGTAAGATCGTAGCTTTTTATTTTATTTTAAGTTAGATCTTAGCTATTATACATATGGGATAGGATGAGGGTCCTTGCTCGGTTTTTTTAGTTCTCCCATTCACAACTTAGAAAAAACATGTGGTATTCAAGCATGCCAACCTAGCCTCTCCTTATGTCTCACACATGTGACTTCCCAACTGTACCCCTATTGGTTCCTATTTTGTTCAATTTTATCCACACCCTCTTTTCCTATAGTTTGTTCAAATATACCCACAACTCCTTGCAACTCCTCACGCCTTGTTTTAGGCAATGTTTTTAGTTAATTTCTCTACTCAATTGAAAAGTTAGTGTTATCCTAACTACATTTTACTAGAAGTTAAATTGGATTAATAGGTTGAACTCTTAAGAAGCTAAGGTAAATTTTTTTTTAAAATAAAATAAAATAAAATCCCCCATTGATTTGTAACTTCTATGTATATTACAAGAAGTTTACATAGTCATTGGTATTACATTCTCTCCCCCTTAGAAGAATTTCATCCTTAAAATTGCGTCAAAATTTGTCATACTCAAAACTATCAAATCGGCCCTCAACTCCTAACCTAACATCAAGATGATACATCTTAAATGAACTCTAGTATTGTCATTAGTTCCTTGGCTGGTATGTTGACCTCTAAGAGAAATCCTAAACTGCTCCAAATTTTGTCTAGAAATGATGCAATAATGGCAGAAATAAATGGGTAGCACCTAGATCTATAAGTATACATGTCAATCTATCATGTACTAACAAGGTACATTCCAAGATGGTGCTAAATGCACAGGCTTGGTCAATGGTGTTGGTGTAAACTCGGCACTAATCTTTAGGAGCTTGACCTCTATGATATGCAGGGTCTAGATGTGGCATTGGCTCCTATCATGGTAACTGTCCAGCTTGTGGCACCTGACCCAAAGGTAGTGGTGTTGCCCTCCTTGTCGAAGTGTAGTGTCGAGGAATGTGGCTCCACTAGCCTCACTAGAAACATCTAAGGCCCCTGCCTTGTCCATTTCTACTCTCCTCACTTCTCCTAGCCGGATCCCCAAACTATCTCACTAGTGGTGGTAGTGGTGGAGGCCTCCTAATCAATATCTTCTTCTTCCCCTTCCAGTCCAAGCTCCAACTGACCTACCCAAATTGTCAACTTGCCTCTCTAGATGAGCCTCTCAACTCTTTTACGATGGATGCCAATGACGTAGCCTTGAATACTGTGGTAGCCTATGATGTGAAGATCCCACTCTTTAGATCAAAATCAGTCCCCTGAATGAACTTCTATGTTGTTTTCAACTCTGTGCTACAAATCTCAAGTGTGAACCTCCTCAAGTGAGAAAACTCAACCTCATACTATGCAACTATCTTGGTGCCCTAACTGAGACCCAAGAACTCCAACTCCATTCCAACACATGCAGTGGAAAAAAACTTATCTATAAACACCTCCACAAAGTCTTGGTAGGAAATGGCGTTTGCATGCTTGAAATAGTTCATATCGGCTACTGGCCACTAATATTGCAGCTTCACTAATCAAAGCAAAAGTGGCAACTGCCACTTGCCTCTCCTCATGGATGGCTATTGTTGCAAAAATTCTCTCAATGTCATGTAGCCATGTCTTAGCACTATCCAGCCCATACTTACCAGAGAATTTAGGTGCAATTTGCTTAAATCTCTTCGGCAAGTTGTTCTCCTTGGGACCATCATCCTCTACCTCAATCTCTCATGTGGCTTCACCAGCAACCCTAGTAACCTCTAGTTGCTATCTCAACCTTTGAAACATAAGCTCAACCACCTGATCTATCACATCAGGCTGGCCACTAGTGACACACGGTGTCCCAATGGTGGTTGATCTATTGTTAGGCAAAGGAGAAGGATCCTCTCTACATCTCCTAGGTGCCATTTGAAAAAAAAAAAGAAAAAAACAAAAGGAAAAAGAAGAAGCAAGTTTCTCCTATACACTAGCTTCTAGTCAATTCTAAGACTAGTTCCCTATAGGTTGATATTGTATCTTTTCATAGTAATTTAGTTGTGAGTAGGAAGACCTTAGGTTCTAATACCGAAGTCTGTCACATCTTGGTTTTCTAAAAATAATATTTGAAAATTTCCTTTATTTTGAAAATAAGTTAGAAAATGCATAATATCTATAGGTTTAAAAGCATCTATCTTCAAATTGGATGTCACAAGTGATATCTCTGCACATAGATTAAAATAGAAAAAAAGTGTGCTAAATCAATTTTCTTTACCATAGAATCTGCTAGTCACAACATGAATTACTATTAAAAACACACTTCCATTGGTACTCTTTACAATTTATAGTCCAAGCTACTAAATCTAGTTTATTACAAAATTCAACTTCTAACATAAGCAAATACTTCTTCAGTCACATACATCATAAGTACTATGTGATCCACTTGGCTATAGTGGTGTCTCCTCTCTTAATCCATGCCTTGTCGATGTCTGTCCTGAAATGTTTATAGAGGGGTGAGCATAAAGAGCTCACCATAGAATAATTAGCTCTCCAAAATTACAAGATAGGCCATAGCATGGAAGCAAATGTAGATAAGTAATAAGTAGTACCAAGGCATGCACTAACCATTTAATAAAAGATGCAATAATCTATTAGCATAATGTCTTCAGATTTAATTAGAGCATGTTGAGCATGTATAATAACATACATGCTTAGACTAAAAAATAACTTCAAGTTAAGCACAAATAACATGTACAAGCTCTCAGGTAAAAACTTCCATTGGTGAATTTTGGATAATGGAATTTACTATGAGAGATGCTTTGATGAAGAAAATGGTAAAGGTTTTGCAAATATGTTCCCCAAATCATGCAAGTGCCCGCACATAACATACGTGGCAACAATTTAGTCCTGTCAAGAGGACAATGGTACACTTCTCTACAATTTAGTCTTGCAACCAAAGACCTCTCATACTATTCAATGCTCTCAGATTGTCCAACTCTCCTGGAACATCAACAGCACATCCTAGACTATCTAACGCTCCTAAACCATCAACAAACACATAGACTCCTATGCTTGCATGCTCCATAATCATTAACATATGTTTTCCACTAATATCAGGTAGTAGTGTGAACCAATTCCCATGGGCGATTAACCAACCATCCTCAGAGTAGTCCCCATGCTAACTACCCTTCCAAAAGCTCATTCTGCGCTAAAGCCCATCATTGAGCTGGTATCAATCACAATTAAAGGGTAGGGACCGGCTACACAATATCCTAACATAGAGTCTCAACCCTTATAGTTTCATGAAGCAAGATGCCACTGGGAAGCCCACCCACTCAGCCTGTATGCTGAGGTCCCCCCCAAAAAATTGATCAAATCAAATCAGCAGGCCTTATAGTTACTGGGTGAACCCTTATCTCAAGGTCTACCCACTCGAGTGACCGTTGAGTAGTTTTTCCCTAAAATCAAATCAAATACCTCATAAGACTTATAGCTACTCCATAATGCTTGCCTAAAAAACTCCAATCAAATCGGTAATCACTTTCTAAATCCAGTATAACTTGAAATGTTTAGGTTTTACACTCTCTCATGTAGCAATGAGAAATATCAATTGATTTGCAAAGTGTAGGGCTTTCCATACATAGTGTCATAATTCATGTGTCATCATAGTTTTAGAATGCAAAGTCCTATAAGCAGTAGACTTGTTACCATGTTCACGTGTCTTCTTTCCTTACTTATTACCACAAGTAAGACTCTAAAAAAAAAGAGAGCATGAAACTCAATTATCACAGGCTTCCTATACTTCCAAAGGCAACCATAAGTGACACCAAATGCAAATATTAGTGGAACAATACAATTCAAGTAACCATGTATAAGTTATCAAAGTACTTACTAGTTGGGTCAAAGACATGCATTGGTGTGTCTTGTTCATGCTCCTTTCTAAGGTCGTGTTAGAAGTTCTCCCTGAAAATGCTCAAGTTGTTACTACGGATATGCCTTGCTTAGTTTAGAGTTTAAGGTTTTAGATCAATCCTTATTACTATCTTTGTTTTCATATAGGACTATATGCTTCTTAGAATATTCCTTTTTAGTTTGAAAGATGTTTAGTCAAATGTATAGGGACATTAGTTGGTTTCCTTACTACTCTCCTCTATGTTTTTCCTCATAATTTATGTTGGTTGGAAAGTCCATGTATTGGTCTTTGATTATCAAGTTTTCCTTGTGACATTTCACTACTTAAGGAGAGGTAAGATTTAGGCATCAATTTCCTGCTCTAACCGTAGGAAGTTGGACTCATTTACATCCCTAAGGTTAAAGTTTTTAGCACAAGGTTTTCCTTAGGGAAGTTATCTTACCCAGTTTTCACTTCATGCCTAATCACTCTAGCCTTCATGTCTCCACATTCGAGTCTTTACAAGCTTACCTTATCACAACCCATTTACACCTCTTTGGGATGTTAATTTCCTATAGAAACCTACAAGAATTGGGTTGATGTTATCCCCTTTTCTCCCATAAGAATTTAGCTACCATCAGTTTTTAATAACTAGCATGGATCAATCTTAAAGTCATTTATCTTCCAACAACAAAAGAGAAAAAAATTTCAGCCTTCTCAAGCAAGTCTTGGAAGTCCATTTCTTGTAGAAATCTGTAGGAAGTTGCGTCAGATTTTTCCTTCTTGCTCCTTAGGAAATTCTTTTCAATTAATCATTTTAAGTATAGGAAACATTACCGCTCCCATTTACAACAAGATAAGAGCATCACTCTCCAATTTCACTGGCCTTTACTCAAGCAAAAGTTAGGCCCAACATTGCTTGGAACTAAGTATTTGATTCTTTGCCCAACAGGCTAGGAAAAACACCATAATTCCAAGGCCAAATACCTTCAAAACTTCCTCTTAAGCCTTTCCAAATTAACATCATACACCTTTCTTCCATATGCAATGAATCACATAAATCAAATATCAAATTCCCTACTTGGTTACAAAGGTGAAAACTCAATATTACAAGCATGGCATGCAGAACATGAGAAACTAAGTTTTACCAATTTTTTAAAAACTTGAATTTTTAGGGCATGTACAACATACATACTAACTTGATGGATTAAATCATTCAATAATAAATTCGTGATAAGTAATTAAAGATAACCCAAGTGGTTTTCTAAATAGAATCCAAGTATAACATGCAGTGCATGGAAGTTGAGATTATCTGATAATCCAAAACTTGAACTTACTAGGGCATAACAACATGCATAATGCTTTGATGCCCTTGATTATTCAACAATGAGCACATTGTATGTAAATGAAGATATCCCAAGTGGAATTTCAAACAAAATCCAAGTATAACATATATGGCTCATGAAACTGAGATTCACTGATAAATTAAAACTAGAATTTCCTAGAGCATAACAACTTATATACTACTTTGATAGCTTAGATTATTCAACAATAAAACACATGGTAGGTAAATAGAGATAACCTATGTGGAATTTCAATCAAAATCTAAGTGTAGCTCATAGGGCTTGAGAAGTTGAGATTTATCAATAAACCAAAACTAGAATTTCCTAAAGTATAACAACATGTACATTACTTTGATGGCTTAAGTTGTTCAACAATAAATACTTGGTAGGTAGATAGAGACAACCTAAGTGGAATTTTAGATAACCTAAGTGGAATTTCAAACAAAATCCAAGTAAAGCACAAAGGGCTAGTAGAACTATAGTAGAAACTTCTTAACATATACTTCATACTTGCTGAATTTGAGGCTATACCAATTATTATTAACTAGATTCCAACTTAAAACTCCTACCTCTTAAGGATAAAAAACTACCATTGATTTTCCCTTCAATTAGACAATTAGAGTCCTTGCTAGCCCCTAAAGAAATTGGTTTGCAATTGAAATTGAGTCCTACTATAGGGTGCACATTCTTCTAGCAGGGGCTGCTATTTCCTCCTAGTTCCTCTCTTCCTTCAGGATTCTTCTTACTTGTTGATGCCAAAAACTCTCCCTCAATCCTTCACCACTTGTCCTAACTTTTGAGCACCCACACCAACTCAACATTAAGGAAGGAGGTAGCAGGTTTTCAACGCCTAAAGCACCTAGTTGCCTGCAGTCCATGACTCCCACAACTAGCCCTTCTTCTTACTTCCATCTTGTTCTCCTCTTGTCAAACCCTACTTTTCCTTTCCTTGCTTTTGACTTCTCCCAACTCCATTTACCATCATGCAACAGCCTTTAAGATCAAGGCTTTGTGGATTCCATTTTCAACTCACCTTCCCCTTGGGCGGGAAATCTTCATCATCCAAAGTTGCAAGGTCTCCAACTTCTAACCCTCTTTTTAGCTACAAGTGTTTCATGTATGGGGGAGGATGGAAGAGGGTCCTTGCTTGGGTTTTTTAATTCTTCCATTTACAACTTAGAAAAAGCATGTGGGATGCTAACATGCCAACCTAACCCCTCCTTATGTCCCACATGAAAATGGGACTAGTTGCATGCATGCAAACCCAGCCCATGTGACTTCCCAACTCTACCCCTATTGGTTCCTAGTTTTCTCAATTTTATCCACACTCTCTGTTTCTATAGTTTGTTCATTTATACCTACAAATCCTTGCCCTTACTTGCAACTCCTTACACCCTTATTCTAGGCAAGGTTTTTAGTTAATTTCTCCACTCAATTGAAAAGTTAGTGTTCTCCTAACTATATTTTACTAGAAGTTAAATTGAATTAATGCATGAACCTTAAGAAGCTGAGGTGAAAAAGAAAAGAAAATTGAATAAGAAGTTTACATAGTCATTGGTATTACAAGGATGTAGGTTCATTCGATCACCTAAGAATATAGAATCATCTGATCATTCAAGCATCTAGGCTCATCTGGACATCCTAACATCTAGGCTCATCCTATCATCAAAGCATCTTAGACTCATCTAAAGATCTAGGAAGCCAATATGCTCACTAGGCTCTACTCTCAAGAGTCCAAGAACACACTCATATCATGCACGAGTTACACATAATATTATCACTACCACCATCACATTCATAACTATATCAAGCTATTGCTTATATCATCCGTGAGTCATACTCAGTATAAGATCCAACCCACATGATACTATGATGGGAGATAATAAGTTTGCAACAAGTACATGTTAAATATGTGTTCATTAATACAAGTATCCCAACCATAGTCATATAACTACAACAAACAAATGCTTAAATCATTCATATTCTCACTCATTACATTTTTGAAAATATAAGTATTCACATAATAAATTGAATGCTTAAAACAAAACATAAGCATCATATCAAAGCCAAAAAAGTACTTTCCACACATTTTTCCATTAATTCCTTACTAATAATCACTAACAATGTTGTCCAATTATAACAAGATTATGTATAATACTATCCAACTACATCAAGATCATGGATAAGACTATCTCATATACAATAATATGAATAAGACTATCCAACTAAATTCAAGATTGTGGATATGAGTATCCAACCACATTCCAGGTCATGGATAAGATTATCCAACAACATTCATAATTACAAATAAAAATATTCAACTATACTCAAGATCATGGATAAAGTTTGTCAACTACATTCAATACCATGGATATTCAAAATCATAGATAAGACTATTCATCTACATTCAAGATGATGGATAAGGCTAGCTAATTACAACTCAAAGCGTGAATAATATTATCCAACTAGAAATGAAAGCATGGATAATGTGATCCAACTAGAAATGAAAGCATGAATAAGGTTATCCTCCAACTACCAATCAAAGCATGTTAAGGTACCCAACTAAAACTCAACTAGAAAAATTATCAAAATTATGAAAACTTCAATGGTTCTCTACAAAGAAGTTGATTCAACATGCACCATTAATCACTTGCCCATTTTCGAAAAAATACTAGTCTGCAACATTGTACAATTTTGCTGAGCTTACTCTATGATCAAGGAACATAAAAGAAAAAGAAGTAACTTCAAATCTTGTAATGCTTCCGTGAAAAAGATACATAATTTCAGGCAAACATAACTGAGCACCAACTAGCCCTCAAGAGACACTGTTAGCTATAAAAGCCAAACTTGAAAAGGGCTGCCAATAGCCCAACACCGAACCATGCCTGTGGAAATTTTTTGAGACTTGGAAGTTCAATAAAATGACAGATTCTAAGATTGAAGCCATATATCTAGACCGAACAAATTGTTTGTCAGTGAAAAGTCCCCAACCAATGGCATTTAAGATACTCAACCGGTCAAAAGATCAAGCATTGGTGGGATTCTTTTTCCAAGCTACCAAAGAAAAAGGGCAAAGGAGGCTTTCCTTCATGAAATGGAACACCACATGATATTCTACTATTCATTAAAATGGACGTTTGCCATGGTTTTGAAGTAAGCAAAAATGGAACTCTCATGTGGCACAATTTGTGCATGAAACGAATAGCAAACAATTTAAAGAGAAAACTGAATATTTCTTCTAATTGAAATCATCAAAGAAGTCTATTACAAAAATAAACTGAGCAACTCCAAAATCCTATTATTGATCAAAACTGAACATCAAGAAAAAGCTCAATCAAGTTCCCATGTCGTGCAAAGAAAAGTTAAATTAAAGAGATTTATGCAGGCTAGCAACTGTACCTCATTTGTGCCTCAACCTTTAAAATAAATTTTTGGACCTAATGTCATGAAAAATCCCAACCCAATGAGACTTCAATCGCATTACAGATTTTACAAAATCACATTCAATTAAAGAGATTTATGCAGGCTAGCAACTGTACCTCATTTGTGCCTCAACCTTTAAAATAAATTTTTGGACCTAATGTCATGAAAAATCCCAACCCAATGAGACTTCAATCGCATTACAGATTTTACAAAATCACATTCTAAGGCACCCACTTTTAATATCATGTGTTCTCATGGATTCACCTAAATTCCAGCAGCATAATTCAAGTGAAAATAAGCGAGAGAACTTGCTAAAACATGCATTTGACTTTTGATTCTGTCAATTACCATAACCATTCAATTTCCTATGTATAGAACATTATAAATCATGACTTTCCCATACATGAAACTCTAGGTAAGGTAGAAAAACGTGATTGCTTCTATTTCAATAAAAAAAAAACCCATATAATTCTAGCCATAAATTCGAGGAAAATATGTTCCCTAACCCTTGCTAAGATTTGCACTTAAGATTCAAAGAAAACCTTAACTAGGATCTTCAACTTCTTCAATTTTTGAGCTTTCTCCTCACTTTCTTTCTCCAAATCTTCAATCCAAGTTTCTCTTACTTAAATCTTGACAAACTCCAAGTGAGTTTTGAGTGAGAGAGATTTAGATAAAAAGGGAGAGTAGAGAAGAGGGTTTCTAAAGGAATAATAAGAAGCTTTGTTTATTTTTCCAAGAAAATGAGCAAAATATAAGTATAATGAGAGGCAACCCCCTTATATCCTTATTACATTGGCTTTTGACTTCTCATTCACTTGAATTTCAAAAATAAATTTTATATTCTTTAAGTGATGAAAACTAAGAATTTTTTACATATCCTTACTCAACTTCAACACAAATTTCTCATTTGTTAAGAATATAAGCCTGCTCCAAAAGTTTGAAAATTCATGGATTCTTCCTAAAGTTTAACCCAAGTCATTATTTTGACAATTTATAAATGGGATGTCATCAAGTTTGATGGGCCCCACTGAGGCACATGTGGGAAATAGAGAATCTACAGCAATAATTTGAGCCACGGTTATGACATTGTTGTAAAACTAAAAGATTTTAGAGTGTTTTTATTAAGAACTGGGCAAGATTGTTATAAGTTTATATGCATAACACATGAAATATATATATTGATTTTTTATAAGAAGAATATATATATTTCATTGTTAACTAGCGTGCTTTTAGGATTTGATCTGCAGTGGGGGCACACTCTATCACTAAGGAGGCAGTTGGTGATTCAAGCAAGAGTCTGCTTGAAAAGTACGGAAGGAGCCCACACCATTTGTTGGGCTCCACCTCTTATTTTTGGAGTGATCTAATTTGTTCATCAAATTCGCAGCTCCTCAAGATGAATGTATACCAAAAAATTCATCCAATAGAAAACTCTCTAGTGGGCCCCTCCACTAAAATATGTACAGTATTAAAAATACAAGTGTCCATATTTCCCAACGGAAAGATCTTGTAGATAAATTTTTTGATAGCCAACCATCTTGAGGGCCTGTAAATTGAACTAACGGGTTAACTCATTCAAAAAATCAACAAGTAGCGCCCAGCAGGTTATGTGGACTTCTTGCACACTCTTTGAGCTTCAAACAAAAACCAGGAACGGTAAGCCATCCTGGTACTGAGCCTAGCTCCGCAGTGACTGAACAAAATTATTTATTCTCACGTTGTTATGCCTCTAGTCCCCGATGGCTGACCAGAATATTGTTATCCATATATAATTTTGTCCCTGGTTTGTTGTCCCCTTCCTATGGAGTTTTTAAGTTTCGAGAACAGTTCCCATGCGTAAGAAAATGGCATTAGAGACCGAGTTGAAACATAAACCATGACGTCCCAATGCCGTTCCAATTCAACTCCAGCTTTCCCTCATAAAATCCGCCATTAGGAAAAACAGCAGACACGTTTCAATAGTTGGCTTTACTCGTCCGTCTCTCACCTTTACAAGGCAATTTTCCATTCTTCCTTTTCTCCAACATTCATTTCGCTATTTTCTTCTAACAAAGATGCTTAACACAATTGGCTTTTGATTTTCCACATCACCTTCCTAGCTAGGTTCCCTTCAATCTCTCCTCCCTCTTCACAACGCAGTTTCTTCGGCCCCATTGACATTATGCCTCAGCATTGATTCGACTAGCTCGAGATCGCTGTCTCAGGTTATGCTTTGTAGTGGGAAACCTGGGGTCTGAAATCGTCTTTTTTATTTTTTATTTTTATTTTTTATATGTGTAAGCAACTTTTTGTCTATTTAACTAAATCTTTTCTGGGGTTTGTCGAGTCACACCCTTTTTCTGTAAGATGAGTTTGGTGCTGAATTAGCATGTTTCTTCACTTTTGTTCAGGTTCTAGTTTTTCCGTTCTGTAGTGGCTGCTGGGTAGTGGTTTATCGAATAGAATGCATTTCGAGTATGAAGATGTTATGCTGATTCTTGTTTTGCTTACTCTAGTTTTATGTTTTTGTGGTGTATAGACTCGAACTGTTTAGAACTTTTTTCTTTCAAAGATCATATAGATTGGAGAGTATGTTTATACATTTGTAAATTGTTGGGTTTTTTTGTAGAGAAGGAATGGGATCTGGGTTTATGTTATGGACAGTTACCATTTGTTTTTGCCAAATGCTTTGGTTCTACTGCGGATTATTGCCATTATTTTTCATGCACTTCTTTTGGTGGATTTGATTTTGGGATGACTTATATTGTGTTTATGCTGCACAAACAAAGAAATAAGCAGCTAGAAATTGAATCATTGAAAGGTACTTTCTCTTCTCAGTTAATATCCTAGCTGAAGTTAAGAAATGCAAGTTCTAAGCACGTAAGTACACAAAGGGAAGTTGTTCTAGAGTGGTTGGACTGTTTGAGCACTCCTTACTGATTTCAACCATGGAAGCAGCTTCTTAGTTTGATGGACAGTGCCCACCTTTGCTTCATCTCTCTCTATTCCTCTTACCTACTCATCTACATATTAAGTTATATGATAAAGATTGTCTTATTTCTTTGAGATGTTTAAGGGACTCTTGTAATGTATTAGGACTCATGAAGCCTAATGCTCTAGGGACAATGTTGAGGGGATCTTGAATTGCATTGAGAATTGAAGGATATCGTTTCACCAGGTCTCATATCAATCTCAACACTTCATTTAGTTTCTCATCATCCTGATTATGATCTGCCAACTTGGCAGGTTCTTGTACATTTTTAGTAGGCAATACTGGATGGGTTAGTGATCATTAAATTAGGTGGATGAAACATTTTAGCCTTAGATTCGATCTACAAGGAACTAAGCAAACAAATTATTTGCCTCTTCTAAGTTCTCAATCTTCTTGTGAAGTTACCAAAGATCCCTTAGTCAAGGTATTAGAGTTTAGGTTCCACTTAGATATGTCAGCTGCAAGTTCTGCTGTAACCCATTTGAGTCATGTTCTATAAAGCTTCGTGAACGAACCGCCACAAGACAATTTAACATATCGTTTATATTTCTAGAATCTCAATAATAATAGCTACAGACACCAACTGCTTGGAGAAAGATTCTTGATCCACGCTATAATATCAAATGAATTGCCTTCAATCAAATGATCTCCTTAATTTTCCAGCTTCAGCTTAGTTAAAAGAGACATAATTTAGCTTCACTAGAGTTCTTGCATCCAATCAGGTTAAAGAAAGAAAGAATAAATGCCAACGTGATTCTGTACCACAGTTCCACCGCTGCGGGGATTGGGTTATCAAATGAAACCTCACCAAGGTTAAGCCTGAGGGAACATGACGTATGGGCAACAAAAATATTTTCCTACCTTATCAAGAATAATAGAATTATAAATCCAGGGAGTATCTAAGATGGTACTCGAGCACTCAGTCGCGTTGGTTAAGAGCCTTGTCCCACAACCAAGAGACCATGGGTTCAAGTCACAGGTTATCTACTGAAAAAAAGTACTTGAAGTGGAGAGTAAACTACCTCCTTATTGATGCCCTGGAAAGCTTAAAAGCATAGATATCAAAGCACAATCTAATAGAATACTCGTCAAAGTCTTCATATCTTACATGATTTTGCTCTCCCCATGTGGGCCGCATTATAGCAAAGAAACAACAAACTAAAGGATTTGCTTCCTCTCGCCTAGTTAGATACATCCCTCCCATCAATAATATCCACCATCGACTTAGGTAGCACTCAAACAATCCTAAAGAGGGCAAGAAAGATTTGCTGAATAAGATTACTTAGACTACAATGAAGAAGTAAATGGTTACGTGATCCTACATACTTATACACGACTATGTAGTCACAGACGCAACTCGTCGTACAACTAGTCTCTAGGCGTAAGGGGTGTAACTCGACTATGGGTAGTTGCAAGGGTGAAAAGTCATACTGCATCTAGGCACGACTAGTTCAGCTGGCATGCCTAGTGACTTTTGCGCCTCCTATTCTAGGCATCGAAAAGATCTACAATTGTCAGTTGTTGATTTTACTTTGTCAAAGATGGAACAGGTAAGAGGTTGATCATCTATTCTCCACCATTTCCTTAGGTGGAAAGGGCATTGAGGAGGGGATGGATCTCTCTCTCTCTCTCTCTCTCTCTCTCTCTCTCTCTCTCTCTCTCTCTCTCTCTCTCTCTCTCTCAGTTTTTTTCTTTTCTTTGCTCATCAGATCCAACTTGGATCTATTTTAATTTTAAGAAGGGGTGCCATTATCAATTATGGCCCCTCCCTTTATAAAAATGCTCTAATTATATATAATATATGTATATTATATACATGAATATATAATTAATTCTTTTATTTTGAGCATGGGAAATAAGTCGCACGACTAGGCGCTCCTAGTCCCTCTAGGCACAAGTAGCACCCCTTGTTCCTGGTGTGCCTTGTGCCTCTGACTAGATAGGTGCATGATACAACATATAGGAAGCACACAATTCATTTGCTTTAGCGTGTCCAAGATATTGATCGTTTGTTGGTACTAACTTCAAAAAGCACTAGATTTTGGGGGCATAATTGAATTGAAGATGCCATAAAGATCTAGAGATCTTATCCTCTTCTCATCCTTAGAGAAGAAGATCTCGAGGGAAGAAAGAATGGAGGAATAAGAAAAAATTTCCTTATTTATTAGATAACCCCCATCCCAAACCCCACTTACCTCTCAATTTCTCATAGCAACAGTCAATACTCATGCTCTTCTCACCCACTAATCTAGTTTGAGGTACCTTTGTGGAGAGGCCTAGAACTTAAAACAAATATTCTCCTAAAACCTAATTGTAGAACCCTTGCCAACTTTGAATTGAGTAAATGAATCAAAAGGATATTTTTATGGGGCTGTTAAGCCCCAAAACTCTTACCTCCAGTTTGACTTTCTTCTCTTCCACTAGAGTCATCCTTTTGCATATCGTGCAATGATAGAACTCTATAATGCATTTAGCTCTTTGCCAAATCTCCATGATCGTTTTCTAAGAAAGGCCTTTATTTTTGGAAGTGTCATTGCTAGAGCCTAAATTGCCCTCAGCTTTATATAGACAAAGGGTATCCTAATTAACAAGCACCAACATCCTCTTTGTTTCCTCAACTCTTCGCAAATGAAGCATCTTTCAACTTATCCAATCCTTTTAGCCAACCTGGAACTTGGAGAAGAGACAAATTGTACTACATGTTAGTAAAAGTTGCTTTGGTTAGGGTTGTCATGCCTTCAAATTCTTCCATGAAGCTTTCTTTCAATTCTTTCTAGTATTGATTTCCAAAGAAATCTTGTAGGAATGCCAAAGAAGAGTGCTAGGCCACCAATCGTCCTATCTTCATGTTGTATTTTTCCCATTGATTATGACCAAACTGCGCTTTGAGTGTCTTTGTTTGAAAAAAGAAGAAGAAGAAGAAGAAGAAGAAGAAGAAGAAGAAGAAGAAGAAGAAATCCTCCCCTAGTAAAGATTGTTACTTAACCTCATCAACATTAAAACTCCAACCAAGAAGATTTTGTTCACATTCATTCAAGCCTAACAATGCTTTGAGCCATCAAAGAATAGTCTTAACATCCAACATTTAATCATGGAAATCATCATAAAAGGTAATTGTATCATCCACAAAACGGTTTTAAGTCATAATCAAATTTTCCTTAGAAAAGGAAATCACTATTTTGATCTTCTTGGTTTTAGAAATAAGCAATCTAAGGCCCTTGCTCAAAATGGTTAGTTAAGAGAGGGGAACAAAAATTCCCTTGCCAAAGTCCTCTAAAGCTCTTGAAAAAGCTTTCTCACTTTCCATTAATTAAATTGGTGGAGAAAGAGAAGAAACACAATGCTTCATCCATCTTCTTCATCTCACTTGAAACCTATATATATCATGACATAAGAAAGAAAACTCCAGTCACTTTAAAGGATGGTATCTTTGACTATAAAGAATTTGATGAACTAGATTCTTCTATGGGCAATGGATATTGGTGCGAAAGACATGGATTTCTATCTCCTTATTTCAGTCAATGTGCATTTAGCTTATACCTCTATGCTTTCTCCTCCCATTTCATAACATGATTAAGAAAAGATTATAAAGCCATCTTGAGAGAACCTTCCTCTTTTGACAAATCCTGATTGAAGCCCTCAAATGCTTATAGTTCTGACAAAATAATGGCCATTTTAAACTCTAAATATAACTTTAGGAAGCTAGTGGAAGGTTGGATGTCAGACTAAATTATAGTCCTTGATGATTGTACTAGAAACTAAAAGATACTAGGAAGAGCATTAAATCTGAGGGATGTTCTTTGCATTCTTTAGACAACAAAAATATGCTATCGTGTTTGAGGCAAAGGATTTGGAATTGGTAGAAGAGTGATTGTGTCTTTATGAGGAGGATAATTATTATAGATGATCACTTAAGTCTCAACCTTAATGATGTGATTAGAGGGAAGAGTTTTTTTGGATGCAAAAATTATACTCTATGTCTCATGTCGGGAGATAGAAACTTAGTATTCTTCTAGCTGTATGTTGAAGGCTAGAAATGAATTAGAATGAAATTCATCAAGGTTGATGAGTGTTTTTCATGACAATGAAAGGACCTAGAAGAGGCTAGGAATGAATTTTAATTCTAAACTTTATAAGGAAATGCTAGGAACCTATTTGCTCTCAATAAGCTCTCTTTTGATATTCTTGATGCAACTAAAGTGAAATTGATAGAGATTCCTTCTCTAAAAGATGAAAGGTTATCTTTGCACTTACTTATAGATCTTTGAGATGCATGTTGTTGTTTTCTCAGCATCACTTCTATTTGCATGTCACAAGCAATTACAAGAGGTCACTCTTTTCTCTCCTTTCTTCCACTGGTGCAAGCTTGACATGGCCTATATTTTGTTTCACATGAGTCCTGTTAGAGATAGATTGGCATTTAATCTACCAGATGGATAGTTTCTTCTCATGGTTCAATTTGTTTCTACTTCCAAGGTTTTAGGTGGTCATTGACAATTGCATACCCTATAATAAAGTTTTCCTACATTCTTACTTATTTCTACTTCTTTACGCTAATTATGCTTCTTTTTAGAACTAATGATAGATCCTCATTGTTTTTGTAGGCAATGAAGATAGGCTCTCCATCAAATTTTAGCAAGTAACCTTTCTTATTTGGATATTGAAAGATTGAAAGCTTAGCCTAGCCATAATACTTGTACAATTAAGGGTCAAAAAATAATCTTTAGTCTCAATAGTGTCTTGATGATTCTCAATGTAACTATTCAACTTCTCCTAACATCTCCTTGTACAAATACTTGCCCACTATCCAATTCTCAATGCCTATTAACTAGAAAAAATGGAGGTTCCTTCTCGTTTGGCTCAGTATATGGAGCATGATAGAAGAAAGGATCAAAATTTATATCTTCAGTGCATGGCTAATGGCATTACACTTGAAACTTGTGGCAATCTAAATACTTTTCATATTCCTTCTAAGTTTCTCTCCTCTCTCTCCTAAGGAAAAAGTTTCACATTCTCTCTATTATAAGATGTTCTTTGGGCCACTTAGATTTGGTTCTAACTACATCTCAGCCTCGCTTATCTCCGAATCCAACTAATCCTAAAGGGTTCCTTATACTAAATTAGTTCAAGATGAATTGTGGGACCTCTCCATGCACATGAATCTAAATGATCTAATGCTGCATGTTTATAGGATGGAAGAAAATCTAAGACTACATAAAGAACAGATCAACTATAGAATACGAGATCAAGATGAATAGCCTAAATGGAAATCAGCAATAAACAACCTAAAAGGTGAGGAGAATGGAAAAGAAACAAAGAAGTTTATCCTTAGAAGGAAGTGAAATAAATTAGCAGAGCTCCATTGAACTCCTTTTGACTTTGAAGCCAAAGGAGAAGAGAAGTGCCTCTCTTCTTCATAAACAGAATCTGAACTCTTGGAACTTTCTTCTTCTATGACCATAAATAAGGTTAGGTCAAAAGACAATTATCTATCAATTGGGCCCCCTATTAGGATGTAAACCAATACCTTTTGGTCCAACTAGAATAGGCCTTAAATAAGAGAAATACTATAATAGGCCTAAAGGGAAACATAGAATTATTAAAAGGTTCATGTAGGTGCTTTTTGGTGGCCCATGATCTTTGACATAGCTAAACCTTAGTGGGTTGTAGCTAATACATCAGAAGACCCCAAATATTCTTCATTCTGTTATTGGTTTTTATAATTGTGCTATTTCTTGGAGTAATGGGGAGAAAAGAAACACATTGAGATAGCATATCACTTTTTCAGAGAGAACATTGAGGATGGGAAAATCTATCTTCATGTTTCAAGTGAGGGTCAGATGATTGACATTTTTCTAGACGTGTTAGAGGAGAATAATAGAGCTACTTGGTTTGACAAGTTAGATATGTTCCAAGAAAAAGGAAGCCTTCAGATACATTTCGAAGCAAATGGCATTTATTATAATCATGGAATTCATGACTTATGTGGGGTTTTGTAAGTCCAAATTCTTATAATTACCTAAAAAGTTATGGAATTGGGTTGTGGTCCTCATATGAATAAATCTCTCCTTTTCTTCTCTCTTCCACTTTCTCTTTTGATCACAAATACTACTCAAAGTTTGTGATTTTAACACTTTCTGTGGATGGATAAAGGGAAGGAGAATGATAAGGATAGAGAAGAATAAAATAGAATAAAGTAATACTAAGGAAATGCCTTCTGAATATCAAGCACTTGATGCTTTGGGTCTACTACCATATATGAAGACTTTTTGGCCAATTTGACTGAATAGTTGGGAGAAGATAGAGAAGGTAATGAGTATACATGATGGTTCGCATGGGCCTAGAAGAGAGTAACTTATCACTCATAACAAATATGTATGTATATATAAAGAATATATAAAGGTAGACTTTCTGGGGAGGGAGTAATCTAACAACACTTAGAACAATGGAATACATATATACAAATGCACATCATTAGTCAGAAGATTATGTTACCCTCAATAAATGGTAGATCTTTAATAACAATCTAATATTTGTAAGTGGCTTTACATATTTACCTTATTGTCTCAACCTAAGAAGGGCAATATCAATAAATAGGCTTAATACCATCAAAGGGTGTAAAGCGAGACTACATTCCACACAACTGTCTATTCTGCAAGTTTATAATACGATGTTGTTACTTATTATTTTTGGATTGGTATAAATGATGATTTTCTTCAATTAAGATTCTAAAGTATATTTGAAGCATAATCCACTAGCAAAAGGTAAACATGACCTATTTTATGCATGAAGCTTTTATAAATGAAAGATTATGTAGTTTTTGCTTCATTGCAGTAAATACTTCTATGGCTATTAAGGTCCCCATAGGGTTAGCGGCCCTTGTAAAAATGTCATTGACTTCTAGCAGTGATATGGAGCTTCATTACAAAATCCAATGGTGTGAATAAGGATTGGATGTCATAAGAAATAGTCTTTTACATAGTGATTGTGGAGCTACAATCATTACCTTTTTTTTCTTACTGATAAAGCAACAAGGAAATTAAATGTTCATTGTATATTTCATGAAGCTAGTTTGACATTAAGACTAGCGAAAAGTGGCAATCAAACTTGTGTTAAATGCCATTGTGCTTTGTATTTAATAGACAAATATCACCACCTGTGGATTGTACTATTTAAGAAGACTGCTTATATTTCCTGAGATCATGGTGTTTAGCAAGTCTATGAAACTTTTTTTACCATGAAGTTGAATATATTAATACTAGTTTTGTTCCACCATGTGGACTAATGTTTTGTTCTAATAATTGTTTATAAGAGTTGGGACTCTTTGTACCTCCATAAAAGCTCAAATGTGGTTGCCAACCAGGGAGAGTTAATTTCAAGTTTTGTTGCGATTACATACTCAATCACTCCATGAGGAGATAATGTAGCATATATGACACTTGAGTTTGTCCCCCATGATTCTTGGTTTCTTCAACTCTTAGTCAGTAGGGTATTCCAATGATTTTTACTTTCTCATGGATATATATTGAAAGGTTAAATTTGTAGGATTAATTGTTGATTCCACTGCAATGTTGATTTTCTACTGATTATTAGTGTTGAGTTGCTAGTTTATGAATTTTTGTTGCATGTTATAAAGCTCAGTTGATATCTTAGCGTGGGCACTTGGAACTTCCATAGATGCACACGCACATATGTATGTGTGTGCATGTGCACAACTAGACTATAAGATTAGACTACCACTACCAATCCACAACCTTGCTTGTTCCTTTAGGTTGGGGTTAAGCTTTAAAGTGCAAGATTTAGACAGAGTACCCATATCTTAGAGGCAAGACTTGATTGCCTACCCATTGTCAATATTCGTCAAGTCACCTTTATCCAGAAGATAGAGTCAACATCACTTGTATCTAAGAAAACAAGTGGAAAGGGGCTAATTCTATAGAAGTCGATGGTTATAAACTCTAGTATGTAGGAAAGGATACTAACAAAAATGGCGTGAGAATAATAGTGGATAAAGAATTAAAGGATAAAGTTGTGGATGATAAAAGAATCGATGATAGAATTATAATTATAACATTTGTTCGAGGAGACTAGATCATAAATCTTAAAAGTGCATATGCAATACAAATATGGTTAGAAGATATAATAAAGAGACAAATTTGGATAGATATGGAGGAAGCCATGCAAGAATTACCAGCACTGAGGGGATAGTTATAGGAGCAGACTTAAATGACAATGTAGGGAAAAAAAAGGAAGGATATGATAGGATACATGAAGGGTATGGTATAGGAGAATGAAATGAGATGGAGGAAACTATCCTCGATTTTGCTTTGGCATATAACTTGACCATTGCAAATGTATTCTTTAAGAAGAGGGATGAACACCTAATAATCTTTAAAAGTTGACTCCACAAAAGCCAAATAGACTTTTTTTTACTTAGGAATACTGAAAGATCAATGTGTAAGGATTGTAAGGTGATACCTGTGAGAGTTTAACCTCACAACATAGGTTAATGGTTATGGATCTCTATATAAAAAGATAAAAGAAAGAAAATGAACTTAATAGGTATCCGAAAACTAAGTGGTGGAACTTAAAAGGAGAGAAAATAACCTCATTCACAAATAAGTTGGTGGTAGAAGGAAATTGGAGCTACAAAACAAAAGTAAACACCATGTGGACTAATATAATTGAGTCCATTAAGAAAGTGAAAAAACATATCTTAAGAGGATCTAAAGGTAAAGACAATTATTAAAGGAAACATGGTGGTGGAGTAAAACAATGAAAACAGTTATTAAAGAAAAACGGGTGTATTTTAAAGCACGCCAGAAGATAAAAATAATAAAACCTATGAATAGTATAAGAATGCTAAGAGAATAGTAAGTGAGACAAAACTTAAGGCATATGATGACCTTTATAGTATACTAGAATCAAGAGAAGGTGAGAAAGATGTGTTTAAATTGACAAAAATAAGAGAATAGAAGGGTAAGGACTTAGACCATGTTAGGTGCATTAGAAGTGATGATCAAAGGATACTAGTCAAAGATGATGAGATTAAACAAAGGTAGGAAACTTACTTTAAAAAATTGTTAAATGACAATGGCTTTGAGAATATAGGGATTGAAAATATTATAAACCTAAATAACATTGGACATTATAGATAGGAACGTAGGATTAAAATACTTAAAGTAAAAGAGACCTTGAAAAGGATGAAATTAGGAAAGGCCATAGGGCCCGATGGTATACCAATAGAGGTTTGGAAACATATGAGAGATACTAGACTAGTTTGGTTGACTAAGTTGTTTAACAAGATTATAAAATCAAAGAAAATGCTGGATGAATGGGGGAAAAGCTCTATTGTACCAATGTATAAAAATAAAGAAGATATATAGAGCTGCACTAATTATTTACAGATCAAACTTATGAGCCACACTATGAAATTTTTTGAAAGAGTGATTGAGAAGAGGTTACAGCATGAGACAAGTGTATCGGAGAACCAGTTTGGTTTCCTGCCTAAGAGGTCTACCACAAAAGCTATTTTCTTACTAAGACAATTGACATAGAAATATAGGGAAAGGATGAAAGACCTCTACATAGTCTTTATTAACTTAGAGAAAGCTTGTGATAAAGTTTCTAGAGAGTTAATATGGAGAGTGTTCAGTGAGAAAGGGGTTTCATGGGGGTACATAGACATAATTAAATATATATATGAGGAAATGGTAACAAATGTTGAGATCACTTGTGGCGAGACCGGTAATTTTTCTGTCACTATAGGATTGCACCAACGATCAGCTTTGAGTCCATACCTTTTCATGTTGGTTATGGATGAGTTAACAAAACATTCGTACGAGGAGATTCCATGGCACATGCTATTTGCAAATGGTATAGTCTTAATTGATAAGACAATGAAGAGCGTAAACACAAAGCTAGAGTTATGGAGAGAAGCATTAGAATTTAAAGGACTTAAAATCACTTGAACTAAGACAAAATATATGGAATGCAATTTTAGCAAAGAGAGGAGTAGGAGTGGAACATTAGTTAAGATTGATAACCAAGAAGTCCCCGTAAAAGACCACTTTCGGTACATATGATCAATGATTCATGAGAGTGGAGAAATTGATGGGGAGGTTACCCAGAGAATCCAAGTAGGTTAGAACAAATTGAGATGTGCATTTGGAGTTTTGTGTGATTGGCGGGTGTCACTTAAACTAAAAGGAAAATTCTATAGGATGGCCATAAGGCTGGCCATGCTCTGTGGATCAAAGTGTTAGGCAGCTAAGGAACATCATGTTTGTAGGATGAACATCGCGAAAGTGAGGATGTTGAGATGGATGAGTGGCAAGACAAGAAATGATAGAATTAGGAATGAAAACATTAAATGAAATTTAGGGGTAACACAAATAGGTAACAAGATGAGAGAAATTATACTTAGATGGTTGGGACATGCCAAAGCAAACCCAAAATGGCACCGGTTAGAAGGAGTGAGGCAATGCAAGTAGAAGGTTGTAAAAGGGCAAGGGGAAGGCCCAAAAGAACATGGATAGAAGTTGTGAGAAAAGATTTAAAAACTTTGGGACTAAATGAAACCATGGTACTTAATAGAGGGAAATGTAGGAACAAGCTTCATGTGGCTGACCCCTAATTGGGATAAGCTCTTGATGATGATGACGACGATCTAAAACTGTTTCTGACAAATGGTATTAGGCCAAACAAGAAGTCATACTTATGCAAGAGTATGCCTTTTCACCAGGAAACCTCTATGTGCTGCCATCATCATTTCCCATAATGCTTATACTAAAATCGTGGAATTGCAAAGGGACGCAGTCAAGTGTATCCGACTACCATCAAACATTGACCAAGGACATCCAACACAAAGGGCAGATTGGTTATCAACATTTTTGCCACACAAGGACTATGAACATACCCTAATCAGATGTCTCCCTTGTATAGTTTGTCATGGACTGTAACTCAGAAAATCACTATTTTCCAGATCCTTTCTCTCTCACTGAACCAAGTTTGCCAATGGTCTGAACCTCTCCAAGGTTGGTTACATTTTCCCACAGCCGTAACCAGTTGTTTGATGTAGCATCTGATCTATACTTGTATCTATTTTATCATAATGCCGATGGCTTGTACATTCCATTTGTACAGTTAGTCTGTCTATATGCATTGCATCAATAGTGTGAATGATGTCGTGTAATCTCAACTCTGGATCCATTCTCAGTGCAGCATCAAACTATCCTGCTAAAAATCATCTTGGCTGGGAATGGAACAGTTAGGAGACATCAAGTTTGCTACTCCTGTCTGCCAACAATAGGGGTGGGAGGAACTGATAGAACTCCATGATTGAGACATTATCGCTGAATGTGCTTTCTGGAGTTATCCTCCCTTATGCCTGCCTATACCTATCCTGTTCTGGAATAATAATGGGTTGTCCATATGGTATTGGACCAAGATTCATGCAAGTGGCCTCATGTGGGTGGGGTGGGGGGACGGTAGGTGTGATGTGTGAGTTGTCGTTATGATAGTATCTTCAAAATGGGTTTTTTGGATATTAACAACATAAATGTAGGCCTCCAAGTTTTGTATCTATTTTGGCGCTTTATATGCCTTTCAAAGGCGGTTTGTTCTGCATGTATCATAATAGCTCTTGGCATTTCATGCTTTAATTCTTCCGTTTCAACATAACTGTTAAACAATCAATGCGAAAATATTAGCAGGTAAAAGGTACAAGCGGGGCAACTTCCTCAATGATCCAAACCATCCGATGGGGTCGGTTCTATTATTGATGAACCATGCACCAAGTCCCCCACCTATGCTTTTAACTCTTTTCAGTTGGACTGATTTATTAAACGATCATTCCACTTTATAGCCTTTTTAGGCAGGGAATATTGGATGTCTCAATTGAAACTCTATATAAATCCAAGGTCTGATGGTAGATATCTGCCTATTATTTAAACTGAATCCGCAGATCTTCATGAATGGAGAAAAACTGCTTACTAGAACGCCTAGTCCCAAGCCAAAAATCTTTTTTGCGAAGTGGAGTTAAAAGAGTTATCATAGAAACCCAGCAGGTGAATATTTCTCAGACGAGAATCGCATACCGCCAATGTGAGGATTGATATGCATGAGTAACAGTACTTCTACACTGGGCAGCGCATTTGTTTATCTGGTCTGTCCATCTGATCCTGAAGGTCATGTCCACTGGATGATCTAACATTTATATTTTATTTTGATTTATCGTGGTACAAGTGAAGATTACTATGTAGATCACTTGTATGCTCTCCTAAATTTAATTCTCAGCCACAAGAAAAGCAGCAAGTTGTACTTGCAACCATGCGTACTCTAATGGAGATGCAGAACTAGACGTGTCTGACGTTGAAAAGTACACTTGAAGTTGAGAAATCAGATGAACCAAAAGTTGGAGACATTACGTACGAAGTAGGGCACATATTGGTGACTTCCAATGAGGTCGTGTTTCACTGAAGTATTCCTTATCATCGGTTACATGGGCAATCCCAACCCCTACCCGATCCATTTTGCACTGAGGAACAAGTAGAATCGAGAACAGAAAAGGAATCCCTCCGTCGTTGTCAGCCAGCATGTGAACACTTTGAATACCCATCAGTAGGACCTCCAAGTGTTCTTTTCAAAGAAGATTTTGCAAGCCAGCCACTGTACAAGCTTATCTTCTATAGTTTATACAAGTTTCTGAATGTTGATTGGGCCCTTTATTGGATGAGCGTCGTCTCTTGAGATATAAAATACCGCTTAGAAACTAACTGAAATGGCAGGATAATAATCTCCAGTAGTGCCAAGTGGTTATAATTGTTTCTGGGACATAGCCTATCTGAGACTGGTAGTCAGTTCACACGATACTGGCCGAGCTTCGCCTTTTGCCTTTTAATTAAGAGCTGTCATTCCTATGGAATTCACGATAGAATTCAATTCCTTATTGAATCACCAATTTACCTGGAAAGCCAACTAACAAAGATTTCAGATTCCAAGTAAAATACAAGGCAACTGGAATCTGATATGGTCCCATTAAAAAAAGAAAGAAAGAAATCTTATCTTGTGATTTCATCTGCAGGTTAATTTAAGAGTTCATTCTACGAGTAATGGCCCTTAAAGAATCCAATTCCATCTTGAGTAGCAGCCCCTTAAAGACTTGCTAGTGGGAAACAATCGTCAATAAATAGTCAGATACTCATGAATCTCAATCGCGAACATCAAGAGTTCAAAACTCCTAAAGGATGTGTGTATCCACCATTCAAATAAATAAATGGGACGAATTTCCTAAAGTGATCCGGATACTGTAAACAAAATTTAGGAGAACGATGGGTATTAATGCTGAGGAAGTATACCAGAGGGAGTGTCTTTATGTCATTTTCCTTTCTTTATTTAGCACTTTATTATAGTTGTTGTCTTGGAGAAGTGGGGTTCATTGTCCTTTGGTGTACCCCTTCATTTAGGTTGGTGCCTTTGCTTTGAAGGGCATTTTACTTTCTTAAACTTTATCCTTTAATTTAGGGCTCTGATATATATACCCCTTTTCTTATTTGGTCCATCTCTCTCTCTCTCCTACAACAGGGGTGGCCCAAGTAAGAACAATAAGTGCATATATCAGCGCCCTTAAATTATTGGTTTTAAAATACTTACAGTAGATTCTAGGTCACGCTGATGAGTCGCAGTGTCCCACCACGAGCTGCATTGCGTAACAGTTAAGCCCTCTATTGTGGAAAGTACATTTGCACAGACCTCTTTGAGGGTTGGCTTGAGGTCGGAGATAACCCCAGAAGAGGCTGTTTGGTAGGGGATAGTAACTTGCCGACTAAATTGTTCATTGTTGTTGTGCCATCGTCTATTACTGATGCAGGTGACGCCTATTCTTGGATTGTCTTATATACATTTTGTTAGCCCACTGTCACACAGCCAAATGAAGTATCTATGACTTGCTGCACTGAGCAGATCGCTCCAATGTAACCATCTTGATTTCTCGACGTCCTCAATGCTTTAATCTGCGGCTAGGCTAGGTCGGCCAATTTGCTTTCACCTGCCACGCTTGGCGTGTGTTGCTGTTTCTACGTACTTCCGAGCGGGTTGCTCCATGATAAGGATCGTTAAGAAAGTACATTTGGATCGACAAACCTTAACATGGAATTCAAAGGATGCATGTTCGTAGCTTTGATCCCTCCTCTTGGCCTGTGATTTGAATGTCTAGGTAGTAGTGGTAGCATCACTAGGATTAGATAAATTTTATGTGTTCTATCAGATTGTGGCAGCGAGTCAGTAAGAGCTCTTCCACGGTTGGTTTACACTCAACAGTACAGTGGCGCCATGAACATGATTTCGTTAAGTGTCCTTGCTCCACCACCATGCGTTCAGGGTTTTGAGTTTCACTTTATCAGATCATATTGTGGGATTTTCAAATTATGCTCCCATATCTCAACAGAATTGAAAGTTCTGGAGCTGACATTGAGAACCTTGCGAGTTCCATTATAACTCGATGTATTTAACATAATTGTCTGATTATGTGCATTGTAGGCCTACCTAATTTCAATCTTCCATCTTCACACGTACTAGAACTATCATCTCTGTGGTACTTGTGGTACAGGGAATGTCCAGTTTGGGGGATATATAATGAAACGGTGGAGAAAATTAGCCTATTAATTATTGTCCTGCACTTGGCGCTAACTAGTCATAAGACATATTTAAGATTATTTGACAATATAGAAAATAACCGTTAGACCATGAGGATGTTCTTGAATACTAATGTGTTTTATGTTGTAAAAAGGACAAGATCACTACGGATGAATAACTGTGTCCATAGTTTGACACACAAACGACAAAACACGGATTAGGTTATCCAAGGGGGGAACTCTCTCTTTCTAGTGATGGAATAGAAGATTCATAACGGTGCTTTCTCCGGCCGAGCATTGGCCAATCGAGATCCTTTCCACTCGTGCCATGATTCCTTCATTTTTTGAGCCACTTAATCAAGATGGTTCTGTTTCAGATTATAACTCTGCCCAATAAAGACTCTCTCTCTCTCTCTCTCTCTCTCTCTCTCTCTCTCTCTCTCTCTCTCTCTCTCTCTCTCTCTCTCTCTCTCTCTCTCATGAGATGATTGACACCCCACATGGGTTTGAGACTCACCACGATGAGCTCAATCGATAAGAAACCTCATCTCATGGAACTGGGATTCAAATCCACGAGCAATGTCAGTCTATGGAGGTTGAAACATCTAAAAATGTGAGAACTATTGAGAGTTCAAGTTCTAATCTTTGGGAGGAGGCGCCTAATTTTGCGCCGGTCCAAATTAGGGAGGTTGCACAAATTCTGGGGCTTGATTTCCATTGCCACGGGTCTTAAGCAATTCGCTTGTTCACCAAGCTGGAGGAAGGTAAGAAGAATTCTACCCGTACTCTTCTTCATGTCAATCAATCGGCTACTTCTTCCCTCTCTTAGCCCATTGCTAACTCAAGCACTAGAACTAAAAGAGAACTGTCTAGGCTTCACATGGCCTTACTCTCCGAAAAGGGGAAGTCAAGGACCACAAGAAGGAAAGGTTGATACTTTCAGGAGGCTCTAGGCATCCATAGAAGAGGGAAAAAATGGAAGAGTTCATTCTTCAAAAGAATGCCTACACTATAACAGACTAAAATGGAGAATGTTCACGTTTCATAGATAAGATCTTTGGTCAGGTAATGATTATGATTGGCTTCAGAGAGATGGGGTGAGTGCTTCTTGGGGAATTCTTTTGGCATGGAGGCGGTCCAAGCTTGTGTTGCAAGACTTAAAACAAGAAAGACACTTCATTGCTGCCAAGTTGAAATCAAGCATTGATGGCCCTTGTAATGTACTTTGGCATAGTCTATGGACTGAACTTGGTTCCATTCTTAATTAGTGGTTTGTTCCCTACTATTTCCGGGTGATTTCAACATTGTTAGATTCTTGGCAGAAAGAAACACAACAAAAACTGCCACTTCCCATATGAGAGCCTTCTCGGTGTTTATTGAGAGAAGGAAGCTAATCAATTTTTCTTCGTATGGAGTAACATTTACTTCGTCAAATAAACAAGACTCTCCCATCTTCAGTATACTTGATAGGTCTCTTGCTTCTTGTAGTTGGGACTCTCACTTTCTAGGTTCCGTGCAAATAGTTGAATCTATTAGGGGCTTCAGACCAATAACCAATTTCTTTGAACATAGGAGAAGGAAACTGTGGATCTTCTCTGTTCATATTTGAAGTCACTTGGCTCATGAATAAGAGCCTGAATGTCAGAAGCGACTAATGAGTGAGAGCGCTACGAAGAGCAATTTATCAACACTTCTAATAATATGCCCAAAACGACGGCCGAGCGCATAGAACAACTTCTTGCGGGCAGGAGTTTCAAAAAAATGAACTTCGTACAGAGCATCTCGGAGGAAGATGAGCAATTGTGAAGCTAATGGATGATTGGTGGAGAGGACCTTTTACTAGAAAACTTCATAGAAGAATTGCAGCTAAACTTGGCTCCTTAAAAGGGGCAGACTCAAAAACTAGCTAAGTGGAGGAACTTCTAGCTTTTAGCTGCTATTCAAAACATGAAAGAGAGAGTCATTTACCTGGATCTCCTTAAAGAAATCAACCAACTTTCAGAAACTCAATGGAATGGAATACTAAAGTGGCAGAGAAGAATTAACTCCATTATCTCACAAGAAGCTAAGTGGAGGCAAAGATCTTAAATCCAGTGGTTCGAGGGGAACAATGTAGGATATTTTCATGCTACTGCTTTAGTGCAAAGAAGGTATAATCACATTTCTTCCATCTACATGTAGAGACATACCTCAAATATGTGAGCCAAATTTCAAATGCTGTTGTTGAATTCTTCAAATCAATTTATATGGCAAATAATGACTTCAAACCGAGGCCTGAGGGCCTACAGTTCTAAAATGTTGGAAGCTAGAGATCATTCTTTTCTTAAAGGACCTTTCACCAAAGAAGAAATCAGAACTACTATGTTTTCCTATAAGGGAGATCGTGCCCTCAACCTACACAAGTTTCTCTTGAGTTCTAGTAGGTGGCTTGGGACTTCATCAAAGACAATATTCTTGACTTCTTCTATGAGTTTCATAATGGTTGGAGCTTTAAAAAGTTATCAAGTCATCATTTATTGTATTGGTCCTTAAGAAACAAGGAGCCATTGGACATTAGAGACTTTACACTTATCAATTTAGTATCTACGCTCTACAAGATGCTCGTTGACATCTTAGCATCTAGAATCAAGACGGTGCTTCACAACATGATCTCTAAGTCACAATCAAGGGGAAATAGATAGTTGATGGTGTTATGATGGAAAATGAATGTATCCATTTTATGAACAAAATATTGGATGAGGACTTATTATGCAAATTGGACATGAAAAAAGCATGAGACAGGATCGATTGGAAAGTCATGGACTATGCCTTGAAAAGAATGGGCTTTAGTCTCACTTGGAGATGATGGATTGCTAGGTCTGTCACTTTAGCTTGCTCTCTATCTTAGTTAATGGCACACCTATAGATTCTTTAAGTCCTGGGGCTTGATGCAAGGATACTCAAATTTTCCATTTTTGTTCACTATAGTTGAGGATATATTTAGAAATTGGAATGTAGCTCAAGCCTTTTCTCGAGTTTCAGACCCTCACCTTCTAGTTCGGTTGTGACGCACTTCTAGTATGCATGACACCCTTGTCATTCGCAAACTTGATGTGGAGGAATGCCCAAAATGAAAGGAATAGTGACATGCTACGAGCCACATAGTCAACTTAGCTAAATTATTAATGATGATCATTAAGATAGATGGTTCCATTTTATCATTTTGCGTTGACGTGTTCAACTATCATGTCTATTAGCTTCCAGCCACTTATGTGGGACTCCCCTTGTGCTTGAGAAGATTCCCAAAGAACATGTGGAATCCTATTAGTTATAGGATGCAACTAAAACTTGCCTCTTGGACAAAAGTTACCTCTCCCTTTGGAGGAGGATCACACTATCAAATTAGTACTTTGCAACATATCAGTTTATATGATGTTTGTCTTTAATTATCCAATGATAGTTTTAAAGAAATTGAAAGGTTTTAAAGATTTTTTTGTTGCCAAGCAACAAACTAAAGACACATACAATCTGGCATGGTGGGTTAAAGTTTGCACACCCTAAAAAGTGGGGGACAGGGGATCAAGAGGACTCAACTCATGATTAAGGGACTTATCATGAAGTGGATTTCGAGATTTTCTTCTGAATTTTAATGCCTTTGGAGAGAGGTAGTGGTAGCTAAATATAGTTTGCTGAAGATGGATGAACTACAATTGATCTTAAGGACTGCAATGAGTCGTGGATTTGGAGAAATATTGTGAAACTCAAAGAAGAAAACAACATAAAGTTGAGGTCAAGACTAAAGATAAAATTAGTTTCGGATTAGTTCGTGGTGTGATGAAACTACTCTCAGTAGATTTCAAAACATCTTCCAATTAGCACTCAACAAAGAAGCAACTATTTAACTTTGCTACCAAATTCAAAATAGCAGCATAAATTGGGCAATGGAGATTAATAGAAAGCTAGTGGCAGGGAATTGCAAAGTTAGGAGGAACCAACATAAATCATTCTCATCACCTTTGGGATTTTCAGACTCTACCAATGAAAAGATGGAATCCTTGTTTAATGCAGTTTCTATTCAAAAGCAGCAACCCATGTAGCCAATTAGGGGTTCATTTGATATAATTGGATAGATGAATAATGTTAATGAAGCTACATAGAGATATGTGGATAAAATTCTATGAATCATATAAGCGATCTACTGACAATGATGTAAATCATCTAGCCAAAAATGGAGTTCACTGGACTCTCTCAGGCAAGATGATTTAGTAACATCATCTGGCATATTTTTGGACCCACTCGAATGTAGCTTCTGATGATTTTTTTTCTTTCTTTTTTCGTGCTTTATTTTGAATCTAGTGTTATTATAATGCAGCCTATTGCATAAATATTTCATTGACTAGTTGTATGTTTAAGCAATTGATCTCATTTTGTATCTATCATCTTAATATTATCCACTACTCAGAAAAAATTATATGTGGACTGTAATTTTCTCATCTTCTGATTGCAACCATTGAGATGTTTCTATAAGCATTGAAAAATGCATAAAAACCTTAAAATCCTTGGGCTATTTACTCTTATACAATTCTATGCACGTACCAAATGTTGGAAATAGAAGGGAAGAAGACACTACATGCATTTCTGAATACAAGGACTATTATGCCCATGCCCAATAACCCCAAAAGAATTAGTTAATTCCATATTAGACAAAAGTCAATAAATACTCCATATTATATTACAAAGTGATAAGAAGACATGTGTCAGCAATTGCCAACTTCCATGTTCCACCCCTTTGGGCAATTTCAATGCTCTTGGCAATATCCATGAAAATGTACAGGAATTGTTACCTTCCTCACTATTTTTGTTGCACGGGCTTTCTAGGAGAACACTTCACATGGTTTTCTATAAAACCCTCAATGTATTGTGCATCATATCATTTGGCTCTAGGTCGAGACTTGGGTTTGATGCACTAAAGGTCTGCATATATTGGCAAGAACTGCCCTTAACCATTTATATCTAAGAGGAGAGGTTCTTCACCACCTAATAGTATTTCTAACGAACAAAAACATAAATCACTGATATTTTCACAAAGTAGCACACTTATCTAATATTTTACCTCACTGATAATAACATAAAGAAAGAAAGCTTAACTAAATTAGGTAATGGTTACTTAGTTATAATACACCTAATTGATAGTAACACAAGAATGATGAGAACATATATAAAAAGGGCACATATATTAAGTAAGAGTCACTTTGATAATATACCTAATTGCTAGATCAAATGCCCTCTTGGGCACTTCCCTCAAAGTGCTCCTCATTTGCATAGATGGAACCCACCTTTGGATGATCTAACCCATTCATCTCATTGGCCCGATCTTAGATATTTAGTTGTTTAAACAAGATATGATGTATATAATTGTAGCTTTTGCAAAGAATTGAACTATTTATCTCAAAAAATAGATGGTTAAAAATTTAAACAAACAAAATTCTAAATTCCACCATCAAAAACACTATTATTTACAAGCTAGAGTCATCCAATCATCGTCATTTTAGCATGGTAAGATCCAAGAGCAAAGCAATGACATGAATGGGTCCGAAATGAAGGCCTTCCTGCAAAACGTGAACTTTCAATCTTTCTTCCAACTCAAAGTATGACTCACTTAAGCATAAGCTATATGTATAACCTTATGATGTAGGAAATCCTTAATCTACATTTTCCCCTTTCCTTTTCCTTTATGTTGAAGACACATACCCATGAGCGCCTCTTTCAAACCCATCACCAACCACAATAGAGGGCCTTCATGCACTACCATGCTAGAAAAACTTAACTCCAAATACTTAATCTTCTCAGGTTACAAATTTCTCCCAATAATCAAATCTTGATTTTTTTCTATCCTAAACTTTCAAACTCTTGAATAATTTAAATTTCTTAAAATTTTCAAATTAAATCTGCAATTTTTTAGACTTAGAGAAGATTCCCAAACTTTGGAGTAAATTAGAAAAGCATAAATTCTTTTCTAATGTCAAGCACTATTTCTAGGATGATCCATACCTATTTAAGTATTGTCCAGATCAAATAATTAGGACATGTGTATTAGACCTAGAGCAAAATAGTGTCTAGTGGACATTTTTTTGCATAAAAACTACTGCAAAGATTTTGCAGTGTGATTTGTATTGGCTCTTATTGTTTAAAGACACAAATGTGTTCTATAAATCATGTGAGCAATGCCAAAAGTTAGGAGGAATAACCCATAGGAATATGATGCCTCTCAATTCTATCCTTGTTATTGAGGTTTTTTATTATTGGGGCATTAATTTCATAAGGCCATTTCCACCTTTTTTTTTGCTACATTTGTTACTTATTGGCAATAGAATGTGTATCCAAAGGGATTGAGGCTATTCCTTGTAGAAATAATGACCATCAAATTGTTGTTAAATTTTTTAAAGAAAACATTTTTTTTCTAGATTTGGGCACCTCGAGCCAATATAAGTGATAACGGTACACATGTTTGCAATGAAGCATTTGAAACACTTATGAAAAAGTATAACATGTGACAACCCAAGTTTTTAAAACACTTTTTTATGAATATTTCAAAAGATAGCACCCTTATTTTGTGAAAGATTTAAAAATCAAATAGTGAAAAATGTTTTCTTTGCAATTCATTTTTCAAAGACCCGAATGTGACTTTAATTTTCTTCCTATACATACATATTTGTATATAAAATAGATTTCTATTGAGTCACAATAAAAATGCATTTATTGAAAATAGGATCCATTTAGTGACCCCTTGTAATTATTACATAAAATGTCCAAAGTACATAATCCAAATAAACTAGCTACACATTACAAGATTCTAATAAAAGTAAATACCCTTGATCAGTAGTACGGTTGTTGATATCCTCAAGTCATAATCTTCCACTCCTGCTTATCTGTATTTTAAATATTGTAAACATTGAAGCATTAATGTGTATCTTAGCAAGATATGATTGGTAGAGTATTTAAGAAGCATATGAAAATTAAAAACATGATTTATGATCCACTCATTTTGTAATAACTCCAATATCCATATCTATCAATTTCCATGAAGTAACTCATTTTCCATGAATCATACTTTGTATAATAATTCTATCATGTAACTTCTCATGGGGAATCTTCTATGAAATAAATCATATTTGATTATACCTTATCTGAGTAAAATGGTTAAATTTGTGAATATATTTAATAACATCAATTGTAATATCATACTAGTGGGCTTGGATAACTGCCATATACTCCACTGATACCATAATGAAAAATACATAATGTCATGTCTATATGGGGAGATGGATCGTCACAATGGCTAGCTTTCCCATATTGTCCTACCATACATTTTGCCTCACTATGGGCATGGTATCTATATCATTAATTTCGGAGAGAGGGTGGATAAACCCTCCTAGCATAGTATTCCCAGGCCTATGCCTCTCGAAAACAAAATCCGCAAGTTTCCATGCTTGTATAGAAAAATAATAATCATACTAGTAGGCTATTTGCATGTCTATATAAAATTTGTAGTAATATTATCATCATTATTAATTGGGTACTCATGTACTAAGGATGAAATTTCTCAATCTACATTCATGGATAAAAAGGTAATATAATTCAATATCATGTTTAAATAATAATTGCAGAATTCTAAGCATAAGATTGTCACATGATACATTTTAAACAATTTAAGGAATTTGTAATCATTCTAATTGAATCATTTAAATTCTATAAACTTCATAATAAGATCATGTTTAGAACATACATCTTGCAATTTAAAGGAATGCATTCTTAAGGGCCCACCTACCTTGAATGCAATAATCCTAGAACTTAGAATGATCAACGATCTTGATCATCTTAAAAATCTATGTATCTGTCAAGTCATTTGTGTATATAATGTTATCACACTTTCATATATACATCTTGTTCAGTCTTTGATCATCTTAAAATATGAAGATCTTGATCTATATGGATCTCTTTACTTTAGATACCTTTGATCAATGGTTTAGATCTTCTAATTTCTAGTTTCCGTTGGTCTCACTTTGATCTATAGTCTATTTCATTTTTCAATATTTGATCTACTTTTGATTATCCTTCATCATCATGATCTTACTTTTGATCTTCCTTTATCATAGTCATCTTACTTAAAGGCTTGTTAGATTATTAGATTTTAGCCTTTGATTGTCAATTTATGGTCTAGATTAATCTTGACTAAGTATTTTATAGTCTAAATAATGCACAACCATTCTTACTATTTTGCTAATTGAGTAATGTCTTGATTATCTTTCATAAATCTAGATAGCTCCTCCTTGTTTTCAAATTTGACTATTGTTTACTAATTGGGTTCTGCTCTAAAGTCATTAATACAATCCTCGTGTTATGAGGCATTTAAACCTCAACTAACGTCAATGGAAGGCATGAGAAACTCGCTTGAATTTTAAGACACCCACTATATAATGCTCAAAAGCTATTAGAGTGACAAAAGATCACATCCTTCAAAAGGGTCCTATGAGCTCAATACCTTAAGTCTCTTTCTACTTGATTTTAAATTAATGTTCAAGGATTAGGATCACGACATACAAGGTTGTAGATTAATTCCTAGGTGGGCTAAGGATCTAGTGATGAAATCTAGTCCTTATCTTATAAGGGTTCCTATGAGGCCCTTACTAACATTAATTGCATTCCACCATAAACCTAAAAATATGCAATGAAAATTTACTTTAAATCAGTTAGGTCTTGAGTTTCTGAATATTTTCTAAGTTACTTCCTAATTATTTCATACTATATTAAATCTGACTGTTGATTAAGAATAATTGTTCAATCTATAAATAGATCAAATGTAATTATACTAAGATGTAATACTTTCAATGATCTTATTACATATCTAAAGTTTCTATGTTGATCTAATGGTCAGATCTACTCTTGATCTCTTATATCTATGGTTTTGACTTTAATCAATGGTCCAGATCATGATTCATCACTTGAACAGAAGATCTGACTCGTTGATTTGTTTTGTTTCTTCATTATATCACTTATTCCATCATTTTAGATCATTTGATCATCTTTGATCTAATAAATCTAAGACATCTGCATGGTTTTTAGCTTTTGATCAACCAAAACAGCATTAATTTCTAATTTTTGTTGTTTTATTAGATTCTACTTGTCAATACAATTCTAATGAGTATTTCATACCTAAATTTGGAGTTTTATTTACTTATGTATTGAATTTCTAAGTTTCTAATAAATTTAATGGTTCAGATTTGAATTTGGATTGAAAACGTGTTAAAACGATGTTACTGGGACACACTGGAGTAGAATGCGAGGCATTGTGTAGGTCTGCGACAACTCCTGCATGTGCACACACACACAGGACACACCTGGAGTGTGCATTTCCATCGTGTATACTTCATGTGTCTTGTTTGTAGACACTAGAGGTTAGTGAGATAGTCTTAATCGGACCATCCAATCATCCACCTCCAAATCAACATTTTAGATCATTCCAAAGTTTGTTGTTTTTTAGATTTGGGGGTTTTGGACTCCCACGATTTTATTAGACAGCTCAAATCTTCCACCTGAGTCGTCCTTGAGGTGGTTCCAATGGTTCCACTTGATCTATTTTCACCGGTAGATGGCCAACCAGTGAACTAGATTAGAAGGAGAAAACTAAAATGGAAAGTTGGAACAAAAACAGAAGAAGGGTGGCCTACTTGGAAACACCCAGAGAAGATGGATGGTGATCCCAATGGGTGTAGACATTGTTATGTGCCTACCAATGATTTAGATCACAGAAAAACAAAAAGGAAAGGGGAAATAGGGCTAGCAATGGGGTTGCCAGTGTCAGAGGTAGGGGAGATGCCATAGTGGAAAGGGAAAAGGGGTTGCAAGCAACTAGGCTTGCCAGAGGAAGATGAAAAAGGAAAGAGGGAAAGCCAAACGGGGAAGGGAATCCTAGTCTGTCGGGTTCGAAGAGGGCCTGTCCATGGAAGCGTTGTCTTTGAATTTGTCATCAGGTGGTGTGGTGCATTGACAGATGCGCTGCTAGTTAAGAGAGAGAGAGAGAGAGAGAGAGAGAGAGAGAGAGAGAGAGAGAGAGAGAGAGAGAGAGAGAGAGAGAGAGAGAGAGAGAGAGAGAGAGAGAGAGTTGGGTATTTATAGGCTAAAATTTGATTATTTTATTAATTTTATTAATAATTTATCTTTTTATTCCACTAAAATTATTTTAATGAAGTGGAATTTTCATTATCTCCACTGTCATCTTTGTGCTAGCTGACTCATATCTTACCTAAGTTTTGTGGACCCCACATAAAAGTGAAATTACTATTATATCCTTTAAATTCTAAAAATTAAGAAAAATATGTATTTTTCATTCGAACTCCAATTTCAGCGTGCTTACAATTGTTGGACTTGATTTTTCGAGTACGTTCCAAATATTTATGTTTCAACTCTTGATTCCATTTCTATAAAAATCTGATTTTTAGAATCTAATATTTCAGTCCAATTTTTCAAAACTTTCAATTCATATAATCAATAACTAAAATTTATCTACAAAAATTAGGGTTATTACATTCTTCCCCCTTATAAAAATTTTGTCCTCGAAATTTACTATTCTTACTCCTATACAAACAACTCGGGGTGTATTTTTCTCATTTCATCTTTAGTTTCCCATGTGACCTCCATAACTGAGTGACGTTGCCACAAGATTTTAACTAAAGGAAGTGTATTGGTTCATAATTTCTGTTCTTTTCAATCCAAAATTAGTATTGCATTTTCCTCAAAGGTTAATTTTGGTTTCAATTCATTGACATCTTTTGAAGCACATGTATAGAGTCTGGTATATACTTTTGTAACATGGAGATATGAAATACATTGTGTACTTCAACTAGTTGTGGGGGTAAGGCCAATTTGTAAGCCACTAAACCAATCCTTTCTAATATTTCAAAGGGACCAATAAATCTAAGACTGAGTTTTCCTCTTGTTCTAAATCTCATAATTCCTTTGATTGGTGAGACCTTTAGGAAAACATGATCCCCAACTTCAAACTCTAAGTTTCTGTGCTTTCTATTTGCACAATTCTTTTCACGACTGTGAGCTATTAACAACCTCTTCTTAAGTATTCTAACCTTTTCTACACATTGTTTGACAAGTTCTTACTTCAACAGCCTTCTTTCTCCAACCTCATTCCAACAAGTTGGTGATCGACAAGGTCACTCATTTAATGCTTCATATGGTGTCATACTGATACTTGCATGAAAACTGTTGTTATATGCAAATTCAATCAGTGGAAGATGTTCATCTCAATTTCCTTTCGAATCTAATGCAAATGCTCTTACCATATCTTCTAAGGTTTGAATGGTTCTTTTCGACTGACCATCTGTCTAGGGATGAAATGTTATACTGAATCTAAGTGATGTACCCAATGCTTGTTGTAAACTCTTCCAAAATCTGAAAGTAAATCTTCCATCTCTATTTGAGATGATGGATAATGGAACTCCATGAAAACTTATAATTTCTTTCACATATAGTTTGGCTAAACTGTCAACTGGCTAGTTTTGTTTAATTGGAAGAAAATGTACTAACTTTGTCAATCTGTCTACTATTACCCAAATCATATCATGACCTTCACTTGTTTTAGGAAAACCTACCACAAAGTCCATAGTGATATGGTCCCATTTCCACTAGACTTTTACAAAAACCATTCTTTTTGTACAATTCCTAAGCCATTGTATCCTCCCCTTGAGCCTTTATTACTTAACCTACAAAGGCTGATTTGATGGTGATGTTGGCAAGCAATGCTCTTGACTTTCTACTTAATGCATCAACAACTACGTTTGCCTTCCCAGGATGATATTGGATGGTGAAATCATAGTCTTTGATGTACTTCATCTATCTACATTGTCTCATATTTAGGTTGGCTTGTGTGAAAATATACATGACGCTTTTGTGATCAGTAAAGACATTAAAATTTTCATCATATAGGTAATGTTGCCAAATTTTTAAAGCAAACACTACGACCACAAGTTCTAGGTCGTGTACTGGCTAACTCATTTCGTGTTTCTTTAATTATCATGAAGACTAAGCAATTACTTTCCCATGTTGCATTAGTACACTTCCTAAGCCTTTTCCTGAAGCAATACAATAAATCTCATAACCTCCACTCCCTCACAGAAGAATCAAAATAGGTGCCTTAGTCAACCTCTTTTTCAACTCTTGGAAACTCGTCTCACATTCTATAGACCAAGTAAACTGTACACCCTTTTTGGTCAATGCAGTCAAAGGTAGGGCTATACGAGAAAAACATTCAATTAACCTATAATAGTATCTTGCAAAATCAAGAAAGCTACTAATTTATGTGACTATCTTAAGTGTTTCCCAATTCATCACTACCTCCACTTTTGTTGAGTCTACTACAACACCATCTTTAGAAATTGCATAACCCAAGAAATTGACTTTCTCTAGCTAGAAGTCAAACTTACTCAATTTGGCAAAAAATTTATGGTTTCTAAGAGTGTTTAGGACAATTCATAAGTGTTCTTGGTATTCTTTGATAGTAGCAAAGTAAATCAATATATCATCAATAAAGATAATCACAAATTTATTTAAGAAGGCTTGAAAGATTGATTCATCAAATGCATGAATACTTATGCATTTGTTAGACTAAATGGCATAATTAAAAATTCATAGTGTCCAGACCGAGTCCTGAATGGTATCTTTGATGTATCCTCATCTCTAATTCGCTACTAATGATATCCTTATCTAAGTTCAATTTTGGAAAAGACCTTAGCAGATTGAAGTTGATCAAGGAGATCATGAATGCATAGTAGAGGGTGCTTATTTTTCATAGTAACATTATTCATCATTCTATAATCAATGCATAATTGCATCAATCCATCCCTCTTCTTTACATAGAGGACTAGTGCTCCCCAAGGTGAACTACTTAGTTGGATAAACCCTCTATTTAAGAATTCTTGTAATTAACTCTTCAATTCTTCCAATTTAGTTGGGGCCATCATATAAGGTGCTTTGGAGATTGGAGTTGTGCCTGGTGATAATTCAATTGTAAACTCAATCTCTCTTTGAAGTAGTAACCTTGGAAGTTCATTTGGAAAAACATCTTAAAACTCTCTGACTACTTCTATTTACTCAATCTTGGGTTGTTCAATATTCATAGTAGCCACAGTTTGCCATAAATGCTTGGCAGCCTTTTGAGATGTGTTTGGCCACCTTCATAGTTGAGATGATACATCTGCCTATGTTGTCTTGTCTCCCATGCAAGATAATGACTTGTTCACTAGGTAGACTAAATGTGATTTTGTTTTGCAATAGTCATTACTACCTAGTATTTTACTAACCAATCTATTCCTAAAATGATATCAAAGTCTACCATGTTAAGTAGGATAAGATTACTATCCATTCTTTTCTTAAGTACTTTGATAAGCACTTCCTGAAGGAACTCCCATACAACAACTGACTTATTAATTGGGATTATCACATCTAGTGTAAATCCTAAGTTTTTTAATGGTAAATTTATACTTGACACAAATGCACAGGAAATAAAGGAATGTGTAGATCCTGAGTTAAATAGTACTTTTGCATGACTATCAGAAATGAGTAGTGTACATTCTATCACTACATTAAAAGTTTGTGCTTAACCATCTATGATAGAGAATACTCTCCCTTAATGATGAGGAATATTCTCAAATTTGACTTCTTTCACTACCAATTGTTTAGGGCATGCACTAGCAATCTATCCAAGTTCACCGCAATTATAACATTTAATAGGTCTTTGTTGTTGTTGCCCCTGATTATAACATATATTCCCCATGTGGAATCTTTTACATATAAGATATGGTCTTTGGTTTTGTCTTATTGTATGGTTTCCTTGATATCTTTGTGGTCTATATGCTATCATGGGTCATTTTCCCTTCTTAAAAGGCATTGAATTTTAGCTTCTCATTTCTCCTCATTTCATGTTCTAATTTTTCTTATAATCTTCTTCCAAAAATTCGTCAACTGTTTGTCTATCTATGGCACAAATATCATGTGTGAATATTTTTTGTTCAACAAACTTGTTCTCATATTTTAATACAGAGAGGTTCCCTTTGGCGTAGATTCAAGATTTCTTTTTTCTGCATCAATCATACATGAAGGGGAAAGTATTTAATGTTAAATACTTCCTTGAATTCTTCCCAAGTAATATCTCCTTGATTTGGAAAATAGGGCCTTTTTGCCGATCGCAACCAGAATGCTGCTTCTTGTTTCAATATGTAAGTGGTAATCTTAACTTTCACTTCCTCAGGGGTTTGTAGTACATTGAAAGTTTTCTTTACTTTGAATATCCATTCTTTAGCCTTTTTAGCTTCACCTTTTCCTGTAAAGGCTAGGATCATCTTTTGGAATCTCTCCACGATCTTTTCTATTGTCTTATTTATTCCTTTGGAACTTCCTGCTCCTCCACTTGGTATAGGTGAAAAGTGATCTTGTACCATTGTTGGAGTGTCCTATTTATGCACTAGTGTAGTAGGCCTTGCTTCAGTTTGAGCTTGAGCTGGAGTATTTTGTACTATTACAGGCTGTAATGGTACTTGAATGTGTTGTATATGGGAAGAATACCCTGTAGCACTCCTGTTACTATTTCTTCTACTTGATTCCCTTGTGTGGAATTCTCTATATTGGAATCAATAGTTCTTTTAGCCACCATCCTAGTTGTTCTCTTAGGTGGCATCTGCTCATAAACCAAAATTTCTATGTGAGTTAACTACTTAAGTTATTTCTATCCTATCCTAAATTTGGATTGTTAACTCCTAATGTTGGACATATGGGGCTGATAGTTACTGGATGAACCATTCTGATACCAATTGTGACAACCGGGGCTTTTAAAACACATTTTTATGAATATTTCAAAAGATAGGGCCCTTATTTTATGAAAGATTTAAAAATTAAACAGCAAAAAAATATTCTTTGCAATTCCTTTTTTAAAACCCGAATTTCACTTTAATTCTCCTACTATACATACATACATATTTGCATGTAAAATAGATTTCTGCTAAGTCACAATAAAAATAAGTTTCTTGAAAATAGGATCCACCTAGTGGTTCACATACACAACCCTCTGTAATTATCACATGAAATGTTTAGAGTACACAATCCAAATAAACTAGCTACACATTACAAGATTCTAATAAAATTAAATACCCTTGATCAGTAGTATGATTGTTGATATCCTTAAGTTGTAATCTTCCAATATTGTAAACATTCAAACATTTATAATATCTCAGCAAGCTATACTTAGTAGGGGATTTAAGAAGCATATGGAAATTTAAAACATGATTTATGATCCAATAATTCTGTAATAATTCCAATATCCATATGTACCAATTTCCATGAATCATACTTTGTATAGTAATGCTATCATGTAACTTCTCATGTGGAATCTTCCATGAAACAAATCATATTTAATTATACCTTAGTTGAGTAAAATAGTTAAATTTGTGAATATAGTTAATAACATCAATTGTAATATCATAATATCAACATCCAGACTATACTGGGTTCAATATCCACACCCCTCACAATATGGGGTCCATAATCATCTAGGCTTTGTTGGGAAATATTCCTTCATGTAAATATTAGTAATGAGCTCATACTATACATCTCATCATGCCATCTCATATGCACCATAGTGCAAAATACATAAAGGGCTACTATGCTGCAATCTGATCCATACTAGCGCGCTTGGGTAACTATCATATACTCCACTGATACCATGGTTGAAAATGCACAACGTCAAGTCTTTATGGGGAGACAGACCATCACAGTGGCTAGCCTTCCCATAATTGCCCCACTACACATTTTGCCTCGCTGTGGGCATGGTATTCATATAATTAATTTTACAAAGCAAGTGGCCAAACCCTCACAACCCTCTTAGCATAGTATCCCTATGCCTTTGCCTGCCAAAAACAAAATCCACAAGCCTTCATGCAAGTAAGGAAAATAATAATCATACTAGCAAGCTATTTCCCTGTCCATATAAAACTTGTCGTAATATCATCATCCTTATTAATTGGGTACTTGTGTACTAAGGATGAAATTTCTCAATCTACATTCATGGATAAACATATAATATAATTCGAGATCATGCTTAAATAATAATTGCAAAATTCTGAGCATAAGATCATCACATGATACATTTTAAACAATTTAAGGCATTTATAATCGTTCCAATTGAATCATTTAAATTCTATAAACTTCATAATAAGATCATGTTTAGAACATAGATCTTGCAATTTAAAGGAATGCATTCTTAATGGTCCACCTACTTTGAATGCGATAATCCTAGTACTTAGAATGATCAATGATCTTGATTGACATATAAATCTGTGTATCTATCAAGTTATATGTGTATATAATGTTATCACACTTTCATATACACATCTTGTTTGGTCTTTGATCATCCTCAAATATGATGATCTTGATCTATATGGATCTCTTTACTTTGGATACCTTCGATCAATGGTTTATATCTTCTAATTTCTAGTTTACATTGATCTGAGTTTGATCTATAATTTGTTTCATTTTTCAATGTTTGATCTATTAATCTTAAATCTACTTTTGATTATCATGATCTTACTTTTGATCCTACTTTATCATAGTCATCTTACTTAAAGGCTTGTCAAATTATTAGATTCTAGCCTTTGATTGTCAATTTATGGTCTAGATTAATCTTGACTATATATTTTATAGTCTAAATGATGCATAACCAATCTTAGTATTTTGCTAATTAAGTAATGTCTTGATTATCTTTCCTAAGTCTAGACAGCTCTTCCTTGTTTTTAAATTTTACTACTGCTTACTAGTTGGGTTCTGCTCTAAAGTCGTTAATACAATTCTCACGTTATGAGGCATTTAAACCTCAACTAACGTCAATGGAAGGTATAAGAAAATCACTTGGATTTTAAGACACCCACTATAAAATGCTCAGAAGCCACTGGAGTAACAAAAGATCGCGTCCTTCAAAAGGGTCCTATGAGTTCGATACCCTAAGTCTCTTTCTACTTGATTTTAAATTAATGTTCAAGGATTGGGATCACAACATACAAGGTTGTAGATTGATTCCTAGGTGGGGCAAGGATCTAATTATAAAATCCAATCCTTATCTTGTAAGGGTTCCTGTGGGGCCCTTATTAACATTAATTCCATTCCATCATAAACCTATAAATATGCAATGCAAATTTACTTTAAATTAGTCAGATTTTGAGTTTTTGACTATTTTCTAAATTACTTCCCAATTGTTTCATGCTATGCTAAATCTAGTCGTTGATTAAGTCTAATTGTTCAATCTATAAATAGGTCGGATGTAATTGTACTAAGATGTAACACTTCCAATGATCTTATTATATTTTTAAAGTTTTTGTGTTGATGTAACGATCATATCTAATCTTATTCTCTTAAATCTATGGTTTGGATTTCAATCAATTATCAAGATCATGATGCATCACTTTAATGGAAAATTTGACCAGTTGATTTGTTTTGTCTCATCACTATTCACTTATTCCATCAATTTAGATCATCAAATCATCTTTGACCTCGTTAATCTAAGACATTTGTATGGTTTTTTTCTTTTGATCAACTTAAATAGTCTTAAATTTCTAATTTTTATCATTTCATTAGATTCTACTTGTCAATACAATTCCAATGGATGTTTCAAATATAAATTTGGAGTTTTATTGACTTATGAATTGAATTTTCTAAGTTTTTGATAAATTTAACTATTCAGAATTAGATATGGATAAAAAATGCGTCAAAGTGATGCTACCGGGATGCACTAGAGTAGAACAATCATTCTAAAATGCTTCGGTGCATCCTAGACTCCTGAACACACCAGCGGTCATCACGGTACCTTGAACGTAGAGGTGTTCCAGTCAGGCCATGGTAGCTCACACAATGCGCACACAAATGGGGATGCACTTGGAGGGTGAGTTTTTGTTTGCATCTACTTCATGCATCTTGGTTGCAGACACTGGGGTTCGGTGAGACAATTCAATTTGGATCGTCCAATCATCCACCCCTAGATCAACATTTTAGATCACTCCTAAGTTTATTGCTTTTCCAGATCTAGGGGTTTGGGTTCTCATGACTTCATTAGATGGCTCAGATCTTCCATCTGAGTCGTCCTTGAGGTGGTTCCTAGATGGTTCCATGCAACCTGTTTTCACTGGAAGATGGCCCGCTGGTGAACCAGATTAGACGAGGAAAACTAAAATGGAAAGCTTGAACAGAAAGGGAAGAAGGGTGGCCTACCTGGAAATGCCTAGAGGAGAAGGACGGTGATCCCAGTGGGTGCAGACACTATTCTGCTCCTACTGGTGATTTAGGTCACTAGAAAATGGAAAGGAAAGAGGAAATAGGGTTGGGGATGGTGGTAGGGGAGATGCCGAAGGGAAAAGGGGTTGCCAGCAACATGGGTTACCATAGGAAGAGGAAAAAGGAAAGAGGGAAAGTTGGATGTAGAAGGGAAGCCTGGTCTGTTGGCTTTGAAGAGGGTGCATCCATGGATGCGCTGCCTTTGAATCTGTCATTGGGTGGTATGGCATGTCGATAACGTGCTGCTAGTTAAGAGAGAGGAGAGAGAAAAAGGGGGAAAAAAAAAAGCAAGAAAAGAAGGGAAATAGGGAGGAGGAGAAAGGGAGAGCTGGGGGAAAGAGAGTAGAGTTTTCTTGTAAATTTTTGTGAGAATTTTTTGGGTATTTATAGGCTAAATTTTGATTATTTCATTAATTTTTAAATAATTTATCTTTTTATTCCACTAAAATTATTTTAATGAAAGTTGAATTTTCATTATCTCCACTCTCATTTTTGTGCTAGTTGACTCATACCTTCCCTAACTGTTGTGGGCCCAACACAGAGTGAAATTACCATTTTATCCTTTAAATTTTAAAAATTAAGAAAAATATGGATTTTTCATTTGAACTCTGATTTCATTGTGGTTATAGTTGTTGGACTTGATTTTTCAAGTACATTCCAAATATCTATGTTTTAACTCCTGATTCTATTTATATAAAAAGTTAATTTCTTGAAATCTAATATTTCAATTCTATTTTTCAAAATTTTCAATTCATATAATCAATAACTAAAATTTATTTACAAAAATTAAGGTTATTACATAACAACACCCCTAAAGTTGTAACACAATATCACCCACAAGTAATTGGACAAGTTGAAGTATCTTATCAAGCTATAAAACAAATTCTTCAAATGACTATTAATCCTAATTGTATGGATTGGTCTCTTAAATTGACCAATGGGCTTTGAGCTTACAACATTGCACACTTGACCTCGATTGGTATGTCTCTATAGCATATTGCATACAGTAAGGCTTGTCATTTACCATTGGAATTGGGACATAGAGCTTATTGGGCAATAAAAACTTTTAATTTCAACATAGATAAAGCAAGCTCACATAGAAAACTCTAACTTAATGGGTTGGAAGAGATGAGACAAGAAGCATATGAGAGTAATAGGATAAACAAAGAAAAGATGAAAGTTTTTTATCATAAGAATATCTTGAGAAAATCCTTTACTCCATCCTAAAAAGTTCTTCTTTATAATTCTAGGCTTTACCTTTTTTGAGGTAAACTTAGATCTTGTTGGAACGGTCCATATATAGTTAAAGAAGTTTTTCTATATGGGACCATCGCAATTGAGGATGTTAGGACAGCTATATTTTTAAAGTGAATGGTCAAATTTTTAAAGTCTTTCCTCAAATATTAGAATCCAGAAGTTGAGTCCACAACTCTAAAAGATCTACTTTATCAGGATTGAGTGGATCTGATCCCTTTGTATCAATTTTGTATTTTAGAATTAGTTGTTTTCTGCATCACTTGTATTCATTTTCTGTCATATATATCAACATTGGAAGAACGCTTCTTTTAGGTTAAGGGGTGTAGAATTCTAGCAGTTTCTATTTTTTTCAGATGATTTCAAAAAAAATTTAAAGTTTTTTGGTCAACTCCTACACTGTGAGAATTGGATTTTTTTGAAGTATAGTCCAAATAACATTAGCTTATTAATGGAGTTGCAGATAATTAATTCATTATTTTACTCATTTTCTAAAGTATTCCATGAAAGCTAAGTCTCAAATCTCATTTACGCATGCAGTTGCTTATATATTGTCTAGATCGATAAGTAGTTATAATTTAGAGATCTTAAAGGAATTCAATGAAAACCTATAACGTAAGTGAGTTTTAGAGCCATTTATTCCTTTTGAGAGGTTGTAAAAGTACTTAAATATTTCTTCAACATGTTTAATATAATTTTGACTTCACCAACTCTTAAATTTGATTAATTTCATGAATTATTAGAATATTAACTTTAAAATTCTAGAAGTTCATTCAATCTAATAGGTTATATGAAACCTAAAAAATAATCTAGGTCATCCTTATTATTAACCTAGAAACATAAAGCCTACCCAATAGTATTTTCACCACTAATTAACTAAATTGAGTCTTTTATATAAGCATTTTATTTTCAAACCCAAATTAACCTTTACCCACAGTAACCAAGTATAAATTATCCACTCCCCATTCTTCTTAATAGATTAGAGAGGATTGAAGAAATATTTTTGGGTTACAATATCAAACAAAAGTGAATATGAAGAAAAATTCTTCAAAAGTGTTGAAAAAAGAGGAAATCTAAAGAAATAAAATCAAACGAAGAACCTAGAAAAATGAAGAAACATTTACTTTGGTACTTAGTAAAGAAGAATTGTCAAATGTTAATAGAAAACCTATATTTATTTCTAAAGAATCTTGAATACCCTTTCTTTTCATAATCCTGTCGTGAGCCTACATTTTGTCCCAGTTGAAGACCTATTAATTCTAAGAAGAATATAATCTTAAGGATGATATGAATGGATAAGATTTGAGGAGTAATATGTCTAGGTATTCAAAGATCATAACATCCTTTCTAAAGGAATCAAAATTAAATTTTTTAGTAACTCTAGTTCCTTCACAAGTATATGTGAGATAAATTTACTTTTATTGATTCTAAAAATTTTCTTTTATTAACTCAAGACAGATATAATTTGAACCTTTTTTCTGAGAGTTTAATTTCTGAGTGTATGTCATAAGTGAGAATTGAGGTCAAACATATTTCAGATAAGTTCAAAGGTTATAATTTACTTAAAGATAAAGATTAGTGTATATGTAGAATGTACACACACACACACACACACACACACACACACACACACACACACACACACACACACACACACACACACACACACACACACTCACACACACTGAGATTTGAGCTCAATTGGATTGTATTTAGCATATTAGAAGGGTTTTAATTTTTTTTATCCAATTTTATTAGTATGCTGAAGTTGATAGATTTATTGAAGAAAATTCTCTGAGAAAAAGTGGGAGTTGACTAGAAAATAATTTTTAAAATTTTAAAATTGGTTTTTAGCATGTTTTGATAGAGATTAGCAAAACGCAGGTTGGGGGTGTGTTGAGCATTCAATTTTAACTAACTTTTCCTTAATTTAGAATTTAATTAGATCATCTAATCCATCATTTTTGAAATTTTAGATTAAATATGCATTTTAGTTTCAATTGATTATCCAACCATTGATTTATAAAGTTTAACAACCAGATGATTGGAGCTAATCAGATAATTGAAACATGATTAAGATTATTTTAAATGAGTGTTATATGTTGCAGATCAATCAAAAAAGAATTGGACAACTCAGATCAAATAAATGGATCACATTGTGTAAGATGCAATCCAGAAGGAAACAAAAAGGAGATTAAAAAACAATTTCTAAATTTGGATAAGGCACAAAGAAGTTGATTTGGAATCAACAACAACCATTATGGGAAAAAAAAAATCTATTTAAAGAGAAGAATAATAAGGAGATAGATCACTTTAGAGATTGATAATTGAATTTCACCAAAGGAGAAAGGAAAAGAATTATCAAAATTTTGGAAGATCTGCATAATGTCGTCGTTGAATCATTAGTCAGAGACTTGAGGGATGAGTTGATGAAGGTTGATTGACTCAAATGTGGTTGGAATTGAAGAATCGTATTACAATCAAGCTAGGGAAGTGGATTTCACTTGATATTTTGTTCAATTTTCTATCTTTTGAACTTGGAATTATGTACTTTTCATTAGTCTAATATATATGAGTTTATATTTCATTGTTTTTAAATTTTTGTTATTTTTATTAATTTGTGGCAATTTAAATTATATTTAGACTCCATCTTTTTAAGTCGAGTCCTGTCGAATCAACCTGTACTTACACTAACTATACTACAATAGCCCGTGCACTTGTGAAAAACAATCAACATCATCCAAGTAAGAGACTCCTCCTTTTGCTACTACGTTAGGAGGCCATTTCTTTTGAATGTTGATATTATTACATAAATACACACACCTATATGAATGAGACTAACTCTTGCACCACACTCATAGTCCCACCAATGAATTTATGAAAAATAGTTAGGAACTACACACATAATTCTTTAAATTCTCCCACATAGGCAAATCTGGTTAGAAATTATCTTTTTTTCAAAAATTATGAGTCTCCTCACTGATAAAATGTAACTATTACTTGCAATCTTTGTCCCATGATTTTCAAACATTTTCCTAGAAAATGATTCCAAAAATCTAAAATTTTGTCCCACAATTTTCACACACCCATCTTTGCTCTTTTACCTGTTATTCCTTTTATCTGTTTATATGTATTTATTTTTTTTAGAAATTAGATAGTGAGAGACTTGAACCCGCTTCCCTTGGCAACTAATTAACAACAGGGCACGTGTTCCAGCATAGCGGAGAGGAATTAGAGTGTCCTTGGCGGACATTTTGACCAAGGGTGTATCTTTCCATTGATGAACGACCAAGTGTGCCTTTGAACACGATAGAAAATATGTATATAGATAGTAAGCCAATCTTCTTCAATTGCAAGGAGATGGACTTGGCTTTTCATTCGCTGGAAGCTCATGTGCTTATTCATCCATTATGCAATTTCACCTCGTCAATTTGCCTTGGGTTCCTTGTTTTGATTCTGTCCTCCTTTTTAATATTAAAACCAAACGCAACGCATGTGGACGCCTTTTAACTTATTATGGTGCCTCCTCTGCATCTCTTCTATCCTTACCCATTTCTTTACGTAGAATACAATGTATTTCATGAATAAGATAAACGGAAAACAACAATTCCAGTCGGTCGGAGCTGCATCACCATCTTCCCATTCCAAACTATCATAGCTTACCTTAACCTCACTCGAAACTGTATGGTTTCTGCTCCACCTTTTAGTTTTTTTTTTATATTTTATGCTGACGCTCCTTTGAGCTTGAGTTTTGGTTGGTGTAATGATCCATAACAGACAGTAACAAGCTGAGAGAATGTAAAGACAACCTCAGAGTTGTTCTTATGGTTTTGTGTGGGTTACTAAGAAGAGCTAACCCATTTTTTTCTATACATAATCTCCAACTAATTGAAACTTCTTTTCCTACATTTTGATGTCCCTAACTTGAAATTAGAAAAATGCTTTCTAGAAGTGCACTTGCTTTCTCGAATAATAAGTACGCTTTTTTATGTACACTTGTTTCACATTGGCATGATTCAATCCCTTAATCTAAAAAGATTATGATAAGTCCATCCCATCAACACAAATTTCATTTTTATTGGATATTCCTAGACCCTTTATCCAAATTTTGTCAAGAAAATGTGAACCATTAGTTTTTCAATGAATTATAGTGTGCCTATAAAATATCTATGTAGTTCACCTATTAATAATATGCAAGATTATTGGTATGAATCTATGCATGGATCTCTCCGTGAGGGCCCAAAATGCATACTTCTTCATTGATCAAGAAAGTGTGTTGTTTGATAGTTAGACTCTTGGAGGTGTCTAAAATATTTGAAAATTTCTAATATTTTGAGGGATTCCATAATGAACCAAATGAGCTGATTATTTTGCTCACAAGGAATGCTGGTATAGAGCATGACAACACCCCAAGAACGTGCAACTCTTGCATCTTTTATAGTGGAACCCATTATATCTGTTGATCCATACCGTTCATCATCTTCCCTTCGAGGTCGACTTGGTGTGAAAGCCATGTCAAAAGGATACATCTAGAATCCATGAAATTTTGGTTTTATGTTGCGAGACATGGAAGGGCTGCAGCCTTTTATGAGCAGCAGTTTACTTTCAACAAAAGAAAACGACAATTTTTTGGATGTTACCTTCCCCTTTTGCATGACTTTTGCACTAGTAGGTATCCAAGATCAGACGAGTCCGATGAATGCTATGGATCAATGATATCGTAAGACCTAATATACAAATTAAAGTGGAGGAGTTGCCCTCTCTGAGGTTTTGTTGTGCTCGATACCAGAATTCCTCTTTGGTTCTTTTCTTTCAAATATTAGATGCTTAAATGGTGTATTTAATGGACGAAAAAGTCCATTATTTTCTAAGTAATGCATTGTTGCGTAGAACTTAAGAAATTGTATATCTATAAGGACCTACACTCACAGAATGGAAGGTACTGATTTTGGTCCAATAACCAGAGCAAGTAGAGATATTGAACCCTTGGACCACCTTCGAGGACTATCTTAAAATCTTAAAATCTTTCTATTTTTCCTTACATGTATAGACCCTCAATGCCATGCACCCAAAATGATAAAACAGCTAATGCATGCTCCAAAAGAGCTTTAGGAAAAACGGAACTGACCAGAGGACATTAAGAGTCATCCATCAATCACTCTCCAAGTAACCAAAAAAAATAATAATGGAAAATTATATCTTCTGCGGACAATATCCATATTCAATTACAAATTTAAATAAAATTATGGAATTGCTATTCCATCGTTCCGAAAATAACTATTGCCTGCATAGGCCCCAAACTCATCCCTCATACCTAACTCAAAACAGCCAGCGTAACAAAACTAGTCTCTAAATCAAACACAACAATCTTCAAAATTTTGAAAAAAAAGATATACACACAAGAACATCAACAACTCCACACACTCACCCCCCATTTTCTCCCTCAAAGGCAAAAGTGTCACTTTAGCGTGCCTTCTTATGCAGTCATGGATGCATGCCAAGCATACTTTTGTTTTCAAGTGCAAAGAGGAAGCAGACTGATTAGTGTAAATAATAGACTGCAGAATTAATTGAAAGCTATAAAAAACTATTCTGCTGTGTTGTTTGGAGGTCTATACCACCCTCCCACAACAACTTTAGAATAAAGAGTCACAGAAAGAGTACACGATCTAGAGAAGAGGAAGGTGTATGACAAAACTATTTTGTTAGATCTAAGTCATTCATCGTGTTAAGAATGACATAGGTAGGTTAGACATTAAATTTCAAATGCATTGGGTGTCTTTAACCTATATCTACAGTTATGTCTATTTTTATTAATTTTTGCAAAGCCCTAAAACAATTAGTTAAGATCATCCAAATGCATTCTTCTCATGGGTTACCTATGTGGGGTATTTTGAACATGATGTAAGGCTTAGATTTAGAAAAATGATTTACCATGTATAGAAAAGGGAACATATACTCTTACAAGGGACTCTAAAATAAAATAGAACTAGGTTGATTTGAAATTCATTTATTTAATGCGAGGTATAAATATTTTCTGAATGCCTGCATTGAAGTTGATACTCTAGGATAACTTGAGAACTCTAGCATATTATGAATTTCATGATTAATTCATCAACTTCGTGTGTATCATTTATGAATGTTGCTATAAATCCAAAATAAAAAAAAGCTTGAATTCCCATCTAAGCCATCCTATTTTCCCCTTGTGCATGCCACGATCAATTTATCATGCATGTACATGGGATGGCAGTGTGGAGGGTCCCGTCACGTTCTAGTATTAGAGTATATGCCCAAGAGAGTACCATGTGACCACCTCTACGCCTGCTCCCCGATAAGTAAATAACTAAAAAATAACAAGTAAAAAAAAGAAGAATATTCCTGAAATTGACGTGTCTAAACGGGCCTATGGATCAGTGATGTCTGGGATCGCGAGGACAATCATATGAATGAATATGAATATCGCCCATATGACCTGCCGGAACTCAATGCGTATGTTAGCATTAGCAATCCCCCCACGGGAATTTCCGTGCAAACGGATATAATTAACCCAATTTTCTAATATTTGAGCAGATTTCGACGGCAAAGGAAATCGAGATTATAACGGAAAACGATGTACACCCGGTAAACCTTCCCCGAAATGTACCGGTTTATATCTTTCTATTTCTATTTCGGGGAAATTTAAAAACAAGTAGAGGAAAAAATGTACGCTTTTGCTGAAAACCACGGAAATGGAATTGCGTGAAAGTCCCATTGCTCAGGTACGGACATATAGCTCCTTCTCCAAAGGTTCACGTAACAGGCTAACAAACTGGAATGGAAGTGACAGAGAAGCTACTACCGCCAAGAAGTACACCTGATTTTGGTGTATAGTCAACTTGCCAAGAAGTTACTACTGCCAAGAAGTACACCTGATTTTGGTGTATAGTCAACTTGTTTTGGCTCGTGGGGCTCACTTGCCTGTAAAGATTCAAATTGTTTGATCAACCGCAGTGGGACTAGAAGGGCCAGACTGGTGCTTAGGTTACGGTGGAAATGCTCGTGGGGATCCAGACTCCCTGCCTTGTATGTATATTTATGCTATGACATAAGCATGCACCAAAATTTGAAGACATTTGAATAGGAGAAATGATGGTACGATGCACGCCAACAACAAGGCTACAGCACCTCTACTTTCCATAGTGGGCCTTACGTACCTTTGATCTAAGCCGTTCAATGATGGAACTGACTTTAGATATCATGTGGCTAAAAAATTAACTGAAAGCAAATTATTGCTTCTGGAGAGCTTTGGACTGTTCGTATCTAGCAAGATAAAAGAATTATTTTTTGGATGCAACTGATTTTTTTTTTAAAAGAATTTTGGACCATGAGATATTCAAAGTCGTATGAACGGCTTAGATCAATAGTACGTAAAGCCTACCAAGAAAAATTGGAGGTGCTATGTGACGCATCATGTCATTAGTTCACGTTGAATGTTACTATGCAAGCCTCTGATTTTCGGCGGAAAATCAAAATGCAGAGTTATGAACCATCTAGAAAAGAATACTTATGAACAGTCCGATAGTCAGAGGATTTTTATGTAAGAATCATCAGAAAAATTAACTCCACTAAATAGATGATCTGGATCGTTGAATACGTGGGCTCCACTTGTACTTTTGCCTGCTCGACATCTGGTAATCCAAATTCGAATGTAGAAAAAGAGATGATTTACACGCAACCTGGGTATATTGTATTTTTAAATCGGTCAAAGCGGAGAAGTTTCCGGTGTCTTTTCATTTTTCGGTTTTCTTTTTAAAGAAAGATCAAACAGGGAGCAAGGACTAAGCTCTCTTTCTGCTTGAAGTGTCTGCTCTAATGGAATTAACTTTCCGGAAAATAATAATTATTATGCCTGCATTTCCAGAGAACATAAATTGAGGAGAAATAAGAAATTAAAAGAAAAAAAAATCCTAAATTGCAAAATTTGGTAGCATAGATTGCCGAATTCGGCAGAATTAAAAGCAACATAAACCAGAGAATATTAGCGTACTAACACTAACACTAACACTCCATCTCCCCATTCATTTTCTTGCAGTTTGCAGAAAAACTAAGTAAAAGAAGTTAGGGAAATTGAAAACTTCCACAACTAAGGTCCATGAGTTCTAAATTCTGCTACTACCCTCAAACTAATTCCCTCTCCTTTTTACCATCACTAATCAGATTAGCTGCCGGAAATCCGGCCCGGTGTGGTGGATTAAGTAATCGTCTCCGGCGGAGACGATGTCATAAAATGCATTTGGATGTAGAAGATTTTGCTTTTGATTCTGCGACGGCTGAGACCGCTGCATTTCTTTCTGGCGTCGGAGCTCCAGAACTTTCCGGTGAGAATTTGAATGTTTCGTGAGGACGAATGTCGGGCTTGCCGCGGGCCGGTATTCCGGAACAAGCCGGCCGGACTTGTAACGGACGCCGCAAGCATTACACAGAGTTTTTGGTCCCATTGGCCCCGTCCGCCATTGCGGAGTCTTATCCGTCGCGCAATGCAGGCATTTCCGACCGTCGCTGTCGGAAATATCCCTTTTCTTTGGAGTGGCCAGTTTCCAGTCCTTTTTACAGGAATTCGAGATAACGTCGGATTCCGACGACGATGTCGTTGGCGATAAGACGAGGAGGCGAGACGACCAGTTGCAGGGAGCGGCGCGTGAGCGCTTGCTCCGTGCCTTGGCTGGAACTGACATTTCTGGCCGGAAAATTGGATTGCTTCGGCTGGGATTGTTGCCGGAGAATTCTCTGGTTTTCGATGCCTCGTCGGTGCGAGCTTTCATTCCCGAAATCAGCTGCAATTTCTGCAAATCCTCGCTTGAGAAAGATTCTTCCACGAAATTCGAAAGCCATTCCAGCTCCGCTAAATCATCGTACTGAGAGAAACAAAAACAAAGGCAATTAAAATCAGCAATTTTTTGGCAGATTATTTCCACATTTTCATCAAATTCAATAGAACATTCAGTTTCATCCGATTTCATTTTTCTTTCTCTCAATTTTCCACCTTTAATTCGCGGAAACGCAACGCATTTCAGTTTTGAATTAAAACGTGCATTACCTGAAAATTCTCGAAATTATATTTCAACAAAAAGGAAAAAATAATTAACACGATAATCTGCATTTCAAAAAGCGAAGAATTTGTGGCCATGAGCAGGAAATTACCGGTACGCAAAGGTCGCCGGAGAGACTACCCTCAGTGAAATTCCGGCAACTTAAATCGCCAGACAAATGAGGATCACTTCCAGAGAAGGAAGAGTTGCAACTGTCAACAACCGTAACAGAGGAAGAATCCGTGGAATTTTCAGCGGTCGCGTCAATAGTAGCATCGCCGATAACGGCATCCTCGTTAGAGAAATCAAGGAGGTCTTCAATGATGAAATGATCGGATTTGGTTTCCGTATATCTCTTTTCCGGCGTGAATTGAGGGCTTTTTGCACGGCAAAGTCCGCCGTGGAAGAGTTCCGGTGCCTCCATTTGTTGTTGTTTTAGAGCAAAGCGAGGGTTGATTTCCGTTGTCTGTGTTTCGTACAACGAGGGAGAGATGGAGAAGGAGAGGTTTGATTCTGTGGGAGAAAGGGAGAGAGAGAGTGTAGGGGGGTGGGATTATTTGCGTTTGAAGGTGAGAGGCGGACAACTAAAATGAAGGAGTTTTACGAGTAAAAAAAAGGGCACTTGGGTAAAATTATTAAAAGCCAAAACAGCATCTTTACCTGCCCGGAAGAAGAGAAACGAATTGAACCATGTGGGGGGCACTTTCTCTTGCCCTTCCTTTCCCCCAACAACCACCAAAATGCCCTTCCCTTGCACACTTTACTCTCTTTTCATCATTCTTGTAAATGACGAAACTACCCGTGATTTATTTTGAAAAACCCTTTGCTGTGGGGGAACTTCCAATTCAAATTCAGAATCGAAGGAAAAAGACATGAACCGCCATTCTTTTTATACTTTAGAATAGGGTTCAAAAGGTGGGGTTGATATCATTATTTTCTTTTTAAGGAAGTTTAGATTTGCTAATCAATGAATAATCTGAATCATTAGAGCTACGCTTAACTTTTGTAGTAGCTGTAAAAAATTTTGTTTTTCATCAAAGTCGTTTTACGTTGTTGTCATACAACATATGGGTGACATTTTCACTTGGAAAATTTGAGTTATTCATTTTGGACTGGCACCATAATGTAAACTATTTATCTCGCACAATGTTTTATATTGGTCAGTCATACAAGTTTTCTGTTGTTTAAGGATCAAAATTGCTTAATCAAACACGTCCATCACGTAAGAATCATACGATGGTACCTAATTTGTTTGGCAAGTTAATAGCGAGGGTAATTTTGTCAATTTGAAGTGCATCCTTGGAAAATTTTGAAGTACAATGCTTGGAAGCAAAGAAGGGCATAAAAGTAATCTTAGGTGAGAGGTTAATTAAAGAATGAGGGGATAATTAAGGAGGCGATTAATTAAAATTAGGAGGAAATTAAGTGTTCAATTCAACTCCTTAGGAATCGATCCAGCAGGTTTTGTCGCTGAGACTCAGTGCATTAGTGTCCAAGTTTACAGCCGGATTCTCCTGCTTCTTTTTTCCTCGGGAATTGCGTTTTTTTTTTTCTTTCTTTCTTTCTTTCTTTTGTATTTTCTGCTTCTCCTTCCTACTCCCATCTTATCACCTTTATTAAATCTCCCGAGCCACGTTTAAGCACGACGTTTACAGCTCAGGTCGATTGCCTTCAACAGGTGAGATCTTGCCACGTATAATTCTGCAGAATGCAGTGTCAGTTCGGTTCTCCGTTTTTACCGCGAGACGAAACTGACACGTAGGGTTGATACACATCATTTACAACCCTTCTCCCTGCAACGTCAGAAATATCGGGCCGAGTCAGCAGGAGAGAACGAGTCTGCCGTTGGATTGCGCGATTGATGTACTAAGTTATGTGGGCCCGCATCGAGGCACTCGGACTTGAGGGGAAGGGACGCTGAAGAATGGGATTTTTGGTTTTTTACTTTGATGGATGATTTTTTTCACTTTATGCTTGGATTTAAAGGAAAGACTGCAAAAGGTTGGAGCACCCTATTGTTGCTTGGCGTGGAGGTTTAATTTCACCCAGTTTTCACCTTTTCATGATTTTTTTAGTCATTTTTATATTTCTTTTGGAAAATTCTTTGTGGGGCCCAATAAGCACGTGATGGAGGTGGAGGAAGGTGTCAGCGACCATGTGAGAGTGCTTCGCTCGTGTCGAAATCAATGCTCCGCGTCGATGTGCCATTGGAACTCACTTTTTCTAGGTTGCTTCCTCGGCACGTGCTCTCGGCATCCATACCCGTAGGCATGCACCCGGCCGCACGTGCACGCAATGAGTTCGTGGACGAGAGTCACACGTGCCTTCAAACCCTTCATTCTCCAAAAATCTCATTGATGCATGATCCCAGGCCTTATAATCACAAAATAGACTGTGATGCTTTTGACCGTTTAGATCGCAACTAAAGAAATACTGGATATAATCAATTAATGAATGCAAGTTTTGGAGCATAGTTAACCTAAGTCAAGAACAACGCTGTGAATGATTCAGATTTTTATAAATCTGAGCCCAGTTAGAGTTATAGTCAGCTAGTGAATCAAAAAATAGGGGCATTATATCACTTCACTAATAATTTAATAAGATTGTTAGTTAATCGATTCTTAATAGAGGAATGCTTCATTAAGGATCAATCCCCTGGTAAGTTATCCATTAGCACCTTACTTTTGCATCATGTTCCCCTATTGATCTGGGCTGTTTATATAATTTCTCTGATATTGGATATCTCGTAGCCCAAAATACATGTTAATTGGATAATTGTGGGGTTGGAAGGGACAAGTAACAATCCATATTGAACAACTAAAACATGGACAAGGGGCAGTTAGAAACTAATGTGTAAGTTAAGCAAGCTGGGTTTTTATGGTATAACCATGCATAACTTATGAGACCCTCGAAGTTCCAGTATCAATGCGTTAGAAGGGCCTTAATTCAGTTTACAAACTATCAATAAATGACAATCCTATATATTCAACCACCGAAACACACAATTTCTTAAATGCTGAAATGGTGCTATAAATGTGAAAGTAACATTCGACCTGAATATGCTTGAGCGGTAGAACTTTGGGGCAGGGGTATGTTGGTCATCTTATGTAAAATCTGTAGTGCATGTTTTAAAATTTCACGTTTGCTTAATGATTTTCTCCTACACTTGAAGTCTTAGCATGTGACTTCCCGGGAGCGGCAAGGAAAATAAAGTCATTTTACTTTATTACGAGGGTAGAGTGATTTTCCTGTGACCTTGAGGTCACCGATTCAAGGTGTGGAAACAGCTCTTGCAAAATATAAGGTAATACTGTATACTATTAACTTTTATGATCCGCCTCTTCCCGGAACCCTACATATGCTAGAACTTCATGCACAGGACTACTACTTTGACTTCATTGTGAGGGTGCTCCAGGGAACTGCAGCTCTATTTTGATTGGCATGTTAGCGGTCAAGACAATCTGATGGACGGGTGTGATCTACAAAAGGATGGAACCCACCACGTAAATATAGGAAATGCTTCCGTACTAATAATTCTTCCTGTTTAAATGGCATTTGGGAACTGTACCTGGTTTTAAGTCCGATGGCTCATCGTTTGAACTGCTAGGATCATACAATCAATGTGATCGACGAACAGAAAGGCCTCTTGCTTTGATGTGTGATTTTCTTCTTCATCAGCTAATGAAAGATAGCTGCTAGCAGCCAATGGAAGTGTTTCACAAAGTTAGGAGTGTTATTATCAACATGAGAAAGTAGTTACTTATAGCTATTCCTTACTTTCGAACACGATATGTGCACGGACTTGCCCCTTACCATCCCCATATGCTCATGTTCTGTTAAACTACAAAGAGGCGGGCCAATATAGCAAAGGCATGATGTACCATCCACCGAACATTCACTGGAGTACGGTTTGACTCGCTAGCCACTTATGGAACTACGTGCACGATTTTGATCCAATGGTGCACATGGGGTGACAGACTTGAAGGGAAGTCTGTCGATATGCACTTTAGGTGGCTTTACTCTCTCTTAAATTAAGGGTGGTCACTGTAACTTACCATATGGTCGCCCATACTTTATCATCTCTCCTTTTTCATTGTCTACAAATAGTAAAGTTTAAACACCAAATGATATCCTTTTCTTTTCACCATTTTGCGCGTCCATCAGCCCTTTGGTTCTCTTCTGGCTTTAGTTTGAGGCAAAGCCACTCTCGCTCGCTCAAAAGCACCAATTTCCAAATGCCTAAAATGCCATCAAAATAATTCTTATTTGAGACCAACACTAAGCAAGGGCCTTGGTTAAGGGAGAACTACAAAATAATAGGTGCCTCGTAAATTTCCATCCCATCTACTTTTAATTTGTAAAAATACAAGTTTCATGAGAAATGCTCAGTGGCACAACAAGATTTATTGAACTAGCTAGAGGAAAACACAAGTGGCACAACAAGATTTATTGAACTAGCTAGAGGAAAACACAAGTTCGAATAGAAATCCTATGTGCACTAAGCGAGGACCCTTTCTCCTTAGCATTTTTCTTCTCATTTTTAATCTACTTTGGATTAGCAGCAATTAGGGAGTGATATTCTCAATTCATTCTCTCATTAAGTTTGTTCACTTTATTAAACACTTCTTTTAAACAACTTTTGCTAAGTTTTTGAGAAGGCTCCGCAACCTAAATACCCCCTAAACTAATCCAAAGATTTCAATTTGTTTCCAAAACTTTTAATTGCGTCAACACCTACTCCCCCTTTTTATGAATGGCTAGTTAGCGCCCAACTAACAATATAAATGTGTCAATGTCCCCCATTTTATTTGTAGTGTTAGTTTGTGCTGTTAGATTACTTATGTATCTCACCTCTTTTTTAACATGGTCAGTATTGTTTCCAATGCCGTTTGTTTGGATGACATGGCAATGGAAGAAACGCGACGTGGTGTGCCATGTCAGATCTCTTTCAATGATTTCATTTCCTTTGGTTTTGCAATTCAATAGATGCATTTGAATCTTCATCTAGATTTCTATTTGAAGACACGACAATGGGTTTGCAGAGACAACATTAGTGGCCTCTTAATGGTGGGTTGTGACCTAAAGGAGTTTTAAACAATCTTTTTTGCAACATAGGAAATTTTAGACTTGCAATCGTTGGAAGTCCTTAAGCTTGCAATACATTTCTCCAGCCTTAGATCTTGCAATCATTTTCAAGATTTTCAAGCTGACAATTTTTTGTCAAGTCTTTTTGACTTCCTTTCATTTTAAGTCCTTTCAACTTGCAATATTTTCTCTAATTATTTGCCTTGCAATTTTCTCAAGCATAGGGCTTGTAATCATTTTCAAGCTTTTTAAGATGATAATATTTCCTCAAGTCTTTTGACTTGCAATCACTTCGAGTACTTCAGACTTATAATATTTTCTAAAACTTCTTGGCTTACGATTCCTCTTTAAGTCTTTTAGACTAGCAATATTTCTACAAATCCTTTGGACTGCAATATTTTCTCAAGCCTTAGGTCTTAAAATTATTTTCAAGCTTTTTAAGCTTGCAATATATTTTCAAGTCTTTTTTAACTTGTTTTACTTCAAGTCCTTTGAACTTGCAATATGTTCTCAAGCATTCTTGCCTTGCAATACTTGTTCAAGTCTTTTAGACTTGCAATATTTTCTCAGTCCTTAGGTCTTATAATCATTTTCAAGCTTTTTAAACTTGTAACTACTTTACTTGAATTGCTTTGGACTTGTAATATTTTCTCATGCCTATCAAACTTTCTAAGCTTGCTTTATCTCAAGTATTTTGTCGTATAGTCCCCCTTTAAGTCTCTTAACATGTAATCACCTTTCAAGCTTTTTGCCATGCAAACATTCTTTTTTAAGATTTTTATTAAATTTGCAATTCTCCCTTCTCAATTTCATTACATTTTTTCACATTCTTCTTCTTCAAATTAACAATTCACATAATCATCATTGTCGTTTTCTTAATGATATTTTACATCACATTATGTCCTCATTCTCCAATCACAAGGTTTTATCACATCTCTTTTCCATTTTCTTTTACAATTTTGCATCATATATTTATTTTACATTATTTTTCTTTAGGGCCTTCTTTTATTTGGTCTCTCACATTTCTTTCAAAAATGTTTTCTTTAGGGCCTTCTTTTGTATGGCTTAGATGTGGTTATGAATGAGTAGGGATTTAGTTATAACATAACATTCCTAATAGTTGATATTTTTCTATGAGACAATTATCAGATTTTTATTTTATTTTTTAAGTTATCGTGCTTCTATATGAAAATATGTAAGAATTTGGCTTTGATAAACAGTATTCTACTCACATATTGAAGAGATCTTTAGGCATATCTGAGTGACAAAAATATCATATAAGAATTGAAGTTAAAGCATACTTTTGGATGGTAATTTACATTATAATTTACTTAGAGATTGATAATTATGCATATATTTGCTATAGTCACACACTCACATTATGAGAATTGATTGATAAAGGAATATCTTTAGCATAAGGGTAGAATTTTAAACTATTGATTATTTTTATTAGTATGCTAAAGTTAGAAATTAATAGAAGCTAAATAAAAAAGTTCTTTAAGATAAATAAAGGACTTCTATAAAAGTTTTGAAATGTTTTAAAGCAAACATTTCTGAAAAATCTTATAAGACTAACTAATCAACTAGAAGTAACTTAGGAGTTTAAAGGCTTTCTACATATGTTAAATATAGATGACAGTAACTGTGACAGTGGTTAAGATTTTTTATTTTCAATTTTGTAGTTTTTCTTTAGGACTAGCAAAATATAAGCCTAAAGTATTTGATATACTTTGAAATATGATATATAATATCTCTATATTTAACTATTTCTAATGCTAAAATTAACTTAGATATCACTAATTAGGATTTATTTCATACTTTGTAGGGTTAGGGTACAACTAAAAATAATGCTATTTTTAGTATTAAAAATCCTAAAAAAGAGCAAGACTACTATTCAAGCAATGTCATGGGCCCACATGCCATAAAAAATGAAGTCTAGAGGATTAGAATATTATGTGGGTGTTATTATCAAAGTCGAAGTAGTTAGAAACCCTAAAGCATTGCTAAACCTTATTAATACAAAACATGCTATTCATATCAAGACTAAAGGTGTAATGACCTTTACTTTTGGGCCATTTTCTATATATTAAATCATAAAATTTATTGAGAGAAAAATTAGAATTAAATTTCATGGGAAATGGAGTTTTATGAAAATAACCTCGTTGTAAACTAACAATTTGGACTCAAGATTATCAAAATTGGAATGTATGCGTTGATATGAATCCAACGACACTAATTTTGCGTGAAATAGAGATAAGGATAGAAAAAGTCAAAATTTTACTAATTAAAGGGGGACCAAAAATTGATAATGGCACCCCATTGTTGTCGTATGATGACCTGTAAGGGATGTGTCTCGTCATGAGCGAGCAACACATGGCAAGTCAATTCACCACACATTGCTTGACCCAAAATGTGTTAAATCAGAGAGGGATGTTAGAGAAGAAAGGGAGAAATCCTTGCATCTGCTCACCCCCTCTTTCCCACTCAATCTCCCTCCTTGACCTCCCATTTTCTCTAGTGAGGTAGCCCACTTTAGCTTTGATGCTTAGCCCAGCTCCCCTTCCCCCTTCTCTGTCTTCGACGGGCCCAGACAATGACAAGTCTGATAGCCATTGCTAACAGTAGCACCCTCCTCGTGTACCCTCTATTCAGTGATGCACAGTGGGGTTTTCCTCAGTTTCTTTTCTCCTCTGAAGAGATCAATTGGAACCCTAGTTGGTTTTTCACTGGCGATGTAGGGAGGCCCCGATCAACACCTTTTCTTGGGCAGATCTCCCATGCCGGGCAACTTCCTTTCCTTTCCTCTTCTCTTTTGGTTATTCCTTTCCCCTTCTCTTGCGATGATGAAAACCCATATTGGGTTTTCTTTCGACGTTGCACAAAATCTAGATTGATCACCTGACACTGGCACCAGATCCCTCATCTCTTTCTCCTCTTTCCCTCCCCGATTGAGGTTTTTCGTGGTGTAGCTAGCTTGTGACGCCAAGGCACATAGGCCGGCCATGCACTAGCATAGAGCTCCCCTTTCTCCTTGCTTTTCCTGTCACTGGCTCAGCTAGCCCATGGGAGGACCAGCAAGCCAAGACCCACTTCCCCTTGCTCTTTCCCTCATGATCCTAGCAATGCAAGGAACAATAACCATCTTCCCATTTATCGATCAGGGAAGATCTAATTGTCGATTTGACCAGACCATTGATTGAACTTTAGATTGTCTGATCTGAGATGATCTGATGTTATTTTCATATCTAAATAATTCAATGCGATCCTCACGAAGTGTAGATTAAGATCCACGCAAGATATTTTGGATATGAAATATCTATGAAGGTGATTTAGCCAATCTTGATCAACAGCTGAGATCAACTGAAGATCCATGTATGAAATTGTGTCCAATTTGATAATTTGAACTGTTTAGAATTATTAATTGGATTAATTAGTTAAAATTACTAAATTGTTATGTGATCTGGGGTGATCAAGTAAGGATCTTTGATGAGATCAGCATGGATGTCTGATGGTAGGGAATAGATGAGGCTATCGATGGATGATCCGACCAAGCAGATAGCTGACTATCATTCAAATTGATTTGTATGAGGTAAGGTTACTATCTTAATCATTTGATGAGTTGATTTGACAATAATTAAATATGATTGAACATGAAATTCATATTATAATGCATGTTTAATTGATTTAAATGATAAATTACCTAAGATTGATGAGATCTAAGCCTAATAGCTCTATAATAAGCATTGGTATAATTGAGAAGAAGGACTAGTTGACTATGAGTGGGTCCGATTAAGAACGATTTGAATGATTAGCTATTTAGGATGGGCCTCGCCTTGAGAGTTCATGATTGGAAAACATTGGATAGTCTTAAACATGATGCATTGGGATACTAAAACATGATGTTGTATAATTAATAATCCAAGTTTGATAAATTGGATTTTGAGTATGACTAATGTGATGTATATCCAGGTGATAAGATTATGTTGGACCATGCTAGAGTTGGGTCTACCTGAATTGGGAGGTGTAGACGAGTAGCACATCTTTTAAGGTAGGTGATTACATTTAGTAATTTTCTTTATTTCATGGATCATGACATATTATTTAGAAACCTTGAAGCATGAGTCTTATTTCCTATCATGTTTTCATGAGAATACCATTCATCATGCATGATTGATATTTTGACATCTTACACCACATGATTTGTACCTCATTTTAATGCATGATTGATGATATACTAGCACATCTTTTGACTTGATCTTCTTGAGATTATTTACGTACAGGAATTTCTATAATTTATCTCATGTTTTTGTTATTTTGTGATGGGTGTTTCTGCTCGGTGGATGCTATGCTAGGAGTGTCGTAGGGTTGGTCACCGCCCTCTGAATTTACATATTATAGGCACGGCCTTGATGATGGGCACTACATGCGGTTTGTGGTAATCATGGGCAGGCCACCCATGCATGTCCGACTGACTCCTATACTCGGTGGACACTAGTGTCCTATTTCAGTGTCGACAACGAGCGATAATAGTTTATACTCCAGAGTAGTTTCAATTGCAGCATAGCAATCTATGCTCTCATTGTATATGCTCATGCGGTATTGATATATTGGGTGAAGCCTATGTGAGTGGGCCTATGGGCTGAGCGAGTTACCTAATGTGTGAGCTACAGGTGAGGAACCTTGGAATTTGAATGAGTACTCATTGTCAGTGATATGAGTGTAGTGGACACTCTTAGGGCATGATTATGTATGAGCGCCCTATCTATCATGACATGCATCCATATTTTTAGATGATAAAACTAATTTTCACTTGATTATGATAAATGCATAATCATGCATTACTCATGCCTTGCATGCCATGGTGATTGGATATGATGTTTTTATGTTTAGGTGTAAATCATGCTTTGACTGCTAATGTTTTGTTCAAATTCATGATCTTTCATATGCTATTTTACCCTGGATGTCTGATGGTTTGACGTGCTATATAAATGTTTTACTACATGAGATTTACCATGTCATTGATACTCTTACGCCACACTATTACATTGCATTTTTTAATTAAATGTGATCACCCACACAAGCAATAGCTTGCTGAGGCATTGCTTTAATTTTAATGCCTCATATACAGAGAGTAGTAGCAGGTTTGACATGTTGACGATCCAACAAGGGCAATAACGACTCTCAATAATGTGTAGAGGATATTTCAAAAACTATAAGGTTTATTCTAACCCTACTTCATTTATGACTTATGGACTATACCTTGGTATGAATTACTCTATAACATGGATGTAAAGGATTGTGTTCTTATTGAATGTGATGGCTATGTATGGACAGACCTTGGGCAATTCTATAATGTCTTGATTTTATTATCCATTGTTGCAGTATATGTTTTTTATTGAGTATGGTATTTTCTTTGGATGGATGGGCATGGAGACTGAGTCTCCTAAGGATCATGTCATGTTATTGTTTTTATCAGGTGATTTTGTATCGCACGTGTGATGTATAATGGTCTAAAATACAAAGGAGACTGTCAAATTTTTGGCAGAAATGGGATATCATTCCACCATTAAATCCATGATTTTGTTGTTGTAACTCCCAGGGTTTTGAAATAAATGCTTTTTATTTGTGGTTTTGTTTTTGTTGTATTGAAAAATCAAAATTTTAAAATAGGGATCCCGACACATTTTAAAAATTGTTATTTTATGGTTGAGAAAAACTTAGGGTGTCACAGTTTGGTATCATAGCCCAGGTCTACTGAATCACAACCATTCTAACAAGTCCAAAGGTCACATACAGTCCATTGATTGAGGTAATTCCTGAATATGAGTTATAGAGATAACTCATATGGAGGATGTTGATGATTGTGAAATAGATGACACCATGAAGGTTGGCAAATTTTCTTAAGAGAATATGAAACCTTAAATCCTTTTATGAGTACAATGAGGTATACTTTTAAGGGAAGTATATGATTTTAGACTGATGAATTAGAATAAAGATTATAAATTAGTTTCTCTTAATGAGAACCATATTATATGATAGAAAATATATTTATATGAATTGCTTTTGAGGGTTCAAGTTCTAACTTAAACGATGTGAGTAAACTTTTGGAAAAAGCTTAACAATCATTGTAATAACAATAGCATGATAAGAATGATGAAGGATTAGAAATGATTATAACTATTGAGAACTATAGAAAGTTGAGAGGAGTATGATATTAATCTAAACTTGAAGTGGGTATATTTGACAAATAAATCCTAATATGGTGAAAATTATTAAAATTTTGATGAAATAAGATCCTAATGTTTTTATGGATGAATTGCTTGAGCTATGAGATGAAAATTTATGGGTTCTTGTTTATAGAGAAATATTGATAGCCAGTCATCAATGAGAAGTGAATGCATATGAATTATTATGAGGGTTTTATCTATGAATTGGAGATGCAAAGTACTTGGAGGATATAACAACCATTTTACGATAATAGTTAGTAGTAATAATGTTAATCAAGCAATGAGTAAGGAATGATATCAAACAATTCTCCTAGTTAGTGGAAGGGATGATAGATAGGTTAAATTGAATATAATACTATATATCAGTATTTCATAAGATGGGTTATTTAATTCCAAATCAGAGGCGTCCATCATATGATGTGAATTAAGTAGGGAGAGATACTTATTGAAGTAGATACAAAGAAAATATAGTGCCATGAGAATAAGGTGAAATGAAAATTTATGAGCTCTTACGTGTACAAAATATTGATGCCAGACATTTGTGAGGAGTGAATACTTATAAATTACTTAGAGGTTTAATTATGATGTGAAGTGCATATTACCTAGAGGGTATGGTAACTATTTTATAAGAATAATTATCAAATAGTGATGATTTTGTAATGAATCAACTAGGAAGAAAGACAAAAGAAGTGAATGATAACGTGTACATCCAACACTGATAGAGACGATAATGTGGATAAATTTCATTGGGTGTGAAATTGATCGAGTTGTAAATGATTTGGCTTGATATGATCATGAAATAATTCATTAGTTCAAGAAAGTGAAATGGTGGAGGTGAGGACACTGAAAATATAATTGCAAGGATTCTAAGGATGGTTATCTGGGAAGATGTGTTCCTGTATCACTCAAACTTTTATCTAGAAGGCCCTTAGGAAGGCTTAATAATTAGTATCTTAGGATATTAAGAGAGTTTGACACTTTAAAGAGAAGAAATTGGACGGCTCAACTGTATCGAAACAGTATACACAATTGAGGAGATTTGCCCCTAATTCCTTCACCATAAAGGAGGCCGTAGATAGGTTGTGATATGTTGACACCTATATTGAAGAATCAGGTGGTTGTGTCTCATTCTACACTGGTAGCGAGGTTGCAAACATAGCCTCTATGTAAAGAGGGATTCTCTTAAGACAAAGGCTGACCACAGAGACTTAGACATGAATAATTTAAGTAAGCCTAGTAAGGGCAAGAGACCTTTTCATCAATAAATTTACAGAGACTGTTGAAGCAACAACATTTGAATAAGTAGTATTGGGATGCATATAAGACATGCATTGGATGCAAGGACGGGTACTTAGACAATTATGCCTTAGAGTTGGTATGCCACTATAGCAGTGGAAATGACATCTGTAGCCGCCATTATAGTGGCAATTCTTTTAATGTTTTGACTGTGGAGAGTTAGGGCATTTCTCCAAAAATTTCCCCACAAGACAACAAGTCTAACAGATTTACATTAAAGACAAAGTAGAGATGGCCTCACGTTGGCAGTGATGAAATTTTTTCCATTTCTTGACGCAAGTGCAAGCCTCAACCCAAGTTGTGGAAGGCATGCTCTTAATTGTTGATAGGCAGGCCAGGATCCTCCCTGATCTAGAATCTAGTCATTCTCATATTTTAGGTGTTGGCACCTTGATGAATGTGAATATATATATATGAAAATCTCTAAGCTAGAAGTTAAGTAGCTAATGAGAGAGTTATTGAAACTTGTAAGTACTTCCAGTGGGTATTGTTGGAGATGATAAGTGAGAGGATAGATACTAATCTCATCATACTTGATTTGATTGATTATAATATTTACCTTGGGATGGATTCAAATTGTTGGAGATAGTTGATTGTAGTGAGAAGAAAGGTACTTTTAGTTTGCCTAGATAGCTATTGACCCCACTCTTGGGTAAGAAGGGAGCATCATTGAGGTTCTGTTAACTTTGCCTTGAAGGTAATACGATACTCTTCTAATGTACTGAGTTCTCCATGTCTGTGCTATAATGGATGGCAGAGAGTAGCTACAGATTGAGCACATGAATGGTGTGAGAGAATTCATAACCTTTCTTGAGGAGGTTTTAGGAATTTTTTACCATGAAATATGGATTTGGCATTAAACATGGTGCATTTTCTAAGATGACATAGGGGATGGCCCTGGCTAAGTTGGAAGAGTTCTAACTACAAAAGTTAACTGATGAGAGTTCGCTAGACCTGGCAGGTCTTCATGGGATCCATTAGTCCTCTTCATGGAAGAGAGACAAAGGCTTATTATTATGATAGATTCATTCGTTTGATACACAATAGTGGAGAACCAATATTCATTATCAAGTACTGATGATCTATTGCATCCATTATGTTTGGTGTATGATGTTTGTGGAGATTGATTTGAGGTATAATCACCACTAGTACAGAACTAAAAAGAAAAGTTGTCCTAGTAGATATTCACTGAAGACATCTACCCAATTTTGAACCTTTGAATTCTTTATACCTTTCTTTTCTAAACCTGTCCTAAGCCTACATTTCGTCCTAGTTAAAGTCCTATTGATCTTAGGTGGACATAACCTTAGAGAGGAGATAAAAAGAAAGAATTAAGATAAAAGACCCCTAATATTCTTGGTGTTAACATCCAATCTTATGGATCACTTTCCTTTGTCTCATGAGCGTTAAAAAGAATTATGTGAACCATTAGTTTGTTGGATTCGGTCACATAATGAGCGAAATATGTTTAAACCCTTATCTAAGAGTTTTATTTCTGAGTGTATACCTGTGAGGATTTGACGTCAAGGCATATTTCCAATGGAATGTAAGCATATCCAATTAAAAGTCACGATTTATGTGGATACACACACACATGCACTCTGAGGAATAGCTCAAATAAGATGTCTTTAGTATGTGTATGGTGTAAAATTGTCAAAATCTCTTCATTAAGTTGTGAAAAATAGTAAAATTGCTAATGAATGAGGATTCTCTGAGATAAAATAGGGGACTCAATTTGTTTTTGAATTTTGTGGGTATATTCACTGCAGACCCTCATGAGGCCTAACTCGTCCACTAGGGGTAACCTAGCGGTTCAAGGGCTTGTTGCATGTGCTAAATGCTATTGTGAGTACCTACAAAAGTGGCACCTTGTACCAGTTTTGCATAAAATAGTTGTCTGCATGTTTTGCTCAAGACTAGCAAAATGCTGGTTGGGGGTGTGTTAAGTGTTTAATTTTGACTAAAAGACCCCTAGTTTAGCTTTCAATTAGATCATCTAACCGTTCAAAAGTGCAAAATTTAGCTTGATTTTTAATTGGGCTCAAATTGACCATCCAAACTTTAAATTTTCAAAATCAACGGTTAGATGATCATTAGAGCTTATTAGATGACTAATGTGTAGGTTAGATGATGCTAATTTAGTCTTTTATTTTGCATATCAACCAAAATATGCTTGGATGGATCAGATTGAATTTCAACAATGCAAATCATCTTCAAGATCAATAAGGCAAGAGGGGATGGTTTCCTAAAAGAAGAAGAGTTCTAATAAGGAGAGGAGATTAGGGATAACTCTTGGAAGAAGAGGAAGTTTCCTAGTAGGAAACTAATTCTTAGAAGATAAGGAAAGAGTTGAGTAAGAGAAGGAAGTGCAAAAACCTTATAAAGGGGGGAGCCGTATGAGGAGGGGGAGGTTTTTTCTTTTAGAGTTAGTTTTATCTTCCTTTGGTGCTTGCCATTTAATTCCTTTACTTTTCTCTTTGCTCCATCTGTAAATTTTTGTTCTCTTTACATTTTACATTTGTTTCCATTCAACAACTCAAACCAACTCTTGTTTCTATCGTATCTCCCATCTCTCTCGTTCTTCTATCTTGCACTGCCAATTTACCGCATCAACTTCACATCTCCCATGCACACCATCTACCTAGCATCATTTACCCAAATCACAACCCAAGCGTTGTCTTCCCTGGGACCAACATAGGGCATCCATCACAACCTCTTTACCCTTTTCCACTCCACGTTCACTTGCTAAGTACTACTTAGATCCCCAACACACCAGTCGCATCTTCCCAGCCTTCACCACATTCTACAAATTTTTTCCTCTCCTGTTGCATCATTACATAATCCCCTTTAACTCTTCCTCTCTCACGTCCCACCATCTCTCTCTTTCATGCACCACACAGATCGATCGAGACGCCCAAATCAGAACCACTGGACGACGCCTAGAGTACAACGATCCAGGAGCCCTCATCACTGGACAGACTAGATCTTCACCGGCTTCCCAGTCCTAGGACCCATCTTCCTCATCTTCCCAGAAGGGGCGTCATTTTTTTTCACCGGAAGAGCCCTCCACCGGCCATTCAACTCCCACCTAATCCAGACAGAACTCAGGCCAGCATCACCAGTGTCTACACATCTCCTCCGGCGATTTTCTCCGGCCATCCCATCTTCTTCTTCGTCTATTTCTATTTTACGACAATTTTAAGGAAGTTTTGGGCAAAATTTCATTTTTTCCCCTGACAAGATAATTCAAATTACATTTAATGTCCTTTACTATTGTTATTCCCGTTTTATCTTATGTTGTTCTGAGTAATCCATGTTCTGTCATATTTCAGTACTGTTTACTTTAATTGACGGTTCTGGGTTAACGACGAAAAATCTTTGACTTCTTGTTTATTTTAAATCTTAATTTTAATTAAATTTTAGGGCATGTTCTTAGGATATATTCTAGTGTAATTACTATTCTTGATTTTTATTTTGGATTCTGAGAATAGATCTAAGTCGTTGAATCCTAATTTCACTAATTTGATTAGATCTCAATATTTGAAGAATCTAACAAATTCCTCCATTAGATCCTTAATCCAGGGCATGTTGAACATAGTGATATAAGTTGATCAAAGTTTTGGGAATCCAAAGCGAAGAAATTGAATAGTACTTAAGCTAGGAATTAGATTTTCTTAATTTCTTCTAGTTTTAGTTTTAATTAGGATTTTATTGTTTCTTTTTATGTTATTCCTAAAATTAAACTTCTAAAATTTCATTGGCAAGCTAAATCTGAAGTTCAAATTTTTTGGTGCATTTTTATCAATTGATGAAATTTTACATAATTAAATTTTATTAAAAACTCCAAATTTCTAAAGCAAGTCCCTGTGGGTTCGACCCATATTTGCATAACTATACTACAATAGCCCATGCACTTGTGGAAAACATCAACATATAAGCTTGATCTTTCATGAGATGAGAGGTGTAACATGATGTATGCTTAGTAGGAAACCATTTCGTATGAGTAATTAGAAATAGATCTATGACTTATACTTGTGAGTAGCCGATGAGGGTAGCCTAAGAGGGCGATCGATGAGGGTGGGTGTGAGAGGCACCGGTAAGCTTCTAGGTGGCTAAGTTTTAGGCGGCAGGCTTCTAAATGCTCACAATATGATCACACTTAGGACTGATTTTGATTAGCATATATTGCTTATTCATGAGCTGCTACACTATGGTTTTGATTAGTATACATTGCCCATTGGTGAGTTAATGTGCTCTGCAATGGATTTGGCATAGAATTGCCTATATGTGAGTTGTGGTACTCCAAATTTTGTTGATATGGTTATTTACTTATACTAAAGTTGTAAACAAATGATTAACTCTTGGATCAGAGTTGTGTTATGCTAATTGTGTCATATGAGGTTATAGCACGTTCCAACCACAATATGACTTATTTGATTTAGAATGGTTGAAACATACATTGGGTTATATATATATATATATATTACTATCTGAGGAGATAAAAAGGCGTGGAATTGTTATTGATAATGACGCTGGAAATTTTTAGTATGATCTATTGATCTTGTGATATGGGATGTTTTTAGAATTATTGAAGAATAACAAGAAAAGAATTTTAAGGAAAAAATTCCTATAAGGAGGGAAGAATGTAATGACCCTCAATTTTTGGATCATTTTTCATATACTAAATCCTAAAATTGATAGAGAGAAAAATTATAATTTAATTTCATTGAAAATGGGGTTTTATAAAAATAACCTCCTTGTAAAGTAAAAATTTGGACTCAAGATTATCAAAATTAGAATGTACGCATCGACATGTGAGGTAGCCTCCTCTAGCTCTGATGCATAGCCTAGCTCCCCTTACCCCTTCTTTGTCTCTAGCAGGCCTAGACAGTGATGGGTCTGACAGCTATTGCTAGTTGCAGCACCCTCCCTTGTACCCTCTCTCCAGCTATGCATGATGGGGTTTTCCCCGTTTACTTTTCTCCTCTGACAAGATTGACTTGAACCCTAGTTGGGTTTTCACTAGTGACGTAGGGAGGTCCCAATCAACCTTTTTTCTTGGGCAGATCTCTTGTGGCTGGAAACTACCTCTCTTGTCCCCTTCTCTTACAGTCATTCCTGTCCCTTCTCCAACGATGATGAAAACGCAAACTGGGTTCTCTTCTGTTATCGTATGGAACCGAGAATAATCACCTGACACTGGCACTAGATCCCCCATCTCTTTCTCCTCTTTCCCTCCTCAAACAGGGTTTTTCGCAGCCCACCTAACCAATGATTCCAGCATGCATAGGCTGGCCATGCATCAGCACTAAGCTCTCCTTTCCCCTTGCTTTTCCACCATCTTCGCTTCCACTATTTCTCCCTTAAACCTGGTGAGTTAGGGTGGGTTGATTTGCCTAGTCAACTTGTTCCTTAGCAATTTAAGGGAACCAAGTTGTCCTAGAACACCCATTTAACCCTTGAACTTCAACCTTGATTTTTGATCAATCCAAGAAGGAAGTCGGAGATCCAAGATAACCCTCGTGATCCTACCATTGCGAGGAACAATACTAATCTTCCCATTTATTAATCACGAAAGATCTAACAGTCGATTTGACTAGACATTGATTGGACTTTAGATTCTCTGATCTGAGATGATTTTACATTATTTTCATATCTAAATAGTTCATTACGATCCTCATGAAGTGTATATTAAGATCTATGCAAGATATTGTGGGTATATTTAGTGCAAACCTTCACGAGGCCTAACTTGTTCACTATGGGTAACCTAGGGGTTTAAGGGCTTGTTGCATGTACTAAGTGCAATCGTAAGTACCTATGAAAGTAGCACCTTGTACCAGTTTTTGTAAAATAGTTTTCTGCATATTTTGCTTGGGACTAGCAAAATGCTGGTCGGGGGTGTGTTAAGTGTGTAATTTTGGCCAAAAGACCCCTAGTGTAGCATTTAATTAGGCCATCTAACTCATTAATTTGGTAATTTTGGCCAATTACGTTTTCCATCTTTTCACGCACCCAACTGCTCCTTTCTCTGTTTTTTCCTTCTGTTGTTCATCCCAGATCCTTTCCCCTACTTTGGCCAGACTGCCTAGATCCATACAGGCAAGCAGTCATCTACTCCAACACGAACAACCCAAATCACCACAGGCTGTCCCTCCTCCCCACTCCATTGTTCAACTAGATTGGGTTATGCTTCCACTTCACCAGGCAACACCACACCTGCTAGACAGGGATGCACAACCAGGTGACCTCTAATGCAGTGCGACACTCCCTCTCTCCCCTGTTCTCAAGCCAATGTAACCCCACTCCCAACTAGACCAGCCTATCCCATCTCTCCATCAGCTTGCTCCCGTCGCCTTCTACCGGTCCTGTCATGAACCTGAAGAAGACGAGCCAGCAATTTCCCACGAACTTCCGAGAAAAATACCATTTTTACCCTTACTAGAAAAATTCTATTTACATTTATGTCTTATTCCCATTCTGTTATCTGCATACTATGTTATTCTTAATTAATCTAGGAACTGTGTTATCTATCTGTGTTTAATTGAATCAACGATTCTGGTTTAATTTTAGTAGGTATTCAATTGCTCATCCGTTTCAATTCCAATTTTCAATTAACTTTCAGATCTAGGTTGTAGGATAATTTCTAGCACTTTATTGTTCCTAATCTTTAATCTAAGAACATGAAATTAGATTTGAGCCGTTGAATCTCAAAATTCTTATTTAGTCAAGATCTCTTAGAATTTTTAGAATCTGCCTAATTCTTCCAATGGATCATTAATCAAAAGTTCTAGAAACATGTTAATGAAGGTTGATCATGATTTAGGAGATCAGATCTATAGAATTTGAAGATAAGAAATCTAAGGAAGTGGAATTTTCCTATTTTTTTAGTGAAAATTTTGTTTTCTTTGAATTAGACCTCTGTAATTTCATTGATTAAACACATCTGAAGTCTGATTTCTCTTTCTAATAATTTTTTCATTTAATTTTAATTTTTAAATAATTAAATTTTATTAAAAATCCAAATTCTTAAAGCGTGTCCCTATGGGATAGAGCCGTACTTGCACTAGCTATACCACAATAGCTCGTGCACTTGCAAAAAACAACAACAAATTTTTGGTTCCATTACCGGGGACCCACAACAGAGTTTTTTTAAATTTTAATTAAAAATCCAAAAAAAAAAACTTAGGAATTACATATTTTTAGCATTTTTAGGTGCATTTTTCAAATTTTTTTTTGTGCATAACCACTTTATTTCCTAAAGTTGGTACTTATTTCTAATTTTATTTTTTAGGGAAATAGGAAAGTAGAGAAAATTAGCAAGTGGATCTTCATAAAAATATAAATTTTCCTACTTTCCTATATTAGAAATTTCCTTTTCTTTTGAGTGAATCTTGTAGTGAGGCCCCTTTGTAATTTGCAATTTTCATTTCAATTTTTAAAGGATTGTATAATGCAGGCAAGTGTAGGATAAGGTGGCTCACAATTGATCTTCATCAGAAACCCTATTGTAAGTTTTCCTCACTCCTTTTAATTCTTAGATTAAGGTTTACATTTGCATTGTTTGGTAGTATAAGTGCATATAGAAGGCATATTTGATAACTACTGCATTTTTAGGGTTTTGCATTAGTTTACTATTTTAATTACATTCTTAGGGCACGTTTAATGCTTTAAGGTGATCTATATGCTAATCGAACTATCAGGAAGTGTGGAATTTAAATAGTAAGGGCACCCTACCCCCACAAGATCAAAGGTGGATTTCATGACCACTCCTTAGCTCACCTAGTACAATCACCTCAAGTGTGCAACCTTACCTTTAAAATTAATCTAAAATCAATTAGAAGAGACTTATAGGGCCATCACATGCTGGTAAGACCTTCTTACTAAGACTCAATTTATTGTCACTCTAGTGACTTTTGAGCACTGTGGTTATAGTGGGTGTCTTAAAATCCAAGTGATTTTCTCATGCCTTCTATTGATGTTTGTGAGATCTAAATGCCTGTTTACATGAGGATTGTATTAACCACCTTGCAAAAAACTTAACTAGTAAGCAAAAGTCAAATATAAAGGAGAGGAGGAGCTATAGATTAAGCTAAATTAAAAGCATTATCCTTACACAAATACCAAAAAATCAAAATATTGCTTATTAGCCTAAGGATTGTTTGAGTGTGCCTTTTGTTTGCATCACATAGAGTTAGAGTCAGCATTTAGATTAGGACATTTTAAATTAGGCTAGTTCATGCAAGGGCCTCAATCTCAGAACCTAGAGCTATTACCTTTAGACCCAGAGATTTAATGCATCCGACACCTAGTTCATATTCCCATGGCTGAACCACCAATAAAGATTGGGCGCAAAATAATTAGAGATTTTTATGCGCTGCTCTAACTCAATAGCCCATCCTTCATAACTTTACCTCCCACGAATGCTAACTACTTCGAATTAAAGCCGGGAGTCATTCAATTACTCTACTTTTTATGGTCGATACTAAGAAGATCCCTACCTACATATCAAGGAGATCCTTGATATTTGTGCCACATTTATGTTCCAAACATTTTCAGATGATTCGATTAGGCTTAGGTTATTCCCATTCTCACTTAAGGACAAAGCCAAGTCATGTCTTAATTCCTTAGAGGTAAGTTACGTACATACATGGGACCAATTGTCTAAGAAGTTTCTAAACAAGTTCTTCTATGTTCACAAAAAAATGCCTTACGTCGTGAAATTATAAATTTCCAACAAAGGGATGATGAGCAATATTACGAATATTGGGAATGGTAGAACGAATTGCTGCAAAATAGATAAATGATAGATGCAGCGAGTAAAGGGACCCTCATGTTAAAAGATGAAAGTGAGACATGGTAATTCTTTTAGACAGTGGCCAATGATTCTCATCAATGGGATTGTCCAAATAGAAGAGAAAGAACTAACTAGCCCACTAAGAAAGGAGGTATCCATGAGATAAGAGTGCATATAATCTATCCTATAAGCTCAAATCTATTGCTGAAAAATTAGGTGGAAGAATGGACGAGCTTCAAACTATGTTTCAATCTTTTATGGCTACTACCTTATTCCATAAACCTCTGCAAGAGGTATACACTACTTGTTCTAGTCCAGCTCATTTAACATTAGCTTGTCCATCCAATAAAGTATTCCCTAAATATCTTATAGACCAAGCAAATGCGTTGAATGCATATAATCAACCTAGCAACAACCCATATTCTGAAGCCATAGCCAAACTAGACATGCAGGTAAGCCAATTGTTAGCTGAATTACATAACAGAGGAAAGGGTCAGTTCCCTAGTCAACCTATCCACAACCCTAAGGGTCAATTTGAGATAGGGTCAAGTTTTCAAAACCTTAACCCTCATAAGCATGCCAAGTCCATAACTACCCTTAAGAGCGATCGTCAGATCAAGAACGAATAAGGGTAGGCTAAGGAAACTGAAGAGGAGAAAGAGGCAACTAAAACATGGGAGAAAGAAAAGAGACAGACATCTCCTACTCCTTCTGAGCCTATAGTGGAGGCACCTTATGTGCTTAAAGCCCCAATTACGCAATTACGCAATAGGGCTAAGAAAGGAACAAATTTTAATGAAATAATAGAAGTGTTTAAACATGCATACATCAATATTCTGTTACTCAATGCTTTCAAGGATATTCCCTCTTATGCCAAATTTCTTAAATAGCTCTGTAGTACAAAGCAAAAGCTTAATGTGAAAAAGAAAGCCTTCCTTACCAAGCAGGTGAGCTCTTTAATTCAACACAACACCACACCAAAATTTAGAGATCTGAGATGTCTACAATTACTTATTTCATTGGAGATTATGTCATGCATAGAGCACTTCTTGACTTGGGGGCTAGTGTTAACTTGTTGCCATACTCTATCTACGAGCAACTAAAACTCGAGCAATTAAAACCAACCACTACCATGCAGCAATTAGCTCATAGATCTATCAAGATTCCTCGTGGTATGATTGAGGATGTATTAATATAGGTGGACTAGCTTTAATTCCCTCTCAATTTCATTGTCCTATATACCTAGACTGTAGCAAACCCCACTAGTCAAATCCTAGTGATTGTTGGAAGTCCATTCTTAACGACGTCCAATGCAAGCATAAATTGTAGAAATGGTGTATTACAATTGTCCTTTGGCAATATGAAAGTTGAGCTCAATGTCTTCAAAGCCAACCATCACCAATCAGATCTTGATGACTCTTGCAATATGATTTAAGATTTAATTCCAAAAGTTCTTCCAACATTGTCTTACTTTGATCGACTAGGGGCCTGCCTTACACATTGTCAAATTAAATGTTAACGTCTGACTGAAGACATTAAACTTAGTGCTTACTGGGAGGCAATCTAAGGGTTTTAGAGTCTACATCACTCCATTATCATATAGGATCCTATGTTTTCAAAACATTGAGGACAATGTTTCATTCAGGTTGGGGGGTGTAGATGCATATCAGAATTTTGAATTTACTTGAGTTTTCTTGATTCTTTTGAAAAAAAAAAAAAAGGTTTTACGGTTGAGTTCCCTTACTGTGATGAGAACTGGATGTTCAAAATTTAGTAATTCCACTATTTTCACCTCTTAATGGGAATGCATATGATTAGTTTTGCTTATCATTCATGTGTTGAAATATTTTATGAAAGTTAATTCTTGAAAACCATTTACACATAGCACATAATCAAGATTAATAGAGAGGTATAACTTAGAAACCTTGAGGAAAATCAGAGGAGACCTATAACCCAGTGAGTTTACAGGCTATCTTCTTTCTGAGAGTTATATGTAATTCCTCAATTTCTTCAGTGTACATAACCTAGTGTGATCCTGTTATCCATGTTTTGGTTAAAAATTAAGAATAAATAAGAGTAATAGCTTTAATTCTAGAAAATTTATTGAATCTGATAGGGTTTAGGAAATGATATAGGTCATCCTTGTTCAGCTCAGAGGTATAAAGCCTACCCAATATATCATACCACTAGTTAGCCCTTTGAGCCTATTATTAAGCCTTTTCTTTCCTAATCTCAATTACCTTAACCCGAAACAAGCTAGTAAATTAAATAACCACCACCCATGTTCAAATTGAGTAGAGTTAGTAGAAAAGGTTCAAAAATAGGACAAGAAGTCAAAGAAGTGAGAAAAATGAGTAGTCTTTCTTCCAAAGAAAAAAAAAAAAAAATGAAAGACAAAGACAAAAATATGAGAGATATATTCACTTCAAGTACAAACCCAAAAGAAAAGTTGTCCTAACAGATAGTTATGGAAGACCTCTACTCAATTTTGAACCTTTGAAATCCTTATACTCTTCTTTTTTGAACTTGCCCTAAGCCTATGTTTCATCCGAGTTAAGGACCTATTGATCGTAGGTGGAACATATCCTTAAAGAGGAAATAAAAAGAAGGAATTAAGGTAAACTATGCTAATATTCTTGGTGATAACATACACTCTTAGGGATTACTTTCCTTTGTCTAATGAGCATTCAAAGATTTGTGTGAACCATTAGCTTGTTGGATTCGATCACATAATGAGAGAAATATGTTAAACCCCTTATCTGAGAGTTTCATTTCTGAGCGTATACCTGTGAGGAGTTGAGGTCAAGACATATTCCAATGGAATTTAAGCACATCTAGTTAGAAGTCAAGATTTATATGGCTGAACACATACACACAATCCAAGAAATAATTCAAATAAAATGTCTTTAATGTGTATGATGTGTAAAATTATCACATCTTCTCTATTAAGTTGTAAAAAACTAGTAGAGTGCTACTGAATGAGGATTTCTAAGATAAATAGGGGACTCAACCTTATTGAATTTTGTGGGTATATTCACTACAAACATTCACGAGGCCTAACTCATCCATAGGGGTAACCTAGGGGTTTAAGGGCTTGTTGCATGTGCTAAGTGCAATCGTGAGTACCTATGAAGGTGGCACCTTGTACCAGTTTTTGTAAAATAATTTTCTGCATGTTTTGCTTGGGACTAGCAAAATGCTGGTTGAGCGATATGTTAAGTGTGTAATTTTGGCCAAAAGACCCCTAATTTAGCATCTAATTAGGCCATCTAACTCATTAATTTTGTAATTTTTAGATAATTTATGAGATTTATCTCAAATTGAGCATCGAACCATAAATTGTCAAAATTAAAACTCAGATGATCATTTGAGCTAATCGAATGCTTAATGTATGATTTAGATGACTCCAATCTAGTCTTTGGACTTGCATATCAACTAAAGGAGGGATGGATGGCTTAGATAGATGTTCAATGGTGCAGATTCATCAAAAGAGGAATGGGTAGATCATATTAAATTTCAATAGTGTAGATCATCTTGAAGATCAATCAAGCAAGAGTGAATGGTTTCCTAAAGAAAGAGGAGTTCTAATAAGGAGAGGAAACTATGGATGAGAATGGAAGTTAGGAGGAAGTTTCCTAGTAGGAAACTTGATCCTAAAGATAAGGAAAGATGGAGTTAGAAGGGGGGAAATCTATAAGAGAGGGAAGCCATGGGATTCTAGGGAAGTTTTGAGTTTTGGAGTTTTGTTTTGTCTTTGCTTAACTTTTTCTGTGCCGTTCCTTTCTTTCCAATAAGGTTGCTTTCATTGTTAATTTTGTCTTTGCTTTTACCATATCCTTTGCTCTCCACCCTTTCTTTTTCTCTTTTACGTACTCCCCATCCTCTTCTCTTAATCTCCATCTCTCCCGTTTACCTCACGCACACTCCCAATATCTCCCATGTCTCTCTCTCTCTCTCTCTCTCTCTCTCTCTCTCTCTCTCTCTCTCTCTCTCTCTCTCTCTCTCCCCCCCCCCCCCTTCTTCCCACTCTTTTCTTCTTTCTCTTCTTCTCATCATTTTTTTCTGTCACACCTCCCACCATCACCTTTATTGCCCAGCCCTCCCCACACTTATCTTTTTTCCACTCTGTGATGACCTAGGTTTTCACATGCATTTTTAAATGTAATAACTAATTCCTAAGGCAGGATCGATCCCTATTTGAAAACACTTTTAGAAAAACAATGCAATGCCGCGGAAAAAATATTTTGTTTCAAATTCATTTTTGAAAATCCCAAGTGTCATTTGCCTTCAAGATGAATAAGGAAATAAAGAAAAATCATAAATGTCTTCCCAAGTCTATGCAGTCATAGCACACAATCCAATTGTATTAACTACAGATACATATTCAAAGGGTGAATTATATACTTACATTTATATGTATCTTCTCCTCATTTACTTGATCGTAGCACTGACATTTCCTGATGCTTCTTCTAATTCTTTTAGATTTAATCTATAAAAATAATATATTTTGGTGAGTATTTCTCATACCCAGTAGGTGATCTAATACTACTATTTTGAAAACGCGGTAGCCAACGTGCACAATTCAAAGAGCTTTTTCATGTAAAACATTAGTGATTCCATCTTGTGCAAACATACATATTTATGCATAAAACATAGGCTCATTGATGCAATTTCAATCATGAAATCCTTTACCAAAATCTAGTATTCAACGATATAGACATGACTAACATCATAAAGTAGATATTAATAGTATCCATGTAAGAAGATCTCGGTAACACATCAAACCAACACGTAAAATATAATAATCATGAAACTCTTAAAATAGTCGTCATTCAAGCAAATGCTGGCATTACTATAAGTCTCATGCACATGGACTTTTGGTTTTATTCCCACTGCAGGTTGCCTCATTCGGCGATCTGCCCACTTGGAACTCAAGCTGATGGGTCGGTAACCATATCAAACCGACTGGTCACGAGTACATGTTTACGACCATCTCAATGCTATATGCATATCAATCCAACCGAAATCATAGGGCCAACTATGCTCACGATTAGAACACCTCTAAATCGTGTGTCTTCGGTATCTATAGACCAGTCCACCATAGCCTCTATGGCAACTATGGATATGTCCCCGAAAGGGTGCCTTGACACCTCCAATGGTCGTCACTATTTACCATAGTAGTCAGGGAAGGGAAAATGTTGTTTTTAGCAGTGATACCATCCACCCTTTTTGGTGGTAGAGGCCAGGAGGCCAACCCCGTGCATAACAACCTCTCAGCATAGTGCCCACTAAGCTCAATAGCCCAAAAAGCACATATAGACAAATCCAAATCTCAATCATCGAAATCATGCAATTTATGCATTTATTTTCAACCATGGGAGCAGTGCATAAAATCAATTCATGCTAATATCGCATTCAAAGCCATAAAACATGAAGACAATTCAGCATATTCGTATTAGAACATCATATCTCAAAAGCATGCTAAAAATGACAATAAAGGCAAGTTAGAGTTTAAGATGCATTTATGAAAACTTAGTAGTATCATACTACCTACCTCGATGTTCCTTGAATTGCATCCTTCATTACTCGACCTTGAGTTACCTTTGTGAAATCCTGAATATCAATTAATAACAAGGATACAAGTATTATTTTTCCACCTTTATGGACCATTACTTAGATGGCTAGATCTGCTTCTTAGGATCTATAGGTCCTTGCTTAGCGCACTTTCAGGCTAGATCTCGCGTAGAGATCTAATGTTTAATGGTCAGATCTTTTATTTAAGGGCTAATATATGTACTTTAGGGTTATTCCTAAGCTATTAAACTCCTAACATCTTTAGTAGACCAATTCATGAGATCTGATCCTAAATTTTATAGTCTCATTAGGTCCGCGTTGTCATTACGAATGCAACGGTTCTTTCAGATCGTCAATCGAAGTTATATAGGCTTTTTAATTGCACTTTTAACGTCGTGCATCAACGGACGAACCAGAATTGTCTGCGTAGGGCCCGCGTGTCACTGTTCCCACGACGCGTGCGCATCCCAGTCAAACCAAGACCGCGTTCGCACATGTGTGCACGCCCGAACGGCACGCCAGGGCGCGCTTCTTGGACAGCGTCACGCGGGTGTGTCTTAGCTCTCGGGGCGCTTGTGTGTCCCGGTCAAACTTGGGACTGTGCCTACACAATCGCAAGCCCAAAGCCCATCCCAGGGACCCTGTCCCAGGCCCACGCTATGCACAGTGTCCCTAAGATGCTTCTGGTTCTAGGGTTCTGAAACAAACCCTCTTTCAGCGATTTTCGGCCAGAGCCCACAAGATCCGGCATGGATCTGGGTCGAAAAAGAGGGGAAAAACTAAGGGAAGAGAGGGAAGAGAAGAGACGGAAGAAGAGGAGGGTACTTGGGTGTGGAAGAGGTGGGGATTTTGATGTTTTCTTCGAATCGCCCAAGCCCTATACGCCGAAAAACACATTAAGGAAAAACTTAGTTTTCCGGTGAAACCAGAGGAAAAATGGGGGGAAAAGGAGAGAGAAGAATGGCCGACCCGAATGAAGGACCTGGGCCAGTGCTGGAAATTGCAGAGGGGGGGTTTTTCGATAATAATAAAAAACTTGTCAGAAGCCTAGGCTGTAGCAGCTAGAGAAGATAGGGAAAAGAGGTGATCGGAGAAAGAGGGAGAAGAGCTTTTTAAAGCCCGTGAAGGTGGTGCTACCCAATGGCGGTCCCACCATTTCTTTTGGCGCCACCTTGTAGAGGTAGTGCTGGAAGTCGGTGAGAAGTAGGGGACGACCAGGGGTGTCGTTATCAAAATGACCCCTGCGTTTTCAGGCCTTTTTCGTTTACAGTCAAATTACAGATATGCCCTCCATCTTTCAATGCTTATAACTTCTTCTTACGAACTTTGTTTTCAGTGTTCTTTGAGGTGTTGGATTCCATTTCGAGTGTATAATCTAATGATACTAATTTTTCTCACAAATTCTTTGGTTTCATATTTTAATTAAAATAAACATCCAACCACCTATTATGATGATTTAAGTGTATTTAATTCCCAAAATAAACAAACCAAACATCATGATTGATCGTGGTTGTAAAAGTGACATAATAAGATTGAAAATTTTGAGTCATTACACACTTACCCTTATTTCTCACATTTTACTAGCCTGCCTCTGCTTTGCTGCCCTTTTTATCCGCTACCTCCCAACCATCTCTATTTCATCACCAACCCATCACTCACACCATCTGTTCACTTTCAAGCACCCAACAATTTTTTTTCCCACCTTCTCTCTTTGTTCTCACCTTGCCATTATCGCTTCCTCTATTCAGTCCTCGGCTCCCCATCTCCATCCCACCCAATCTATCCTTTTCTCTCTGAGTCACTACACTACCTAAGCTACTCAACCTCTCTCCACTCACACTGTCCCAGCCCACTTCTTTTTCTTCTCCCTTCTTTGATCATTACCTCGTCCCTTAATCGTATTCTCCATCTTTTAACCCACCATACTGCTCCTTTCTCTATTTTTTCCTTCTATCGTTCATCCCAGATCCTTTCCCTTGCTTTAGCTGGACTGCCCAAATCTATACCAGCTAGCAATCATCTGCTCTGGAACGGATAACCAAGGTCACCGCGGGATGACCCTGCTCTCCACTCCACTGTTCAACCAATTCGAGTTCTAATTCCACCGCAATAGGCAACGCCACACCTGTCAGTCAGGGCCACACAACCAAGCAACCTCCAGAGCCGTGCTATGCTCCCTCTCTCCCCTATTCTCAGCTTGACGCAGCCCTGCTCCCAACCAGACCAGCCTGCCCTATCTCCCAATCAGCTTGCTCCCGTCGCCTTCTATTGGTCCTATTGTCAGCCTGAAGAAAAGGGGCAGGCAATTTCCCAAGAACTTTTAGGGAAATTTTCCTTTTTGCCCTTAGTAGTAAATTTCTATTTACAATTTTATCTTTATCTATGCTCTATCTTATTCCCATTCTATTATCTACATACTGTGTTATTCTCAATTAATCCAGGAACTGTGTTATCTATCCGTGTTTAATTGAATCAATGGTTCTAGTTTAATTTTAGTAGATCTTCAATTGCTCATCCGTTTCAATTCCAATTTTCAATTAACTTATAGATTTGGGTTGTAGGAAAATTTAAAGCACTTTTACTATTCCTAATCTTTAATCTAAGAATCTAAAATTAAATTTGAGCCGTTAAATGTCAAAATTCTTATTTAGCCTAGATCTCTCATAATTTTTAGAATCTACCTAATCCCTCCAGTGGATCATTAATCAAAAGTGTTAGAAACATGTTGATGAAGGCTGATCATGATTTAAGAGACCAGATCTATACAATTTGAAGATAAGTAGTCTAGAGAAGTGGAATTTTCTTATTTTTTAGTTAAATTTCTGTTTTCTTTGGATTATGCCTCTATAATTTCATTGATTAAACACATCTGAAGTCTGATTTCTCTTTCTATTAAGTTTTATCATTTAATTTCAATTTTTAAATAATTAAAATTTATTAAAACTCCAAATTCTTAAAGCTCATTCCTGTGGGATCAACCCATACTTGCATTATCTATACCACAATAGCCCGTACACTTGCAGAAAACAACAACAGCGATTGAGTTGGGTCTGCCTGAATTGGGAGATACAGACAAGTATTATATAGTCTAAGGTAGGTGATTATATTTAGTAATTTTCCTGATTTCGTGGATCATGACATATTATTTGAAAATCTTAAAGTATGAGTTTTATGCCCTATCATGTTTTCATGAGAATCCCATTCATCATACATGATTGATATTATGACATTTTACTCCACATGATTTATATCTCGTTTTAATGCATGACTGATGATATATTAGCATGTCTTCTGATTTGATCTTCTTGAGATTGTTTACATATGGGAATTTCTATGATTTATCTCTCATTTTTGCTATTTTATAACGGGCGTTTCTGCCCCGTGGATGCTATGCTAGGAGGGTCATAGGGTTGCCCACTGTCCTCTAAATTTACATATTATAGACATGGCCCTGATGATGGGCACTGCGTGTGGTTTGTGGTAACCATGGGCAGGCCACCCATGCATGCCTGACTGACTCCCATGCCTTGGCAAACACTAGTCTCCTGTTTCGATGTCAACGACAAGCAGCAATGGTTTGTAACCTGGAGTGGTTGCCATTGTAGCATAGCAATCCATGATCTTATTATGTATGCTCATGCGGTATTGATATATTGGGTGAAGCCTATGTGGGTCGGCCTTCAAGCTGAGTGAGCTACAGGTGAGGAATCTGAAAAGTCAATGAGTACTCATTGTCAGTGATATGAGTGTACTTGACACTCTTAGGGCATGATTATGCATGAGCGCCCTATTTGTCATAACATGCATCCATATTTTTAGATGATAAAACTAATTTTCATTTGATTGTGATAAATGCATAATCATGCATTACTCATGCCTTGCATGCCATGGTGATTGGATATGATGTTTTTATGTTCAGGCATAAATCATGCTTTGACTGCTAATGTTTTGTTTTGATTCATGATCTTTCATATGCTATTTTACCCTGGATGTCTGATGATTTGACGTGCTATATAAATGTTTTACTACTTGAGATTTGCCATGACATTAATACTCTTATGCTAGACTATTACATTGTATTTTTTATTAAATGTGATCACCTACACAAGCAATAGCTTGCTGAGACATTGATTTGGTTTGCAAAGCCTCAGATATAGGGAGTAGTGGTAGGTTTGACATGTTGACAAAGCCGACAAGGGTGATAGTGACTCTCAGTAATATGTAGAGGATATTTTAGAAACTATAAGGTTTGTTCCTTCTCTACTTCGTTCATGACTTATGGATTATACCTTGGTATGCATTACTCTATGACATGGATGTAAAGAATTGGGTTCTTGTTGAATGTGTTGGTTGTGTATGGACAAACCCTGGGCAATTCTATCATGTCTTGATTTTACTATCCGTTGTTGGAGTATATGTTTTTATTGAGTATGGTATTTTCTGTAGATGGATGGGCAAGGAGAATGAGTCTCCTAAGGGTCATGTTATGTTGTGTTATGTTATGTTATGTTATGTTATGTTATGTTATGTTATGTTATGTTATGTTATGTTATGTTATGTTATGTTATGTTATTATTTTTATCAGGTAATTTTATATCGCACATGTGATGTGCAATGGTTTGAAATACAGAGGAGACTTTATAGGATTTTCGGTAGAAATGGGATATCATTCCACTGTTAAATCTATAATTTTGTGGTTCTATGACTCTTGGGATTTTGAAATAAATTATTCTTTATTCAAGTTTTATTTTTTGGTCAATTTAAAAATCAAAAAATTTAAACAGGGATCCCAACACATTTTAAAAATTATTAGTTTATCGATGAGAAAAACCAAGGGTGTCATAAAAGGTGACAGAACTTCCGATGCATACATGAAAAGTAATCCACTACATTAGAAAGCTTTTAAGAGAAGATTAAATCACATACAATAGATACAAATATATAAGAACTTTTTCTGAAACAAAATAAGTTAGAAGACTAAAGCCTTCAAGAAAACACATCCCATTAAATCTCCTCCTACTCAACTAAAAAAGGAGACCATCAAAGGTGTTGGACAACTTTCCCACCAAGCAATAAAACTCCCCTCGATTCCATAGTTTCAAATGAAAATATTAGGGAAAAAATAAGGAGAAAATAAAGGAGGCAAAAAGAGAGATAATTTACCAAAAATCTACAGCTGACAATTATCATTACTTTTGAAATGTTCAAAGGCCAGAATCTATTATTGTTTTGTGGATATATTAAGAAACCAATGAGAACATACTCAAACAAGGATGGAAAAAAGAGAAAAAAGACTATAGGAAAGCCTAGAATAGAACCCAATTGATGGAGACATTTTTGGTGGACTGTCCACCTTATTTTTTAAGAGAAAACATCTCACTCGAAGGGGGAAATGTACCTTAAAGCTCATTGGCTAGAGAAAAAATGATCATCTAGGAGGGAATAAAGGTGGAGACATAAAGTGGATGAGGAAATCTCAATGGAATCTAAATCATCCACTCTAAGGCATGTTGATCCAATGGTTGAGAATAAAAGAGCTACAAAACATGACCCTTTAAACAAGAAAACTCCAAAGCAATCACATCCATTCAATCGTAAGTGAAGTATGATACAAGGATGCAGAAATGAGGAGGATCCAAAGCTCAACCCTAGCCATTATATCACAATATATGAGGAGATTTCACATGATCAATTAATCATAAAGGAGGAGATGTCCTTCTTCAATGGAAAATCAACTTAATTCTGGAATAAAATTTGGGGGAAACTTCCTTGGCCATGCCATGGTCTTAATCCTACCATATACACCATTCAAAAAGGAAGGACATTCATCTAACCATCCATCCATAATAGCCATTCAACCTTTCCCAACTCAAGGGGATTCTTTCATAGCTCATTTTCATTCTCCATTCTCTTACATTCTTCATTCCAATCTTTCAACGTCTCTTTCCTCCTTTCTTATCCACATCAGTATACCATATCCAATCTCCTTTTAATTCTCCATCCAAGTAGCCATATTTTCCTCCATAAAAAATTTTAAGACCCTTATTTTCAATTTTCTTCCTTTGCTCCTTTCTGTCTTTCTTCTCAATCATTCCTTTGTCGCTTCTCCTTATGATCCTAGCCATCCAATTCCTAGGGCTTCCACTTTAGAACTCTATAAATATAGGTGAAAGAGATGGAGAACCATTTCTTAGTGTCCCTAGGATACATATTCAATTATAAGAGGAACAAAGGGAGAGAGATCGCTCTCACCATCTCTCCCCAGAGCTATAAGTCCAGCTCTTCAAGAGTAGAGGTAAGAATCTAACCCTGACCCTTGAACCATCCATTCTTTGTTTTTTATAAGGTTCCATGCAGAAGTTGGCAAGGAGAAGGCACCATCTCTAGGTAAGTACGATACCCCACCCTCCTTAAGTTAAGAACTTGGTGTTCCTAATTTAAGGAACACTGATCTCCATGTTCTACTTTGGTTTTGTCCTCTATTCCATACTAAGGTGGGATACCCAAGCCTAATGGGTGCACTCCACCTTAGTTCCTTTCTTCTTCATCTTCTATTTCATCTCTAAAGTGGGATGTCCAAACTTAGTGGACACATTCAACTCTAATTCCTTTCTTCTATCTCTTCTTCTTACTATATCCTAAGGTAGGGTGTTTAACTCTAATAGATGACACCTCTTTAGGTCTTCTCTTTTTCATTCTCTCTCTAGCCCTCTTCCATTTCTTCTTTTTTCTCTCCTTTTAAAGTGGGACATTCAATTTTAATGAACACTTCCCACCTCAGTTGTTTTCCTTTTCCTTATGCCACTCCCTTCTTCTCATTTTGAAGGGACATTCAATCTTAATGAGTGTTTTTCACCTTAGGCTCTTCTTTTTTGCTTATTCCATCTCATTTCCACCCTAGAGTGGGACATTTAAAACAAGTGGATATAGCTCACTTTGGTTTCATTCCTTTTCATTTATTTTATACTCACTAAGGCCACCCTTTTCTTAGAGTATCTGGCATAACAAAGTCTCTTATTTGCTCTCTCCTAAGCTGGTACCCTCTTCTTAAAGTTTCTAGCCCAGGAGAAGCATAAACCATTTTTCTCATGCCCACTTCTTTCATTTTTCTAAATGGTTGGGTCTCTTTTTAGAAAAACTGCTAGGTGCCTCCATCTATGGCAGCCTTAGTACTCCCTTCCTAAGGGAATTTCTTTGGCATGGTTGTGGGATACAAAGGAAAAGTGGAGACTACCTGTAATGACTTGGGTTTTTATAAGACTTTTTAAATGTAAAAGATGATTAAAATGCGAGATCGATCTCTACTAAAAATCATTTTTGAAAATCAGATAACAGCAGAAGAACCTTATGTTTTAAAAACTCATTCTTATAAGCCCCGAGTGTTATTTTTCTTTCTCAAAAAGGATTATCAGTGAAATGAGCACTACATTCTATTGAAAATTCATCAGAATTTCCTCTGTTTTTCAAACATTAAACATTTAATGCATGTCATTCTGAAGTACTTGATAAAAACAATTTTCATAATTAAACGAATAAGGAAGACTTTGTATCCATCCCATCACGTTTACATACATGACTGGGTGTTTTAAAAATCAAAATTAAATCAAAACCAAAGAAACACCCACGACTTAAAATATACCTCTAGTCATAGCCACACAACCACTACTTCCAATTACATGTCTACATATCCATAAAGCAAAGTCATATTAGATCAAGGTATTAGTTCAATTTAATATTTGAGCAACCACATTAAAATCCTGTTTAATATACCTGCTTAGTCATCTTAAAAGTCTCTAACACAGTCTTCTGCTTCCTTTTCCCTATTCGATTTGTTTAAACCTGAGACATTGTAAACAATTTACAATATCTCAGCAAGCTTGCGCTTGTGTAGGTAGTTTCACATCTATTTTATCAAGTTTGTAATTCAATTCTAAATAGCATCTCAATCATTTTTCAAGCATTTTCTAAAGAATATGATAATCAAATGAAAGAGAAGAAACATGAATAAAGTCATATGTAATTCTTAGCTTACAATTTCATGATAAAACATTTTTAGGTAGTATCAATATAAAACATGTACAACTTTAAACATGAATTTTTCAAATGGTTGAATCATCATGGTAATTGAAAGTAAATCACTATATATACAACATATCCCAAAATCACATGTAAGAATATCTTGAGAACTATGTGAAATATCCACTATCTAACTTGATAAATCAAAATTCATAAGGTCCTCAAAGTATTAAAGTAGTGATAGGTTAAACCTCGAACGTAGGCAATCCCAAATTGAGAACATCATCACGTGCACATAAGCACTCCGGTGAACACATCAATCGGTCGGTCATGAGTACTCATCTAAAGACCATCAAGCCCATCTACATGGGTCACAAAATAGAAATCCTATGGCACACTATGCTCACAACTAGATCACTGAATCGTGCCTCTTTGGTATCTAGAGAATAGCCACCGTAGCCTACACGATGACTACAGATATGTCTCAAAAGGGTGCTGTGACCACCTCCAATGGTTGTTCCTACCACAGCAGTCGAGACAAATGATGCCACTTTGGGCATGGATACCTTCCTCCTTTGGTGGTTAGAGGCCAAGAAGCCACCCCATTCAACCTCTTACCATAATGCCCACCAGGCTTATTAACCTAAATAAAGATATATCTCAATCCCAAATGATCTTAAATCGTGTAATATATATCTCATGCAAAATCATGCATTTCTTTAACTCATCTCAAAACATGGGATTGATGTATTTCAAGTATAATCATTTCTTTCAAAAACACACAATTGCGTGTAATAATATCATTTTCATTTTTCATATAGAAATATGCATCATAGTTATAAAGATACGTATATATAATCACACATGCCTCATTTGTAAATATAGCATTCTGTAAAAAGCTTAAAACAAAGTAACATAATATAATCTAAATCTCATGATAATCAAGTAACCTAGAATAGAAAACATGATAAGCAAATGATTTGATTAGTTAAAATCTTAATGGCAAATAGATGTTAAAACCACCTACCTCTTAGACGAAATTTCCAGTTTAGCTATGTTCCTTCTTAAACTCGACTTATCGGTCAACCTATTGATATTCCAGATTTTCTTGTCAATGGAAAATTGTATGCTAATAATTATAAAAGAATATTTTTACCATGATCTGACAATCTAAATCACCTATTAATCGTCAAACCCTAAGGTTTTAAAAATCCTTCACCACTCTACCATCAAGATCGAACAATATTAGCCATTTAAGCTATTGATCTGTGTTTCCCTTCATTGTTCACCAATCTTACTTCTATCAAGTCGTAGGTTATCAAATCTAAGGCATTGATTATCATTCATTGATCTATATTTGTATTTTCAATTTCTAAATATTGAATGGTGGTCTAATTGTCATTTTTAGATTACTAATAGATTATTAAACTCATCTCAAGCCATTAGAGTTTTGATAACTCTTCTTCCAACTATTTATCACTAGTCATATGTAAGAAAAGTATCAGATCATCCCATGATCCGTTATTCACTCTCTAAATGGTGATCCGATGACTAGAATTGGTCAAATCTTGTTCTCAACATGTCATTATACATTTTTAACCAATGAATCGGTGAAATCTATCTTATCCTATGTCAATTTGGCCTTAGGAATGCAATGGTGGCATTTGATCATAGATCAGGCGTCGCCAAGTCCTTGTTTGAGTAGTGACAAATCAAACGGCCAAGATCATCTGATCTGTTTCACTTCAAAATCTTAAATTTTTGACTCATCATATCATTTTTAAAGATGGAGAACCCGTCGGAAGCATCTGATCATCAATCAGATGTTGCCAGTCACTATTTACACAATAACAGATTGTACAATCTAGACTATCTGATTTGTTTTCTAGCCCATATTTCCATTTCAGTCCAATCTGAGCCACAAAAAGTGTATGTTTGACTATTTTTAAGCATGATTTACAATTTGAACAGTTGGATCAATGTGGATAAGGCTTTAGTAGTTGGATCACCTTTGTTCAAACTTCAATCAGATGATTAAATCCTCAAACGGGTTGGTCAACGCCCATGACCATCTTTGTTTGTTAAATACAAATAAGATCAATGGTTCTAATCTTGTTTTGGTGTGAATCAATTAAACCCTAACTGAAAAACACCTAGTTTTTCCTATTCTACAGTCAACTCGAATAAGAAAGCACAGAAATCATGGGAAAATTAACCTCTATGGATTTCCAAGATCACTTATCGTTGCTAGAGGAGACTCCATTTGATGTTTTTTCGAAGACTATTTCATGCGAGTACTGTTCCTGCTCTGATCCAGTGTTAATCCTCCTCCGATCGTGATGAAACTAAAGGGCTTTTGTTCGTGCCTTAGTGTTGAGTGAGGTGGACGGTTTGGATTTGAGCTCAGAGCCACCATTGTTGCTGGCAATCTCTGCCTCTCTGGTAAACTGAAAACCCTCCAACCCTTCTCTAGCAAGCTCTACATTTTTTTGGCGTGCAAACCCGCTCCCTCTCTCTTTTCTATCCCCTTTCTCTTCTCCCTCCATCATTTTCATAAGGTTTTTTAGGTTGAAGACAGACCTAACAATTTTTCCTTTTTGGTTTAAGTGGGAGGGGTGCCAATATCAATTTGTCCCCCTCCCCTCCCCCCCTTTAAGTATTTTAATCATTTTCTTTTATTTATTTATAAACACCTAATTATGACGTTCAGCTAGTTCAAGATATCACAATTTTAATCAATTCTGAGTATCATTGCGAGGGGTTCCTAACTTATCATGACTATCTGACATGAATTGCTACAGACGGGGCCCACTTGTAAATTTACAAAAATAGCCTTCGTATCGTTTGAATCGTTTTTCCAAGTACAATCCAAATATGAAGGTATTGGGGTCCAATTTGATGTCTTTCAAAAGGTCAATTCAATGGAACCTAAATATGAAGATTCTCCCATTTATGTTTATCAAAATTAATTTATAATCCTTTAAAATGAAATTTAAAAATTAGGATCTTTACACTACCCTCTTTACTTGTCGACTACACTTGATGTGCCTAAAAAAGTAAGTGGAGTTGCATTGAGGATGATAGCTTGAATGTAATTTGAGTTGAAAAAAAGTGTATAAGCTCATATTGAGTGACACAACAAAAGCGCCTTACTGCAGAGTTCAAGCCTAGTGGAAGAAAGTTTACTTTTATGTACCTTTTTTGTAATCCCATTGTAATTTATTATTATTATTATTAGTAGTAGTAGTAGTAGTAGTAGTAGTAGTAGTAGTAGTAGTAGTAGTAGTAGTAGTAGTAGTATCTTTAAATTTAATTAAAATCCATCATTAAAAGAGTCTTCATTAGATCTTGGCTCATATTATTTAAAGTACATCGGTAGTGTTTTGCATTCTTTGAATAGTTTAAGCCCTTTTTTATGTCTATTCTCAGGGTTTGGACAATAAATATTATGCTTTACTATTTAATTTCTATATTTTATATTAATTGCCTTAGTTTTTTGTTAATATAAATTAATTTGTGGGTTTGCATTAGATTTTAAAAAGGCAGCCCAATGCATGAAGCTCTTGCTTATGTGGGGTTTGAGGAAGTGGCAAACCATGAAGTGTCTAGTACGCAAACTTACCTTGCATTTTTGCAATAGGCTATTTCCATGCCTCAAAACTATGACCTCAAGGTTGCACAAAGACAACTTTACCATTTGCATTAGATTTGTGTTAGGTTTAATAGAAAATCATTAATGAGGGTGTTTGTTGGTGGTAGTGTTGGTGGCTATGGTGATGTAATTGCAAACATTGAGAAAAAAGAAGGGCCCACATTGCTATCGCATGGGGTCTGTTGCTATATATTTATCTGTAAATTATTAAGAATGGTGGTAATGAAGGTGTTGGTGGAAGTGAAAACCTCTATAGGGATGAAAAAGGGCCCTAGGAAGTGTTGACTTATTATTAGAGATGGCAACCCCCTAAACCATGTAGGTTGCCATGTCAGTAAAATGAAACACATGTGATCTTGGTGGGCGCCTTAGATCTCTTCCCTAATGGTAGAATAGATGGTGGTTTACATTGATCCATTCTTGAAAGTTTTGGGTGCGGATTAACTCTATTAGAGCTTTAGGGAAAAAGATGAAAAATCACAAATAGTTTAGGGGGCACCAATTTGGTTTTGCCTTCAAAGAATGGTAATAGCTAGTACAAAATTATAAAATTATTTTTCTAAAATTTACCAAACTAAAAAGGTTTAAAACAAAAGACTAGAGTACTGAAGTTGATTTAAGACGGTCTAAATATAAATGCAATTAAAACATTGTGTCTTGCTAAGTCTACTTATAATGCTACAATTCTAATACTAGGCTAAATGTTTGTTTTGTAAGTGTTTCTATGCTTTCGAACTGGAAAGATAGGGGTTTGTCTATAGAGCCAACATATGGTAGATATACTTGCATGGAATGGCCAAAGCATATATTACAAGATTTTAATGAATAACAAAACAACTTAGGTAGGCAACACCAACTGATAGGCACTGTGTTAATTCATGGTGTCTAAGCAAGACATTAATTGTTGGACTAGCAAATTCGAATCTAATGAAAAACCTAGAATTGACACTTAACTTTCCCTCACTACACTAGTAATCAATCAGGTTGAGTCCTTGTTCATCACCCAAGAGCCATGTAGTGCTTCCATGGGACTAGTGATTGTTTGAAAGGTATTTTTGTTAAATCTCTCTCTCTCTCTCTCTCTCTCTCTCTCTCTCTCTCTCTCTCTCTCTCTCTCTCTCTCTCTCTCTCTCTCTCTCTCTCTCTCTCCTCTCTCTCTCTCTCTCTCTCTCTCTCTCTCTCTCTCTATATATATATATATATATAGATTAAAATGACCCTATAGGTCCATCATCCTTTCTAATTTTATAATAATATTAAATATTTTATCATTATTTCTTTATTCTAGAAATTTAAGAAAAAGAACTTAATATCCTAGTTTTGGAAAAAGTGATGAAATCAAAGAAATAATGGGGCCGCCTAGGTTTTAAACTGATCTCTTTGATTTTTTATAAAATGAAGAAGGTGTGGCTCAAAATCATTTCTATTGGGGATGTTTTTACACTAAACTAAGTCTAGGAAAAGTAGAAAAAATGTTGGTCCCACATGGTTCAAATATTTCTACTCTTTTTCAAATAAAAGATCATCCAATCAAAGTTTGATTTCTTCAAAAAGGGCCACTAGAGTGAGGCACCACATAAAACATCAACAAAATGAGCTTAGACGGCCTTCATAGAGTCCCATAATGGGCTAAAAAACAAAAATAGATTTGTTTTCTCCTCGAGTAAGCAAAAGAATGTTGTCAAAGGTTATCCAATCAAAAGGGACAATGGGGGCAATAGGAGATAAGGCTTGTGGTACTGCAATGCCACCACCTTGGTAACTGGTGGCCAAAGGTTGCACATTCATAACCTTTAAAACAAATCTCAATAGTGAGAATAATGTGGACCTCTCAAGTCCTTATCCACTTAATATTGTTAAGTGTTTAATTTTGGATAAAAGATCCCTAATTTAGCATTTAATCAAACATCTAACTCATCAATTTGATGATTTTTAGATAATCTATAAATTTTAGCCTAAATTGACCACCCAACAATAAATTGTCAAAATTAATAGTTAGATGATCAATTGAGCTAACAGGATGCTTAATGTACAGTTTGGGTTACTGTAATCTAGTCTTTGGCCTTGTAGATCAACTAAAGGAGGGTTGGATTGCTAAGATTGATTTTCAATGATGCAGATCGATCAAGAGAGGAATGGGTGGATCAGATTAAATTTCAATGATGTAGATCATTTTGAAGATCAATAAAGAAGGATTGGATTATTTGAGTTCTAATTATAGGAAAGAGAATTATGCATGAGATTTCCTAGATGGAGATAACTTTGGAATAAAGAAGTTTCTAAGTGGAAACAACCTCTTTCCCGTAAGGAAAAGCGTAAGGCTTTAAAAGGAGGAGTCAGTCGCAGGGGAGGTGGAGGACTGTGTTACTTTCTTTTTACTTTCCATTCTGATTTTTCTGTTTGTGTTCATCATTTTCCTATTCTCACTTACTTCTGTTCTTTTGTTTCCCTTTGAAGCACCACCTTTCATCCCTATTTCCATCTCCTCACGTTCCCTTCACTGCAACCCAACACCCCCAGCCATCTTCTTCACTCTGCTCCCATCAAACCCAATTCACTGCCCCTCCCATCTCACACACCAATCTCGTTTTTTTTCTTACCCCCAGGCTTGTCTGCCCCTGTTCTCCATTCCTCTATTCCTTGTTGTCTTCACTGTTCCAAGCTATCATCCAATACCTAACTCCCAGGCCGGCCTACTCAGCAGGCGTCATTTTTCCTTTTCTCCTCTGCTCCAGCCTTTCCACCAAACAACGCCCAGAAAACTAGAACGTCGTCTACCTCTCCCCTATCCTCCATCTTCACCACCCAGTCCAGCATGGACAACCCAGATCATTACTGGCCCTGACTCCACGCCCCATCTCCTCTTCTCCAAACGAACCAGAGCCAGACGATGTCTACTCTGGTTTTTTTCCTTTATCGCCCAGGTGACACCACTGGCCAGTGTGCGACGCCCATCTTTCCAACAGGTCCTGCTCCCACCGCACCTAGGCACCTTTCCAGCATAGCCAGAGCACTCCATCATCTCCGGTAATCCCCTCCAGCAAATCATCTTCTTCAGAAATTTTAAGGAAGTGTCATGAAAATTTTCAATTATGCCCTGAGTGGAAAAATTAAAATATCATTTGAATCCCTATTTTATCTTTTAGTCTATTTTGTCCTTTTCTTTATCTAGGTTTTGTATTATTCACATTCTGCGGGATCTTAGATAATTCCAAAAATCATATTCGATTGATTTAAGCATAACTAAATCAACGATTTAGCTTAAACCAATAGGAAAACATCAATTTCTCATCTATTTCATGTCAGAATTTCAATTAACCTTCAAATCTCTATTATAGGACAATTTAAAGCACTTTTAATATTCTTGATTTTTAATTTGAGAATCTGAAATTAGATCTAAGCCATCAAATCTCAAATTTCATAATTAATTCAGATGTCTCAGAATTTTTAAAATATGCTTAATCCCTCTAGTGGATAATTAATCAAAAGTTTTAGAAACATGTTAATGAAGGTTGATCATGATTTAGGATACCAGATTTATAAACCTCTATAATTTCATTGATTAAATACATCTAAAGTCTAATTTCCATTTCTGTTAATTTTTGTCTATTAATTTCAATTTTAAAATAATTAAATTTGATTAAAAACTCAAATTTTTAAAGGGCGTCTCTATGGGATCGACCCGTATTTGAATTACCTATATCACAATAGCTCGTGTACTTGCAAAAAAAAACAAGTTTTTGGCACCGTTGTCAAGGACACACAATGGAGTTTTTATATAATTTAATTAAAAATCCAAAAAATCCAAAAATAATAATAAAAAAGAAGAGAAAATTCCAACAACAAAAAAATTTAGGAATTGCACAGTTTTAGCATTTTAGGAAAATTTAGGTGCATGCTTCAATTTCTTTAGTGAATAAACTACATTATTTCCTGAATTTAGTATTTATTTCTAATTTTCTTTTTCAGAAAAATAGGAAAGTAGAGGAAATTGACAAAGAGATCTTCATCAAAATAGAACTTTCCCTACTTTCCTATATTAGAAATTTTCTTCTCTTTTCTTTTGAGTGAATCATGTAGTGATGCCCCTTTGTAATTTGCAAATTCCATTTTAATTTTTTAAGGGTTGTATAATATAGGCAAGTGTGGGATCAGGTGGCCCACACTTCATCTTCATTAGAAACCCCACCATAAGTTTCCCTCACTCCTTTTAACTCTTAGATTAGGGTTTGCATGTGCCTTGTTTGGTAGTATTAGCGCATATAGAAGGCATATTTGATAACTGCTGCATTTTTAGGGTTCGCATTAGTTTATTGCTTTTAATTGCATCTTAGGACACGTCTAATGCTTTAAGTGATTTATATGCTGATTGAATTTCTATGGAGTGTGAAAATTAATTAATAAGGGCACCCAACCCTACAAGATCAATGGTGGATTTCATCACCACTCCATGGCCCACCTAGGATGATCACCTCTAGCACGCTACCCTACCCCTTAAATCAAATTAAAATCAATCAGAAGAGACCTATAGGGTCATCACATGCTCGTAGGACCCTCTGACTAAGACGCGATCTATTGTCACTCTAGTGGCTTCTGAGCACTATGGTCATAGTGGGTGTCTTAAAATCTAAGTGATTTTTCCATGCCTTCCATTGACGTTTGTGAGGTCTAAACATCTCCTTACACTTGGATTGTATTAACCACCTTGCACAAAACCTAACTGGTAAGCAATAATCAAATTTAAAGGAGAGGAGGAGCACTATATTAGACTAATTAAAAGCATTGTCCCCACTCAAATACTAGAAAATCAAAATATTTCTTATTAGCCTAAGAATTGTTTGACTATGCCTTGTGTTCACATCAAATAGAGTTAGAGTTAGCATTTAGATTAGGACATTTTAGATTAGGTTAGTTCATGCAGGGGCGTCGATCTCAGAACCCAAAGCTATTACCTTTAGACCCAGAGATTAAACGCATCTAACACCAAAGGGAAAGAAACCTAGTTCCTATCCCCATGTCTGAACCGCCAACAGGGATTGAGCAAAACAATTAGAGATTTTTATGTGCCGCTCCAATTCAATACCCCATCCTGCATAGCTTTACCTCCTACAAATGTAGACCACTTTGAGTTAAAGTCAGCAGTGATTCAATTACTCCCTACCATTTATGGTTGAGATTGAGAAGACCCCTACCTACATATCAAGGAGTCCTTGATATTTGTGCCACATTTAGGTTCCAAAATTTTCTGGATGATTTGATTAGGCTTAGGTTATTCCCATTCGCACTTAAGGAAAAAGCCAAGTCATGGCATAATTCCTTGGAGGTGGGTTCCATACATACATGGGACCAATTGTCTAAGAAGTTTTTGAACAAATTCTTCCCAGTTCACAAAACAAATGCCATGCATCATAAAATTATAAATTTCCAATAAAGGGATGATGAACAATATTACGAATGTTGGGAATAGTGAATTGAACTGTTGCAAAAATGCCCTCATCATGGATTTGAGAAATGGCAATAGGTTCAATACTTCTATGAGGCATTAGGGCCTCAAAATAGACAAATGATAGATGCAGCGAGTGGAGGGACCTTCATATTAAAAGATGAAAGTGAGGCATGGAAATTCTTTCAAATAGTGGCCGATAATTCTCAGTAATGGGATTATCCAAATATGAGAGAAAGAACTAACCAGCCCTCTAAGAAAAGTGGTCTTTATGAGATAGGAGTGCCTACTGATCTATCCCATAAGCTCGACTTTGTCGCTGAAAAATTAGGTGGAAGAATGGACAAGCTTGAAAGTATGTTTCAATGGTTCATGGCTGCTACATTATCCCATAAACCTCCACAAGAGGTATGTGCTACTTGTTCTAATCTAGCCCATTTCATCTCATCTTGCCCATCAATAGAGTGTTGAACGACTATCATGACCAAGCAAATGCATTGAATGCATATTGCCAACCTATCAACGACTCATATTCTGAGTCCTACAACCCTAGATGGGTCAAGCATCCCAATTTGTCTTGGTCAAAGAATAACCACCAAGGAGGACCATCTATAAATCCTCCTGTCCAAAACTTTCCTCTTAGAACTATAGTTCCCCATCAGCCACCTGGCTTTCAACAACCTCAACAACAAAAGAACCCATCTTTAGAGGAAAACATCCATACTATGCTTGAAAAAATTACAAAGGATAATGTTTACATTAAAAAGGCCTTACACCAGTTGCAAAATGAGAGTAGATAGTCAAGTGATGTCAACTCTCAAGCCATAGCCAAACTAGACACGTAGGTAAGCCACTTGTCAGCTGAATTACATAATAGAGGAAAGGGTCAGTTTCCTAGTCAGCCCATCCCTAAACCCAAGGGTCAATTTGAGATAGGGTCATGTTCTCAAAACCCTAGCCCTCATGAGCATGCCAAGTCTATAACCACCCTTAGGAACGATCATCAAATCGATAACAAAGAAGGGCAGGCTAAAGAAACTATAAAGGAAAAAGAGGCAACTAAAACATAAGGAAAAAAAGAAAAGAAAAGATAGAAAAACCATGTAGAACCTCTAGTGGAGGCACCCTATGTGCCTAAATCCCCTTTTCTCCAATTACTGAATAAAGCTAGGAAGGGATCAAACTTCAATGAGTTAATGGAGGTATTTAAACATGTACAAATCAATATATCATTGCTTAATGCGATTAAAAGCATCTCAGCCTATGCCAAATTCTTAAAAGAGCTCTGCACAACAAAGTGAAAGCTTAATGTACAAAAGAAAGCCTTCCTCATCGAGTAGGTGAGCTCTTTAATTCAACATAAGACCCCACCAAAATTTAAAGATCTAAGGTGTCCTACAATTTCATGCATCATAGGAAATTATGTCATAGATAGGGCATTATTTAACTTAGGGGCTAGTGTTAATCTGTTGCCATATTCTGTCTATGAGTAACAAGGACTTGGTGAGCTTAAGCCAACCACTACCACACTACAATTAGCTGATAGATCTATCAAGATACCTCGTGGTATGGCTGAGGATGTGTTAATATAGGTGGACAAGTTTTATTTCCCTGTTGATTTCATTGTCCTGGATACCCAGCCTGTAGTAGACCCCACTAGTCAAATTTCAATGATTCTTGGATGTCCATTCTTGGCGACGTCCAATGCAATCATAAATTGTAGAAATGGTGTATTACAATTATCCTTTGGCAATATAAAAGTCGAGCTCAATGTCTTTAAAGCCAACCATCACCAATTAGATCTTAATGACTCTTGCAATATGATTGAAGATTTAATTCCAGAAGTTCTTCCACCATTGTCTAACTTTGATCCACTAGGCGCCTGTCTTATACATTGTCAAATTAATTGTTAACATCTGGATGAAGACACTAAACTTAACGCTTACTCAGAGGCAACCCAGGGGTTTAGAGTCTACATCACTCAACTTTCATATAGGATCCTATGTTTTTCAAATATTAAGGACAATGTTTCGTTTTGGGTTGGGGGTGTAGATGCACATAGAGATTTTGTATTTTCTTGAGTTTTCTTTTGAAAAAAACAAAGGTTTTTAAAGTAAAGTTCCCTTATTGCGATGAGAACTGGATGTTCAAACGTAGTAATTCCACTGTTTTCACCCCTTAATGGGAATTCATATGATTAGTTTTGTATATTATTCATGTGTTGAAGCATTTTATGAAAGTTAATTCTCAGAAACCATTTACACAGAGCACATAATCAAGATTACTATAAAGGTATAACTTAGAGACCTTGAGGAAAACCAGTGGAGACCTATAACCTAGTGAGTTTAGAGACCATCTTCTTTTTGAGAGTTATAACTAAATCCAAAATTTCTACAACGTACATACATTAGTGTGATCCTGTTATCTTTGTTTTGGTTAAACATCAAGAATAAATATGAGTAATAGCTTTAATTCTAGACAATTTATTGAATCTGATGGGCTTTAGGAAACTTAGGAAATGATATAGGCCATCCTTGCTCAACCCAAAGATATAAAGCCTACCCAGTATATTATACCACTAGTTAGCCCCTTTGAACCTATTAGTAAGCCTTTTTCTTTATTAACCCCATTCACCTTGACCCAAAACAAGGCAGTAAAATAAATATCCATTACCCATTGTCAAAATGAGTAGAGTTACTAGAAAAAGTTCAAAAATAGGACAAAAAGTCAAAGAAGTGAGAAAAATTAGCTGCCTTTCTTCCAAAAAAACATTGAAAAGAATGAAAAAGAAAGACAAAAATTTTGAAAGAAATAGTCACTTCAAGTACAAACCCAAAAGAAAAGTTATCCTAATAGATAGTCATGGAAGACCTCTACTCAATTTTGAACCTTTGAATTCATTGTACCCTTCTTTTTTGACCTTGTCCTAAGCCTACATTTTGTCCTAGTTAAAGACCTATTAATCTTAAGTGGAATATAGCCTTACAAAGGAGATAAAAAGAAAGAATTAAAGTAAAAGAACCCTAATATTCTTGGTGATAACATCCACTCTTATGGATCACTTTCATTTATCTCATGAGCATTTAAAGAACTATGTGAACCATTAACTTCTTGGGTTCGATCACATAATGAGAGAAATATGTTTAAATCCCTCATCGGAGAGTTTTAATTCTGAGCGTATAACTATGAGGATTTGAGGTCAAGACATATTTCCAATGAAATTTAAGCATATCCAGCTAGAAGTTAAAATTTATGTGGCTGTACACACAAATATGCACTCTGACAAATAGCTCAAATAAAATGTCTTCAATGTGTAGGATATGTCAAATCCTCTCCATTAAGTTGTGAAAAACTAATAAATTTCCAATGAATGAGGATTCTCTTAGATAAAATAGGGGACTCAACCTTGTTGAATTTTGTGAGTATATTCACTGCAAACCCTCACGAGGCATAACTCATCCACTAGGGGTAACATAGGGGTTCAAGGGCTTGCTGCATTTTCTAAATGCAATCGTGAGTACTTACTAAAGTGGCACATTGTACTAATTTTTGTAAAATAGTTTTCTACATGTTTTGCTCGAGACTAACAAAATGTTGGTTGGGGGTGTGTTAAGTGTTTAATTTTGGCTAAAAACCCTTAATTTAGCATTTAATTAGACCATCTAAAGAATCAATTTGATGATTTTTAGATAATCTATGAATTTTAGCTCAAATTGACCATCCAACAGTAAATTGTCAAAATTAGCAGTCAGATGATCAATTGAGCTAAGTGGATGCTTAGTGTATAGCTTAGATTACTCTAATCTAGTCTTTGGCCTTGTAGATCAACTAAAGGAGGGTTGGATTGCTCATATTGAAGTTTAACGGTGCAGATCAATCAAAAGAGGAATGGGTGGATCAAATTAAATTTTGACAGTGTAAATCATTTTAAAGATCAATAAAGATGGATGGAATGATTTGAGTTCTAATTATAGGAAAGAGAATTATGCATGAGATTTCCTAGATCGAGATAACTTTGGAATGAAGAAGTTTTCAAGTGGAAACAAACTCTTTCACATAAGGAAAGGCATAAAGCTTTAAAAGAAGGAGTCAGCTGTGGGGGAGGGGCAGGACTATGCTACTTTCTTTTTACTTTCCATTCTGACTTTTCTATTTGTGTTCATCATTTTCCTTTTCCCACTTACTTATGTTCTTTTGTTACCCTTTCAAGCACGACCTTTCATCCTTATTTCCATCTCCTCATGTTCCCTTTACCACAACCCAACACCCTGCCATCTTCTTCACTCTACTCCCATCAAACCCAATTCATCGCGCCTCCCATCTCATTTTTTTCTTACCCCTCGAGCTCGTCTGCCCCTGTTCTCCATTCCTCTATTCCCCATTGTCTTCACCGTTCCAAGCTCTCACCTAACACCCAACTCCCAAGCTAGCCTCCTCAGCAAGAGTCATTTTCCTCTACCTAGATCTCCTTCATGCACCAGGCATCATTTTTCCTTTTCTCCTCTGCTCCAACCTTTCCACCAGATGATGCCCAGAAAACCAGGACGTCATCTACCTCTCCCCTATCCTCCATCTTCACCGCCTAGTTTGGAACAGACAACCCAGATCATTACTGGCCCTGACTCCATTAAGCTAGCATGGCCCAGGTTCCTCTGCTCTAGACAAACTAGAGCCAGACAACATCTCCTCTGTTTTTTTCCTTTACTGCCAGCCAACGCCACCGACAAGTGTGCGACGCCCATCTTTCCAACGAGTCCTGCTCCCACCGCACCTAGGCACCTTTCCAGCATGGCCAACACTCCATTGTCTCCAATGATCCCCTCCGACAAACCATCTTCTTCATTATTCTCTTTACGAAAATTTTAAGGAAGTTTCATGAAAAATTCCATTTATACCCTCAGTAGACAAACTAAAATCTCATTTGAATCCCTATTTTTGTCTTTTAGTCTCTTTCATCTTTTTCTTTATCCAGGTTTTGTATTATTCATGTTCAGCTTGTTCTTAGATAATTCCATAAATCAGATTTGGTTGATTTAAGCATAACCGAATCAACGGTTTAGCTTAAACCAATAGGGAAACATCAATTTCTCATCTATTTCATGTCAGAATTTCAATTAACTTTCATATCTATGTTATAGGACAATTTAAAGAACTTTTACTATTCTTGGTCTTTAATCTAAGAATCTGAAATTAGATCTAAGCTGTCAAATCTCAAATTTCTTAGTTAATTCAGATCTTTTAGAATTTTTAGAATCTGCCTAATCCCTCTAGTGGACAATTAATCAAAAGTTCCAGAAATATGTTAATGAAGGCTGATCATGATTTAGTATACCAGATCTATAGAATTTGAAGATAAGCAGTCTACAAAAGTGGAATTTTCTTAATTTTTTAGTTAAATTTCTATTTTTTGGAATTAAACCTCTATAATTTAGCTAATTAAATACATCTAAAGTTTGATTTCTATTTCTGTTAATTTTTTTAATTAATTTTAATTTTTAAATAATTAAATTGTATTAAAATTGTGGGATTGACCTGTACTTGATTTATCTATACCACAATAGCACGTGCACTTGCGAAAAACAACAACAAATGTCAACAAATTAATCCTCCCTTTGTTGGCCTTCTATCTCATTGCCAATGACATGCTGATCTTCTCCATCTCCTCAATTGGTTCAAGCCCTCACATTACAATAAGGAATAATCATATCAACATTGTCTTCATAGCTATCTCCAAGAGTCTTCTTTAGGGTTGTATCATCTTTGAGAATTTGTAAATTGTTTCCTTCACCCTAGACTTCTTTAAGGGTTGCTAAAGAGGAGTAGTGTTAGAAGAATAATGGATAAGTATGAATACACATGTATGATTGTAAAGAAAAGGAGATGCATGGCTCAACAACATACCTACTAGGTCACATTCTGAGTTGACATAGTATGACATCCCTATAGGCCAATTTCAAAATAACCTACAAGAAAAAAAGTGGTGTGGGGCATAGGAGAATTAGTTGATTGCTTGTCTTTGGGTATGTGAATCTAAAAAGGTGAATTAAAATATATTTAAAAAAAAAAGAAAAAAAGAATAGAAATTATGCGTAATGAAGTCATTTTCACTTAGAGTGCAAGGAGAAGTTGGCAATAAAACCACTAATGAAAGGTTATAGGGAGCTTCATTGCTACCAATTAGTTCCTCCTCATCTGGATTTGTGACTCCAAAGGTTATGGTGTCTTTTCTTTTATAACCCACTTTAGAGGGATACCATAGCATCTTCCCTTCAAATCCTCCCTGTGGGCTTCAACAAGCTTCCTTTGTGTATCCAACAAATAGGGTAGCCATTAAATGAATGGCTTGAAGAAGTATGTGTTGTCGGATCTTAAAGGTATACATTAGGATCTTGAAGAGATCAAATATTAAAAATCTTGTATTATAGACCTCTTTCTCCTCTAAAGTGTTCAAAATAGTCCACAAGTTGGTGGGAATATTTGCTTGAATGTTTTGATAATTACATCCATTGGAAAAGTTCCTTCTCATAAAAAACTGCTCGATTTGTTACAATGTTAAGGCCTTTCTTCTTTACCTAATGAGAAGAGGCGAACATTGTGATTTGCAACATATAAGCACAAGCATCACACCCAACTATATGAGTAAGGGAGAATAAGTTCAAAATGTGAAAGTGAAGCCAAATGATTGCATACTCCCATGGCAAAGCTATTACAACATTAGATAGATCAACATACAATGATAGACCCTCACCATGCCTTGCTAAAAGATTAAATCTTCTATAAAAGGTTGCTAAGACAAGAGGATCTAGGGAAATTGTTTTTCATATGGCTAGAGCATTAGCTACAACAAAAGTTTTAGGATTTATAAAGTCACCATTGAAGTTGTGTAAGATGAAGCCACTCATCCTCATAATAAGGAAACTAGCTAGAAAGACATCTTCAAAAGTCCCAAGAGGATTCTCATTCTTAGCCAGTTTAAACTTTAGGGTAGAGGGGTTTTGGATATTATCTTTCCCATGTTCTTTGACTTGTTCTTCCATGCATGCAAAGAAAAAGTTCGTCCAAATTCAAAAGTGCAAGTGCTTATCAATCGTGCCATCATTCATCCCCAAAAGCTTGTTGAAGGTGTTCTACAAGTTGCAGCTATCTCAGGTCAATCATATCTGGACTTATCTCTATGAATCTCATATAACTGAAAACTGTTATGATTGTATTTGTCATAAGCTTTCTCACAAATAGGAAACCTTGAAAGAATCATTAATTCACAAATGGTAATGCTAAAACTTGCCATAAGGTCTAAGAAAAGTATTGGTCTCTGGACACCACAGCTCCATGAGTTATCTTAAGACCTTCTTATCACTCAAATAAATGCCATGAGTTTGCTTCAAAAACTTAGAAGATCTTTGCCTTCATCAAAACTCTTGGAAATCTCTCTAAAATTACAGTAATTCATTCACTCCAACTCTTTATCATGGCACATTTACCATTGAAATGCTCACCACTTCCACAAAATAATTCCTATGATCAAAAGTGACATGATTTGTCAGAAGATCGTTCCCTTAGACTGGGCATTATAGTCTTCACATCCACTACCTTGTCATGAACATAACCATTAGGAGCACTCCTCATAAAAAATCCTTTTATGATTGCCTTTAGATTTGGATAAATGTCAATATCCTTGTAGGGGAAGCGTTTTACATGTTCTCAAAATTTTCAAAATGGCCTGGCCAAGAGTTAAAATCCAACTTGATTTGTTTCCCTCAATTTAACCTAGAATCACAATGCTTCAAACTATTCCTTGCCTTGATTTATAAAGTCATATCTGCATAAGCATGTCATGTAAGGATTTATATGTCTTCTTAGAAGCTCGCCTCGTGAGGGAAATTTCAATATAGAATCTCCTACAAACTAAAGGAAATCAAATCGGCATACTCATCAAAAAAGCAAGAATTCTCAAAGATCAAAATCATGATCTAGGAGACTATATAAATAAAGGTACCCAAAGACCAAAATATTGATCTAGAGAATTATGAATTGCACCCAAGGACTCAAAGAAAGTTAACCATTGTAAGGAACTTGAAAATTTTTGAGAGGCACTACTTGAGGGGTAATGTTATCAAATACCCCTCTCTATTTAGATTAAAATTCCCCTATAGTCTCACTATCCTTTTTAAAGTTTAGAATGATAGTAAACATTTTTTCATTACTTTTTTACTCTAAGAAATTATGAAAAAGAATATAATATCCTAGTTTTGAAAAAAGAGATGAAATAAAGGAATAATGGGTCCACTTGAAGTCTCATGAGTTCCCAATCTACAAGGGATTTTTCTCATTAAATAGTTCTACTTTTTTTAAACCATTTTCCTAATCCAAATATTCCTCTCATGCGTTCCCAATCTAAAAGAGACACTCAATTTTGTTTTCTTCCTAAGTGAGTTCTTTAACAACAAAAAAGAAAAAAAGGAAAAAGAAAAAGAAAACCTTGGAAAGAAAATATAGGGAGATCTCCCAAGTATTAGTAGAATTAAGAGAAAGGAACAAAAAGAAGGAAAGGAGTGGGACTCACCCAATCTGTTCTTTTCTCTCCTTGTGCGCGCCTAAGGAATCAATGCCCTCTCTCTCCTTGTGCGCGCCCAAAATTCATATGAAAAAGTCATTGGAGGGAGTTGAGAATTTTGAATTTCTTCATAGGAAAACTTAAGAAAATGGTTAGAAACAATTGTCTTAAAAAATACAATGTAAAGATGGTTAAAAACAAAATTGTCTTAAGAATATAATGTAGACGGCTAGAGAAAACTATCTTAAAACATACATTGTAATGATGATTGTAAAAAAAAAAAATCTTAAAAAATACAATGTAAAGACACTTAAAACAATTATCTTAAAAAATACAATTGTTAAGTGTTCAATTTTGGTCAAAATACCCCTAATTTAGTGTTCAATTAGAGTATCTAGGCCATTAATTTAAAGATTTTATATAAATTATTTTATTTTAGTTTTAATTGGCAATCAACCATTGAATTGAGAGATTTAGTGGTCAGATGATCATTAAAGCTAATCAGAGGATTACTGAACGGTTCAGATGATTCTAATTAGGTCCTGTGCATTGCAGATTAATTGACTCAGGCGTTGACGCTTCAGATCAAATCAAGGATATCAGATGAGGATGATGAAGTTTCATGAAAAAATAAGACTTTAAAGAGTCCTAGGACAAGACAAAGTTGAAACAGAGTTCTAACGAGACTAAAATTCTAATGGACCCCACCCAATTCTTTCTCTCTTATCTCCTTCTCTCTCTCCTCACTTTCACACTATTCTCTCTCCTCTCTTTTCTCTTTCCCTCTTATCCCCCTCTCACCTACATGTCTCTCCGTCTAATCTCCTACTCTTTCACGTCTCTCTTCTCCCTCTTCTTATATTTCATTTCTCCTCTCCCTAAAAAAATAGGGATGGTTTTTCTCTTTTTGGGGCTGGCTAGCCAACTTTCCCCCTCTCCTTCCCTTTCCTTTCACTTCTGCTAAACCTCCTCTCTCTCTCTCTCTCTCTCTCTCTCTCTCTCTCTCTCTCTCTCTCTCTCTCTCTCTCTCTCTCTCTCTCTCTCTCTCTCTCTCTCTCTCTCTCTCTCGGTTACCTCCCCAGCCTCCACTGCTTTCACTGACCCAGGCTTCATCATGCCTGGGTTCTCATCAATCCCCCTCTCCTCTCCTTGTCTTCCTCTCCACTTCCCTTTCCTGATTTCTCTATCTCTCTCATCTGCTCTCTATCACCAACTAGATCTACAGCCCAGCTGGCTCTTCCCTGCTTTCACCGCACTTGCCCAAGCGAGAACACCATGCTCCACGGCGTTGTTTCTACAAGGCCCAGCACCATCACCTCTTTCCCTGCTGTCCGCCACTACTCTGCTTTTCCTCTATTCAACCGAATGGATCTTCGTCACCATTTATCTCCACCTGATCCCTTTCCAACCTATGAGTCCAAGCATCATCGTGCACGGCATCGCGTAGCCAAGCATCGAGGCATTCCTCTCTGTTTCGCCATTCCCAACAGTACCCAGCATTGGCCTTGCTCCAACAAGCCATCCCATCTTTTTCCCTCTTCTCTTCTCCCTCCTCTCTGAGTCGCACGATCTTGGGAAAGAAAACCCAGAATGGGTTTTCTCCCATAATCTCCTCCTTCCTTTCCTTTCTCTCCTTCCTCTTCCCTTCTCCCTTATTTCCCTTTCTTTTCTCCTCTTCTTCCCCACATTTTCCTGGGTTTTCTTCATGAAAAAACAAAACCCCAAAAATTTACAAATCTGCCCCTGGCATATCTCAGAAATTCCACCTCTGTCCTTTCAGTTTAATTCCGTCTATGTCCTTTCAGTCTAATTCTGTCTATGTCCCCAGATTAATTCCATCTGAGCCCCTGGTTTAATTAAATCTGTGTCCTTGTGCTATTCCAATTTTAAATTATCCACATTTTGATTATCCAAGGCTAGGCTTATCCAGGACTACTTATTTCATTCCATTTTCTGTGTTTTTGGAATAAATAATTGTGTACATTGCAACAATTGAATAAATCTGAATATTAGTTTATTGTTATTTTATTTCTAGTATATTCTTTGCTCTGGTTCTTTTATTAATTGAATTTTATTGAAAACTCCATCATTTTAAATCAAGTCTCCGTGGGATCGAGCCGTACTTGCATAAGCTATACTACAATAACCCATGCACTTGCGGTTAAACAATCAACAATAATGTGCTTAAGAAGATGATTATAGAAAAATCATTTAAAAAATACAATGTACTTAAGAAGGTTGTTAGAAAAAATAGTCTTAAAAAGATGCTATGTTCTTAAGATGATGGTTAGAAAAACCCATATTAGAGAATTCAATTTAAAGATGGTAAGAAGGAAACCACCATCTTAAAAAGTACAATGTACTTAAGAAGATGGTCAAACAAACTATCTTAAAAAGATGCAATGTAAAGATGATTAGAAGAAACCCATCTCACACTCTAGATTTGATTTCCACCACAATGGAGAACACAACACTCTCTCTTTCTAGTCACGCAATGATCATTTTGGATTCTTTTAGGAAGTATATCTATCCAATAAATTGCTTCATGATTTAGTTCAAAATCAGTCGTGATCTTCTTCTCTTACAACAACAGCCTCAAGCCCTCTTCACCAATCACCATAAGTAAAGGATCATCTGCGTTTTCAAATCTATTCAATGACTAATGACTAAAGAAAGCAAGATATGAGATTTTGATGATTTATTTCAGTTGGTAGATGGCTAGAAAAGTATATCAATAAGTTTCTGACCTCAACCCTCTATTTGTTCATTTCTTTTTCAAATTTCACTTAGAAATGTAGGAGAAGAGGTTCCAAGATAGGTGTGGCTATCATGGTATCACCACAGCAACAAAGAGCTTCTTCTATCCCTAGTGCAACAGTGTTTCTTTCCTTGATGTCCTTTTCAATTTACTTCTCGATTCTATCTTTTATTAGTCACTTGCACTCATGGATTTCATGTATTTTTTCCATTTTTTGGTCAAATACACCATAAAAATGACTAAAAAGATCTTGGCACAGGCTTCTAAGAGGTTGTACTTAGAACTCAAAGAGAATGTATGGGGTGAATCTTGATGTTTTGGTAACCCATGATGTTTGTGGACCAGGGATAGCTAGGATCTTCAAGAAAGAGTTTGGCATGCAAAGGTGTGTTTTTTGAAGTTTCTCTCTTTCACATTTGGTTCTCTGTTGTCAATATGGTTGTAAATTAAAAGCATATATTATGTGGTAGCTAATGAGCTTGTAACTTTTCAATTCTACATCAACCAAAGAAATCAAAAGACACAAATCATGGAAACAAAAATGGAATGTTCAGTTCAAATATGTCAAGAAGTTTACTTGGATTAGAATTTATTTTATAAGATTCAAGGTTGACAAGACTCGACCTTTATCCTGAGGTGGAACTAAGGATCATATTATGACTATTAGCAATTCATCCACCTTATTTTGACCTTGTTACACTCACTCAAAAGTAGCAACCAGCAAATTTTTAAAACGTACTTATTATCCTCTCGATGTTTTTATAGTTTTTATTCTTAAATAATTTTAAGTTATATAACTAAGTGCTATATCACTTGCTTCTATTTTTGGGTTAACACTCTACATTATAGATTGAAATTTTTGTTATCTTTTATGAAGCATTTGAATCCATATAGGGTTATCACTCTACATTATAGATTGAAATTTTGGTTATCTTGTATGAAGCATTTGCATATAACCCTATTTAAGTTTTTTGCATCTCACATATTACTGTCCCAATGAATGTTTTTAGTCTAATCAAGACCAATCCTTCCACTTTATAAGCTAATCTAGACTATACAAGTATATGTCATATTGCCCTTGCCAATGAAGGTCATTGTAGACCCGAGGAGTTATAAATTTTTATAATTGAAAATTGGCAAAATTTATTTTCTATAATTAGTTGGATGTTTTTGCATGCTATAACCACTGCTTTAATGCAAACCTATTTGTAGGTCCTTCTTGGCACTGATCCCCACACGTGCATTATAGGGGCATTTAACTAGTTCGTTACTGGAATTAAAAATACTAATGCAGGTTTGTTATGAATGCTAAAAAACTCCTTCTCAAGTTTTTCAAGGTGATATATATATATATATATATAGAAATATTGCATATAACATCCTTATATTAACAGTTTTAACCTTGCAATTACTTTAAATATCACTAATTAAGGATGATTTCATGTTTTGCAAGATTAGGGTGCAATTGAGAAAATTATTATTTTTTGCACTAAAAACCCTAAAAGAGAGCAATCCTGCCGTCCAAGCAATATCATGGGCCCACATGCCATAAACCATAAAGTCTAAAAGTTTGGAATGACATTGGGGTGTCATTATCATATTCAACACTGTTAGAAATCCTAAAGTGTAGACCAATCTTATTCGAACTAAAGAGAGTGCCTTTATCAAAAGTAAGGGTGGCAAACCTCCCATGCATGCATGCAAGCATTCCACCACCTTGGGAAACTTCTAAGAGAAGCTAGATTCATATACAATGAGTGCAACTATACATGATCTTTTTTTGAAACAAAACAAGTTAGAAAATTAGGGGCCTCATGAAGCATGTTCCACTTACTTTCTCACCCATTACACTTCAAAATGGGACCACATAAGTGAGTCTAATATTTTCATGAAGAGAACATGTAAGACATATAACAATATGTTTTTACATAAGAAAATAAAGATGGAGAATAAGTGGAGAAGAGTGAAACAATTAATCAAAAACCTACGGTCAATAATCATCCTTACTTTTGAAGTATTTAATGGCCATGATGTATCCTTATTATGAATATCTTAAGTAACCAATATGAACTAAATCAAACATAGATGGACCAATGAGAAAGAAGATTGCAAGGAAAAGCAAATCGAAACCCCATTGGTGTTGAGATTTTTTCGGTGGATTCACGCATTAGTGAACTCAAGTGTCCATTCCACCATAGAATCTATATCCTCTTTGGCTAACTACCCTATAAAAATTTTCCTAATTGAGACACTAATCAAATTTCCCTTGTGTAAAAGTCTTTGCCCAGATCAACTTGTCTCCTAGTCCTACGAAAAATTGCTTCGTTTTTTCTTTTTGAATGGTAAATACAGACACCTCCTGAGAATTTTCAAATTCATGACCTTCATGATTGAAACTCACTCTTGTGAAACCATCATGCTCACACACCCAAAAAGTAAGAAAAAGAAGAACAAGAAAAAAATTTCCATACATGGTCTTTTTGTTGAAAAAAAGAAATAATTTTTATTTCATTTTCAAAATAAATGTAGTTGCGAATGAAAATAGCCACGCCTTCGACTAATGCACAGTGTATGTAATGAAGTAACAAAATACTACCAACTAGCCTTGCATATGGTGTCCTCATACTAGAAGTAGGTAATGAATAATGGACTTTGATATAACTTATCTTTAATGGTTAATCTTAAGTGAACTGAGCCCTAGTGAGTGTATAGAGATTCTTAATGTAATTAACTAAATATTTCTATATAAATCAAAATAATTGAAGTGTTTACTTTCTTCAAAATACTTCTAATTTAGCATTTAATTAGATCATCTAACCAATCAATTTTGTAATTTTTAGACAAAATTTGAATTTTAGCCCCAATTAATCATCCAACTGTTGATTTGTAAAATTTAATAGTCAGATGATCATCAGAGCTAATCAAAGGTGTAATGTACGGTTTAGATGAATCTAATCTAGTCTTTTGTTTTGCAGATCAACGAGATTAAGGCTTGGATAACTCATAGCAAAATCAACGGTGGTAGATCATTCTAAAGAACATCATAAAGTAAGATGGATCATGAGAGAATTGTGAAAGAAATTAAAGAGGAGACCAAGCAAATAAATTGGAAGCTAGCAAAGTGAGGGAGTTTGGAAAGAAAATCTACTTCTAGGTAAGGAAAGAAGGACCAAAGCAGGAAAGGTGGGAACAAAATTAGGAGGAGAAGCCATTTATAAGCATCTTCACCGAGCAGATGAAAAAATAGCCAAAGAAACTGATCGCACATCCTCCCCTTCTCTTTCTCTCTCTCTTTCTCTATCCCCTCTTTTCCTCCTCCTCTTTAACACACCTTCTTCTCTCTCTCTCTCTCTCTCTCTCTCTCTCTCTCTCTCTCTCTCTCTCTCTCTCTCTCTCTCTCTCTCTCTCTCTCTCTCTCTCTCTCTCTCTCTCTCTCTCTCTCTCTCTCTCTCTCTCTCTCACACACACACACACACACACACATTGGCCTGCCACCCTTCACTGCACCACCTCCTCTCCTTCCCCTTCTCTTTGTCACTCTCCCTGCTCTTCCTCTCTCCCTCTATCGAAAATCGGCCCTCACCATTCTCCTCTGGTAGCACCTTACTCTCTATTCTTCCCTCTTCCTCACCTCCATCTACACTGACCAGTCCATCACTACACCGACAACCTTCTCCCCTATGCTATCTCACCTACGCTCTCATCTCTACCGACCGGCACCTCTATCACCAGTCTATTTCTCCCTTCCCTCTTCCTCACATTAGCCAGTAGCTCCTCTCTCTCGTTCCTCCTCTTTTCTTTGCCGCCCCATCATCATAGGAGAAAACCCAAATTGACTCCAATTCTTCTCTTTCCCCATTTTTTTCCTTTCTTCTCTTCTCCCCCTGCTTCGTCTTCCTCCTCCAGCAGGGTTTCCTATTTTTTTTCTTTTGAAATCAAATTTTTGTTAATTTCATCTTTCAACTTATTCTAGTTTTTCTTTAATTCCTATTCTATCTATCCAAGAACTGTATAATCCAGATTTGGTTCTATTAAAGCTTAAGCTAATCAATGGTTTAGCCTTAACAAACAAGATTTCTCTATTTCCTTATCTATTTCACATCATAATTCAAATCAGTTTCTTGATTTTGTTCTTAGGACATCTCTTAGTTTATCCAATGCCTTTGATCTTCAATCCAAAATGTAGAAATCAATATAAGCAGTTCAAAATCCAAAATCATTATTTAGTCCAGATCATCAAAATTTTGGAGAATCTGCCTAATCCAACCATTGGATCCCTAGTTAGAATTATCAATGACACATCGATAAAGGCTAATCAATGTTGATAATATCATATTTGAAGAAATTGGCTATGATCAAGCTAGGAAAGTAGATTTTATGTGGTTTTTGGGTAAATTTATTGTTAATTAATTTCTATCATTTCTTTAATTTTTGGACAATTAAATTTTATATAAATTCTATCTTTTTAAGTCAAGTCCCCTTGAGATTGACTCATACTTTCATGAGCTACACTATAATAGCTAGTGCACTTTCAGTAAAACAAACAACAAGTTTTTGGTGTCATTTTCGAGGACACAACGAAGTTTTCATAAATTTTAATAAAAAATCAAAAAATAATTTTTTTTATGAATTTCATTGTTTTAACATGTCATGCATTTTTAAGTGCATTTTTTAAAATTTTCTTAATGCATAATTAGTCTATTTTTAAAATTTAGTACTATTGCTATTTTTATTTTTATTTTAAATTAGAAAGTGGAGGAAATTGGCAAGTGGAGCTTTATCAAATAAATAAAATTTTCTCACTTTCCTAAAATAGGACTTTTTTTTTTAGTAAATCTTGTAGTGAGGCACATTGTAATTTGCGATTTTAATTATAAATTTATGTTGTATTAAAACAGAGAAGTGTAGGATGAGGTGACCCATACTTAATCTTCATCAGAAACCCCACTATAAGTTTGCCTCACTCTCTTTATTTTTTTTAGTATAGTTGTATATAGAATAATTTTACATTGTTTGGTACTGTAGTTGCATATAGAAAGCACATTTGATAATTTTTGCATTTTTAGTGTTTGCATTAGTTTATTATTTTTAATTGCATTATTAGGACATGTTTATTGCTTTAAGGTGATTTATATGTTGATCGAATTATCATGGAGTGTGGAAATTAATTAGTAAGGGCACTCGACTCCACAAGATCAAGGTGGATTTAGTCACTACCTCTTAACCCACTTAGGATAGTCACCACAAGCAAGCAACTCAACCTCTCAAATTAATTTAAAATTAATTAGAAGAGATCTATAGAGGCCATTACACGCTCGTAGGACCGTCTTAATAGGATGCGATCTATTGTTATCCTAGTGGCTTCTAAGCACTATGGTTATAATGAGTGTCTTAAAATTCAAGTAATTTTTCCACCCCTTCCATTGACACGAGGATTGTATTAACCACTTTAGTGCAACACCTAACTAGTAAGGAGTAGTCAAATCTGAAAGAGAGGAGGATCATGAGATTAGGCTAATCTAAAAGCATCATCATCACACAAATTTAGGAAAATTAAAATATTATTGCTTATTAACCTCAAGGATTATTTGATTATGCTCTTTGTTTGTGCATCATTCTAAAAAGTTAGGTTGCATCATTTAGGTTAGCTTTTCTAACCAGAAAATAAAAAAACCAAAAAAAGGAAGCTTTCGTTGTATGTACTTTTGGAGATGCAACAAAACCATAACGTTAGTCAAGGGCGACCAAAAAGATGTACAATTAGATCAATCCACATCAATGATTGATCAACGATCAGCAGGTAACTCATCCCATTATAGTCAAGGCCCTCTACTCATCATGAATGAGGACCCACCACCTCTAATAGATGATGAATATCAACCTCCACCAAGGAGGAATAGTCATCTACCAAATAGAGATTGGACAAGAAATAATAATAATAATAATAATAATAATAATAGGGAGAGGGAGAGGGAGAGGGACCAACAGAGTGAACATGGGGATAATAATAATGGTTATCAAAACTTTCATGGCAAAAACTTTAAAAGACTGCCTTCAACCTACACGCACAAGTACTCCATCATGTGTCATTCTTCCTCAGAATGCTAGTGTTTTAGAATTAAAAATGGGAGTAATCCAATTACTTCTCAAGTTTCATGGGTTAGACAATGAAAGTCCTTACACCTTGAAGAATATGATGAGATATGTGACACTCAAAGAATACAAAATAGAGGTTGAGATACTGTTAGGCTTAAACTTTTTCCTTTCTCTTTAAAGGAAAAAGCTAAAATATGGTTTAATGCACTACCAGTAGGTTTCATAAGAACCTAGAATGAGATGACTAGGGAATTCTTGAAAAAAAATTTCCCTATGCATACAACAAATATACTCCACCATAAGATCATGAACTTTACCTAAAAGGATAAAGAATCACTTTATCAATACTAGGAAAGGTTCAAAGATCTTTTACTCACATGTCCACATCATGGTTATGAACCATGGTACATCATTGTCTTATTTTATGATGGACTTAATTCTAACATGCACTAGTTTGTAGAAATAATGTGCAATGACAACTTTCTGACCAAACAATCAGATGAGGTGGAAGAGTATTTGGAGTGGCTAGCTGAAAGTGCATAGACCTGAGCTGACTGAGAAAGAGTAGAACATCCAGATAGACCCTAGCCCACTACCACCCATGCTAGGGGAGGCATATATGCCATGTCTGACAAAGATGAATTAATGCCAGAGTAGCATCCCTAGCAAGAAAAGTAGAAGCCATATAAATGGAAAAGAAAAAGTCGAATAAGAAAGAACAAGTGAGTAGCATCTGTGAAAGTACCGCCCATCTTACTTAGGAATTCCTACCATTCCAACATTTCAAGAGGTACTTTATGATTAGGCTAATGCACATAATACTTATAAAAGACAGTGCATGTGGTTAGCACTAATGTATCTAATGCATCATCCAGCTCTACCATGGAATAGAATAAGCTATTACCATTCTTAAAAGTGGTAAAAGAATTGAGAAGAATGAGCCGCAAAAGACAAAACAGGTAGAAAAATCGACTAAAGTTAAAGAAAATTCTAAATAGAGGGTGCCCACTTCACCTATTGACCCATGTCCTATCCTTGCTCCATTTCCTCTGAGGTTGCGTCAAACTCCAAAGTCTACCTCTAGTGATGAGATTTTAGAGATTTCAAACAACTCAAGATCAACATACTGATCTTAGATGCAATAAAACAAATCCTATCGTATGTTAAATTCTTAAAAGACCTACGAACCATAAAAAAGAAAACTAAATGTTCAAAAGAAACATTTTTACTAAACAAGTTAATTATATTCTTCAACATCATACACCACAAAAACACAAGGATCCAAGTTGCCCCACTCTTACTTGCATTATTAGCAATTATAAGATTAATCAAGGTTTTCTTAATTTGGGATCTAGGGTGATCCTACTACTGTACTTAGTATATGAACATTAGGTCTAAATAAGCTGAAACCTACTTTTATTACACTTCAGCTAGCTGATAGTTCTATAAAGATACTGAGAGGGATAATACAAGATGTGCTTACCTAGGTAGAACAATTTTGTTTCCCTGCAGATTTTCTAGTTCTAGAAACATAAACGGCGGTGAATGAGAAGAACAAAATATCAGTCATCCTAGGATGACCATATTTGGCCATGTCCAATGCCTTAATTAACTATAGAAATGGTGTGATGAAACTACCCTTTGGTAATATGACATTTGAGCTAAATATCTTTAACATTTGTAAGCATCCTAGTGAGCCCACTAATGACTTGCACAGTGTCAACATGATAAATTCAGTTGTGCAAGACCATTTTTAATCATGTTCCTTGTCGGACCCACATAAGGCCTATTTGGCCCATTTTAGTGAGTTTAATGATAATGCATTAATAGAGGGAGTTACTGCCCTCTTTGATTCTGTTCCTATAATGGATACAGAAAAATGAAAACCTCATTTCGAGGAACTTGCACCAAGGGAATCCACTCCCCTTCCATCATCAATAAAACATCCTAAACTTGAATTGAAATCTCTACCAACAGATTTAAAATATGCCTATTTAGGAGAAAAAGAGACTTTTCCTATAATAATTCCTCCCAATTATAAACATCTTAGGAGGAAAAGTTGATAGATACTTTAAAAGAAAACAAAGATGCTATAGGATGGACCATAGTTGATATAAAGAGCACTAACCCTTTAATCTATACCCATAGGATATATCTACAGGATGAAGCTAAACCATGTCATCAAATGCAAAGAAGGTTATATCCTAACATAAAAGATGTGGTTAGAGTAGAAGTTCGTAAGTTGCTTTATGTGGGAATCATCTATCCCATAAGTAATAGCAAATGGGTAAGTCCTACTCAAGTAGTTCCAAAGAAGTTTAGAGTGATAGCAATAACTAATACCAACAATGAATTTATCTCCACTAGAGTTACCACTGTGGCGTATCTACATCGACTATAAAAAGTTGAATGCTATCACAAGGAAGGACCATTTTCCTTTGCCCTTTATTGATCAAATGTTAGAAAGGGTTGCAGGACATCAACACGATTGTTTTCTAAGTGGTTATTTAGGGTATAACCAAATAAAAATTACACCTGATGATCAAGAAAAGAGCACATTTACATGTCCTTTTGGCACTTATGCTTACAAAAGAATGTCACTTGGATTATATAACGCTCTTGCGACATTTCTATGCTCCATATTGAGTATCTCTAGTGATATGGTAGAGAGAATCTTGGAGTTTTCAAGGATAACTTTTCTATTTTTGGTAATTCATTTGAAACATGTCTTGAAAATTTAAGAAAAGTCTTAAGTTGTTGTAAGGAAAAGAACCTAGTGCTTAATTGGGAAAAGTTTCATTTCATGATTCCTAAGGGAATTGTCCTAGGACACATAGTGTTGTCTAAAGACAAAGCCAAAGTTGACCTAATTACCAATCTGCCCATCTCAAAATCTGTTAGGAATATTAGCTCTTTCCTAGTTTATGCAGGATTCTATAGGAGGTTTATTAAAGATTTTAGTGCAATATCCAGACCACTGTGTCACCTCCTTACAAAGGATACCCCTTTTGAGTGGGATGATTGTCAAGAAGCTTTTACACACCTATCATGCAGTCACTCGACTGGATTCTACCCTTTGAAATCATGTGTAATGCTAGTGGCTATGGTGTAGGAGTTGTATTAGGGCAGAGAAAAGAGAAAAAGACATATGTCGTATGGAGAAGAACACTTAGCAGTTGTCTTTGCATTGGATAAGTTTAGGTCTTACTTAGTTAGATCTAAAATAGTCATATTCACTAACCATTCAGGCCTTAGTATCCTCTTTCTAAGAAAGATGCTAAGCCTAGACTTATTAGATGGATTCTTTTACTCCAAGAGTTTGACGTTGAAATAAAAGATAAGAAAGGAGTAAAGAATGTTGTAGCTGACACTTATCTCGCCTAGTAACAGAACCTTTAGGTGAGTTGCCAATCAAAGATACTTTCCCTAATGAGCTACTTTTTCATGTTTCCCATGCTCTCGAATTTGCTGATATTGGAAATTATTTATTCACAAAGAAGATTCCTGAACATTGGAATAAACAAGAAAAAAAAAAAAATCAATGTTAAGTACTACTTTTGGGATGATCCGTACCTATTTAAGTATTGTCTTAATCAAATCATTATAAGATGTGTACCTAACTTAGAGCAACATAGTGTCATCTCTTTTTGTCACTTAGAAGCATGTGGTGGACATTTTTTTGCCTAGAAAACAACTGCAAAGATTTTGCATTGTGGTTTTTATTGGCTGTCATTATTTAAAGAACATGTGTTCTCTAAATCATGTGAGTGATGTCAAAAGTTAGGAGGAATAAACCATAAGAATATGATGTCTCTGAACCCTATCCTTGTCATAGAAGTTTTTTATTATTAGAGCATAGATTTCATTTGGCCATTCCCACCTTTTAGCTACATTTATATCTTATTGGCCATAGACTATGTTTCTAAATGGATTAAGGCTATCCCATGCAGGCATAATGATCACAAAATAGTTCTTAAATTCTTAAAAGGAAACATTTTTTTTCTATATTTGGGACCCCTTGACCCATTATAAGTGATAATGATATACATTTTTGCAACAAGCCATTTGAAGCACTCATGAAAAAATATAATATTACACATAAAGTTGCAACACCATATTACCCACAAACAAGTGGACAAGTAGAAGTATCTAATCTGACCATAAAACAAATTCTTCAAAAGACTATTAATCTGACTGACACACTAGGCTTACAGGATTCCACATCGCACCCTGATTAGTATGTCTCCCTATGATATTCTATACAATAAGGCTTGTCATTTGCCTATGGACTTGGAACATTGAGCCTGCTGGGCAATAAAGACCTTTAATTTCAACGTGGATAAAGCAGGTTCACATAGAAAACTCTAACTTAATGAGTTGGAAGAGATCAAGCAAGAAGCTTATAAGAGTAATAGGATATATAAAGAAAAGATGAAAGTTTTTCATGATAAAAACATAATAATAAAATCCTTTATTCCAAACCAAAAGGTTCTCCTTTATAATTCTAAGCTCCACCTATTTCCAAGTAAGCTTAGATCGCGATGAACCAGTCCATATATAGTAAAACAAGCTTTTCCGTATGGGACTGCCAAGATTGAGGATACTAGGACTGGTCATTTCTTTTAAAGTGAATGGTAAATGTTTAAAACCTTTTCTAGAATATGAAAATCTAGAAGTTGAGTCCACAACTCTGGAAGATCCTATTCATCAAGATTAAATGAACCTAATCCCTCTGTATTATCTTTTATACTTTTTCTTTTTGTGGTTTTCTGCATCACCCATATTCATTTTAGATCCTACTTTCCAAACATTGAGGACAATGTTTCTTTCAAGTTGGTGGTGTAGAATTCTAGTAAATTCTAGTTTTTGTTAGTTTTTTCTCTTAATTTTAAAAAAGAAATTTTGCTAAAAGAAATTTTGAAAATTTTTAGGTCAATTCCTATACTATGATGAGAATTAGATTTTATGAGAATAGTCAAGATAACTTTAGCTTATTAATGGAACTAAATATGATTAATTTATCATTTTACTTATTTTCTAAAGTATTTCATGAAAGCAAAGTCTCATATCACATTTACGCAAGTAGTTTCATGTACATAGTCTAGATTGGTGAGTTATAACTTAGAGATCCTAAAGAAAGTCAGTGGAGACCTATAACTTAGTGAGTTTTAGAGTCATTCATTTTTTTTAGAGGTTATAAATGTTCCTAATTTTCTTTAGTGTGCTTAAAAAAAAATTATCCCATTAATTTTTAAATTTGGATAATTTCCTAAATTATTAGAATATTACATTTAAAATTCTAGAAGTTCATTGAATTTGATTAATTATAGGAAACCTAAAAAAGAATTTAGGTCATCCATATTGTTAACCCAAAGATATAAAGCCTACTCCAAAAGTATTTTTACCACTAGTTAGCCAACTTCTTCCTTTTATATAAACCTTTTTTTTCACCTAAATTACCTTTACCCATATTAGCCCAGTATAATATATCAATTACCTATTTTCTTCAAATTAGAGATGAATGAAGAAATACCTTTAGTTGCAATAAAAAAAGAAAATCAAGAAAATAGATATTCTTCAAAGAGATTTGAAAGTATTGAAAAGAAAAAACAAGTGTTAAAAAAAAGTTTGAAGAAAGTAAAAAAAGCGTAAAATGAAATATTTAATTTAGCAAAGTCAAGAAGAATTGCCAACTTTAGAAGACCTCTACGTATTTTTTAAGAATTTTTCACACCCTTTATACCCTTTCTTTGGTACCCTATCTTAAGCCTATGTTTCACCCCAGTAGGATGAATATAGTCTTGATGAGAAAATGAAAAGATAGGATTTTAAAGAATAGTATTTCTAAATAGTCAAAGGTAATTGCATCTTATACATTCTAAAGGGATCGAAAATTACATTCCTTAGTAACTCTTGGTCTTCATATCTGAAATGAATTTGTTTTTATTGACTTTGCTCACATATTTATAAAAGAGATATGATTTAAACCTTTTATATGAGAGATTCTATATCTGAGTATATTTCATTCGTAAGGATTGAGGTCAAAACATATTTCAGATGGAATTTAAAAGTAGGAAATCTACTTAGAGATAAAGAGTATTCTATGTGTAGACTGTATACTCACACACTCACTCTGAGATCTCAGCTTAAGTTGAGTGTTTTAACATATCGATAGGGTTTTGAACTCTTCATTCATTTTTATTAGTTTTCTAAAGTTCATAGTTTTGTTGAAGATAATTCTCTAAGGAAAAAGTATAGTTGATTTGAAAATAATTTAAGAATTTTGTGATTTGGTTTTTCTCTCATGTTTTTCTTGGGACTAGCAAAATAATAGTTAGAGATGTGTTAAGTGTTTAATTTTAGTCAAAATATTCCTAATTTAACATTTAATTAGACCATCTAACAAAAAAAATTTGTAATTTTTAGATAAAATACGAATTTTAGCTCCAATTGATTATCTAACCATTGATTTGTAAAATGCAATGGTCATATGATCATCAAAGCTAATTAGAGGTGCAATGTACAGTTTAGATGAATCTAAATTGGTCTTTTGTTTTAGAGATCAACCAGATTGAGGCTTGGATAGATCAGATCAAAATCAATGATGGCAGATCATCCTAAAGAACATCACAAAGTAAGATGGATCATGAGAGAATTGGGAAACAAATTAAAGAGGAAACCAAGAAAAGAAATTGGAAGCTAGTAAAGCAAGGGAGTTTGGAAAGAAATCTGCTTCTAAGTACGAAAAGGAGGACCAAAAAAGGAAAGGTGGGAAAAAAATTAGGAGGAGAAGCCATTTATAAGGATCTTCACCGAGCTAAAGAAAAAGGAGTAAGAGAAATCAACCACACCTCCCCTTCTCTCTCTCTCTCTCTCTCTCTCTCTCTCTCTCTCTCTCTCTCTCTCTCTCTCTCTCTCTCTCTCTCTCTCTCTCTCTCTCTCTCTCTCTCTCTCTCTCTCATTGGTTGATTGCCCTTCACCACACCACACCACCTCGTCTCCTTCCCCTTCTCTCTATCATTCCCCCTACTCTTCTCCTCTCCCTTTGTTGAAAATCCCCCCTCACTGTTCTCCTTCAACAGCACCTTACCCTCTGTTCTTCCCTCTTCCTCACCTCCATCCGCATTGACCACCTTCTATGCCACGCCTTCTCCTCTCTACTATCTACCCTGCTCTCTCCTATTTGTTGGCTAACACCTCTATCCCTCACCTGTCACTGGTCTGTTTCTCCCTTTCCTCTTCCTCACATCAGCTGATAACTCCTCTCCCTTGTTCCTCTTCTCTTTTCTTCATTGCCCCATCATCGTAGGAGAAAACCCAAATTGGGCTTTCCCCTCTTCTTTCATTTCTTTTCTTCTCCTCCTACATTGTCTTCCTCCTCCAGCAAAGTTTCTTTTCTTTTTTTAAATAAGATTTTTGTTAATTCCATTTCTACCCTTTAGACGATTATTCCAATTACATTTTCATCCCTTTCATCTTATTCTAGTTTTCTTTCATCCGTTAAATAGATCTAAATTTTTATTTCACCTTTAGTTAATTTTTTTCATTTATTTTATTTTTAGAAAATTAAGTTTTATTTAAACTCCTCCCACGAGATCGACTCATACTTGCATCAACTAAACTACAATAGCCCAGGTGCACTTGCAGTAAAACAATCAACAATAATGAGGATTGCATCATTGGATGGGACTCTCGTACGACAATGTGTCACCAACTTTGCTAAGCAATAATCATTGGTTAAACTATTCGAAGATCAATTTTTTGAACCTTAGGTCACATACTTAGAACTCCTTTATTCATTCAATTAGATGATATTTTATATGCTTTCAAAGATTGGAACACTTTCCCTTGAGTCATCAGGTTAGAGAAACTTGTATGTTCAAGAAATGTTTTCTACCACTAATGATTAATACCTAAACCCTCTTGAGTGCAAAACTACCTAAAGCCTTTAAAATTGATCCTTTGTTGAAGGTATACATTATCTTAGGTTTCAATGGCGAAAACTTATATAAATTCTTTGAATTTGAGACCCATTCAACCAATCTTATAAATAATACAGTGTTTTAAGGTGAAGATGGGATGGAACGAGGACGTTGATTGCAAATGCAACTTGAAGCATTGGGTAGTATTTATGAAATAGTTCTATGCTAACCATTCTTCATATACATATCATTGTTCTTTTATTCTTTGAAGTCCAACCACGTGTTATAGTTTTCTTTAGTTAGTACAACTATGATACAATCCTTGACCTTAATATTTTAGCTCTTGAGTTGTAAAAACTAGCTCCTCCAATTGATTACTTTAACCAAATAGTTTGGCATGTACATCCGGTTGTGAAATATAATTTTCTTCATATTGATTGAGAGGGAAATAATAGTTTGCTATCTCAGTTGATCATGTAGCTAATCCAATACAAAACATGTATAGAGAGATCTATTCTTCCTTCCATTTAAAAGTTAGCCACAAACACTACCAATTTACCCAACTAATTTTGATTCAGATTCAATCACAAGACAAAACTCGATATGTAGGTTCTTGCCACATCTTGGACTCTTCCTTTTTTTCAACACATGATTGATTCTCATTAGAGGTTAGAGCTCTAGGTGGAGCAAAGCACAAAGATAGTAGCTGCATACCTCTAGCTCAACAAGTCAGCAAAAACATAGAAAAAGAATCTCACATTAAATCTTGTGAGAGTTTACAACTTGTGGCCAAAGTGATCCTTAGGCTCTTCTCATTATACACTTGAATATAATTTGCATTTTTTTTACCTTCTTGGCAAAGTCATCTAAATCATTTACAAATCACTAAGGTGAATTTATTGGATTCTTGAGCAAAGAGATAAAAGTCTTTGAGCCTCCTTCCAACCAAAATAAGTGGATTTTTTTTTTTTAATGGTAGACCAACACACACATGCACAAACTCAAACCCTAGTGGTCCATGTGGGGGACACCTTGCGCCATTGTGCTTAGAAAATTTTGGTGCTAGAATAACTAATGTTGCAATATTTTCATCTAAAGGAGAATACCAAACGTTGTCATAAAATTTTCTACCTCTTTTGATCAAGCCATTCGAAGTGGCCTTAAGAATTTGGAACTTAACTAGTTTTATCTCTAATAATTTCACCAAACTTTGCAGGGCTTGGGTTCCCAATAGATGAGACATCATCATTACATTTGAGGAATGCTCCAATAGGGGCCATCCAATTTCCTCAACTTCATTTCGTTGTTCCACCATGGCCAATATTGTATGATTCCTCATGATTTTAAGACAAGAATAGTTGGTAAAGATATTTGACCTTGATGCCCAGAAAATCAGTAGTCCACAATTCTTTATTTTAACCTCTCCATATACACCTTTTGGTTTGTAAAAATTGTTGTACTTCTTCAAAGCCATGTGGTCCAAATTGTTGCAAAGAAATAAATTGTCCAAAACTCTTGATTTCCTTGAATTGACAATCATTGTCTATTGCACCAAAGGTTACTGATTGTTTTTGACATGACTCACATGAGGCCCAATCTAATAAAAATGAAATGCCACCTCCATGATTTTGCAGCCAAAATTTTTTTTGTTAACTTGTTTAGTCCTTTTACAACAAAGCAAGCTTCTAATCACAAATTCATTTCATAGTAAGAGGTTTATGTGGACCATAAGCCATGAAAAAGTAGCCACTCTTAGAGGAATATTGTTATGCCAAGTGGACATGGAGGAGAATCTTTGCATGAGCTAATAGACTCTTTTGTTGTAGTTGGACTTTACCAAGAACATATCTTTAGTACACTACTTCTAAACTCATTTGTACTCCTTAGTAGGAAAACAAGATGTGAACATTTTGTGAAGTGGTTTGAGTTGCCTTTGCTCCAAAGCCTAGAATCTTCCAGAAATTACAAGGTCCCATTTGACCTCAATAGGTGAAAAGGTGTAAAAGCTCTCAACAACTTCCTCATTCATGTGAGATGTATTGAAATCCCTCTCAAATTGTTTTTGAAGTGATTTTTGTCTAATCTAAGGATCTAATCAAAAGAAACTTTGTCACCTCTTTGCCCTGGGCATTAAACTCCTTCTCGGAACCCATGCTTGAGTTTAACAATATCTTACAAATGAAAACTTTGATTTTCAATTTTTGCTCCCATGGTTCCCACCTATATGATGAAACCACGTATTTCGTATGACAACGTGCCCTTCAAAGCATTATTGGTTCACCTTAAACCACCACAACCTTTTGACAAGCATCACCTCATTCATGATTTTAAGGTTTTCAATTCTAAGACCTCAAAGGTGCTTCAAGAGAGTCACATCTCCCCATCTTACTAGATGGTAGTGGCCCCCTTCGTGCTTATCATTTTAAGGGAATATTTTTTATATAGATTGTATTATATGAATGACACTAATGGGGCATTTGAAAGCAGGAAAAAAATAGATTTGCTAGCTAGAGGGTATTACATTAATGAGGATGATTCGTTAGCCATACAAGAGAAGGTTCCTCTTACATGATACTAATCTTTGTAGCATTCTAGTGACCATTGGATCCCACATACTTTTGAATTATTGACTAATACAAAGAGGAAACCAAGTTAAGTAATTGGTAAGGAACCAATAAAGCATCCTAAGCAATTAGCAAAATCACGACCACTATCAAATCAATGTTTAAGTTTTTTTTTTTTTTTTTCTTTTTTTTTACTAATGAAGAATAACAAAGCATATCACTCACTATCTCACTCACACACACTCCTAAATCTAATTCTTAGCCAAAGGAGAAAGTGGCGGCTCAAGCCTATGACCAAGGGGACTTTATGGGAGATGCCAAGTTGTCTACAACCAACTGCACTAGACATTTGTTGGCAATAGATTTGGTTAGGTTAAACCGTTAGCCTGAGATCATTTCAAATCCCCTAATGATTACTTAAGATAGATGGTTCGACTTCCTTTGCTCCTAAAAATATTAGAGGTGTGACAGTTTGAAAATAGAGTTACTTACACACTCCTTGTAATCATCCCAATATCAAATAGCTTTCTGCATAAGTTTGCTAAAGACTTTTCCCAATTGATAAAGATAAGTGGTGAGGGGGAGCAACATTGTTGTAGTCACCTAGAGCTTGGGAAGAACTCTTTCAATTTCTCAGCATAATAGTTAGATACACTAATCAGACACACTTTTTAACATATAGTATCCACTTGTTTTCAAAACTCATTCTTTGAAGCATATAGCCGAGGAAACCCCACTTCACATACAACTACTCAAAGTTGATCATGCACACTATCCCAACTTTTCCATCCTTCTCCATAAAATCCAACATCTCATTTGCAACTAGTGGTCCATCTATAATTCCCATTTTTCAAGAAAGGTAAATTATTCCTCCAAAATGTAGCTGTTAAGCACCTTCCAAAGTCTTATTTGGTAAAAAGTATAGATGCTAGACACCAAGCTAATGTTTTTAAAGTCTCCAATAGCCGTTGCACCCTTAAGTTTTGGTACAAGCATGACGAAGGTCTCCCCCCTTTCACTTCTATTAAGGATCCCTCATGCCAACTCACCAAACACCTTCATGGGGTCATCCTTGATCAAATACCAAAAATGCTTGCAGAAATTCCCACCATAACTTTTGAGACTTTGAGCATTATCAACTCTTGAATTCTTAATTGTCCTTTCTACTTCTTCCACTTCAAAAAATACCTCAAGTGTGATTTTTTGAAGTTATAGATCACATTGATGTGATGTTTCAATGACAAAGGTTGAAATATGTTGTGGCTTTGTAAAAATCTTTGAACTATGTCATGACTTTTGCTTCAATGATCTCCATATCCTCTATCCATTTGTCTTGAACCATCAACCCCGCCCACAAATGGCATTTTGATTTATTCTACTTGAAGCAATTGTGTGGAAATATTTTGTGTTTCAGTCTCCATAACAAAACCACTTGCACCTTGATCTTTGTTTCCACTTAATATCTTCTTGGATTTTCTTACCTTTACCTTCATGATTTATTTTTCATATATGCATCCCATGTTTTGAGATTTCTTTTGAGATATCAAAGTTTAGGAAAGAAGGCTTGACAAGCCCCACCATAAGCTGGAGCTTCTTTCCACCATTGCTCCAGCATGTCATCAAATTCTGGTTCTTCCAACCAAAATTTTTCAAATAGAGAAGCCCTTCTACTCCACAAAGTTGGTGTAGAACTCCAAAGAAGCAGTTAGTGGTCCGAAGTTTTCTTTGTCAATCTCATAAGGCTTGCATCTTTGAACCTCTCCAATCATTATTTATATGCACAAACTTTATCAAATCTAGCAAGTTTTGTAGTGTTTATTTATTTGACCAAGTGAATGCTACCACCATTAATGAAAACTCAAAGAGATCATAGTTTTGTGCATCTCACTTGTAATGTTGTTGGATAGTTTTAGTCTTCTGGACATTTTATTGCATTGAAGTCTCCTAATACATTCATGGTTCACTCCACTTATTCTAAACATGTTCAAGTTATGTCCATAATACGGATCTAGAGCATCATCTTTTAGGCCATAAATTGATGAGTTGATGAAGGATTCTCCAGCTACTTTTTCTTTTAGCAAGATGGAGATAACAAATCTCCCATATGTGTGCTCTTGCAAGTCAAAAGATTGATGTTCAATGCCACCAAAACATCCTTGGATGTCCCAATTGCCTTAACTTATTTCCAATGAAACTCCAATTCCCAAGGAATTAAGAAGGAGACAATTACAAGCATCAAATTGTCTCTTGGAGGCAACTAATTTGAACCTTTTGAGAGGAAATCACCTCTTTGACAAGCACCCTTTTACAAGATTTACCAGGACCTCTAACATTCAAACAAAGAATTTTCATAAGAAAACGGATGATTATTAATGTGTAACCACCCACTAGCACAATTGCATTAGGGCTTTACCCCCAATGGGCCTTCATAATACTTTTTGTATTGAGATTTAATTTTCATTTTGGTATCAAATTTTAGGATCACCATTGGTTTTTAGCTTGCCACCCACCAGCTCTTGTGTGATTTTTCCTTTGAATTGTCTCAACACCTCCTTTCTTAACTCTTAGACTCAAGTTCTTTAAAAAAATTCAATATTAATCGCTTGTAATTGCTCACCAAATTTCCAAATCTGTGTAGTTGGAGAAGATCATCTACATCCGCCATTGGGATTTCTTCTTCAATAACTTCACTTGCCCCATTGTTGTGATTAAAATGAGTTGTACCCAGATAATTGTTTTTCCTTATGCATCTTAGTTTGGGGCATGAAGAGGATACTTACTCTTACTCAAGAAACAAGCTCACAACTATCCATTCCATCCTCCCCTCCAATCAAGTATCTCTATGCATAGTTTTGCGGTGCCATGAGATGGAATCTAATCATGAAGTTGGCCTACCCTTCTCGACTGCTCTTTGCATAAGTCTTTCAACTTCCCAAGAGATTCTGTAACTCAATCCTCTCAGTAACAAAGTAACCATGTTTTGCCATAGTTTTTAGAAATAGATAACAAGTTTATGCATTTAGGATCCACCTAATAAGTGGCTCTCTTGACTAAACTAGCCCCTATTTGCTGCATGATTTCAAGTTCCATTTTACCATTATCAGGAATTAGTAAATGTCATGTCTCTGATTGGCTTGATCTCTTGGTCAAGTATGGTTTGTAACATGCCTCATCAAATCAAAATTTGGTGAATTACTTCCCATATCAATTTAGGAAGACTAATTAGTGCCGAATAATGGTTACTCGATTGCTCAACTTCAATCAAGGAATCTAGTGGGGCCCTCTGTGAGACAAGCCTTTTGAAATGCTACATTGATGATAGTGAAGGAATAGAGTGATTGTGAAGGAATAGAGACCTTTGGATTGTGCACTAAAGAATTGTTTTTGGGTTTGTAAGCCTCATACCTTGAGTAATTTTGTGGATGTCATTGTTCTTGTGGGCCCATGGTAACTTGAATTTGCAATGTTATCTCGACATGGCTTGGATTAGGTACTCACAGTTGATTCCTTTATATGCAAAAATTATCTTAAATTCTTTTAGCACCTTCCAAATGATCTAGCTTCAACACCTCAATGTGATTACTAATCAAGGCAACTCCTCACATAGGATCTAACAAGGAAAAGGTCAAATATTTGAGACTTCTAACTACAATCTCGATATGCATGTTTCTTCTGACTTTTTACCTGCTTCATTAGGTGTAGCTCTGTATTGGATTGCTACTGCTCGTGTTAAACTTGTAGAGGATATGCCTTGCGTATTTCTTTTGTTCTAAAGATGTCCACTTTTGATTGATTTATCTCAACTCCAATAAAATAAGTTGCTACACCATTTCGTATTTCAAACCCTATAATAATAGATCAGTTGAAATGTTCAACAACACTTATTTACGTGCGAATAGCATCCATAACAAGAAATCACAAGAACAAAATGTGATATGCATTTTAATTGTTTTTTGCTTTAATAAGGGCATGAGAGAGAGAGAGAGAGAGAGAGAGAGAGAGAGAGAGAGAGAGAGAGAGAGAGAGAGAGAGAGAGAGAGAGAGAGAGCTTTGGTGAATGTTGAACACATGATAGACTACTGTCTCACATCATCGTTCCCCCGGTGGCAATGCCGAGCCTATGCGTCAAGGTCAAGCATTCCCCAAACTTGCACTGAAACACCATGATGTACAGCTTCATCAGCACTAAACTACATTCCTATTACAAGTAACCCCCAGATCAAACTCTTTGAAATGACCAAAACAAAATTTGCTACTTGTCCTTAGCAAGTATCTACCATGGTAAGTTTCACCCCATTGTTAGCATTCCTTATTCTTTCAACTCTACCAAATGAGCTCATTCCACCGTCTACACCTTTCTCTTTGGCAGACCAGAAACCTCAAATTCCATCAGTCCCTTCACTCACAACCCAAATCCAATTCTCCTCCAATCATCTTCCATAATCGCAATTACAGTTCCACTGCTGATATAGATGAGCAAATAAGGCCCACCTCATCAGAATCTAACCACTGGCCAGAATCGGGGCATAATATTGTGGAAATCATCGTGACCCATTTGCAATATTGCATAAACTTGCTAGAGCTAACTCAAATTCATGCTCAATGATCTGATCCCCTGTGCTAGAGATAAACCCGAGTGCATTTTATTGGAATTCCCTCATGTGATCCTATGCACGAATTGCTTCCTATACACCGTTCTTGGTATCCACGTCCAAATGTCCTGCACAGAAATCTCACCCGAGTGCATTTCAAAGAAACAAAAAAAGATAAAATCCACAGAAAGTATGGGGGTTGAGCTAGTGATGGATGATGGCCAATTTGGGCAATCTGCAAAACTCATATTTTGGTGATCAAAACCCTTGATCACCATTGGTCGAGGAGAACAAATATTTGCCTCGGGTGAACTTCGATTATTGATTTCTTGTTGGCTCTTGGTCAGGTTTTCAGTAGTCGTGTGCGACGAAACATGGTGGAGACTGTTGTAGAAATAGTCAACCACCCACTTGGCCAATCAGCAATACCTAAAGCGATTGAATGATGGTAAACCCTGCTTCGGTCCTTTATGAAGGAGAAATAATCTTGAAGAAAATTTATAATTGTTGATTTTGGGTGGTCAATAATATTTCTAGTAGCATACTAGATTAGTAAAATCAATCATTTTGGGAAGACGAAGAACTAAACTCTCTCTCTCTCTCTCTCTCTCTCTCTCTCTCTCCTAGCAAATGATGATAGCTGGAAAGCCCCTAATATTCAATGCACGACGGGTAAGAGGATGCCTGTTAATGGTACGATGGAGAGGCTTTCTCCTTCGTGTCTTGCATTAAATATGCTTCATCATGCTGCAAAAGTCACATCGCGGGCTAGATTCTCTGGGCTTTGGTGGCTAACTTGAGTAGATGATGCTGTGGATCAGTAGACGGGCTTTGCAAGTGGATTTATTATTTACACATGTGGGCCTCGATTGTGGGCTAAATTCCGACCCATGAATGAAAGTGTGTCTCCTTTGTGTTTAGTGTTTGCATGGAAAAAGGACGTCCATGATGATCAGTGGTACCAAACACGATCACTATAATTATCCTGTTAGGTGTCATAAAAGTCTCTAATAGGCGTTGGACAGTTACAAGGGCATTCTCCTTCAATGCCGCCATTATGGCAGGGACTTGGTGTCTTAGCCTCACTAGCTAACCAGAATAACTACTAGTTACCCCAAATTATGCAAAGAGGTCTTCTCTTCCATTCAAGCCATCCAAATTCAAATTCAAATTCAACAAAGCTCTCAAAAAAAATTTATTAGTTACTCTCTTCTACTCTTAACGTGAGAAACGATGTTTTCTTATTAGTTTAAGGTGACTAGGAGAGATATTAGCCTAAGTCTAGCCTATCTGCTTCCAAGGGGATTAAGCTATGGCAAGTTGGGGTCTATGCTCTTGGGTCAAAACTCTGACTTGGCATTGGCTTTCTTGAGGTTAGGCAATGGCCAGTTTAGGCCTACGGTCCCAAAGTCCTGGCTTAGACTCTCGATTTTTGTCCATTTATGGTGATGCCTACACTTAATCGTCACGAGCCTTAGACCATTCTGGCTTAGCCATAATGCTGTTACCCAAGGGATTGACCAACTAAGCTTAGAAATTTTAAGTGTAAGACAACTATTGGTTAAACACTAAGTCATGGTTCACATCAACATATTATTTGCATAACCGAGCTTAGGATTTAGCCTTCATCCCTAGCCAAACATAATGCCTCCAAAGGTACAAATCCTAGTCCCAGCCATTCTCAACTAAGACATAGATTGGTCTACACTATGTAGGCTTATGGCCTTGCAATTTAGGGAACCTTATAAAATGTTGTCATTCGAACATCTCCATGCCTAGTCATAATTTACCTACAGTTCTCTTCTGTTATCTTATGGCTCCTGTAAAACCTATTTGTGGTTCCTTTTAACCTTAAGCCTATGACATGTAATCAAAGAATATAATTGATAATTAGAGGCTTAGTCTTTCATTATTGACATATAATTAACAACCTAAATAGTTGGAGATATGTGTTCACTTTTGTTTACTTAATAAAAACCTATAAGTGAAAAAAAATTGTACTATTTTTCTTATACTTTTGCTTAATGCAAATATGTGAATGGTAGTTTAGCTCATTTAGTGGATCCCACTTCTAGTCTCTTGGCTAGTGGATGGGCATGTGGAACTGCTATTTTGCATGCCTTATGAAATGCAGGGTCCATTGTGTGGTACCACTAACAATGATGACTTTTGACGCTAGAAATGAGGGTGTCCAAACCATGGTTGGGGTTAAAATGCAACATATAACTTTGTGGTGGACCATGTAAAAACTCGTAGTTAAAGAGATTGTGAATACCGGGACTCAACAATGAGGGTTTTTTTGTGTTAATTTATCCAAGAAGGGAAGAAAAAGTATTTTCAACTATTCTTAACTTTAGCACCAAAGCCTCTTAGGACAGTGGTGCAAGGAGGAGTATCTCACTTGGTGACCTAGGCTCAAGATCGTGCACTATGGGGGGAGGGGGGCATGGTGGTTATGCAAGGAGAGCGAGGGCAAGGAGTGAGGAAGCGGGACTTTAACTCAAAAAAAAAGCTACTATGAACTCTACTTTTTCTATGAGAACCCTGGTAGCTCTAAACACTCATTGGTGTGTGAAGAAGCTCCCAGGTCATCTCATGAATGGTGATATACCTAAATACATACATATTCTCTAGATTAAGGCCATTCATCATGTTCAGAATGTCTTTGACAGGCTACAAAGTAATGCTAATTGGATACTTTTAGCCTATGTTTATTATAGTTGAAAATCACAAACTACTGATTTTTATTCATTATTTAGAAGACCCAAAAAAAGTTGTTTGAATCTTCCAAATGCATTAATTTCTCCAGGGCCTATTAGCTATGGTGATTCTATAGAAGCAACAGCACTAACAGTTGTGCAATAGTATCTTAATACGGGCTCAGAACAAGTTCCTTCCTTTGATTGTTGGGGCCCAATATTTGATTCAATGGCTAAAAGATGAAGGTGACCCCCTTGGCGACCTTTGGAACTATTAGACAAGATTAAGTAGGTGTGTACTGAGACTAATATTTCTTCTCTCATGTCTTCCAGTTAGCAAATCAATGTGATGATGATCTTGCAAGAGAGAGGATGTTGCAAGAGTCCTAGAGAATCAGGAATCAAATGGATTAATCCACACTTGGTTTTGTTTCTCTACTCAAGGTACTAGCCTATGGTGAATATGTACTAGGTTTCAATCTTCTAGATCTTTCAATTCCTCCATATAGCCATGGGAGATATGTTCTCCCAAACCCAATAAAAGTAACCTTTTATTCAAAAAATGCATTGATTTCTCACCTATTCCCAATTCTTGTACACTAAACAAGGTGAATGGCTTAAATCTACAAAAAGAATTACCATCCATGAGAAACTTAAGTGTCAACTTCTTCATACGCCCTTAAGTGTCTATTCCATGAGAAACTTGGGTGTGAAACTTCTTCACATGCCCTGACATAAGCCAATATAGCCCAATGATTAGGTTAATATACACCTCTCCCATAAGTAGCACATAGGCTCAAGGTATTACATCACATCCCTTTAGGGGAGTGCTTGCATGTTGAGGGGGGATGTTTCCTGAGGTTACATATGAAAATGGATGTGTGTGTGTGTGTGTGTGTGTGTGTGTGACACACACACACACACACACACACACACATACATATATATTTACACCTTCATCTATTCCTACTGAGACTTTTTTTGTAAACCATGGAAGAGATAGGTAAACAAAGAAGTGCTGAAAATGAAAAGAGGAATGCTAAAATTTTATGGTCATGTGAGTGTGGTGAAATGACCAAAATTTATGGGCTCCACTTTTATAAGATCTACTCATCTTGATTCTCATTGATGCACCTTTAAATGTCTAGTATATAAAAAAGCATGTCGTGGATGATTCTAGCATCTTACAAGTTCTATCCATTTCTAAGCATAGAATCATCCAAACAACATGCTTTAAGAAAACAAATAATTTGGCTAGACATTGCAATTAGCACCTCACATTGCGATCAAACATCTAAAGGTAGAGCTGTGAGATGAACAAATTGAATCTTGTAAAGGTGGTTTTCGCAAAATGCAGTTGTTTGATCGCACCTCACGTTGCGATTAGCTTAGCATTCCTCAGATGACAAAATTTTCCTTACTTTTGGTTTAATTTCTTAATAAAACAAATAATTTAGTGAGACATTGTTGGTAGTTGAGTGATTCCAAAACTCCATGAACTGTCCCAGACAGGAAAACATGGCATGGGATGAGATTCTAGATAATAGTTATAAGCTAGCTATTGGGAAATCAATATGAAAAAACAAAAAAATGTAAGTTAGATTTGAAAGGCTTGCAAGCCAAAGGACTTCTTATAACTAAGTGGATGATCTTGCTCTATCATGTGAAGATTACTCTAGTGGTAAATATTTTTTGTGAAAATTTACTTAGTAAACGAAGGAGCCTTGCAGTTATCTCATAGAGAACCATAGCTTGCATTTACATGTTCTTGATGCATTTTCTGTTTTGAATCTTATCCTTCTCAAGAAATTCATATCTCAATATATAATTTACACATATCACACTAAAACTCAATTAGGTTGCATGCCTTAGGCTAATCCTAGTTAGAAAGTTAAAATTCAAGAGTAAATTGGCAAGGTACATATTTGCAAAATTTAGGAATTTTTAATATGTTTAGGAAAATTTTTGAAAGAAACATAATTAGAATGCAATACCATTTATATTATTTCACCTTTCAACTAAGTTTATAGATATTATATGATAATTTGATGATTTATTCATGAAATTCACATTCCATTTTATAAATTCAAAAAATACAAGAACTTTAGATTTATGTGGGAATTGTTCAAAATTGAATTCCATGGACCAAAAAGCTAGGATCTATTTAGAGAACATCAACTATTTAGAGACTATTATCATTGGGCCAATGGACCAAAGTAGGTCTTGGACTTGACAAATACTATTGACAAAATAAGATGAAGGTAGCTAGTGGTTATGATGTTTGTTAGGTTGAACTTCAATGTACCCTATAATCCTTAAATATTGTGGCCCATTGGCTCTTATCAAGTTGTGGTTAATTGATAGTGGATGGAGTATACAACAGAACTTATAGGTTATTTACTACATCTTCATCCTCCACTAGTGTTAGTAATTTTAGATAGTGACACTTTTGAACTAGAAAGCCATTGCAAATTTAACATTGATATTGTTAGCAATTTATAGTGATTTTTCTTGATGGTGTCTACAAAGGACTCTTTAAGTTAAAGTTATCCATTATCAATAGAAATGTCATTGTGCAATTCACAACAAACTTCAAAAGTAGTTAATTATTGTTGTATGGTCTTTTGATTAGTGGTTGACATTATGATGGGCTAACTCAAACTTTTGCAACATTCAATAAGTTCTACCCCTAATATTTCTTTTACTCGTGCATTCACCAAGTCAATGCAATTTTAGACAGTCTGCATTTTTGCATCTTAGACTCAGGTGCATTTTTTCAAGTCAAGGAAAAATACTTTTACCACTGGACATTTTTTGTCAATAATAACTAAAGACTTCTACTATGAAACTGTCCCACTAGTAATATTAAATTATATCTCTATATATTTTTTTTGGATTATATGAGTTTCCCACTATGTTGAATCTAAGTTCACTCATTTTTTTGAAGTCTACATTGTGTCATATTGTGCTTGAACACCTTTGTTCTACCTAGATAAGATGTGCACCTTTTTATTTTAGTGACCATCTAAAAGCAAGCCATCTACAGAATCTACAACAAGTAGATGGAGAAAGTTTTACATTTTATTCTTGTAGCTTCAATAATCAAATTAAGATATGTTTATTAGAAGTCCCACCATGTCCAATTATGGTGGTTGTTAGTTTGATAAGCCATCACCTCCCACTTAAATGAGATGTCATGTACTCGATTAAATATGTACAAATGCAACTAAATTTCTTGATCTTTTGGTAAGCTAAGGTTTGATGGAACTATAGTAATTTATATAGAAATGAAAAATGATAAGCATATCTTTCGAATATACTCTCTTGTAGAGAAATAACTAGTAAGAAATAATGCAAATTTGGACATATTACTAAAGGATGAAAAACTTGATTTAGAACTAATACTTCTTACTCAATACTATCTCATCATAGTAATGTAAGACCAAATACTATGAACAAGATTCCATTAATTAATGAAGGCAAAAATTTCTCAAGGAATATTTGAACCTTAACGATAAACCAACACATGGGTACGAATATCTAACTTCTGAGTTCACCATCTCTTGCTTAGAGTAGTAAATATAATTGGCAAATTGGATAAATAAATGCAATAAGGCATTCTCAATCATCATCTAGCTATAACTTACTAATGAATTTTAATCCCAATTCACAAAATGAGAGTTCCATATGGTAGGCACTTAGAATGTTAATAATCTGGAACTAAGTTCAATTTGAGTGCACATATAGTATGTCTTATGCTTGGTTCTTATGTTTTTTGGGTATTTTGTTGGTACTCCTATTATGTGCATCACAATAATGTAATTTCAATTTGCTATTAATAAATTCTCACTATAAATAGATAGATAGATAGATAGATAGATAGATAGATAGATAGATAGATAGATAGATAGATAGATAGATAGATAGATAGATAGATAGATAGATAGATGCATATACATATATATATATATATATATGTTTTGGAGAAGATAAAGAGAGAGTTCCATCAACTCTTGATAAATGATTAGGCTACAAAAAATACTCAAGCTAGGGTATTAAGGACATGATCAACCAAAAAATTCTAAAGTTTTCCAAGTTTAAAATTATTATTTAGTGAGCTCTAACTTGATGGTCCAAACATTCATTGCACTAGTAGATGTTTGATAGTTCAAAAGAAACTCATTATACATATAGTGGTTAACTCGTCTTAAATTTCATCAAGCAATGGCCTATGTGGTAGCCCAACAATCTCGAGTTCAGGTAATCTATGTGGCTGATGAGTGAGGTACTTGCTAATTAGTAACACTGACTCCCTTAGTATAAGGTGGGAAAGGATAGGTACTTTTGCTTCTCCTTCAACTGACAAAATCCCTGAAACCACCTTAGCAGATGCTGCTATGGAAGCACTTACTCTTGCATGAAAAGGAGGGCCCCACCTTTGAGCGATCCAATGCACGTGATTGCTGCAGATTTTATATCTCATTAACAAAAAAATAGAATGATTAGATGATTCTAGCATCCCAAAAGTCATGTTTTGGGAGTTCAATTTAGATTGTTGCTATATAAAGCTTCTAACCATCTATTCATGTTATCAAAGTATAATATTTTAGCCAAAAGCCATATAGCATAGTCAGTAGCAACTATCAAGGCACCTCCCTTTATTAGGCTTGGTCAAAGGTGCCAAATGGCACTTTCCCCCTTGTTGGAGAGATTTTAAGTGATGTAAGAATTAGGATTATAGGCTATAGTTAGTTTGCTTCATGCCCTAAAAAGGAACAAAAATACAATATTTCACATTGTTTGTAGAACCATCATATCTGCTTGCATGCTTTTGGAACTGTTGGACATCTATAGAGGAAGCACTCAAAACAAAATGGATGTTGGAGATATAAAAAAACATACACAAAATAGAATTCGATGAACCTTAGCTTTTTAAAGATAGTTGAAGCTTCTAATGAGCAGCTTTATATTTGGGATTTAACTAAGTTAGACCTAGCCTTTACCTCAATTGATATGTGCATGATTAGTATTGGTCCGCACTTTAGCCCCCTAAATTTGAATGCCTTAAACAATCTTGTAAATAAAAGTGTATTATAAATCCTAACAAGTATAAAATATAGGAGAATGCTCAAGAGAGATTATGGATATGGACTGCAAAATGTGCACCCTATAAACCTCTAAAGTCTAATACCTACAGAAGAACTAAAGACAGGCTAAACTCAACTACAAAAGTATTAGCCTTTAAGGTCTTACAATCAGAAGAGAATAGAGTAATGCACAAAGATAACAAACTCTAAAAGATAGAGTGAGAATAGAAAATGTCTCAGCTTGATAGTTTTTAAAAAGATATGAACTAAAAGGCTTTCAAGAATAGAGAATTTGTTGCAAGGAATGACCTAGGGGTCACCCTTTTATGCTAGTTCCTCTCCTCTAGTCCCTCTTACACATGCCGTGTGGGACTATCAATTCATGTCCCTTAAAAAGAAATACCATTGTATATCTCTTATGAAAATGATGAGGTGAGACTAATAGTTCCTTTTAACTTAAAAGACAAAACCAACAATAGAATATCCAAAGATGAGCCCTCTCCAGGTGAAATTGGTGCTTCCATATCACTACCTTAGGATGTTTCTTTTTACATTTTTATTCTCTATTTTCTTCTCCTTAGAATTTGAAATTCCAATTGGCCTCATTCCCAATCACAAAACTACTCAGAAAGAGAAAAAATGGCAAAGAATCTTACTCTAATGGAACCTTGCATGGAAAAGCCAAAAGAACCAAATGGAGATGAAGCAATAGCTTCCATGGTTGAATCCGATGGTTGTAGAACACTTCTATCTCTCCCAATCGCTTACTTTCTTCTCTTATTTTGTTGTTTGTTGATTATTTTACCACAAGTGCATGGGTTATTGTAATATAGCTAATGCAAGTACAGGTCGATCCCACGTGGACTCGACTTCAAAATATGGAGTTTAAATAAAATTTTATTTTTAAAAATTGAAAGAAATGAAAAAAATTATCTAACAATGAATTATAAATTAAAATGTATTTAACCACTAAAAATTACAAAAATTCAAATTCAAAAAGACAAAATATTAACTAGAAAACAAATAAAATATACTTTCCTAACTTGATTATGTCAAAATTCTTCAAATATGATATCAAAAACTTTGATCGACTTTCATCAATCTCTCACTGATAGCTCTAATTAAAGATCTGATGGCTAGTTTGAGCAGATTCCCCAAAATTTAGATGATTTGGGCTTAAGAGTGATTTTGGATTTTGGAAGCGTTAGATCTAATTTTTGGATTTTAAATTGAAGATTAGAATTGTTGGATAAGCTAAGAGATGTCTTAAGAACAAAATCTAAAGATTAATTGAAAATTTAATGAGAAATAGATTAGAAAATAGAGAAATCTTGTTTATTAAGGCTAAATTGTTGATTAGGTTAAGCCTTAATCAAACCAGGTCTGGATTATGCAATTCTTTGATAAGAAGAATGGGGATAAAGAAAACTAAGATAAGAGTAGGGACACAAATGGAATTAAAATGGGGACAGAAAAGGAATTTTATTTAAAGGCCAAAGGTTAAAAATGATTTTTTTTTGTTTTTCTTATTTCAACCAAAAAATAGACAAAATGACATAAGAGGAGGAAGATGGTGAAGGGGGAGAAGATAGTGAAGCAAGGGGATTAGGAGAAGAGAGATGCAAGGAAGGAAAAAATGGAGAAAACCCAAGTCCTCTGAGTTGGTCGAATGGAACAAAATAGAGCACAAGAGACAAGGAGTCGTCGAAAACAGAGAAGAAGAACAAAGAGGTAGGTCTTTTTAGGATAGAGGGAAGAGAGTAGAGAAAAACTCACCAAGCAGTCTATGCTGGTACTGACCGGTAGAGAGAGAGAGAGAGAGAGAGTTCATGCATGAAGCAGAGAAAATGAGAGGGAGATGTAAGAGAAAGTGAGAGAAAGAGAGTAGGGAGAATGATGGGAAAGAAGGTGGAGCCAATACAGTGATTGGGGAAAAATAAGGGAAAGAGAGAGGGAGAGTGATTCGAGAAAGTGATAGGAGTACGATGACTATGGAGCCGAGGAAGACAGAGCTGGAGTTGCCAGCTCAAGTTGATTGAAGAGAGGGCAGGAGAGGAGCTGGTGTGACGACCCGGGTTTTCTCATGCATTTTTAAATGCAATATCTAATTTCCTAAGGCGGGATGGATCCCTATTTGAAAACCATTTTATAAAGACCATGCAATGCAGCGGAAAACCTTTTAGTTTTAAACTCATTTTGAAAACCCCGAGTGTCATTTGCTTTGACAACAACCAAGGTAGTTTTTTAAAAGCTTTAGAAATCATAAGTGTTTTTTCCCATATCTATCCAGTTACAACACACAGCCCAACTGTAATTAAATACAAATACATGTCCAAAGGGTTGAGAGTTTACTTACACGTATAACTGTCTCCTTTTTAATTCACTTGCTCGTAGCACTAATATCTCCTGAGGCGTTGTCTATTTGTGAGTGGAACTATCCTGAAAACTGTTAAGGATAGGGTGAGTATATACTATACTCAGTAGGAGTCTATCACTACTAGTTTTATAATGCATGAGATGTTTTAAAATCATATGCTCTTTCAAAACATGTGCATGTCTGAATACTCAAGTTCAATATCGATATTAAAAACCATCGTCAAACTGAAATACTAACGACTTAAAGGATCACATAATCCAAAATCGAAAGTATCATATACATATATATCATAACATTATGATATGCATAAGTTGCTTCATTGAATCCAACTCATGGATATCTAGTATGGTATGGTCGACCAACCTCATATCATATCATATGCAATGCAAATAAGTCCACAAAACCATAGGGTCCAACTATGCCCACGACCTCGCCGCCGTGTGGTCCCCAGGTACCTGAGGACACAGTGTCATAGCCTCCACGGGACATATGACACATTGACCCAGTGCTGTGACACCAGTGGTAGCCCCCTGTACCACATACAGTCGACGTAGGGACATGCCCTTTTTGGGCATGGTACCCATCCACCTAATAGTGGTAGAGGCTGGAGGCCAACCCAAACCTCTCGACATAGCGCCCATGAGCTTATCAACCCAAATCATAATCAGATCAAACAAGCGAAAACCTCTCTTTTTTCAAAACCTGTCCTCTTCGAGTCCCTCACAACTGCCTGGCCCTCAGCACTCCAGCATCTTTTGGTAACCCTCAAGGACATGCAATTTTTGCCAAAACTTAATGCTCACGAATCATGCAATGTATGCAATAGTTTGCAAAACATATCTATGCATAATGTATATGCAATTATTTACAAAACATGTCTATGCATAAAGCATTTATCACATACATGCTGAATTAAGTCATGCTAAACAAGTCATATACTTAAAACATGTATTCGCAAAACAATCATAGTTCTTTTAAAAGAATTTAGTAGCGATAGAGCACCTACCTGGCTAGGTCGCGCTAACCCCTCTGTCCTCGTACGCTCCTGAACATGGTTTGGGGAATCATGGTTAGTTTGGCTTATATTTTATAGGTTTTAGAGTATTTGGTCTTATTACTTAGGCATTAAGGGTCCATCCCTATGCCTATGGGTGTCCTAAGGTCCTAATTGGGCCTTGGTATCATCAGTTTTCCAAAGGTCTAGCGGCCACGCGCCACCATCCTATTCTAAGGGTCATGCCCACCTTTGATTGGGCTTGATCAGGGATTTTATAGTTTGGGTGTGTCCATGTCATCAACACGGACACAAACCTTTTGCAGCACCTCAATCGGAGCTCTAGATCTTAAGTTATAAGCTTTTTAGTATCAAGTGTACATAAGGACCTTAAGAGTGAAAGGCAGAATGCTAGGGCGCTACGCGTCAGTGGCATGCCCCCCAGCTTCCTTAAGAAGTGAAAAATCCTGAATTGCTAGCACGCTATGCGTCTGCAGATGCGCTGAACTTTCTGTCCAGTTTTTCATTTTGCGGGCACGTCCACAGATGCGCCCGTTTGGTTCTCTTCGAACGCGGTCGACATGTCCTGTGCGATAAGGAGCATTTCGCTCGTTGGGGGCCCGGGGTGTCCATAGGACACCCTGGTTCGATCCTGTTGAACCAGTGCGGCCCAGGGAACGTCCCTGGGTCCTTGGTGACTCTCGAGGGCTCTATTTTGCATGATTTTTCATGCAAAAACTTAGGGAAACTGAGCCTAGGACTATTGTGAAGACGAGTTTTGAGGGATCTTGGGCATACCTGGCTCGTTGCTGGGTTTTTCTCCACGTTTCCCCTCTAGGTTGCTTCTCCAAAATGGGTTTTCTTCAAGCTTTTGAGCTGCCATTAGAGGCGCCCAAGAGCTCTATTTATAGAGCTATAAGAGGGTTCTGAAGGGGGCTCTCACCGCCCTTGAATGGCGGTGGAGAACCTCCAGAATGGCGGTGATTTCTCCTCTAATCACCGCCATTCTAAAACCTCTAGGAGGTTGAAGATGAAGGGTGCCCGTATCAAAATGGGCCCCTATGTTTCGTAGGCTAAATCCGTTTTTTGTAAAAATTACATTTTTGCCCATGAACTTCAAAGGGCCATAACTTGCTCATTTTAACTCCATTTTGGGTGATTTTGGTCTTGTTGGATTTCTTTTTCTGAGACGCACCTAATGGTACCATTTTCAGGACTAAATTTCTGGATTTAGTCAAGGTGAATAGTAAAATGACCAAAATGCCCTTATCTTCAAAAACTAAACTTTTCGTTGCTAACTTGGGATTTTAATGTTACAAAATTGGAGTCATTGCATCTGGTACCAATGTTTCCATGTTGTCATGGTGGAGAGCAAAGAGTTGTAGAAAAACTCATCAATCAGTTTGTGTTAGTACCGATCGGCAGAGAGAGAGAGAGAATAGATGGTGGGGTTGCATCGATAACTGGGGTTCAGGCAGTGAAACTAGTGGAGAGAGAGGAAAGGAGGAAGGTGTTGCTGGTTGGTAGAGAGAGAGAGAGAGATCCACTCACCTCCTAGCCTTTTTTTCTTCTTTAAACTTCTACTCCTTTTATAAATCTTCTAGAAGAGTTTGATTTTGATTCAAACTCCTCGTCATCTTTCTTGTCTAGCTATATTTTATAATTATCTCCAACTTTTCTTTCCAAGAAATTTCTTTCTTTTCGATCTGATCTATCTGATTTTGATTTGGTTGATCTGTTAAATATCATACTAGATTAAAATTACCTAACCATACATCACACCTCTGATTAGCTCTAATTATCATCTGGCCATTAAATTTTACAATTCAACGATTGGATGGTCAATATAAACTAGAATGCAAATTTTCAAAATTGATTAGATGATCTAATTAGACGCTAGATTAAGGGTATTTTAGCTGAAATTGAACATTTAACATTGTTCGAAGTTTCATAGCTCAAATCATCTTTCCTGATTTGTCTCATTAACATTTTTGCCCAGTAAATTGATTCAATTTTTACCAAATCCATGTTTGTTATGAATATTGTATAAGTTTATTTCATATATCCTTTTTTTTTTGGACATTTTGAATTTTTGATATTTTGCATATGTTTAATGATTTCTGCATCTCTTTGTATCTATTAATCTTACTTATGCAAGGGATTCAAAACATTTCTATTGCTGCCATTAGAAAAGATATGAATTTTTACCATTCTATGAGGGGGTTTCAACTTGTTAAATGCTTTACCAATTTCCTGTTGATTGTATTTTTGAGAATTATTGCAGCTTTTATTAGTTGATTAGGCAGCTTTGAAACAAAAAGGGAGTGTCATAGTGAAGAAGAAATTGAAGTGCAGATATCATTTTCCTATTTAATTATGTAGGTTTTTCACATTGGTATGTAACTTTTGATATCAGTTCTCTATTTCCTATTTATAATTATATAATTAGAGGAAAGATCATTTTGCTTGTGGGGAAAACATAAATATCATGTTTGCAATGATGAAGTGTCATGATGTTTAGTATCTATTACAAGTTCTTTGGTAGAAATACTAGGACATGACTATCATGAATTATAGTGACTATGTTAATTGTAATTTTTTCTTATCATTTGTCCTCAAACTTTTGTCTAGTTGTATTGAAGACTTGTTTGTCTCTGGAAAGAACTTGACTCAATCCCCCAACACTTACACCTTAGATACATCTTATGTACAATTCAAGTACTAAAAGGATTAAATTTTTTGAGCAACAAGCATCTACAATGTTAGTAAAGTGCACTCTTCCCCAAGCAATGGTGGTGGGTTTGAGTCCACTAACCTATCAACTTTTAGAAAAGAATAAGAAGAATTTGCATGTAAGCGTACGAACTATTGATGCATGGTCCATGGATTTGGTTATGAGTTTCCTATGTCAACTCAGCTCAATTCAATATGCTAGGTCCTTAGTGTACCAGTCATATTAGTCATTATTTTTTAGGCTCCTTCATTCTCATAAAATATATAATACATGTAACTCTAACAATTTTATAGAAGAGAGCAGAAGTTGCATATGTTAAAAAAATTATTGAAGAAATATTAGATTCAATAGAACTGTTTGTCATAAGCGATTGAAATTGTTAGCATTTAAATACTCATGAAAGTGTAAATCCTTCTAGAATTGTATAATATATATATATATATATATACATATATATATATATATAGAGAGAGAGAGAGAGAGACACACACACACAAACACACACACACAATTTATATACCATCAACACAGCTATATATATACATATATATATATATATATATAGAGAGAGAGAGAGAGAGAGAGAGAGAGAGAGAGAGAGAGAGAGAGAGAGAGAGACACACACACACACACACACACAACTTATATACCATCAACACAGCTTTCTTTAGCAATAACATTTTACAAATTGCAATTTTTCCTATTAAGATCACATATATATTGGTTTTGTTTTGTTGTTCTACATCTAGTAAAAGAGGAAACCAGTGAGGCTTTCATCACTAACACATTATTTTTTGTGAAGGTGTGACTTAGTTACCATTTGTGTTTGGAGGGCTTCATAAAATAGGCATCTCTAAGTCATGCCATTTGACTTGCTAAAATCATTTCACAATGATGCAAAAATACCTAATTGCATGCTAGCCTCATAAATATGGCTTCTTCAACATTGCTAGCACTACCTCATCCTTAATTGTTTGCTATCCTTCAACTCTTCATCATCAAATTTCTTGTTTGTTCTTCTCACTTGGTTTCTTTTTTCTAGCTTTTTTTTTTTTATATTCCAATTCCATTAGTCATGGATTATCACTTATCTCCCTATTACATGGTGGTATTCTTAGGTAGACTATGTTTTGAATTTTTCACATATTGGGTGTTAAATTGTTAACTTGGATAAGGGCATGGAATTAAGACTCAAGTAAATAATCAGGAACTAGAAGGGCAAAATATGAATCTTTCAATGAATGGCATAAGCCAAACCTCTGGCAGGCAATTATCAATTATCTAAGTAAGCATGGATATTATATTAACTTTGTACATTTGTCTTTCTTATATTGATCATTTATTATTACACTGGGCTCAGTTAACTACATTTATCCTGATGGAAGTCATATAAATCACGCGAGAAGTATCAACCAATACAATTCATGTTTTGTATATTGCAGATTAATCAGATTGTGCATTGAATAGCTTGGATTGAACCAATGGCTAGATCACCATCAAGGAACAAATAGGCTACATGGACCCCATGATACAAGATGGAGATGTCTAAAGGAATAATAAAGAAAATCTTGTTGACTATTTTGGAGCTAAATTAGAAGGGGAAGGATCGAACAAAATTAGAAGAGGAAATCAAATTTAAAAGAGCAGGGGAAGCTTTAAAAGAGGAAAAAGGCAAGGGAGACATGCGATTTTTTCAGCTATGGCAGAATCGTAAGAACTTGGTAGGAAGGCTCTTCATATTAGAAAACAATTTAGCATTAGGGAACCAAGGGCAATTGCAAGGAGGACCTTCGTCTTTGCCCCTATTTTCTTCTCAGACTTCTCTCTCTCTCTCTCCCTCTCTCTCTCTCTCATCATCATCATTCCATGCTATCATTCCTTCCATCTTCTTTCTTTGTTTTCCTATCTATCCTCCTCTTCCATCGGTGTCCATCCTTAGTTGTCCCAGCCAATCCTTTTTTCATTGTTCACTTCCAGCCATCATTCTCAGTTAGTTTCTCAGTTATTTCTTTTCTTCATTCCTCAATAATTCTTCTTCATCTCTGTTTTTTTATTTTCACTTCAATTCCACATCCATCATTTCCCAACTTCTTTCCCTATCACTCGCTTTGCTTCCAAATTTTTGAGTCATTTATTGCCCTTCCACTCATCCTTCTCAGCTTTCAATCATTGTTTTTCTCCCTATTCACTATCATTCTAAAGCTCTTGTTTCTCACAAAATTTTCCTTTAATTCCTCACAGATTTTGACAAAAATCATTCCCTTCCATAAATTTGTAGTGTTTCAATCAAAACCCAAGTTGGGTTTCTCTTCAAAACCCCTTTCTCCCCTTTTATTTTAAGCTTCAAATGACATACGAAAATAGCTCCCTGCATTTTTCCCCTCTACAACTGAAGAAAAAGGAAGTATCAAATAAAATGCCATAATTGCCCTTAATGCTTTAATTTTAATTCCATCCATATCCCAATTTTGTATTTTTCTTTAATTTTTCTTATTCTTATCCAAGGTTTGCCTATTCAAGTTTTGTTTTATTCTCATACTATTTTAGGAATTATATAATCTAACCATGTTTGATTTAATATTAACCGAACCAAGAGTTTAGCTTAAACTAATAGGAAACTTTATTTCCTAATCTTTTTATCATCAGAATTCAAATAAATTCTTAAATCTTATTTTAAGGACAATTCCTAGCTGATTTAGCAATCTTGATCTTCAATCTGCAATCCAAAAATTTGATATAAGCATTCAAATCCAAATTTCTTTCCTTAGCCTAGATTATCCAAATATAGGAAAATCTAAACAATCTAGCCGTTGAATCCTTAATTAGAGATATGAGTGAGAGATTGATGAAGGTCGATCGACTTTGATGAACTAGTTTTGAAGAAACTTTCCATAATCAAGCTCAGGAAGTAGATTTTATTTGTTATTTAGTTTAATTTTCTATATTTTTAATTTAGAATTGTGAAATTTTTATTAGTTAAATAGATCTAAGTTTACAAATCATTGTTATTTAATTTTTGTTGTTTTTTATTTTTGGTCAATTAAATTTTATTTCAACTCCAGATTTTTAAGTTGAGCACTCGTGGGATCAACTCTTACTTGCATCAACTATATAACAATAACCTATGCACTTGTGGAAAATAATCAACAACAAGTGCATGAATCAGTTGGAATACAACACACTGTTGAGGTCAGTCCTACGAGGAGTTGAACGAATGTGATGCTAGTAGTCCCTACTTTAAACTATCTAACCTAGCCAAATTTGTGAGACTTATAACCTATACTAAGAATGAAAATTAGCACATGGAAATGGAAATCATGCAAAAATTTGAAACACGCATTGAAAACTTTCCTAAAACATCCTTTCTAAAATAAGACGTTCCTAAAGTAAAAACTGTTTATATTTATTACTTTCCTAAAGTGAAACTTTCTAAAAATATCATTTTTAACAACTTTCCTAAATCAATTTTCCAAATATGAAATTTAAAAACTAACCTAAGGAAACATGTAGTAATCAACTACTTCCCTAATCATGCAAATTATAAAGAAAGCAATTAAATTCATGGGGAACGAAATTTTTAACAACTAATAACAGATCAACAAGATCAACTTAACGAACTATTTTTCTTAACATGAATTAATGCAACAACTTGGATTTCAATCCTCCAAATTAATCAAAACCATACACACCACTTATGGGCAGCATGCATGGTTTCAACATGACTTTGAGAATGAACTTCACACTTGTTGAGATAAGGTATTAAACTAAGGGAACATAAGTAGCCAATTAAGTTAACAAAGCTATGAAAACTTCTACCGTAAAAGCCTTCAAAACCATGCATTCCACCAATTGATTGAACGCATGGTTTTGATTTAGGTTAAACTGGTTGGAATGGCTAGAACAATAATATGAAATTAACTACTCAATCATGAAATAAACATGTGAATTAAACACTATCATCCATCAACTAAAGACAATCCACGAAAGATCAACTTGTATTGCATAAATAATGTTTACATGGATGGTGTGTTGCACTCTTGGAGAGCACACACCCTTCTTTCACTCAATCTAAATTCAAAACCAGATCCTAAAGATGATTCATCCTCCAACAAGCTTGAGATTTAAAGGAAAAACTAATGAAATTACAAGGCATCACTTAGAGAAAACTAAGGAAACAATGCTAGAATTCAAGGAAACCAAAAGAGAATTAAAAGGCAATGGAAAGCAAAGGAAAACATTACATTCAAGGTGACTACCTTAGCTGCCACTTCAAGGGGAAAACCAACCTTGGATCTTAATCAATAAGTAAAGGAAAAACAAAGGAATTACAAAACATTAACTAGCATGAAAGTACTAAAATCAAACAAGAGAAGAAGGAAGATGAACCACCTTTGAAAGGTCAAACAAACACTTAATAACCAGCCATGAAACACTTGAGGAGATGCAACACACCCTAGGAAAGAGTAGCAGCCATCCAAAGGAGACAATAATCAAAAGCAAAAGAGAGAAGAAGAGGGAGTGGGAAGAGGACACCCTCCCCCAAGTGGAGGAGGCATCTTTTTTCCTTTTGTGTGAAAGAGTCCTCTTCCTTATGTTTTTTATATTTTTTCTCCTAAATTTTCTAGGGTAGCCTAAGATGGATGTATGGTGGGTGTGAAATTGTGTGGTTAAGATGAGGAGGGATCTAGAGTTTTAAAAGTCAAAACAATTTTAGGGTGGTGGCTGCCATTTGGAAGGAGAGTAGGTGTGAGACACCACTTTTTTAGGAAGGGGTATCACTCTCTTCAAATATTGTTGAAACTGCTAAAAATTTGGAAAGTAGGTGGATGGATGAGGTAGGAAAGAGAAAGGAGAGTGGGAGGAAATAGATGACTAGGAAAAAGAATAGGAAGTGAGGTTAGGTGGGGAAATTTGATTGGCTAAGTAATTTCCTAAGAAGTTAAGATTGGTTAGTTAGTTTGGATGGGAGTTTAGGAAGGTGGAGGAGTCTTAGAATGATAAGACTCTTGAATGGAAAGTGAAATTCATGGTACATCCTAGGGTGAGGTGGAAAGTGAGAAAAGAGTGGAAAAATAATGGAAAAACAAGAAAAATAGAAGAAGGGTCTCGTCCTATTGATCCACATGCCAACTTATCCTAATGAATTTTTTCTTAATTCTCTTCAAAATATCCCTTAGAATTTCATGGATAATCCTTCAACTTCTCCACCAGTCATTTCCTTCCACTTAGCTTAGCTTATATGGCTTTGATGGCTAACTTTGAGGGTTTCATTGGCTGGCATAGATGGCTCTCTTAGCTTGGCTTCATAGCTTAATCCCTTTGGCTTGAGTGGCTTGAATTCCTTAGCTTGTTACCTTCTCTCATGGCTTATATGGCTAAGGTGGCTTGAATGACTCCCATGCAAAGGTGGTGCATGGTTTGCTTCATGGACCCACCCTGGCTACCTTTGGGTCCTTTAATTACATCCATTAAATCTTGATCTCGATCTCATGTTGGTTTGTTTATCTTTAGGCTTGGACTCGATCCTTTGATCTTGATCTTTTAATTTCATCCTAATCAATCTCTGTCATCGGATCACCATCTCACTTCCTACAAAAAGTAAAAATCTCTAATTAAATCCTAGAAAAATATGACCTATCACATACTTACTTGGATTAGCCCTAGACCTACAAAATATCAACGTTTGCTTCATTAGGTTAAAAAATGTAGGAGTTACAAATTTTGGTCTAAAAAACCTAATTTAGCCCCATAAGTTGTTACACGTGGGTAACTAATTGGGTGGTTTTTATGCAAAATTAAACACTTATCACTTTCTATAGTTCATTTTGTCAAATGGGAAGGAAATGTATTGAATTAGTCAACCTATTCATGAACACTCATATAATGTCATGTCTCCTAAACGTCCTGGGTAATCCTACAATGAATTTCATAGTAATATGATCCAACTTCTGCTTAGGAAATTAGATAAGTTATAAAGTCCTGCCAATCTCTTATTTTAGGGCTTGTCCTTCTGACAAATCATATGACATTCTACAACTTCTCCACATCCTTCTTCATACTATTTCAACAAAACATCTCTTATGACCTTATTTCGATATTCACTAGCACTATCAATCTTCCTTGCGTTCAAATGCTATCATTTATCTCTTAACCAAATTCTGATTTTCCCAACTCATGTCAGGGTATCTATGTTGCCCTTTTGCATCAGGAGAACTCACTCTTAAATGGTACATCCTACTATTAATTTTTTTGTGAAAGACCTACTCATCTCTATTCTACATTCCACCATATCCTTCAAAAATATTTACTCCCCAATAAGTTTATCAATATACTATCTCTATGTCTTCCAGTTTAACGCATTGGCTATCACAATGGCCTTTCCTAGATTGTCCTAAATAGAATAGTTAGAACTTTTCAAGCATTCCATCCATCTCATCAATCTCATGTTCAACTCATGTTTGTGAGATAAGATACATGAGACTTTTATGGTTAGTGAATATTTAGAACCCTTTTTTTTAAGCTGCTTCCATTGTACACTCATATACTTTGTTTTAGATTGTTAATACATTAACATTTTTTCTTAATTTTTCCACATAAGTAATATCACCAAGTCATGAATAGTATAACTTACTTCATATTTCCACAATCATCATTCAACACACTAAGTTACCATACTTTTCAACATGGTATCTTTAATTCCTGTATTTCATTCTTCATTCATCATGTAAGATTATCTCCTATTCTCTTGTCTACCTCTCTATTATCTATCTATCACTAAAAATTTCAATATATGGTTATTTGTCTATCATTAAAGTCTTCAATATATGGTCATTTGTCTGTCATTAAATTTTTCAATATATGTTCAACCCGTTTCGTGTAGGCAAAAGTTTCTAAGGACCATCAAGCTCATATTTAGATTCATCAAACTATAATGTATATCATTTTATGCTAAACGCCAAAATTTTCAAAGGATTGTCTAAGTTCATGGTTTGACGTCAAATAAGCATCACCAATTAAATTCTTCCATTAATGAAAATAGTTTTCCCAAATAGATTTTTTTTTTAATAGTTTCATGTCATGTACCCATGGTTGTACTACATCATTTCCTATAGTAGCATCAACTTGTTAGAAACACCCTTGCATACAAATCATTTTTTTTTCCTTTTCTTAAAGAATCAATATAGACAACAAAATCTAGCTTTAATAAATAAAATCTCACATTCCTTAGTAATCTATTTATCTTCTCAATAAAGGTAGCATGTACTAATTTTGAAGCCGTAACTTCGTGTAAAATGCATCACTAATTCTCTATATTGTCAAAAGCAACTTTATATCCCCTTTGTGATCATTAACTGTATAATTAATCAATCCATTCCTAAAATAATATAGAATTTTCCAAAATGTTAAAAAAGATTAAGTTGGCCTCTATTCTTCTCTCCAATCATAACTTAAACTTGTTATAAATATCTTTGTGTAATTTAGTTCACCTAACCATGTCAGAATTCGATACAAAATACTAAATTATACATATACTATTTACACCTTAAGTAAGCTCATACAATATGAAAGAAAGTGTTGAATTTGTATCAAATGGTATCTTAACAAGTATGTTATATGTACATGAAGTTGTCCTTTTTTCTTTGTATCTAGTGTTTGTGCTTGCCCTAAGGTGGTAGCAAGTACATAACATTGGTTTCGAGGGTTATGATTCCTTTGAGATTCTTCTTCATTGTCTTTCCAAGGATAGTGCATGGCAATGTGTCTCATCTCTCTACAAGTGTAGCACTTAATGCTATTGCACGATGCCTGAATGATATTTTCTGTATCGTAGACATGTTTCATGTACTAGTGCCCTACTCCTGTTGTCTAATTGCCACTTTTGTGTATGATGGGGTATTGAGGACTATATTGGTCATTTTCTTTTATTGAAATGCCCAGTTGTGCTAGTATCCATTTTCCATTTTGTCGGTCTTCCAATGTCCTTTATTAATCCTTCTGAAAAAGAGAAGCTAGCTCTACTGCCTTTGCCATAGTATCATGTTGAAACCCTAAGACTATTTCTCAAACCAAGGTTTAATCCATCAAAAAATTTCTCTACAACCTTGGCCTTTGTGGTACATGCTGTGGGTGCAAATCTACAAACACAAGTAAATTTGTTCCCATATTGTGTTACTGTAGAATTTCCTTCCTCCAAATTCATGAATTCTTTCTCCTTTCCTTTTGCACATGTCTTGGAGATAGCTTTATATTCTTACCAAGGAATGACATCTTTTCCTTCAAAAATTTACTCACTCAGTTATTTCCCACTAGAAGGCTACCTCTCCTATCAGGATAAATGTAGCCATTACTACTATTCTATCCTCTACAATTTTCATTACTTTCATGATCTTCTCCACTTCCAAAATCCACTTCTCTGGTGAGTAGGATTCATCCTCTCCAGAGAATGATGGGGTTAGCTTCTTGAATCTTTCTAGTTGAGCTTCTGTTCTTTCATCAGCTTTATCAGATGCCATTGTTCTAGTTATTATTTCTCCTTGTGGTTGATTCTAGAAGATAAGCTTTCTGTTGTGATTTTAAAGTTAACTTGCAAGTGTCAAGTGTTTAATTTTGGATAAATAAATCCCTAGTTTAGCATTAAATTAGATCATCTAATCACTCAATTTTGCAAATTTTTAGATTGAAGGTGCAGTTAGCTCTAATTAATCACCTAACTGTTGATTTACAAAATTTAATGGCTAGACGATCATTAGGAGTTAATTAATGATTAAAGTGTGATCAAGATGAATCTAATTGATAACCTAATAAGTTGCAAAAAGTGACCACCAACATAATCACATTTTTGAAGGCTCATAAATATGATAAAAAAGAGTCATGGATCGCCAAATTCAAGCCTCTTAAGTACAAATTGTTTAGTGTTGAATCTTCATGGAGCTTCTCTTTGTTATATGTTTTTCTCAAAACCGGGTATCTCCATTGCTTACCAAACCATTTGTCCTCTAACCTGGTCTCTTAATCCATTTTGACTTCCATTTAATTTTTCCCTTTGCCATATAATCTGAATTTGAATTCTTGGCTAATGGAAGCTACCCTTGTGTCCAATCTTCATCTCTTCCATCTCAGCTTTAATTTGTTCTTGAGACTATTATCCACTTCTTCTTCCCCAGATATGTACTTATCTCAATCTCATTGATCTAATATAGTTTTGATCATGACATACATTGCTCTCTTGATACTTATAATGATGGTGATGTCTCTCAAATTTGTAGATATGCTACTTGATAAGATTTTAGTTGATCCTTGAATAGGATGAGTACTTTAGTACTCCTATCCTATCCACAATAGCATATTCATATGTAAGATAACCTAGTACATTATAAGTGGGACTTTGAAGTTGACCAAGATATTTGCCCTTAAACAAAACCCTTTTGCAATCTATTTAAACTATGTTTCGATTACCATGGAAATTTCTTCTAAAATGGAAAATTTTGGGGTTTTATATATAATTATTTTTTGTTGGATGTTTTACCATTTTTACCCCTCACTGGTAACTCTACATTAATCTCTAACATGATATGTGAGTGATGAAAGAGAGATATGCTGAATTATTCATTTCAATGATTCCACCCAACGTTTTCTCTCTTTCTACTTTCTTTATTATCAAGTCCAATGTTATATATTAGAAAAGATAGAATAAAGCTTTTATAACTAAAAAGTTATAAATATAACCAAAAACTAAAAAGATGACAACATCAAGAAAATAGCCAATGCAAAATATAACTTCATGTTTAGACTTATCATCTAATAGGAATAGTGGAGGGACTATGTAAAATGTATACTTGCCTTTCAAGGGATATCATTTGTTAATTTATCTGTGTCTCTCTAGTATGAAGTTGTGTATAGATAATGTACAAGCCACATAAAGGGAAGAACATGTGTGATAAAATATTTAAGTTGTGGTATTTTATTGGCATTTAGGTACCACAATCAACAATTGGAACTACTTGTTCTGGGGGAAGTATGAATTTTAACTTGGTCTTGTATATTAGGTCTAGTCCTATTGATTCTTTTATTGATCCTAATGTCAAATTAATGAAGAATAAAGGAGATTTTCTTAAGACCTTGGTAGATAGGTATAGTCACCTTGTTAAAGGTTTATGTAAATGATGATTAAACATCCTAATATTCATTTCCTATAGGTGTAATGAGCCAATTCATGTTTCTACTATTGATCACTAGGATGTAGCTAGATACACTTTGGGATACCTAGAGGGTACACTTAATAGTGTAATATTTCTAAAAATAAAGACTTTTCGACATTAGAAAGTTTGGTGTAGATGGGCAAGGATCTCCTTTCAAACAAAATTGATTAATGGGTGTTTTACATTTTTTATTGAAGCAAGAGCTAAATGTTGCATGATCTAGTGCCCATATATCAATTCTAATTGTGCATGTTAAGTAATATCATTGAAGACCCTTGTGGTAGTACAATCAAGTTTATTATAGTTAGGACTAAAATATGAGTAAACCATACACAACCACTACACTTTGAGGAATTAAATAAAGGAATTTGTCAGGTAGAAAGAGTTGGAAAGGGAACTTAAGTTGAAAAAATTATTGATGATATTCAGTTTATTAGATTGGTAAATATAGAACTGGATTTCCAATACATCCTAGGCATGTGCATTGTCAACATGAGGCCATGAGCTATTTCAAATAGGTGATTTTTCTTCTCTGGATACACATGCAAGTACTTTCATAAATAAAGAAAAAGGCCTCATAGCTTAGTGGCACAAGAAGGAGCCTCTTTTGTGGATGTCATAGGTTCAAGGTGCTTAAGGGTGCGTATGTTCACCATTTAGAAAAAAGAAAATGTACTTTAGCAGTTAATTCCATGCTCTTCAAAGTATCTATTTAGGTCATTCTTGAAGTATTTCAAGGCATTGTTTAGATGAAAGCTTTTGGTATCTTTCCCATCTTGAGTTAAGATGATTTTATAGAACTTATCCTTGTGTCTTTGCCCAAACTAATCATTAAAGAATCAAATGGAGTAGTGTAAAGCACATATTGTCATAATAAGGGTGTTGGATTAGCTACTTCAAAAAACTTGAAGAAGTATACAACTTACTATTGAGAGAAAGATATCTATAGTGTTGTATAATTAACACACTTTGATTGCAAAATCAAAAGAGAGAGAGAGAGAGAGAGAGAGAGAGAGAGAGAGAGAGAGAGAGAGAGAGAGAGAGAGAGAGAGAGAGAGAGAGAGAGGTAGTTATGAAAATAAGCACTTTACAACACACAAAAGATAGATGCCCAAGTCGTATATCCCATAACAGAATCAAATACTCATTAAGTCTACTATAAGACTTGCACAAGAGCTCTTCCTACTGATGAGTGTAGAAGATACAGCCCACAAGCTTGAAGGTGACATGGTAATATATTCAAGAAATCAAATATCAATAAAGAAGTTGCATAATAAATTTAACTATTTAGGAAGACTATTAACTCAAAGAAGATTTGCATTCAAATGCAAGACATGTAAAAAAGGAGAAAGGTGATCTCTAACCTTATCTTATCTACTAGAGGTAGCAGCTACACATCATCTACTAAAGTTGCTTTATTTGAGCAAATAAGAGATGATTGGATACAAACGTGCATTAGTTAACTATCCAAAATGAGTAGGAGAAGAAATATAAGCATGATTTGTAGAAGCATGAACACTTAATTGGGAAACTAAAGTGGAAAACAAGCTCTTAAGACTGACAATAGATGACTAAGTCACTCACCCCATCTCCTGTCACATAGTACTAACATATCTGTGAATGAAAGGCATTAAACAGAACCATAATCACTTTAGCAACATTCAAATGTACTCATTTCTAATCATGCATACTTCTTACGAGGTACTTGCTTGTTTAGGTCTAGCTAATGCTTCCAATTATTTTAGTTTGGTTAAATTTGGTTGAAACCTAATTACTTTTCTCCTTATTTTCTCTTTGACTGTGCCAACTTCTGTAATGATATATTTGTATTATTTGGGAAATTCTAATTGTTGTAAAAAGCAAATGAGTATGTATTAAGCTTTGCATCGGATATATTGTTGAATGAGAACTTTGGTTAAATGTTCATCAAATTCATTTTATAAGTGATTTAACTTAAGTTCATTGATCTTCTATTTTGCAAGCATATTAATTTTAACTCAGCAACTAGCTTATCTTGGGCTAGGTATGAAGCACGATCGATTTTCCACCATTTGTATTTCACATGTCATGTAAGTTTACATATGTAGATGCTTTTCCACCATTAATGCATATATTTCCATTGTCTTCTTGTTAGTCACCATCCTATATTTGTTACTCTATGCCATTTGTCACATGTTTGATTTGTGTTTATTTTAAGGATAAGGAAAAATGCTACGCTTGACTTGGATGTTGAACCATAAGAGATGATAAAGAACTAGAATGTATGATGTGATTCTTGTTAAGAATTAGCCTATAAACCATTGACAATCAAGTAAAAGATACATTAAGAATTGAACCTTGACTAGATTATTATTATCTTTTTGGACTATAAAATAAAACAATTACATATGTAGCTCTACTTATTTTGATGTTTCCCTTTAGAGAAAATACAAATATGAGAAATTAAAAAATATAAGTTTAGTAGAATATTTTACTGTCACTAAATCCCTAAATAAGTGAATATTTCCTAACATAAAACCAAATGAATGTATAATATCAGCACTTTTGATTTTTCTTCTAAAAAGATAAGCAAAATAATGAAGGAAATTGTAAGCCTAGATAATGATGAACAATTAGTTCTGCTTAATGCTCTTAAAATAAATTCTGATAATGATAACTATAATTATATTCATGTAGGATTAATTCATATTAGATTTAAACCCTAAACTCTTTAGAGGTTAAATGCCTCAATACTTGCAATTCTTAGAGATGCATGTAGCCTAGTTTATTTAACTTCTTTGATGACAGTGCTACAAAGTAGTCTTTGTTATGAACCAGTCTATATAAATGTCTCTCTAGACCTGTCTATCAATAACTTACATAAATATTTAGAATCTCTATGTTTTAATGTTAAAATACATGGGTATAGTTTTATACCCCCTTATCAGAAATGGTAGTAATTCTATATCGAGTTCATTTTAAAGTCTTACCAACTCTTGTCCCTAATTTTAAGCACAAGAGTCCTCAAGGTAAGACTCTTTTACTTGAAAAAAAAATACTCTCACATAACATATTTGTTAATTGTACTATCATATGGGAAGAGATTAATTTTTCCTAAGTCTTGGAAATTGTGGGAAGCAGTTCCTACTTGACCAATTGTTAACCAAAAAATAGATCAAATAATTCAAACCGGAGATGAAAATGTGGAGGTTAGATTCATCCTCCAAAATTCTATTAAATTACCTAGAGATACTTCATATTCATCCAGGATTTCATCAACTAGCTTGACTTAAAATCAAAATGAAGGTTTGGTTGAGGAATTTAGAATTTGAATACCAAAAGTCCAACTCTGGTTTAGGATAAATATTTATGGTTTTAACTCCTGGAAGTTTTATCAAGAGAACTCTAAATAAAGAGTTCCATTTTTAAGAACGTAAATCAACTCAAGACTAGTGCTCTAATAAACTTTAATCAAACTCAAATGGAGTTCTATAAAATTGACTATTACAAATATATTGTTGAAACCAATCAACAGATGAAATAAATATTTTGTTTAAAACTTGGCATACAACCAAAAGTAAGATATACAATCAGCCTATCTTCCAATAGAGCCACTCAAATTTTCCACTAGGTCGAGTAAGACAGAATCTTTTGATCTTGCCTATGCTAAAGCAAAATTAGAGGCAAATATAAAAGAACTTAGTATAGTTGTTAAGCAAAATATCTATACTAATTTCTATATATAGGTCTTATGCTTTCATTTAGTACAATTTTAAGAGCAAATAAAGAAGTTACTCTCTCACATTAATGAAACCATTGCTTGAAATAAAATAAAAATTAAACCAAAAGAAGTTACCTTTGGAATGATAAACCATACAAGAGAGATTATATAATCAAAAAACTTAATTCATGAATCTAAAACATAAAATGATAAGCCAATTAAGGAGCTAAATAATTGAGTAGAAGAAAAATCAGCTGAAGCCCCTACTTTATATTCTGAATTCATGAAGCTTCAATAACAATTTCTAGAAATTAATAAAATTGAAACTAATACAAGAAAGATTAGGTCATTTGGCAAAGTTATTTGAAGGCCCTACTTTAGATTCTAAAGTCATGAAGCTTTAGCAACAATTTCTAGAAATTAATAAAATTGAAACTAATCCAAGAAAACTAGATCATTTGTCCTATCAGCTAATGTTCGTGCTTAGGAGAATGAAATCATTATTCAAAATGAGTACTAAGCTAATACCAACTATAAATCAAACATAGCTAGCATAACAGATTAGCAGATTAAACAAATTATTCATTCGGTGCTTATGAATGCAACTATATCTTAACAAAAAGGAAATCAATATAGAGAAATAGCTGCCATGATAATTGCTGATTTTATTGGCAACATATGGGATAATTGTCTCACTTATAAATCAAAGAGTGTAATTAATAGTGCTGTGAGAATAGAATCCTCTTCTAAGACAAGAACTGATGCTGTTTATACTGCCATTTTGACATTGTTGGTTTCTTAATAATGTGTTGGTTTCCTGTTTCACATGTCTTGCTTTTATAACTTAATCAATGTTGGAAATGCAAACTGGTTTTCATTGATAATTTGAGATTGGTGGCACATTCATGAGAAGTTAAATTATATACTTTGTGGGTACTCTGCATTTACATTGGAGTTCTATGTGACCATGCAAGCCTTACATAGTAGGGAAACTATGAGATTTAGTAATGGCTTACAAACATTCCAAACTATCAAGCAACTGCCTCAAAAAAAATTCTTGGATACAATGATAATCATCTTTTGTCGCACTACGAAAGAATTTTTCCAAGATTTACTCTACAAAAAGTCTCAAAAACCACAATTTCAACAATCTTCTTTTACACCTTAAAAATATCTGAATAGTAAAGGAAGTTGGTAGCGAATCTGGTCACTGTTCCTACATTTGGCGATCGTTCATGAGAAAGTAAACAAATGCATGGTTGTAGTTGAACTTAGTTATTCCCTCGTAATCGTAATTCTATCTGAAATAAATGAAAGCTTTATGATAACCTATCTCCTCGGGCATTCAGTCTAGAGAGTGAGCTGCACATACTCTAGTGGTTTTAGAAACTAACAAAAATGGGTATATGCATCCCGCACAACTCCATTTATATCTACGCTTTTAACAAATACAACTTCATTAGGGTTGTAAACCAAATAGTTAATGAGATGACGACTGCTATCTATCTGTCCAACAGTCAGCCATAATGGCGCAGCCCGGTTGTCCATTCTTCTCTACCTGCTAACAACTATAATTTCAACTCTTTCTTTAGACAGAACAAATCTGATGCCAGATAAGAGACTGCCTCTTATCTCGGTCCCATTGTGATAATCTCATCAACCATTGCTTGATAATAACAAGATCTAATTGTGTTAAATGATATATGTCTCACACACCATATTGCCACATCTAAATCTACCTTTTCTTTCATCTCTTTTGTGGCAAAAGCATATTTAATGCTTGGCTGTGCTCCGTTAATGATTAGTGGAGCAAAAACCAACATAATCTTTTATTTTCTTTCCCGTATCTAAGTCCAGCTGCCTCCATCTAGAATCATCTTCTTCTTTTTCCTGATCCCCTTCCATTAGGACCAAGAGGATGGGACACCTCTTGTATGGTAGCATATTCTTTAATGCAATTTTCATCTCAATCTTCAATGTATAGGTTACCTTCCTGATTCTGGAATTTTGGGATTTTAAAATTTCACCAACACCCATGGTCATTAATACTCATAGATTTCCACCGCACAAGTTTGGATCCTGGCAATTGTTTAAAGGGGCTATCAACAGTTCAGTTTGGTATTCACCAGGAAATCATCTAGATTGATGATCGGATATCCTCATGATTTTTCTTCTTCTTTCTTTCCTTCGAGAAGCATTTTTCTTCACTTGTTGGCATTAGAAATAATACTTCTGTTTTCTATTTATTTTTTTTATGTTTTGCAACTTATCTTTTGAGACCTAACGGAAAATTTTTAACTCTCGCAATGTTTTGGCCTGGTATAATCTTCTTTCAGAGCCTTCTTTGGAGACATTTCGAGCTGGATTGACGTCTAATTGAATATGTATCTGGTAGATGGATAATACTACTCAGAAAGCAACTTCTCTTGTATTTGCAGGTATGCGTGCATCTCGTGTTGCCTCATTGAATTTGTAAGTTTAGTCCTTTAGATTAAATTGATGTGAGCAATGATCTATTTTTCCAGAAATAGTAGGCATTAGTACGATCAGTTTCCCATTGAGAAACATTGCTTAGAAGCCACCATGGCTTTGACAAGCCCAAGCTTGGTCCGACAAAAATAGTTTTAAGTCCGGTTTATCTTTTCAAGTCATGATACTGTCATTATAAATGGAGGAGTATCATCAGAGGCTTGCACATGATCCCAGCACGAATTGGATTATTAATGCATGGTCTTACCATGTGTAGCAACAGCCTAACCTTGGCAGTAAGATGTTTCACGTCAGGTGCAAACTGAAGAGTAGAAATAAATTGGTGCAAGTTTTCCATATATAAGTCCTTTGATACAGTATCCTTGATCTCACCACAGTGATACCAACCCTGAATTCAAATCGAGTGAAGTAAACAATTTTAGCGACTATCCACATTGAAGTCCATTGACCAGGTTGTGGGATTGTTCAAATTGATGTGATCATTATAGGTTGTTGGCTCTTGCAGTGGAGAATGTGGCGCATCAGGGCTGGGCTCAATAAAGGGTCAGAAAGACATCTCATGGCATAGACAATTGTACACGTACGTTCGAACTTTAGATTGCAAATTTTTCTTGATTATGCCTGCAACTAAATGATCCTAACCAGTAGATAGATAGCATGAATCATTGTCAATTTTCGCTTTAATTGGCATCTATTGGAACTGGTTGGATGGTTAAGATTTCGGTTCCTCTTACCTTATGAGTTATGTTTGATGAATGGTCCATATCATCACCAATCATTGAGTGCAATAGGTAGTTTATTGGATTTGTTCTGAGATCATTTGTATTACCATCACTAAGAGAGTAGTACTTCATTTGGCCAGCCATCCATATTCCATTTCGAATCAGTAAACATAAACAATAATAATAAATGGCTGAAGTAGATAAGAAAAATTCCTGGATCATCGATAGAACCATTAACTTACCGATTCCAGCTGGTTCAATTCAATTGTTGTTTTGGTTTGCCTACCAAAACAAAAATTAGATCCTTTGTCTCATAACTTGATTGGCAACGCTTATATAATCTGGTTTATTAGATTATACTGAATTGGTCCATATAGATTTATACAGAAACAATCACCCATAACCCAATAAACTGGATTACATAAGCCTTGCCTATCTGGCCCTTGGTGAGGTTTTGTGATATGTGACATATTTCCCTTTCGAAAAAGATATGTGACGTATCATTGGTAAGGTGCCCTTGATGTAGAAAGGAAGTTTCTTCAGTAGAAATGAGGAGCTACTGTGATTAAGGAAAGCTCCCCATTTCTTGTTTTCATGATTTAGACTTAGGCTAGAGTGATTCAGAAGTGGCTCTTGAACTGCTCGAGTAAAATGAGATAAACTCAATTTTCATGAATAATTCGTTAAATCCGCATTATGCTATTTGTAAAACTAGTAATAAATCCAAATTAAGAAAAGTGATGTACAGATTTAAGTCTTGATTCTTTGCGTAGTTTTTGGATCTCCCTCAATGCATCTCTCAGACTTTCAGAACTCTTGCATTGCCAATTAATTCCTGTACCTGAATTCTGTGTGTTTGCTCTCTATGCCAATGGAAAATGGACCAGATCACATGGAATTGGATTAGGTGACCTCTTTTTTACGCCGCCTCACGAAACAGCAGCAACATGCTTTCAACAATAATTTCTCAAGGATTTGAAGAAAATGTTTCCAAAAAAATCTGTGCGAAACTATTCACTATGATACCTGTCTCATTTTCCAAGGTAGTGCCATGAAGCTTGGAATTTCCATCGGAAGTTTTTGTTGACTGATAACCGGCATTGGAGGACTGACGGTTGACCACAATGGCAGATTAGATGCTTTTTGACCTATTAGAAATTGACTTTTTAGACCATTTGATTTTAGCCACATTTCTTACTTGTGAAAGCAAAGTTCTTCCTCTTGGATGATAACTCTGATCAGTACCCCCGCAGAAGTGTTTTTGTGTGCCTAATTTCCTATTTAGACTCGCTTTTCATATTATGATGTTTGACAAATTTTATTATTGGGTATTTTCGGTGGCCGAAGTTTGATGGCTGACAAGAATAAATCGAAGAAGAGATTTCGAAGTTGGACTGGGTTCAATACCAGACGAATCAGTAGACTGAAGAATCTGTTTTCATTGTCAGTCTCTCAGTTTTAGGCTTCTAAAGGGTAAGTTTCCCGTGATGCCAACGGTATGGTGTGAGAATAGCTTGGGTGTATGAGGAGATTTTGGGGGCGAAATAGACTTATATACTGGAAGTTGGAAAATAAAGTCCAACTGTAACAGAAGGGGATGGTGGTTGCCTTAGTCGTTTACTGTTGAATCTACTTTGGAAGGAAGTAGGACTCGACTGAATTATTTTCCCAGGATATTAATGCAGTCAGGGAATGAGTGGTTTACTTAAAATCATCTCTTTAAGGGGAAATTTTAGCTGAAACCACGTGGGTTGCTCTTGACGCCAACTCTTGACTAAAATTGTGAGAATACCTTGCATATGAGGAAACTTTTGGTGCTCGAAACAGACTTTGTAGGAGCCTGGAAAAGAAAGTATAGTCCAGATGTAACAAAAGGAAGTAATTGTTTATTGTCCAAGCCACCTTGAAAGGAAAAAAATAGCTTTCTAGTGAAAATATTTCCTAGGAAATTAATGCATAGTCATGGCATTCGTTGTTTACTTCTAAGTCTCTCTTTAAAAGAAATTTTACCCGAAATGGGTTGCTGAATCTTGATTAATTTGCTTCTAAAATCACGAGGAAGGTAATGGAGGGAGAAACCGGAGGTAGAGATGACCCACAGAGAAAGCCAAGAATTAGAAAGTGTGTGTCCGAAAAGGATTGTTTTCGTATCATTGCTTTGTGTTTATGTACAAAATCTTCAAATTGTATTTTTAAGGGTCTTTTCCAAAAATGCTATTATATTTTCGCATTTTTGCAAAAAAGTTTACCATTGTTTGAGTTTTACAAATTTGCTATATTGAGTTTTTGTAAGCTTTGTAAAATTGTCATTCTATTAGTCTTCCATCTTCCTTCTGTGTTAGTAGTTTTTTGAAATTTCAATATTACCCTTCTTGATTGCCAACGTGATTAAGTTATTGACTTTAGTCACTAAGTTCAATGACTTCGTGATGGAAAGTTTTAGTGAAATTTGGTATCTAACATAATTTGTAAACAAGGAATCTAATGGCATAGTTAGATTTCAACAAAAGCCAACTCATATTGAGATATTCAATCGCAAATATACCATGTTCACCAACCTGTGCAACAATACTTGTTAAGCTTCTTCAATGAAATTCAATAATTTAAACTTCTATTTCTCACTAAAAACTTACATAAAACTCTTCCTAACATAATTAGAACATAATAAATGCTTTAGAGCAATAAGAAATATAATAAATTAAAGAAAATTTAAGTTTAAACACATGAGCAAAATACTTTTACTGTTCACACAAATAAGAATTTTTGCATGATTTTTCCTTCTTTGATTAATAAAAATCTCTAAAATTAATGTGATAGATAGAAGACATTGAGAGAAACAAGACTCAAGTCTTATATTTCCAATTTTCTTCCAAAAAGGCATCGAATGAAGAGCTTAAAATCGGCTACTCATCGTTGTTTTGCATGAACAGTATTAGTATTTTATTTATGTTTTAAACTTGAATTTTTCCTTAATTTATAATATTTTTTATTGATCTAAAGCATTTATTACATTCTAATTTGTGTGAACAAGAATTCTATATTAGTTCTTAATGATAAATCAAAGTCTAAATTGTTGAATTTTATTGAAGAAGCTTAATAAGTACTGTTGCACAGGTTATTGAACATGGTATTTTGCAATTAAATATCTCATTATTGGTTAGTTTTGTTGAAATCTAACAATACCATTTGGTTCCTTCTTATCGATGCATAGAATTAAACCAAAGCATCTCTGAATTATGGGTGGCAGCCAGCTAATAGATGCATAGAAGTTGACCTTTTAAGGACTTTATTAATTCTTTCATAAAAGACATATAGGTTGCCGATTGGAGAACTCTAAGAAACTACTGGCTAGAAATTTGCGCTTGGCTGGAAACCTCCTAGTAGAAAATTCAATGACTCGTGAGGTTTTATAGAATTCAAGATATGTAATAAGTTCACTTGATTCAAACTATATAAGTTAATCTTTGCACATCTAAAAACTTGGTTAGATCTCAGAAAAAAAAAAAAAACACAAGCTGTTGGCAATATCTAATTTGTCTAACTTTGGATGACTATTTGTTCTAAAACCACGATGATTAGATGAATCTAAATCTGAAAAACGTTTTTAGTGAAAAAGACACGAATGGTAAAAATATTATTTAAAAAATAGTATAAATTTAACTATTTAAAATTATATTTTTTGGATGTTAAAATCATTCAATCTTGGTAATGTTCTCTAAATAAAATATCGAGAATCAGATAAGTCAGCTCAATATATCTGATCAACCAAAGGTGTAGCCCATCAAAGTAAAGTGGGACACGTATGAAACCCTTGTCCAACTTGGGAGTCCTCCATTTAGCGATCTCATGCATTAGCTAGGAGCGACTATGTCTTAGATAGAGCATTTCCAAAACATAAATATCTTTTTCTTAACGTACAAAGCAAATTACTCTCTCATTCATACAAATTTCTAAATCTAATTCCTAGTAAAATAAAAAAAGCCGCGACTCTAAACTTGGGACCGAGGGGGATGTCAAGTTTTCAGCGACCAGAACTAGACATTTAGACATTTGTTAGCCCCAAACATAAATATCATGCGCCTTACCAATAGTAACCATGTGATTGCTCAATAGATTTGTACAATGAAACTTCTAAGCCAGTCTATTTGATGATCTTACGCTTGTAATGCGAATTGGCAGATTAGCTCACATGGCCTACTTTATGTCGGCCAGAGCAAGCTAGAAATTGGATCGCCAAACTTGGGCCTTGCTGTTTGCCCCGACCATTGCACACAAACTCGCGTCAAGGATGAGGACTATGACAAGCATGGACCCCACCAGATAACGGCTAAGATCCCTCTATCGGCAATCACGCAAGACGAGCGATAAAGAGACGTAAATGTTTGTCTCTAAAGACCCGAGTAGGGCACTTTGGGCTAATGTCGGTGTTACCAACCCAAGCGCTCTAAAAGCACATGCTTAGCGTGCGCCGAGCCATTTCTGTTTTCCTTTCTTTATCATTTTTTAATAAAAAAGGAGGAAAACGCTCCGCGCCGCCGCCGCCGCATAATCCGCCGCTTGGAAACTTTTTCATTTCCACGTCACTATCGAGATTCTCAGCGCACCCACTCCTAGCGGTGTCGCCTCACGCCAGCTCCCATCTCACTAATCACCAGTCGGGGTGCAGTAAAGCACCGTATCTCGCTAGCAACCGTATGTACTGCTATGAGGATGACCGTATGTGGAATCTATGCATGATCAATTCAGCATGCATGAATGTAGGGAATACGGCATACACATGTGATGGAGGAACTCAGGGACTTCTCTGTTCTCCGTCTTCACAAGGACGGGAATGCCCTTTTCTTTGCACAATAACTAATTAGATATGTATTTAAGTACTGACTAGTTATACCTTGAGAATTTTTTAGCTCCTAATAAGGGAGTATTGAGCAGAAATACAACTTTTTGCCTGCTCAGAAAGGATGAATACTCAGGCATGCTTGCACCCCTTCTCACCGTGCATATTAGAAGCCTTGTCAGCAAGAATGGATAAAGCCATCACAAGAAAGCTGTCAGTTCCCCACAGGTGTTCAGAAACAATCCTTGTGAATCACATTTCCTTTTGCTGGCGACCATCACTATGGCTACCTATCCAAAATGCTAGAAAATTCACCACATGCTTTGCAAGGTCAAAAGAGAAGCGAAGCTAGAAAAAGCTGAGTCGTAATGTACCAAAAACAGAGCAAGGAGAGAGGTTAGAGCCTAAAGAGAGGTCTACACATACAAGAAGTTGGCTGAGGGGAGACCTACATAGGAGTCCTATCCACAGACAACCAACTATCAAGAACTGCCAATTCATAACCGAGAAGGTTGACAAGTTACACAAGGTTGTAAGAATAATCTCATCTCTGGAGCAGGTAGAGCTATCTGGAAAAAAATCAGCCACATCATGGATGACCAACTGTGCTCTACAAATTGTGAACATTCCAAAGGCTAGGTGGGGGTTTTCACCTTGCTTGTCGGGAACAAGTCTGTCAACGAAAAGAACAAGGTAGTCTACGTGAACCTAGCACTAAAGGAAACCTATATTGCTAGGTAATCACATGGCCTTGTTAGCCTAAACTTTTTTTTATTTTTATGATAACAAAACCTTGATCTTGATTATTTAACTATGTTTGTGTATGTGCAAGGATAATCACTCGTGATTTAGAACTAATGGTTAGATTTGTACAAAAGGAACTCATCTCAATCACAAAAAGTTAAAGAATTTTCATGTCCATAAAGATCTTCAATTGGTCTATCTCACGGACTAATTAGTTGATACTCAAAGAACAAAGGAGAACTAATGAAGTTCAAGCACAAACAAACTAGTTACCAAAAACCCTCACACAAGTGCAAAAAGCTTTGGGTAATGCTAACCAGTTGATGGACAATCTTCCAAATGACTAATGCTAATTATTTCAAAGTAGAAATCACGGTGATCAAGAATCTAGCTGATCAGCAATTGGACCAACCGATTGCTTAAAGTGATGTGAGATATTCAGACCATTCTGGAAGCACTAATTAATCAATGGAACTATTCAACCAACTACTAAGAGCTATGAACTTAAATAACTTGATGTTGGCATGAAGTCAACCAGCCTATACAACAATCAATTGGCTCAAGAGAAGAGATTAATGATGATTAGATAGATCAAGCAAAGTGCTTATGTCTCAAATTTTTACTTGATGCAATAACATTATCAACTCCCTAATGTGTCTTGGTAAAGTGTTTATTATTGAAGAATTCATGAATAAGATTCTCAAGTCTTTACTAAGGATGTCGAGCCCATAAGTTACCACAATCCAAGAAGCTAAGGATCTTTCAACTTTAAATCTTGACAACCTTATGGGATCCTTAATGACCAATGAGATCAGTGAGAAGACACTAGTTGATAAAGAATCAAAGCATAAGAAAGAAAAAGAAATTGCTTGGAAGACCATCATTGAAGATGAAGATGAATCTTGTGAAGCCACTAATGAAGAAGTGACTCTTCTAGGCCTGGCAATTCAGGTTAGCAGGTCGTGTTTGTGTCGACACGAACAAGACACGTTAAAGTTATGGGTCAACACGAACATGACCCACTTAATAATCGTGTCAAGAATTCGTGACCCAAACACGGCACGATTATTAAACAAGTCGACACGACACGACTCGTTTAACACGATTAAGTAAATATAAAATAAATAATATAGGACAGTTTCAGAAGAACCGTCCTATATTACATTTGATAGAACTCCTCCAATGAATCAACCTTCGGCTTAGGGGCTCAAAACCAAGATCTTGAATCCGAGTAATTGAGACAGCAAAGTATACCATTCCATTTCCTCGATGATTCTTTCACTACAACGTTGTGGATGATATGCTTCCCGAGATAAACAATGACTCCTAAATCAAATTAAGGCTAATGGAGAGATTATGATGCTGCGGGAAGAAACTTCTAGTCCGAATCCACCCCTATGATGCCGGCATGATCTCCACCTTTGCTTTGGTTGCATCAACTGTGAATCCATGTTGTAAATATATTAGATTGATTAGGCAATCCTCTCTGTTCAATTGTATGGGTTTTTTTTTTTTTTTAAGCTAGTAACTCACACGCCCAATATCCTCAGACACACATCCCCTCATATAAGCTCAATGGGTGGTTAATCATTCAATTGAGTGGTTAGAATTGTTTGATCAAGTGGTTTCCTGGCACAGCATCTTCACGATGGGTATGTCTTATTGGGTGGCTGAGCTTTTTCTAGTACAGTGGATGCAAAATGATGGCCACTCTATTTTGGTTGATGGATACATATGAAAAAAGGCAGCCCCATGCACCTGAATATATACAAAGGTCCAAGGAAGAGGTGGACTACAAAGAGCCTATAGTCAAAATTAAACATATATTGATCATCTGATCAGACGAGACTCTTTATCATTGGGCCCACCAAATAAGCAATACGAGTCATCCAATAACGAATTCCATGCACACCAGTAATGCATTGTCCATTTGATTAAGACACGAACAAACTTCCTCTTCCATATAACTGGCGTTGGGCACTCGCCTGGAAGAGAGAGAGATGGCACAAGTTGATTCCTTCCAAATAAAGACAAAAAAAACAAAAGAGCCAACATAGATGATTAAGTAAACCGCTACATGGACGACTACTCATACTCCTGTAGATCCAAATCCTCCCATGCCTCTCACCGTAGCATCAAGATCTTCAAGTTCCAAAACCTCGGGCGTCATTATCCTCTCAAGCAATCTGATCTCCTTGATTCACTTCAAAATCAACATTAGAATGGTCGAACAAAATCACGCCCACTAAACCTCTGTAATCGGCGTCAATCACACCTGCACCCACGTCGATTGAATGCTTCCAAGCCAGACCAGATCTCAGTGCTGCAAATAACAAGCCTGTCCATGAGTATATCATAAAATGCATCAAAAGGTTTTCTATTTCGAGCACATACCTATGCGAGTGTAGGTTCCTTCGGGTATTCCTATGCCTAAATCAGTAGGAACAAGGGCTTTTCCTATGGAGGGAACGGTTGTTGACGTAGAACTAGAAAATAAACAAACGATGGAAGATTGAGATGGACATTGCTCAAAATCACTGATACCCAGATGGATTGAAGCATACATTACCTTGAAAGATCATATCCTGCTGAGAGAGGAGAACCTTTTGAAGGCAAACTGGCATTCTCGGAGATCCTTTTTATCCTCAAAAGAAAGAGAAGGTTGGGAGAACCCATGGATATGCCATTTTGGTTTGTTTTCTAAAGTTTTGGGAGGGGTTCGTTGGTTTCAGGGCTTGTGATTTGATCTTGTTTTCCCATTTTTGATTGAAAGTGCTAAGAATTCAGGGAAAGAAGGGGACGAGTGGAAAATGAAGCCAAGAAGAGAGCCTTTAATAGAGGGAAAATGCGTTGAAGATGTTGCCGAAATTTGGGCGCCATTTCTTCCCACAATATTTAGAACATTTTTCATTTGAAAGGGGGAGAAAGTGAATCCACTACAAGACAGGTAGGCATTTTGAAATGTAATATAAGACGATTCCAGATGAACCGTCCTATATTATATTTATAGTTGTAATATAAGACAGTTTCAGATGAACTGTCCTATATTTTAATATAAGACGGTTTTTGAAGAACCGTCTTATAGTTTCAACCACAGGTTAGATGGGTCAACGCGATGAATAAATAGGCCGCGTGTCAAACAGGTCGACACGATGGGTCACATTGATTGACCTGAACACAACACGATTTTTGGCGACCCGAAAATGACACGAACACAATAAGACTCGACCCAAACCCACTAAATTTGTGTCGGGTTCGGATCATGTTATCATGTCGTGTCATATTTTGCACCCCTAGACTCTTCTCACTAGGCGCTACAACATGGATGTCAAAGTAAAGACAAGCAGTGAAAGAAAAAGCTTTTTTGCTTGAAGTTATTCTTAAAAATTCAAAGTGCTTAAAGCCAAATTCATAAAGTTATAGAAGAAATAAAGTAATTGAGACATCCCATCTAACAATCAAACTTTCCTAAAAATTATGATAGTGCCATTGGCTGATGAAAATATTTTCTGATGACCTAAACTTGAAGTTTTCTTATGGACATTTGGTTTTTAGCAATAATAAGTAATTTAAAATTTTCTTAAGCATTTAAAATAAAAGTATCCTTAACTTTTGAGTTTTAGAAATTTGACCTAAACTATAAAAATTCAATTTTGTACTATGAGCCAAGAGTTGGCTTTTTTCTTCTTGGAATTAGGTATTGGTACTATTTTTATTGAACTCAAATAGGGATTCTTTTATTATCTACATTATATTTCTTAAATAAATAAAGTTACTTAAGGCATTTACTTAAATAACATTATAATGTATATAAGTGCCATTTCTAATTCATTGTTTTTGACCAAATTCCTCTCTTTCTATTTCAAATAGAAATGCACCCATGGCCCACATTTTTATCTAAAATAACTTTTCGCACTTTCAAAGAGAGTATTTTTCTTTCTACTCTTAAATATCTACTATTCCTAAAACTCTCCTCGACAAGCCAGTGTGAGATACACTTATCTAAAAGAGGGACCCATCACTTTCAAAGAAAGAAAATGCCACCCATGGTAACTTCATCTTTTTAGAGTATTACGACTTCCCAAAGAGAGAGAGAGAGAGAGAGAGAGAGAGAGAGAGAGAGAGAGAGAGAGAGAGAGAGAGAGAGAGAGAGAGAGAGAGAGAGAGAGAGAGAGAGTTTTCTTTATGTTTGATTCTCTAAAAGATGTCCACCTCCTTCTCAAAAGTTAAAATGGGACTCACTTTGTCTACAAGTAAGACCCATTACCATTCAAAAAGAAAATGCCACCCATAAGCCTTTCTTAATTAAAATAAAAAAAATAAAAAAATTGTAGGAGTCTCCTAGAGTAAGAGTCCTTAATGCATATGAGACTCCTTTTTGTTAAAGGACAATCATTTTTGACTTGGAAACAATTGTTAGATTTGTACAAAAAGAACTTATATCAATCTGAAGAAGTTAAAAAAATTTCATGTGCAAAGAGATCTTTAACTATTCCATCTCACAAACTAACCCATTGATACTTAAAGAATAGAGGAGAATTGATAAAGTTCAAGCACAACCAACTTGTTACCAAAAACTGTCAAAGAAGTACAAAATGTTTTGGGTAGAACTAGTCCATTGATGGACAGACTTCCAACTAGCTAATATGATCTAATTCAAAGAAGAACCAAGTTGAGCAAGAATCTAGTTGATCAACTGTCAAACCAACCAATTTCTCAAAGTGATGTGAGATATTCAAACTGCTATGGGAGCTTGAGTTGGTCAATTCCAATGATCAATTGGTTGATGAGAGCCATGAACTTGACTAACTTCATTTTTGGAATGAAGCCAACCAATTTGTACCTCCAACCAACTTAACAAAAGAGATCAATTATGCTCAGATGGTTCAGGTATAGCCAATATGTTGAAAGAATGCCTTAACTAGTTGCTTGAGATAAGCCAAAATGGGTTTGAACTTTTGGGTTTTAAACCAACCGACTCATGAAACAAACTTGTCAACCCTCTTAAAGAAATCCTTTGAAAAACTACATCTCAATTGGACAATGCGCTATTCTATTCAACCAAAATGTCAACATTAAGTGCTAGTTGTTTTTCAATTTTGCTATTTGAAGTGATTAATGAGACTATTTAAACTCCAACAGCTAGCAAGTTGAATACAACAACTATTTTGGATTGAAGACTATATATTTGAAGCTTATTTTGCATAATCCAACAAATAGTAGAACAAAAGGAAACGTCAAGCATGCAATCCAAGCTCACATCTTAAGCATGCTAGTCTTCAAGTTTTTGTGCTAATTATTTCCACTTTTAGAAACTGCAAAACCTCTCTCTTTCCCTATAGTATTTATAGAAGTGTTGTAACTCTAGAGAGAGAGAGAGAGATCAATTGTTTTCAAAAATCATTTTTTCATAGCAATATAGCTCATGCTAAAGTGGTGATACTCTTAGTTCACTTAGATTATTTGTTAAATGTTATAAAAGGAGGAGCTTCTATAAGTGCATTATTCGTTATTTGTGTGCCAATACAATGACAACTTGTTGAGAGGGATCTAGTGGAACCTTAAGCTGAGGATAAATCTGACATAGTTAGTGCTAGGATTACTTCGAGAGATTAGATGTAGGTATCTAAACTAGGCCAAATGACTGTAAATCTTTGTATCTATATTGTTTGTGTGCCACTAGATGCATTTTCAAAAGCATAGCATCTTTTTTTTCTTTTCAAGTTTGCCAAAAGTAATCAAATCTTTGTTTAAAGCCCAATTCACCCCCTCATTAGGATGAGAATTGGTATTAAAGTAGGTATCCTTACCTTTTGAAAAGAGTTAAAGATCATTTTGATAAATTTCTAAATGACACCATAAGTCTTTACAATTAACTCGAGAGAAGGTCAGTTTGTATGTTGACCTCCTCTATTTGATAGAACAAACTATTATTAGTGAAACTTTGATATAAAGATAATTCAACAAATCTAAAGGCTATGAACTCTAAAGATCAATTGAAGATGGTCCATTAAAAAGTTCGTTGTCAAAGATGGTATGAATGTGACGATCTGAAATACTAGTGAGATATATTATCTCTAAAACTAATTGAAATTTCAGTATAAGTCAAATTAAAGTAAAACATTTAAAAAAATAAACTCATTGGTTCAGAATTTATATTTTTAAAAATCCCATGGGCATTTTGGTCAGTTTCCCCCTAATCCCACCTATTGAGCATCTCTAGGAACCAACACATGTAATAATGAATCTTCATAAACAAAAATGATTGGGCACTTATGCACCAACAATTATAAAAGATTTTAAGTTACATAATCTCATACTAAAATAATAAAATAAACATTGTATTATTCTTAATTGTGTTAAATAAACATTAATTTACATAATAAAAGAACATTAAGATCGTAAATACAAGTATAAAAATCTTAGATTATATCTTATTTCTCAACAAAAAATGTAAGGAAGAAGAGAAAACTATGAAAACTCAAAGGCTCAGCTGCTTTCCTTCATCTATCACTCTGCATCATCGTCATGATGTTCTCAACAGCATAATCTGGCTTGTTCTTGCAAAAAATGTATTATTAATGCATCTCATCTCTTTATCTCAACATGACTTTGATCAAATTTTCTTGCTACGATTTCTTACATCTTCTTCTCTAATAGCTATAACTTCAAATTTTTCTTTGGCGATAGTCTTGGACAAAGAGTTCAAAGTAGATGTATGTCTTTCAATTTTTGCTCACCAAATTGTGACATAAAAGACAGATATAGGTTTTTTACGTCTTTCCTTGGTTCAATATAATGATCTGTAGCCGGAAGAATAAATCCAACTTTTGGACTTCCTTTCTTGATTTTGATCATCAATTGATACTAGAAAAAATAGATTGAGGTTCTAGATTTTTTCTCTTTGTTTAGTTTGTCGATTTCTCTTCTCTCTCTCTCTCTCTCTCTCTCTCTCTCTCTCTCTCTCTCTCTCTCTCTCTCTCTCTCTCTCTCTCTCTCTCTCTCTCTCTCTCTCTCTCTCTCTCTCTCTCTCTCTCTCTCTCATTTTATTTTATTTACCAATTTGTAATAAAAAGAATGAATTAGTGATTTCACAACTCCCATCCTCTCAGTTTTGCTCATCAATTGGTAACAAAAGAAGCGGATCTGTGTTTTGGTTATCCCCTTTGAGTTTCACTTGTTGATCTATAGAAAAAAATTAGATCATGCTCCCATCCATATCTCTCACTTTCTCATATCCATTAATTGATTTATGAAGATCAATCCATCTTATCACAAGTAAGTGCACTAATTACTAATCTAATTCTACAAGTTTCATAAATTTCTAGTGTGATGTTGATGTCATTTGCTTTAATTATTATAGAAATTAGGTTTGGTTGCATAAATGTAGTTTCTATTTATAGGATACAGTTTTTTTGGAAAATATGAATTTTAAGCTAGAAGTTTTTTCCTTTCTTGAGTTCTTCTGTGATGTATTAGGTATTTTTCTGCAACAACATTGTGTGCATTCTACTCTAATCATTTGAACTCTACTTATGTTCTTGCATTTCAAGGTAGATGGCATTTCTAGATTCAAGTGTACAAGAATGCATTATTCTTTTATTGCTATCTTTTATTGCAAATAGCCTATATCATTCTTTCTTTGATTTAATTTGCTTTCAAACCTCTCTTTTTTTCTACACCATTTCTATGTATTTATAGTGTTTTAATTAGAGATGTGTTTGGATTCTCTTTACTTATTGGTTGCCTTCTAGATTTTGTTTGGTTATTCAAGTTTGATTTAGTTAGGTTTCATACAAGGTTTTGGATATACCTTTATTTGGGGCTTTTTCATTACACATGGTTTGAAAATTGGAAGTACATTTTATGTATCTTGTGACTACATTCTATTCTATTTCATGGAGAGATGTTAGTTTCTTTCTAGACTATAAATGATGATTTTGATGCTCTAGTAGCTGTTTTTGTGCGGCTTCCAATTTAATTTTGGTTTCTTGGTTCATTTCAACGTACATGTATTGTATGGAATTTCTCATCTTCATCTATTATAGGAATCAGTATCCTTCAAAAGCCTATCCTTGATGCTTTTTAAACAAAGCCTAGCACTGCCATTTGTGTACTATAGGTATAACATCTTCTTCGGTGTAGCTAGGATTTTTAACTACATTGTGTCTGTTTTAGTAGGTTGCAGAGATTTCTTCCTGTGCATTCTATGCAATTAATCTTCTCTCGTTTGAGTACTATAATGAGATAGTTTTGAATTAGTTTTGTGTTTTGATATGGAACATTTGTGTTATTTTCCTTTAAGTTGGATTCTTTTAGTTGAATTTGGGTTTTGCAATGTGTTGATAGGGATTTTTTTTTGCATAAAATGTAGTTATAATAGAACAATATAAGCGGGAGGGCAGCCCAAGTGCACGAAGCTCTAGCATATGCGGGGTTCAGAAAAGGGGCAGATCACAAGGGTCAATAGTACATAGCCGTACATTGCATTTTGCAAGAAGCTGTTTCCATGACTTGAACCCGTGACCTCAAGGTCACCCGTGACCTCAAGGTTACACAATGACAACTCTACCATTGCGCCAAGGCTCCCCTTCATACCAGTATGATATTCCTATTTTGTGGATCTGGTTAGGGTGAGAGTGGGAGCTTAGCTCATATAAATTTAGACAATTTGAAAGCTAGGTTAGCATGGTTTTCATTTTTTGGCAGTTGATGCTAGGAGAGGAAACATATTACATTTTTATTTAGTAATAGTTTTTTATGAGTTGATTGTGGTAAGATATCTCTATAAATGGGTTTTCCAAATGAATTTTGACATGTGGACATGTTGTGTATGTTTGAGAGGTTGTATGAATATTCAATTTCCATTATGGCATTGAATTTTGATTTTGTACAATTTTTGAAGTCAACGTGTTTGATTTCAAAGGTTATATTCATTTTTCATCATATCCTCAAATTTGAAATTTTTGTTACAATGAGTTTTGCAGTAAATCTTTTGAAGTGGACTATGAAATTTGACAAGATCTGATAGTGAGTCGACTATCAAACTTTGATTGAAATTGGAAGTGACTTATAATACATATGTTATATTTCAAGTGAAATGTTTTACATTGAGAAATTTTTTTTGAAATTTTAAAATATCTATGTATTTATCATTTTTTGGGTGAAATATGGCCAAACAAATGTTTAATTTAGTGGATCTCAACGAGATGTCGCTGGGGTAAGTGGTTCCAATTGAGACGTTGATGGAGATATTTGTGGACATGGTCTGATAAGTGGTGGTTAAGTGTCCATGGTTGAGATGTTAGCAAGGAACTGTATGGACTACTAGCCCAAATTTAAGTGAGCTAGTGTTTATTGCCCTTGAGTAAGTAGATTATACTAATATGGTATCACAGAGGATTGACCTCTAATCAACTAGTATTTGAACCCCATCTGATCCATGGGGTAGTGAGCTTGTCTGGAATGTAAGTTAGCAGGTACCACTTCTATTAATTATATTTGAACACATGAATCAAGTCCTATTACTTTGAACTAAATTTATCTAATTGAATTGGATTATTTACAATAAATTATATATATATATCAAATATTATGGATTTATTGATTTGAATCAAATTATTTGATATGAATCAAATTTATTAAATTTTGTAAACTATTTATTGAAAATGATTTATCTATATAAGTGGACCAACGTTGAGTATGTTGAAAAGTGGCCTATGTTGGTTTGTAAGTGAAAATTATAAGTGGACCAGCATTGATTACATTGGGTAGTGTGTCCTCTACTAATTTGTTAATGAGGATGATTGATTTGATAAGTGGACCAATGTTGATTATGTTAGGTAGTAGCCTCTACACATTCATAGTGAGGATGATTCATTTGACATATGTGGAATAATGTTAATAGCATTGGGCAGTGTCCTCTATTGACTCATCAATGAGGATGGTTGATTTGATACAAGTGAAATAGTGTTAATCACATTGGGTAGTTGTCTTTATTGATTTGTCAATGAAGATGATTAATTATGTTTGAATACATAAAATAGATATATAGATACAAAGTCAATTTATTAACTGTTGTGAATTGAAAATGAGTTTTCATATTTATATGACCTTATAAGAATTGAAATACCATTTATTTCTAAATATTTTTGCTATGCCATTAAGTATAGAAACTATGAAATTGACATCTAATATGTTACTGTCTAATACGATGAGCCATTTTTAAAGTGTCAAAATCAATTGGTTTTCAAAGTATTATACAATAATACAAATGAATCGTTTATTCAAAGTAATGAAGATTTTTTGAATTGATTTACAATAAAATTATATATATTCTTAAGAAATATGAAATCATGTGATTAGTGTACTTATCGAGCACAAGTTCATTGAGATGTAGTTAACTTATATCATATTAAAGGAGCAATCAAAGGAATTTGATAGTCAAAGGACTAGCTTGCAAAATTACCTATTGAAGCTAATTAAATCTATGGTGGTTCTAGTTTAGTGCATTTAAGGAATATTTAATGCATAAGGACACATTTTTGTTGATTGAGGATTATATAAAAAGTAGTTCTTAAATATATGGAGTGTGGATGATTATTGGTAGAACCTTTTATGCTCTACTATATAATAAATGTTTTGGAGATTCAGTGTTTTATGAGATTATATTTATTTGGTTTTATGAATGACTACCCTAGGAATATGTCATGCTTTGAGTGTTAAGAATAATTCTAAAAATTTGGGGCATGACAATGAAACAATACCTCATGAAAGAGGAATGAATAGAAGATGCTTGTAAAAAGATGCAAATAGGTGACAAAGCCATGAGTCTTCTTTATATTGCCTTTGATGCAAAATAGTTCAACCAAATTTTCATGTGTAAATCAATAAAAGAGATTTAGAATAAACTTTGGTTAATGCATGAAAGCACAAATTAAGTAAAAGCAACTACAATTAATATTTTAGTTCATGAGTATGAATTATTCTTCATGAAACCTACATCCTCTTTTGATGAAGATGACACTACTTTGTTTGCTTTTATAGCCAAAACTAAAGCAATGTAGAAGAAGAAGATAAGGTTAATGATTATTCCATTGAATTAAAATATGCTTTTAAAGAACTACATTTTGAATCTAAACAACTTGGTTTAAGAGTTAGTTCTTTAAAAAAATCTATTTCTCAACTCACTGCTAAAAAGAAGTTTTGATTCCTGAAGAAGAAGTATTGATTATCCATAATGAAGCCTTGTTATAAAAAAAAAGAGGAAGAAACTTTGATTATTGAAAAAGAAAATATCTTTGATGAGTCTGATGCACTGTGATATGATAAATTGATTTTAGAAATAGAAAAAGAAAGAGTTGCTTATAAAAAAATTTGCTTCAAAAGAGTAAAATACCATTTTAAATGCTTCTCTTGAATATGTTTCTACTAAAAAGAGTTTAGCATATAATATCTCAAAAATGAAATGGGAAAGTTCTTCTAGAGTTCTCCATGCTAGATCTAACATTATACTAGGAAAAAAAAACATATTTAGAAGCAAATATGGGTTGTTAAATGTTCTTATACCCCTGCTACCAACTCTTATCAACCTAAATTAAAGGTTTGGATACCAAAAGTAAAGATTTAGCTTTTCTTGAGGCCAAAGTTCTAATGACTTTATGATATCTTGGTAGTGGATCCTCAAGACACATTATTAGAGACAAAGAGTCTATTCACAACTTTTATGCCTAAAGATGGTGGCTTTGCCTCATTTGATAGAGATGAAAAAAAAAAGTATATGGTATTAATACTATTGGTATATTTCCATTTTGCATTAAAAAAGTTACATTTTAAAAGATTAAATATTAACTTGCTCTCTGTTAGTCAATTGTGTGAGAAAGGTTTTAGAGTAACAATTGAATCATCCAAGTGCTTTGATTGTTGATAATCATGATGAAAATATTAAGTGTGAAAGCTAAAGAGAAGATAATATGTATCCATTTTGATTTTGATAATTTGAACAATTCTAATCCTTAATGTATTGTATCTAACAATGATAAATCATGACAATGCATAGAATACTAGGACATATTAGCATGAATTACTAAAATTTAGCAAAAAAGAATATTTTGGTTGAACTTCCAAAGCTAGCATTCACAAAAGATAAGTCTTGTGATGCTTGCCAACTAGTAAGCAAACCAAGGCATCTTTTAAATCATTTTAAATAATAGAATGTTCTTTCAACTAAAAGACCACTTTAGCTATTACATCTTAATTTGTCTAGTCCTGCACAAATAGCTAACCTTAGTGAAAAGAGGTATTGTTTAGTTATTGTTGAGGATTTTTCTATATTTATATGGTTGGATTTTTATCTAATAAGGTTTTTTTTTTTTTGTTATTTTTTGAAGCTTTGTAAGAGATTGTAAAAATAAAAAGGTTTTTAAATTTCATCCAACTGATTACCAACATGCTTCACATGGAGAAGTTTTTGAAATAGGAAGAACCCAATCGGATGCTTGAGAAGCTCCATTCAAATAAACTTGCTCAAAATTAGTTTTGACCTTTTTGGACAAATGCTAGTTGGCTAGCATTTTTGGCAACCAACTACAAATATATAATGTTAAATTTAAAACTTTGGTCATCTACAATGCCAGTCGATTACCATAAATAACTTTGCTTGCCAAGGCATATTTATGGCCAACTGTCATCCTAAACAAGAAATTTTGATCTTTTAATGGATCCATTTGCACTCCAACTACTAAAAATTTAAATCCAATAGATTTATTGGCTTGAAGAATTGAATATTTAAACAATTATTTGAGGAATTTTTTAGTGTCAAAACAAGCGATCAAGCCTCCATCTCAAGCAAACTAACCCCAAACTTTTAGATCCAAGGTATTTGAATCTTGGCATTAAAAACTTCCTCGATCTTTTTAATTATATTATTAACTTCACTGAGAGATTTCTTCTTCAAAATCATTCTTTGTATTGTGTCTCTCTTGTTCTTCTTGGAAGAGTATTCTAAGTGTTTGGAAGAAGGAAGATTTTGCTACAAGAGCTATGTTTCTTTAATGACTCCAATTTTGTAACATTAAAATCCCAAGTTAGCAAGGAAAAGTCCACTTTTTGGAAATAAGGGTATTTTGGTCATTTCACTATTCACCTTGACTTAACCCAGAAATTATCCTAAAAATGACGCCATTAGGTGTGTCTCGGAAAAAGGAATCAAACAAGACCAAAATCACCCAAAACGGAGTTAAAATGAGCAAGTTATAGCCCTTTGAAGTTCAGGGGCAAAAATGTAATTTTTTACTAAAAAACGGATTTAGCCTGCAAAACACAGGGGCCTGTTTTGATACGGGCACCCTTCATCTTCAACCTCCTAGAGGGTTCTAGAACGGCGGTGATTGGAGGAGAAATCATTGCCATTCTGGAGGTTTCTCCACCGCCATTCAAGGGCGGTGAGAGCCCCCTCCAAAACCCTCTTACAGCTCTATAAATAGAGCTCTTGTGCACCTCTAATGGCATCCCAAAAGCTTGAGGAAAACCTGTTGTGGAGGAGCAACCTAGAGGGAAAAAGAGGAGAAAAACCCAGCAACGAGCCAGGTATGCCCAAGATCCCTCAAAACCCATCTTCACAGTAGTTCTAAGATCAATTTCCCTAAGTTTTTGCATGAAAAATCATGCAAAATAGAGTCCTAGAGAGTCACCAAGGACCCAGGGACGTTCCCTGGGCTGCACTGGTTCGACAGGGTCAAACCAAGGTGTCCTGAGGACGCCCCGGTCCCCCAAACGAACGAAACGTCCCACAGGGACGAGACGCGTCGACCGTGTTTGAGAAAAACCAAACGGGCACATCCGTGGACGCGCGGGAAAACCCGGTGCGTCTGTAGACGCACCCGTTGAGGAACACGCCAGAGACGCACAGCGCACTAGCAGTTTGGGATTTCCCGCTCCTTTAGAAAAGGTGGGCGCATGCCGCTGACGCGCAGCGCCCTAGCATTCCACCTTTTCACTCTTAAGACCCTTATGTACGTGTGACACTAAAACGCTTATAACTTAAGATCTAGAGCTCCGATTGAGGCGCCGCAAAAGGCGTTGTGTCCGTGTCGGTGACGCAGACCCACCAAAATTATAAAATCCCTAATCAAGGCCCAATCAAAGGTGGGCATGACCCTTAGAATAGGATGGTGGCGCATGGCCGCTAAACCTTTGGAAAACTGATGATACCAAGGCCCAATTAGGACCTTAGGACACCCATAGGCATAGGGATGGACCCTTAATGCCTAAGTGATAAGATCAACTACTCTAAAACCCATAAAAGAAGGGCCAAACTAACCTTGATTCCCCAAACCATATTCAGGAGCGTCCGAGGACAAAGGGGTTAGCACGACCTAGTCAGGTAGGTACTCTATCGCTACTAGACTTTTAAAAAGAGCCATGACTATTTTGAATACATGTTTTAAGTATAAATTATATAACTTGTTTAGCATGACTTATGTTATGGCTTGTTTAGCATATAAATGAATTCAACATGCATATGATTAAATACTTTATGCATAGACATGTTTCACAAATAATTGCATATATTGCATGATTTGTGAGCATTGAGTTCTTGCAAAATTGCATGTCCTTGGGGGTTACTAAAAGACGCAGGAGTGCCCAAAAGACTCTGGGTAGGCAGTTGTGAGGGCCAGGCAGTTGTGAGGGACCCAAAGAGAACAGGTTTTGAAAAATACATTGTACATGTATTGCCAAGACATGTGCTACATGCATAGATTGCATGATAAGTGTAGCCTTGACCGATGAGGCCGGGCTGACGAGGGCGGGCTAGAGAGAGCTGACAAAGCTTCTAGGCTGGCAGGCTTCTAGGCAGGGTTATGACTTTGAATGCAATACTAGCATGAGCAGATTTTATGCATTGCATACACGTTTTGCAACCGATTACATAAATTGCATGATTTACGACAAATAACTGTCATATGCCCCGTGGAGGTATATGATCTTGTGTCCCTAGGTACCCGGAGACCACATGGCGGTGAGGTCGTGGGCATAGTGGGACCCTATGGTTTTGTGGACTTATTTGCATTGCATATGGCATGATATGAGGTTGATCGACCATACCATACCAGATATCCATGAGTTGGATTCAGTTGAGCATCTGATGCATATCTTTATGTTTATGATATATGATACTTTCGACTTGAATTATAATATTTCTTTAAGTCGTCAGTATTCCGGTTTGACAGTGGTTTTTAATATCGATATTGAACATGATTATTCGAACATGCATATGTTTTTATGAGCACATGATTTTAAACATAGCATGCATTGCAAAACTAGTAGTGATAGACTCCTACTGAGTATAGTATATACTCACCCTATCCTTAACATTTTTCAGGGTAATTCCATCCACGAGTAAAGGACATCTATATTAGTGCTACAAGCAAGTGAATCAAAAAGGAAACAATTATACATGTAAGTAAATTCTCAACCCTTTGGACATGTATTTGTATTTAATTACAGTTGGGCTGTGTGCTGTGACTGGATAGATCTGGGAAAAAATACATATGATTTATAAAGCTTTCAAAAACTACCCTGGTTGTTGTGAAAGCAAATGACACTCGGGGTTTTCAAATTGAATTTCAAATAAAAGATTTTTCCGTTACACTACATTGTTTTTTTTAAAACAGGGATCCTGCCTTAGGAATTTAGATTTTTCATTTAAAAATGCATGAGAAAACCTAGGTCGTCATAATTTCTAACATAATGTCAATTAATGAGTAAAATCTTCTAGGAATTTAGTAGAATTCAAAGTAGGTGTTATTTTGAGAAAGTGAAAGTTGGTACCTTTGTTGATGGGTTGAACCACTATAAAAATTTTGTATCCAACATTTTTATTTCTAATTTTTTAAAATTTAAGATTTGAGCACTTGAATTTAAAGTTTTTAAAACTTAATTTAGGCCAAACTCACTCCTCCTCTTGGGACCACAATTAGGGGGTCCTTGCACATTGCTCTAGATTTTGCCTTTGCTTGATTATTTTTAAGAGTAAGGGTGCATATGTAAAGATCAACTAGCATAAAGACAAATTAAGTTTCTCATTTTGAGGTGGATTATAACAACCTTCAATTTTGAGTTTTTTTTGTGTAATTATATTATATTTTAATTCAAATAAAAATTAGGAATTTAATGTCATGCAAATTGAATTTCATGGAAGCAATTCCTTTAAAAACTCAAAATTTGCACCTGAAACTATAAAAAATAAAATGTAAATGTCGATACAATTCTAACGACACTAATTTTTTGCAAATTGAAGATCAGGATGGAAAAACCCCAAATTTTTAATAATTTAAAAGGGGGCCAAAATTGATAATGGCCCCCCATATTTTGTCTATTTATGGGATGCGATGATTGAAAATGGGATGAAACAAGGGGGAACACTAAGGAAAGGAAAAGCCCCAATGACCCGCACCCTGTGTCCTATCTCCTTCTTCCCTAGCACCAACTTATAGGCCCTTTTCTACTTGGAACTTTCCAGCATTGATGACATGCACAAGAAACCCCCTTCTTCCTCTTTGTCAATTTCTTCTTCCAACCAAGCCGGAACCCTCTTTCTCCTGTCCTATATTTTTCTTGTTGATTACACAACCAACTAGCCGGTCATGGAAACCCCTTCTTTCTCATTTCCCCTACCAATCGGCTAGCCCTATAGGTCAACATGCTAAGGAGAAACTCCTTTCCTCCTTTGGCACTAGAAGAAGTTCCTCCTTCAACCATTGACCAATGGTTTCTATCAGATTTGGAGTGTGGTGAGGTTACTCAAAACCCACTTTGCCTCTCTTCCTCTATTTGACTCTAGACAGTGGTTGATCCAGAACTACCAGCCACTGCCACCCTTCTTCTCCTTTGTTTTTTCCCCTTTTGGGGTGGTTTACAAGCAGTGACCAAATAGCAACCACCGCCATGAGTTCCCCTTTTCCCCTTGTCTTCTTTCCGCAATGGGTACGATTAAGCCATTGGGCGAGATAGAGTGCCAGAACCCTTGTCTCCCTCTGTCTCTCTCCCCCTTCCTTGTCAGGCTTGAGCAATGACCGAACCTTCAGTCACCGCTGACCCTTATGGTCCCCCCTCCCACTAATGGTCTATCTCTTCCTTTCCCCTCTTTTTCCACTAGCACCTGACCAAAAAATGGCGTTGGCATGCCTGACATCCTCCTCCCCCTATTCCCCTTTCCTCTAGCGAGTTAGGGCAAGCCGACTCGCCATGTGACTCACTTCCAACTCACCTTGGTGAGTTGAGTTGCACGATAAGCCCCATTATCCCCTTAAGCTTTGACCCTTATTCTATCCAATCTCGAAAGAATTTTGTAGATCTGAGAAAAATGTCACAATCCTTGCAATGTGAGGAACAATATTCATCTTCTCGTTCATTGATTAAGAAAGATTCAACTATCGATCATGATCAGACCCTTGATCAAATATTAGATCATCAGATCTATGATCGATCCAACCATCCATCATGATCTTAATCATCCATTATGATCCTTAATTCATAGATCAAGATTCATATGAGATATCTTGGATCTAGAGTATTTGTTTGAGATAATATAGTCGATCTTGATCAATGACTGAGATTAACTCAGGATTCAGGTATGAAATTGGACCAAATTCAATGATCTATACCATCCAAATGATTCCTTGAAATTATTTAACCATAGTTATTAACATATTCTTTGATTTGGGATGATCTGGTGGAGGATTATGCGAGATTAGTACAGGTAGTCTAGATTGGGCACCTTGAAGGCGATCGGTTGACGATATAGTAACACAGATAGCTAGATATCCTTCAGATTGACTTACATGAGGTAGGATTGTCATCTTAACTAGTTAATTTCATTTATTTGGCTATAATTAGCTAGAATTGACTATGATTTGCATATTAATGTACCTAATTAGTTATTAAATGTTAAATTAACTGAAATTGACCTGATCTAAGTATGATAACTCTAGAATATGTTATGATATGATTAACAAATGTACCCAATAATTATAGGTGGGTTCAGTTCGGCATAATCTAGATTATCAACCACCTGAGGTAAGGCCCAACTTAAGATTCAATGACCATGAACCATTGGATCGTATTGAAACATAGTAAATTAAGATCTAGAACTATAATGTTCACTTTATAACCAAGAGTCCAATATAGATAACTTGGATTCTAAGTTAGACTTGGATGTGATGTGTATTTAGGTAATGGGATTGCAATAGACTGATTTTAGACTAGAGTCTGATCGTGATTTGAAAGGTACAAATGAGTGGTTCTTCATCTGAGGTAGGTGATAATAATAAATAATAGGCATATTTTTGTTTTAAAATATCTATCCTATTTGTAACTAATGAACATGTGCATGATTTTATTGAGTATTATTTTTTTACGAATGCATGATTTAACTATGATGAGTCATATTTTATATGCGATAGTAGAAGTACATGATTTTGGTACATTTCATGACCTGCGAAGTCATTAAATGGTGATTTGATTTACTATTGCATATTGAGGCATGTGCACACCCCATTTTTATCTCTTATTTTATTGTGAACTTTGTGAAGGAGGCTTGGTGGCTGGTCCTTGAGAGGCTAAACCTAGGATGAGGGGTAATGCCTTGGATGGCAAACTATAAGTGCTCCTAGATTTCATTATTCACTAGAAGATTTTACTTTATTTTTTTATTTTGGGTTGTTGGGTGATTTTCATGTTTCGTGGATCCATGATAGGTGTTTCTACTTGGTGGACGATATGCTAGGAGGCTTGATAGAGTTGATCACCCCCTATGATTTTATGATGATAATGATTAGACACTTGCTCTAAAAGAGAGCAAATTCATAGGAAGTGGTATCATGGGTAGTCCACACTACAAGTTCGATCCCCCATACACGACGGATGTTTAGTCTCATGTTCTGGTGTTGGCAAGGAGCAAATAATTAATAAACCTTAGAGTTGTTATCATTGCAACATAGCTGTCCATGTATTTCTTGATGGTTAATTTTATCATATTGAGCGGTGAGCACATTGAGATGGATATTTCATATGTACTCACGGTGTGATGACATGTGGATGATTGGTATGAGTACTCATGACTTGATATACAAGTGTGTGGTACACTCATGAGACTCAGGTGTTAGGGTGCCCCATATTGAGGATCCCTTGCTTATTTGACACATTGCACAGATGTAATTTTTGACACTTTTAGGACCATGTGTGAGAGTGCCTTTATTGATGACTTACATATTCACTGATATATTCTCCCAACTTTTAATGCTCTGTATGGATATAGTTTTGGGATATTTATGAGCCTTAGAAGCTCAATTGATTTGGCATGTTTTTAGACATACAGTTCACGTGAGTTACATTGATTTGATATTAGCATTTCGATGAGTCTGAGAGGTTCTGTATTCTCAGCATATTTTGAAACAGGCATGTGGCATGGATGCATTGCTCTGTTTTTCACATTTTTCTGATCTTTGATGCCTTGGCCTTTGTGGCCAATTTAGTTGATTTTGGATAACAATTATGCTCTACTTTATCTCTATTTATTCTCATATTTGAATTATGCTAAAACTATTTTCATGAGAAATATATTTATTGCATGCACTGAGGTTGATACATGATTATTGCATATTGTGTTAAATATTTATAAATATCTATTATTATTGTCATCACCTACACAAGCATAGCTTGTTGAGGTATTACGATGTTTTGTAATGCTTTAGATGCAGAGAGAGGCACAGGTATAGATGCAAACAAAGTCGGTGAGGGCATTCACAGCCTTCAGCAGTGTATAGAGGATATTCCAATGACGTATATGTTTTGTTAAAACCTTAACTTCGGATATCAATTTTGGATGGTATATGTGTATGGTTTACACTTTTATGACATAAATGCATTTATGTTGGCTATGATGGCTGTGTATGGACAAACTCTAGCCTAAGTTTTGTTTTTTTATATCTGTATATTATCGTGATGTGTATCTTTTGGTTAGAATCTTGTGAGTGATTTGGTGAATGGTTATGTATTGCTGTGTTATTAGGTACATGCATTAAATGCACTTGTTCAAATTACAGAGGAGATTGTTCGATTTTCGATGAAAATAGAAAGATCATTTCACTGTTAAATCTGTAGTTTTGTAGGTTATATGACTCCCAAGGTTTTGAAATGAACGTTTTTCTTTGAAATGTTGCTTTTAAAATGAAAATTTTAACTATGGATCCCGACTTTTGAAAAATTGGTATTTATATATTGTGTAAATCCCCGAGTGTTACATGGATAGAGTAGTTATGTCAATATCAAATACTATGATCATGCATCGCATCATTGTTTCCCTTTGGGTAAGTCTATGCTTTAGGGAGTGTTTCTTCCTTGTGTAGGGATTGTTAAAGACTTTCACATTCTTAATCTTTGTGTGTTTTTCTTAATTCACCTAATGAGCTTTACAACATTGAAAATGTTAAAGAAAGGATTTTTCATATCCAATATTTCACAAAATTAAACTCATGATGAGTTTGTTAAATTGTCATACACTCATCCCCAAAAATCTCTCTCTACCATGCCCTATATTCATCTTCTCTCTATCATGAACTAGAACCCTAAGAGTCCTAGTAGGAGTAGATGCTCACAAGCATTATAAGTAGACATTGCCCATTCATGATGATTATGTTTCATAGATCTAGGTGATCCATCATCAGTAGTGGATTTTTTTTATTTTTTATTTTCAAACAATGTCTCTTTCAGTCTAAAATTAAGACCATCCTTTCTTACTTAATTATTTAAAGACCCCAAATAAGTGATTAAGATCATCCAAATACATTGATTTCTCGTGAGTTGCGTAACATATCTATGCAGTATATGGTGAATAGCTTAGATCTTCAAAAAGAAATGCTTTGAGGGCAGCAACTTCTTCTTAGGATGCTCACAAGTGTTTACCCTTACTAGGACCAACTCCTTTTGAGACTCACCACAAGTTCTAGTAAATCTTTAATTTGTCTAAAACTTTAAATGTTTATTATGGGTTTCTTCTTAAATGTTCATAAAAGAATTACTCATAATTTTTTATTTTAGATTGGTAGGAAAAATAAGTCTTCTTTTTTTTTTCCTAGCTACTATTTCTTTGGGTTCCAGCAATGAAACGTAATCAATAACGGAGAGAAGACGCAAGAAGTGTATTGATTCTATATTTTCCCTTTCTTTTATCCTATTACGTCTTTGCTCGTAAAAAGGAGAGAGTAGGCTGTGAATCATCTAAGAAGTGCATACTTTTTTACGTATAACTCGTCTCTAACGATGGGAGTTTGATCGTTGAAGGTGGTGTGCCCTGCATTACTCTTGGCCGCCCGTATGTTCCGAGTGAAAATACGTACACGCACAGCATATGATCATCCGCAATTTTTTATCAGCGTATGAAAATACGTACACTATCCTTGCCATTACCAAAGAATCTGGAGGATGTTTTTGTCTTTCAAAATACACTTATTTACTAAGGCAATAAGCATACAAGAAAGGATAGTGGTCCAGTCGCAAGAAAGCGAGACGAGAAAGGCATCTTTGGCGTTGACGATGAGATCCCGCCTCCCTAGAAGAATGTCTTCTTGGCGCAAACTCTGACAAATGCTGACAAGCATTGAGTGGTGGACCCACTTAGCTGCTCCTCTTCTCTCACAATTTCTCTAGGAATGTTAGTGCTATGGTCCACTGAGGACCTTCTCCAGAAGCGTCCAACGATTTGGCATAGACGGGCCATGTCTATGCTCCAACCCGTCCTTCGTGCAAGACTTTAAGAGGGCGCTTCTAAAAGACGAGGTCCTTGTACGGCGTTCGGCCCGGCACTCGGCGACTTTGTTTCCATCTTCAGTTTGGGTGGGTGGCGATGCGCACCGCTGGAAAGCGACCTTAACCTCTCAGGATCTTGGGGCCACTAGTGATATGGGACCATCCAGCCGTCTCCGTCTACTCGCGTCGAGCACACGCTAAGTTGGGTGCTGTGTTCGGCCGATAGGAGCCTCACTTAAAGATCCGCGGAGCAAAGAATGCGGAATTATAGCTCTTTTTCGACTGTTATCGGCCGGTTGGCCGCTATGCCTTCGTCTGGAGATAATGCCACGCCATGACATAGTACACATGGAGCTCACAACCGTAGGCCACTTCGTTGTAGAACATGTTCTACCTCAATGTGTTGGTCACAACTGGGTCATCAACTTCGTCGGGCTTTTCTATCAGAGACCAACTATGAAGCAACTAATAATGGATCAGTCAAATTTTCAAGACTGCAAGGGATGCGATCGAGGCCGTCGAACTTATTTAATCCGACATGGTCACCATGCCTAACAGATCTGTCATCTGCAATGTAAAAGGTCAATATGGATTTCTAAGAAAGTGTAGCCCAAAAAGAGAAAAACGTTTGCTAGTGGAATCCCAGAGGCACCATGGTCGAAGACTGTACGATTGGTCTCATCAAAGGTAAAATCAAACAATACTAATGCGGCACATGTGGGACCCAAAAAGTACCCATGGCGGAAAAAATGGGTCCATCGTTAGCTTTGCCGTTCATTGAACACATACCATTCAAGAGAAAGAACGGTGAAATGAACAAGACAGAGAAATGAGAATTGCCTCTCATTCTAGGCTTTAGAAACAAAAATACAAAAACAATCGCCAAACAAACACTCAGTTTCTGCTTCTTAGGCTTTCAAAACATAAATGATAAAAACGGTTAAAAAGAATGGAAAACGACGGTTAAAAAAAAAGAAGAACCCTCAACAAGATTAAAGGCTTCAAATGAGGGAGAATTTAATCATATAACCCATCTTCAAATAAGTAAATGACTTTGATCATTGGACAAGTAGGCTCCAATTATTCTTTTTGCTGCCCATGATTCATTTCAAAAACTAAGGCATCCATCATCTAACAGTGCTCACTGCATATGGATGGTCAATAGAAAGTTACCACATGGAGAAGAGGAAATGATGATAAATATTACCAAAAGAATGCATATGATGGCGATTGCCTACCTTCAATTAACTGCGTCATGTCTTGACAATGGAAGTAGAGCAAAATGTTTTTGATCAAGATCCGATAAAAAAAGTGATCCGGCTTCATACATTTTTTGACAATTAAATAAACAAACTTATGTCATTTTATGCAATAAATAAGTGCGTGTTTGGGAAACATATTTTGATCGTACAATAGAAAAATCAGTATTGTTTTTATTATAAAATAGAAAGAATACAATAAAAATAAAAATTTCAAGCATGCACTAATATTCATGAAATGACGTTGATGTGAACTTTATACTGCTGGTTTATTTGTTTATTTTTATTTTTGTGATCAATAAAGCCCCCCAAAAGAAGTGGGTGAAGAAGGAGAAGAAGTTGATGGGCGGAGGGATTTAAATTCAAAGCACCATTTGAAAATAAGATAGTCTCAACTAGCGAAATGAAGTGGATACATTAGGTTATTATCCCTTAACCTCTAAACATTCGCTCGCAAAGAGGCGGTAGGTAACGTCAACATCACATGTTTGGAAAAATGTCCACTGATCCTTTTCTTTAACATCCTTCTAATTTTGTTGAGAACAAAATGCAAATCAATGACAGCTAATGAAGAAGTTTTAATAAAGTGAGTGACACTATCAAAACTAGACTTAGGATGTCATTTCCCTTTCCGAAGAATAACACTGGTTCTTTCAAATTTCTTACATATAAGGGAGTCTCAGTGCAATGGTAAAAATTGTTATCGTGTGATATGGAAGTCATAGGTTCAAAATTTGAAAATAATCTCTTGCAAAATACAAGATAAAACTATGTACTATTAGACCCTTGTGGTCCACCTCTTTCCCAAACCTTGCATAGGCGAGAACTTCATGCACTGGAGCTAATTACCAACGTAGACTTCAATATCTTTTTTGCGAGGCAAGTCGCAGCTTTTACATGTTCACTATGGCTTTCGTGGGGCTATCTGTTTGCTCTTCTCGACCGTCCATCGTGTTCTAAATATGGTCGGCTATTCCCCCAAATGTTTTCCATTGAATAATCCTAATGGCCACTTTTTTCCCTTCTTTTTTTTTTTCTTTTTTTTTAACGTGCAGTTTTCTAAGATAAAAAATAAGACAAAGGTACAATCACATGCACTAATGCACTGAACTCATGCATTTAAACGTTCAAAGCCATAGCTGTAACTAGTGGGTGGCCTTCAAAGAAGTGTTTGTACTGTACTCGTAGGAACTTAATTACTTGAAGAAGATTTGTTCCACAGGCTTGTACGTCTGCATCCATGGGTTCTAAGGAAAAATTAAGAGAGGTAAACTCCCGAGGCAAAGCTTATCTAAGACAGGAACAGTAGATGAACAGCTTAGATTGCCAAACATCTCACCCGACGGGAGCTTTTTGCACAGTTGTGAACTAAATCTAGTTACTTTTCCACTAAATATGGAGCTCATCTAGGAAGCAATGCTTGCTTTCTTAATAGCATGAATCAAGTTACTGGTATATATATATATAAAAGAAAAAAAAAGGAAAAACTTGGGCTGCCTTTGTAAGGAAGTTTATCCATGTCGAAAAGAGGCAAATAGATTCTTATGTTACTGTGTAGACGGATTTTAAAAAAGGGAGTAAGGAAGAACTGCATTATTCATCGACGCTGAATTTATACTTGATATTTACATATGCATGACATTGTTAATATTACGGTTAAATTATAGTTCTACGCCCCTTAGAATATTAGCCCACCTTCATTTGTGGATCCTAGTGCTTTTCCCTTAAGTGGTCGACCTTTTGAAAATTTAGACTGTTTAATTAATGGTCTTCCATAGACGAGTTTAACCACGCTAAAAAGTTACAACGGTGGATGATCTACCATTGTTTTAAGGGGAATGTTAGGTGATAGGGCAGTTCCTTAGAGGCCCCCTCGTGTTTGCATGATGCGAGCCCACCTTTGAACAATCTGACTTATTCATCTTATTGTTCCTGCATTGGATATCTTGTGTTTGAAACAGCATGTGGATTAAATAACTCTAACATATGAAAAACTGTACTTTTTAAAAGATGGATGAGTGGAACATTCCAAAAGAAATAATTTTTAAGATGCTAAAATCATTTGCACCTTATAATTTTTTATTTATGAGATCCAAAGGTAGAGCATTGAGATAAGTGGGTAAGATAATCTGGAGGTGGGACCTCTTTATGAAAAAATGAGAGGCACTTTATGTGGAGTGAGGAGCAACTTATTATAGCCTGGACAAGCAAAATCACCGAAGTTTTCAACTCGTTTTTCTATTTGTGTCGTATCATGAATCTCGTATACACATGGATAGGACTAGTAATTTCAAGGAGTTTCCTAGGCGACGCTTGATTAGCCAGCAGAAGACAGTTTTCCAATGATCAAAGCAAAGTGTATGCCACGTTTTGAACTGGAATCTACATAACCATGTCTCTTTCTATTTCTCTATTACAAATTCTCACATGAGAACTATATGATCTTACAAAAGATTAGTTGGCTCAATTATTCAGTTAATTTGAAATAGAAAATCACGTGTTTTGAGGTTTCAGAGCTAATGTTAAAAAACTTCTTCTTTTTTTGGCTAATTAGTTGTCACCTATAGAAACCCCATAATAAATTACGGTTAAATACCCACAATAATATGAAGGTGGCAGGGATGTCTCTCTCTCTCTCTCTCTCTCTCTCTCTCTCTCTCTCTCTCTCTCCCACACACACATATATAACAAAACCCTTGTATGCACTTAAGTCAAAGTGGTATAACTTTTTGCATGAAGAGGCCTACCTATAGATGATTTACCTAGTTTATCTAATTTTTAGCTTTTGATACATGATACTTTAAAAAAAGAAAAAGAAAAAAAGAAAGAAATTGTAAACAACCAGTCTATATTAAAAAACAAAAAATACCATATTGTCACGCGCTGATTTGCATGATTTTGTATTATAATATATCAAAAGCCCAAAAAATTAGATAAACTAGGTATAGCTGGCCCCATCTTATAAAAGATTAGAGTGCTTGGATAAGAGCTTTGATTGATTGGCAAGGAAAATGTTTCTAACTATCATTTTCTTTAACTTTTTTATTTTTTTTCCAGCCAATCAAATGTTACATGCATTAAACATATGAAATTAACACACCTAATATATATATATATATATATATATATATATGAGCAGTAATTTCACTAAGGATTAGTAGGTGTAAAGTGTAGGTGACATTTGCTTGGTGTAGGAAAAAATTTCTAACTGTCATTTTTTCTAACTTTTTATATTTTATACTTTTTTCTAACCAATCAAATGCCACATGCTCCTTGCATCTACATGAAACAACTGAAATTAATGCACTCAAAATATATATAATCCAACCTGGAAATATCATATTAAATTTCTAATGAAGCCTTGGAAAGTCAATTTGAAACTTAAATAGTGCAACTATGAATTAAATTATCTAAAATTAATAAAATTGAAAATAAGGAAAAAAGATTAGATTGATTTATTATAAAAAACCAATCTTAGTCGATGTTCTAATAAAAGAAAATAATGTACATATTTAAAAACATAGTAAGGCTTGTGTCCCCCATAATACTTGTTACAATCTTTTTTGAGAAGGCAAGTGAAGCCGCTACTAATATGTATCCCTTTATTATTAAATATTTTGATTTAAGTTCTTTTTTCTATAAGAGGTGGAATAGAAGAACACAATTGACGCATAAATGACCATATGTTTGTAATGCATTATATGTCTCATTCTTTTACCCTTTACCTAATTATTACCTTAACACCAAAGAAGAGTTCGACAGTTCATGTTGTATTTTCTCTTTTTGACCACTAGCTTTTTTGCCTTCAACCTTTTTTTACTATTGCCGATTTGTAATTGTTACTACTACTTGCTTGCTCCTGAAGAGTGTATGTGGCGTGGCTATAGTAAATGGGAGCCACATTATATCGATAATTTTAATCTTGTTCATTAATATATATATATATATATATATATAATTTTAGCTATTCAATGCAGGAGCAGATGTCATTTGATTGGTTAGGAAAATATAAAAATTAGAAAAAGTTAGAGAAAATAATAGTTAAAAATATTTTCATAAAAAATTAAATATCACCTGCACTTTATACATATAACTCTTTACTAAAAGGATAAGGATATCCCTGTGATGATTAATTAAAATTATTGAAAAATACCGCCAGATGATCGTACCCGTACATTGGCTGGAAGGAAGGCTCAAATGCATTTCAGATTCATGGTGTGGATCATTGCTTAATTATATAAGTGAATTCTTCGTGGCCCACCAAATCAATGGTCCGGATCAATTAACGCGTCTCAGCTCACAGGTGGACCCATATGTCTCCCGTGAGACGAGATGAATCCCTCGCTCCGTCCAGGGGAGAAACCATGGTGTCAGCCATTCCTGTGGACGTATGTCATGCACTTATCGATGCACATGTTGGTGATGATGTAATAAAAAACGAAAAGCGGGAAATCGAGGCGCATGCAAAACCCTCATAATTCTGTCCTCTCTCATCCACGCAACCCTCCACGCCATCCTTTTTTAAGTTTCCGGTTTCTTATGTGCGCATGGAAACCGACCCCAGACCAAATGCCACCACTTCTCTTTCTAATTACAATCACACCCTCGATTAGGACGTCTTGTTTCTACATTCCTCCTAACCTCATTAGATGACTGAAATGCCATCATTGATATCCAGTAAATCCGGCATTACTGCCAAAAGGAAAAGGACAAACCCATCCATATCGAAGCACCTGCAGGGTGCCAAAGCAACATTGCAGGGGCAAATACGGTATTTACAGAATCAAGGTTGATAATGACGTTTTAATTGACTCAGTAGCAAGGCCGCAACGGGAATACGAGTTCGAAACTAGGGCTTTTTCGTCTGAAAAATATCCTTAGATATATCCTGATCGCGTTTTAAACCAGTACAGAGCGTGAGCAGAAAAACCAGAAGCTAGTTGGAAGAACGAGAAAGGGGTTTGCTCCTGTCCACAAAAGTGGATTTTGGCGGAGATTTCTACTGTAATTCATGCTTTTCTCATTCTGTTTCTGAGAAATCGAAGAACGATTTGATTTGCAGATAATCGCCATGGCGAAAATGTTCTTTTGAGTCGAGCATTTTGAGAGGAGGGAGAAGAAGAAAGCTGTTCGTGCATTGCTTTCCTTGTTATTCCTCGCAAGAATCTCGTTTCTGGTTCTGAATCCCTAGGATGTTTCAGAGGCTGGGAACCACAGGCTAAAGTTCCTCGGAGAAAACCGTGGAAAGGCGAAGATCCTTCGTACAGATGCACTTTCGACGCTGTTTTGAGGTGTAAAGCGGAGATTTCGTGAAGGAATCGCTTGATATGATCGTTTTCTTGGTTGAAGTAGCGAGGAATGGATTTTCCGTCCTTGATCAGAGGAAAGGAAGCGGAACCTGAGAAATCTCTATTGAGAGGATTCAGTCATCGAGAAATCAGTGACAGAAGGTATTTCTCATCTCTGTTTTGAAGGAACTTGGAGGATCGCCGGTTTGAATCGCCGACTCGTCCGTGTCAGATAAAGATAAAGGAAAAAGGAAACCTTCAAATTTCGAAAGAAAAAAACGTCTGGTGTGGAAGCCTATCCTTTCTTCTTTCTTCTTTCTTCTTTCTTCTTTTTCTTTTATTATATTTATTTATTATTATCTCCTCTCTGTCTTCGTAGAGATCGAGAAATAGAATCCGTGAATGCTTCTCAGCGGTGTTTGAGGCTAAAGGAGGAAAACGAGTTGCTGAATCTGCTGTTTCAGGCCTGCGATCGTCCATTTGCTGGAGAAAAAGGAGATAAACAGTCGCTTCAAATATTCAGATATTTCAGATAAAAGTCTAACCTTTTTAGTTTTTCAGCTAAAGTGAAGAACAAAAGAGGATTGGAGGCGTTGTTCTACAATTGTCCTGGTCTGCTGCTTGTGGAAGAGAAAGAAGAGAATATTTTGAAATTCCTGAAACAAAACTATTTTCTTTTCTCTTTACCAGAGCTTTTCAAGGTTAAATGAAGATAAATGGAGAACAGTAATATTTGAGACTCTTTTACCATCTTCCAGCTACGGAGTGTAACTTGATATGCAGAAAATAACTGACTGAAACTAGAGATTCTGAATCTTGATAGAAACACATGTATCTGCATTCTCACGAAGTACGAAAACGGGGATTCACCTGTTTCAAGAGGAGCTTTTGAACATTTTGGAGTTCAGATTTGGATCACCTGGAAAAAAGAAAGCGGTTTAGTTCCACAAGCTTTTTAACGTGTTTTCCTGCTGCGAGTTGATCTGTAAGGATGATGGCGGTTAGTTCATGCAAGGAGGTTAAACATGGAGGATTCGACCCTGGAAAATATGTTCGTTACACGCCGGAGCAGGTTGAAGCCCTTGAAAGGCTCTATCATGAATGCCCCAAACCGAGTTCTATTAGACGGCAGCAGCTTATTAGGGAATGTCCTATTCTCTGCAACATCGAGCCCAAGCAGATTAAAGTCTGGTTTCAGAACCGAAGGTATTGTCGAACAATCTCCCCTTCGTTTTGTTTTGTGCATTATCGTGGTTGTACATATGACTATGTCTCTGATTGAAGAAATTGTGTATGGTTTCTTTTCTGTGTTCAGATGCAGGGAGAAACAACGGAAAGAGGCTTCACGCCTGCAGGCTGTAAACAGGAAACTGACGGCTATGAATAAGCTTCTAATGGAGGAGAATGATAGGTTGCAGAAACAGGTGTCACATCTGGTGTATGAGAATGGATATTTTCGCCAACAAACTCAAAACGTAAGAATATTTCTTTCCAACATCTTGGTTTCTGTTTCTGTTTCTTGGGTGGTGATAGTTGAAATGGTTTCTCCCTTGTAGACGACGCTGGCTACCACCGATACGAGCTGTGAGTCGGTGGTGACGAGTAGTCAGCACCATTTGACGCCTCAGCATCCGCCAAGGGATGCTAGTCCTGCAGGGTAAGCGAGAATAGTTCCTTGGGGTTTTGTTTTCTTTTACCCATTTCCGTGTATTTGGTTAAATAGCTTATGGGATTTTGTTCTTTTTTTGGTTAGACTTTTGTCCATTGCAGAGGAGACTTTAACTGAGTTTCTTTCAAAGGCTACTGGAACTGCTGTGGAGTGGGTCCAAATGCCTGGGATGAAGGTTACTGTCTCTTGCCTTTTAATCAATGTGTTGATAATTGGCTTCTATTTTAAAATGGGAACAAAAAAGTAAAGGAATGAAACCGTTTATTTTTCTTATTCAAACTGGAATAACTTTCTCTGATCGTTTCAAACATATTCCCAGTACTCTTGACACTGTGTCTTGTACCTATTATCTCATGGTATTGCAAGCAAAACAGCGATTTAATTTCTCTTTTTAAATAACTCATATAAATTGACAAATGCATGTGAATTTCACTGATGTTACTTTGAATGGTTGACGCCTTCTCAAATAAAATTTTCTCCTCTCTTCAGCCTGGTCCGGATTCCATTGGAATCGTTGCTATTTCTCATGGTTGCCCTGGAGTGGCAGCACGAGCTTGTGGCCTAGTAGGTCTAGAACCTACTAAGGTAACTTTGTTTTGATGCTCTCTGTTGCTTTATTATTATTTCTTTTTTTTCCCATCTATGGGATGCTGATTTATGGTAATCTCAGAGGATTAATAGATAAGTTCCTTTAGGTTGCAGAAATCCTCAAAGATCGGCCTTTGTGGTTCCGTGATTGCCGATCTGTGGATGTTATAAATGTGCTGCCCACTGGTAATGGTGGAACCATCGAACTGCTATATATGCAGGTATGAAGTTGCTACTGTGTCTGTATTGTTTACAGTGCACCCTTTTTGCATTAGTTTACTGAAAACTTATGGCAATTCTATGTAGCTCTATGCCCCCACAACGTTGGCAGCAGCACGTGACTTCTGGTTGCTGCGCTACACTTCAGTTTTGGAAGATGGTAGCCTTGTGGTATGTTACTTTCTGGATATTTCCATCACTTTGAGAATTTACATTTTGAAACTTATCCTAATGTGGTTTTGTTCAACAAAAATGTTTAGGTCTGTGAAAGATCACTTAGCAGCACTCAGGGTGGTCCGAACATGCCAACTCTGCAGCATTTTGTGAGAGCTGAAATGCTGTCCAGTGGGTACCTGATAAGGCCCTGTGAAGGGGGTGGATCCATAATACACATTGTTGATCATATGGATTTGGGGGTGTGTGAATTATCTGTTACCTAGTCGAACAATTCTTCTCTAAGTAAAGCATGATTACATGTTCCTTGATCATATGGATTTGGGGTGTGTGAATTATATCTGTTAGTTGAACAATTCTTCTCTAAGTAAAGCAGGATTACATGTTCCTTGAGCAAAGACCTACTATGTACTGACTAGCTTCATTTGCTAAAACCAGCCATGGAGTGTGCCTGAAGTGCTACGCCCTCTGTATGAGTCATCGACTGTACTTGCTCAAAAGACGACAATGGCGGTTAGTGACATACCTCCTATGTTCCATATGCTTTCTAAAGTATATTCATCTCCTAAATTGTTTGAATCATCAAGCTAACTGAGTTATCAGGCGCAAGGAAGAGGGTATTGTTTAAGCCGAATGTTTTCTTTTATCAAGAGACAGTACTCTTCGAAAGAGCACTGTTCCTTTATTATGTATGCAGAACATATGTTAGGAAATGAGATAGAGGACCAAGAAGAGAGGACATGGGAAAGGGCTGATACTTGTGATGTCTAACTCTTTTAATTATTCTGGTTCAGGCTTTACGCCAACTAAGGCAAATTACACAAGAAGTTTCTAATTCAACTATCACTGGCTGGGGCAGACAACCTGCAGCCGTACGAGCACTTAGCCAAAGGCTGAGCAGGTGATGATTTCTTGCCTTTTTAGGACTTTCTCATCTGAACATTCTGATTTTGTGAGCCTGATGGTGGGAAGCTTTGCAGGGGCTTCAATGAAGCACTCAGTGGATTTACTGATATAGGGTGGAACATGATGGCAACTGATGGCATGGACGACGTTACCATCCTTATAAATTCAACACCTGGCAAGATGATGGGCATCAGTGCTGGCTTTGGAAATGGGTTCCCAGCCATGAACAATGCCATCCTGTGTGCCAAGGCATCCATGCTTTTACAGGTTAGTAATGAAAAATTGTCAATTCTTTTAAATGCACTCAGGAAGTTGTTGCAAGGAAAAAAGCTAGTCAAAACTTGATCACGTGGTCAATAATTTCTAAACAGTTAAATGGCTGCTGGACTGGGCCAAAATTTGGCAGTACAAGGCATGTTCTGGTTTAAATTGATTTCATGAATAGAATAATGATCTCTGAAACAACTAAAGTGATTTAGTGCCATCTAGCTAAAGGGCATGTTATACGTTGTAGATGTCTGTGGTCATCTGAAAATAGTAATTTTTCTATCTTTCCCTCAAATTGGGGAGTTTTTGCATCTCATAAAATATAATTATCCAACACCTGAATTCCGGGTCAAAATAGCTTATGGATCTGTAAGCTTCAGAATTATAGGAAAACGAAGAAGTTACACTCAAAGGACAGGGAAGAGGATGACCACAAAGGGTCTATAATACGCAGCCTTACCTTGCATTTTTGTTAGAGGCTGTTTCCACGCCTTGAACCCATGACCTCCAGGTCACACTGCAACAACTCTAGCATTGCGCCAAGGCTCCCCTAATGAAGAAGTTACACTGGGCCTTAAATTGTTTTTATCTACTAATTTGATGTATTTTCTTTGTACTCTTATGTCACTTTTATTGGTTGTCATGATGGTTTCACTGGCTGAAAAATAAGATTTCTGTTGTGTTGAAATCTACCTCCAAAACAGCAAAACATCGGGGAGTACCTTTAGCTTGTTCCAGTTTATTTTAAAGGAACATGATTACTGTAGAGTTGGTAAGGCTAACAGGTGATGCAACTGAAAGATAATTAGGATCAGTCAATTTGACCTATTTTTGTATAAAGCTGATCCTATCAGTTTCCTTCATTCTGCTTTTAATTCAACGAAATCAGCTAGTTTCATAGCACTTCTGCGAGTCATTATTTTGTAAGTAATCCCCTGCTTGTGTTTTCTCCTTTCTTTTTCAGTTTAGTGCAGGAATCTTTGCCTTCTAAGAGTTTGGATAAATCGTAATAAATGGCTTCTTTGGACTCCTGCACAAAATCCACTTATTTTTGGATATAATAATGTATTTGCTAAATTTGTTTTAATGAGTGTGTAGAATTGTAGTTTAAAGTATTCCATCTGATTGATGTTTGCCATTTCAGAAGTCTTGAAGTAATAGGGCCTGTGTCAGACTTGAGCTATCTTTCTCTCTTTTTTTATGGGGATAAATCATGCATCTAACATATAAGAGAAGGGCAGCCCTGTGCATAAAGCTTCCATGTGGATGGGGTCTGGGGAAGGGTCAGACCACGAAGGGTCTATAGTATGCTGTCTTACCTTGTATTTTTTGCAAGAGGCCCATATTTTGGCTTTTGAATTATCCATTGGAAAATTCTGACGTCATATCTGTTGATACTACTGACCAAGGGAATAATTATCCGGAAGTGCAATACCTTTACCAATGAGGTTTTGCTGCTATTTCCTACTTGCCTGGTTTCTCTAAGTTCTTAATCTCCCTAATGAAGTGTTCAGTTTTGATTTGCTTGTTATGTTTAACCATTTTTCTTTTAAATTCCAATTGGTTTCTTCTTTGACGTGTTTTCTTTATATGCAGAATGTGTCTCCAGCTGTGCTCCTCAGATTCCTGAGGGAGCATCGATCAGAATGGGCAGACAGTAATATTGATGCCTACTCAGCTGCAGCTGTTAAAGCTGGCCCCTGTAGTTTACCAGGTTCCCGCATTGGAGGCTTTGGGGGACAGGTCATCCTTCCGCTGGCTCACACAATTGAGCACGAAGAGGTATATTTTTTAATGTTGTTTGTATATGATTTGATTATATTTGGTTGGAACTGTCTCCAACTTGTCTTCAATTATCATGTTTTTCAGTTCCATGATGATAGTGAAGGGATTACTAAATCATGCATGTAGAGGACAACTATTATGCATAATTAAGTTACCATCAGCAGCACTAACTATGCTTCTGTTTCACTTTAAGTTTCGGTGCTTATTACTTTTCCAGCAACTTAACAACATTCAATGTTTTCTTGACCATAAGGCTCTTTCTTGTAACAGTTCCTGGAGGTAATCAAGCTAGAAAACATTGGCAATGCTGAGGAAGATTCCATTATGGCTAGGGACATGTTTCTCTTGCAAGTAAGTATAATCATTTACTTAACTTCAGTCCAGATTATGCTGTCTCATTTGTCTGGAACAACAGCTGAGTGCTTTAGAAACCCCCCAAAATTAACCGGTTTGATCAAGAATCTGGTAGATTAAATGGGTTAACTTGGAATTGCTGAGCGACTTGAAAGAATTAAATTGGCAGCCTTAAAACAAAAGTAGTGAAATGTTAAACAGTGGACTTGATTTGAGCATGACTTAGGTAAAAACTTGTCTGTGTTGGGTCACCTTCGTTGACCCTGAGCTAATCTTTTCCTTTCTAACATCTTGATTTCAAGAAATATTTGTCTTTTCAGTGTTTATTTAATTTCTGATAGTAAATTTGGACTCTTGGGACCTCAGGGATGTGGCACTTTTTGGTTTTGTAATCAATTCTGAAACAACTAATGGGTTGATATATTGTAATTATCCGTGGCTTTTGGCTTCTGAGACTACATGTCAAATGCCATAGGTTTCTTTAAGACGGTTTTCCATAGCATCTTGTTAGTACCCAATTTTGCAAGTCTAATATGTGTTGCACTGTTAGCTTTGTAGTGGTGTGGATGAGAATGCTGTTGGCGCTTGTGCGGAACTTGTTTTTGCCCCCATCGATGCGTCATTTGCTGATGATGCACCATTGCTACCTTCTGGTTTTCGCATCATTCCTCTTGACTCTGGAGTGGTAAGTGCTGTCGTTCTTAATTTGAGAATAAGGCTATTAAAACTCTAACATCATATAACCTAGTTTCAAAATATCTTTTTGCTTAAAATGGTTGCAGAAATCACTTGATACAAGAAATTTTGCTTTTCTGTCCTGGTAAGAGTTTGATCTCCTGTTGCTGTCTATATAATGCAGGATACCTCTAGTCCAAACCGGACCCTAGATCTTGCTTCTGCCCTCGAGGTTGGGCCAGCTGGAAACAGGATCTCTGGTGGTTATTCTGGAAATGGTGGCAGCATGAGATCTGTGATGACAATAGCATTTCAATTTGCATTTGAGAACCACCTTCAAGAAAATGTGGCAGCCATGGCTCGGCAGTATGTACGTACCATTATATCATCTGTTCAAAGGGTGGCTCTGGCGCTTTCACCCTCTCGCCTATGTTCTCATGGTGCTCTGCGGCAGTTACCTGGCACGCCTGAAGCAATCACACTTGCCCGTTGGATCTGTCAAAGCTACAGGTCTGTTATGTTGAACTCTCTTTAGTTATAATCTGAATTCCTCAATCTGCTCATATTTGCCTTATGATACCATAGTGAAAGATGGCATCAAACATGACAACGGCAACCTGAAAAAACTAAGCTTGTCTCGCAAATTCCTTGAAAGTAAGGCGTGTTTATCCATTATTCTGAAAGTTGGACAGGAGTATCAGACATTGTTGGAAATCCTTTTTATTTTAAATACTAAGCTTGCCGGTGTTGTCATATGTACATTTTTCTTTTTGGTTGAATGCTAGAGACATCCATGCACAGTCTCGAACCCTGGTCACCTAGGCGAGAGACTTCTTGTTGTCACATGTACTTCAGTTAAATATATGTAACCTTTTCTTTCTCGTTCTTTTTCCAGGTGTCAATTGGGAGTGGAGCTTCTTAAGAATAGTAGTGAAGGCAGTGAATCTGTTCTGAAAACACTTTGGCATCACTCAGATGCTATAATGTGCTGCACTTTGAAGGTTTGTGCTCAACTATCATATACTTCAATTCTAATGATTTATGGGAAAGCAATGGAACTTCCAGTTTTTATTTTGAATACAGTAATTGTACTTGTATGTTCTCGTCCTATTTTAATTAATTTTTACATTATCTTGTTTAATTTACAAAGCATGTGGTCTTGCTTGTGCCTCCTTTACTTATTGATTCTCTCTTAACTTGCTGAAGTTAATAATCTCTCTCTCTCTCTTTTTTTTTTTCATAATTTAATAGGCAATGCCAGTCTTTACCTTTGCAAATCAGGCGGGCCTGGACATGCTTGAGACAACGTTGGTCGCCCTGCAGGACATAACACTTGAAAAGATATTTGATGATCATGGAAGAAAGGCTCTCTACATTGAATTCCCGCAGATAATGCAGCAGGTCAGTCATTTCTGCCCTGAATCATTAAAAGATAAAAAAAGAAAAAGAAAATAGAAGAATAAGTTGGTTTCTGACGTTTCCTGAGGCATTTCAATTCAAAGACATGCTTAGCATAGAAATCTAAAGGGAGATGCTTAATTGTCATTTTTTTATATATTTGTAACTGCCCAGAATGACCCGTAGTTACAGATGAATTTAAAATTACCTGAAAATGTTGGAGATCTTCGATGTACTCTTGTGTTGATTTCTTTAAAGGCGCTTTTGTCAATTCAAGTAGTAGCGTCAACTTTAGAACATTTTAATTTTTACTGAAAACATAAAGTGGCAACATTATGGGCTGGGGCTTTAGGTTTCATTTGAACTTATTTTGTAAAGGAGCATGGATTACTGCTCAACACAATATTGAATATCAACATAAAAAATCTTAGTTTCACCGTCATCTTTCAGTTATTACAGCCATCTGATGTAAAGAATCAGACAGCCGTGGAAGCATGCCTGTTGTGTGGTTCAGTGAATGAGTTTCAAACTTAGTGAACTTATTGCCCATTCTCTGAATAGTGGCATAATATCAGCCGCATGAGTTGGCGTGACAATGCTATGGTCTTCAATCAGCTGGGAAATAAGGTTCCCCCAGTTCAACTTGTTCCAATTGATGTTCTGCATGAAATCATTTCAGCTTTCCAAAATATCCTGATTAGTAGTTGGAATTCTCTGGGATTTAAAACTAAATACATGTTAAATCAACAATTTGTGAACACTGACTGACTCTAAACATGAATGGCAGACGTGAGCCATCTGAAACACCTTTATTGCTTTGCAATTAACTTTGTTATGTGAGTGTTTTACCATCTCATTTTACCACTCATCAGCAGTTTGTGAATGCTGGGATACCTCACGTCAGCCATGTGATACACCTCTTGCAGTTGACTTTTTTTGGTGCTGTTCTTATACCATCTCATTTCCCATGGAAATCTTATCTCTTTTTTCTTTTATTTTATTTTGCAGGGCTTCGCATGTCTTCAGGGAGGTATCTGTGTTTCGAGCATGGGCAGGCCCATCTCATATGAGAGAGCTGTAGCCTGGAAGGTGTTGAATGAAGAAGACACTGCTCACTGCATTGCGTTCATGTTCATCAACTGGTCATTTGTCTGACATCCCAAGCAAAGCACCAATAGTAAAGACCTAGACTCCTTTAGTTCTTTTTGAATTGGAAAACCTTGGGATTCCTCCATCTACTTTCAACGTCAGCACTTTAATCTTTCTTTTTGAGTTGAATCTGAGGTTGTTTCTTTTCCATTTGTCCTGCTGTGTTTCGTGGTTGTCCGTGCTGCTTGTGTACAGCGTTCTCTTTTACTTTCACTGTTGCTTAGATGCTATTCTTAGTTCATAACAGTTTCACCTGAAACCAGTAAAACTGAAACTCGTAGGAAATGGTTCTTAAGGCGTTTCTGAAACGGCCAGCTCGTTCAGCTGGTGTCACATACCTGATTGAAAAGGGTGGGAAGATGGGTTTAATATGTTTTGAACAGGTCCAAAAAACAATTTCTATAATCCCTAAACTGTTTCTCATCCCCAAAGTTGGCTTCTATAATTCGTGAAAGCCTAAGCCCATTTTGTTAGTGATCTGGTCAGGCTTATGGATTTGTGTGACAGCAAAATCTTTTTTGAGTAAATATTCACACACATATTCCGAGTTCCGACAGTAGATTTGTATCGAAGTTGAGCAACGTGTCGAAAATTATACCCACGGCTCAGTGTACCCAAAATTGTGTCAATTAAATTGTGCCGGGTCTTGCTGAGTATAATATTCCGGGTATTAATCTCTAGCTGTACTTCTTGGGTAATCTGTCTTTCCTTCATTGGTGCGGTCCTACTGTGTATTAATCTCTCGCTGTACTTTTAAGTAGCTCTTGTTGGTTATCTGTCTTTTCTTTATTAGTGCTGTTGCCGAATGGTCTTGTAAATCAAAACTCGCTTCTCTGTTAACGTTCAGGCTTAGACACTAGTGATTGGACTGGCATCTTTGATTTGGTTGTGTTCGTTCCTAGTCCTTAGTACAAGGATCGGTTTTCTTGAGTGGCAATCTGAGGGGACGAATGATACGGTGGATTTAAGGGTGGATTACATTGCCCAACGACCATTAATTGCCATTTATAATGAGCTAGCCAATTCGCAGACTGGTTGTGTCATGAGATTATACCAGAGCTTGGAATAATTTAATGTGGAGTGTCTTCTCCTAAATTACCATTTTAAAACACTTTTAACCCGTAAGCTATCATTTTTAGACATTGGTACCTGAACAATTGGAATTTTTTTAAGCATTTAGTCCCTGATACAGTACATTTTGAGTCCTACTTGCTGTATTTTTTAGTTTCATTTTTGGTTTTCCTTAGATAATTTTTAATTCAAAATGTTTAAGAAAGAAAAGGGCCAAAGCCTCTTCTTTGCCGATCAATTTTTATAGGCAGAAAAGAGAAGGAAACTTCGGGTTTTCATATTCTTGCATACAAAATCCAATTCTTACTGCCCACTAGTTTCCTGTATAGGTGGATTTAGTAACAAAACCGAGAAAAGCCTAAAACTAACATCAGTAGAGAACGGAAAAAATTCAGTAGTTGAGAGAATAAACTGTTAAAATAATAGTTTAGGAGTATGTAATGATAATTTAGAGGTCTGTACTTTTTCTTAGAATTTATTCCCCACAACAAATGCTGGCTCGTTTTGAGTCTTCACTATCTACCAACCTTAATAGTGACTCAAGCGTCAACAATTACAGGACTCACCCATTATGAAAGTCACTATTCAGTCTCTTTTCTTGTCATTGGATTGGGTTGCACCATGCAGTCATGCAAGTTTCTCCTGGTCATCATCGAAGAGGGAGTGGTGATGTATATGCACACTTTTTCTTAACCCAGGAGCTCTCACTCAATGGTGCACTGAACTCTAGATGGGTCTAGATTTTTAAAGATTTAAGTCATTCACAATCATTCTCTTAGATTTCTAAAGATCCAAATCATTCACAATTGTTGTCCTAAAATTAGATTGGCTATACTCTGAAATTTTGCAACCATTGGATGATCCTAATCAATCTTTTCTTTTGAGTTGTAAAATGGAGAGTAAATTCTCAGCGTTCATTTCACAATACAACTGAAAGTAGTAGTTGTTAGGATCATCTAGTTGATGGACCATTTAAATTTAAGGACAACAGTGTGAACAATTTAGATCTTTAAAAATCTAGAACCAGCTATAATTATAGCTATCCGCACAATAAAGGGAGAGAAGGCGCATATATCACTGCCCCGATTATACAGTTAAAGTCATCAGTCCTTTGTCCCGAACTGCCTTTAAATAGAGATGTGACAACAACCAAGTAATTCTGTAACTAGTGAATTGTGATTTACCAAAACAAAGATGCACGTCGACAGCAAGCTTTGGCATAAAAGAGAATAGAAAAGGGGAGACATGGGCTTGGGATTCGGGAGTGGCGAATGAAGGGGATGTTTCTGGGTTAAGTTGTCAAGGTCAAGAAGATAAGAAGGCAAGGTAGCAGTCAGGTCGCAATCACATGGCCGACAAGCCAAAGAGGATGGTTAGGTAGCAATGACGAGGAGGCTTGTTGGGATTTGCCTTTTGTTTTTGTTTTTGCTTGAGATGAACATAGGCCCTAAAAGAAAGAGAAAGTGTCGGCTCCCAATGTCATCGCCTAATCTTTGATCTTTCGCTTTCAGTTTCCTAATAGGCTCAGTTTGTACGCACGGTTTAAGGTATCTATTCCTGTGGAGCATGAAAGAATAATGAGAAAAACTGAATTGTACTGCTTTCTTTGTTTTCTTCTTTTTCATTTGTGTACACAAGTCCCGTGCCTTTATATAATATTTACAAGGTTACAATAAAGGAAAATGCCTATAATTACTGCAATTAAATTATAACAATGGTAAGTGCGTATCCTTATGCCGTTCCTATAATTACGTGATGGTGAGATTTGTGCTGATTTTTCTCCCATCGTTACGTTCTATCAGAGCAAAACAGCTATCTCCATAGTCCCTCTTACATAGGCCATGTAGATCTTCATTTGAACACCATAATCCCCAATACCTCATATCCTGTAAAAGAAATGTTTGGCTTAGAGAGTTCAAAGAATTCTTAACTATTGGAGACGATTTTTGAAATTTAGATTATCTGAAGATAGGCCAGCAAGCAACATATGAATGGTTTTGATCACCAGCCGTATTGGGTCCCACATTTGAGAAACGCTGTATAAGAACTCCAAAGCTCAGAAACTTTCTTGTGCCGCCCACTCTACTTTGCAGCCGAGGATGATAAGACTGAGGTGATATTACGGAGGAAAAAACAGGTGCAACTAAGCAAACATAACACACAGGCTTGATTGGTTAAGCCTATATGGACATTCAAGTTCTCCGATGAGGTGTTTAAGATTATCTTGCCAGTGGTTTCTAGGCTTTGTAGAGCCTAATAATAGAGCTATCTTATGGCATGATACCTCCATATCAGTAGCGGCTTGCTCATGGTATTGTTTCTCTTTCCCCTTGACTACTTGGTTGAGATAAGTATTTTTCTGTAGTGCGAGAGACAATATCCATCATATGGAAGTGGTAAAACTATATGTCATTGAGTAGCCTCAGGCTAAATTTGTTGGACCAAGCCCTACTGATTTTGATAACAACAAAACCTTATACATATATGTTTAACTAGTTCTGTGCACGTGCACGCTTATATCAAAAGTTAAAAACAATGAAACATAAATTGGATGTAAGATATGAACTTAAAAGATCAAAATTTTGAAATTTTGATGAAACCACTTCAATGTAACTGAGATTATAGAATTTGGTTAATTGTTTGGATTAAAAGAAATATATTTAGTTGAAATTGAGATTCCAATGAACTATTTTTGAATTGAGCAAATCTAGTCAACTATTTTATCTTTTATTTTTTTGGAAAAAATCTCAACCGTCAAAGACTAGTAACCTGAAGACATAAAGGTGCCCATGACATCTCAGCTAAAGGAGCTAATCAACTATTTTGATGGAATACGTTATTTTGGCAGAAACAATCAATTGAGGATAAATTTTAGTTTTACACCGATAAGTTTGTCATGTACGAAGAGTTTCTAATGGATTCTAGCTGAAAGAAAGAGTTAACTAAATTTGAAGAATAATTATTTTTGGACATCGATCAACTGGCCAAAAAATTAAGTCAACTATTTTCAGAGAAATGAATGGCTTTGTAGAGATGTTACAGCCTTGTACATCTCAAAATTTGAGTCAATTGCTTTTAGAGTTTATAGTCATTTTTGTGCTTGAGAAAATCTAGTTGACTAGATATGAAAATAGTCAACTTATGAAGAAACGAAATGAGTTTCATTATGGGTTGGAAAACAACTGAAGTGGATAGTAAAGGGCATGAAGAACAATTAATGTTGAAGTGGACACTTTCAAATGGCTAGATTATCATCTCTAACAAAACAAACGACTATTACATTATAAATTGGAGACTACATGTGCATTTGAAAGGAAAAGATACAAGAAATTGAAAATTGAGATCTCAACCTCACACTCAAGCTCCAAGTTATATTCCCCATTCATTCAATTAATTTCAAGTAAGTTGTATCTTGCTTAGAACAATCCATAGAGCTAGGGTTATAATTGAAGTAGCTAGTAGAAAACCAAAATAAAATTTTCCTTCTTTCTCTATTCTTTGATTTCTATATTGTAGCTTCAAAACCTTTTTTTCTTCTTATCCATTGTAATTGAGAGAGTGATGTAGCTCTCTTATTCTTGGAAGGGTATTCCAAGGGTTTGTAACAGGACAAGTTGTTGCAAGTGCTTTGTTACTTATTTCTATGCTTGTATAGTGTCAATTGATTTTGTAAAATCTTGTATGGAGTTAGTCGAATCTCAAGGTGGGATAGCCTTGAGAGACTCAAAGTAAGGAATGTTTTGAGAGAGTAGAAGTAGGTGCCTTGGTTGACTAGTTGAACCACTATAAATATTTTGTCTAGTTCTTATGTGTCACTATCATGTTATCTTCAAAGTTGTTCATGCTATTTGAATAACTCACAAAATATTGCAAGTTGTTCCAAATGGTTTTAAAAATTTATTGTTTGGCCTAATTCACCCCTCTTAGGATCTCATAATTGGTATTAGAGCATGTGCTCTTAATTTTCAAAAGAGTCAAAGACTGAATTTCTGTTCTAAAAAATAGCACGATAAGTTTTGGGAATCACTCTCAAAGAAGTTTACCCCACTCATAGACTCCCATTCTTTGATAGAACAAATTATAACTATTGGAAGGAAGAATGATGTTCTAATTAAATTATGAAGGATGCAATCTATAGAAATTAGTTGAAGAAGGCCCTTACAGACTTTATGTGCTTGTGAATGATGTCCCTCAACAATACTCCAAAGAGTAATGGATTGAGGAGGACTTCAAGAAAGCGTAGGTAGATGATAAAGCTATAAATATGCTTTATTATGCTATAGATGCAAATGAGTTCAATAGAATTTCAATGTGTGCTTTAGCTCAAGAGACTTGTGATATGCTTCAAGCCACCCATTAAGTAATAGATCAAGTGAAGTAAACTAGAATGAACATTTTAGTTCACTAATATGAGATGTTCTCCACATGAAGCCCATTGATTCAATCACTGAGATATATACCATGTTCACCAAATCATCAGTACTCTGTAGTCTCTTGGAAAAGATTTCCCAAATGATGAGTAAGATTCTAAGGTCTTTGCCAAGATATTGAATTCCAATTGTCACAACCATTCAGGAGGCTTAAGATGATAAAATAGTGAAGCTAGATCAACTTGTAGGTGATGACCTATGAAATCAGTGAATATAGCAAGGATGAAGATGTAATGATCCAAACATTTTATGCTCTTTTTACTAAATTTGGAAATTAATATATAGAATTAACTATATCAAATGATTTATTTTAGTTAAAATATGAAACAAAGGAATTTGTGAGAAAAATTAGTACTATTAGATTCTACACTCAAAATGGAATCCAACGCCTCAAAGAACTCCCAAAACGGAGTTCGTATGACTAAGTTATGACCTTTTAAAGATGAAGGGTATTTTTGTAAAATGTATTTAAAACAAAACGAGCCGAAAATGCAGGGGGTAGTTTTACTAATGACACCCCCTCCATCATCCCCTTCCTCTAGCCGACCTAGACAGCACCGCCTCTACAAGGCGGTGCCAGAAAAATGGTGGCACTGCCATTGGGTAGCATTGTCATCACGGGCTATAAAAAGCCCTCTTCCCTCCCACTCCAATCACCGTTTCTCCTCCATTTTCTCCAGTTGTTCAAGCAAGGTTTCCGACAGCTAGGGTTTCAGCGTGGAGAAACCACACCCTCCAGCAATGGACTGCCCAAGTAAGATTCTCCTCTCCTCTCATTCCCTCTCTTCTTCCCCTTCGTTTTCTCCCATAATTTGGTCGGAGAACACACTATGGAAGATGGGTTCATTCCAAAACCCTCAACCCGATGACCAGGGTTCCAACAGGGGTAGAGGGAGTCGAACCCATTGTCAAGGGCACCATTTTAGGCTGCCCAGGTTGGTCCTCACCTTCCCCTCTCTTCCCAGCCCAGATCCCCACTGGATCTGTATTTTCTGGCCGAAAACCACCGGCTTTCTGTGAAAGGAACCAGATGGGTGAAAACCCGTCGAAGGCAACGCCTCCCAGGGGCACATGGGTGTCCTAGGGGCGTACAAGCATCCCTGGGGGTGCATGGGCATGATGCGCTCTCATGCTGAGTTCCCTGGGGTGACAGTCATGTGCATGTTGCTTTCAAACGGATGCTTGACTCTCCCAAGACGCACGAGCGTCCTAGGAGTTAGGACGTGCACGCAACCGCGCCTAAGACGCGTCTGCGCAACGCCGTCCAGGACGCGCACCCTGGCGCACCATTCGGATGTATGCACACTTGCAAACAAGATCTTGGTTCGACTGAGACGTGCACGCGTCCTAGGAACCATGACGCGCGGGCCCGGAATGGACGAATCTGGTTCATCCGTGGGTTAGCAACACTAAAACTGTGATTACGGAGGCTATATAACTCCGATTGATGATTCGAAAGAACTGTTGCATCCGTATTGATGACACAAACCTAATGAGACTATAAAAGTTAAGATTAGAGGACTATTTAATATAACTATAGCCTAAATACTATACATATCACATAGATCTACAAGATCAAAGATGATCAAACTTCATAGATTGATTTGTTGGGTCTATTAGGAGACCAATGTGCCTAGATCCAGTACAAGTTACCCACATCCACCTTGAACTTATAGATCTGACTAGGAGATCTGGCAGCTCAATTACAGGATCTTGATGACATGTAAAGAGATTAAAGGCAATCTAATCATTAGATGTTAGTACTATACATAAGATCTAGCTTGGAAACGCACTAAGCAATGACCTAAAAGGCAGATCTAGCCATTAAGCTATAATTCTAATTAGTGGATAGAAAATGATATTTGCATCCTTGTTATCCATTAATATCCAGGGTTTCACAAAAGTGATTTAGGGTCGAGTAGTGAGGGATGCGACTCCAGAGACATTGAGGTAGGTAGTCTGATACTGCTACATTTTTAATGCATATCCCAAATGTACTTGACTTGTAGGTAGTCTGGTACTACTAAGTCTTTAAATGCGTCTTAAACTCTGTCTTGCTTTTATTATCATTTTTAGCATACTTTTGAGATATGATGTTCTTATACGGGTATGCAGAAATGTCTTCATGTTTTATGACTTTGAATAAGATATCAGCATAAACTGATTTTATGCATTGCTCGCATGTTTTGAATATAATTGCATTTGGATTATTTGGATTATTGCCTATCCTTGAGGGTTTCCAAAAGACGCTGGAGTGCCCAAAAGATGCCGGTTAGGCAGTTGTGAGGGTCAGGCAGTGTGAGGGACCCAAAGAGGACATTGAGAATGATTGCATAAATTGCATGATTTGCGATTAATGAGATTTGGATTAGTTATATATGGATTTTGGCTATGGAGCCTGGTGGGCACCATGTTGAGAGGTTGTTATGTATGGGGTTGGCCTCTCGGCCTCTATCACCAAAGGGTGGATGGTATCACTGCCAAAAAGGCATTGTCCCTTCCCTGACTGCTATGGTAAACAGGGACGACCACTGGCGGTGTTCACGGCACCCTTTCGGGGACATCCATAGTCGCCGTGGAGGCTATGGTGGATTCCATCTATATGCTAAGTGTGAGCATAGTGACCCTGTGATTTCAGTATGATTGATATGCATATAGCATTGAGATGGTCGTATACGAGTACTTGTGACCAATTGGCATGATGTGTTTCCCAAGAGACTCTTGAGCATGATACTGTATCAGCTTGAAAGATGACTATTTTAATAGTTTCATGATTATTAGATTTGACTCGTGATTTGATATGTTTGCTGAGGTCTTCTTACATGGATTTATGGATTTCTATTCTATGATTTTCGGTCAAATTTATATTGTTGAGATACTATATTTCAATAAAAGATCCCGTGGTTGAATTTGCATCCATAAGCTTATGTTTTACGCATAAATTTGCATGTTTACATAAAAAGGAATCACTGATGTTTTACATGACAAAGCACCTTGAACTATGCATGTTATCTACCATATTTTCAAAATAGTAGTATCAGATAACCTATTGAGTATGAGGAATACTCACCCCAAACATATTATTTTTCAAATTAGCTCCGCACAAAGATAGAAGAAGCATCAGGAAAAGTTAGTACTATGATCAAGTAAAGCAAGAAGGGACAGGCATGAATGTAAGTAAATGCTCTACCTTTTGGACATGTATATGTACTTATTTACAGTTGGGCTGTGAGCTGTGATTGGATAGACCTGGGAAGAAATTTATGATTTATGAAAATTTCAATACTACTTTACTCATCTAGAAAGCAAATGACACTCGAGGTTTTCAAAATGAATTTAAAATAAAAGATTTTTCGCTGCATTACATTGATTTTCTAAAAGTGTTTTCAAATAGGCATCGATCTCACCCTAGGAATTAATTATTGCATTTAAAAATGCATGTGAAAACCCGGGTCGTCATAGAAGAAGAAGCTAAAGTGAAGAAGGATAAAGGCATTGCTCTTGAAGTTGATAAAGATGAAAGTGAATAATCGAATGGTGATAGTGTATGTGCTAAAATTGCCCAATTCCATACATATGCAATGAGTAAAAATGTAAAGGAAATAATACACATTTTTCCTCATTTGTGGGTTTTTACTAATCAAACAAAAGTGAGTATATATCTCAAACCCTTTGGGTTGTTAATTACATGTCATCAATGAAAAGCAAAACCTTGATTATTAATCACATTCTTTCATTACATGCTGCCTTAGGCTAGAATAAGCTAGCAATAGCTTTTATGAGAGCCATGAAATAAAACTAAACCATAGTCAGAGTTTGATTAGCCATGGAGAGGTCCAAATGTCAATATGTCATAATGTTTCCAAGGTGACAAGGTCATGGCCTCCATGGTGTTGACCAATACATACTCAAGTAAAGGAACTTGAGAACCATGACTTACGCCTAAGCTAGGTCAAGTGGACAATATGTTGACATAAACTAGGGCTAATGTTTAACCAATGGTAGACTTAGACTTTCCTAGTTGTTCAATCCCTTAGGTAATAACCTCATGACAAAGACTAGAGTGGCCTAAAGCTCATGATGGTTAGACATGAACATCACCATAAGAGGACAAGGACTTGGAAGGTCCAAGCTAAGATCTTAGGGACCGTATACAAAGAAATGGGTAATAGCTAGACCCCCTAAAGGACACAAGTCAAACCATGTTCAAGGAGCATGAACCATAACAAGTAATAGCTTGAACCCTTGAGAGTATGGAATGACTTGACCTAGGGTTCATGTCTCTCGTAGACACCTTAAAAAAAGGAAAAAGAAAAAAGGTTTCTCACCTTGTGAGTAGAGGGAAAGAGTAGATTGGAGTTCTTCAAAAGCCTTTCTTAAATTTGAGAGTGATTCAAAATGCCTAGAATGAAGAGGAGAACCCCATTTATAATTTTGAGTGCCTTGGTATCTTGGGCAACAAATGAGGCAAGGTCACTGAGATGGTAACTACCATAATAGTGAGACCAAACAAAAATGCTCTTATAACCATCTGGTACCAATTAGAGGACTACTTAGCACCGACTATGATCATTTCTATAATTGTGTTTGAAACTGTTACATAACCATCATTAGCAAGAGGAGGCACCATATGATCTCATTTGTCAAATTTCAACTTTTGTGAGAATGAAACTATTTGATCAAACTCGAGGAGAGGATAAGGTCATCCAATGCCAATGGCACCAAACAACGTACTAAAGAGATTCAATATCGTTTGATTCAAGTGGCGATGGACGCCCTTTTTAAGGCCTTTGAGATTGTCCAGTGCTAGTGGTGCCAAACATCTACTTTCATGTCCTCTTTTGAGGCTCTTGTGGTCATTCCGTATTAGTAGTGTTAGACTTCTTCTTTGAAGTGAAAAACTAGTGATGTGTGCCACATTAATATATATTTGGTTCCATCTTTTGGGATGAAAATGCCTGTTGCTTGTTGGATTTTTGGGACCACTTTTTTCATTCAAACAAAGTCCCTTGCCCAAGTTCATGTGCAGATTGATTATGGATGTGCATGAAACTCAGAAGCTAGTTCAATGTTGTTATGTTCATTGTGATATCACTCTAGGTGGAACTAGACTCAATTGATAATTAGATTAGAAGTTATTTCTACTAGCAAGTTGGAGCCCTTTGTGCCATAGGACATGTTCATGATAATAACTCAACAATCATCATGCTAAGCATCATATGAGAAAAGGTCGGGGAAGGGTAATGACAATTCTTTAGAGTATATGTTGGACTTTGGAAGGCCAAATGGAGCATGTATAGTTTATTCTCATCCGATTAAGAGATAAGTATGAAAAAAAAGACTTAGAGAGTTTGACAATGAGATTCAAGGCCTTAAACAAGTGACATATGTAGCATTAGATTTTCTAGTTGTTGTTAAGATAGATACTCTTAATAGATGTCTTACACATAGTGGAACATCAGTTGAACTGGTTATTTCACAAGTCAATGGAGCAAAGTACAATGAAGTAGAAGAGCTAGCAAAAGATTATGTTTTTGCACTGGCCATGATAAAGGGTAATGCATGAAAGAGAAGCAAAGGAAAAGAAGGATGTATTTCTCAAGGTTATCAACAGTCTCATGTAAATATAATTTCATACATCTTCAATTTGAATATTAGAAAGTCCTCTTTTATTCACATTCATTTTTGCATATGAGATCTAATATAGATACTTTGTGGTATGCCCCTTCCTCAGACAACCCATGTGTGTGAGTTTCGTGCACTAGCCTGCCCTTTTTTTAGATCTCAACTTGAATTTTACGTAGCTTTGACTTATCAAAATCCATATTTTGTTAAAACATAAATTTTGTGTGATATCCGAGGGACTTGATCATGAATATGATAGGAAATGCTGTAAGTAGGAACTATGGCAAATACACCTAGCTTTTAATGAAGGTTAAAGCATATTGAGATGCTTATTAGCCATTTTATGTGAGGAAGAAAGCCCAAGGAAGTCAAAGAAACATTCCTTTGCATGATCACATAGGAAAGTAGAAAGCACCTTAGGACTTTCAATGAACGAACAAACAAACCTTATGCATCATCAATGAGATTTATCCACATCACTTTTATAAGGTGGTGAGCGCATACTTGCTGGTGCATGATATATTCATTTGAGTAGAGGGCTAGAAGTTAGTAGCCATGCTTGCTATTCAAGAGCTTGCATAATGGTGCAAAGAGCTTGGAATTACCACTCTCCGCTAATGCCAATGCCAAGCCCTGATAAAGGAGAAGGGTTTTATGTTAGGTGCCAGCTAACAAGTAAACACTATGCATGAATTGATTTTTGACATTCCCTCAGGCTAGGGCATTCCCCATAAGTGACACGTTGCATTGGATCTCAGATGCAGTACAAAATGGATAAGGACTATAAAGGTGTTCTCCTAGAAGTGATGCACTGTTGCACATTCTGGGTACCGTAGAGAATAGGCAAAGGCTATTAGAGCGTTTCCTCTGAAGCGATGCATTGCATCAAAACCCATGGGTAAATAAGCTAGTCGAGGAGAACAAGATTTGTAATACCACATGAAATAAATGCACATTGACATGTTAGAGTTTGGAGTTAATAGTTACAATGAAATGTAGGGGAGTCAACATCACTTGCACCCAAGAAACCAAGTGGAAAGGACAACAATAGAAATGGCGTAGGGATAATGGTAGATAAAGAATTAAAGGATAAAGTTATAGATATTAAAATAAACATTGATAGAATTATACTAATAAAACTTATTATAGGAGAGAAGATAATAAATATTATAAGTGCATATGCACTAGAAGTAGGGTTAGACGGTAGAATCAGGAGACAATTGTTGGAGGATATGGTGGGAATCATGCAAGAAATTCCCAACACAGAGGAGATGTTTATAGGAGTAGACTTTAATAGTCATGTAGGAAAAGAAAGGGAAAGATATGATAAGGTACATGGAGAGTATTGTACTAGAGAAAGAAATGAGATGGGAGAAGCTACTCGATTTTGCTTTAGAATATAACTTAGCTATAATAAACATATAATTTAAGAAGAGGGATGAACACTTACTAGCCTTTAAAAGTAGACCATATAAAAGCCAAATAGACTTTTTTATACTTAGAAATATTGAAAGAAAATGTGAAAGGACTTTAAGGTAATACCTAGTGAGATTCTAACCTCACACCGCATGTTAATTATTATGGATATCTACATTATAATATGGAAGATAGGAATGAAATTAATGGGTGTCCAAAACTAAGTGAGAGAATTTAAAGGGAGAGAGGATAACATCATCTACAAACAAGTTGATTATAGAAGGAAACTAAAACAATGAAATAGAAGTAACACCATGTGGACTAATATGTTCGAGTCCATTAATAAAGTGGCAAAAGATGTCCCAAGAGTATCTAAAGGAAAAATGAAACTTGGTGGTGGAGTGAAAAAGTACACCAATTTATTAAGGAAAGAGGGATGTGTTCTAAAGCATGACATATGGTTAAAAATAATGAAAACTTTAAACAATATAAGAATGTTAAAAAGGTTACTAAGATAGTAGTAAGTGAGGCTAAACTGAAGGCATATTACGATCTCTATAATAGATTAGGATCAAGAGAAGGCAAGAAAGATGTGTTTAAACTCACAAAAGTAAGAGGGCAAAAGAGTAAGGACTTTGACCATGTTAAGTATGTTAGAAGTGATGATCTAAGGATATTAGTTAAAGATGATAAGATCAAACAAAGGTGGGATAGTTACTTTAAAAAATTGCTAAAAGACAATTACGCTAAAAATATAGGGATTGAAAGTACCGTAAGCCTAAATAATGTTGGACATTATAGATACAACTGTAGGATTAGAATATCTCAAGTGAAAGAGTCCTTAAAAAAGATGAAATTAGGAAAGGCTCAAAGGAGAGAGACAATTTACAAGAAATTTACGGTTGATAGTCACCCCTATTTTTCAGGCATTTAAGGCAAAGTTCCATCCTTGTTTGTGCATATCCTAAGCAACCAATGAGAATTTAATCAAAATAAGGATGGACCAATGAGAAGATAAACTATAATGAGTACCAGAACCAAGCCGCATTGGTTGTGATTTTTTTGGTGGGTTGCCCACCTACAAAATAGGAGAAAAACATTATGCTTCGATGGAGGAGACATCAAACTTACCTTGAGTGCCATTGGATAAAGAAAATAATGGTGGGCTAAGAGAAAAAAAAGGGGAAATCTAGAGTGGATAAGAAATCTCAAAAGAATCTATGCCATTAGCTCTAAGGCATTTGAATCCAACGGTAGAGGGAAAATGAGTTTCAAAAGATCTTTTTGGATAAGAAAACATCAACAGAATCTCATCCACTCAATCTAGGGCAAAGAGGATCTAATGCTATAAGAATGTTGTAGAGAAAAGCTACAAACCCCATCCATCACCCACTCCATGAGAATTTAAGGTACAACCCTAAGGAAGAAAGATCTTCACCATCCATTTCTATCTAATGACTCACCTTTCTTTCAAACTTTCTAAAACTTCCAACACATATACTAAAAAGCTCCACAATCCTCCCTTACACATTTTCATTTCCCACATTTTTTCCCTTGATTTTTTCCCTAGAACTCTGCAAGTCTTAAACTTTGTCCTGTCCTAGGACTCTTCAAATTCCATCTGATTTCCATGAAACTTCATCCTCTTCATCTGATATCCTTGATTCGATCTGGAGCGTCCACGCCTGAGTTGACTGATTTGCAATGCACATGACCCAATTAGAGCAATCTAAACCGTTCATTAGCTTTAATAGTCATCTAACCACTAAATTTTACAATTCAACGGTTGGATGGCCAATTAAAGCTAAAATGAAATATTTTATTTAAAATCTTAAAATTAATGGTCTAGATGTTCTAATTAAATACTAAATTAGGGGTATTTTTACCAAAATTGAACACTTAACACACCCCCAACCAGCATTTTGCTAGTCCCTAACAAAAGATGCAAAGAAATCAACTCAATTTTTTTTTTTTCAGGTCATCTCCACTTTTTTTCTCAGAGAATTATTTTAAATAAATCCTTCCACTTTAGCAAACTAATAGAGATGATTGAAGAATTCAAAACCCTACCCACATGCTAAAAATATTCCAATTAAGCTCAGATCTCAAAGTGAGTGTGTGCGTATACAGTCTACACATAGAATAATCTTTATCTCTTTGTAGACTTCTAACTTTTGAACTCCATCTGAAATATGTTTTGACCTCAATCCTCACTAATGACATACACTCAAAAATAAAATCGCTCAGATAGAGGGTTCAAATCATATCTCTCTTTTAATTATGTGAGAAGAGTCAATAAAAGCAAATATATCTCACATATGCTCATGAAGAACGGGAGTTACTAAAGAATTATTTTGATCCCTTTGGAATAGATGCCATTACCTTTGAATGTTTAGAAATACCACTCTTTTAAATTCTATCCATTCATTTTCTTATCAAGACTATATTCCTCCTAGAATTAATAGGTCTTTAACTGGGACGAAACATAGGCTTAGGACAGGGTACCAAATAAAGGGTATAAGGGTATTCAAAGTTTCTTCAAAAAATAAGTAGAGGTCTTCTACTAAAGTTGACAATTCTTCTTTTCTTTGCTGAAGTGAATATTTCTTTTTCTATTTCTTTACATTCTTCAAACCCTTTTTTTTTTTTTTCAACTTTTTTCTTTATATTTCAGTACTTTTGACTCTTTTTGAAGAATATTTCTTTTCTTCATATCCACTTTTCTACTTTCATTTGCAACTAAAAGATATTCTTTCATTCTTTTCTAACTTATTTTTCAAAGAAAAATGGGTAATGAATAATTTATATTGGGTTAATATGGGTAAAAGGGTAATTTTGGTAACAAAAGAAAAGGCTTATATTCAAGGCTCAACTTGGTTGACTAGTGGTAAAAATACTTTATGGGTAGGCTTTATGTCTCTAGGTTTTAACAAAGATGGCCTAAATCATTTTCTAGGTTTCCTATAATCTATCAAATTCAATGAACTTCTAGAATTTTAAAAGTAGTATTCTAATTATTCAGGTAATTAGCTAAATTTAAGAGTTTGGGATCAATTTTCTTTAAGCACGCTGAAGAAAATTAGGAATATTTATAACCTCTCACAAAGGATGAATAGCTCTAAAACTCACTTAGGTTATAGGTCTCCATTGAATTTCTTCAGAATTTCTAAGTTATGGCCACTTATCAGTTTAGACTATCTATATGCAACTGTGTGTACATATGTGATCTAAGACTTTGCTTTCATGGAATACTTTAGAAAATGAGTAAAATGATGAATTAATCATATTAAATTCCTTTAATAAGCTAAAGTTATCCAGATTATACTTCAAAAAATCCAATTCTCATCACAGTAGAGGAAATGACCTAAAAATTTTCATTTTCTTTTTTGAAAAACCAAGGAAAACACCTAAAAACTAAAAAAATAGAATTTGCTAGAATTCTACACCCCCAACCTGAGAGAAACATTGTCCTCAATTTTTAAAAAGTATGATGATGATGATAATGCATTGAGAAACACAAAAAAATTGAGAGATATAGAAAAAACTGGAAAAAGAAAAATAAGAAAGTAAAAACTGCACTACATTCTTTATTTTCAAATGAAAATTTTCACAGGAAAAACATTACTGAGTTCGAAACTTCCCTCGGTCCCATACGAAATAAGCTGGATGGGCCTCTGAAAAGGAATGATGAATAAATTTATCTTGCAATTAAAAAATTTTCATTTTATCACAAGGCAAGATAAATTTCTCTTCAAGCTGCTTCACATAATTAGAGACAATTGTATGAGTTCGATGCAGCCTTTTTGGAAATGGAGCAAGGATGTCATATTGCTCATTGGGCGTGACATTTTCCTTATTAATAAATTCATCTCTTTTTCTCACCAGTTTAGATACTATTTCAGCCTTTTTAGGACCAAATTGCTCAATTATGTTACCATTATGAATAATGGTAGCTGCATTTGTTTGTTCCATGTCTGTAAATGAAGAATTAATCTCATCTCCTACATCCATATCATCAAGATATCCATTTGGTGGAATAGGACATTCCTCTTTATCAATGGTTTGTAGCATTTTAGACATCATGTCCTTCAATTCAGTCATGGAATTTGTATTCTCTTTTAATTGGGCTTTAATTTGAGCAATTTTCTTCTCCTGGTATTGCATGACTTGATGAAAATTATCCTCCAATTTCCTCTTATGTGGAGGAAGGTAAGGTCTAGGAACAAGTGTTCCTTGTTTTTGGTAATAAGGTTGGTGTTGGGCCTTTCTCAAGCTAATCGTATTCATTTGTGACAGTAGAATGATTACTCAAGTTGGAACTATATGTCTCGAAAGGGGAAAAATGTTGCTCATAAGAATGTGTTGATTCATCATCAATGGAACATTCCTGAGTAGGGTGTGTATTACTTTCACAAATATTACACACCTGTTCAACTTTCTTAGAGGGACATTTTTCCATTTCCATGGCCTCAACTGTTCTATCTAGGGATGCTATTTTTATATCATCTTTTTCAATCATAGCATATATTTCTCCCTTAGAGGGTGTGGTGGTGGGCTTAGGCTTGTTTGAGAAACCTACTTTTTCTGAATTAGCCCAAGTTTGTGCACTCTCTGCCAACTATTCCAAATACTCTTGCGCCTCTTCAGGTTGTTTGTTTAAGAAATTACCATTGCACATCATTTCAACAAATTGACGTATATTAGATTTAAGTCCTTCATAAAAGAAGCTAATGATATGCCAAAGTTTGTATCCATGATGTGGACAAGTCAACAATAATTCCTTAAATCTTTCCCAGCATTGATAGAAAGTTTCATTATTCGTCTGGGTAAAATTCGCTATATTTTGATGAAGAGCGATTGTCTTATGTCTAGGAAAGAACTTATTCAAGAACTTCCTAGTCATTTCTTCCCATGATTGTATGGAACCTGATGGCAGTGAATGAAACCACATCTTAGCTTTTTCTTTCAAGGAAAAAGAAAATAGTTTGAGTCTTACCATATCTAATTCGATGTTTTGTGTATGTTGAGTCGTGCACACTTCATCGAATTCTTTCAAATGCATGTAAGGACTCTCACTATCCAACCCATAGAATTTGGGAAGTAAATGAATTACTCCCACCTTTAAGTCAATCATACCAGCATTTGGAGGTAAAAATATACATGAAAGTGTGCTAGTATAATTTGGCTGCAAATAATCTCTTAGTGTCTTCCCACAAGAATTTTGGTTATTCTCATGTGTTTTATGTTGGTCCTTTCTCCTATTTCTATGTGGTTGAGAATGAATCCTCCATTGACGCATATCATCATGAAATAGAGGTGGAGGATCATCAGCATAGAGAGGATTGTTCGTCCATGAGGAAACATCATTATCAAAGATGAAAGGTGATTCATCATCATTAAAGAGTGGATTGTTTCTCCATGGGGAAATATCTTCTCTATTAATGCTAGGGTGTAAATTACCCTTTTGATTAGTGTTTAAATTATTCATTAGGTGCAACTGATCATGTCTTCTCTTTTCATTTCTTTTTCTTTTGTTTTTTTGTTTGTTTGCTTGCTTGTTTTTGTTTTAAAGACTATCCTAAATGATGCAACCTAAATGCCTAGAATGATGCACAATCAAGGACAATCAAGCAATCCCCTAAGGCTAGCAAGCATAAATAATTTGATTTTCTATGGGGACAATGCTTTTAATTAGCCTAATCTAACGCTCCTCCTCTCTTTAGGAGTTGACTACTGCTCACCAATTAGGTTCTAACCAAAGTGGTTAATACAACCCTCGTGTAAGAAGGCGTTTAGACCTCAACAAATGTCGACAAGAGGTGGGGGAAGAGCGAGGCTCTATTAGACAGCCCCCAATAACCACAGTGATCAAAAGCAACTGGAGTGACAGTAATTCGTGTCCTATTAAGAGGGTCCTACGAGCATGTGATGGCCTTATAGGTCTCTTCTGATTGATTTTAAATTAATGTGAACGGAGAGGTGCATGCTTGTGGTGATTATCCTAGGTGGGCCAAGGAGTGGTGATGAAATCCACCCTTAATCTTGTGGGGTAGGGTGCCCTTACTAATTAATTTTCACACACCATGGAAATTCGATCAACATATAATTCACCTTAAAGCGTTAGACGTGTCCTAAAATGCAATTGAAAGCAATAAACTAATGCAAAATCCTAGAGATGCAACAATTATAACAGATGCTTTCTATATGCAATTTAACTACTAAACAATGAAAATTATTCTAAATGCAAACCCTAATCTAGAAAATAAATGAGTGAGAAGACTTACATTGAGATTTCTGATAAAGATCAAGTGTGGGCCACCTTGTCCCACACTTGCCTTGTATTATTACAACCCTTTAAAAATTAAAAATGCAAATTACAAAGGGGCCTCACTACAAGATTCACTCAAAAATAAAATTCCTAATTTAGGAAAGTAAGAAAACTCTATCTAATTGATGAAGCTCCACTTGCAATTTCCTGAAAAAGAAAAATAATGATCAGTACCAAATTCAGGAAATAAAGTGGTTATGCACTAAAAATGCCTAAAGATGCACCTAAGAATGCCTAAAATGCAATTCCTAATTTTTTTTATTTTTCTGGATTTTTTTGATTTTTTTGGATTTTGGATTTTTTTGGATTTTTAATTAAATTTTATAAAAACTCCATTGCAAGTCCTCGGCAATGGTGCCAAAAGCTTGTTGATTGTTTAACCGCAAGTGCACGGTCTATTATAGTGTAGCTTATGCAAGTACGGGTCGATCCCACGAGGACTTGATTTAAAATGATGGAGTTTTCAATAAAATTCAATTAATAAAAGAATATAAACTAACAATAAACTAAAATCCAACTTTATTCAATTTTTGCAGTTTGCACAATTATTTATTCAAAAGACAACAGAAAATAAAACTAAAAGGCGCCCTAGATAAGCTTGTCATTGGATTACACTGTCCTTGAATTGCACTGTCCCTGGATTGTCAGAATGAAGATAAGGTAAAACCAGAATAGCACATGGACACAGTTGGAATTAAATCAGGGACTCAGTTAGAATTAAATTGGGGACACAGACAGTATTTCTGAAAAAGGACAGAGTTGGTATTAAAACAGGGACTCAGTTTGGCATTCTTGAGATCTGCCAAGGGCAGATTTGTAATATTCCCAGGGTTCTGGTTTTAAATGAAAAACCAGGAAAACGTGGGATTTGAGAAGGAAGAGGAGAGAAGAGGAAGGAGGGAGAAGGGAAGAAGAAGGAGAGAATGGAAGGAGAGAAAGAGGATCGCGGGAGTGGAAACCCGACTTGGGTTTCCTTACCCGGGACGTGCGGTGATGCAGAGAAAGACCGCCGGAGAAGGAGGGGGAAGAAGAGGAGAAAAGAGGAAGAGATGGGAGAAAACCCAATCTGGGTTTTCTCTCCTTGGGCTGTTCGAAGGCAGGGAAGAAGAGGGGAGAAATTAGCCGGAAACAGAGAAACACGCCGAACTAGGTTGTGCGATTTTTCCAACTGCCGAAGAAGATGGAGATGCCAGCCAGTGCTGGATGTCTAGGGTTTAATCGCTGGAAACACGTAAGAGAGCTGGGCAAGGTTTGACTACTTCGGTGAAGACCTGTAGGCAGTGATGGTGAGACCACGACGGGGGAAAATCTGGGCTGTCTGGTCCGTCTGGGCTTTGAAGAGAATAGAGAACAGATTGGAGAAAGATGAGAGTGGTCTGGTCTACCTACCACGAAGAAGAGATGCTGTAGAGAGAGAATGACAAGAAGAGGGTGGGAAATGGAGAAAGGACTGATCCAGCCATTCGTGAGAGAGAGAGAGAGAGAGAGAGAGAGAGAGAGAGAGAGAGAGAGAGAGAGAGATTTGATGCCAGGCCTTCTAGGTGTGTCACTCACCTATGGTCGGCCTGGCATTGGGTTTGATTGGAGGCAGAGGTGGGGAGGTAACCAGGAGAGAAAATGGGAGTGGAGAAAGGAGGGAGGGATCGTGAGAGATGAGGAGGACTTGGGAGAGGAGAGATGGTGGGAGAGAAGAGAGAGGGAACGTGAGATAGAGGTGAGGAGAGGAAAGAAGAAGGAAGAAAAGAGGGAGTGAGGGAAAGAGAGGAGAGGGAAAAAGTCAGTCAACCCCACCCTCCTAAGAGGGGAAAAAACCTTCCTCTCAAGAGAGAGGGGAAGGGGACTTAAAAGGATAGAGAGATGTGTAGAGATGGAGAGATTAAAGAGAGATATGAGAGATAAGATAAGAGATGAGAGAGATAAGAGAGAGTGGGGTCCACTAGAAGTTTAGACTTGCTAGAACTCTGCAAGTCTTAAACTTTGTCCTGTCCTAGGACTCTTCAAATTCCATCTGATTTCCATGAAACTTCATCCTCTTCATCTGATATCCTTGATTCGATTTGGAGCGTCCACGCCTGAGTTGACCAATTTGCAATGCACATGACCCAATTAGCGCAATCTAAACCGTTCATTAGCTTTAATAGTCATCTAACCACTAAATTTTACAATTCAATGGTCGGATGGCCAATTAAAGCTAAAATGAAATATTTTATGTAAAATCTTAAAATTAATGGTCTAAATGCTCTAATTAAATACTAAATTAGGGATATTTTTACCAAAATTGAACACTTAACAAGTATCTTATCATATATGTATTTCATTTTCTAAAACAAGCCTTGAAATTCTATCCAATTGCACAAATAGTACAAAATTTACAGAAGAGCCAAGCTGTAAATATAATTGGCTCAGGTCATCCATATTGGCTTAGGTCATCCATTTTCAGTAGCAACATGTATTTGATTTATCCTCTGACCATAGTCATGCCTAGTGGCAATCCATCCTCAAATATGAAGAAAACAAAAAGATACAAAGTCCCATACTACTACTACTACTGGAAAATGGGCAAGAGGAATCGATAGGTATAAGCTCTTGTATGTAGGAAAGGATAGTAACAAAAATATCATAGGGAAAATGGTGGATAAAGAATTAAAGGAAAAAGTTGTAAACATTAAAAGAACCAGTGACATGATTATAATAATAAAACTTATTCTAGGAGAGAAGATCATAAATGTTATAAGTGCATACACACCGCAAGTAGGGTTAGAAGATATAATCAAAACACAAATCTGGAAAGATTTGGAGAAGCATATTCCCAACATAGATCAGATATTTATAGAAGCAGACTTAAATGACCATATAGAAAAAGAAAATGGAGGATATGATATCAGAGAAAGAAATGAGATGGCCGTGGCTATCCACAATTTTGCTTTGGCATATAACTTGACCCTTGCAAACACATTTTTTAATAAGAGGGACGAACACTTAATAACTTTTAAAAGTGAAATCCATAAAAGCCAAATAGACTTCTTTTTTTTTTTTTTTTTACTTAGGAACATGTAAAGATTAATGTATAAGGATTGTAAGGTGATACTTAGTGAGAGTTTAACCCCACAACATGGGTTAATGGTTATGGATATTTATATTAAAGATGAAAGAAAGGAAATGAACTCAATAGGTATCCAAAAACTAAGTGGTGGAACTTAGAATGAGAGAAAATAACATCACTCACAAATAAGTTGACGGTAGAAGGAAATTGGAAAAATGAAACAAAAGTAAACACCATGTGGATTAATATAGCCATATGGATTAATATAGCTGAGTCATTAAGAAAGTGAGAAAAGATGTCCCAGGAGTATCTAAAGGTAAAAGGCAATTAATAAAGGAAACTTAGTGGTGGAGAAAGTGACAAAAGATGTCCTATGAGTATCTAAAGGTAAAAGGCAATTAGTAAAGGAAACTTAGTGGTGGAGTGAAACAATGTAAAAAGTTATTAAAAAAAAAATGGTGTGTTTTAAAGCATGGCAGAAGACTAGAAATAATGAAAACTATGAATAGTATGAGAATGCTAAAAAGGTTGGTAAGAGAATAGTAAGTGAGGCTAAACTCAAGGCATATGATGATCTTTATAATAGACTAAGATCAAGAGAAGGTGAGAAAGATGTGTTTAAATTTGCAAAAATAAGAGACCAGAAGGGTAAGGACTTGGACCACGTTAAGTGCATTAGAAGTAATAACCAAAGGGTACTACTCAAAGATGACAAGATAAAAAAAAGGTGGGAAAGTTAGTTAATGAAAGTATTGTAAACCTAAATAACATTGGATATTATATATATAACCGTAGGATTAGAATACTTGAAGTGAAAGGGGCCTTCAAAAAGATGAAATCAAGAAAGGCCCTAGGGATCGATGGTATACCGATAGAGGTTTAGAAGCATATGGGAGATACTGGAGTTGTTTGGTAGACAAAGTTGTTTAACAAGATTATAAAATCAAAGAAATTGCAGGATGAATAGAAGAAGAGCTCTATTGTACCAATTTATAAGAATAAAGGAGGCATACAGGGCTGCACTAATTATCAAGGGATCAAACTTATGAGCCACACTATGAAATTTTTGAAAGAGTGATTGAGAAGAGGCTATGGCATGAGACAAGTGTATCAGAGAACTAGTTTAGTTTCATGCTTCGGAGGTCTACCATGGGAGGTATTTTCTTACTAAGATAATTCATAGAGAAATATAAGGATAGGAGGAAGGACCTCCACATGGTCTTTATTGACTTAGAGAAAGCCTATTATATGGTCCTTAGATAGTTAATATGGAGGGTGTTGGGTGAGAAAGGGGTTTTGCAAGGGTATAAAGACATAATTAAAGATATGTATGAGAGAGCGGTAACAAATGTTAAGACCACTGATAGAGAGATGGTGATTTTCTTATCACTGTAGGATTGCACCAAGGATCCGCATTGAGCCAGTCCCTTTTCACATTGGTTATGGATGAGTTAACAAAACATTTACAGAAGGAGATTCCATGGTGCATGTTATTTGTATATGATATAGTTCTAATTGACGAGACAAGGAAGGTCATAAATCCAAACCTAGAATTATGGAGAGAGGCATTAGAACATAAAGGATTTAAAATCAGCTGAACTAAGACATAGTATATGGAATGCAATTGTAGCAAGGAGAGGAGCACTAGTAAAAATTGATAACCAAGAAGTCCCCATAAAAGACCAGTTTTGGTACTTAGGATTAATGACTCATGAAAGTGAAAAGATTGAGAGGGAGGTTACCTAGAGAATCCAAGCCGGTTGGAACAAATGGAGATGCGCATTTGAGTTTTGCGTGATCGTATGATTCTATTTAGACTAAAAGAAAAATTCTATAGGATGGTTATAAGGCCTGCCATGCTCTATGGATTGGGTAGTTAAGGAACATCATGTTCATATGATGAGTATAGCTCAAATGAGGATGTAAAGATGGATGAGTGGCAAGACAAGAAAGGATAGAAATAGTAATAAAAACATTAGAGGAAACTTAGGAGTAGCACTAATAGGTAATAAGATAAGGGAGATTAGATTTAGATGGTTTGAACATGTCCAACAAAGACACTAGTTAGAAAGAGTGAAGCAATGCAAGTAGAAGGTTCTAAAAGGGCAAGGGGAAGCCCCAACAGAACATGGATAGAAATGGTGATAAAAGGTCTAAAAACTTGAGGACTAAATGAAGCCATGATATTTAATAGAGGGAAATGGAAAAACAAGATTCATGTGGTGGACCCCTATTTGGGATAAGGTCTTGATGATGATGTTGACTTTAGACCTATTATATTTATATTTAATTAAAGATGGTCACAATTAGAATTTATGTTTGAATGAAATGATAGGGAGACTTAGTCCCTATTTATATTTTGGAATGTGAAATGATGCCATATTAGGTGAATCACATTACATGAGTTAAATGCACAAGTCCAAAAAGTATAGGAGACTGCCAAATTTTGGGTAGAAATAAGGGGTCTATTTTAGTGTTAAAACCTATGCTTTTAAATGCATTACATGGATTTGATTTCAATGTTTTATGACCTAACACTAAAGAATTTTCATTTAGAATGAAAATGAATGAATTATTGAACATATTGAGGTAGAAGTGTTTTTTGATGATTTTAAATGAAATGTTTTGCCTTGTGCAGGAAAAATAGAATATGAAGAAAATTAACCTCGTGAAGAACACTCCAACTGGAGCAACTCTCAAAATAGAAAGAGCAAAGAGCGAATAACAATGGAAAATATTATTTAGAGAAAGTCAAAGGGAACACAAGTTGTTGTTGAGTGCAATAGTAAGAGGCAAAAGATAGGTGACCATGTAGCTAGCTATGTCAGTTGTAGTTGCTACACAGTAAGAAGAATGGTGCATATTATATGTGATGATTGGAGACGTGTCACTATCAATCAAAGATTCAATACAAGAAAAAGTATGTTTTGCAAGGAGCTAGTGAATAATAGAGAAAATGGAAGAGCTTCCTTGCCACTAACTACATACTTTCATTGGTGGATGATCCATCGAGGATGTATAGAGTCTCTTAATTATAATATCATTAACCAAGAAGTATGGAAGGAATTTGTATAGTGCTGCATGTCTCTTGAATATAAGGTATATGCTAAACCAATATTTGATTGAATTAATTATAACATTATATTGTGATTAATTACATACCTTTCATTGCATTAGATGTGTAGGCAAAGAGTGCTCAAGGGAAAATGGAGTATGGGATCAATTATATGTAGCACCACCTTTCTAGGTTCGGCTAGACTAGGTTTGAAGAACAATAAGTAATTGTTAGTGAGAGTTTATTTCTTTCTAATTATAATGTAGTTATATTTGATTACTAACTTTAGTATCGCTCTTGATAGCAAAAGAAAGATGGGACCATGGATCCCCATTAATTGTGCCATCTTATGGAAAATGGTTCATTGGAGGGGCATAACAACCAAACCTACAAAACAGAAGCTACTACATGAGTTGCTTATCAAATAATAAGTGGTTGCATGTGTTTAGTTTTATTTTTAGAATATATATATAATAATAATAATTATATATTAATCAATAAAATTGATTATATTCTTATAATTAAATTGTGTAGGAAAAGTTAACCCAAGAAATCATATATAAATTGACTCTAAACAGCACTGTTGCAAAGGATGACATCATATATAAGGCTTTAAGCAACAAAAAGAAATTTGGCTGAGTAACCACCCAAGGTTGCAATGTTGTTCCTTTCAAATGCTTTCATTGAAAGCATATGAAGTTGGTGATGAGGCCTATGAGTAGTTAAAAGCACAACTCCAATAGGAGTCACATGAGGAGTTAAAGTAAAATATAATGGGGGAGTTGTAGAGTATGAGAGGTCCAGAGCTAGCTCCTCCCATCCTTGTGCCTCAGTCTCATGTTAATTGCAATTGTCCTATTTAAAAAGATTTGAAAGAATAACGTACGATCTTTGAAGGAGAAATTTCTGCCAATGAAGTATATATGCATACATGTTTACTTTTTCATTGTCCAATTAGTTGTTCTACATCATTCATTCTTATGTATCTAGTATTTCTAATTTGTAGGTGAGTTAATGTTTGTGGGCCTTGAATGGCATGAAAAATGTTGTCGTTGTGGGTACAAGGTTTGAGATGGGGTCCGTTGTTTGCATTGATTGTTGATGCAACCACATGTTGTGTGCATTATTGTGGCCTATCAAGAGGATTTTTGCCTACTATTTCTGATTCAAGCCGATGAAGTTCATGCCATTGGATATTATGTCACTTGATCAAAGAAATATGTCATTCCCTAATATTCAAGGTATATATGTCTATCATATCACCATCTTCAACAAACAGTTTTTAGAGACCTCATTTTAATTGTTTATTATCTCCATCTAATGTTAATCAGAAGTAACAACTAGTGACATCGAGGTTGACCTCCTCCGCACTAGTAACCACTGTCCTAGTGATTATTTTTAATTTTATGATAAAAATGAATTCTTCAATGAAAATATTTTTATTGATTAATACTTTTTGCACCTATACAACCACCATCTAAGGATCAACTGAAAGTTTACCTATCACGCCTCTAATCTTGAGGTTTCTCTACAAGTTTATTAATGAAGATAAGGTAATCAACCTTGTACATCGAGCTTAGAGTGCTTGCAGTGATGTAATTGAGATACCACTTATGAGAGAGGACTTCCTATTTTGGGTATGCAAATATATGATTCAATAAGAATACTTGACATTACCTATTAATTAGTGATAATATGTAATAATTATTTCATTTTCACATGTAATTGCATGTTAAAATGCAGAGATTAGAGACAGAGGATGTTTAAACAATCCTTGATAATGGTTGCATTTATGAATGGGCCATGGAGAGGTGTGTCAATGAAGTTCTATTAGGGTTCTTCCGCTATTCAAAGGAACATGCCTATATGATTCCCAACAAGAGCACGAAAGTTTTAACTTAGTCTTTTCAAATTATGTTCTACACATACATACATTCAATTGTAATTCATATGATTGTGTATAAGGTCTCATTAGACACTACTAATTTTAGATATGCATGATGGGCATGCATTGTTTTTTTATTCTTGTGGAGGGCACATTTGTGCCAACTGATGAGAATCATAAATAACAAAGTGTTTAATCTTTTCATGTATTATAATAGTTTCATAGCTGATAACTAATCTTTTATTAATATTTAATGCATTTGAGTTATAAATTTGAAAGTGCATGGCTTAGATAGGCTTAACTAATTGATATTGTGCGCCCACCAGAACTCACTTGGAAGAAAATCAAGATAAGAAAAACTAGTTGATTACTCCATATATAAACTGAAATTAAAATTAGACATGATAAGTGTTAATCCTTTTTGTTTTCTTTGTTGCATAGTGCCTTAAACGATGATCGAGTTGGGAGTGTGGACACAATGTTCTAAGATACATTAGAACGTTAATATGCACTAATGTTAAGTTCCAATAATTGAGAAAGGTGAGATGCTTTACTATTCATCATCTTATATTTTTCATATATTTTTTTTATTTATAAAATCTAGTTGAAAAAATGTGTCAATTGAATTAAATATGTTGTCTTGTAAGCAGTGGTGTAGCCAAATTGGGGAAGCAAGGGATACTCCCAATTAGATTTGGACAAGATAAGACATGAATAAGTTGAGTATGTAATGCATTTTAATATTAATTGATATTTATATCCTCAAACATAAAAAAACTTATACTAATTTTTATATTGATCACTACAAAACTACACTTCTTCATTTGCATGGTTGCATGTATTTTTTATTGTGTCTTGAAGTATATTTGTTTTGTTTATTTGAATGAGGGGTTGTTAGAGTGTGAATGTAAATGGGTATGTATGGCTTAGTGTGGATACAGGTACTTGTGAAGTTTTTTTTTTTTTTTTTTCTTTCTTTCATGCCTTTGAATTTTTTATGTTGAATGCAGATGTTGTAGTGAATGTGTGGATTGTGGATGTAGGAGGGTTTTTTTTTTTATTCGTGTCTTTGAAGATTGCAGGAAGATATGGATATTGAATGTTTATGTTGATTTTTTTATTGAATTTGTATAGGCATGTGTGGATGTATGTTGTAAGTACAGGTGGATCCTACGAAGACTCTTAAAATAGAGTTTAGTTAAACAATAAAATCATTACACTTTACCTAGCTTAGAAGAATAAATAAACAATGAATTTAAACACTACTATTTTTAATGTTAATGAAATAAAAAAAATTATAAGCTAAAGCAAAAAACAGAACTAAAAAGAGATGATTTTCATTATATGTCTAATATATTACAATGGTATTACAAATAGAATACATAAAATAAAAGAAACTTCTTCCACCAGGCTTGAATTCTCTTGTTATGCCACAAACAGAAGGTTGTACACTTTTTTTTAACCTAAAATACACTAAAAACTACCATAAAATTTTAGTCATTTGTAACCTAGTATGCTATTTTCCTAACGTTATAATCAATTCCAATCCAATGATTCTTAAGAATAAAGTAGTTGGCTAGCCAAGGAAAGAGGTGCCTACTTACTTTTCCTAAAAAATCACCACCCTTTAAAAGAAGAAAAAAGAATATATGGAGTAAAAAAAAGAAGAAGTGTGTACTAGAGATGGACTTTCCACCTTAAGATGTGTTGAGAGAGAGAGAGAGAGAGAGAGAGAGAGAGAGAGAGAGAGAGAGAGAGAGAGAGAGAGAGAGAGAGAGAGAGAGAGAGAGAGAGAGAGGAAAAAGAAGCAACTACATTGAGAGGAGCTCACTGAAGTTAAATGTCCCACCTTAAGTTGCTAGAAGGGAAGATAAAAGAGGCTAGAGTCACCCATTGGCCTTGGGCCTCCCACTCTAGCACAAGAAAAAGAAAAAGAAAAGGATGGAAGAGAAAACTGAGGTGAGGATACATCCAGTGGCCTTGGGCATCTCACCTTAGATTAGAAGAGAAAGGGGAAAAACAAAACAAAAATAGATAGTTATCTTTAGCTTAGGACTTACCAATTTCTAACTTAAGAGATAATGACAGAAGTAGGTACTTACCTAAGTTGAAGTATTCCTACTCTTTAGCATGACACCTTAAGTGATGAATTATAATAGCTTTATGGTTAGCATTGAATAGTCTTACCTCTGCTCTTAAGAATTGGATGTGTGAAGCTATGGGAGAGATGGCAAGAGTGATCTCCCTCCCTTTGTTCCTCCTAACTTAGGCTATGTGCTCTAGGGAAAGTGAGAGATGTTAGATTTTTTGGAGAGATGCCTTAGGAATTGGATGGCTATGATCATAAGGAGAAGGAATAAGGGAGTGGTTGAGATGAAAGGGAGAAAATAGGAAAGGAAGTAAAATAGAAATAGGGGGGGCATGGAATTCAATTTGAGGAAAGTACATGCATTGGATGGAGGAAAATGGAAGGGGATTGGATGCATGATTGTGATTAGGATGAGAAGGGAAGATAGGGTAATAAAGGAGAAAAGAGATAAGGGAAAATAAGAAAGAAGAATGTAGGAAGTAAAGAAAAAAGGAATGAGATAGGATAGGATCTCCTTGAGTTAGGAAAGATTGAGTGGGCTGTTTTGGATACATGGTTGGATGGTCCTTCTTCCTTGGATGGTGGAAATGGTAGGATGAAGATCTTATCATGGCTAAAGAAGTTTCCTACAAATTCCATCTCAGAATCATATGGCATTCCCATTGAAAAATTGTCTCCTTGTTTTTTCTTGCTAAATGTGTAGATTGTTGCATCTCTTGTATGGATTATTAGATAATGGCTAGGATTGAGCTTTGGCACTTCTTCATTTATTCACCCTTGGATCATACTTCACTTAGGATTGAATGGATGTGATTGCTTTGAAATTTCCTTGTCCAAAAGATCTTATTTTGTAGCTCTTCTATTCCCAACCCTTGGATCAACATGCCTTAGAGTAGACGGCTTAGATTCCATTGAGATTTTCTTATCCACTTTAGGTTTTCCCCTTTATTCTCTCCCAGCTCACTATTTTTTTCTCTGACCAATAAGCTTCAAGGAGAAGAGGACGTATCCATCCTTAGAGACGTTTTCTTTTAAAAATAAGTTGTGCAGCCCATTGAAAATATCTCCACCAATGGGGTTCCAGCCTGATCTTCCTTATGGTATTTTCTCTCATTGTTTCATCCTTGTTTGAGTTAATTATTATTGGTTTCCTAAGATATTATAAACAAGAATAAATTTTGGCCTTTGAGTGCTTGCAAAGTAAGAATGATTGTCTATCTTAGATTTTCAGCTCCTTTATTTTCTCTTTCTTTCTTCCTTATTTCATTCATGTAAAAATGTAGAATGAAGGGGAGATAAGCCACCTTGCATGGGAAAGTTGTCCAACTCTTTTGATGTCCCTCTTTTGATTGAGTAGGACAGAGAATGAATAGTATGTGTCTTCTTGTGGTCCCCAATCTTCTGACTTATTTTGTTTCAGGAAAAGCTCTTATTGTATGTGATTTGAGCTTCCTTTAAAAGCTTTCTAAAGGGATGCGATAGTTGCATACATGCATGAGAAGTTCTATCTCCTTTACTTTTGATAGGAATATCCTTTTTTGAATAAGAATTGTGCATGGGGTTTCTGACTGCATTGACTTTGATAACGACACCCCCTTAACATTATGAGTTTCCCAAACTTCATGTTTGGTGACTATGACATTGTTTGGATATTGATCTTTCTCTTTTTAGGGTTTTTATTACAAAAAATAGTCATTTTTCTTAATTGTACCATAATCCTACAAAATGCAAAATTAACCTTAATTAGTGATGTTTAAGTTATTTATAGGGATAAAACTTGCTAAATATAGATGTACGAAAAATTAACCATAATTAGTGATGTTTAAATTATTTCTAAAGCTAAAACCTATTAAATATAGAGGTATATGAGGTTTTTGTTTTATGTCTTTGAATTTTTTATATCATGGATGTTGAATGCTGATACTGTAGTTTATTTTTTCATACCTTTGAACATTACAGAAAGATTATAATAATAAGAATTTTATATGCTATCATTGAATGTGATAGAAAGATTGTCAAAGGAGGTTAACATTGTTGTATCATAGGTAAATTTTTTAAAGAAGGTTTTAATGATAGTTTTGAAAAACTGTCTTAAAAAGTCTATACTTTTTAAGATGATCTTAGAAAATCATCTTAAAAAGTTAGTACTTTCTAAGACAATTTTCTCAAACAGTCTTAAAAAATTTAGACTTCTAAGATGGTTTTAAAGCTGTCTTATTTTCAGCCAATTTTATAAGATGGTTGGATAGATGGTGGTTCTAAAATCGTCATCATCATCATCATCATCATCATCATCATCATCATCATCATCATCATCATCAAGACCTTATCCCAATTAGGGGTCAACCACATGAATCTTATTCCTCCATTCCTCTCTATTAAGTACCATGGCTTCATTTAGTCCCAAAGTTTTTAAAGCTTTCATAACCACTTCTATCCACGTTCTTTTGGGCCTTCCCCTTGCCCTTTTAAAATCTTCTACTTGCATTGCCTCACTCCTTCTAACCGATGCCGTTTTTGGTCTCCTTTGAACATGTCCAAACCATCTAAGTCTAATCTCCCTCATCTTGTTACCTATTGGTGCTACCCCAATATTTTCTCTAATATTTTCATTCTTAATTTTATCCTTTCTTGTCTTACCACTCATCCATCTCAACATCCTCATTTTTGTGACACTCATCCTATGAGCATGATGTTCCTTAACTGCCCAACATTCTAATCCATAGAGCATGGCTGGCCTTATGGTCATCCTATAGAATTTTCCCTTTAGGTTGAGCGGAACCCGCTAATCACACAAAACTCTAGATGAACATTTTCATTTGTTCCAACCCGCTTGGATTCTTTAGGTAACCTCCCTCTCAATCTCTCCACTCTCATGAATTATTGATCCTAAGTACCGAAAGTGGTCTTTTACATAGACTTCTTGGTTATCAATCTTGATTGGTGTTCCACTCCTGCCCTCCTTGCTAAAATTGCATTCCATATATTCTGTCTTAGTTTTGCTGATTTTAAATCCTTTAGATGTTAATGCTCCTCTCCATAACTCAAGCTTTGTGTTTACACCCTCCCTTGTCTCATCAATTAAGACTATATCATCTGTAAATAGCATGTACTAGGGAATCTCCTCGTGTAGATGTTTTGTTAACTCATCCATAACCAACGTGAAAAGGTATGGACTCAATGCCGATCCTTGGTGCAATCCTACACTGACAGGAAAATCACTGGTCTGACCACTAGTGGTCTTAACATTTATTACCGCTCCCTCATACATATATTTAATTATGTCTATATACCCATGCAAAACACCTTTCTCACCCAACACCCTCCATATTAACTCTCTAGGGACTCTATCATAAGCTTTCTCTAAGTCGATAAAGACCATGTGGACGTCTTTCCTCCTCTCGTTATATTTCTCTATCAATTATCTTAGTAAGAAAATACCTTCCATGGTAGACCTCCCAGGCATGAAACCAAATTGATTCTCCGATACACTTGTCTCATGACGTAGCCTCTTCTCAATTACTCTTTCAAAAAGTTTCATAGTGTGGCTCATAAGTTTGATCCTTCGATAATTAATGCAGCTCTGTATGTCTCCTTTATTCTTATAAATTGGTACAATAGAGCTTTTCCTCCACTCATTAGGCATTTTCTTTAATTTTATAATCTTATTAAAAAACTTGGTTAGCCAAACTACCCCAATATCTCCCATATGCTTCCAAACCTCTATTGGTATACCATCGGGCCCCATGGCCTTTCCTGATTTTATCTTTTTCAAGGCCTCATTTACTTCAGGTATTTTAATCCTATGTTCATATCCATAATGTCCAATGTTATTTAGGTTTATAGTATTTTCAATCCCTATATTCTCAGAGCCATTGTCATTTAACAATTTTTGAAAGTACGTCTCCCACCTTTTAATCTCATTATCTTTGACTAATACCCTTTGATCATCACTTCTAATGCACGTAACATGATTTAAGTCCTTACCCTTCTGTTCTCTCACTGTTACAATTTTAAACACATCTTTCTCACCTTCCCTTGTTCCTAATCTATTATATAGCTCATCATATGCCTTAAGTTTAGCCTCACTTACTATTCTCTTAACAACCTTTTTAGCACTCTTATATTGTTGATAGTTTTCATTATTTCTAGTCTTCTGCCATGCTTTAAAACACAAACATTTTTCTTTAATAACATTTTACACTGTTTCACTCCACCACCATGTTTCCTTTACTAATAGCCTTTTACCTTTAGATGCTCCTAAGACATCTTTTGCCACTTTCTTAATGGGCTCAGGTATATTAATCCACATGGTATTTACTTTTGTTTTATTGTTCCAGCTTCCTTCTACCACCAACTTATTTTTTAATGAGATTATTTTCTCTCCTTTTAAGTTTCACCACTTAGTTTTTGGATACGTATTAAGTTCATTTCTTTTTCTCCATCTTTTGATATGGATGTCCATAACCATTAACCTATGTTGTGACGTTAAACTCTCACCGGGTATCACCTTACAATCGTTACACATTGATCGTTCAGTATTCCTAAATAGAAAGAAGTCTATTTGGCTTTCATGAAGTCCACTTTTAAAGGTTCTTAAGTGTTCATTCTTATTCTTAAAGAGTGTATTTGCAATGGCTAGGTTACATGACAAAGCAAAATCGAGGGTAGTTTCCCCCATCTCATTTCATTCACCTATACCATACCTTCCGTGTATTCTATCATATCCTTCATTTTCTTTTCCTACATAGCCATTTAAGTTTGCTCTTATAAATATCCCCTCAGTGCTGGGAATTTCTTGCATGACTCTCTCCATATCTTCCCAAAAATGTTTCTTGATTATATCTTCTAACTCTACTTGTGGTGTGTATGCACTTATAACATTTATGATCTGCTCTCCTAGAACAAGTTTTATTATTATAATTTTATCACTAATTCTTTTAAAGTCCACAACTTTGTCCTTTAATTCTTTATCCACTATCATTACTACGTCATTTCTGTTATTATCCTTTCCTACATACCATAATTTATACCCATCAATTTCTCTAGCTTCAGCCCCTTTCTACTTTGTTTCTTGGATACAAGCGATGTTGACTCTCCTATGTTTCATTGTGTCTACTAACTTCAAACTCTTACCTGTCAATGTCCCTATATTCCATGTGGCAATATGAATTTTATGCTCTAGAGATATCCTATTTACGAGCGCCCTTCTAGATCTCCATGGCATGAACCCATGTCTACTTTTAACTGCACCTGGGTTTTGATGTAGCACGTAGCTTCCGAGGGGATGCTCTAGCAGCCCTTGCCCATTTATCGCTACACTTGGGATATGATATAGAGCATCGCTTCTGGGAGAACGCCCTAGCAACCCTTGCCCATTTTTTACTGCACTCGGGATCCGATGCAGCACGTCACTTATGGGGAATGCCCTAGCTTGAGGGAATATCAGTTTTCGATTCATGTCATATTGGGGTTGCCATAGTTTTAAGAAGCTGGAGATGATTTTCATTTCTTCCTTACAAGCAGGAAAGAAATAAAAAAATCATTTTTAGCTTCTCCCTTGTCGGCTGCCACCTGACACAAGGGTTGCCATATTTTAAGAAGGTGGAGATGATTTTCATTTCTTCCTTACAAACTAGTATACAAATGCATATTCATTTGCAAGGAGAAAATAAATAACAAAATCATCCTCAACTTCTCCCTTCTCTGCTGGCACTTGATGCAAGACCCTCCTCTTTCATCCAAGCTTGGGACCGGCATTGGCGGAGTTATGGTGGTTTTAAAATAGTATTAGATATATGTTTTTAGCCTTCTTAAAAACCATCTTATTTAATAGTGCCATATGGCGAAGTTGGCATAAATTTATTTAAGTTTACATGGACAACTAGCCTCCCCACTAGCAAACAAATATGTGACGAGTTCAATCCAAGCAACTCTAACTTGATAGGGAAGAAGGAACTTTCTCGAATGAAAATTCCCAACTTTTGCTCAATAATTGCAACAAATCTACTCTTCATTAACTACTACTCCAACCACAAAGAATTGGGATAAAGACAAAATCTAAGTTGGCACAAAGGGGAGATTCTTTTGTCCTTGAAAAGAAATACAAGAGAACACACCAAAGGAAGGAGGTGAAGAAGAAGGACTTCTAAAATATCCATCCTGAGCAGCAAGAAGATAGTCAGATAGGCTTACTCTGAAAAAGGCACTGATACAGCCTCCATTGATGAAGAAGGGTATAAGGGTTGTCAAGTTGACATTTCCTACAAATACGAATCCATTGAAGATTACAAATGAAACTTTCTTTGCCATCTATGTGGTGGTTTGGCTCACTAAAATGGTGACGCCATGCTTTAGGCCAAAGAACTATGTAATAGTATGCATGCTGGCTAGTAAGAATAGGATCTCCTTAGCCCGACCTTGCTATAATTGTTAATTAGGGGGATGAGAACCATACCCAATGACGGGATTGACATAGAAGGCCATTTAGTTTGACAAATCTTACGGTAGATGCTCCCTAACAATATCTCACTGGATGGATTTATGTCTACGACAAAGTGCCATTTACCCAAAATCAAACTTCACATCCTCGAGGGAATGCTATGAGGAAGATAATAGAGTCCAATGAAGTTCACTATGTGCGAAATGACCTGAGAATAGATATTGTTGGAACATACAGAATGAGTATCAAGAATGAGAGTTCTTTTACATGGGAGCCTTCCTGGATGGTCAATGGTGATATATTTTGGATATCGATGATGATTACTAAGCCCAAAGAAGTCTCCAGAGGACAATATAAGAGTTCAAGTTCTTTATCTCATGCCGAGATGGCTTTCTTATATTATGCACATAATCTATAACTTACTAAAACCATCCTAGCTTGCATTGCCTGTTGGACTATCTCAGGGCGTTGTCACACAACTTACCTTGTACAATCCTCACAGGCATTGTGACGCCTTGCTTAGAGTCAACACAGATATTAGATATTTCTTGCTGGGAAAAGCTTAAGACAACTACCTTTTGACGTCTGATTAGTTTGCTCGTGAGTGGAGAGTGCAAGCTCGAACTCATTTCTGTACATATGATACCTTGTTGATAGATTTCCGATGACAGGACAACACTTTGAAATGGTATAATGCTGAAGCTGAATGGCAAGGGACATGTCCAACATTCTTCCCTATTGGTAGAGGACTAAAGATTGACCATGGCTTTTAAAGCCCAACTCGCTTAGCATCCCAGTCACCAAGGGGAGAGCTGCTCATGTCAGAAAGACCAACATAATACTCAGAGGGATTTGATTCTTCCACAGCACAAAATGAGGACTCTTGGCAGGGTAAATATCAAGACACTACCTTGTTTGAATAAACTGCAATTTTAGAACTTCCTTTTGTTTCGAGATGGTTGCAGACAATTTTCATCCCCTTCTTCAGAACCAGAAGAAAACCATACTAAACTGACATTTCTGTTCCCAAGTCCCAAGGTAGAGACTACAACAAAGTAGTTCCACCTATACCACAAAGTCCACATTGCTATTGAACCAAAACATCCTTGAGATGATGATACATCCAACCAACGACATTGAGGAGCATCCCAGTCCTCAGACCATCAGACCAGGGTATGGACCGCAAGTAGTAGAGGTATGCAACTCTTTCTTCTTGTTTACCTTAAGTTACTTCAATATTTTAAATGCCTAATTTTCTACAAGTTCAGATCTGTTACTTGTCATAGACACCGTTACAAGAGCCTCAAGAGACATCCAAATCCTCGAGGGAGGAGAGCCAGTAGGCATGGACAGCTTTAGATTCTAGACATGCATAGGAGTCTCAACAAGAAATAATGAAATTAGGCGACAATGATGAAGAAGTTCAAAGCAACATACAGAATGCCAATGTTTTAGGTTAGGCAGATCTTGGAGACCTTAAACTGGCCATCTATTAGGATGACACAAATACTCGCAGTCACTCTGCCCTTTTTGAACTTGTTCGCCATTCTAACACTCCATATGTCAATGTTAAAAATCTGGAAGACCATCTTTTCCACATCAGCCTACCAAAATTTCACACATTCTCGCATCACAACAACCCTCGTTAGGTGATTTTCATTAATACGAAGCATGGTTGGAAAACTATGGTGATTGGCTGCCATACTGTGATGGAATTGGTAGAATAGCCACCAAAAAGAGAACTTTTGTACCAAACTCTAGGTTACCAGATCATACAAGAATTGTTTTGGGAAGAGGACTTCCATTTCAAAGGTGGAATTTCAGAAATCAAGGGTTGGCCTGAGAGGTCTACAGACACCATGGAGAAATGTGGGCGATCTTACTTGTAGCAAGGATTTCTCATGGCCTAGAGGCTACTTGGAATTTGTACCCTAAAGTTATCTCGACTTTCAAGGCTACGATCGAGCAATGGCACCGAACCAGTAATACCTTTCACTGGCCGTATGGCAAAGTTGGAGTCACAATATTTCAGCTTGCTCCAACTTGATAGTGGAAGCCGAGTTCAATGTATAGATATGTTCTCTTTACAAAGTGCAACTCGAACCACGAAGAATTGGGATGGAAGAATACAGTCTGCGCGGGTCAGATTCTTTTATGCCCATAAAAGAGTATAATAGAAAATACTAGAAGAAGGAGGTGAAGAGGAAGAAGAGTATCCATCTCACGCAACAAGCAGACAGCCAGGTAGGGCTACTTAGAAGGTATTGGTAGAGCCTTCACTGAAGGAGGGCAAGAAGGTCGCGAAGCTGACATTTCTCGTGACAAGAATCCAACGAAGGTTCCCAATGAGACTTTCCTAGCCAGCTACTTGGTGATTTGGCTTAGTAAAATTGTGGATTCCCTACTTTGAATGAGAGGGAAGAGAATCTCTTTAGACCCAACCTTGCTATATTTGTTGATCAAGGGGATTCATAGCCTATCCATCTATGGGCTTGGTGTAGAAGTCCATTTAGTTTGACAAATCTTACTGTCTATGCTCCTTAACAATATTTCGTTAGATGCATTATGCCCACTATAAGGTCCTATCTACCCAAAATCAGACTTTACATCCTCAAGGGGCGACTACGAGGGAGATTAGTACAAAACGACCCAAGAAAAGACAATATCATAATGTACAGGATGACTATTTGGAATGAGAGTTCCTTCACACGGCAACCATTTTGAGTGGTCACTGGCGACCCTCTTTTAAATATTGTCGACAATTGCTTAGTGAGAAGAAATCATCAGATAATAGTACAATAGTTTGACTTCCTTGTCGCATTATGAGAGGGCATTCTTCTAACACAGGACCTATTTTATTATTTGAACCATACAACCTTGTACGAATGGCCTAACAATTTCAATTATCTGAGGGCCTTGACAAGAAATTTTATCTTGTACAAAAGAGAGATATCATCCATCCAAGTCTTCAGATGCATCTGGGATGCCTTGCTTAAAGTCAACATGTGTTTCACATATTACTAGCTGGGCAAAGCACAAAACAACAACCTTTGATGTCCAACTAGTTTGCTAGAGAGTAGATGTAGTAAACCCAAGCTCATTTCCGTACCTGTTGTACTTTTTTGGTAGACTTTTTACAACTGAATAACACTTAAAATGTTGTAAATCTGAAATTGAATGGTGGGAGACGTGGTCGGCATTCTACCAGTGGAAAGGGACTACAGATTGCCCACGGCTTATGAAGCCTCTTTGTTCAGCGATCCAAACACTAGGGGTTGAGGTATTGGTGCCACAAATGCCGGTGTATTACCCGAAGCAAGATCTTGTTCTCCCATAGTCAAATGAGGACACTTGTTTAGGTCAGCATCAAGATACTGTTTTGTTCAAACAAATTGCAGTTTTGAAGGAACTTCCTTCTTTTTATGAGATGCTTTGACACAATTGCAATCTCTTGATGCCAAAACCAGAAGAACACCAGACTAACATGACATTTGTCTACCTAGAACCCAAGGATATATATTGCAAAGTAGTTTCACCTACACCACAATAAGTCCACATTGCTATTGAACCAAACAGAACAACACTCAAAGAAGGATAGATTACTGAGTCTAGATTCGGCTATGGGACAATGATATATCTAAAGAAGGACATGTTCGAGCATTTTTTCCGTCAAACTAGATACAGTAACACAAGTAGCAGAGGTCTTTCTTCATTGTTTCCTTTTGATTACTCCAATCTATTCACAGGCGAGTTTTATTCTAGATGCTCAAATCCCTTTGTTGTCACAGATAACCTTTTAGGAGATCCTTAAGGGAGAGCCGGTTTGACATGGAGAGCTCAGGTAATGGACATGCAGAAAAGTCTTGACAGGGAACAATGAAACTACACAGTGAGAACTACAAAGCAATGGACATAATGCTGATGCTTTAGGTGAGGCAGATCTTAATAACCTACCCTAGACTATCTATTTGGAAGATACAGATAGCTGCACTTAATCCCCCGTCTTTGAACTTGTTCGCCATTCTGACACGACATATGTCAGCGTTAAAAGTCTGGAACTATTATCCTTTCCATGTCAATGTACCGAGAGTTAACGCATTCTCTCATCACAACGACAGTCACTTGGGGATATTCACGAGTACCGAGCACAGTTGGAGAACAATTAGCCGCATACTATGGTAGGACCACTAGAACAACCACTAACAAGAAAACTTCCTACCAAACTTTAGGTCACTAGATCACACAAGATGTGTTTTGGGGAAAAGACTTCCTTTTCAAAGGCTAAATTTCAGACATCAAGGGAGGGCTTAAATGGACTATAGTCAAGAAAAATTGATTTGGGACAATCTGACATGAAGCAGGGATTTAGCACACCATGGAGGATACTTGGAATCTGTACTATAGAGACCTTGAGATCTTCAAGGATATGATCAAGTATTGGTGCACAACCACGTATGGCGAAGTTGGCATCACTTTATTGGAGTTTGATGGATTACCGTTCTCCCATTCGCAGACAGATTTACAACGACTTCAATTCGAGCAACTCCGACTTTGTATTGGAAGAGGAGCTGAGCCTCAGTCAAAATTCTGAGCTTCTATTCAACCACTGCAACATATCTACTCTTTACTAACTGCTACTCAGACCACATAGAATTAGGATGAAAAAATCCCAGCTGGCACATGGGTGAGATTCTTGTCCCTTCGAAGAAACAGAACAGAACAGAACACACCAGAAGAATGAGTCAAGAAGGAGAAATAGACCTCTAGAATATCCATCCAAGGCGACAAGAAGACAATCTGATAAGGCTACTGGAAAGAGGAATCAATAGAGGTTCCACTGAAAAAGAAGGATAAGGTGGTCATCAAGTTGACATTCCCTGCAGATAAGAATCCACCAAATATTACAAATGAGACTTTCTTAGCAAGCAACTTGGTGGTTTGGCTCAGTAAAATAGTGATCCTGCTTTAAAGGAGATTTTGTCCATCCAAAGGCCTTTGTAATGGTAAGCTAATTGGCCAAAGGGAAGCACACTTCCTTTAGCCCTGACCTTGCTATACTTGTTGATAAGGGGATTAACACCATAGCCAACTGTTGGCTTGGCACAAAAGGTCCATTTAATCTGATAGATCTTATGGTCTTCGTTGCCTAACAATATGTCACTGCATGGATTTATGGCCGTAATAGAGAGGTATCAACCCAAAATCAAGCTTCTCATCCTCGAGGGTCTTCTATGAGGGAGATTATGCAGTCCAATAAAGTGCATCGAATGTGGAACGACCCGGAACATACAAGGTGTCTATAAAGAATGAGAGTTCTTTTATGGCAACCATTCTGAAAGGTCAACACAGATACTATAGGCCCTTTTCGTCCACCCCTTCCTTGGACCCTACATAGGCAGGAACTTCGTGCACCGGGCTGCCCTTATATATGATTCTTCAGTAAGAAGAATCCCGATGGCAGTATAAGAGTTTGAATTCCTTATTTCATGCTAAGTGGGTTTTCATTTGTTCAAACATGAAACCTAGTACTTATTTAAACCATACAGTGCAGCCCGCAAGACCAAATAGTCCACATTATCTTAGAGTCTTGCTAGCCAATTTTACATTGTAGAGCAGAGACATATCATTTATCTGAGTCTTCATGGACATGTAGGATGCCTTGCTTAGAGTCAGTACAGGTGTCAAATATTTCTTGCCAGGAAAAGTTCACTTATGACTATAAAGAAAACTCGAGCTCATTTCCATACCTGCTATATTTTGTTGATAGATTTTACATGACAGGATAGTAGTTGGAATGGTGTAAAGCTGAAATTGGAGCTGCTTTGATCTGTGTTGAAAAGCCGCAAAGTTTGAGTTGCTTGTGACAGAAAGATCAAAGTATTATTCAAAGAGGAATTTTCTAGTTCTTCCATGAAAAAATGTGAAAACTTATCTAGGTCAGTATAAAGACATGTTAATTGTTCAATTTTGGTAAAAATACCTTAATCTAGCATTTAATTAGATTATGTCATCGATCAATTTTGAAATTTAAGATTAAATTTCTATATTTTAGCTCTAATTGACTATCAAAATTTAATAGTTAGATGATTATTAGAGCTGGTCAAATGATTAAAACATGATCAAGATAAATCTAATTGAATTTTATGTGTGCAGATCAACTAAATCAGGATATGGACGAATTAGATCAAATCAATGAGATCAGATTTTCATCATGAATCAAATTGACAAAACTAAAGAGGCGTTTTATTATAAATGAGAATTGTTTTCTAATTGAAAACAAACTCTTTGTAAGAGTCCTCCTCTATGAGAAAGACCGAAGCTTTATAAAGGGCAGAAAGAAGGACCATGGGATGACCATTGAGAAGGGATGCTCCATCATCAAAAGCGCCCCTCTATCACCCACTTTCTTCCAGTCATTCTCTTCTTCTCCCTAATCTATCTCTTCTCCTTTATTCTCTCTCTCTCTCTCTCTCTCTCTCTCTCTCTCTCTCTCTCTCTCTCTCTCTCTCTCTCTCTTGGGCTTTCTTTGAACCGCACTAAACCCAGCTCTCTTTCTTCCCCAGTTCCCTACTCTCTCTTTCCCTATCTCCCTCTCTCTGGCTCTCTTTGTACTACAAGGAAAACCCGACTTGCACTTCTCTCTCAGTCCTCTCTCCCAACCGTTGTTTTCTTTTACAGTCTGTTTCAGCCGCTACCTACCGTGTGTTTCACCTATTTTATCAGTCGTTCCCTCACCTTCTTCATCCCTATTTCTAGTTGTATTTTCCAATCATTTGGTTGTCTTCATCATCTACTTTGATCGTTGTCCTCACTTTCTCTGCTAACAGTTAGTTTTCATCTCTATTTTATAGTTGTTTTATCATAGATTCTCATTAATTTCTGCTTGAATTCTCACCTTTTTAGAAGCTTTCTATATTTGGAGAAAAGCCCAACTCAATTTCACTCATATTCCCTCCTTTTCTTTTCGTTTTGGAGTTACAACTCCCTGGGTTCGTTCTTCTTCAGTCGGCTACAAGTTAAAGATAAGGAATTTAAAAAATAATAATTCATTTCTACCCTTTACAAATCAATTTTAATACCAATTGTGTCCCCATTCGAATTCCCTTTGTGTCGCAGGTTTTGTCTTATTCCTATCTCTATTTTACCTTATTCAGGTTTTGTTTATTCTCAAATTATTAGAGGAATAAAGTAATCCACTCTTGTTTGATTTAAGCTCAACGGTTTAGCTTAAACCAACAAGATAGCTTTGTTTTCTAATCTTTTTCTCATTAGATTTCCAATTAATTCTTAGATCTTTATCTGAGGACAATTCCTAGCTAATCCCTAGTCTTGATCTTCATTCTAAAATCCAAAAATTTGATCTAAGCTGTCCAAAATTCAAAATCTTTGCTTAGTCTAGATTACCAAAATCTGGACAATCCAGTCATTGAATTCTTAATCAGAGATATGACTGCAAGATTGATGAAGGCTAATTGACTTTGATAATAGCAGATTTGAAGAAAATTTTCATAATCAAGCTTGGAAAGTGGATTTTATTTGTTATTTAGTTTATTTATTATTTTATTATTTTATCCTTTTGAACTTGGAATATGTAATTTTTATTAGTTAAATAGATATGAGTTTACAATTCATTGTTATTTAATTTCTATCATGTTTTTAATTTTTGGTCAATTAAATTTTATTTAAACTCCAAAATTTTAAGTCGAATTCCCATGGGATTGACCCGTACTTGCATTAGCTATACTATAATAGCTCGTGCACTTGCCAAAAATATGAACAAGACATTTCCTTGTTCAAACAAAATGTAGGTTCGAATGACACTTCCTTGTTCAAAAAAAATGCAGCATAGAACTCACTTTTTTTGGTAATTTAAAATTTAAAATGTTTAATCTCAATGACAAAAGTGAAACAGACGGGGTTATGTTAAATGGAAGGACCGGAAATATCATTTCCCTAAGAAAGTCTGGGTGAATTTTGTGGGAATATCACTCTAATTTTTCTGAGTTGCCAAATGACTCGGCATTGAGTTCTAGTATATTGGCGATCCTACCCCAGATAATGTTATCATCGATATCTTTTGAAAGAAAGGTTTCTCACTCTTATTAGGTGCATATTTTGTTTGAACATTACATCTCATAAAAGTATGTGGTTCCTTTATCCTGATTAAACCCCACTATTCAAATACTGCTTCATAATTAAAGTTATCATATATAAAGAAGAAAAATTCATCAAACGTGGTCCATTAGAATAACGGTTGAGCATGAGACAATGGAAAAATTCATCTATCACAAGAGACAGAAGACATAAAGCAGAATGTAGACCATGTATTCTCCTTCACTCAAATAATTACCTAATAGGAGCTTTATCTAAAAGGGGTCTTCGAAGTAATCTTATATTCCTTTTTTGAGTTATGAAACGGTCTTATATATTGAGCTTTTAATGGCTATTGGCGCAATCTTATAAGCAATAAGCCATATAGCCGTATTTTTTAGAAGAAAAGTACTGTCATCGGCATTATGTGATTTCAGGATAAATATTTATGGTTGTTGCAACGTACTCCTATGTTAACCCGGCTTAAACACTCTAGTAGTAGGTTTCCCACTTCCTTTTTAGTAACTGGGGTGCCAATTAGTACAATTAATTTCAAGCAAATTAGAGGATATATACAGACTTCATCCCAGTCAATTGTGGAAGAAGACATATGAGGTAGACCCTCTGTTGTCTGACCCTTCCCCAGAACCTGCAGACGCGGGAGTTTGTACACCTGGCTACCCTTTTATATATATTAAGGAGACAACGGTAAGCGCACTAGCAAGTCTCTGGACGAAGGCTGATATTCAGTACATGTTCTTACCAATTAGAACTGATCCATCAAATACAAACAAGACCTATATAATATGGAGTTACAAGAATCATGACTCACATTTTCTCTTTTACAACATCTAACAAGAAGCCTGGATACAGTCATGGATTAAGATACCATGTGTATGTTAACTACAAGCGAAACAATGTCAGCAATGTCATTGCAGCATCGTTGTACATGGAGTACACACAAAACAATGTTCCGATCTAGCACTTTTTCCTGTGCACCTTACTCCATACTACGTGTCAAATTGGTTAGAGGGGATTGGGAATGGAAGAGAGTTTGTCACATGCATGAGAGGGAAATAGACACAAAAAAGAAAAGAAAAGGACTGCTATATCCACAAGAAGGGGTTGCAGAAGATTATATGAACAAGAAAGTCAACCAAAAGACACTCTACAAGGAAAAAAGCGTGATCAACAAGAAAGAGAATAAGTTGCACCCTCAATAATAAAAAACTTGTGGATGGAACTGTGGTTCCGCATTAAAAACCGGTAATAAGGTGTTGATCCCCGAAAAGAGGTCCGCAAGAGATAATTTGACCACACAAACATAAGATACTAGAGATCCAATTGTTGATCACTCAACAAAATGACGCAGCTATTTAAATAGATGGATGGATATGGATAGAGACAGAGAGACACTCGGACTAACAGGACAAACTCGGAGAGAGAGAGAGAGCAGCAGCAGCAGCAGCAGCAGTGCTCACTGTATAACATTCCCCACCCATTGACCCAACCAAAAGCACGGTTTCCCTCTTCAACCTGCCATTCCATCTCTGATTTCCTTTGTGATTGCCGGAATACAACTTGAGCTCCTTGCTATTCCCCCCTTCTTCGCACCCACCTTCTCTCTAGGGCTAATAGACTTGGTCCGCACTCTACCATCCAATGTACTCTTCTTCAATATCTCCTTCACGGCCTGGGCATGAAATAAAGCTGGATATGGCCTACCAATCCTATTGAACCTCACACAAACACTCATATGAGCACCCAAAGCTTCTTCCATTCCCTCTCCCTTCTTTTCCACCTCTTCCTTCACAGCCTCAGAGCACAACCCACATATCCATTTCCCACAGTGTTTGTCCCGGACCCGCCGAATGTATTCCGGCGTGCACTTTTCGGACATGCCACAACATTCACACTTGGCACCTTCAACCTCATTAATGGGTGGAAGCTTCACATCTATTTCTTCTTTGCTCATCGCAAACGATAAGTCAGATACTGCTCTCTGAAGACCCTCCGTTGATAATTTTGGAGGCTTGTAGAACTTGTCCCTGCTGTAGGAACTGAAAATTGTTTCCCCATTGGGTGCCATGAGGACTAAATCTCAGAAACAATCAGGTGGTATCAAGTTTCTCAGTAAGAAATAGTACTCAGTTTAGGAATCGGGAAGTAGTTCTAATAATTGAACGGTGTTGGAGGCTTTTGCACGGATGGAGGCTGAGAAAATCTGCTCAGAATTGTATGTGTAGAGGGAGGTTGAACCCCTAGAAACTAATTTATATCATTTCTACTTTCCAGTTTAGAACCTAAAAGTGACATATGTGGCCCATGTAGACTCTCTTGTCTGCAATCAATTCTGAAAAGTGAACCCATGAATGAACCAGATTTTTGAGGAAGAGTTCGGAAACAAAAGTTTCATTATTTTTAAAATTGAATGTTTTCATTTGGAAATCTCTTTACTTATTTACACAACCATGGATGCATGTAAAGATGCATTTCTTTCATCTCAATGACAACGATCTGCCATAAGTGAGGATGAAAAGTCAGCCACATAAACAATTCAACGTGTCTATAGCGGCACCTTTGTTTCGTAGATTAATCGTAGTCTTTCACTTTATGTGGACAGCTTGTGCATCAGTGGAGCTCCGGAGAGGGCAACCTTACTCTAGTTATGGAATATCAGAAGTTTACATTACCAAAATTGGAGCTAATCGCCTTATGATAACTAACAGCATCGGCCTTCTAGTGCAAGCAGAGGACTGTGCTAGGTCTCGGGTTCAAGATGTTCATTGGTTTGGGGTTACACACAAAACCGACTTGCCCACCCAAAAAGATAGAAGGAAATGCATTCAACACATCCTTCAGAAATTATGGGAATTCCCAATTAGTGTCATCAGTTGAAAGTTTTAGGCCCACTGTATGCAACAATACGGTGTGAGATTAATACTTCCAGACGGATTTCCAAGGTCTCTAGAGCAACTTAACCGGACTTCCTATAGTTAAGATTAATTAGTTAAGGGTGCAACTAAGGACAAGGTTTTTAAAATAATACAAAAATGTTAAAAGGATTTAAGAAGTACAAACAATACTACTTTTGCGCCTCAATTATAATACGAGTAAGGATCACGTGGTGTGTTATCGTAGCCATGCATCTTTGGGGCTTCCGCAATCACACCAAACAAGGTGAGCACAGAAACGCAGAGAGAGAGAGAGAGAGAGAGAGAGCACGGGAGAGAGAGAGAGCACGGGATAAAAGGATGGTAGTCCCTTTTTATTCACAGATGTCTTGAACTGAGGTCACGGGATAAAAGGATGGTAGTCCCTTTTTATTCACAGATGTCTTGAACTTTCGTTTAAAAGGTTACTTCCAAGTGGTCTTAATTATACGAAAGTTCGGATTAAAAGAAGGGAGTCCTCTTATTATCCGAACTGGCAACTCACAGTTTCCAATGAATGCACTGCACACTGTTTGCTAATTTCAAAATCGATCAATGGTTATCATTTACCCACTGGATTAACTATGTTTGCCACATGAACACTTTTCTGTCACTGCCACGTGTATGATAGGGATTCAAATGAAATATGAAAGGCGGAAGTACGAGGGCTTGCTACTTATCCAAGATTATTTACGTCGAAACGGAAGAGTCACTTTTTACTAAGATGTCTTGACATGTGTGGCTAGTTTTCATTCAAAGGATGGAACTAGATACGAATTGGCAGCTCTTCAATGGCCTTTCAACATGAATAAAAGGAAACCTAATTCTTTTCAGCTAGGGCTGAGATAACTTTTCGATTGCTCACATGATGCTAAAGCAAAGCGAAGAGAAATCATACTGGCTTCCCCATAAGTGGCTGAGAAGCAAGACGAAATAATAAATTAATTATGAGGCAATAGGTTGAAACACGGGAACTTCTCTATATCACTTACCCATTTCTTGTCCTACGGGATGAATGGCTTGGATCTATGACATAGTTGGATACATTTATTGTTTGTTTGCCTTCTCCTATTTTCATAAAAATGTACTAATGTCACCACTAGATAGGAGAGTTTTAAAGTCATTTAAAAATATTTATGGAAGTCAGTTATTAAAGCAACTTTTATCTAGTCGACTTTGAAAATCTATAATAAAAGAAATTGAAAAGAAAACGACTTTAAAGGTGTTGAACTTTTAAAGTCAGTGTACTATTTCTAACTTGAAAAGTCCATAAATTGTATAGGACTTTTAAAGTTATATTGGAAAACTGACTTTATGAAAAATTGATTCAAAAGTACTTGACTTTTAAAGTCATTTTGTTTTTTTCATTCTGACTTTAATAGTTTGTACTTTTAAAGTTGATTTTTTCATTCCAACTTTAAAAGTCGTGCAAATTTTTTATTTTTATTTTCCATTACTTTATACTGCAATCATAACCTGTATTTCTGCATACATTCAATGTACTACTATCAAATTATTCATACATTCTTTAAAGACATGAAAAAGAAATCCACATTCACTTCTACATTTAGTAGAACGGCCAAATTCAGCATCCATACACAATTATATGCAAAATATATAGTCTTTTTTAATTTTGAAAAGACTTGAAAAATGAAACCACAATACATTCATTGCAACATCCACATTTACTGCCAACATAAGAAATTTAAAGACATGAAAAAAAAAATCATAAGTATTTGCAAGTACACTTCTCTATACACACATGTAATTAACATTGTGTAATTACTCTAATTTGTTCTAATTAAGGACCATTATATGCTTAGTCTATTTGCTATGTATTTCATTGAGGTTTGCTTTGGAGTAATTCTTCTTTGCTCATTCAAAGAGCGCAGCCTAAAATATATTATATTTAATTTAGTTCACTCATTCTTTTGATCTAGAATCTATAAAAAAAATTGTAAAAGAATATTGGATAAAATGTCTTACTAGGGTTCTCATGTATTTAAATATATAGTACCCCCTCTTCCAATTAGACTATTACTTAGGGCACTATGCAATAAGGAAAGCAAAAAGGATAAATAAATATCAAGTGTAATATTGTAAGTTGAGTTTATAAAATAGAGTAATTAACTATTTTTAATACCTTGACATTCTTCCAAGTGAGTTTTGGTGGTTATATAGTCTCGATTATAGTAGTTCATCTTAACTATGCACTACAAATTTATAATTCAAATGCATTAGATATGGATAAAAATTTTGGTATCTACCTATATACCTCCTTGGTGTTGGTCTGAAAGGCTAATACATTTTGGTGTTGAGATATTAGAATTATAGAAGGACAATAAAAAACTTTCAGTATCTACATATATACCTCCTTGGCTGAAATTTCTCTTGTAAAGGGCAAAGGTTGTCCTTCATGAACTTATTCTGTAGGCTAATTGCAACTAGCATTTGATTGAGGTACATGGATATGAGAAACTGGCTCTTAACCTCTTTTGTACAACCACCTAATTACAACCTTTTTTACATTTTTAGACATCTATTGGTAGGGCTCCTCGTCGTCAAGTACAAGTACTTTTCGACCAAAGTATTTGGAAGGAACAACAACATGCCCTTGGCCCCTTACTCAGCCAGGTTGGTCCTTCTTATTGCACATAGCTCTATGTAGGATGTCATTGGAGGCATCAGTGCTGCTTAGAGTTTTTGTGCTTGCACTTTCTTGGGTAAGCATGTCCTACAATATTTAATTAGAAGGATATGATTAGATCAATTAATTAATTGTATAAAATTTAAGACAGTCAAGGGTAGACATGTGTAACCACTTACAATGCGAGTAGTAACTTTTGCAATAGCTTCGTTTGTGAAGGTTTGGGTGCTACAACCCATTGAATGCACCATCTTCCAAAGGACAACACAGTAAATGGGATCCATAGTCCCAGCTTTCTTTTGCTGTCAAGCAAGATTGTATAGTTAGGTAATGATATATATATATATATATAACTATGATAAAATTTGAAAGGAATAAACTGCCACAAATAATGACTTCACATTCTTCCAAACATGTGTAACCCAACTTAGAGAGTTGGTGTTGCATATCAGTTTCACACACCTTTCTCCTTCTCGTACACTTTTCCTGCACATTTGTATTATGTAATTAAGCATAATAGGATGTTATATGTATTTAATTTAGTGAAACATTATTTTAGCACATACCTCAAATTTAGTGGACGTGAAGACCTTTACAATTTTATTCCACACATCTTGATCAATGACATTGGAATAAATGACAGGCACTATGTATAGCCTCAACGAATCATCAACATTTGAAACTGTGTGACTGTGAATAAGGTAGTTCTTCCATTTTCTCCATTACTCACCAACTCCTTACAAACCATGTGCTTTCTTCTCTTCAAGTACCTCAAAGGTAGTCTACAAAGTACATAGCACATTACTATATTTGAAATTAAGAAGACAAGGTATGCTATATATCATATAATATATAATATTTTTATATACCTTCACCATTTCCCATATTGAATCTTTGATTGTTGGTGACACATGTCTCCAATCATCAATCATGATAAGCACCAAGCTTCTTAATGTGGACCTTAGGTAACTACTATAAGATGCTATACTGTCACCTATCTCTTGCCTCTTACTATTGTATTGGATAGTTTCTTTGATTCTCTTTGACTTTCTCTTAATAACTTTTTCCATTGTTGTTCATCCTCTGCACTTTATCTTTTGAGTGTTGTTGGCCTCTTATTTATGTTTTTCATGTTGTTCACGTCCCATCATTATTGCAAACGAGAATATAATGAAATTAGAACAATGAAGTCAAATAGTTCATGTAATGTATTTAAAGAATATAAAGTAGAACAAAACATAAGAAGCATGCTTTTTTAAGTTAAAAGGTGGCATTAGCCTTTGAATTTATAGTGGTATTTAAATGAAAACAATGACATAGACATCAACTACTCATTTTAATTTTATAATCTAATAATTTAAATTTAGAAGTAAAGTTAAGTAGAAGGAGTAATCCATAACATTAGATGACCTCTTTGCATTTGAAAATTGAATTTGTCATTGTACCAACCATACTTGTTTCAATTCCAAAGGAGATCAAATATAACATTCCTGATTTTTAAGCCTTAATTTAAGTAAATTAAGAAGTTTTAGAAAATAAAATTCTTATAAACATCAAATAAGTGTCAAAACCTTAGTATTTGGATTGTACTCAAGAAGACGATTCCAATGACACTAAGTTTGCTAAAATTAGAGCTTGGATGAATAAGTTGTGATTTTTTCTCACGAAGGGCAATTTTGTAATTTCACTAGCAGGCCCCTGCAAAGTTTGAAATCTAATAAGTCAAGAGACATTATTACCCATGTGACATCACCATGCAAGAAAAAAAAGAAGAAAAACAAAACAAATAAAATGTAAGCGCACACACATATATAATATAATATAATTATAATATAAAAATATACATTAAACAAATCATAAAGGAAAAGAGAAAATAGACCTTATGGTCTGTTACTCAAAACCTGATAGAGAGAGAAACTAAGAGAGGAGGAAAAGGAGGGAGAGGAAGAAGAAGAAGAAGAAGAAGAAGAAGAAGAAAAAGAAGAGGAAGAGGAAGAAGGGGAAGAGGAAGGACAAGGGAGAGAAAAGAGGACACCGTAATCCATCCTCTGCCTTCTAGGTTCTTCATTGGTGATGGGAGAAGGAGATTGATGGTGGGGAAAAATGCATTGATCATTGGAAAAGACGAAGTGAACAATGACACTGATCGACAATTGGAGTCGTTCACCATCTTCTACTAGCCACCAAGAGTAAAACCCCTGTGGTTGCTCGTTGATCCAACATGATTTGGCAAGAAAAAATAAGGAAAATAGTTGTAGGCAATCGTGATTTGCCACAATAGAAAATTAAAGGCAAGTCTTCTTCTCCGGCGACAATTGGAGGTTGGAAACAGATGCAAGAGGTAAGATCTATCAAACCTTGTTCTTGATTTGAGATTTTTAGCTAGATCTGCATTGTTCATACTTGATCTAGGTTTTTATGATGATCCAACTATCCATATCCTAATCTAAGAGTAGAAATAGGTAAATACATACCTGGTATAGCTCAAATTTGACTAAAATTGTGGACCTAAGCTAGAATTTGATTTGACAATCTCAGCGTCCGATCGAGTACTATTGACATAGTGATGTTTGATCAATGATCAAGCATCACAGATGACTTCTTTAGCCTTAAATTAAGTGTGGTATGACAAAAATTGTAAAGATTTGGATAGAGATCGATTGAGTGATCTCAACAGTCCAATCAATTACTATGGAAACATCATTTAATGGGATCTAATCGATGATCAGACATTACCAGTATGTTCCTTAACCTAAAATTTATATAGAATGGATCAAATTTACTGATCCAAAGGTGAAATAGATTAGACAATGTAGACCGTTCCATTTGTCACTATTCAAACAATGAACCCTGTGATATCTAATCGATGATCAGATGCCACAGATAAAATCTTAGACACTGAATAAACTAGGATGTGGCTGAAATTGTGAAATTTGGATGGAAATTGATTAGAAAATTTCAATCGTTCTATTAGACAATAATGAAAAGAAAGGCCTTGCGACTTCAAATCAATGATCCAATGTAACCACTGTGTTCCTTAACATTCAATTAGTAAAGACACTTTGGAAAATCTTAGGATCAAAGTATCAATCATCAATAAATTGAGAATCTGACCACTATTCATTCATGGAACACACAGCTTGTAGATCTGACCTTGTGAATAGTAGATTAGATTATTGGTCAGCAGTTAATAGACTATATATACTATAATCCAACCATCCAAACCTAGATCTAATGGAGGATTGTGTTAGATATGATTAATTGACATGTATGTTAAAGATAAATTAATGAAGTTAAACACTTGTTTCTCATATTTGCATGATAAAGATTGAGATAAGTGAATCTTGATAGCAGATCGACCTTCATGTATAATGCCTACCAATTTATGAAGATTGGAACCATGATTCCAGGTTGGTTATTTTGACATCTTTAATTTATTTGTATATTCGGATTATGATCAGATTATTGGTCAAACCAAATAACATGTATTTAGTTAAATACATGTTATGATAGATTTTAATGAATTGATAGATAATATGATTATAAGTTATGAATGTATCATCCTTCATGGATTAAATAAGATGGTATGTCTCTCCGTTTGATGATGATGATATTAGATGATTAATTTAGTATGAGGATATGATTTGAGTTGTATAAATTATAATGGTATGTGATGTTATTGAGACACATGAATGATAATGATAGAGATGTGGAGTGTCTAAGATTCTTGATTACAGCTACTAACACCTACATTTCATTTATGCATCTTGTGGATTTGATCTCTCTTTTTTATTTGATACGTAACTGTGATTTGACGCATGATTTGTATTTCATCGCATTTTTATCTTCTTGCATGTAATCGAAGTTTGATTTATGATTTGTACTTGTGGGTTACTAATGAGGACAGCCTAAGAGGACAGTTGATGAGGGCGGCAGATGAGGGCAGATGCTTGTGGCACTGACAGGCTTCTAGGTGGCAGCTTTTAGGTGCTCACGGTATGATCATGGGTTAGGCTGAGATGAATTGTAAGATTGTTTCTATATGCATGATTTGACATGGATGTCTTGTGATTTTACATGTACTAATGTTGTACATGGACGAGATTGGGTTATACTGTTGTGATACGTGTGATTATGAATTGTTTTGATTTGACTTGGCATGGCATGGATTTGGCCTATCAATGATATGATATATTATTTGATAGATTGACATAAATGCCTATATTGTGAGTTGATATATAATAAAATGTTAAGATAAATTACTTGAAATGAATCGAAATGTATGTGATATGAGTATTATTGTAAGATTAAGATGGTATGACTGTATATTGTTCCTTAGAACAAATTATAAATGGCTTGGATATCCAATTGTATTTGGCCTAATGTATATTGCCAAAGTAGATGCTTAAACACCTACCAAGAACTGCTTATTGAGACATTGTAAACTATTTACAATGTCTTAGGTTTTGAAGAAAGTGATTGAAGGATGAATAGCTAAAGGTAGATGGAACTCTGTATGAAGACAACAATAGCACAAGATTGTTGACAATGTCAGTATATGGCTTGTATTTTATATTCTTGGACATGTATGTATATATGCATTTATACAATTGGGCTGTGAGCTATGAGTTGTGACTGGATAGGATCCTAAAAAATATAAAATATAAACTCATTGGTTTTTAGAACCTTTGAAATGTATTGTTGTGGTTTAAATGACACTCGAGTTTTGATAAACATGTGAAAAAGAAAGATTATATTGAATAATTTTAAATATCTTCCACTATTCCAATTTGAAAAATAACTAAAGTGTTATAAAAACCCGAGTCGTCACAGTTGGTATTAGAGCTCAATTAATCCTCTCACAGCTAGTCCAACATATCCAAAATTCATATACCGTCAACCAGTGAGTATCAATTGATGAGGTATGAGTTACAAAGATGACTTATATAGGCAATGTTGACTAATGAGAAATAGATACCATCTATGATGGTTAATAAGATGTCAGAAACCTAGGAGAAATTAATTCTTATATGAGTTAGGGTATTCTCATGAGATTAGTATAGTTCTTAGAAAAAGGAACTAGAGCATAAGACTATGCACATAGTATTTTTAATTGAGAATTTAGATAACTCTTGAAAGTTTTGGAAATGTTACTTATATGAGCAGAGAGTATATGAAAATATTGAAGAGTTATAGAGTAAAGGTCTAGTATCAGAGTGCGTAGCGAAAGTGACTCCTTATTGCTTAAAGCAGAAGAAAAGTTATGCTAATAAGTGACATAATATTAAAGTTGAAAGTCAATTATATTTAGAGGACTTTTGTTTCATTGAAGGAGTTATGAGAATTTAAGTTTACAATGAGATGAGAATGTTCCTAGAGTTGTTCAAAAGATATCATGAAAATAATTTTGAGGACGAAATTCCTCTAAGGATGAAAGAATGTAACATCCCTGATTTTTAAGCCTTAATTTAAGTTAAAGATAAATTAATGAAGTTAAGTTTTCTCCGATTTGCGTGATAAAGATTGAGATTGGTGAATCTTAATAACTAATCAACCTTCATGTATGATGCCTATCAATTTCAGAAAATTGGAACCATGATTCCATGTAGGTTGTTTTTACATCTTTAATTTATCCGTATATTCGAATTATGATCAAATTATTGGTCAAACCAAATAATATGGATTTAGTTAAATATATGTTATGATAGATTTTAATGAATTAATAGATACTATCATTGTAAGTTATAATGTATCATCCTTCATGAATTAAATAGGATGGTATGTATCTCTCTTTGATGATGATGATGATGATGATATTAGATAATTAATTTAGTATGTGGATATGATTTAGATGTTTAAATTATAATGATATATGGATGTTATTGAGACACATGAATGACAATGACAGAGATGTGGAGTATCTAAGATTCTTATTTAGAGCTACTAACACCTGCATTTCATTTATGCATCTCGTGGATTTGATCTCTAGTTTTGATTTGATACATAATCATGATGTAGGGAAATATAAGGAAGGATATGATAGAATACACAAAGGGTATGGTATAGGTGAACGAAATGAGATGGGGGAGAATATCCTCGATTTTGCTTTGTCATATAACCTGTCCATTGCAAATACACTCTTTAAGAAGAGGGATGAACACTTAATAACCTTTAAAAGTGGACTTCATAAAAGCTAAATAGACTTTTTTCTACTTAAGAATAATGAACGATCTATATGTAAGGATTGTAAGGTGATACCCAGCGAGAGTTTAACCTCACAACATAGGTTAATGGTTATGGATATTCATATCAAAAGATGGAGAAAAGGAACTGAACTTAATACACATCCAAAAACTAAGTAGTGGAACTTGAAAAGAGAGAAAATAACCTCATTCAAAAATAAGTTGATGGTAGAAGGAAATTGGAACTATGAAACAGAAGTAAAAACCATATGGACTAATATGGCTGAGTCCATTAAGAAAGTGGCAAAAGATGTCTTGGGAGTATCTAAAGGTAAAAAGCTATTAGCAAAGGAAACATGGTGGTGGAGTGAAATAGTGCAAAAAGTTATTAAAGAAAAATGGATGCAGTTTTTAAAGCATGGCAGAAGATTAGAAATAATAAAAACTATGAACAATATAAGAATGCTAAAAAGGTTGCTAAGAGAATAGTAAGTGAGGCTAAACTTAAAGCATATGATGAGCTCTACAATAGACTAGGAACAAGAGAAGGTGAGAAAGATGTGTTTAAACTTGCAAAAGTAAGAGAACAAAAGGGTAAGTACTTAGATCATATTAGATGTATTAGAAGCGATGATCAAAGGGTATTAGTCAAAGATGATGAGATCAAACAAAGGTGGGAAACATACTTTCAAAAATTGTTAAATGACAATGGCTCTGAGAATATAGGGATTGAAAATACTATAAATCTAAATAACATAGGATATTATACATATGAACGTAGGATTAGAATTCCCGAAGTAAAAGAGGCCTTGAAAAAGATGAAATCAGGAAAGGCCATGGGGTATGATGGTATACCAATAGAGGTTTGGAAGCATATGGGAGATATTGGGGTAGTTTGGTTGATCAAGTTGTTTAACAAGATTATAAAATCAAAGAAAATGCCTGATGAGTGGAGGAAAAGCTCTATTATACCAATCTATAAGAATAAAGGAGACATACAGAGCTGTACTAATTATCGAGGGATCAAACTTATGAGCCACACTATGAAACATTTTGAAAGAGTGATTGAGAAGAGGCTATGACATGAAACAAGTGTATCAGAGAATCAGTTTGATTTCATACCTGGGAGGTCTACCATGGAAGCTATTTTCTTATTAAAACAATTAGTAGAGAAATATAGGGAGAGGAAGAAAGACCTCCACATGGTCGTTATAGACTTAGAGAAAGCTTATGATAGAGTCCCTAGAGAGTTAATATGGAGGGTGTTGGGAGGTAAAGGGGTTTCTTAGGGATATATAAACATAATTAAAGATATGTATGAGGGAGCGGTAACAAATGTTAAGACCACTAGTGGCGTGACTGGTGATTTTCCTATCACTATAGGATTGCACTAAGGGTTGGCATTGAGTCCATACCTTTTCACATTGGTTATGGATGAGTTAACAAAACATCTGCACAAGGAGATTCCCTGGTGCATGCTATTTGTAGATGATATAGTCTTACTTGATGAGACAAGAGAGGGTGTAAACATAAAGCTAGAGTTATGGAGAGAAGCATTAGAATCTGAAGGATTTAAAATTAGCCAAACTAAGACAAAATATGTGGAATATAATTTTAACAAGGAGAGTAGGAGTAGAGCACTAGTCAAGATTGATCAGCAAGAAGTTCCCATTAAAGACCACTTTTGGTACTTAGGATTAATAATTCATGAGAGTGGAGAGATTGAGAGGGAGGTTACCTAGAGAATCCAGGCGGGTTGGAACAAATGGAGATGTGCATTTGCAGTTTTGTGTGATCGACGGGTGCCACTCAAATTAAAAGGAAAATTCTAAAGATGGCCATAAGGCCGGCCATGCTCTATGGATCATAGTGTTGGGTAGTTAAGGAACATCATACTCATAGGATGAGCATGGCAGAAATGAGGATGTTGAAATGGATGAGTGGTAAGACAAGAAAGGATAGAATTAGAAATGAAAATATTCGAGGAAATTTAGGGATAGCACCAATAGGTAACAAGATGAGGGAGACTAGACTTAGATGGTTTGGACATGTTCAAAGGTGACCAACAAAGGTACCGGTTAGAAGAAGTGAGGCAATACAAGTAGAAGGTTCTAAAAGGGCAAGGGGAAGGCCCGAAAGAAGATGGATAGAAGTGGTGAGGAAAGATTTAAAAACGTTAGGACTAAATGAAGTCATGGTATTTAATAGAGTGGAATGGAGGAATAAGATTCATGTGGCCGACCCCTAATTAGGATAAGGTCTTGATGATGATGATGACATAATCATGATTTGACGCTTGATTTGTATTTCATCGCATTTTTATCTTCTTGAATGTAATCGAAGTTTGATTCACAATTTGAACTTGTGGTTACCAATGAGGGTGGCTGATGAGGCGGGCGATGAGGGTGGGTGCATGTGGCACTGACGGGCTTTTAGGTGCAGCTTCTAGGTGTCAGGCTTTTAGGTGCTCATGGTATGGTCATGGGTTAGGCTGATATGAATTGTGAGATTATTTTTATATGCATGATTTGATTTGATATTTGGTTGTTGGCTTGGATTTTCCGATGGTGAGCGGATATGCTCAGATGTATGTTTGGCATGGATTTTCCTATAGTTGGCTGATATGCTTGGATTTGATATGTCATGGATTTGCTTGATATTGAATCAAAAAGTGATTCAAGTGTTTTAATTGTTTTATCATGTATTTGTATATACTGACACAAGGAATTATTCATTACATGGATGTCCTATGATTTTACATGTACTGATGTTGTACATGGACAAGATTGTGTTATATATCATGATACATGTGACTGTGAATTGTTTTGATTTGACTTGGCATGGATTTGGCCTATCTATTGATATGATATATTATTTGATGGATTGACATAAATGCCTATATCGTGAGTTGATATACTATAAAATGTTATGATAAATTACTTGAAATAAATCGAGATGTATGTGATATGAGTATTCTTGTAAGATTAAGACAGTATGACTGTATATTGTTTCTCAGAACAAATTATAAATGGCCTGGATATCCAGATGACTAAGTTTTCCTATAATAGTTTTGAAGGCCCACAAATTCGACGACCATATGAAGTTGGAGACAAACTATGATTCGTTTCATGGCCCAATCAGTCATGCCAGTATTTTCTTATTCAATCCATATAGTCATGCATGAATGCATGCTCTCTCTCTCTCTCTCTCTCTCTCTCTCTCTCTCTCTCTCTCTCTCTCTCTCTCTCTCTCTCTCTCTCTCTCTCTCTCTCTCTCTCTCTTTTTGTTATCTCAGAGTCCTCTTCATAGCTTTCCAGTGGGAAAATAAAAGGAGTAAAAAGAGAAGACTCGATGTTTTCCTTAGTTCATGATCAACAATCTCTAGTAGTTATTGGTGTTAAATTTTTCTTTAATTATAGTCAGACCTTACTTCTTTTTAGATTTTCACAATTAGCAAGTGAAAGTGGATCATCTATAGCATACTTCTAAAAATACATCAACATGGGGCCACGAGCACTCGTACATGATCTATTCGTATGGGTAAGATGCAACAGATATATGTGATTAGGCTCTTAAATATGTGATTTATACACTTGAAGATAAGATCACAATTTATGTGATTAAGTTGGGTTCTTCCATATCTAGACAATATATTAAAGAAATTACCTCTCTTACCTATAAGGGTAATTAAAATTTTCAATTTTCTATAATTTTGCTCAAAAATTTTAGTATAGACTTACTCAAAGTGTATATGCTCATTAACATTTGGATCCTAGTCTTTAAATCTTCTCTAAGTAATATCATGTATTATAATTCCTAAATCTCCACTAACTCTGCTTTATCTCTTCCTATTTTTTATTACACATTTAATTTTATCTTGAAAGCTAAAGAAATATATATGGCTCCTAAAACTAGCTCTTATAATTTCATTTCCACTAATTCTAAGTTTCCAAATACCCACTTTGTTCTTGTCCTTTGTCCTTTTTCCTCATATATCAAGTGTGCTTCTCTCTCTCTCTCTCTCTCTCTCTCTCTCTCTCTCTCTCTCTCTCTCTCTCTCTCTCTCTCTTCCTATTTTGCCAATCAGTTATTATAATTTTATCTTCACTCATTCTAGGTTTCTCACTTTCTTGTTTCACTTATCCTCCTTCTTTCTTTGACTTAGTCATGCATAGCATGTGTGCCTTTTATAGTATGATAAGTAGGATAATTAGGTACTCTCATAAACTGGGATTTTGTCGCCCTTGCCAATAGAGCCTTTGTAAACTATCCTACTACCATTTTGTGAACCACAAATGAATGGCTTAAGATTTTTTTTTTTTTTTTTTCTTCTCTTCCATATGTATATATGACGACTAGCAAATTAAAGAGCCAAGCTTCCATATGTACATACACCCCGTTAACTACTACCTCCCATCAAAGTGACTCCATCCACTTTGGAGACAATATTTTTGATGCTATAACTATAAAAATTCATCAAAGATGCCCTTTCCATCACAATTCTATAAAAAATGATAATAAAAAGTTGGCTATTAGGGTTCACAAAGCATTATTCTATTCAATTTTAGAGTTTTTTGGTAATATCATTAGAAAGACAAATTTGTTGAAATATGACTATTGAATCCTATTTGTGACTTAGAGGAAGACTATAAATTGTAGCTAGACTTGCTTGCAGAAGTCAAATTCACCTCTTTTCCCTTTTCCCTCTTCCCCAGTTTCCCATTTTCCAATTCTCCCTTTTTGTTGAAACATTTCAACAATGACATCTACTACATTCAAGTTTTGGTCTACCACCAAGGAATTGTGAGAATGACCATACTGAGATGGTCATCTATGTCTCTAAGAGTGAAGGCAAACCCAATTGAATGTTCTATATATGTCACAAGTGGATGAAGACTCAACGTAATCATTTCTTGTGGACAAATCTACATATTAGAAACCATGTTCAGTTAAGAGGAAAGGTTTGGTAGGTAACAAAAGGGTAGTGTTATAACAAGTAATACACCTCTACCACACTCTTTCACACCTTGATTTCCATGTTTACCTTCTAGCTCACTTTGGCATTGGTTGATCCTTGCAAGTACAAGTTCCACCTAGTTTTAATTTTATCTTTGCTAAATAATTTGAACTGCATTTTTCACAATGTCATCCATCAATCTTGAAATGGATGATGATTTCCATTGCTTAGGTTATAGATTAAGTGCTATGTCCTTAAGTCATTCCCACCATCACTAGAGGGACATGAATTGTCCAAATTTGAACCTTAGCAAAAATGGGAAGATGATGATTTCCTTTCCCATGGTTATATTCTATGTGCTATGTCAAATTCTTTATATGATATTTACTATGGCATGACTACTACCATGGAAAAGTAGGATGCCTTAAAGAAAAAAAATTAAAGATGTTGGTTCCAAAAAGTATGTGGTAGGAAAATTTTTGAAATATAAAATGACTAATGAAAAGTTTGACTTAAGTCAAGTGCAAGATCTTCAACTCAATTTCAATGAAAATTTACCATATGAAATAAAAGTGGATGACCATTTTCATTCCATTACTATCATTGAAAAGCTCCCACCTTTTCAAAAAGAATTTGAAAAATATATTCAACATATGAGGGTTGAACTTTCCCTAAACATAGGACCTATACAACAAAGATAAAGAGTCTGCCTTTGTATAGAAATCCAAATTTTTTTTTATAATGAGAACAAAAATCCTAGAAATTTCATGAATTCTTTCCAAAACAAGAAAACCAAGGATAATAGGACAAGAATAAAAAGAAAGGAGAGTAGTTTGTCTATGGAAAATTGAACCACTATGCAAAGTGTCAAAACCATAACAAGACAGAAAATATGTAATCTATAGCCAACTCTCATGCTAAGCCCCTCCTCAAGTGAACATGATATTAAAATGAAAATTTTCATAGCCATAAATTCTGAAGTGAGCATGATTTGCAATGTGAGTGACTAGTGGGTCGATAGTGTTGTTACTCTTCATGTCTGCTATGATAGAAGTACATCTTCCACTAATATTAATTAGATGAAAGCAAGAACCTTCTCATGGGGAATCTCCTCAATGGCCATAGTCTTAGCTAAAATGAAGATCAACCTAAAACTCGGTTCTAATAATGTCTTCATTTTGCACCAAGTTTTACATGTTGCTAAAGTAAAATAGAAGCCAATCTTTGTCCATTTATTGAACATGCATGTTTGCAAGTTGATCTTTAACTCTGATAATTTTATCCTCACGAGGGGTGGGGTGTTCATTGGAAGGGCTATGCTTGTGAAGGTCTCTTCAAACTATATGTATGTATAAGTGAAAATAAATAAAGTATACGGTTCTTCTACTTATATTGTTGATTCATATGATAGGAGGCATGGTAAGGTAGTATATGTAAACTCACAAACACTTAAAAGAATAATGAACTTGGGATTGATACACAAAGTATCAATCACACATGAACAAACATGTTAAATATGTGTTAAATCAAAATTTGTTAGAAAACCCTTTAAATCAAGAGAAAGAATTTCAAGAACACCAGGGCTTGCACGTAGTGATGTGTGTAACTTTTCAGGTACTCATAGCTGAGGTGAAAAAAAGTACTTTATGAGATTCATTGATGATAGAACAAGAGAGGTAAATAGTACAACTCAAATGAGTTTGGTTAATTAGACAAAACATGGAACCACAACAAAACAGCGTACCATAAAGGAAAAATCAAACCCTAATTGAGATTGTAAATGCTATGCTAGCAAGTTTCGGGTACCCAACAACTTACTAGGAGAAGCTATCTTAGCTGCATGTCATTTATTGAACAAGATTCCCTATAAAAATGAAAAGGAAACTCTTTTGAGCTATGGAAAGGAAGAACACTAAACCTTAGATACTTGAAAGTGTGGCGGGATCTAGCTAAGGTGAGCTTACCTTTGTAATGACCCCAATTTTTGTAATATTAAAAGCCCATGAAAAGTTCAATTTTGAAGATAAGGGAATTTTGGTCATTTCACTAGTCTCCTTGACTGAATTCAGGAATTTGGTCCTAAAAATGGTACCATTAGATGTGTCTCGGAAAAAGGAATCCAACGAGACCAAAATCACCCGAAACGGAGTTAAAATGAGCAAGTTATGGTCCTTTGAAGTTCAGGGGCAAAACTATAATTTTTACAAAACGGATTAACTGCAAAAACACAGGGGCCCGTTTTGATACGGGCACCCTTCATCTTCCACCTCCTAGAGAATTCTAGAATGGCGGTGATTGGAGGGGAAATCACCGCCATCCTGAAGGTTTCTCCACCGCCATTCAAAGGCGGTGAGAGCCCCCTCCAGTACCCTCTCTTAGCTCTATAAATAGAGCTCTTGGCTCCTCTAATGGCAGCCAAAACGATGAGGAAAAACCGTTCAGGAGCAGTGCCCTAGAAGAGAAAACAAGGAGAAAAACCCAGCAACGAGCCAGGTACGCCCAAAATCCCTCAAAACCCATCTCCACCATAGTTCCAGGAATGATTTCCCTAGGTTTCTGCATGAAAAACCATGCAAAATGGAGCCCAGGAGAGCCACCAAGGACCCAGGGACGTCCCCTGGTTGCACTGGTTTGACAGGGGTCGAACCAGGGTGTCCTAAGGATGCCCTGGTTCCCCAACGAGTGGGACGTTCTAGTCGGAACGTCCCACATCGACTCCCATTTGAAAAACCAAACGGGCGTGTCTAGGGACGCGCCCGCAAAAGAGAGAAAAGGCGGAAAAACTAGGCGCGTCTGTAGACGCGCTCGCTGAGGTGCACGCCGCAGACGCACAGCTCACTAGTAGTGAGTCATTTTTCCTTTCCTTAAGGAAGCTGGGGCGCACGTCGCAAACGCGCAGTGCCCTAGCATTCCGTCTTTTTATTTTTAAGACTTCTGTGTACATACGACACTAAAACGCTTATAACTTGAGATCTAAAGCTCCGATTGAGGCGTCGCAAAAGGCATTGTGTCCGTGTCGACAACGCGGACACATCCAAACTATAAAATCCATCATCAAGGCCCAATCAAAGGTGGGAATGACCCTTAGAATAGGATGGTGGTGCATGGCCACTTGAACGTTGGGAAACTGAGGATACCAAGGCCCAATTAGGACCTTAGGACACCCATAGGCAAGGGATGGACCCCTAATGCCTAAGTAAAAAGACCAATTACTCTAAAACCTATAAAAGATAGGTCAAACTAACCTTGATTCCCCAAACCATGATCAGGAGTGTTCGAGGACAAAAGGGTTAGCGCGACCTAGCCAGGTAGGTGCTCTATCACTATTAGATTCTTTTAAAAGAACTATTATTTTTTTGAGAACATATGTTTTAAATATATGACTTGTTTAGCATGACTTATTTCAGCATGCATGTGATAAATGCTTTGTACATAGACATGTTTCGTAAAGGATTGCATATACATTATGCACATATATGTTTTGCAAACAAGTGCATATATTGCATGATTTAAGTACTTACAAAGATTGCATATCCTTGAGGGTTGCCAAAAGACGCTGGAGTGCCAAGGGCCAGGCAGTTGTGAGGGACCCAAAGAGGACAGGTTTTGAAAAGAGGTTTTGGCTTATTTGATCTTATGTGATTTGGGCTAGTAAGCCCGTGGGTGCTATGCCGAGGGGTCTGGGTTGGCCACCTGGCCTCTACCACTAATAGGTGGATGGGTACCACGCCCAAAAAGAGGCAAGTCCCTACGTCGACTACATGTGGTACAGGGGGCTACCACTGGTGTCAGGGCACTGGGTCGACATGTCATAGGCCCCGTGGAGGCTATGACCGAGTGTCCTCAGGTACCCGGGGACCACACGGCGTGGAGGTCGTGGGCATAGTGGACCCTATGGTTTGATGATTTATGTGCATTGCATATGGCATGATATGAGGTTGGTCGACCATACCATACTAGAGATCCATGAGTTGGATTCCATGAAGCATTTTATGCATATCATAATGCTATGATATATATGTATATGATACTTTCGATTTTGGATTATATGATCCTTTAAGTCGTTAGTATTTCAGTTTGACAATGGATTTTGATGTCAATATTGAACTTGAGAATTCAGACATGCACATGTTTTGGAAAGAGCATATGATTTTAAAACATCGCATGCATTATAAAACTAGTAGTGATAGACTCCTACTGAGTATAGTATATACTCACCCTATCCTTAACATTTTTCAGGATAGTTTCACTCATAAATAGAAGACGTCTCAGGAGATATTAGTGCTACGAGCAAGTGAATCAAAAAGAAGAAAGTTATACATGTAAGTAAACTCTCAACCCTTTGGACATGAAGTTGTATTTAATTACAGTTGGGCTGTGTGCTGTGACTGGAAAGACCTGGGGAAAAATATTTATGATTTTTGAGGTTTTTCAAAAACACTACTTGGGTTGTTGTGAAGCAAACGAGACTCGGGGTTTTCAAAAATGAGTTTAAAACTAAAGGTTTTCCGCTGCATTGCATGGTTTTTATAGAATGGTTTTCAAATAGGGATGCATCTCGCCTTAGGAAATTAGGTATTGTATTTAAAAATGCATGAGAAAACCCGGGTCGTCACAGTTGGTATCAGAGCCCAGGTTTTATCCTTTCACAACAAATTCAAAGATGTCCAAGGGTCATGGTCAATAGAGAAAATCAAGAATAAATAGTATAAATAGGAGTAGTAGAGAAGACTACTTCTATTTGAGGATTACAATATTAATGACTCAAGACATTTCACCATAAACACATAGGTGAAAGAGGAGATAGTCCTAGCAAATGCTTAGATAGTGGATTGCTTGAATCCTATCAAAATCATGGGAAATAAGGATTGTTGTGCAGTGGTGCAAAGATGAAATCTCTTATAAGGATCATATTGTGATGAGAATGAATGAATGAAGATGATTAATGGACTTGTTAATAGTTAGTGTTGATCTGCAATAAAGTAATCTTATCAAAGGTGAGAAAAATCAAAAGACCTAGATGGCTATCTTACCATCATAAAGAATATCAGAATATGAGTACACTATCACAAGGATGTGATATATGAGATGTAAAAGACAGACTTTGAGAAAATTTTGATGATAATAGGGATAAGCATACAAGATGATACTAAGGAATAACTGTGACTTGTACTAGATCACAAAGGTATGAATCTTGAATGACTTAGCTCAATTTTGGATACCTTAATTGAAGTCTTATAAAGAGTGAAGTGCTATCAAATAATAACTACTTGAGTATTATGGAACAAATCCGGAGATGCATACAAGTGACATATTATGTGATAGGGAAATGAATTCAACCGAGTGATCAAAAGATTTTGATGATAATACTAAGGATGATAATAGATCGATCCTAACATGAACTGGTAAGAGAAGTATAACACGATCAAAACATCAATGCAATTATTAAGACATTGTATAAATTTTATTGAGGCTATAGGCGATTGAGGATTTCAATGATCTTAAGACAAGCATTCAGATTATCATATCTGTTAAGTAAAGGAATAGATGAAGTATCAATTATATGCAACAAAGCATAAAGAGACATTGATCCAGGTAGACCAAATGAGGATTTTGAAGAAAAGAGAGAAAGAGATAGAGATGTAACTATAAGTATTCAATATTAGAAGATCATGACCTTATGATAATACATACAAATCTTTCATCTTGAAGATAACCAATCAACTTCAAAGGAATAATAGTTGAGTTAGCAATAATATGTATAATAGAGAGAAAGCATATGAGATTTAAGACTTTAAGTAGAGTATCGAATTTCAGGAAATTACGTTACAAGAAATTTTTGAAGAATGGTGACCAACTAGAAATTAAAATTCTACAAATAGTTCGATATCAATTATTACAATTAGATTCTTATCGGATCCATTAACTTATGGGGAACACCAATGGATATAATAAAAAGAAAAATTTGGTGATATCCTACCTTGCCACTACATGAGTGAATAAAGGAATTAAGCTGGGACAATAACTTGTCCATTTAGCAATAGGGTACCATCATGGATCAAATGAAGGTCCTGCTATCATAAATTGGAAGACCAAATATCTTAAGACCATCATTGAGTGTTGTTAACTAAATGGAGGCATCCCACCCTAATTAATCAGGTATGTTAGTAGTTGAAGTTATATACTCAGAAGGATGTTATAAGTCTTTAGACTTGAGTACTTGTTAGGCTAAGCCATTTGAGGGTATAAGGCTAGTTGATTAGGCCACATCATGAAGTTGATTAGGCCACATCATGGAGGAGCTACAAGTACAATAAATACAGTAACAACTGAGATAGGAGCAAAAAAATAATAATAAAAATAATAAAAATAATAAGTGATCTAAACCAATGTGAAAGGTTTTTCAAACCTTAGTGGCTACCATGACAAGGTGAAGAAATTACTTTGGGTCTGAAAACTACTACAGACTTGGATTGAAAGGAAGGTAGATAAGTTCCGATCACTTTAAAGGCCCTTGAGCTTATAACGTATCTGGGAAGAAATCAATAGGTAATCAAATAAAGTCTTTCTATGTCTAAGAAAATGTTTATACTTATCTGAGTATTGTAAAACTTGTTGAGTAAACAACTTCAGTACAATTTGATATAATCGCTATTGAAGGAGAATTATTGCTATTATAAACTAAGTATAAGAAGGCACTTGAAAGATAAAATAAGGAGGCACTTGAAGAATAAAATTTGAGGAATTGAGAAAATCACTACTTACGAGTATACCTCCTGACAATATAGACTACATGATTGAAGATTGCACGACATATTGACATAGGGGATGGAAGGAGAAAAGGTGAGATGGCTAGCACACTATAAAGTGAGATCTGATGTTACATTGCCTTTAGACAAATAGTTAGTTGTTATGAGCATATACCAAGTACTAAAAATCAATTAGAGGAATTTCTTAAGGACTAACCCTACTGGATTGAGTATAGAACTTTTGAATTAGAAGGAAACGAAGAAAACCATCAAGCAAAGAAAGGACAAAGAGGATGATGACAAAGGATTCAACCACAAGGGTATCCGGTGATGAATAAGAGACTTTTTGCTTTACATGAGTAGGAACATTATAAACACTCCTAAAGACAAATGGATGAGAATAGTGAGATAGGCTTCTAGACATATGACCCATGATGATGAATTGACTATTAACATTTGACATGAGTTTGGATAAGATCCTCACAGGGGAAAGCGTTTAATGAATTCAATAATTATGAAACTGGGTATGAAGTTAGGACATTTTACTTTCAGTATATGATAAGGTCCTCGATGGAAGATGCTACTAATTGGCTTTCATTTCCGAATGTAACCTTGGTCAAGGAAATCAAGTCACATATGAAAAACGACAGACAGTTGAAATTCAAAGTTAAGTAAGAGTTTGGCTATAAAGCATATGATACCATATCAGTTATTGAAGTATCTTGGAGACAAGGGTAAGAAGCAAAGTTAGACACAATAGAAAGAAGGTAACTTTTTGGACTTGTGGATAATGAAAGAGATCACTAGATAAAAAGGATTATCCTATGATATTCAGAATAGGAGAAATAAGATAATATGATCTTGAAAGAAGTATATGCATGAGCAAAGAAGCATGATCTTACGAGGAGACTATCTTATACATGATGAGATAAGTATAGGAATCTAAAGATAGATGAAGTACCGCTAGAAAACGGTATTGTTAAATCGGCACGTACGAGAGTATGGCGCTACATCAGAGTACGCAGTGAAAACAGGCCCTTATAGGTGAGGTTTTATAGGAGGAACAATGGAAATGATAAATTGAGGATGAACCTAGAATTGATTCCTAAAGGGGAATGCATTCACCAAGAAATCATCTAAGAGACAAATACCTGGAAGATAATAAGTTATAGAATTTTGAGGACGAAATTCTTTTAAAGGGGTAATAATGTAATGACCCCAATTTTTGTAATATCAAAAGCCCATGAAAAGTTCAATTTTGAAGATAAGGGAATTTTGGTCATTTCACTAGTTTCCTTGATTGAACCCAGGAATTTGGTCCTAAAAATATTTCCATTAGATGCATCTCAGAAAAAGAAATCCAACGAGACCAAAATCACCTGAAACGGAGTTAAAATGAGCAAGTTATGGCCCTTTGAAGTTCAGGGGCAAAACTATAATTTTTACAAAACGGATTAACTGCAAAAACACAGGGGCCCGTTTTGATACGGGCACCCTTCATCTTCCACCTCCTAGAGAGTTCTAGAACGGCTGTGATTGGAGGGAAAATCACCGCCATCCTGGAGGTTTCTCCACCGCCATTCAAAGGTAGTGAGAGCCCCCTCCAGTACCCTCTCTTAGCTCTATAAATAGAGCTCTTGGGCGCCTCTAATGGAAGCCCAAAACGATGAGGAAAAACCATTCAGGAGTAGTGCCCTAGAAGAGAAAACAAGGAGAAAAATCCAGCAACGAGCCAGGTACGCCCAAAATCCCTCAAAACCCATCTCCACCATAGTTCCAGGAATGATTTCCCTAGGTTTTTGCATGAAAAACCATGCAAAACGGAGCCCAGGAGAGCCACCAAGGACCCAGGGACGTCCCCTGGGTCACACTGGCTCGACAGGGGTCGAACCAGGGTGTCCTGAGGACGCCCCGGTTCCCCAACGAGCGGGACGTTCCAGTCGGAACATCCCACATCGACTCCCATTTGAAAAACCAAACGGGCGCGTCTAGGGACGCGCCCACTGAGGTGCATGCCGCAGACACGCAGCGCGCTAGCAGTGCATCTTTTTTCCGTTCCTTAAGGAAGCCAGGGTGCACGTCGCAGACGCGCAGCGCCCTAGCATTCCGTCTTTTTATTTTTAAGACTTCTGTGTACATACGACACTAAAACGCTTACAACTTGAGATCTAGAGCTCCGATTGAGGCGCCACAAAAGGAGTTGTGTCCGTGTCAACGACGTGGATACATTCAAACTATAAAATCCTTGATCAAGGCCCAATCGAAGGTGGGAATGACCCTTAGAATAGGATGGTGGCGCATGACCACTAGAACGTTGGGAAACTGAGTATACCAAGGCCCAATTAGGACCTTAGGACACCCATAGGCATAGGGATGGACCCCTAATGCCTAAGTAAAAAGACCAATTACTCTAAAACCTATAAAAGATAGGTTAAACTAACCTTGATTCCCCAAACCATGATCAGGAGTGTCCGAGGACAAAAGGGTTAGCGCGACCTAGTCAGGTAGGTGCTCTATCACTATTAGATTCTTTTAAAAGAACTATTATTGTTTTGAGAACATATGTTTTAAATATATGACTTGTTTAGCATGACTTATTTCAGCATGCATGTGATAAATGCTTTGTACATAGACATGTTTCGTAAAGGATTCCATATACATTATGCACATATATGTTTTGCAAACAAGTGCATACATTGCATGATTTAAGTACTTGCAAAGATTGCAAGTCCTTGAGGGTTGCCAAAAGATGCTAGAGTGCCAAGGGCCAGGCAGTTGTGAGGGACCCAAAGAGGACAGGTTTTGAATAGAGGTTTTGGCTTATTTGATCTTATGTGATTTGGGCTAGTAAGCCCGTGGGTGCTATGCCGAGGGGTCTGGGTTGGCCACCTAGCCTCTACCACTAATAGGTGGATGGGTACCACGCCCAAAAAGAGGCAAGTCCCTACGTCGACTACATGTGGTACAGGGGGCTACCACTGGTGTCAGGGCACTGGGTCGACATGTCATAGGCCCCGTGGAGGCTATGATCGAGTGTCCTCAGGTACCCAGGGACCACACGGCGTGGAGGTTGTGGGCATAGTGGACCTTATGGTTTGATGATTTATGTGCATTGCATATGGCATGATATGAGGTTGGTCGACCATACCATACTAGAGATCCATGAGTTGGATTCCATGAAGCATTTTATGCATATCATAATGCTATGATATATATATGTATATGATACTTTTGATTTTGGATTATATGATCCTTTAAGTCGTTAGTATTTCAGTTTGACAATGGATTTTGATGTCAATATTGAACTTGAGAATTCAGACATGCACATGTTTTGGAAAGAGCATATGATTTTAAAACATCGCATGCATTATAAAACTAGTAGTGATAGACTCCTACTGAGTATAGTATATACTCACCCTATCCTTAACATTTTTCAGAATAGTTCCAGTCATAAATAGAAGATGTCTCAGGAGATATTAGTGATACGAGCAAGTGAATCAAAAAGAAGAAAGTTATACATGTAAGTAAACTCTCAACCCTTTAGAAATGAAGTTGTATTTAATTATAGTTGGGCTGTGTGCTGTGATTGGAAAGACCTGGGGAAAAATATTTATGATTTCTGAAGTTTTTCAAAAAAACTACTTGGGTTGTTGTGAAGGCAAATGACACTCGGGGTTTTCAAAAATGAGTTTAAAACTAAAGGTTTTTAGTTGCATTGCGTGGTTTTTATAGAATGGTTTTCAAATAGGGATGCATCCCGCCTTAGAAAATTAGGTATTGTATTTAAAAATGCATGAGAAAACCCGGGTCGTCACAACCTTGTTCTAAGAAAACAAAATTAGGACATATAACAGTAGACTAAGCATTCATAGGATATACAAAAAATAGTAAGGCCTATGGATTTCTAGTGGTGAAATCTAAAAACAGCAATATAGATGTGAGCGTAATTGTAGTGTCAAGAGATGTGAAGTTTTTCAGGGATATCTTTCCCAGTAAGATTAACTATGCAGATCAAAACCCAAAATCCACAACTAAGAATGCATCATGTATATCTTCTATAGATGCAAACTTTTGGAAAAATCCATTGATAGTGCAAAATAGTCTACTGCATTAAATAGCAATCATAATTAACACACTTGCATTTTGGATATGTACCCATAAATTCTAAATGGGTATTAAAAAAAAGTAGAGAAAGTGGAACAATTAAAATTTTCAAAGTTTGACAGTAGTTAAGGGTTTCAACAAGAAAAAGGTATTGACTATTTTGACACATATTCATTGGTTATTAGAATCACAGCTATCAGAGTTTTAAAATCAATTGCTGCTATATATAACTTAGAAGTTTATCAAATGGATGTTAAAACATCCTTTTTGAATGGACAGTTACAAGAAGAAATCTATATTAAACAACCTAAGGGATTTGTTCTTCTTGGTTAGGAATATAGTGTATAAACTTAAAATGACATTAGATAATTGAGTAAAATAAAATATAAAGGATAAATGAAAAATTCATTCACCACTCTATGGATATAGGAAGTTCACCACCACAGAGGTACAAAATAAAATTATGAAATAGTTCACCTCTATATGGATATATAATAATCACAACTATAGAGATATAGAACTAAAGTGTAGTAATAGCTCATCACTCCTTAGATATAGAAATATCTAGGAAAAGATACAACACTCTGAGTAGAAACTAGCTCAGCGCTTTAAGGATAGAGATCGGTCACCATCTTAAAAGATACAAAACTTGGTGTCTCACTACCCTTGGACCCCACGAAGAGATATAGAAAATGCAAGAAAGATGAGATGCACTCAAACTCCACAATGAAAAAAAAAATGTCCAAATCAATTAGCTATGCCCTTAACTCATGCTACAAATTAGTTTATATAGATGGGAACAACCCTCACAAATAAGTAGTCTACAAACTACTAAATAACCATTTAAATAAAATAGTTTCCTAGGCTAAAGAATAATTTCTAAATATTTGGTACTTGCCCTACAAGAGTTTCCTAAACTTGGGTGTTTCCAAATAACTAAGTATTGGATAGTTTCCTAAACCCATTTTTGTCTACTTTTGATCCATCATCAATCTTGGAATATGGGATACTCCCATGTCATAGAAAGCTTTTGTGTGGTTTAAGATAAAAGCCAAATCAATGGCATAAAAAATTTGACAAAGTAGCGAAAATCAAATTGACATGCCCCAAATTACTATGATAAATGTGTTTATTGAAAATTCATAAGTAATATTAGAGTTACTATATGCATTTGTGTAGATAATATGCTAATTATCGAAACTAGATTACATGTCACAAATGACGCTATGCTTTTTCTATCAATAAACTTTGACATGAAAGATATAGGAAAGTTAGATATCATCTTGGGGGGGAAGAAAATAATGAGAAATTCAAAAGGGTTTGGTTTGACATAATCTCACTTTGAAGAAAAGATTCATAGAAAATTTAATAAGTTTATCTTACATTGGAGCATTGTAGAATTATAGGTAGTTTATTGTATTTAATGAACTACTCAAAACTGGGTATAACTTAATCACCTAGTCAGGAACACTAGGATGCACTTATATAGTATTACAATATTTGAGAGGTGCAATGGAGAATGGGCTCCACAATATTAGATATCCTATTATATTAGAAGGATATTGTAATGCAAATTAGATCACAGATTCAAATGAGACAAAATCAACAAGTAGGTACATTTTCACTATATATGGTGTAGATATCATTGTAAGTCTACCAAGTAGACCTGTAGAGCATGCTCTACCATGGAATCTGAGCTTATTGCATTACATAAATCAAGAGAAGAAGCATAATGACTTAGAAACTTATCACCAAATATTCATTTGTAGAGCAAGCCTATTCCAGCTATATCAATTCATTGTGACAGCTTAGCTACAACAAAGGGTTAAAAATAGGAAACACAATGGAAAATCTAGGGATATACGTTTAAGGACAAGAATGTTAGACAATTATCATAGATGAAGTGATTGTAATTGAATTTATAAGGTCAAAAATAAAATTAGTAGATCAATGGACCAAAGCACTAGCAAAAAGGCTAGTTTGGAGACATTAAGGGGGAAGGGGCTAAAGCCTATTGGATAGAATTGCCTATATTGGCAAACCAACCTATATGACTTGAGATCTCACAAGCTAGGTTCAATGGGGAAAGTAAGTTTTTTGAGTGAGTCATTGGAATGTACTAATTTCGAGGGAATGAAATTCTTTAGGCCTTTACCTAGGATGTATATAGTGTTGTCTATAGCAAAAAGTAGTTAGAGCTTTAGTCATCCTTGATACACTCACCTACATGAAAATAGGATTAGTACATGGCCTAAATGTCCTACCCTGATAGAACACAATCATTTTGATAGTATTGTGCATGTACTATAAAAAGTTCATTACTAAAGAGTTTTTAGTTCAAGACATAGTTCACAGGGAATTTTCTTAGACATAAGAGCATTTATACTAAGTGAAGATTCAAGTCCACAAGACACCTTTACCTATTACACAATATTAATGTGTTGCTCATATGAACCAAAGTTAATGTTTTAGTGAATTATATGACTGTTAGTTGATAGTTTTATGCCTTTAACATTTTCATACGTTTAACTTTTCTAGTTATATATATATATATATATATATATAATAGTTGACTATTTCAATGCTTTTACTATTTTGTAAATTTTACAATGCAATGGCTTTTTAAGTTAAAGAAAAAATTTGTTCATAGGTCATATGGTGGGGATCTTGCTACTTATATATAGGTCTCTCAGGTCCTTTGTTTGGCATTGGAACAACACACTAATGTCTCTTTTGTTCTCTCTTGAACTTTCTTCTTACCAAAAGCCTTGATGACTAGAGAAGAATCCCCAATAGCATTTTGTATGGAGATACTTGTTTATCACTTTGAATTTTTAAAAATCTAAGATTGCCAGTGCTTTTTGGTTTACATATAGTATCCCAAGCAATTGGAGCATACTTTATGACATTCTTCCCCCTCGCATAGAAAAATTTGCTAAATTTGTTTGAGTTGACTGATCACACCAACAAGCAGGTAAAAAGAGATTTCAAACAAATTGTTAAGTTAGCCATTGAAGCTTGGAACAAAGTAATTTTACCATTATATGAGAGGCAAGATTTCCTTCTTGAAGCAAGCTTGTTCTAAAATATTTCAATAGCAAGCTCTCAATGTTATGCTTTAGGCTTTCCAATCATGAGAGACAGAGTCCCAAGTAAGAGAATGGAAGAGAGCCTTCTTTTTAATCAAGACCATGACCAATGCAACATATTCTTTCATCACTAGTATTTACTCCGTAAATTTTTGACTTGAGGAGATTCACTTTTTGACCCATTGTATGACAGGCAAGATTTCCTTCTTGAAGCAAGCTTGTTCTAATTTCAAAAGCTCTATGGATTGCCCTGATTCTTATTGCTTGATCATGTTCATTTGAACAAACTAGGAGAGCGTCATCTGCGTACTGTAAGTGGGAGATAGTCATGTTTGAGTCGAGAACATTCAGTTGAAAGTATAATCCATTTCTCACTTCTTTTCCATGACTTTGTTAAGATCCTCCCCCACTAATAAGAAAATATATTGAAAAAGTGGATCACCTTGATGCATTCCTCTAGTTCTTTTGAAGAAAACCTTTAGGTGATCCTTTGATAAGTATTGAAAACCATGCAAACTTCAAGTACTGACAAATCCATCCTCTCCATCTTTTGCTAAAATTCACTTTTTCTAAAACTTTGGGGATGATTTGCCATTTAACATGATTGAATGCCTTTTCCATGTCAACTATTACATTATTTTTTAACATGTGCATAATGTCAACATATGAATTAGTAATGAGAGCACAATCTACAATGTTATGACTTGTAACGAAAGCTACTTGAGGAGTGGAATTGGTGAGTTAAAGAGCACTTCTCAAACTATTGGCAAGAATGTTGGCTAGAATATTTTAGCAACTATTGATTAAGCTAATTGGCTTCTAATCTTTCTTATAGCACACTCCTATTTTTTACATATAGAACAACAAAAGAAGCTCCAATATGTTTATTGAGCTGAGCTACATCATAAAATCCATATATGAAATTTACCACATATTTGATAAATTCTAGCAAATATGAAAGAATTTGAAGCAAAAAACATTTGGTCTTAGAAGCCTTAGAACCTTCACACTTGAAAATAGTCTCTTCCATTATTTTTGAAAATAAGATATCCAAAGCAACTAAGTGTAAAGATCCTTGTAAAAATTCCCAATTTAGCTAGATATCAAATATGGGTCTTTGTTTCTTTGGCCATTGACATTGAGGCAAGCAATTTGGTTCAATCTTCTTTTAGCAGTGGCAATTGAATAAAAAAATTGATGTTTCTCCTCCTTATGCCAATTAACTCTTATCTTGGCCAACAAATTATTTCTTATTGAAATTCCAAATCTTCAATTTATGCCTTCTCCTCACTTCTTTGCATCCAATTGATGCCCCATAAGGGACTGTCTTCCTCATTTTGATTTAGTTAAGTATCCATCTCACGTATAGATTTAATTTTAGTGCCCTACACTAAAGCTCTATTTCTTGGCATTATTTGAGCTTTTATTTAATGGATTTGACCTAAGTGTGGGAATTGTACTTTTAGACCTTCCAAAAGATTTCTCACTCCACCAAGATTCTATTAGCTTGATAAGATCTTACTTCTAGAACCTTTTAGTTTCAAATCTAAATGGAATAGGTCCTAAGACTGCATGCTACATTTTTAATATTCTGGTTTATGATCTAAATAGTTCTTATCAATCTTAGAGCTACATTGTTTTGAAAAAGAAGAAATTTGTTCCAACATTAGCAAAGAAGCTGTCTAGTAGCTAAGAATTGGAGTATGCTGATGATTGCTTCATGTGAATTTGCCCTATCATAAGTAATGTCAAAGAGCTACTATTCATCAATAAATGTGTTGTGTTGTAAGAGGCAATTTGAAGGAAACTACTACATTTTGCTCCAAAGTAAATCAATTGAGACGGAAGTAGCCTTTGCAGCATAATTCCTTAGGTAATTTGTTCGCTACACTTGCATGTTCTCTCCATATTGTATCCTTTTCACCATCATTTGTAGGGCCATGGGTTGCAGATATCAAGCATGAGATGCCACTTGATTTCATAGTGAAATGGATAGATGTGTAGTGAATTTTGGTGTCTATGTCTGGGACATCAATCATAATTGAATGCCATGCTAAAAGATTCCCTCTGAAGTCTCTAATTTAGTCTACATGAATCGAATTGTAATAATCATATATTGAAGTTGCATTTGAATCAAATATTATCCACTCCTCCTTTTTAGTCTCTTTAAGAGATAAAATTCAAGGCTCGTATTTTAAAATTATTCTTCTAACTTGAGCTTTCTTCTTGGGCCTAGCTAGCCCCATCACACTCCAACTTAGAAAATTCATGATGAAAAGATCGAAGAAGTATCCTTATTGCCAAAGTTGGTGACACTTTAGTAGGGAATCGGTCTTCATTTTATTATGAGAGTTGGGTGAGAAGTTCGAACTTGATCTCATTCTTCTATCTCCCTAGTGAATAGGTTCCAAGATAGTGTATCTAAGCACTACATATTTGTTACCACCTAGAAAACGAAGGCCAATAATATAACTAACTTGAAGAAATTGATCTTTCTCTTTGTTGGTTGTGGTGACCAATGATTTTGAGTGAAGAACTTGCACATTGTCAAGATGGAAATTGTTATAAGCTATAACAATGCATGTTATGTTCCTTTGATTGATTCTTATTTGTCATTCATAGGGTAACAAAGTACTTAGTTCTATAAGGGACTTCAATCAAAGACCCGAAAGTGGGATAGACCAAGCATCCCTCTATGACACATCCCAAAGTATATGAAAAGAATTTAAAGTGGTTTTGGTAGAAATGAAAGTGCCAGTGCTTAGGAGATTGGCCCCACATTTTGCAATTGCTTCATTAGGTAAGAATCATAACTTTTTTGAGATATGGAATCGTAGAAAGATGATTCTAAAGTTGTGAGAGGTGCAAGATTTGGTCTTCATGGGTTTTTATTTTCCCCAAAAAAGATTATAAATATTAATTCTATTTTTCATTTTATTTTTAGCACATGTGAAAAGACTCCAAACTGAATCGTTAAAGTCTTGGACAGATAAATGCTGTTATGTTGGTTATTCAGAGAAGGGCATTGGATGCATTTTCTACTTACCAAAGAACCAAATGTGTGTTTTTAGTAGAAATGTATTTTTTTTTTTTAGAAGATGATTACATCTCTAATATTGGTAATTGGAACATGATTTACTAGGCAAAACATATTGATGAGTCAATCAACTCTATACCCATGGATAGTAGGAGTCATGAGGATGAACTCAGTAATACTATCACTACATGAATGCCACACTATAGCAATAGAGTGGTTATATAGCATGAAAGATGGGTTTACAACCATAATGTGTCAAAAGAGTCTAATAGTGATCCTAGCATCAAGAAAGCAATGTCGGACATTGATTTTTGAATGTAGCTAGAGACCATGAAGGTAAAAATAGACCCAATATTTGCATATCAAGTGTGGAATTTAGTAATCTTACCTAAAAGCATCCAGTCATTTTGTTATAAGTGGATCTAAAAGTGGAAATAAACATAAGAAAAACTAAAGACTTTCAAGGCAAGACTGATGGTGAATGGCTATAATCCGTACTAGGTTTTCCAACATTCAATCAATACAATGGGCTGCATATAGTGCCAATATAACATCTCATATGTAATTCCAATTTCTTTCTTGCAACTTTATAAGAAGCTTCATTATCAATCATGAATACTCCAACAAAATCAACAACTTTTCAAAATATCTTAAACAAAACTTCAAAATTCTTGTCAATCCATATGTATTGATAGTCTTAATAAAAATTGCCCCTCCAGGACAGCATAAAAAATGTTCATTAATAACAGGCACTAAGTATTCGTCCAACTATTCACCCTATTGGAACATCCTATAACTCTCCATGTAATTTGACCTACTCAAGATAGTCACTGACATCGGCTAGAATACTTTTAAAGATCCTCCCTCTTAAACCATGATAATAAGGGGCTTAATATCCAAGGCCAGCTTGTGTAATAGTATCCATCATAGGTTGCCAATATCTTGATTTTAAGTTGTTGAATGCAATATTGGCATCATACCAAAACATGCCAATCAGCAAGTCTACTTTCTTAGTGGGTTCTCTACTAGCCATAACACTTCTTATACTTAGTTGTGCTCCAAGGGTAGTACCTAAAGGAAAAGAAGATTTTTCAAACCCCTTTCTTTTGTTATCCCTACCAACTAGCTTCTCCTTCACTCTTAGTACTATAGATGAAGGGGCACTAATAACAGAAATTCCACCATCCACATTGTTGTCCATACTATAGGGTTCACATCTTGAAGTGTCATGTGGCTCTTGATCTATTCTAATACTTCTTCTTTTTAAGGTTTTTTCCTCTCTATAATCTATTAACAACTTCTCTCTTTGTCACTTAAAATCATTTGGTACTTTCTTACAAGCTGTAATATCACCTCCAATCCTTACTAATGATGTTTTTGTGACGCCTCAGTTTTTTGAAATACAAATATCTTTTATAGAAATTCTTTTCCATTAGAGAGTACTCTACATTTTTTTAATTTCTTTTTTAAAGTAGAATTCTTTCTTCAAAAATTGATTTCAAAATTCCTAGTGGTTAAACCCAAATACAAAAATCAAGACTCACGTCTAAGTCTGATAGACAACATTTAATTAAAAACATTCACACGCATTACCATACCACATGACAACTATAAATGTAAGGGTTTACAATGATAAATGTCTAGCAAATAGTGATTTATTACATCAATAGGCCAAAATAGAATGAAATAATAATTCTTCTGCAACTACTTCTAATCTTTAGGCGTCTGATCTCCTAGACCATGACTTTAGGCTTTCTCATGAATCTACATGGTCTGTGGTGATTTGTGTATATGACTATACCCAATAGATAAAACCAAAATTAGAAAATTGAAAACTATGGCTTACAACGTGCAAGCACTTTAATGATTTGAAATCAAGTTTTGGTGCAAATAAACCTCATGAGTAAATTCTCATTAGTTGATAATGCAATGCATCATAGTACCTCATAAGCATTGACATGAAAATATACATCTCTACCTATATAGAGAACATACAATCAACTTGACAAATCATATGTGATATAATCATTAAACTAATGTTAGTAAAATAACCAACCAAGAACATTTTATGCTTATAGAGTTCACTAAACTCTTGCTAGCACGTTTTCCAATACTATCATGAGTACTCATCCAAGTTCATCTATCAAACCATAATCATGCTCCTCAGGAGCATAAAATACAAAAATCTCATGGGCTCAACTATGTTCATACACAAAACACAAAAATTTGATGGGCTCAATTATGCTAACATTAGCTCTACTACATGTGTGCCCACTTGTATCTTGAAGGGACTTCAACTAAATCCTTAAGGTGTGTATTGTCATCACTTGAGGGTGCCATGATCACCTATTTACCACCATTTGAGAAATTGCCACTTTTTGGTGATGGATACCATTCCACTTCTCATGGTAAGGGGCTGGGAGGCTAACCTATAGCAACTTGTTCGCATACTTCCTATTAGCCTCATTAGCCTAACTAACTTATTATAAAAGAAAAAAAAACATTGGGTATCAATACACCCTCATATATTTTGCAAAACCTTATGCAAATTTCATCCATGCACTTATCAAAATCATATAGTTACAATTGCTCTTCTAAACAAATTCAAAAGTGCACAATCATAACTCATTATTGAGCTAAAAAAAATGTTAATATATCAATTTAAAAATATTTTTTAAAAACATAGTTTCATCACATAACTTAGGTTAAAAATCAAGTGTCATTTAACTTTAAGGTACCTAGCTTCAAGGCCATTAAAAATATCAAATATGTAGTATATTTTTATGCTAAAAAATAGACATAATATAACATCAAATCATGTTCTAAACTTGCCAATTTGTAGATTTAAAACATACTCAAAATTAGTTCATCATGGGTTCTTAAAAATCTTGTTTTCAATAGTTTAGCAAATCTCTTAAACATTCAACTTTTCATGACTCCGCTTTAGAGTCACAAGATATGGTTCTATGGTATTTTTTATAACCCAAAATAGTAGGTTTATGATAAAGCTATGAGCCAAAAATAGTTAAGCAAAGCATCTGACATCTTTCCAAAAATTGCATTAAAAATTTGTTATTTTTCATGCATACAAGACCCTTTTGAAAAAACTTTAAAATTTGGACTTTTAAATCAAGAAAAACCAAAAGATGCACATTTCTAGTCTCTTTTTAAATAAAATTTTACACACTCAAAACATTAGTGATGAACTTAACATTAAACTCACTTTGGAAAACACGTGCATGCAAAATAGTACATTATCAAGCTAACAAATGGGTTGTGAATTAACCTATAAAAATCATGCAAATATAATCTGTTATCAACCAAGTCTTTCATGATAAATAGACACTTAAATTAGTCATATAATCATGCTTGAAATTTCCAATAACATTCATGATAAATTATGCAAAAACATTACCCAAATTAGTCATAAATCTTAGGCTAAAAATGGCACTAGCAATGACTAAATATAACATTGAAATTCATTCTAAAAAATACTATTACTTGAGTCATAAAAACTTGGTGTTTTATCATTGCTTATTACTCATATAAAAGTTCCCAATCTTAAGTTAAATAGCCTATGTTAAGCATCCTTAACATAGCTTGATAACAGTCTAAAATAGTCACATAAATAAATAATTCTTCAATTAGTATAAGACATTTTAAAACACAATTTTTCATGATAAAACTCAACCATATCACTTTCTGCTCTTATATGTTTAATCTTTGATAACCAGCATCCAAAGACCTCAATTTTTCTTTTGAAAAAATAGTGAAAAATTAATAGTTTTAGAGTCACCTACCTCGCCAATAAAACTTGCATGTAACTTACTGGTTTTTCCTTAAGGTTTTCTCCTTGCTCCTATATTTTTTCCTCTGGTTTTGGATTGGTATAGGTGCCTAACATCCCCTCCTTCTTGTCCTCTCTCTCTCTCTCTCTCTCTCTCTCTCTCTCTCTCTCTCTCTCTCTCTCTCTCTCTCTCAAATAAAAGCGTACTACAACAAACTCAGATCTATTGATTAACTAAAAAGGACATAATTTTGAATTCAAAAGAAAAAAAATTAAAAAAAATAACAGGTTAAATCAACTTCCCTAGCTTGATCGCAGTGAAAATTTTCAAATCTAGTCATATCCAAGTTGGTCAAGTTTCACTAATGTCCCTAATTATTGATTCAATGGTTGGATAAACAAATCTTCTAAAACAAAAAATATGGAATTACATAAATTAGACTAAGGCAAATTTTGAATTCTTTTAATTTTTTGGTTTTTACCTAAAATGAAGGAGAAAAACAATAAGAAAAAAATGATGGGAAAGAGGAAGAATTTGGAAAAAAATAAGAATTGGGTTTTAATGGGAACAATGTTAGATTGCAAACTGAGTATAGAGGGATATTTGGGATGAAGGGAGATAAACAAGGAAAGAAACAAAGATAGGGAATCAGAATGAGTGCTTGGGAACGAGTAAAATCAGGGAACAAGGATGGTTGAGGGAAACATGAGAATGACTTGACTACTAGGTCGATAATAGGGACAATGCAGGGACAGAAAACAAATTAGAAGAAGATTGGTAATAACAAGTAGGAATGATGAAACGAAGTGGGATTTCTCCACCATGGGTCGGGCACAGGGGAGATAATGTTCCGGTGTTGTTTGACCAGCATAGTTGGCGGCACTGTGGAGTAGCTACTGAAGATAGCCAACAAAGAAGAAATGAAAGGAAGAGTAGAGAGAGAGGTAGATTGAAGGATGAGAAGGAAATGGCAGGGTGCTTCGGATATGTTCCTTCTTCTAAGTATGGTAGTGCTTTGGTTCTATGGTTCTTGGTTTCTCACTTTCTGCTCTTAGTTTCTATAGTAGTGCTCCTTGAGTATGGATTTACAAATCTTAGGCTCCCCCTTGTTTTTTATAGCCTTTTCTAATAGTTTCCTACTTGTCTTCAACTCTTAATCTCTTTCCTAAAAGATAAGAGATAATCCTTATTATGTTGAAGTCCTAATTAGCTTGTCTTTTCCAAAGGTGATTCCTTATCTAAATTTAGTTTTCTAATTATGGAACTATTTTCTAATTTTCTCCAATCTCCTTTTTTAGGCGGTTTCTATAGAATTGCATCTTGCATGATTTGGTTCATTTAATTTGATCTGAGGCATCCAATTCCTTTCTGGTTGATTGGTAACATATAAAACTCAATTAGAATCATCTGAATCATGCTTTAATCATTTGAATAGCCCCGACAATCATCTTGCCATTAAATTTTGTAAATCAATGGTTGGATCATCAATTGAGACTAAAATGCACATTTAATATAAAAATTCAAAATTGATATATTAGATGATCTATTTAAATGTTTAGAGCTTTTTTAGCTAAAATCAAACGCTGAACACTAAACATCTCATTCCTAATTAGTTTTCTCACTGTCCAAGGTGGTTTATTCCCTTTAAAACTCCTCCAAGTTAAGATGTCCTGAACTTAGTTCCTAATTCTTCCTCCAACGAAAACATCCCACGCTATACTTCTATTTCCAACTACTTGGGCACCATGTCTTGACTAAGACTCATGGACCCTTGCTTAAAAATGTCCAAAATCCACTTTGCATCATGGGCTAAGTCCAATTATTTACCCCTATTTTGAATTAAGAGATGACCCATATTGGTTTGGGCCTTAAGCTCTCCAATATTTCATTTTAAATGCATATAACCCTAGGCTTCCACTCTATATGAAATAAGTTTATTTTTTGTTTATTAAATTCATATTCTAATTTTAGAAAAAGAAATTTCAGATTCATTAGAGGCATAAATAGTTGTAAAATTCAAGATGTTACACTTTTAAACAAGTTATACCTCCACCTAATATCACCTTATTACACAGTAAGCATTACATTTGATTTCAATTATTCTTCACAGTACAATGTTCCTATGCAGGATCATCAAATTTAGTAGGAGCAAAGCCAATATATGAAAGGCTATCTATTCCTCCTCCTAAATTCATGTATATTTTGTTATAACTAGGTTGTTGTTGGGATAAATCTCACACCTCCAAAGACAATGGTAAGGTCATCATGGAAATGTTAGACAAGCAATGATAACCTAATGCAAATCACAACCAATTCTAAAGATACAATAAAAGCAAGAAATTAATTAAATTCATTGGAATCTAACCCTAGGTAACATCAAACTAAAGGTAAAATAGAAACTATAGAGTAGGCAATTAAATAACTAATAACTAATAAGCAATAAGATATATAGAAGTGAGAAACACCTGCATGCTTGATTAAGAAAATTCAATTGAGTTTTGTTTCTATCTACCTAGAAACATGTATATAGAAAAGGCACTTTCACTTTTGTATGGATTGCAAAATTTTGTCCATTTAGCATAAAAAGGAAGGACTTTCAAAGTTTCAAACAATATTTTAACATATTACTTATTGAAAAAGTTAGACAAAGTTGAATTCATATTGATTATGTCTTGATTCTTCAGCATAGAAAGAATAAGAAAGAAATTTATGACATACAAATAAGATTATAGTTACAGGGTACAAATAGAAAATCCAACTATTAACTGACTGTTGATAATCTATAGGTTGAGGTGCAAAAATAAGAAGTTAGCCATGAGGGCCTAACCTAATAAGCTAATTCTTGAGGAATTCCTTTGAAGGTGTTGATTAGTATAAGGACAATAAGCTTTAGCATGACCTTAATGTAAAAGGAAAAAGAAGAAGAAGGTAGCCCAGTGCATGAAGCTCTTGTGTATGTAGTGTTCAGGGAAGGGGCAGACCACAAAAGGTTTCTGGTATGCAGCCTTACCTTGTATTTTTGCAACAGATTATTTCCATGTCTCAAACCCATGACCTCTAGGTCACATGGCTACAACTCAATTGTTGCGCCAAGGCTCCCCTTCTAGCAAGAGCCTAGTGTAGCAACACACGTGTGCGCACGCGCACACACACACATAGTAGGTTTTGTTGAAGTACAAGGACCACCTTTTTTGAAGTAGAAAATAGAATGTAAATGTGTCTACAACAAACATGGTGCTTGTATTTACATTCTATCTCTCTCTTTACAAAACAAAGGCATTGATTATGAGGAGACCTTCTCACCAGTTACAATGTTGAAATATATAAGATTATGTTGGTTATGGAAGCGCTCTATGAATATGAGACATAGTAGATGGATGTAAAATAATAAAACCTTCATGAACAAGCATCTACATGAGGATGTTTGCATGCTCTAGCCCTGAGGTTTTGAATCTAGAGAGAATTCTCATAAAATATGCAAATTGCATATATCAATCTACAAATTGAATTAGACATTAAGAAGTTAAAACCTTTGATTAAGTGGTCAAAGAGTTTGGCTTTGTGAAAATTTTGGAGGATGCATGTGTGTACAAGAAAAGTAGTGGAAGTGCTATTCTTTTCCTAGTCTTATGCATGAATGGTATCCTACTTATTGAGAATGATTTAGGAATATTTTCATCAACTAAGACATGGTTTTCCAGTCAATTTTCCATAAAAGACTTAAGAAAGACTTCCTTTATCATAGGAACTAAATTGTTTAAAGACTACAAGAATATAAAGTTAGGTCTATTTCAATTCATTTACTTGAATAATATTCATATGAAGTATCATGTTGATACCTCTAAGAAGGAAATTATTCATTTCAGGTATAGGGTGAATCCATTGTGGTTGATGTCTTCTATGACACAAGAAAAGATGGACAGGATGAGGAACACACCATATACATTGGCTATGGAAAGGCCTATATATGTCATTTTATGTACAAGACTTGATATTTGTTAGGTAGTGGGAGTAGTGAGCAAATTTCAATCTAACCCAGTCCAAGTATCTTAGGAGAAATAAACATTATTGCTTGGTACACAAAGGTAATGCAACTACCATTACAAGATGTACATATTCTAATTTCCTGTCATATGTGGATAATAGTAAGACCATAAGTGGGTATGTCTTTCTTATGAATGGAGGAGTTATAAACTAGAGGAGTAGTAAACAAAATAAATGCACATGCAAAAGCACTTTGGTTGCACAAAAGATCAACATATAGCAAGAGGAAACATTATTCACTAGATTATGAATACATGAGAAGTAGTGATAGCAAGAGTTGCATGTTGTGATGGCAAGAATTGCTTTAGCAAATGTGGTAAAGCTACTTTAAAGCCATTACCATAGAAGATTTTTGAAACACACTTGGAGTGTATGGGAGTGAAATATGTTCAAGACTGGCTTTGAGTGCGATTGGGAGTTTGTTGGGAATGTATGACCTCATAAGCCAATAAATTAATTTATCGTATGTTTATATAATGAATAATATTCACTTTTATGCCAAATTTATTTTATGGGCACTACTTTCTAATTGTCTTTAATACATATTATGCTTATTAGTTAGTCATGATATGACAATCAAAACCCCAGAGAAAATTTTAAGAATACCATGTCAAGGTGATGGAGATCATATGATGAGGAGAAATGGAATTCCTTATCCTTATAACCTAAAAACTATCTTTAGGTGAGATTAGAACTGAGAATACACAATTGTGAACACCTTAGAAATAGGATACTTGTAACAACTCAAAATTTTAGGTCATTTTTCATGATTTTAAATTATAATTTTGATAGGGATAAGAAATTTTAACTAAATTCCATGAAAATTAAGTTTATGAAAATGAGCTCTTTATGGGCTTGAAATTTGGACTTAGGATTATCAAAATTGGAATGTATACACTGAGACAATTTGAATGGCACTAATTTTGTGCAAAATAGAGATCGAGACTGAAAATTCCAAATGTTTTACAAATTGATAGGGGTTGAAATTGGTAACGGCACCCCCCTGTTTTGTCCGTTGTGACATGCAAGCTGAGAACATGATAAGATGGGGGGGAAACGCAGTGGGAGAGATCATCGGCATAGAAATCCCACCTGGTTTCCCTCTCCCTAGCTTTGGCACAGTCCCCTTCCCCATTGGGTTTTCCGGTGGCTGTTACCTTACCAGCAAAACCCCATCACCAAAACCCTAATTGGGTTTTCCATTGGCGAGATAAGGTGGCCCTTGATCAGCTCCCCTTTCGCACTGGCGATAACAGGAAAACCCGATCCCACAGGTGACTGGCTAAAAACCCCCATCTCCAATCATTGACGGGCACAACCCCCTTCCTCTGTTGGGTTCGGGCGATGACCACGCCTTAGGCATCGTTGGCCGGACTACCATGCTCTCCCATCTCTCTCCCTCTCCCTCTCCAATGTCGACAAAAACTCAAATCAGGTTTCCCCTCTGGTTATGGGACCCGAGCTTTTCCCCCTTCCAGCCACGCACTCAGAAACACCCCACTCGCGTGACTCTCTTCCTCTGGTATAGCCCACTTGCCGGACAAGCCACCCACTCCCTCATCTGCTCCTCCCCTCCCCGATCAGGGTTTTACGCGACACAACCAGCCTGTGATGCCTATGCGTGTAAGCTAGTCGTTACCATCTCCCCTCCCCTTGTTTTGCCTAGCGCCGGCATGGCTTGGCTATTAGGTAACCCGCATGCAGGGGCCCATTTGTCTTTGCTCGCCATGCTCTGTCGGGTCTAGGTAAGGATGCCCTGATCTAACTATAATTAGATATGATTGAGCATGAGATTCATATCATAATACTTGATTAATTGATTTAAATGATAAATTACCCAAGATTGGGATGATCAAAGCCTAGTAGCTTTGAGATATGCAATGATACAATTAGGAATAATGATTTAATGATTGTGAGTATGCCAATTAAGTATGATTCAAATTATTTGCCAATTAAGGCTGGCCCTACCTTGGGATTCCATGGTTGTGAATCATTGGAATGTCTTATACGTAATGTATTGAAAGATGAAAGTGTAATGATGCGTAATTCAGAATCCAAGTTAGATAAAGTGGATTATGAGTATGACTGGATATGATATGTATCCAGGTGATGGAATTATGGTGGATTGCACTAGAGATGGGTTTGACTAAACTAGGAGGTACAGATGAGTAGTACGTTGTCTAAGGTAGGTGATTTCATTCGAGATTTCTTTGTGATTTCATTGACCATGACCTGTTGTCAAAAGTTCTTGAGGCATGTGTTTTGTGTGCTACCATGTTTACGTAAAGGTGTTCCCTACTTCTTGTTGATGGTATGGCATTCGATTTTACGAATAACCATGTTTTATATGTGATGGATTGTACTTTATCATGGGCTTTGATAGTACTTATTAAGGTTATTTTACATGAGAGTTTTTCATGATTTCATGGATCGTGACATATTATTTTGGAACTTCGAAGCATGAGTTTTATGAATTATCATGTTTTCATGAAAATTCCTTTATCATACATGGTTGATATTATGATATCTTGATTTACATGATTTAGCCCTATATTTCACTATATGACTGATATTGCACTACCATTGTCTTGGATTGGATTTTATAGAGATGGTACTCATTGGAGTTTTTATGCTTTGTCGATTAGAATAATTGAGGTTGTGATGGGATGCATCCCCTCGTGAGTGCTTGAGTGCTCATGAGGGTGAAAGCAGGATTAGAACGCGTCTTTCCGTGAGTGCCTGAGTGCCCTGTGTGGGTGAAAGGGGGAAAGCGAGATTGGAATGAGTCCTTTCGTGAGTAGTTGAGTGCCCTGTAGTGGGTTAAAGGTTGAAAGCGAAAAGTGTGGAGAGTCCGGCCCACGTCGCCATGAGTGTAGTTGAGACACTCATAAGGCTTGACTGTGCCTGATGTTTTGAAATGCATTACATTATTCTATGGACACAGATTTTCATTATTTTGATGGATGTATATCCATGTATTTATCTCATGCCTTGCATGTTGTGATGGTTTGACTTGATATCTATTTGTGCAAACTTATGATTTTGATGTGTTATTCAGTATGGACGTTTGACTATTTGACATGCCATGTACATGTTTTATCTTATGAGATTCACTATGACCTTGATACTTCGCATCATATGATTTTATTGTATTTATTATTGAATGTTAATCACCTACACAAGCATAGCTTGCTGAGGCATTGATTTGTTTGGAATGCCTCAGATATAGAGAGTTGCAACAGGTGGATGCACTGATAGAGCAAGCAAAAGCGATGACTGTTCTTAGTGAAGCATTGAAGACATTTTAGAGATGATAAGGTTTTTTCAGGATCGCACTTTAGTTATTGTTTATGGACTATACTTTAATATAATTTGCAATGTGATCTGGATGAAAGAATATGAATTCATGTTGGATGTGATGGCTGTATGGAGGGACCTTAGGTATTTTCTCATGGCTTGATTTTCTTATCAATTGTTGGAGTATGCATTTTATTGAAAATAGTATTTGATTAGGTGGATGGGTGTGGAGACTAAGTCTCCTATATGTCATGTCTTGCATTATGTTTATTAAATTATTTTGTATTGCACTTGTCGTATGTAATGGTCTAAAATATAGAAGAGACTCTGTCGAATTTTCAGTAGAAATGGTATTTCATTTCACCGTTAAATCTATGGTTTTGTGGTTGTATGACTCCTAGTTTGTTTTTGGTCACTTTAAAAATTAAAGTTTACTTTATTTGTTTTTGATCACTTTAAAAATTAAAAATTTCAAAATAGGGATCTCGACTATTTTTATAAATTGTTATTTTATTGTTGGTAAAACCCGGGGCATCACAGTTTGGTATCAGAGCCCAGGTCTACTCCATCACAGCCATTCCAATAGATTCAAAGGTTACATACAATCCATGAAGTGAGATGATTTCCTAAATATGAGTTACAGAGATAACTCATGTGAATGATGTTGATGATTGTGAAATAGATAATGCCATGAAGGTGGCAGATTTTCTTAGAGAAATTGAGACTTTAAATCCTTGTATGAACACAAAGAAGTACACTTTTATGGGAAGTGCATGATTCTTAGAATCATGAATCAAAATAAAGATTATAAATTAGTTTCTCTTAATGAGAACCTTACTATATAATAGTTGATACATTTAAATGAATTCTTTTTTAGAGTTCAAGTTCTAACTTGAACGGTGTTAGTAAACTGTTGGAAAATGCCTAACAATTTTTGAAATGACAATTGCATGATAAGAATGATGAAGGAATAGAAATGATTACAATTATTTAGAACTCGAGAAAGTTGAGAGGAGTATGGTAATAGTCTTAACTTGAAGTGGACTTAATTGATAAATAAGCCCTAATATGGTGAAAGTTATTGAAAATTTAATGAAGTAAGATCCTGTGTTTCTATGGATGAAATATTTGATTGAGAAGAAAACTGGTGAGTTTAGTGAATACAGAGATATTCACAGCTAGTCTTCAATGAAAAGTAAATGCTATTAGATCATTCTAAGGATTGCGATCATGATTGGAGACACATAGCACTTGAAGGATATAACAACCATTGTATGAAAATGGTTGGTATTAATGATGTGAATCAAGTAGGGAGAGATACTTCTTGAAGTAGGTATGGGGAATGGATATTGTTGTGAGAATAAGGTGAGATAAAAGCTTATGAATTCTTGCTCTTACAAAAATATTGATAACGGACATTAGTGGGAGTGAATACTTACAAATTGTTCTTAAGTTATGATTTGAAGTGCATATAAACTCGGAGGGCATAATAACTTATTTATGGAAATAATTCTTGAATAGACATGATTTTGTAATGAGTCAACTAGAAAGAAAACAAATAAAGTGAATGAGGCGAGATAAATTAATTATGATTGAATTACATCCAACATTGATAGAGATGATAATGTGATTTTTGATGACTAAAGAAGTATTATAAAGGATAAATTTCATTGGGTGTGCAATTGATCGAGTTGTAAATGACTTTGCCTTATATGACAACAAAATAATTCATTAGTTCAAGAAAGTGAAATGATGGAGGTGAGGACACTAAAAATATAATTGTGAGGATTCTAATGATGGTTATTTAAGAACACGTGCTCCTCCATTATTGATATTTTTATCTAGAAGGCCTTAGGAAGGCTAGTGATGATTAGTATTTTTGGAAACTAAGAGAGTTTTGGCACTTAAAATAAAGAAATAGACAGTTCAACGGTATTGAACCAGTGTACATAGTTGAAGAGACTTGCACTTACTCCTTCACCAGGAAGAAGGAGACTATGGATAGATTATGATATGTTGACACCTATATTGATGGATTTGGTGATTGGGCCATGTTTTACGTTGGTAGCAAGGTTGCAGACAACCTCTATGTAAAGAGGGATCCTTTCAGGACCAAGGCTGATCGTAGAAACTCGGACATAGGTAGTTCGAGTTAGCCTAGTAAGGGTAAGAGACCTTTCATTGACACAGCTACAGAGGCCACTAATCAAGTAACATTTGATCATGCGGTATTGGGATACGGATGAGAGAAGGTGTACTAGTTGTAAGAATAGACACCTGGATAATTATGTCCTAGAGTTAGTAGACTGCCGCAATAATGATAATAGCATCAGTAGCAGCCATCACAGTGGCAATCCTTTAAATGTTTGACTGTGGAGATTTAGGACATTACTTTAGAGACTGTCCCATTGGACAATGAGTCAGACAGACTGGCATTGGAGATAGGGTAGAGATGGCCCCACATAATTAATGATAAATTTTGCCGTTACTTGGAGACAAGTACATGCCTAGAACTAGATAGTGGAAAATATGTTCTAATTGCTAGTTACTATGTTAGAATCTTCCTTGATCTAAGATTCAGTCATTTTTGTACTTTATGTATTAGTGCCTTGATGAATACGCTTGTATATATGGCAGTCTTGGAGTTGGATGTTATGATGCTGATGATGAGTGAGAGGATGGATATTGAACTAATCTAATTGATATGACTGATCATTATACCATCATTGGGATGGATTTTATTTATTGGGAGATAGTTGATTGCTATGAGGAAAAGATTACTTTTAGTATACCTGGATAGCTATTGACCTTACTCTGAGTAAGAAGGGGCATTGATGAGGTTTATGTTAATTTTGCTTCAAGGCAGTACGATACTCTTCTAGTGTACTGACTCCTTGTGAGTGTGACAATGGATGATAAAGAGTGGCCACAGATTGAGCACACATGTGGTGTGTGAGGATTCATAATCTTTCTTGGGGAGGTTTTAGGATTTTTTGTTGTAGAAGATGGATTTTTATATTGTTTTGGCATCAAACAATGTCATTTTCTAAGGTGCCATATAGGATGGCCCTAGCTGAGCTAGAAGGGTTTCTGGTACAGTACTTATTTGATGAGGTTTAATAGACCTGGTGGGTCTTCATTGGGTGCAATAAACCTCTTTGTGAGGAGAGAGATAGATCCTTATTGTTATTCACAGATTAATGATTGTTTGATAGCACCATAGTGGAGAATTGATTTTCTTTAGCATGTATTGATGATTTATATGATCAACTTATGATGGTGCATGGTATGGTGGATATGGATTTGAGGTGTGGATATTACTAATTGAGGATTGTTACTAAGATGTCTTTGAGACAATTTTTAGAACTTGTTATGATTATTACATGTTCTAGTTGCAACTAATTGATTAAATTAGTGCACTGGCAGTATGTATGGATATGATGGGCTAAATTTGTAAAGGTTACTGAGATGAGCGAGGATTATGTTAGTGAATGATGTTTTTGTATAGGAGGAGCACAAGAAACCCTTGTGCATTAATTAGTATATGAAAAACTCATCGTTTGTGATAAATGCATGTGTGTATGAATTATGGTCAAAGAAGATGAATTTTCTTAATCACAATATCTCTATCAATAGAGAGATTGTTTCTCGAGATTGTGATGAACTAGGACTAGCCAAACTAGTGACTAAGGTTGATAGTCTCCTTAGTCTAGTGAACTATTATTGCTACAGGATTGAGTTCTCCAAGATAACAATGACATGGATATTGTTTATATTACGTATGTGAGCTTGATTTCTTGTGAAGGTGAGAAGTGTGACAGTAAGTATGTTTAAATGAAATTTCTTATGTATAATCTGGTTCTGGATTATGGTGTGTACTTGTGAGTGGCCGATGAGGGTGGCCTAAGAGGTTGACCGATGAGGGCTGGTGTGAGTGGCATTGGCAGGCTTCTAGGTGGCGAGCTTCTAAGTGGCAGGCTTATAGGTGCTCACAGTATGATCGAGCTGTGGATCTGATTTTGATTGGCATATGATTGCCTATTACTGAGATGGTATGCTTCTATTGTGATTGGCATGTATTGCTTATTCTGGAGTTGATATGATATGATGTAATTGATATACATTGCCTGGTGGTGAGGTAATGTGCCCTAATATAGACTTGGCGTAGGACTGCATATATGAGCTGAGATTTTCTGATTGTATTGTTATGGTGATCTACTCACACTAGCTATTCGATGAGAGTATAGTTTATGCTAATTGCATCATAAGGGATTATGACATGTTCTAACCATAATATGAATTATTTGATCAGGAATAGATTGACCATACATGGGGTTATATATATATATATATATATATGAGTTGTTATTTGAGGGGATGATATTGTATGAAATTGCTATTGGCAATTGACTATGGAAATTTTAGGTATGATCAATAGATCTTGTGATATGGGGATGTTTTAAAAATTGATTGAGGAATAACACGGAAAGAATTTCGAGGACGAAATTCCTATAAGGAGGGAAGAATGTAACAACTCCAAAATTTTAGGTCATTTTTCATGATTTTAAATTATAATTTTAATGGGGATAAGAAATTTTAACTAAATTTCATGAAAATTAGGTTTATGAAAATGACCTCTTTATGGGCTTAAAATTTGGGCTTAGGATTATCAAAATTGGAAATTATGTGCCAAGACAATTTGAATGACACTAATTTTGAGTGAAACAAAGATTGGGACTAAAAATTCCAAATGTTTTACAAATTGACAGGGGGTTGAAATTGGTAGTGGCACCCCCTTGTTTTGTCCGTTGTGACACCCGAGCTGAGAATAAGATAAGACGGGGGGAAAACACAGTGGGAGAGATCACCAGCATAGAAATCCCACCTAGTCTCCCTCTCCCCTGCTTCGGCACAGTCCTCTTGCCCGTTGGGTTTTCCAATGGCTGTTACCTTGCTAGGAAAACCCCATCATCGGAACCCTAATTGGGTTTTCCACCAATGAGATAAGATGACCCCTGATTACCTCTTCTTTCCCACCAACAATAACGAGAAAGCCTGATTGAGTTTTCCCCCAGGTGACCCGCCGAAAACCCCCATCTCCCCCGTTTCTAGTCCCCGGCAGGCAAAACCCCCTTCCTCTGTTGGGCTCAGGCGATGACCGTGCCTTAGGCATCGTCGGTAGGACTACCACGTGCTCCCATCTCTCTCTCTCTCTCTCTCTCTCTCTCTCTCTCTCTCTCTCTCTCTCCAGCATCGATGGAATCCTAGATAGGGTTTCCCTTCTGGCTGCGCAACCCGAGATTTTCCCCCTTCTAGCCACGCACTCAGAAACCCCCCGCTTGAGTGACCCTCTTCCACTAGCATAGCCCACCCACTCCCTCATCTCCTCTTCCCCTCCATGATCGTGGTTTTACGTGGCAAGACCAGCCTGCACTTGTGATGTCTGTGCGTGCAGGCCAGTCTCGCTACCATCACCCCTCCCCCTGTTTTGCTCAGCGCCGGCATGGCTGGCTGTTGGGTAGCCAGCGTGTAGGGGCCCCTCTCTCTCCGCTCCCCGTGCTCTATTGGGTCCAGGTTGAGGATGCCCCGATGGTTGCCAGCCACCGATCTCCCCTTCCCCTGTCTTTCTTTGTTCTAACTAGTTAGGGTAGGGTTGCTCCTAACTAGTTTAGAAGGGACTGAGTTGACCAGGTGACCCCTATTTTACCCTAAACTTTGAACCATGATTATGACCAATCCAGGAAGGATCTCAAAGATCCAAGAGTAACCTCGCGATCCTTGTAGTGTGAGAAACTATACCCATCTTCCCATTTGTTGAGCGGGGAAGATCACACCGTCAATTTTACCTGACTTTTGATTGGAGGTCAGATTGTCTAATCTCTACTAATCTGACTTCGTTTTTAGTCTGTAGTGATCCTTATGAAATGTAGATCATGGATCTATATAAGAATGTTGTGTCTAAAGCATTATTGGAGATGATAAAGCAGATCGTGATCAATGGCTGAGATCAACTGAAGATCAAGGTATGAAATTGAATCTGATTGGATGATCCAAACCATTCAAAATTCTTATTTAGATTAGTTGATTAGAATTACTGAGTTTTTATGTGATCTGGGGAGATCAAGTGAGGATCTTTGATGAGATCAGCATGGAGATTTGATGATTGGGCACAGTTGAGGCAATCGGTAGACGATTCGACCAAGCAGACAGCTGGATGTTATTCATATTGACTTGTACAAGGTAAGATTACTATCTTAATCATTTGGTGGATTGATCTGACTGTAATTAGATACGATTGAGCATGAGATCCATATCATAATAGTTGGTTTAAATGATAAATTACCCAAGATTGGGATGATTTGAGCCTAGTAGCTCTAAGATATGCAATGATATAATTAAAAATAATAATTTAATGAGTATGAGTATGAGTATGCCAATTAATTATGATCAAAATTATTAGCCAATTAAGGCTGGCCCGGCCTTGGGATTCCATGGTTGGGAATCATTGGAATGTCCTATACGTGATGTATTGAAAGACGAAAGCGTAATGATGTGTAATTGAGAATCCAAACTAGATAAAGTGGATTGTGAGTATAATTGGATTTGATATGTATCTAGGTGATGGAATTGTGGTGGATCGCACTAGAGATGGGTTTGACTAAACTAGGAGGTACATATGAGTAGTACGTTGTCTGAGGTAGGTGATTTCATTCAAAATTTCTCTATGATTTCATTGATCATGACCTGTCGTCAAAAGTTCTTGAGGCATGTGTTTTGTGTGTTACCATGTTTACATAAAGGTGTTCCCTACTTCTTGTTGATGGCATAGCATTTGATTTTACGAATAACCATGTTTTATATGTGATGGACTGTACTTTATCATGGGCTTTGATCGTACTTATTGAGGTTATTTTACATGAGAGTTTTCCATGATTTCATGGATCGTGACATATTATTTTGGAACTTCGAAGCATGAGTTTTATGCATTATCATGTTTTCATGAAAATTCCTTTATCATACATGGTTGATATTATGATATCTTGATTTACATGATTTAGCCCTATATTTCACTATATGACTGATATTGCACCACCATTGTCTTGGATTGGATCTTATGGAGATGGTTACTCATTGGAGTTTCTATGCTTTGTTGATTGGAATAATTGAGGTTGTGATGGGATGCATCCCCCCGTGAGTGCCTGAGTGCTTGTAAGGGTGAAAGCGAGATTAGAACACTTCTTTCTATGAGTGCCTAAGTGCCCTATGTGGGTGAAAGAGTGAAAGCGAGAATGGAACGTGTCTGGCCGTGAGTGCCTCATTGTGGGTGTAAGGGTGAAAGCTGAAAGTGTGGAGAGTCTAGCCCACATCACCATGAGTGTAGTTGAGACACTCTTAGGGCTTGACTGTGCATGATATTTTGTTGATTTTTAACATGCATTACTTTATTCTATGGCCATAGATTTTCATTATTTTGATGGACATATATCCACGTATTTATCTCATGCTTTCCATGTTGTGATGGTTTGACTTGATATCAATTTGTCCAGACTTATGATTTGCATGTGTTATTCAGCTTGCACGTCTGACTATTTGACGTACCCTGTACATGTTTTATCCTATGAGATTCACTATGACCTTGATACTTCACACTATATGATTTTATCATATTTATTATTGAATGTTAATCACCTACACAAGCATAGATTGCTGAGGTATTGCTCTGTTTGCAATGCCTCATATATGGAGAGTTGCAATAGGTGGATGCACTGATAGAGCAAGCAAAAGCAATGACAGTTCTCAGTGAAGCATTGAAGACACTTTAGAGATGATAAGGTTTTTTTAGGATCTCACTTTAGTTATTGTTTATGGACTGTACTTTAATATAAATTGCAATGTGACCTGGATGTAAGAATATGAATTTATGTTGAATGTGATGGTTGTATGGAGGGACCCTGGTTATTTCATCATAGCTTGATTTTCTTATCAATTGTTGGAGTATACATTTTATTAAAAATAGTATTTGATTGTGTGGATGGGTGTGGAGACTAAGTCTCCTATATGTCATGTCTTACATTATGTTTATTACGTTATTTTGTATTGTACTTGTCATATGCAATGGTCTAAAATATAGAGGAGACTCGACCGAATTTTAGGTAGAAATGGTATTTCATTTCACCGTTTAATCCGTGGTTTTATGGTTGTATGACTCGTGGGATTTTGAAATACACGCTTTTATTTTTTATTACTTTAAAAATTAAAGTTTACTTTATTTGTTTTTTGTCACTTTTAAAATTAAAGTTTTTAAAATAGGGATCCTGACTATTTTTATAAATTGTTATTTTAATGTTGGTAAAACCCGAGGCATCACAATACTGCCAATAAAATTGGGGATAATCTTTCTCAATCATCTAAGCAAAGACTCAAGGCATACATCAAGGTGTATGGAAGTACATCTAGTAAACACGCTGATGGAATGTTCTAGATAGAGCATAACTATTTGTACACTCAGACCTAAGAGGTTTATCGTTTAAAGTAGGCTTAGTATTTATTCTTAACATATCAAGTAGTAGAATCTAATTGTAGATGATACATAGATGATTTGGAATATGTATTTGACTCACTAAAAGTATGGGATGCTCGGAACAAGACTCACACCCTTATGAAAAAAGATATTCAGGTAGAGACCATCATAGAATGGACTTAACAAATTTATGCCTGCTATTTGATAAAGGAGTTTTTCAAAATAATTTAGTAAATTCACTAGTAAATGATGGGACCTGCATGAACTTTTATATTTGGACATCTAATTTACAATAATTCACATGTATATAAGATGTACATAAGTTAATACTGAAATATAGGAGGACAATTTGGTGAAATAGCTCAAAAGGTAATAATTCAATAACACGGGGTCAAGATTGTAGTTTTTATAATTGGTGGAACCATGTAATATAATTGGTAGTGAAAACTCAATTACATTATTCATCTGTTTTATATTTCCCACTAGTAGGGCTGGATATTATGGGACACTAGCCTCAATAAGCTAGTGGTTTGTGTAACAAGTTAGTCAAAGGTTGAATAAGGTTACTAAATTGGTTAAGTAGGGTGGGACCCATTTAGACTTCTTTAGAAAGAAAAGGTTTGAATTAAGACAATAAAGAGATCGCACCTCAATTCATCATAGACGGAACTATAGAAGTCAAAGGAAGAGAAGAGAACTAAAGTAGTTTCCTAGTGGTGTGAGACACTAGTTAAGAAAGTGTATGGTGTTATGGGAGTTTTCTTAGAGAAGACTCAACCTAAAAAGCAACATATACACTAAAAGAGTCCCCACTATCCTAATGATGGAAGTGCATCTCCCCTAAATCCATTCTATAAAGAAAAATGCCTCCTATTTCTCTCTACAAATGGGGATTTGATGGTAAAATGATCATTTCATTTTTACTTAAAAATCGATAGGGTTTCCAATGTTTCTCAGATATTACACATTTTTCACATGTAATATGGTATCCCTAAAAGACATTAACCCTACATTTAAACAGTAAAGGAGACTTTGTTTGCATTCCATTCCCAAGTACATCATTAATTTGAAAAACAAAACATTTTTACTTTTAAAAGAGATAATTTGAAATCTATTTTTATGATAGCCAGAATCTTTACAATCACAGCCATCAATCCATACACTTATAATGCACGTCTATATTTACACGAGAATATAAGCAATAATATAATAGTCTAATACATCAATCCTAGAATGAACATCCATATGTCCTTATACGTACTTTGACGTTACTGTAGCTGATCTCTTTTACAACTTCTTGCTCTATCTTTTGCCTTCTTTATTCTATTCTATTTCATCAAATTTGAGATATCGTAAACAAATACAATATTTTAGCAAGCTTGTGCTTGCATGGGTGGAACAAGATGCATAAATGGTAAAATACAAATTATGATTTACTAATATTAGTGCTTTTAACAATAATTTGTATCTAACCAAAATTAGTGTATCTCAAAACATGATACTCATGTCAATTTCATCAGTTTACAAATCATGCATTTATGTCAAAATTGTTCATTCTCAAATCATATCTGTAAGAATCAAACTCAATCTCATACGATCATAATACAAATTTGAAACACAATTTTGACATATATGTCCTTCAATTGTAAGTTAATCAAATATCCAAATTCTAAATGAAATCACAACTGCATGTTTAAAACATGCTATAGGTTTTCATATACTCATAAATCAATCTCAAGTAACCATAAACTCATGAAACACGTTCATATAACAATATTCAACATATGATTAAATATTAGTATATAAAATGAAAGTATAAAACCTCAACAAATCTATGTTGATACATTTCATTTAAATCATAGTTGATATTAAATTCTCCATTCAATGAGAAACACAAAACATATTGAAATATGTACAAAACATCAAACTGTCATGCATACAGTACTGTCAAATCTCAATGTAATAAAAAACATACTAAAATTTTGTCAAAATATCAAAATTTTAGTATGTTTTGTCCAATCTTAGTATAGCGGTGTCCTGCTACAAGCCACACATATGATCCACACACTTGGAAGGATGACTGATGCATCATTGTGTGTCTCAATGTTTGTACATGGATACTATGCACATAAAGGATCCCATCCCTCTACATTCATACATGGATACCTTATGTACTACATGGTGCCTCATGGGAGCCACAGATCAAAATGCGTGATGTCTTTCCATGATACATCCTACCCATAATCATAGCCATATAGGCATGGTATCATTTCAAAAGTCAGAGGCCACCTACATCTCCTAGCATAGAAACCAATGGGGATCTTATAAATCACCTAAGACCAAGCCAACTTTCACGAGTTGCTTGATTTTTCAAAATCACAAAATCTCATGGCAAAACATCCAACACAAATCCTCATAATCCATCGAGAAACATCCAAAACACCTCCTCAAAATTGATCAAGAAATCACCAATAGAAAATCCTTGAAATTCATCAAGGAACACCTAAAACACATCCTAGAAATCCATTGAGAAATTATCAATAGAAAATCCTTGAAATCTATCAATGAACATCAGAAATACATCCTTGAAATCCATTAAGAAATCATCCATAACACATCCTCAAAATTCATCAAAAATTCATTAATAATAAATCTTCGAAATCCATCGAGGAATCATCAATAACAAATCCTCGAAATCCATCAATGAAAATCCAAAACACATCCTCAAAATTCTTCAAGAAATATCTAAAAATACCTCGAAAACCATATACATAAAATATGGGTAATCACATGCTCAAATACTAATAAACAATCTTGTAAACATTTTTTACAAGACAAATAATAAATAACATGCACATTTGCATAATTAGACTAAATCATGATTCAAAACACAAGATGTATGTTTAACTTCATTTGTCACATATTCTATTGAACATTGTATATAATTATGATTGAAGTATATAGACAACATAGTAATCTCAATTCCACATACTCTGATTGAGTGCTTTAGATTCACTTACGTGAATAGTTATATAGTTCATGCATGCACCAATAATCAACCACACATCTATGAAACACATAGATTTACTTACTCAGATCTACAATCTAGGTTCTTGTCTAATTATGCAAATTTTAAAGTTTGCTCTAGATTAGCTTATGACATTGATTGGCATAGAATAATGTGATTGAGGTCATTCATGGCATTGATCATGTTTCATTACATGTAGATTGCTCATATGATGATCAATGGTTGCTGGATTATCAAATTGACTCTATTGATCATCAATCAAGATTCATCTCTCCTTTAACATATAGGGTTACTAACCTGTAATATTACAAGTTACTTTTTGTGGATCAATGGCCTTAAACTCTTGATCCTTGATGGACAGTCGAATCTTGAGGTCATGCATTATCGATGATCATACATGATTAAATTTTAAGTGTCCAATCCATCCAATGGTTAGATCATGTTTTATAGCTTGAAAGTTGTAGCTAACAATTCTAACATCTCTGTATCTTATAGTAATCTGATGGTTTACAGCTATCAAAAACTCTGATTTATAATTCAACTGTTAGATCAATGTTTTTAGGGTTAGATTTGTTGATCTATGGTTTAAAGTAATATATCTAGCTTGAAATAATACAATTCCTTTCATTTTTATTTGAAATTCCCATATCTTCTAGGTTTCACTGTGCACATAACATCTAAATCAAAATTTAGGATAAATCCATGAGATTCAATGTTAATCTTACCATCAATTATTTTGATCCTCATTTAATAGGTGGTTTGGAGCATTAGATCAACACTAGATAATTGCATATAAACACCATCATGATCGTACATCACCATTGTATTCAGATCTTCATTGGATCTACCTTGATTGTTGAATCACTTGAGGGGTTTTGTTCCTTGCGTTTTGTGGATTGTGATGAACAATTCAGATCTTTGACCCAATTTATCTTCATCATTGTGCATCACTTCATTGCTAGATCTTTGACCAGCATCACAAATCTGCCTAATCCCTTGAAGGGTTTTGCACCTTGCTTCTCCAGGGAGATGATGAGTGGTTCAAATAATTCAATTAATGCATCTTTCTTTCTAAAAAAATCAAACCCTACGTGGGTCATTTTCTCCCTCAAATTTTTTTAGTAAGATGTCGTCAGATCGAGGAGGGGGCTTAGGAATCTTGTTCATCTCATCATGAGAAAGAAGATTGTCGACTTGGATCGTGGATTTGAATAGCTATTTTCTGTAGTGAGCTCAATCTTTGGCAAGTGAAAAACTCGTGCATTATCCCGGAGAGATGCGGATTTTTTTTATTTTTTATTTTTAAGAAAAAGATGAATAGATAGGGTCGTGATACATTTTGAAATATTGTAAAGGTAAATAGACTCTTTTCGTCCCCTTTTCGATGCATGCTGGAGGACCTAAGTGAATGTTTTAGAATGGGGATGTTCACCTTTTGTAACAAGTAGACCCACGATACAGACTAATAGATGTTCCTATTATCACCCGTAAGTCTGATCCATTCATAGAAAGTCAGCCCTCCCTCTTGAGTAAGGCACGACTTCTCACTTTTCATGAATGTGTCTCCCCCTTTGCTTATTAGAATTTGACCTGCCTTTGACTCTGCTTGCTTCTGACTCCCTATGAGTCCTTTTACGACCTGACTTTTGCTGTTTAACGGCATCAAGTGATAGTAGCATGTCCTCAAAGGGGAGATGTCGATATCAAAATTGACCCCTCTATATACTTATATATTATTAGTTTTTATCAAATATAACATGCTTTTAAATCTAGCATGCTGATGGTCATGCATAAAAATATTGTCATCTGACCAATCCGTTGTAGATTTCTATCAGTGGGGCCTGCCAAGAGAATTGACTAAAATGCTATTTGCACACAAAATACTTATTTTTTTCATTTGGACTTGGATTTTAGCATTTCTAGTGTCATTGGAATCCTTTTTCTGAGTGTACTCAAATTAGTGAGGTCTTAAGGGTAAATTGAGTGTCCTTCAAAAAGTCAAATCCATGAAACTTAAAATAGTACAGTCTAAATTGACATTATTAAAATATGAGGTTGTTACAATGACATATAATGGTTAGCTATAGGCATCACCATAATAAAGAAGGACTAAGGTAGAAGATGTATTTTAATTAGTACTTTAAGTGCACGACTCTATTAGAGTATAGAATTAGCAATACAAGTGACCTCACAAAGACTCTATGATTAATGGAGTTAACTAAAACCAAGGTTATGTTACTTTAACCTAGCCAAGCAAAGGAATTTACAGAATTCTAACCAAGACAAAGAACTTAAGAAAGGAAAGCAAAAAAATGAAACTAAGGAAATAAGACATAAAGTAAAAGAACATGTGACTAAAGAAAGGAAATTGAACTAAAATCTAAAGAAAAAAAAAGTAACTAAGAAAGCAAGGAATTAAGCACTAATTAAATAAACTACTAAGAAATAAAAGCAACTTCTCATTAATTGTCTTGATAAAAAGGATTGTCACATAAGCAAAGGAAAGGAAAGCAAGTAAAGAAAGCAAATAAAACTTCTTCTTCCATGGCTTTAACTTTGCTATAGCACCCTCATGTTGTGTCAGTCAACAAGGGCTTGTAAACTTTTTTTCAACCCATAATACACTAACTTACCACCAACATGCCATGACCCAAAAGTCAAATCTTCTTAAAAAATCCTTAGCAATGAAGTGCTAAGGCAACCAAGAGAAGAGGTACATAACACCTTTCCTAAAAGATCACCACCTACTAAAATAAGTAAAAGAAGCTATGGAATGCAAGTGTAAAATAATTTGTTGCATCTTATTACTAAAAACTCTTAACAAAGATGATAGCTCTTAAGGAGTAAGGCAAGGAGGGGATTAGAGGTAAATCATCCTTAAGTGAGGGGCAGCTATAGAGGAGGCTTTCTATTGCAAGAACAAACTAGAATAAAAAGAAAATAACATGGTGACAGTGGCCCTTGGTTTAGAACTCACCAAATTCCAACCTTATGAGATGAAGTAATATATCAGTACTTATTCATGGAAGTGGTCCTTCCCCTCAATATGAAGCCTTAGCTAGGAATTGGAATGGCTTTATGGAAAGACTTGTTAGTCTCTTAGCACCTTATCCTAGGATGGGAAAGACTACTTATTGCATATAATGGTACAAGGCTTCTTTCCTTCTCCTTCAGTTGCAAATCCCATAAGAAAAGAAAAGAGAAGAAATAGAAGAAGAATGCATTAAAAAGTGAAAGTGTATGTGCATGTGATAGAGGTCATGAGAAAGTGAGAGATAAAGAGTTTGTGAATACATAGTGAGCGGTCTTATGTGTGCTTTTTAGGAGCATGCAAGGATTCAATGCAAGATGGATGGAGGGTGGGGCATGTAATGAAGTTGATGAAGATGAGGCTTACAAAGGTTTATTCATGCAAGACCGAAATATGAAAGTGTTTATGCATGCAACTATATGTATGCAAGTATGGAGGAAACATGTAAAGATGAGTGTGCAAATCATGTATAAGAAAAATTATGCATGGAAATTATGGAGGCTAGAAACTAAAAAAGGTGTATTAATCATACATGGTTGATGTATGGAACTACTAAGTAGATGCTTCTCAATCCAGTGCAAAGAAAGAAGATGGAAGAGCAACAAGATACATACATGCAACTTTAAAAGAAAGATGATCCTATGAAGTGTGTGTGCAATTTATGAAGAGTATGCATGAAAAGCTTAAAAGAATGATGCATGATTGATGTGAGGAAACTAAGTACAAGTATGAAGGTGGAAGAAGAAAGAAGAAAGGAAAGGAAAGGAAAAGGATGGGAAATAGGTTAGGTTGAGAACCCTTACCTTTGCTCCAAAGGATTTGAACATTGATACTTGAAGAGAGCTTGGGTGTGGGTGATCTTCCTCCCTCTATTTCTTCTAAGTGTTGCTTGATCTCTAGGAGAAGTTGAAAAGTAGCTTTTCCTTATCCATTATCTCATATTTATAAAGTTTTAGGAGTTGACGACCTAGGGATGGATGGTTAGGATCCAAGGATGAAAAGGAAGAAGGGTTGAGATGATTTGGATGATGAGAAGGGGAGTCGAGAGAGGGGGTAGGCGTGGAATTGAATGTAGGAGTGGTATTTGATGTGGAAAGGAGTTTGAGAATGTGTTGGAATAGGAAAGTGGGGAAAGGAAGGGGATATGTTTGGTAGGAAAGAAGGTTTTGCCAGGATAGAAAAGGTGATTGCTTAGGAGAGAAGGAAAAGAGGCAGCTAAGAGAAATTCTAAGAGTTAGGTGGGATTTAGTCTAAAATTAGAAAGTGGATAACAAGGAAAGCATGATTTTAATGGGAGTGTACAGGAATTTTTAACTTTATGAGGAATGTAATCCATTGGTTGGTAATCAATGGTGGATATCTCTCTTGCCTTAGGACTTGATTTAACTTTTAGGACAAGGTGGCTAGGGTTTTCATCTTTTCAATGCTTCATTTTGGGCCTTGAATCATCATCAACTTATCTGGAATGGCTGAGATTTGATTGGAGTAATCTTATCCAAATATATCTTCTTTTAAAGCTTCTTTACTCTCCACAGTTGGATTGGTCTACCCTAGAATGAATGGCCTAGATTCCTTACAGATTTCCTTAACTACTCTAGGTTTCTCATATATTTCTTCCCTCCAATATTATTCCATATAGTTGGGATGTCTTTTTCCTTCTTTGTAGGGATCTTCTTTCCTTGAAATCAAATGTATATCTTAATGAAAAGTTCTCCACCAATAGTCTTTGAATTTGGCCTTCATTATAATCTAGCTTCTTATTGGTCCATCCTTACTTGAATCTATCTTCATTGGCTACTTAGGATATGTATATATAAGAATACATCTTGACGTTTAAGTGCTTGAAAAGTAAGATGGTTTTTGACAGTAGAATTTCCACAAATTCTCTATAAAGCAAGAAAAAAGTCTCATGTGGGCCCTGTCTAACTTATTTTATTTCAAAAGCTCCCATTATATGTGATCGCATGGTATATAATTTGAGGTTCCTTTAGAAGCTTTCCAAGCTAGTAATATGCATGTATGCTTGCACAAGAAGTTCTGTCACATTACTTTTGATAGGAACACCCTATTTTGAACGGATAAGGCTTTATGTTTTATTTAGAGTTTCTAACTCCTTTGAGTTTGATTTTGACATCTAATGATGATTATGAACTCCAAAACTTTATAATTAGCATGTATGGGTCCACAATGTATCTTGGAAGGCAAAATTGCTCTTTCATGGGTAAAATTATCAATTTTGTAAATCTTTTATTTGTACTATGGACGTGCAAATTTGTAGAATTAACCCTAACTAGTGGTGATTAAGTGATATATGGGGTTAAAATATGCTAAATATAGATCAATTTGATTAGTGTTAGTAAGCATCCTTAAGTCCTTATCTTTTCTAGGATCACATTTTTTGTTAATGTGAGTGGAAGTCAATACATTAAGAGATAATGCTTACCATCTCCTCTATCAACATGTTATGTACCAAATTCAATGCTTCCTTAGAAATCATGTCTTACTACTATAAAAGCAGCGACTCTTATCATTTTATTCACTTTCATCTTTTGAGTGAATTACAGGGAGAGGTTGGTCCAAAGTAATTAGTGCCAATTTGCACTTCCAATCACTACTTAATTAAGGCCTTCAGCAATGCCAATCACTACTAACTTGTTTCAATTTTGGTGGCACTAGTTTTTCTTGCTGGTCAACCAACACTTCCACTTGCTATTAACTCCAAACTAGGATTATGACATAACCTAGTTGCAATGTTGCCATCTTTTGAGACCAATACCACTATGCATGGGGTTAGTTCACTAGTGAACTCAACCTTTTTGAGGCTACTTTTTGGCTAGGTCAAATCCTTTGAATGAAAACTTTAGCCTTCCTTTCCCTAGGCATGTAGCAATGTTGTACGTGAGGCTTTTTGATGAGCCAAATGACATAGGTTTGTGGAGCATTGAGACAACCATAATTAGTGTTGAGCAAGATCCCTTATATGTTTAGAGGAGAATTGAGATAGCCACAAGTACATAGGGGAGATTTGAGCAAGGTTCATTTGTGGATGCTACCTTGTTCACTTTTTCATAAGATGAACACGATGCATGTTCTTTTGAGACCATTGGCTGCAAAATAACAAAGGGCAAATCTATCTATCCTTCTAAGATTAGAAGTGGTATGATGACACTTTTGGTTGATTGAGGTAGTTTGGCATTATCATTTCTTGCTTTAAAGAAATGTTGACAAAAGCTTGGATTTGCATAGTAGTTAAAGCCACCACCCAAACTTATGATTGATAGTCTGAGTGCTTAAAAGAAGTTCTCAAAATATATGCCAAGACATGACCAACTTCCATAGGAAGTATGAGGAATTTGAGATAACCATGTGCAATTTGGCCAAAGTTTTTGGCTTAATAATTTGCAGGCATTATGGAGAATACTGCCCATGAACAAAGAGTTGCATGATTTGACTCTTTATCCTCCATCTACCATTAGGGTTTTGAATGTTACTAGTCATTACTCGGGTAAGGTTGTAATTCCCATAAAAATGTCTCTTATGGTGCTTGGACAAGACATTACCACCCTATGGTACATTCAAATAATTTTGGACTGCCAGCAATGCTAGATTTATGGCAAAATAAGTGAGCAAGATGCCACTAGATTTAGAGGCATCAGAATCCTTATGACATTACCAGTGATGAACATTTGACAACTTATTTTGCCTTATGGTTCAATAAATATGCATTGCCCTACTCCATAGTGGAATATATTTGTTTGGAGGTCATCCTAGCCACTGTTTATATGATCGAGGGGATTCTGCATTCATTGATTCCTTCTATTTTACACAATATTCATATGGGTCTTTCAAAGATTTACCATTACAATGACGATAGAGTGTGAGGATGGTGTGGAATCACCTCAATATATTTCCTAGTGCAGTAGTACTTATAAGCTTGGATTTCTACTCATTGCATCTATATGATGACAAAACAGAGTTTGATCGACCCCTACTGATGTATTATAGGAGAAATGGGGATTTGAGTAAACTTCCTCTTTCACTATATAATGCCATGAAAATTTGGGAGCATCTTAGAAATCCATATAGGTTTGATTAGAGTGCCACTCTAGATGAAGGCACTCAAAGACTTTTGACAAGGTACCATATTTGAAGTATCCCACTACATATTGTGCATATTTTCTTGTATGCACAAGTATTATTAAGAAATTCCTATAAATTCACCCACTTATAGGAGAATGGTTATAGAGACTCAATTAGTGGGCTATTAGCATTGGCTATGAAGGGTCAGGACAAGCATTCAATTTTATTTTTATTTTTTTAGACAAGAGGCTATTTTAGAAGAATCTTGCAATGCTGCGTTGAGTGGTATAATCGAATCCATGAGGCTTTTTCTTGAAGGGTGTGTTTGTTGTAACTGGAGAATTAGATGTGGATCTTAAATCTAGAGCCAATCATGCAAACTAATTTTTTAGAAACTCCCTTGAGTTGTCCTCCTCACAGAGTCAAATAGTCTAGATCTACCCCCACAAATGAGGGAACAAAGAGAGATGGAAGCTGAGGTAGAGCACTTGAATGATGAAAAGTCTTGTAATCTAAGCTCTTTAAGAAGTAAGCCTTCTTAATCACTACTTTTGAACATTCCATCTATTTCCTTATTATTCTTTTTTATTTTAGTATCAATAAGATTGCAAACACAAAAGAGAAGAAAGGATGTTAATGGTAATCACCTTCTAGCTTATGTTTCTTAAGGACAATCCTTTATGTACTAACTGTCATGTATTTGCCTTGCAATTTAACTTTTACTGATGCAAAACTACTTCAGAAGAGAATGACTATCACTTATTAGCCATGATCATAGTAAGGCCTACTTTCTCCTATCCAAAGGATGCCATCTCCTACTCCCAATATCTTGGTGACAATGCTGACTTCCCTTGGTCATTTTAATGATGGTTAGATATTAGTCCCTTAGGAAAACATAGCTTTTATCAATGAGGGAGAAGGTCGAAACTCTCAATTTGAAACTAGAACTTCAAAATTAGTTTATGATCAATCTTGAATCATGTAATTTAATAGCTTTTAAAGTTGAATAGATTAGAAGTGTACCATTTGAAGATTGAAAATGCAATCTCTCTAATCCTTCCACTACAAAATTCTTGTTAAACATTAGATTTTACTTAATGACAAATAAGTAAATACCTTTTATGTTAGTGATGTACTGGTGGGATTTTGAGTCATATTCAATGTTTAGGATTAGAAGTATTCTTTGTAGTTGGTTTGTATCACCTTTTCATAGTCTACATTATCAACAACTTGGATTGCACATCCCTAGCTCAATATGCACCTTGAAATTGATGTTCAAAGTATTCTTTGTAGTTGGTCTATATTCTGACCGATTTTATTCACACAAATATGTGAAACTGTGGACAGAAAATGTGTTTCCAGCTGTCTATGATTTTTATTGTTTGGTTTAACATGAAAATTGAGTTTCACCAAATCCAGCTAGAAATCAAACCCTCAAAAGTCAAATCATATGCTTATCCTATAGGAAATGGATATGAGATATTTTTATTGTTCCTAAAAGCATTTCTCTTGTCTATGTTTTATAATTTTTATTAACAACTTTTTCCCTGAAGTTGAAGGCTCTTTAGCTTGCTTGATAGATGTATCTAAGTTTTCTTGTTCTTAGCATGCACAAAACGTCTCCTTTCAAGAACAGAAAAAAGTGAATCTATGTTTGGATCTTTTCAAATTATTTTCTAAATCATTTTCCTTTAAAGCATGAAATCTCATTATTATCATAGAAAAATGTCAAAAAAAAAGAGGGGGTTATCTCCTTCGCATGAAATTTCGGGGGAAAGCGGTGTTAATGGAAATATCTTTCCTAGGAATAAATTTCCAGCGACAAGCGAGCCTCCCTTAAGCCTGCACAAACGGGCACTTGGTTACCGCCTTCGGACCAACGGCTTTCTATGCAGGAACAAGTGGTAGACTCATTAGGCCACGTGCGGAACGCACCCGCATAAACGTTGCCAGGAAAGGCTTCCTTATTTGGTACTTGTTTCTGCAGTGAGAACAAGAGTGAATTTCGTGGGCAGCAGAAAATTTCATTCTCTTCGTCGGAAACCCGCAGGGAAGATGACGGACGGTCATCTCTTCAACAACATTCTCCTCGGAGGTCGTGGTGGAACTGTAAGTCTCTCTCCTTCTTTAGGGTTCCAATGTTCTCTTCTTCTCCTTGCAACGGCCTTCATAGTTTGATCTTTATTATCCTGTACATGGTTGCCGTTCTTGAATTTCTAGTGTTTGGGACTTCTGGGTCTTGTTTCTTGAATCCGGAGATGAATAGCAGTTGGTTGTGGTTTTGGAAAATTTTAGCTGGTTTTGGTTTTATTTTGAATTTTTGTTATGGTGTTTGTCGTGTTGTAGAACCCTGGGCAGCTTAGGGTTCATTCAGGAGGGATTATATGGAAGAAACAAGGAGGAGGAAAGGCAGTCGAAGTAGATAAATCTGATATTGTCGGGGTCACCTGGATGAAGGTCCCACGGACTTATCAAATTGGTTTTAGAATTAAGGATGGTCTGTTCTACAAATTCACTGGTTTCCGCGAACAGGTATTTAATTCCTCTTCTTTGTGCATTATAAATAGTTTTATTTTGGGATGTTGGTTTATGTTCATTGTTATCGTTTTTGAATGATAAGAGTTGATTGGTTTGCGAATTGGATGCAATGGTTGGCATTGTTTGGTTCTGGTCTTATTTGTTTCCCTTGATCAAATTGTTTGTTTCTCCTTTTCCTATGCTTTTGATATCAATTTTCTCCAGAAACAATGGTTGTAAGTCCACTGAGGTAGATGCTTGTTGTTTTAAGCACGCCATTTGTAGACATTTTGCAACTGCTACCGTTCTACAAGTATGGTGCAATTTGAAAGGCCTCTTCTTGTTGCTATTTGAAAATTTTAATCTTGTTTAGCCTGTTTCATGTCCTCCATTAGGACTTCGATGCCTTAAACTTCTACTTTTAAGGATGTCTGATTATTGTTAATTTTCTGGTGAAGCTTCTTTCTTTTGATTTTAAGGTGTTTAATTATTCCGTGCCTTTTAGAGCACATTGTTGTCTGTAGCTTTAACACAATGGATGATTCTTATAATTACCTATTTTAGATAAATTAAATGGTTTGTCAAGAAAGACGGTAGTAACAAGCACTAGCTGAAGCATGGAGCTTATGAAGCGACGTTGTGGTGGTTAGTTCTTGTCTAGAGAAGCTACTATGGCAATTTTGGAAGTATTTATTTTTTTAGCAAAGTTACCATTATTAATTAGGTCTTTGGGAGAAAGTTTCTGTAGCATTTGCGAACAGCAATTTGTTTGCAAACTGAATTTAGTAATAAGGATATGAGTATTATATTTCATATTCTGTGTCTATTTGGTTACATATGCTCGTTTCGTTGTTTTTGGTTATTAGATTATTTCACAGTTACTTCTAGTTGGGAGTTTTGAAATTGTATGTTGGATGCAGATGGATGGAATTATACTTTTTTGAATTCTTTTACAACTTGTTTAAGACTTGATGCATTATGTGCCTTCAATTGAGTAATTCATATCTTGGTTGGTATTCTTTTTTCTTATCATGTAGGATGTCACTAGTTTGACAAATTTCCTTCAAAATACCATTGGGATAACACCAGAAGAGAAGCAGCTTTCTGTCAGTGGTAGGAATTGGGGGGAAGTGGATTTGAGTGGTAATTTGCTATTTTATCTTAATTTCTGCTATTATATTCTCAGTCTGATTTTATTTCTTTCTAAATATTTTCTTTGTTAGTATAGGATGGAACTTATATCTTTTTTTCTTTGTTAGTATATGATGTAACTTATGTCATTCTTTCTTTGTTAGTATATGATGTAACTTATGTCATTCTTTCTTTTTTAGTATATGATGTAACTTATGTCATTCTTTGAAGAGTGGATTTAGCTATATCTTGTTCATTTCACTTCATGTCACTTGTGCTTTCCAGGGAATATGCTAACTTTCCTCGTAGGCTCAAAGCAAGCATTTGAAGTATCGTTAGCTGATGTGTCACAAACACAGCTTCAAGGGAAAAATGATGTTGTCTTGGAGTTTCATGTTGATGACACGACTGGAGCTAATGAGGTTGGCATCTATATTATCTGTTTCTTGTGAAGTGTCTGTATGGCTTACTGTTGAGAGTATTTGTTTTGCCTTACTCTGCCATTTGAAAGTGCAACTTTGTGAAGGGCTTTTTCTGTTTGTATATTTTCATTTGCTGTGCTAGATAGATACCCTGAAAATGTACCCAACTGTTCTGACACTGTCCATTCTCTGCCTGGTAATTTTGTCTGGTTGCTAGGCATAGCTATCAGATAATTTATTGTTAAATTTTATGGGGGATTGGAAAATAAAGTAATCTAAGCATGGTAAAATGAATTGACTATAAAACTCAAGCACACACACAACCAATGGTGGAATGAAGTAAAGGGCTGCTGAGAGGATCAAGCCTGATAACAATGCAAAGGCTACAGTTTTAAAAGAGAAGGTTAGTCAAGGAGGAATTTAACCAAAGTCTCTAGTGAAGGCTGCTAAAGATCTTGGATGTCATCTATTGCAAACTTGCCGGCAAGACTGCAATGTTATTTGCCTTTGCTTCAGGCTTTTTTAACTAGGAATACCATCTTTTATTGAATGAGTAACATTAAGAAGCTTGTGTGGTCTTCTATGTTTGTTAGATATTTTCCTACATTTTCAATGCTGCTCTTGCTTTCTGAGGATGGACCCTTGAACAGAGCTTGAACCTTCGCATCATATGAAGAAGCCACCCCATTCATCCTGAGTGGATGCTCAGTAGCAACCGTGTGCATAAGTTGGATTGCTGCTTGAACCACTTGCCTGCACTTCAACTTAGTATATCTTCTAGAATCATAAAATATTTGGCTATAGCTTCCTGCAAAATGCACCATAAAAGAGGAAGAAAGCATGACATACAAGACTCTACCCTTGGTCGGCATCGTAATAGCCCAAGTTAGACTAGCTTTGCTCACGATCCTGAGGACCAGGTAGGAATATCATAACAAGAGAAAGCATGTACACTCAATCTCCTTGTGATAGAGAACATAGGCAATGCAACTCCAAATCCGGTCCTATTTTTCATCTTTGAAGTTGATTGCCAATTAGAGCTAATTTGACAGCCTTATAGTGTCTTACCACACAGCCAGTGTTCACATACAGCTTGAGGTTGATTCGGTTCCCATTTGTGTAAAGGAAGCCATACTTTGTATTTCTTCAAGCAGATGATTAGTATCCACCTTCGATCTCCAGATCAAGTACTATGTTACACTTTGTTAATAGACTTGAGTTGCAGACCATTAAGCCAATCAATGAGTCATTCCAATCAGTCCTTGCATTTCGTGCAAACCAGTACGGTACCATTGTTTTCTCTTTATGGTTTATAGGTAGTAAGTAGTAAGTAGTGAGCCAGTCAAGTAAGGCAGACTCTGTCCTTTTGTTAGCAGCCTAAGGAAGTTGGTTATCTTGTGGATGTATCCTATATGGCAAGTAGTCATTTCCCTAGAGTTCTTTCTGATGCTTCATATTTGCTTATCCACTAGCCGGGCATTGGAATAGAAGCATAAGTAGAGTAAGAAATTGATCAACTTAGGTGTTATGACAAAAATCCTGCTAGTGCAGTTAGCATCTTCTTCTTCTCTCCAGTAGAAAACCACTTTTCAAACTCCACACCAATCGAAGTAGACTTTTGGATGCCCTAGCTAGACATCTCATGGATATGGAAACACTAAGAGTCTGAGTCTGTAATGCACCATTTGAGCTAACCTTTATGAGTTAAGCTAGATAAGAATCAGGCTTTCTTGGAAACTTAATATTGCACACTTGTGATGATTGAGCACAATTGCCTATACATTGATGGAGATAAGACAATCAATTGACAATTGACTGCTTTCTTATTCTGATCACAGAAAGATTCGCTGATGGAGATAAGTTTCAATATACCAAATTCTAATACGCAGTTTGTTGGTGATGAAACTCGTCCGTCAGCTCAGGTGAATTTACATTCTGGTTTTGGTTGGACATGACTATTTTAATATATACTGAACTGTCCCTTTAGTCACTGCATAAATTTCATATGATCAGGTTTTCCGAGACAAAATTGTATCAATGGCTGATGTTGGTGCAGCAGGTGAAGAAGCTGTTGTCATGTTTGAGGGTATTGCCATCCTCACACCAAGGTACATGTGATGTAATGCTTACCAGCAGATCTTACCCTTCATTTCTTGCAATCCTGTCCCACTTGTATGCAGTTTGTCTTCATTTATTAATGTGACTAGTGAATTTATGTTTATAGAGGGCGATATACTGTTGAACTCCATCCTTCATTCTTGCGGCTTCAAGGACAGGCTAATGATTTCAAAATTCAGTATGGCAGTGTTGTCCGTCTTTTTCTACTGCCTAAGGTATGCCTCAACTTTACATGAAACCATTAATAATCTAATATATGTGCCCTTCTCACTAGCACCAATGATTAGCAATGCCACCATCAATAGAAGCTCACAGTATTCTCAGTAAGATGATGGATGATTCCTTGTGCACCTTCCCTGACCTCCTCGTTTCTGTCCCATGCCCAACTTTTTCATATGACCATTGCATTCAAGAAACAAACATGTAGAAAGAAATCTGTTAAAGAATGAGGAGTTAAGAAAGACATAAAATTCTCCAAATAAATCAAAAGTAACACTTGAAATATGAAGTTCTGCTAATGCAAGAACAGAATCCTAGATAGTTCATTATGGGAGCAGAAAACTGACAAACAAAAAAGAAATATAAGTGCCACTGTAATTGGTGTTGAGATGACCAGATGTGATTTTGTCAAAGAAACGAAGGGAATTAGGTCGAATATGGCCATTCATGGAGGAGAAGACCCGAGCATGTATCATTACCTTAATTAGATAACACGACATAACTCACGGCCTACCTAATTTTAATAGTACTTGTTATGGTTTCTGATGGATAAGCCTGACTTGAACCTATGATCTCTTGGTTGTGAGACAAGGTGCACCCATGACCTTGCTGTGCTCAAGTCCTCTTCTTTTCATTCTTCTCAACAAGAACTAGGTGATTAGAAACCTCAATCCGATCATATGTTTTATATACTTGAGCTTTTGTTGGAATCTCTCTGTTATTTGGTGATGGATAACCTGTATTTTATAGTTCATCTGTGTTACTTGTTGTGGCTTGTGCAGTCAAATCAACCACATACTTTTGTCGTGGTGACTCTTGATCCACCTATCCGTAAGGGTCAAACCATGTATCCACATATAGTTCTGCAGGTATGGGACTTTAATGTGCTCATGTAATTTTGTCTGCTTGTTTACCTTTGTGTTCTTATGCATACTTATAATGTGTTGGTTTTTTGCTTTCCATTATGAAGTTTGAGACAGATTATGTGGTTGAAAGGTCACTTTCAATAAATGAAGATCTGTTGGCCACAAAATACAAGGACAGGTTAGAAGCATCGTATAAGGTAATCTTGTGTACCCAATTCATGGGTCAATTTAATTGCATTCCAGTTTAGGACTGGTGATCTGATTGGAGATGTATGTGTTAATCATTAAATTGATCCTCACATAAATTTTTATTTATTTATGAACTGTTTACATATATGTGTGACCTTGAGGTCACGGGTTTGACGTGAGGAAATGGCCTCTTGCAAAAAATGCAAGGTAAGGCTGCATACTATAGACCCTTGTGGTCCGCCCCTTCCCCAAATGCTGCATAATCGAGAGCTTTGTGCACCGGGCTGCCTTTTTATGAACTGGTTACATATATGGAAAGAGAAAAGATGAGAGAATTTGTTTGGTCTGATTGCAGGTGTCTGTGTTAGTCCTTGAAACTGATCCTCACATCAAAATTTCTTATCAATAGCAGGTTACCTATATACAAAGAGAAAACAAAGACGACTTTGTTTGGGAGTTCCTAATTGGTCTGAACAAATAGATGTTGTAGCACTAGAAGCTCTCTGGACTTGAAATTGTGAGCAGTGTCTGATTCATTAAGGGGCCACCAGAGCAAATTATCTCTTTAGATGCCTAAGACAAAAGTTGTGCTTGTTGTTCCAATTGTAAATGCAAACTGGTTGAATTTCATTTGCTTGAATGATCTACTGAAGAAGTGTGTTAGTTTCTGTTTGTTCGCCTCATGACATTTGGGGTTTGCCTAATGGATCTAGCGAGCTCTGATCGTGACACATACATGCAATGAATTACATAACACATGGGATTCTTTAAGCTTTCTGTAACCAGCCTTCCCATACCTGAAACCAAACCTGTACCCTGCATTGCTGTGCAGTGCCTGCTATTAAGATGTCTAATGTTGTTCAATCAATTATGATACTTCTCCAGGAAGGCCATTGCAGAAGTGAACCTCCCTGCTGATTCATTTTTGCTTGAGGTTGTATATTTTTTTTAAATAAATGACCAGCAGACATTCCTCTAGTTCTTTGTGTAGGTAAATGTTTTGAAATGCTTTGAAGAAGGTTTTCTTTTCTTTGTGAATTAGTTGGCAGAATGGGGTAAAATGTGAACTAGCTTCAATCTTCTTTTTCATATGGTTTTTGTCAGTAGCAGCATTAAACCTCCATTTCAATGCAGTGTGGTGTTCCTGGAGAGGATTTAAAGCTGCGAGTAGGATTGTAGTTATTTTGTTCCTTCCATGGATAACTTATTCAGCTTGTTACTTTTTTGCCTCATTTCTACGGACAGCTTATTGGGCTTGTAACTTTTTGCCTTCAGGTGTTTTTCTGATTTCTAGCTTCTGTACCATGCTTCTTTCACGTTGACCATTGACATGAAACATTTTTATTGTTTGGATTTTCTCTGCATTTTCAGGGGCTAATCCATGAAGTTTTCACTTCAATTCTGCGTGGCTTATCTGGTGCAAAAGTTACTAGGCCAGGAAAATTCCGTAGTTGCCAGGATGGGTATGCAGTCAAGTCATCGTTGAAAGCTGAGGATGGGATCTTATATCCACTAGAGAAGAGTTTCTTTTTTCTGCCGAAACCTCCTACTCTCATTCTCCATGACGAGGTGAGACTGGTGTTGAGGCTACTTTCACAGTTGGCAATTTAACTTCTGCTATAGTGGATTAACTCCAGAAGGTGAATGTATCACAAATGGCAAGAGTGACATGCTTCTAATTCATTTGTTGTTTAGATTGAGTATGTCGAGTTTCAGAGGCATGGTGCTGGAGGATCAAGTATGTCGTCTCACTATTTTGACCTTCTGGTAAAACTAAGAAATGAATCAGAACATCTCTTCCGCAACATTCAGAGGAATGAATATCATAACCTTTTCAATTTTATCAGGTAGATTCTCAACTTGTGCCATCTTAATAAACAGAAAGGAACTTGCTGATTGAAGCATGCAGAAGAATTTATTCATTTTACTTCTTTTCAGTTCGAAGGGTTTGAAGATTATGAATCTTGGAGGTGTCCAAGCCACTGAAGGTGTTGCAGCTGTTCTACAGAATGCTGATGATGATGCAGTCGACCCACATCTTGAACGTATTAGAAATGAAGCTGGTGGTGAAGAAAGTGATGAAGAGGTAGTCATCACTGTGGTGACTGTTGTGTAAGATTATGACCCAGAGCTTCTAAAAATGGGTATATTACCTGAGTGTTTGTCCTCTCAATCTTTTCAGGATGAAGATTTCGTTGCAGAGAAGGATGATGGAGGCTCCCCTACTGATGATTCTGGAGAAGAAGAATCAGATGCTAGTGAAAGTGGGGATGAAAAAGAAGTAAATACTCTTTGTATCTCTGTTTTAACTTGTTGATGGGGAGGTTCGATCTCATAATTCTGATTGTGAAGTAATGAGAAGGCCACCAGCCAGTTTAGAGTATTTTCATGCATGTGGTTATACATGTTGAATATTTACTTTGGCTCTTCCTTCATGTCATTTGTTTCACATTAACTTGGACGTGAATGATCTGACTTCTCTGCAACAGAAACCCTCCAAGAAGGAAATAAAGAAAGATTCTGCTGCTTCAAAGGGTTCCTTGTCAAAGAGGAAACCCAAGGATGGAGATGAAGATGGTACAAAGAAGAGAAAGCAAAAGAAGAAAAAGGATCCTAATGCACCAAAGAGGGCATTGTCTGGTTTCATGTTTTTCTCACAGACTGAAAGAGAGGTAAATAGAAGTTGTTTTGGTAAAATATATGAGGGCATTGTCTGGTTTTATGCTTTTCTTCAAGACTGAAAGAGAGGTCAAGAGAAGTAAGTTGTATTGGTAAAAATTATTGGTTTCATTGCTTATGACCTTGATAGTTAAATACTTGCTTGTTCTGTGCTGTTAAAATCAATTTAAGGATATCAGACATGTTTGTCTGATCAAATGTTTCATCCCGAACTTTGGATGGTCTGGTGTTTGAACTCGCTTCTTTGGTTATGCAAACAAACTCCTTTGCATAGACAACTAAATTTCTCATTGGTTCAATGTTTTTGGAAGAATAATTTGGATTTCTTGGATTTCGGCCAAATTGGCAAGACAATAACATTTTGGAGTGATGGTGGTGTTTATCCTATGTCCATTTTGATGTGAGAATATCAGAGATCATCTGTCAAGCCATGTTTCTTCTGAACGCCAAACTGATTGGAGCTCATAATGAGCCCAATTCAGCAGGTAACTGGGATCAATCCACACTGCCATTCTGTATGTGAAATGCCCTATCTTGCAATGACTGGGAATTGCAGCTGTATGTCCCCATTATATGCACATATTCGTGGCCAAAGTGTTGGCGTCTTGAGCACATGCAGGCGCATCTTTAAAAGTAAAATTGATATTACTGCACTCAAAGACGAACGAATTTGTCCATCTCTATGCAGTCGTTAAGAAATCACATGACAAACTTTTCCACAGAAACAAAAACTTTATTCTGATTTATTATCATTGGTTTTTTAAAGTCAAAGATACGACCCTTGAGGGACACTCAGACATCTCTTGATCCACTGAACTCTTTACTCTTGATATGTGTTTCTGGCATTAATGCTTGGACTGAAGATGACTTAATTCACTTTGATTTTTGCAGAATGTTAAGAAAAGTAATCCAGGAATGTCATTTACAGACACTGGCAGGGCGCTGGGAGACAGATGGAAAAAGATGTCAGGCATGTTTCTTTAAATCCAAGCATCTACCCTTTGGTTCATTCTCTTTTTGTAGAATAGAAGCTAACAAGTTTTAGAAGTTAAAATGCCAACTTAACATCCATGAGGGGTTACGTAGTTGCAGAGTGGCGCAGTATGCATGAATACTTGTCACGCAGGTTTCCTTTTTCACTTGCATGTTGTGTTTACATGTATTATTAAAGATGTTCACATGCATCCAAGGTATTGCATATGTATATACATCCCAAAAAGATGCAACTTGAATGCAAAGTACATAGAACCTTGTGTTTTGAAAATTTTTCCTTGCTATCAAGTGTTAAATGTTTCCATGTTATCAAGTGTCTGTGTAGAATGTCAAAAATGCAACTGGTCCCGTTTGCAAGTTCTTGTTTCCCCATGATGCTGTTACATGCGCAAGGCATACTTGTGGTTCATGTGTTGATATTTCCTGACGTCGAGCTTATAAGCAGAAGCCATTATCAAATTCATGTTTCCTCATGTTGTGGTTATAGGCAGAAGCTATTCTTGTGGACAAATTCATGTTTCCTTGTGCCATTCTTGTATGCACAAGCCTCATGGACATGTTTTTGCAGGCGTGAGATCAATATAGTGGCACTCTAGCCCCTCTGGATATGTGTGACATTCATAAGGGGTGAGAGTTTGCAACTAACAGGAAGTGAACCCAAACTCCTGCGCATTTGTATGACATTCACAAGGGGTCAAGGGTGCAAGAAAGTGAACATTACAGAATCCATAGCAGAAATGCAGACATAATCCATCCAAATGGATGAATTTTTTGTGTTATTAGGCTCCTAGGTTGAGCTTTCACTATGTAAGTGGGTAGGGTATGGTTGAACCCATTTCGGCTAAAAGCATTGATGCCCACTTGGACTCAGAAACTGATTTGCTCTCACAATGCGATCCTGTATTCATGATCAATATTGTATTTGTTGGTTGTGTGTGCTTTGGGTTATATCTAACGCAAATCACTTCTCTGCATGCAGCTGAAGAGAAAGAACCCTTTGAATCGATGGCTCAGGCAGATAAGACGCGGTACAAGGAAGCCATGGCCGGTTATAAGAACGCTCCAGTGAATGTAGATTCTGGAAACGAATCAGATAGTGAGTAGAATGTTAGGAATTCTTACTTCCGAGTCATGGCGAGCCATGGACAAGCTTCTGTTCTCTTTATCCTATGATAATGTGGTATATATGATGTGAAGTATCTCAATTAACATATTTACCATTTCTGTACTGGTCCCGTTTTGGCTTTGATCATATTTACGTACTTTATTGCTGATATTTACAGCTCGCAGTGGTTCTGTAAGAGAGTGGTGCATTTTTGAGTGGCTAGTGTTGCCTTTGCTTCAAGATCTATTCATAAGCAATTGGTCCGTTTAGTGTGCTTGATTTAATAGCAATTTGATTTTAAGAGCAGTACTTCCAATAGAAAGTCCCCAATCTGTTTCATCAAGCAGAACTCAAATTGGATGATCCTAGAACCTTCATCCAAGGAGCCCTTTTAAGGCTTTTATATGCGAACCATTGGTTTTTTTTTTTTAATGTGAATTATAGAGGCAGATGAAATATCTGTAGCTGGTTTAGGTATTGATAGTGTGCAAGTCTATGGGCACCGGAGATGGCAATGGCTGACTCTGACACTGACCATAATGCCTTTGTTCTGCCTTTAAACTAAATCTAACCGACTTTGGATCATATATTTCCGACCCTTAGGCTGAAGCGGTAAAATCTAGCCATTCTTTGGTAACCAGTAAGGATTCTTGCCTTTCAGAAAAACTAGAAGAAAACTACATTCATCTGTGACCCGTCTCAGCTTTCGTCTTCTGAAGGAAACACTTTTGATAGTTACTTGAGAAATTGTAATAAGTTACTGTAAAGATTCGATGTAGATTATTTAAGTTTTAGTACCTAATGCTCCGTTATTTATGAAATGTATTTTGACTGGTGATGTTATGAGAAAACATCCGTACATCGACTACCCCAAGGATCTGTCATGCTTTTAACCAATGAAATAAATATTTTGCGTTTTGGGGAGTGACATACCATGACTTCCTCTGTCATTAATTTGTTGATGCAAGAAATCGACAAACTGAAAATGGGTTGATGCTTATAATTTTTAGAGGTGAAAAATGAAAGTTAGTTTTGTACTCACCATCTAAAGGTGGCTTATGTACTACAAGTACCCTACCCGGGTAATGAATGAAGGGACTCATCATTATTAGTGGTCCACATACTATAAGTATCCTAACAGCGTGGTGAATTAACAGATGGATCATCATCAATGGAAGGATCGTATATGGTTGATCAATATAAGTGGTTGGAGGATAATTATGTTTTATAGAGGTATGATTTTAGGTTCTTGAAGTTGATGGGATTTTGATTTATTGAAAAAATATACACCATCTTTAGAACCAGGGAGTGTGCTTCAATTGAGATATGTTGCCAAAGATGCAATGAATAGGTCCTCTTATAAGTAAGTTTATTGATTTTAAAATGTTAGATGATAAGCCCTATCTTGAGCAAGTTCAAGAGTTGCTACAAATTGTTCAAGTTGTAGAAGCAATTGGAGAAGCAATTCCTGAAAATTTCAGTGTTAACAATTATTGGCAACGTGATGACCTTCACTTTCATAACTTAAAAGAATTATTTGCCTGACTACTAACAACTAAGTCAAGAAGCCTTGGTGATATAGTAATCAATATATTGAGATATGCTCATGAGTTCAATTCTCCACTTTGACAAAATTATTTTATAGCTTTGGAAAGTTTAGAAACTAAAATGACATCCTAAATTGTAATTGATCTTGGGGGATCCAAATTGATTTCTAAGTAGGATATATATAGAGCAGCTAGAAAGTGAATTGGGCTGCATGAGAATTTAATGTCAAAAGCAAAAACAAGTTGGTGAATGAATCTTAATAATTAAATGAAGAGAATCAAGATAAAATACATGGAATAAGAGGGAGGCTGGCTTTGATGGCTGATACACTCAACCCATAGCTCTGTATTAAGGGACACTTGGGCTTGGGCTATATGCAGATCACCTAGTGCCCAGCCAAGAGGAAAAGAAAGGGAGAGTAAAAGAAAGAAAGAAAAGGAAGAAAGGAAGAAGAGAGGACAAAAGGAAATTAGAAGTTGGAATGGAGACTCAAATTTGATAAAATTTTTACAAAAGTTTGAAAAGCAAAATGAGGTAAGGATTTTGAAACTAATCTGCACCTAGAAAGAATTTCAAAATTTTGATCAAGTATTTTTCCTGAATTGGTATGTGATTTTATATGATTTCAATATGAGAGTTCTTTATGAGAACTCATTCTATTTTGATTATAGGTTTGGACTATATTTAATGATTTAGCTTGTTACTCATTTTTTATGTCATCCCATGATACATTCCATGACTAGTTAATGTATTTTGTTGTGGTTTTGATGCTTGAACATATGACAATTAAATTATTTTATATATGCCTCAAGTTATGTCAAATTACTAATATAAATTACTTGCATAACACTGAGTTGTATTCAATTTATTGTTATACTTTGTTTTGGATGAAATTGTGCAAGATTCTTAATTAGAATTGATTTAAAAAAATTTCTTGTTTAAAAGGGAACATGATCCTTGATTCATAAACTAGCTTCAAATACTTAAAATCATGTGAAAATTTGTGCAAAAAATTGGCATATAATCTTTCTCAATTTGACTATTTTTGTTTCAAGTATATATATGAATTCAGTAAACTATTGCTAACTATTTTGTTAGAAAGAGTATGTTTTCATTAATGAATCTTACACCCAAGTTTCCACTATAAGTAGTGCTCATCCAAATGTGAAATTCTTCTACAAATCATATGGTTTTTGAAATTTTTTTAAATAGAGTTGGGATTGGCTTTTTGTCAGACTACCTAAAGTAATTTGCAGCAGATAGTCTAACTCATGTTTGGCGCTCCAAATGATTTTAAAGTATCTAGAGTTTCTAATATCCACTTGTACACTATTTACACTTGAAGATAAAATATGTAAGTGGTGATCCTAAGTACCAAATAACAAATGAACCACCTGGTGAATGCCAAACATTTGGCATACGTAGTTGATAAGTGTTCAATTTTGTATAAAATATACTCAATTAGTAGCCCATGTGTCATAAAATATAGAGTTATTTCTAGTGTTATTTTGCAATTTTGTAACACATGCATTTTGACCTAATAATTTAAAAGTTTGATATTTTGCAAGTTCAGAAACAAATCCAGAGTAAGGATGTGAAATTTCACAATTTTCTAGTATTTAATTATGTTTTTTACTCTTTTGTAGGAAGTGAGAAGATGATCAAATGGCCTATATTGCACTTCACAAAGTTTTTCGTGGGTCGAGCTATGTGGTTAGCTTGCTCGGGGTATAGGGGGCGGTGTGCTCTTGTTGGAGGTTTGTGGGCTGAGGGCCATAATAAGGTTTCCAAGTCCAACTAGGAAACCTAAGGAAGCTAAGCTACTCAAGCCTTAAAGCCAAGCATTGAACCCACTTAAGCCACCAAAAAGAATGGGCCATTAAAGTGAGCCATCAAGCCATGGATAAATGCCACTTGCAACCACACAATTGGACTAGCAATTCAAGTAACTATTTTATGATGAAAGTGCGATTTTTAGGGATTTTGAGAGAGAATTGTAAAAAGATAAGGCGATCGTGCATTAAGGGACTCCTCCAAAGAGAAAACCTCACTTTCCCAATCCATTTCCTAACATTTTCCACCACATAAACCTAAGGTTCCATGATTTTACATTATGGAAGGAACCACCTTCTTAGAAGGTGAGGCCTCCCCCATTGTTTGGATGCTTAATTCATGTGGTTTCCTGATTAGGAAACACCTAGATATCTTTATTCAACATATCCTAAAACACTATATCTCTTTTAATTTTTAATTTTTTTTTCTTTCCCCATCACCATAGATCTCTCTTTTACATGATTCAGATTTCACCTAATTGGGGGGTGGAATTCTACCCACCATCATAAGAAAAAGATGCCTCCCTCCCTTCTAAAACAGGAAACAGCCATGTCATCCTTGATTATATCATCTTCCACCCAACTTTATTCATTCACTCTCTACCTAACTTGCTTAATTAAATTCCTAGATCTAAATCCATCTCCCTTTCCTAGAATGTAATGCATTTAAATTAAAAACAATTCATCTGTAAGTACCCATGGTTCCTCCATTTTTAACTAAGTACAGGTTGGGAAAGACAACCTTAAAATTACAATCTCTTAGGCGATCTTTGGAGCTGGACCTTGGCAGTCTTTTGGGCGGCTCTTTCTTTGGATTTCTTACTTAATTCTCTTATTGTTTGCCCTCTAGTTTTAGTTTAGTGATTTAGTTTCCTTGCTTTCATTTTATTGTGTTTTACATGTGTTTTTGCTCTCTATTTTCACACATCTTTTTCCATCTTTCTCACTTTCTCTTCTTCACTCCATTCTGGTAGTTTCTTTTTGTCATTAAATAAAGATATATGTTAACTCTTCTCTGGTAGTGACAACCAAGAGAAGAGATAGCTTAGAGCCTTGGGTTTACCTCTTGAATTCCATGTTTCCTACCTTATTATTCACCTTAGTTTAGCTGCATTTTCATTGCTATAGTTCATCACCTTAGCCATCTTCTCTCTTGAATTGTTTTCTATGTTAACTTACTTCAATTTGTGATCATTATATTGAACTTTTTTGTTGTTGTTTAGATTAGATTTTAGGGCTTAGTTTCCTGCACAATTTCCAGCTTTCAACATGTTATATGTGCAAAATTTTGATATATTTTGACATTAATTCAATAAAATTCTTTGAGGATTCTGTTCTTGAATGTTTTCATTATCAAAGTACTTTAGATATAGGTTGTTATCTTGCATAAAAGTTATGATTTTAGTTGCTTTATATGCTTGATTTGATTTGAAGTTCTAAGTGCTTGAAATCTAGAATTTTTCTCCTTAATCTTTATGCTTTATTTCCAACCATCTAAACATCTTAATTGCTTGAATCCTTAGGAAATCATTTAGATTTTTAGGTTGTTTATTAAGTGTATAGCTTATGTTTCATCTATTTGGCTTTTAGAGCATCAAATCTAGCCATTTTTCAACCTATGAACCATGTGCACCATCCATGGATCATGCACATGGAACATGGGGTTGATTCTCTTTGATTTTTGGTTAATGCAGTTGCTTAATCTTGTTTTAACAGTTGTTTACATCTTATTTTAGGTTTAGAAAGTTTCTTGTTCAAGAAACTGTTAAATTAGAAAATTTTCCTTCTTATGTAGTTTCCTTAAGTTAAGTTGCTTAGTTTAATTTATATTTGTTTTCACATTAATTTATTTTGTTAAGTGCATATAATTAGGTAATTTTCTAATTCCATTACTTGCTTTAAATTTTACCAAGTTTTCTTTAATTATAGTATTTAATTTCATGCATTTACTTCCCTAGTGTAAATTCAAATCAATTCAATCTCTCTTTGGCTAAAGTTAAGTAATTTAAATAAGATCTATCAAACATACAAATTTATGAGATTCCTTGTGGGTTCGACCTCTCTTACATGCAATACTAATTTGATTCCTGCACTTGCAAGTAATATGAAAGCTACACTAGTAGTGAATAGTTGAGAAGTTGGCTCACTATAGTGACTGTGTGGACCTATAGTATTTTATGAAATCATGAATTGTTTGATTAACCATGTAGACTTTTGAACAGTGAATAAATCAGATAAAATAATTGATGATAGATGCACTCAATTTACATCAAAATAGTCAGTATACTTGGTGATCAACTAAATGAATGGCACATCTAGCGACCAATTGAGGAGTTGGTGCATTGAGTGAATGCCTAAAGGTTTAGCATCTATAAAACCTCTGATATGTGAGGTTCAATTGGAGGAAGTACAAAATATTTCATTCATGTAATTAATCTATGAAAATTGAATTCAAATTGATGGATTTTTTGCAAAATTTTTGGTATGATAGATGGACTGTCTGAACAGCTAGTGAACCAGGCCATCTTTCTTACATTTATTGCTTTAGATGTGATATATATGTATATATAAATATAAATATTACATCCCTACCTATATATTTAGAAGGTTTTAGCTCCAAAAATACTTAATGATCACTAATTAAGATTAATTCTACTATTTTATAGGTCTACGGAACAAAAAAAAAAATGCACACAATTGTATATTTTACTCTTGAAAGAGAAATTTCACCTTCCAAACTACATCATGGACCCATACATATGAAAATAAGTCCTAGAGATTTAGAATAATTATTAAGTGTCACTATCAAAGTCAGAGACGTCAGAAATCCTATGTACAACTCTTACTTAAATCAGGGTGAAAATGTGGCAAATTCTCAATTCGTGCATAATTACATACATTTCACCACCTTAAGAAGATTATAGAAGAAGTTCAATTCACATACAAGGGTATTATATGCAATGTAACTCTCTCAGAAATAAAAGAAAGCTAGGACCCACATGAATACTTTTAATTTACTTTATTTCTCCAACTCAACCAATGATTGATGTCTTATCTATGCAAGGTAATGATGGCAAATTCTCAATTCATGCATAATTACATACATTTCACTACCTTAAGAAGATTATGGAAGAAGTTCAGTTCACATACAAAGGGATTGTATACAGCGTAACTCTCTTAGAAATAAAAGAAAGCTGGGACCCACATGAAGACTTTTACTTATTTTATTTATCCTGTTCAACCAAATAAAAGAAGATCAACTAATGATTGAGACTTATCTATGCAAGGTAATGAAGCACACTTGGTCCATATGAAACACATGAAGATATATGTAAGGAATCAAGGCCATTCATGCTGGGTAACTTCAATCCAACAAAGGAGAGAAAATGAAGTTTAAACAAGATCTGGATGTCATTAGGGGATCCCATCTATTCAAGTAAGGGTAAGCATTATCTAGGGGCTAGGAATGAAGCATTGGAAAGATCAAAACCCTAGCCACCTTTTCCATATTGAAAAGTCAACCCAAAACCCTAAGGAAAGGAAGATCTCAATCACGCATCATCATCCTATGGTCCACCTTTACTTTAAGGTTTCTAAAAACATCACACATAGCCAAATTGGTGAAACACGCCCGACTTCCATGCACTTTCTAATTTTGGAAACCCTTAGATTCCACCACCTACTTTTGATTTCCTTCACTTTTCTTCCCACTTAGTCTCTTTGTACCAATTATCTTACTTCTTTGTTTTTTCCTCTCACCACCTTCCATTTTCCATCCACATCTCCACTTGAAAAAAATGCACCCCATCTTCTAATTTTGACCAAAAGTCAACCCAACTTCCTAATTTGATTCTCTTCCTTTAGTATTAAGCTTTTTTTTTTTCTTAACCACTCAAATCTAATTTCCTAATCACCCTACCACTTCCCTTGCTTATCCCTCTCCACTTTCTTATCCTATCCATGCCCAAACTCCATCCCCCCTTTCTTCCATCAAATCTCATCCATTCCACACCGTTCTTTCTTTCCTTCATCTTTAGATCTTTAACCATTCATCTCTAGGGCTTTCTTTCCTCAAACTCTATAAATAAGATGTGAAAAAGATGAAAAAGTTGGATCTCTTACCTTTTATACTTGAAAGCTAAATATAGGAAAATAGAGTTAGAGAGATCACCTTTACTAAAGCTCCCACAAGCCCACTTACTTTCTTTCATTCTTTCTTTCTCCAATCTTCTTCTTCTCCCATTGTTTTTATTTTTTTCCCTTACTCTTTATATTACATTCCCCATCCAACCTTCTCCCTTCCTTCACTTGCATGCCCTCCATCTTTCATTTCATCAAAACCATCATCTTCTTTTAGCTTTCCATCTTTTATCTTTTTTTCTTTTGAGATTTGGGAATAAAGGAAAGGGAAGAACACCTTTTCATGTTAGTCAAGGACTCTTCTAATTCCTAAATCATGATTGTGCATTTCATGGGGTTTGTGGTATGTTGGGTTAAGGAGATGAGAAAAGTTTGATTGTAGATTAGTGTACTTTGTATTGAATGTAAGTGCATGGGACTTTTTAAGTGACACAACAAGAAGATTGTATAGTGGAGTTCATGTGATGACCTGGGTTTTTAAAACACATTTTCATAAATATTTGTAAAGGTAGGGCCCTGATTTTGAAAATTTTTAAAATACAAATAGTGAAAACATATTTTCTTTGAAATTGATTTGTCAAAAACCCGAGTGCCACATCAAATTATTTATCATACATAGAATTTTGTATAAAATAAAATTTTCATTGAAAATCAATAGAAATACTTTTATTAAAATTATGATCAATCTAGTGATTCACATACACAGCCCTGATAGTCATTACATACCTTGTCCAAATATTACAATCCAAATTTCAAAACAATCAATACAATCTTCTTCAAACTAAATACCCTGCGTAGTAGTTCGGTGATGATTATCCTCAAGTCTTGAGCTTTCAATCTTCTTTAACTGTATCTGAGGTATTATAAACATTCAAACATTTATAATATCTTAGCAAGCTATGCTTGGTAGGAGATTTAAGAAATATAATCAATATATCTCAAAATCAATATTTCTTTATATCCATGATATAAATCAATTTATACAATTGGATAACCATTTTATCTTTCACTCATCATATGAATTATATGTATATATTACATAAAAATAAAACCACTAAAAATTATGAATATAGTCAATATCATCAAAAATATCGCATTTTCAAATTAATTTCAATATTAATATTAGGTGTTAATATATAATCATACCGTATTGGGAATCATCCTTCGATATAACATAGAAAAAAACTTTTATTGGGCATCTCATTATGCCATAATCAGTTGCATCATAATGCAAAATAATCTCAAGGACTACCATGCTTGTAGTCTCAATCCGTACATCGTGCCTGGATAATCGCTTAATACTCTATTGATACCACAGTGGAAAATATGCATTCATGTTTGTATGGGGGGAACCATGGTTGTCACAATGGTAGCCTTCTCATAATTGCCCCACCCAACATTTTGCCTCTCTTTGGGCACAATATCATCATCATAATCAATTTCGGAGATCGAGTGGCCAAACTCTCATAACTCTCCTAGCATTGCTATCCCTAGGCATAAGCTTGTCTTAAAACAAAACCACAAGCCTCCATGCTTGTATAAAAAATAATATTTCATACTTACAGACTATGTGTCTGGTTATAATAGGACCTGCTTATAACTTATTTCCTTAAAATTTAGGAGTCCAACTTATGTAGTTCAAATCTTCTTATTCTACCCATTAAGTAATTTCATAATTACTTAATCAATTACTTTGTATTCATTTCAACATCATTTGTTGCCTTAAGTAATTTCATAATTACTTAATCAATCACTTTGTATTCATTCCACCATCATTTGTTGATGCATAAACAATTCTAAGGCAATTATAATCAATTTATAGTTATCAGGATAAGATCATGTGTAAAATACATGTATCTTATATATTGAATATATTCTTAAGGTCCACCTACCTTTACTTTCAACAATCCATCTTCTCATTGATCTTGATCAGCATATCCTTCATGCATCTATCAAATCATATGTATACAGTCATTCCTCGACTCATTTATACTTCCTAGTTATTCTTTTGATCATCCTTACATAGGATGATTTGGATCTTTTTCCTTGGATTATATTGATCAAGGTATAATATATTGATCTATATTTAAATATAGCATTTACACTAATTCAAAAACATACATACTAACACAATATTATGCTTCTTATTATTCTTGATCATTCAAGATCTCCCTATGGATCTTGTTTGATCTTTGATTATCTTAATTATCATTTTTATTAGGATTAGATAGTTTACTAATCTTTTATGATCTTATTATTATTCAACCAGTTAATGTCATACCAGTTGAAGATATTTTATTTCTTTCTTAACACTAGATAGCTCTTCCTTATTTTAGAATTGACTAAGGCTTACCAGTTAAAAGCTACTTACAGAGTAGTTAATTCAATCCTTATGTAAGGAGGAGTTTAGACCTCATAAACGTCGCTAGAAGGTGGGGGAAGAGTGAGGCTCTATTAGAGGACCCCCTTAACCACCATGTTTACCATTTACTGGAGTGACCTTAGTTCAACCTTTTATAAGGTTCCTATGAGCTTGTATACCCTAAATTCTATTTCTACTTGATTTTAACTTATGTTCATGAACATAAATAATGTCATTTATGGATGTTTATTATTCTCCTAAATTGGGCCAAGGAAATGATATTCCTTATATTGTCTTACTAACTATAGCCCTTACTATCATTAAGTCCATGTCCATATTCATTGTAAATGTTCATCAATATCTATTTTTATTTAATTATATTTTTCATGTAATTTACATAACATGAACATTAAAGCATAAATAAAGAAATCTAATAATTAAATCTACTAAGCAATTAAAAGAACATTTACAATAAAATATAATAATTCACATGCTCATTTGCACATATAATATTTGTCCATTTTGATCAAATGATCATATTTTGACTTCTATTTACTTTTCATCTCATTAAAGGTTTAGATCTTGATCTTTCATTTTTATTCAGATCTATCACATTCTCTTAATGCGATATCATCATTAGATCATTGATGCATTTTATCATATGATTTGATCTTTCTTGATCAAACCGATCAAGAAGATTTTAAGCCATTTTATCAAAATCAAGGGCCTAGATCTCAATCTATCCCAAATTAGCCATATCAGGCTCATCAATTCATATGATCTTAACTTTAGATCATCATTTAAACTAATTTTCATGGTCTGATCATGCTTGATTCACAAATCACGTAGATCCATGATTATTTTTAAGATTTCTCTTCCATTAAGGTTAAATTTCTTAATTCATCCAGATTAGTCACATATAACTCTTGATTCCATGTTCTCTTATTACTAGACCACTAATGGATCAGAAATCCAAGGTCTGATCATGTCAAATTTGACTAATCTTGGAAATTAGTACAACTTTTTGTAATTTATAGAATTTTACAGTGATTAAACCCAAATTTTATGTTTCCATTAGATTTTACTCTTCACTAAGAATCCATAGCTTCTTTTCAATCTTAATTTGGAGTTAAAATGAGCTTTGAATTATATTTTAAAGTTTTCAATCAAAACAAGGGCCCAATTATTTAGATCGACAAGTAGATCAATGGCCTGCCCCCATTACTGGTGATTGCCAGCGTATGAGGAGGGGTGACCTGGGATAGACGAGACGGTCTAGATCTGGACCGTTGGATCACCCATTCCCTGATCTTCCCTGATTTGACCATGTTAAGTGTGTAGATTTCATCCCCTATGGTTTTTGGGCCCCACCATCTCATCTAATGGCTTAGAGTTTCTGTTTGCATAGTGTACAGCTAGTTTCCCACTAGGGTTCACCAGATCTATTTTATTGGTGAACCAGTCACTAGTGGAACGGATTCAATGGTGAATCCCTATGATTTAATTGGAAAACCTACCTGGATCTCATTTGGAGCAGAGACTATAGCCGAAGAAGGAGAGTTTCGCAGGATATTGAAGCCCTAACCGGACAGCTAGGGTTTTTGTAATTCTTGCCACCGGGTTGCTTGCGGATGCTGAGGAAGAGAAATAGAATAGGAGAAATGGAGAGGGGAGTGAGGGGAATTGGATTTGGGGTTCTAAGCCTTGGGTATTGCCGAAAATGGAGGAGATTCGATGATTCTTGCTGAAGTTACTGTTTTTCGATGATTTCACCGGTGAATACACCACCGATCAATCTAAAATCTTGGGGCTTTTATAGATCAGGTCAGCCCAAACCCATCCATCTGTGGAGATTGAAATCGAATGGTCAAATTTGGATGGTTACTTGAATTAGGGTTTCCAAGCAAAAACCCTAGTTTATCAAGGATGATGCAACTGAAGACACGCCTGACACTCCTTGAGGGAATATTCCCTCTAAAGCGTTTGCAGACGCGCCCTGTAGTGTAAAGGGAGAAGGATAGAGAAAGAAAAGAAAAGAAAGAAAAAGGAAAGGAAAAAGAAATAAGAACAGAGAGAGAGAGAGAGAGAGAGAGAGAGAGAGAGAGAGAGAGAGAGAGAGAGAGAGAGAGAGAGAGAGAGAGAGAGAGAGAGAGAGAGAGAGAGAGAGAGAGAGAGAGAGAGAGAGAGAGAGTGGGGAGAGAATTTTGGTGCAATTTTGTAGGACTGCTAGGGAAGGAATTTATAAGCTTATTTTTGCATTATTTTAATTATTTTTATTTTAAATAAAATTTCCACTTTTCTTATTAAATTTAAAAGAGATTCCTAATCATGTTTGTTTTTCATCATTGATATTCCTTGTGCTGGCTGTCCCTCAGCTCACCTAACTTTTATGAACCCCACACAAAAGTGAAATGACCAATTTACCCCTATAGGTAAATATAAATTCACAAAAATTAAGAAAAATAGAGATTTTTCACTCGAGCTAAGATTTCAACGCGCTCAATTTTCTTAAAAATTCCAATTAATTCCAAATAATTTCAAAAAAATTGGGGTTTTTGTTAAGTGTTCAATTTTGGTCAAAATACCCTTAATCTAGCATTCAATTAGATCATCTAACCATTAAATTTTACAAAACTTAGCTTGATTTTGAATTTAAATCCAATTGACTATCCAAACCTTAATTTGTCAAAATCAACGGTCAGAGGATCATTAGAATTCATTAAATGACTAATGTACGGTTCAGGTGATTCTAATTTAGTCTTTTCTGTTGCAGATCAACCAAAGGACGCATGGATGAGTAAGATTAAAAGTTAATGGTGTAGATCATCTTAAAGGGCAATGGATGGACCAGATCACCCATGAAGATGGATGTGATAGTTTCCTAGAAGACAATGAAGCTAAATTTGGAATCATGGAGAAAAAGGCAACCCTTTCCCCCACTTCTTTCTTTCCTTTCCTTTCCTTTTTTTTTTTTTTTTTCTTTCCTTTCTTTTCTTTTTCCTCCTTTTCCTTCTTTCCTTTTTTCCTTCCTTTTCTCTTTTCTTTCTTTTTCCTTTTTCATTCTTTCCTTCCTTTTCTCTTTTCTTTCATTTTCGTTTTCCTTCTTTCCTTTTCTTTTTCCTTTCCTCACTCTCACGTACCCACTTTCCTTACTTTTCTTCCCCTTCTCTCAACGTCTTTATCACACCATCCTATTCTCTCCTCTAGGGATCTTCCTCTCTTTCCCAACCTCTTCTTCTCCTCTCTTCCACCACCCTTCTCTCCTAACGTCTCTCTCTCTTCTCCTCTCGAGCTTTCTTCTAACCCGCCTTGGGTGAATCGTAGAAGGTAGGCACAACCACACCACCCCGTCTTTTCTCCTCCTGCCAGCTCTCTCTCTCTCTCTCTCTCTCTCTCTCTCTCTCTCTCTCTCTCTCTCTCTCTCTCTCTCTCTCTTGCATTCTCTTTCCCCTCACCTTTGCTTCCTGCTCCCTCCTCTCTCTGCTTCATCTCCCAGCTCTCCTCTGTTGTTCCCTCTCTTACCTACTCCTCTCTCATGCTCTATCTCTCCCTCTCATTTCGACTACTTTGCTCCACCACCTAGCCACTTTCCTTGTTTGGTTTGCACCATCTCAACTTCCTCATCATTGGTTTCCCCATTACTGCTCCTCATCTTCCCGTCAAATCAGATAGTTCTGCCTGACATTCACCACAGGTTCCTCCTATTTTCCCTACCTCTATTCTCCCTCTCATCCATCTATTTTATTCACTGCACCCCGTCTGCCACGCCGTCATCGCATCCTCCTTTCTCCTTCATTCCCCACCAAGCCCAACTCAGTTCCCACAGCTAGTCTACCCTTGTTCTTCCACAACCAGCAATCCTCCATCAAGCCAGATGACATTCTAGGCTCCTCTAGCTTCCATTGTTCGCTGCTTGCACTAGCCCCCACCTTCTCCTCCGGCTCCCTCTTCTCCATCTCGGGCGTTGTTTCTCTATCATCGGATAGACCAGAGGTGAAAACCCAGATCTGGGTTTCACTTCCCCTCTCCTTTTTCCTCTTTCCCTCCTTCTCCTCTCCTCTTCTCTTTTCCCCTCTCTCTTCTCCTCCTCTGGTCGTTCTCCATCGGGTTTCCTGGTTTTTCCTAAAAAACCAGATTTTAACAACATTCCAGTTTTGCCCCTCTCTTAAAATTCAATTCCATTTCTGTCCTTTTTTCAGAAATTACATCTGTGTCCTGCTTTATTCCAGTTTTGTTCTATCTGCTTTTTTCTTATCCAAGAGCTGCCTGATCTCTACCAAATCATTTAAGGCTTAACCCAATCAACAAGTTAGCCTTAATCAAAACCAAATCCTCAATTTCTCCTTCGTTTCTCAACGAAATTCAAATTAATTTTACAGATTCATTCTTAGGACATCCCTAGACATAACCAACGTATCGGATCTTCTATCTAAAATCCAAAAATCAATCTAAGTCGTCCAAATCTTGAAATCACAACTTAGACCAGATCTTGACCATTTTGAAGAATCTGTCAAATCTGACCGGTGGATCACTAATCAAGAACGTGTTGAAGATATCTGTAAATGTGGATCAGATTTTAAAAGACCAAAAGTGAAGATTTTGATAAAGATTGATCGAGGGAAGTAGTTTTTTTTCATTATTTGATTTTATTTGTTTTATTTCAGAACTGGAAATTCTGTATTTTTGAGAAGTTTATTAGATCTGAACATTGATTCTCATTTTAATAATTCCAGTAATTTTGAGTGATTTCTTTTTAATTTTACCTAATTAAATTTTATTGAAACTCCATCATTTTAAATCAAGTCCTCGTGGGATCGACCCGTACTTGCATAAGCTACACTACAATAGCCCGTGCACTTGCAGTAAAACAATCAACAGTTTTCATAGTTCAAGCCTTGGAAAAGAAGAAGATGACTTGTAAAGAGATTTGTTTAGTGACATAATGAAGTGCTCATCTAGTAGCCACTTTAAGAAAGTTTCTTTATTTTCCTTTTCTTTCTTTATTATAATTCTTGTAATTCAATCTCCATTAGTAAAAAAGAAGAAGTAATTTTTGTTTTCATGGTTAGTTTACTTTCTTTCTTTTCTTTATGTCGTAGTTAGTTTCCTCACTTTGATTTATTTCCTTGCATTGAATTAGTTTTTTAGATTAGTTGTTTCATTTAAGGTTCTACCGTTCCTTCCTTGTTGTCTAGGTTAGAGTATAACAATTTAAGTTTTAATTAACTCATGTTTATCAAAGAGTCTTCATGGGATCAACCCATATTTGTTGATTCTATGTTTCAATAGAGCCATGCACCTGTGGTAATTATTAAGAAACGTCAAGTTTTTTTGCACTATAATGGAGTTTGATTAAACCTATGTTTTCTTGACTTTACCACTAGTCGTAGTCTTAAGATGTAGAATAGTTGCATTTGTTTTTTCATACTTTCCTTCCTGAAGGAATTTAATACTTTATTTCCTATTTATATAAGAAGTTGGAGAAGAATAAAGATTTTGAGGAAGTCCTTAGGATAGTTCTAATTTTTTATATTTGAGTGGATTTTAGTGAGGACATGCTTATAAATTTTTATACAACGTGATTCCTTTAAATTTAAATAAAAGGTTGTAATAATACAAGTCAAGGGTGGGCCATCCTAACCTGGAAGAGAAGGTGGCATGTACATGGACCTACCCTTGTATGAGAAGACTATTTCCAAGACCCTAGTGTAAGGTATCCTAACTTCTTTCCATTTCCTAAGTTAGGTTGCATTTAAAGTTAGTTGCATTGTGGATGGTAGTATAAAGCATATAGTTGCATTCAATTATACTTATTACATTCTCAGGTTTGCACTACATTTACTTCTTTTCTTACACATTAGGTCACATTTACATGCTTTAAGGTGAATATATGTTAATCAAATAGTGTGGGAATGCTTTGATGAATTAGTAAGCGCACTTAACCCTACAAGATCAAGGGTAGATTTGATCCCCCATCCCTTAGACCATCTATGTTAAACATCACCTTACCTACAAACTTAGCCTCAACAATTAATTGAAAGTAATCTAGAAGATACCTTAGCAACTTATGAGCTCATAAGGCCCTCTTGGAAGGAGGCAACCTATTTCCACTCTAGATGCCCCTACTTGATCAACTGTTTTGGTATTTAAGAAACTAGCTTTGCCAACACATTCGATGACTCAAATCACCTACTGATGACTGAGGAGGGTGTGAAGTCGTTGATCAAGGTAGGATCTAATTGGTAAGCATTAGGGAAAATCTGAAAGAAAGGATGAGCTATCTAGGTTACATGTAACTTAAAAGCTACTCCCCCAAAGAAAAAAAATAAAAATCAACCTTTCAGCTTATTTGAAATAGGGTTAGGATATATCGTGTGCCTTTGTTTATTTGCAGCATTTAGCGTATGGGTTGCACTATCTAGTTTACGATCCCCTCTAATAGGTAGAGAAACATAAGTGCTCTTTCATTGTATACAACCACTTATTTTTATTGTATACAAAGTTGAGTCAACTTAAGCAAGGACTTAGGAGTAAAGCATATTTAGAAACTCTTGCTAAAAATATGGTCAATGAAGTAGCAGAGGCTAATCCCTTAAGAGATTATTTGTACCAATACAATTTAACTCCCCATCTTATATAGAGCTACCAGCTACTAATGTAAAACACTTTTAGTTAAAACCAAAGGTCATCCAACTACCCTTATAAGTGAAAAGACAATAAATAATTAGGTAGGTCTAACTAAGGAAAATAAGCAAGTTGAAAATAATGAGAGCCCTATAAAGAATACGAAGGGAAAAGAGAAGAAACAATCACCTCCTACCTCTCCTCACCCTAATCAGAAACCACATTATATTTTAAAGGCTCCATTTCCTCAAAGATTAAAAATGGCTAAGGAGAATAATTTTGATAAGTTAATGGATGTGTTTAAATAGGTGAATATCAAGATTCTATCACTTAATGCAATCAAAGAGACCCCTTCTTGTGCCAAACTTCTAAAAAATCTCTACACCCAGAAGAGAAAACATAAGGTATAGGAGAAAACATATCTTGTCAAGCAAGCAAGCTCAATCTTGCAACACAATACCCCACCAAAGTATAAAGATCCAAAATTCCCCACTATATCATGTGGGATTAGGGACCAAAATTAGTTGGGCATTACTTGATTTAGGGTCAAGTGTTAACATATTACCTTAGTATGTATAGAGGAATTAGGTTTAGGCAAAATGAAAAGGACTACTGCCACACTATAGTTGCCAAATAGGTTAGTTAAAATTCCTCGTGCTATAATAGAGGATGTACTAGTTCAAGAGATAAGTTCTTGTTTTCAGTAAACTTTTTAGTCTAAGATACACAGCCCATAGCAAATCTCAATAGTCAAATTCTAGTCATTTTGGGATGGCCATTTTTAGCCACATCAAATATAATAATTAATTGTAGGAATAGAACTGTGCAGTTGTTCTTTGGAATATATGGAGATTAACCATAATGCCTTTAATAATGAACAACCAAACTCCCAGGAGTTTTATGAAGTAAACATGATATTGAGTCTACCATCCCTATCATCCTCCAGCATTGATCCTTTAGAGGCATGTTTAGCTCATTATGGTTTTGATGATTTTGATATAGATAGCTCCCTTGACGAACTAAATGGTTTACTTGATACTGCACCATTAATGGACACTTCAAATGAAAAGCTCGAGTAGGATTCCTTACATTTCTTGACTTTTCATTTGATCCTTTCCTTGTAGAAGACACACCTAATTTCAACCTATTATATTTACCCAATAATACACAATGTGAGAGTTTAGGTTCATTTGAAGCCTTCATTGTTACTACAGAATAGTGAGGGTCCATTGGTGTTTCTATAGAGCATCAAAATGTTCTAGGGTGTGGAGGAGATACTACTAAGGATTTAAGCCCCACAATTTCTCTGCCTCAAGATAAAAATGAGCATCCTTTAAGGGAGATGCAGAGTAAAGTTAGCCCAAGCTTTTAGCAATTAAGGGCCAAGTCCTCTTTAGTTGGTCCAAATAAATTCTCTTTCAAGGTGTTTCATCATGCTATATTATTACCACCTCCATTCATTTCTGGGTAGAGGATATATATATATACACTACAGCGAGATTATGAAGTGGAGTGAGTTTTCTAGAAATCCCTTCATAGTTAATCTAGGTTTTGATTGATAGATGTAAGTTTTCATAAAGTTGCATTTGCATTTCATTGTAAAATTTGCATAATTGGCTGCTTTAATAGATCAATGCACTAACCCATGAGTGTAGGTACTATCTTTCTCACCCTTTATTTTCAGGTTTATTATTTAATTTGTCCATGCTATGTAGTTTCAAATATTGAGAACACGTGTCCAAAAATTTTCGTAGTTATTTTTTAGTCATTCCTTTTAAATATATTTAATTAAAAAGAATAAAAAAATTTAAATTTTTTTGAAAAACTTATGAAAAGATCCTTTACAAGGATGAGAATCAAAATTTTTTAATATTCAAGCTATCTTTTGAAAACTTTTTTATTAATAGATTAGTAGACAATTCGTTTATCTTTTTTATCCCTTTTCTAAAGTATTAAACTTGAAATATGCACTACACAAAATAGCTATATATGTATATAGTTTAAGTTGAAAAGAAAATACAACTTAAAGATCTTAAAGAAGACAAGTGGAAATTATAAATTTGTGTGAGCTTTAAAGCTATTCTTTCTTTTTTTAGGATTATGAATAAATTCTAATTTTTAGGAGACAATGATTTTCTTAGTTGGTTTCATTATTCTTCATCTTAGTCAACTATTATGAAATTATCTAATAGACTATACTAATTACATTATGTTTATGATTTTGTTTAAGTCATATAAAACCTAGAAAATAATAGAGGTCATCCTTCATAAACCTAGAGCCTTTAGTCTTCTTAAGTTATATTCCACTAGTTAGACCTTTGAGCCTTTTTATATTAAACATTTTTTGGACCATTAACCATTACCCTTATCAATCCCTATAATATATCCAATACCTATTTGTCATGGAAATATATGGAGATGGTCAAAGAAATATCTTCAAGAAAAGTATGAGCAATAAAAGTCTAGAGATGATCAAAAGGGATGAAAATAGAAAAAATTCAAGTAACGGTCTATATTCAAAAGTTAAGGAAAAAGAGAAAAAGTAAAAAGTAAAGATAGCCAATGAAAAAATAAATGTTCACTCGTATGGGTGGAAAAGAAAATTGAGAATACTTTGTGAAAGACCTTTACATGTATTTCAAACAACTTTTGTTTATCCTTATACCCATTCTTTTGATAGGTCCTAAGCCTATGTTTCATCATATTAGAAATCCTAACTTGATCGCAGGAGAAGAATGACTTGGATATGGTTTTGAATGAATAGGAAATTGATAGAGTGTAACACTCCTTACTAGTTGAAATTCTTTCAAGAGACCATTACAATTCTTTCTATCATTCTTTTATAAGGAATATGTGAGAATTTTGCATTTGTTAAATGTTATTCTACTCAAATATTAATTAGAGATTTACCCCTTTCTAAATGTTAGGTATGTCTTAAGAGATTTGAAATCAAAAGATACATTTGGATGGTAATTCAGGCTATAATTTCCTTGGAGTTCAATAATTGTATATATAGTAGCTATACTACATACTTACATTTTGAGGTTAATAATTTAATGAGATATTTTTATCATAAGTGTAGGATTTTGTACTAACGATAAGTTCTAGTAACATACTATATTGGGAGTTTAATATAAGCTAAATATAAGAAGAGTCTCCGAGAAAAATAAAGGACTTTCATAAGATTTTTGAAAATGTATATGGGTATCATTTCTATAAATCCCTACAAGACTACAACTCATCGACTAGGAGTAACTTAGGGGTTTAAAGGCCTTCTATATATGTTAAATGTAGACGGCAGCACCAATGAAAGTAGTTAGGCTTCATTTTTTAGATTACCTTATTTCTTTTCCATGGTTTTGATCGAATACTAGCAAAATCTAAGTCTAGGGATATTTGATATACATAAATATATATGCCATCCATACCTCTACATTTAGAAGGTTTTAGCCCCAAAAAACACTTACTTATTACTAATTAGGGTTAATTCTGCTATTCCTAGAGCTTTAAAATAATCATTAGGCGTCACTGTCAAAGAGTGGCAAGAAACCCTCTATACAACTCTTACTCAAATGAGGGTGAGAAGGTGGTAAATTCTTAATTCATGCATGACTATAGAAGACGGTTAAAATACCATTTTAAACTAGGCCACCTTATAAAATGAAAACAAATATAAGACAGTCCTTAAATCATCTTATAAGACATTTTTTAGAAACTGTTTTGTAAAGTTTAACTTATATAAGATGATTCTTCAAAAATAGTCTTATAAATATGTGAAATATAGGATGGTTTTTGAAAATTTATCTCATAAATATGAGTAATATAGGATTGTTTTTGAAAAAATTGTCTCATAAACCATGGATATTACAAGATGGTTCTTGAAAATCCATCTTATAAAGTGGTGTAATATAGGATGGTTTTTGAAAAAACATCTTATAAATCATGTATATTATAGAATGTTTTTTGAAAAATTATCTTATAAAGATGTGTAATATAGGATTGCTTTTCAAAGACCATCATGTGACAATTTTTGAAAAATCATCTTATAAATTTGTGTAATATAGGATGGTTTTTCAAAAACCATATTGTTTTTTAGTAGTTTTATAAGACATACTTCCTACACAATTTGTGTTTTCCTTTGTAAGTTTCTCCGGCAGTTTTTGTTGTTCAAAATACATTCAACACTTTATTTCTGGAGGTTAAAATCATTATGCAAAATACATTCATACATATTCAACATTTCCAACATTCCTCATTAAACTTCTGCATGCACACTTCTCAATGAAATAAAGAAAGCACACATAGACTTCAATAATAAAAAAAAGGAACACATCCATATAAATGAAGTTTTATTTTGTATTTCAGTAATAAAAAAAGTTTTATGTTCAATAACATCAATGATCTACAAATTAAAGGTAAAAAGATATTCAGTCCATTCATTCTGTTGTCATCTAGATCTAATTGAGAGTAACTCTTGTTACCTAAATAAGCCTACAAGATAATAAGTATTAAATCAATTGAGACATTGTTGGAGTCATTTAAGAGATGTAGAAAACTGTAAGAATGATGATTAGTCAATTATTAAACCTTTCTCAATTAGGAGATTGTAAATCCTTTTAAAATGAGAGTTCTCATATATCTAAAAACATAATTCCCACAGTCGCAATCAAAATGTTGTCTAAGACACTTTAGTCAATTATTAAACCTTTCTCAATTAGGAGATTGTAAATCCTTTTAAAATGAGAGTTCTCATATATCTAAAAACATAATTCCCACAGTCGCAATCAAAATGTTGTCTAAGACACTGCACAATAAAGTCAATAAACAAGTTTCAAATATCGTGTGTAATTATAAGTTTAGGTTATAAGGTTATACTAAAGAACTAGTAAACCTTACCTTGAGCTTTTCCATGTCAGTTTTGCTGGATGGTTAATATTTTCCATCTAACCCATTTATACCATGCACTACATATATATAAGTAAAAGGCATTAGATATGAATAAAGAGGATAGTTATTAGTTATCCAACTATTATAATGAATGAAATAAAAGCCATCCTTATTAATGATTTTCAGCAAGGGCCTTGAATGTGCACTCCACAAAAATAAAAAAACACTGCGTGCTCATCTTGCACATCCAAAGCTAACAAGATCCAATGGGACCTATATACATAATCAACCAATTGAAATTTGAAAAACTTGACTTATATACATAATCATGTTTATAGAATGACATAATTCAGCAATATATGTAATAACCTACCCACTATTGTAGGGAATCAATAAGGTATGCCCCTTGTCACAACACAAGAACCCAAGTATGATATATTCTCTCCTCTCTGTTAAGCATATAATTTGCTTTAAACAAGTATTTTCATTGGCCGCCCCTATCCTGTGGATGCAACCTTTTTTTCAAACCCATTGTCATGAGATCCATTCGAGTTACAAATTCATCCTTCATTTTTTCCTAGCATGTCGAGTAAGGTACAGTTCAAGCTTTCACAGATACTCTTCTCAATGTGCATGACATCAAGTACATGCCGCATGTGTAGGGATTTTCAATATGCAAGTTCAAACAATATTGACTTCTTCCAAGAGCTTTTATAGTTGCTCAATATGTACCACGAAGTTGCCTTCTTCTTCTCCCATGATACATTAAGATTCTCAACTTGTTCCAATACTTATCACATAGTCAACCTCTTTGGAAGTGTCCTCATCTCCACGCTACAATAAAATTCCCCCCCTTTAAAAGAATATGGACGGTTTCTATGCAACCATCTTCTGTGGCCTAGGAATGCCATCTTCTTACCATGTTGAAGTCATGTGGCATGCATTTGGTCACTACAAATAGAGCAGGCATTGTATCCCTTCATTGTGCATCCCATCAAATTATCATATGCAGGAAAGTTGCTTATTGTCCATAATAGTATAGCCTTAAGGGTGAATGTCTCTTTCTTGTATGCATCATAAGCTTCAACACCTACTTCCCACAGTGTCCTAAGATCATTGATCAAAAGAGCCAAGTATACATCAATGTCATTCCCATGTTGCTTGGGACCGGATATTAACATAGTCAACATCATGAACTTCCTTTTCATGCACAACAACGGCGGAAGGTTGTAACAGATTGTTACAATAGGCCAACAACTAGACATACTGCTCATAGAACCACGAGGATTAATCCCGCTTGTAGATATTGTGAGTCGTAGGTTTCTAAGTTCTTCTCCAAAATTGAGCCACATGAAGTCTATAAACTTACACGCAAGGCTATCTGCTGGACTCGTAAATAGTTATCACCTACTTTCTCCTCGGCATGCCATACTAGTTTCTTAATTGTTTCTTTAACACAAAACATTCTTTAGAATCTTGGAATGGGGGGGAAATACTATAGGACCTTTATAGGGACATCTTTCACTTGCCAATCACTTGAATTCTTCTTCATCTTCAATCTTGAATATCCACAAGTTGGACATATAATTTTGTCTTTGTGCTGCTTTTTGTGTAAGATGCAGTCATTGCGACATGCATGTATCTTTTCATACTTCAACCATAGCACAACCAAGGTTTTCATTGCCTCCCATGTTGACCTAGCCAATTTATTCTCCTTAGATAGCATTTTACCAATGACTTTCAACAACTCTATGAAACCTTGACCTAAAATACCAAATCTTGATTTCATGTTGTAAAGTTCTACTACTACAAACAACTTAGTATAATATGTACACCCAACACATAATGGCTCATTGGCTTCCTCCAATGTAGTCAGAAATTGTTCTGTGTCGTCTTGGAAGTCATTGTATGCATCTTAAAACATCAGTGCAACTGTACTGCTATCTACAACACTACCTATAGTGGCTTCTTTTTTATATACACATTTAGCCCTTATTAAGGTCCTATGAGGTATTCCCTCTCCATGCCACATCTAAGGGATATAGCTATCAATAACTATACTAAAGTACAAATGTTCTCTTAACTCACCAACAATAACCTTTTTTTAGATTTCCATTTCTCGTGCATAGACATTGCATTCAATTACAACCACCACTTGCGCTAAGTGCAAACTCTATGAACTTTTCTATTCTCTCCTCATATTTCGTTAATGATCTTTTTGCACTCATCCAAGCATATTTGTCCATTTTGTCCAAAAGTTAATGTTAGATCTGTGTGAATACTTTCTAGACATGAAAAGATTTAGTGTGCATAGAAAACATACACATATATAGTTAGTAAAATTATTGTAATATATATTAGAGGACTCAAGTTTTCAACTTTGGGATTGGAATAAGTATGAATGATGCAAAAACATGACTGATCCATAAACATAAATGATCCACACACTATTCCATACACATGAATGATCACACACATGCAAGAAGAAAATAGACTAAGAAAAGAAAATTTATACCCATTAACATCAAACAAAATAAACATATGTCAAAAACAAGAATGAATACTACCTAAACTGATATCAATTGATAAAATACAAGTTCAGACAAAGTGTATGTAAATCCAACTTAATATTCAAATTTTTCATTAGAGAGTAAAAAAAAGGGTTGAACTTCATGTTGTATTAAAAAGAAGAGATAAAGGACATTTCTTAAAAACCGTCTTATAAAACATGACAGTATAAGACGATTTTGAAAAATCGTCTCATATTGTTCATAATGTAAGTAGGTTATTACAAACCATCTTATAAACTTTTTTTATAAGATGGTTTTAAGAACTGTCTTATATTGTGCATGACAATATAAGAATGTTTTTCAAAACAGTATTATAAATTGTTTTGTAACAAGGTTTTGATAAAACTGTCTTATAATATTACACACACACACACAAGATGGTTTTATCAAAACTGTCTTATAAATTTTTTTATAAGATGGTTGTATTTAAACTGTCATGTTTTTTTAGTCTTATTAAACCCAATTTTAGTAATGTTAAGAAGATTATATAAAAAGTTCAATTCACATACAATGGGATTATATATACAACGTAACTCTCTTAGAAATAAAAGTACGCTAGAACCCACATGAAGACTTTTTACTTATTTTATGTCTCCTACTCAACCAAATCAAAGAAGATCAACGAATGATTTATGTCTTATCTATACAAGGTAATGAAGCACACCTAGTCCATGTGAAACACATGAAGATATTTGTAAGGAATCAATGCCATTCATGCTAGGGAACTTCAATCCAATAGAGGAGAGAAAATGAAGTTTAAACAAGATCTAGATATCATAAGGGGATCCTATCCATTCAAGTAAGGGTAAGCATTATCTAAGGGCTAGGAATAAAGCATTGAAAAGATAAAAACGCTAGCCAACTTTTTCATATTGAAAAGTCAACCCAAAACCCTAAGGAAAGGAAGATCTCAACCATGTATCATCATCCTACGATCCATCTTTATTTTAAGGTTTCTAAAAACATCACACATACACAAATTGGAGAAACATGCCTCCCTTTTATGCACTTTCTAATTTTGGAAACCCTTAGATTCCATGACTTGCTTTTATGCACTTTTCATCTCCTCCACTTTCCTTCCATCGCCACTTATTCCTTACCTACCCTTATCTTACTTCTTTCTTTTTCCATCTCACCACCTTCCATCCCACATCTCCACTTGAAAAAGATGCCCCTCCACCTTCTAAGTTTGACCAAAAGTCAACCCAACTTCCTAATTTGATTCTCTTTCTTCCCTATTAAGTAATTCTCTTTCGAATCACTAAAATATACCTTCCTAATTACCCTACCACTTTCCTTGCTTCTCCCACTCTACTTTCTTATCCTATCCATGCTCAAACTCCATCCCACTTTCCTAATAAGAAATTCACCCCTCCTTCCCTGACCTACCTTCCTTCTATCAATTCTCATTCACTTAAGACCATCCTTTCTTCCTTTCATCTTTAGATCTTAACCATCCATATCTATGGCTTTCTTTCCACGAACTCTATAAATAAGATGTGAAAAAGAAGAAAAAGCGAGTTCTCTTATCTTTTCCTTGTACTTAAGAGCTAAATCTAGGGGAAATAGAGGGAGAGAAGTCAACTTTAGCAGAGCTCTGATAAGATTAGAGTTCATCTATTGGAGAGGAAGTAAGGAAACTTTTCTATCCTTACTTCCCTTTCTTTCTTTCTCCCATTTATTTTTTTTTCGTACTCTTTACATTACACTTTTTTTTTTCTTTTTTCTTTTTTAAGATTATGGAATAAAGGAAAAGGAAGAACCCCTTATAATGTTAGTCATGGCCTCTTCTAATTCCTAAAGCATTGTCGAGGATTACATTGGATTCGTGGGATATTGGGTTAAGGAGATGATGAAAGTTCGGTTGTAGATTAATATACTTTGGGTTGCATATAAGTGTATATGCACTTATTGAGTGACATGATAAGAAGACTATGAAGAAGGGTTTAAGCTTGAAAAAAAGAAGAAGAGGACATATAAAAAGCCTTATTGAGTGACACAATAAAGGACTCTTATAGCAGCCACTTCAAGGAAGTTTCTTTATTACTTTATTTTCCTTTCTTTCTTTCTTTTTTTATTGAAATCCTGACAATTCAATTTCTATTAGTGAAAAGGTTATTTTTCTTTTCATAGTTAGTTTACTTCCTTTCCTTCCTTTATGTCTTAGTTAGTTGTCGTACTTTAGTTTATTTTCTTGCTTTCAAATAGTTGCCTAGATTAGTTGTTTAGTTTAAAGTTCTCCATATGTTTCCTTATTGGCTAGGTTAGAGTAAAGCAACTTACATTTTAATTAACTCTCATTTATCAAAGAGTTCTCATGTGATAGACCCATATTTGTCAATTTTATACTTTAATAAAGTCATGAACTTATGGTAATTACTAAGACACATGAAGATGGTCCATTTGATAGTTAGTTCACAATACCACCTAACTAGTACCTTAAGGATCAGATGGTTGGATTGGTATGTGTGACACCCCGGGTTTTATCAATCTGTTTTCTATATTTATACTCAAATAATAATAATAATTTATTTATAAAAAATAGATGGGATTCCATAACTTAAAACTCATAATTTAAAATTTGTCGCAGCATCAAGCAAATACCATTTAAGAAAACCCCGAGGGTCACTTCTCCTCAAAAACCATACTGAAAAACAGAACGAAAAGTAACCATTTTGAGCATGCTCACAAATTAAAACCACAATGAAATTTTGTAACTACAACTGCAAAGACACATAATAGTAAAGTTCCAAAGCTTCAGGGTTTGTCCAAGATCACCACATCATCCATGAATAAACATATAACCACTATACAGTGATATGGGGTCTAATCTATCCATATATACAATGACTAAGGAGAATGCCAAAAAGCCAATACTAGTCCAACCAAAAGTACACCACTCTGTCAGTATCTGACAGTCTCTGTCCTCAAGCCCCCGTCCAATTCCACGCTAGTCCACCTTCTTTCCTTTCTGACTGTCACGCTCTGATTCTGAGGCATTGCAAAACAAAGCAATGCTTCAGCAAGCTATGCTTGTGCAGGCGATATACATTCAAAATAACTCAAGAAAACAAAGCATATGGCGCAAGGCATAAAGATCGAAAGATGATCAATAATATATAAAGTCTTAAATCACACGATGAAGGACATACCATGTCCATGCAATAAATAAGATATCATCAACTATGATATCATGACATGCACAATTCGAGAAAATCTAGAAACATATGAATGCATGTCAAAAGAATCAAACCTCATACACAGTCAAGCCCTATGAGTGTCTCACATACACTCACGGCAATGTGGGGTCAGCTCTCTGTACCATCCACTTTCACCCTTGCACCCTCACGGGTACTCAGGTACTCACGGGAACTATGCGTACCACTTTTGCTTTCACCCTTTCACCCTCATAGGCACTCACAAAAAGTCGCGTTGCACACCCGCTTTCACGCTTTTACCCTTTCACCCTCACGGGCACTCAGGCACTCATGGGGTGAAAATCGTATCCTACCACAGGATCAATAGTCTTAAATATCAAGCCAGAGCGACTCCCACATGTCAAGAAGACCAAAAATCCAAGTGGATATCATGAAAGATATAAAAAACAATGCATGCAATAACCACCATAAAGATAACACGCACATGCGAAGCTGCATGCTGAAGTCAATCTCACACATATGGTAAAGCATAAATCATATGCCTCAAAGACTCCAATTATCAAATCACTATTTGAGAATCATAGAAAAAGTATGAATGAAATCACCTACCTCAGTATCGCAATATCACTAAAAATCACATATCTAATATCAAGGTGTATGCCCTGATGTACCTGTCTGGACATAAATCATGTCATGGTTAACAAATATAACTAAAATCTAAAGCCTGATCATCTATTGATCAGCTCGATCTAAATCATCTAATAGCATTTCATAGTTTCGCTATTAAAAAGTTACTCAAAACTAGATTTTTATCCTAAATCTAGGTCCGCCTTGTCAAGACGATCACAACGCCTCTTTCGGATCGTGATTTGGACCTCTGTAGCTCCTAAAATCAAGGTTTAAAGGCAAAAAGGGTCAAAAAAGACCAAAATCCCGCAAATGGGGCCCACCGCACTGCAGCACATGCCGGGCGCTTCTGTGGAAGCGCCTCGCATCAGAAGCCGCCCCAGGGGAGCGGGCGCTTCTGTGGAAGCGCTTTGCGTGTGGGGGACGGAACAGTGCGCGTGGTGCATTCCAGCTCCTCCACGTGGCGCGCACGAGTCGCACCACGTGCCCAGTGCATGGCGCACCCTCGTCGCGCCATGTGGCGCTCCCTCAGCCATGTAATTTTCCTGTTCCGGTCGCCGTCGCCGGCGACCCCAGGAGCTCCATTTTTTGTGATTTTTACACCCCTGTGTCCGGTTTTTCACGTACATTCCATTTCCACCATCCATTCTCCCAAATCCTTCCTAAATCTAGCATTTTTTCACGCTTTTTGTTTCGTTTTCAAAAACTCCCATATTACTGTTTTTCGTGGTTTTCGGGGTTCCTAGCCGTCCGATTGTCACGAAATTTTGTGGGTTCTTTCCTCTCCTCATCATACACAATATGAACAGCCCAGATCTAAATCTGACATCGTCTTGTCCAAATTTTTTAGGAAAATCAGTACGCACGGATTTTTACAAAAACTTACATTTTCATGCCGTTTTTCAGCGTTTACAGGTACTTAAACGTTGAAATTAACACAAAAGGGAAGGGTGGAGTGATCCTATCTCGTTCCTGGCTGTTCAATGGTGGCGAAATCCGCCTCCCCAGTGCGTGATGGTCCACGTGAAACAGAGAGACTTGAGAGAGGTTTTGAGCACTCTCTCTCTCTTCTCCTTACCTTATATCATTTTTTAATTTTAATTTTAATTTTATTTTATTTTATCAAAATGTTACAGTATGGGATGCACCAATCTGTCCATCTGACACTGGGTACACTGCTTTATCATTTTAGTTTTCCTATTGTTGAACTATCTAAATTTATGCATGCTTACTGGTCTTTCAACAACTTATCTACTTTATTTAATGTTTAAAGCCTTGGTTTTCCTATCTAGAACATACTTTATCAAATGGCTTGCATTGCTATTTATTGCACCAGTCAGTTTAGTAAACGCTAGGTGAAACTATGTAGTCGGTTGATGTTCAATGTTCAATGCACTATTTGACTATCTAGCAATCAATGTACCATCCATTTTAACAGTCATTTTTATCATTTAGTTATCTAATTCATATGCTTTTGATTGATAGGAATTATAGCTTATTAACCATGACACTTAGAATATTTGAAAGTGCACATGGTGCATAAACCATGAACACAACGCATGGGTAGTAAACAAAGAATTTTTGAATTGTGAAAATTCATTTAATTTAATATTGGTTCTACTTGCAATTATATTAGTGAACCTTGATTTGTTCTTATGCAAGAGATGACATGTTTATAGCATGCCAATATAGCATATATGTTTCATGAACTTATGAGTTTGGACTATGTATTCAAATGTATGTTTTTGACCCTCAAGAAGTGTGATTTCAAATAAATGAATTATTATCATGCTATCCTCTTGTTTATTTGGCTTACTTTGTTTCATGAATTGCTTATGGCATTTTTCATAATACCAAGAGATTTTCATTGTTTCTACTCCTATGATTTGATCGATAAATCATACTGTTGACTTTGATTGAAATCTCTTAATTTAGACACTTAGAGTGTATTTTGATTTTAACCTACATGGTTGATAAATTTCAATGCTTAAATGCATGTATTTTGTATTTGCTTTTGCACGAAGGTGCAATGATTTTTTTTTTTAAATTAGACAACTCATTTGAGTTGGACTTAGGTCGAAGACTTATGTGAAACCCCACTAGTTGATATGATAGGAAGACTAATTGGCTGTTGGCTTAAGATATGTATAATTGAATGAGAGTATTGTATCATGGAAAGACTCTTCTATTGGATTGATCTGGAACTACCCATGATAGCTAGTGTAGTCAGAATGATACCTAATGACAAGCACAAATGGGACTTTATTTTTCACTACTTGCATAGTTGACCTTTTGATTATGGATATGGGTTGACATATCGGTCATTCTCCAGAACATTGGCACTGTGGCAGATTGACTGACCAATTGATCACTTAATGGATATGGTTCTTATCAAATTCTGATGTTTGATATGCTTTTGATTCTAATTGCATTACTTGGATTCTATTTGATATGCGAAGTTTTGATGATGGCATGTTTTGATAGGTAAACACTTACATATAGATTTAGGTGGTTTTGGCTAGTTTTAGTTTTCCTACTAGGTAATTCTATTACTCACCAAACCATCCCACAGTTGCAGGACAAAAGGAGTAGCTTTGGACTTGGCATGATAAAGATTGAGGATTCAAGTTCCAAAACTATGAAGATTGTAGGATTAGCTTTTCTTTTCAGTTGATATGGTTGACAAACTTGAAACAAATATATGAACTTCAGTTACTTAGAATGGTGATTAGACTTAGTATGTTTGGGCTATACCTAGTAGATCTTGATTGTGTAACTAGTTTCAATGTTATTTTGATATATTGTAGAGTTTTAATTTGATGAACTCGGGCTTGAAGTAGTTTTGAAATCTATACTTATATTTATTACCTTTAAAATAATCTTTAAAAGAAAAAAAATAAAAAAATTTCAATGATCCTAAACTTTTTCAAAAGAATCTATGAAAAACTATTTTAAAAAATCTGGGTCCTCACAAGTAAGTTTCCTTCTTAAAAAATTACAAACAAATGTGAAGCATAGACCACATTTACTGCTAATTAAATGTAGTCTACTGCTAGATTCTATTTTCTTTGGGACAAGTTGAAGATTGATCGCAAGGAATCCCTCCGCCTGGGGGTGCATATTAGTGACAAAGCCTTTAGCAACAGCTAGATTCTCTTTTCTTTGGCACAAGTTCAATTTGATCTCAGAAATCCCTCCACTTGAGGGGACATATCAGTGACAAGGATTTTCCAAGATATTATTTAGAAAATTTACTTTCTAACTTATTTACTTAGTTGCGAATCTTTCTTGTAATTGTGAACTGTCTTTCACACTACTGTTGCTGCTTGGTAAGCAATTTATTCGACTTACTAAATTCATTGTAACCCTAACCAGTTGAAGTTGAACTAGTTCTCTTGCTAATTCATTGTAATATTAACCAGTTGAATTAATTATCTCTTTCCATATACACCGCACTTGGCATCCTATCATCAATCTCGTGGCAAATTGTGTCATTTCCATGCACACGACACCGGATGGAGTTTTTTCCCCCCTTGATCTACTTCCTTCTTATCAAATTTTGTCGCAACACCAGTCTTATCGTCCTCGATTGTCGCCACTTGGCATGACAACTAAATGAATTGCCTCCGAATTCACCATACGATGTGACATGCACGCCAAACTACGATGCATTACTTATGAAATGGCCTGCAGAATAAGTCCTTGCCCATGTCTTCCATGATCCCTGATAGAGAAAGGATATAGGCTTTTCGTGGTTCTAGAAAGTTTGAAGGGCTAGAAAGAGGTTTCGCCATTTGGTGAAGGTCAATCAAAGAGTGCTCCATGAAGAGAGGGCGTATAGTGAAATAAGCATCAATCAAGGAGCTTTGTTATTTTAAGTTTTGGGTGGAGTATGTGCTCTAGCGGTGAAGCTTTCTTTAGTGCATGAGAGAGACCCTTCAATAATTGAGCCCTTCCCCCACCCCACTCTTTAATAGGGTCGTTTTCTAACCCAGCTTTTCCCACGGGTCTATGCAAACATTATTATTTAAGTTCAACCCCATTGATAACTATGCAGCTACTTCCCATGAATAAAACTGTAATCCTTAAAACCATGTCAATCCAAGGGTCTACACATCACATTCGTGTATGTATCTACATATGCGCACGTATCTACAAATCTTTAGTAAATAATTATGCATGTGGTTTTCATTTGATATTCGTTGCTTTGGAGAAGTAGGAAATGATCCTCGCCAGATTGAATATATAAATACATTGCCCAAACATAATCTTATAAACGAGGTTATGAACTTTTATTAATGCAAAAATATATAGTGAAGTGATTACAATGCCTAATGTAATCTACCACGTACAACTAGATGTATATATACTATACAGTTATCACCGTATGGTGATTCAAAGCGGCACATGTCATATGATTTATCAATGAATCATAGCCTACATTCAACTAGGGTCCTTTTCAGGGTAGAGAAATTCAATGATAAAGAAATGATGACTTGAGTTATACCATGGTTACCATAGTCATCAAGAAACTTCACATAGGCAAATGTACCCATTTCAAAGACTTCGTACCTGAAATCATGCTACAAATAATTGCCTGTTATACCCAAGGTATTGGCCGATATTTGGGGTTAGTTAAACAGTCGATAGCATATATTAGCGAATATATTTGCTATTTTTAGAAAGGGAGCTTTGGTCCAACGGTAAAAGTTGTCGTTGTGTGACTATGAGGTCACGGGTTCAAGGCGTGAAAATAGTCTCTTGTAAAAATACAAGGTAAGGTTGCATTACTATAAACCCTTGTGGTCCACCCCTTCCCCCAGACCCTGCATAGGCGGGAGCTTCGTGCACCAAGAATACCCTTTTATATCTGCTATTTCCAATAAAGCCACCTAATATGGCCGATTCGAAAATTTCCACTATATCAGGTGGCTCCGCTATTGTGTTCTATGCCTGAAATCACTGAGGAGACTCATTTTTCGCATGAAAACTCAATTTAATAACCAAGTTGAGAGTTCTTATTTTTACTGCAGTTATTTAGTCACATATATGTTTTTTAAATGACAAAATAATTTAAAAAATTGAGAAAATTTTGCTAATTCTTTGGTACCTGGGTCCCACAGCTGCTCTATATGAATAGAGGCTGAATGCAAAGTAAGGCTGCCTACTATAAACCCTTGTAGTCCGCCCATTCCCCAAACCCTGTATACGTGGGAGCTTCATGCACCGGAACTGCCTTTAGGCTGAATCAAATAAAAATCTTAGAGTTTGTGAAAGATACACAAAAATTAGCCCGCAACTCGTTTCTCTTTCCGCCATGCAGGGCCTCCGCTACGTACGAAAGCCCTAAATAATTGGCTCCTTATCATATTTGTACTACTAGCTGTGGTCATTTCTCTTTTAGCCAAGTACTAAATAAGTTTCTCTCTCTCTGTCATTTGCACTTCCAACAAGTCCTCAACGACCAATGAATTTTAAAGATAGGGGTGGCAGTATCGAAAACGGAAATGAATTTGAGCTCCCTAACACTATAACTGGCCACTTCGAAACTTGCTTTACGACCAGGGAAGTTAGAAGTAGGACAACTGGCTTGCTTTTTGAACAATATATTATCCATCTACCAATTGCTTTTGGCTTTCTTGTCTGTTTATGTTCTTTTCCCTTGTTTTACTTCTCGAGATCATTCAGAATCTTGGTGGATTAAAATAAGGGATATGGTGATATACTACTAGAGTGGGTTGAATTAAAACAAGAGAAACGCAAACATCATTCAATCTACGAGGTTACGACAAAATTGTTTTACGCAAGTCTTCTGCTAATCTGGCAAATGATATAGCTTTGCTGTTAGCAATGATACATATGTTTTACCAACATACTATTTCTTTGTCATATCACAATGGATTTGGATCTAATTGGAATGCAATAAACTAATAACCGGTTTTAGTATTACTTAGAGGAAATAATATCATAAATGCAACTGTGATTACCATTAGACTTAAAAACTTTAGTGATCCAGTGGTCGTGAGTTCGAATACTAAGACCTCTATTTGTTTAATTAATTTTTAATATAAGATAAATAAGCATGCAGAAAAGTTAGAAAAGGAGAGGCCTTCTATGTAAGGGTTTTTGGAAGACACATAAATATTGTTGGTCGACTTCCTATCAGCTTAAACCACTCCCTACCAGCTTAAACTTTTAAGTCAAATAGTAATACAACTAGTTGCATGAGAAAAATCACACCTATTAGATGGCACTAACCACTACTAATTCTTTTGAGCTTTTAACAACCAACAATTGCAAAGTTTTTCAAAATTCGCAGCTATAATGAAGAAAATAGGAGCATTTGAGGGCAGATGTTATTTAGTTCATCTGGGAATGACAGGGTAGACACTTACTTAGATCTGGTTCCATGACATCATGTGTGCTTCTCTACAGTGTTGGTCATATATATAGTGGTTAATTAAACCATAGGATTGGTTTCTAACTTGGGTAAATAAGTTAGATTGTGTGCTTGATCATCTAGTTGACTTGATCAACCTATTAGATGATTTGGATAGTTTAGATTAAATGAACACAATTTGGTTAATTTATGAATAGGCCATGTATTACTTCTCCATGTGTAGTTAGGACTTCTAGATCAATTAAGATGCATTGGAGGGTAATGATTACAAGTCACCTTATGTTTGTTCCACAAGCTAACTAATTAGAAATTTGTTCTAATTAGGAAAACAACAAAAAAAGCCACATACATACATACATACATACATACATACATACATACATACATACATACATACATACATACATACATACATACATACATACATACATACATACAAGGGATTAAGAGAAGGAAAACTATGCTCTCTCCTTATTCCTATCTATTATGTTGTTTTCCTAGAAGTGATTACTCTGTATGGTTTTTTGAAGAAGAGTTGGACAATTTGCTTTGATTGATCCAACCTTGGTGCTATAGAAATCTAAGCCTAGTACATGTTGTAGCAAATTGATTGAAAAGAAAGTTCTCTTAAATTTTCATATTTACCTATAAAGTTCTTTCTACTCTTTTATGTTCTCTATCTAGAGGTCTATCATTAGAGAATGTTGTATGAAGAAAGAGGCTTAGGGGAAGCTCCATCAATCAATAAAGGTAAGTTTTACATATACCTGTATCTCAATTTTATACTATTAAGACTAATTATCATATGCAATTCTAGACTATTTTGGCTGTTTATTTTCTATTTGTTTTCCATGTACTTTGTGGCTGGAGAAACTTGGTATCAACATTAGTATTAGACCAAGGTTTTCTCTAGCCTGAAATCACTTTTAATGTCCTATTGGACTGTTTTTAAGTCACCCAAATTGGGCAATTCTTTTTCATATTGGTTTAGCTGTTCTATAGAAGACGTGTTTTAGTCCTAATTTTGGGACTATTTTTGTCTCTATTTCTAGGGATTTTTACTTATGATCAGGCTTGTTATTAAGTGCTTAAATAATTCATGAATTTCTCAAAATTGAGATTATATCGATGTCTTTATTGCTATTCCTAATAGTCCTAAACTCTAGGGCTATATATCAATACTTGTTTTAGATTTTCTTCTCTTAATGTTTTATAAAATTTTGGCACCGATTTTATATGCAAAAGTTCCTAATCTTCTTTTAAGCTAACTGTGAAGTTTAAGTTATTATTAGCTCGTATTTTGCAAGTTATTTTTTGGATGGATATTCATTCTCATCTAATTCACTATTTTCATATATTCTGAGGCACTAAGGTTGCAAATATGTGGTTGTCATTTAAGTCCACATTATATGGCTTTGTAAGCTACTTTATATAGCAATTTGTTTAGTGTTAGAATTGCATGTTCATATGAATTAATGGTTTAGAGTTTGATCATTCAAGCTTGTTCCAAATGTTATAACTTGTGTTTATATTTTCAATTAGTGGCTCGTAGCTTATAAATTAAATTTTTTTCCAAATAATGTTTTAGAACATAGTTTGTACTAGGCTTAACATTGCCAAGTTAGCAATTGGTTTAAATTGCACTAATTGTCAAGGAATTATTCTTATTGGCTCATTCTTCATATTAAAAGAAAGATGGGAAAGAGTTTGAAGTTATAAACTCTTGAGAAATTTATACACTATATTCTAGTGTATGTGAAAATTGTTTGAATTAGATTAGTTTTAAATAACTTATAGAATGAACTCAAGGTGTTTTTGATTAATGTTACAAGTAATTACTATATTGGTTGAACAACAGTCTGATACAAGGTTTTCTTTCTATGTTTAAGAATTTAGGGTGATAATCAATAATGGCCTCCAAAACTATTGCCTCGAAACTGAGTGAAAATAAAAAAATTAAATAGTAATAATACTTGGTATGGAGGAGAAGAATTCATTATATATTTCACCAAGATTCAGTTAAATATATACTTGATATTGTGTTTCTAGAACCACCTACAAATGCTACTGCTAAACTGTATCGAGCATATCAAAATTTTATTGTAGATGATAGAAAGGTGCAGTCTACTATGTTGATTATTATGGAACAGATATTGAAATCTTATGCAAGGCAGAATGTACCTTCTATGCTTTGTTTGATGTTATGACTGCTAACTATAGGCCATACTCCAAATCTTATGTCTGTGTTCTAGTGGGAAAATATAATAGTATATGGATGAACTATCCTAAAAATGTAATTGAGCATTTTAACTCTATGTCAGTTGTCACTAAGGAATTGGCAAGTTTGGGGGATTTGATACCTGAAAAAATTGCAACCATCTACTGTTCTTAATAATCTGCATGGCGTCCTAGGAGCCACCATGATAACGGAAATTCTTATGTCCATGTTAGGAGTTGAAGTCTAAAGAAGAGAGGGAAGAGATTTAGGGAAAAGTTCTCATGTGAATCTATCTAAAGATAAAAGACAGGGATCCATTTCTCAAAAAAATCAAATTCATTGTAGAAAAGAAATTTTGAAAAGGGTAGGAAACCCATGGTTATTGGATTTAATAAGGATAAGAGGATTGAAACTTGTTGGATATAAGGCCAGAATAGACATGTCACAGCTAACTATCTTAGGAAAAGTCAATGAAGGGCCAAGGTACTTAATAATGATAGCATATTCAAGAGTGGAAATATCATCACATAATAACTAAAATATTGATTGTTGGGTTAGATAAAGAGTGGTTATTTGTCATATTGCAAAGGACAGAGAGTATTCTCTAATGTCAAAGAGAAATTACAGGTGAACACAAGGTGTTCATGGAAAACAATAGTTTATATAATGTACAAGGCTTCAGATGGTTAGGCTTCAAGTTCCCAATGGGAGACAACTTGTGTTGTCCGAGGTTCTCTTTGCACTAGGCCTTAAGCATAATCTGATCTCTATTCTAAAGCTCGCTATAAAAGATTTGGAAGTCTGGCTTCATAGAAATAGGACTATCACGCCCATGCCCTAAATAGCAGAGTAAAACGTAAAAATCACGAACATTAGAAATCCATGATGCCAAGTCACTCATCAAACTGTGCTCAGAGAGAGCTTTCCAACGACACTAAGAACGCGAGAAACGGAGATCGGGAGCGAAAGGCCCAAGGATTTTACCATCAATGTGGAGGGGGTCCAAATTGATAATGGCACCCCCTCTAGTGAGCGTGACCCTGAGAGTCACGTGAAAACGACTCTGCACGCGGGAGTTGAACTCACCGCGTGGAGCCTTGCTTCCACACATCAGAGGTGGCCAAAGATAGGGGAAAAGTCGATGGCAAGGACTTTTCCCCATTTCCCGATCGAGCTGCCTACCCTCCCCTCTCTTCACTGTGCTTGTGCGTCACGCGAGGGCAACACCGGTAGTGGCATTCCCTCAACTCAAACGGCTAACCCTAAGCTGGGCTAACAAGGAGATCATCCAGCAGGTGGGTTCTCTCTCCCACTCTCTTCTCTATCTTTCCTTTCAGTTCTCCCTTGTGTTTTTGCCCATTCCCGTTCTATTTTTTCGACGAGCTGGGATGGTGAGAAATCCGTCAATTCAGGATATACAGGGAACGGAACAGGATTGGATCTAAAATCCAACTGTTCATATTGTTCCTTAGACAATTCGGAGTGAAACCCCTTTGGTTTCATGAAGATCCGACAAGAAATGATACCGAAATCTGCAAAAATCAGCACCTAGGGTAAGTTCAAAAACCCTTGAAAAATCCAGTGAAAAACGGTAGTTTTAGTAAAAATCGTAAGGGGAAAACACTAGAAAACGAAAAATTAGGAAATTCTGAGCATTCCCTTGAAATTTCACTAAAAAACGAGGTCACCTGTGTCACTGGCGATGACCGAAATCCAGTCACCTTCTCTGGCGACTGTGACATTTCCCGGCGACCCCTAAAAAAAATGTGAAAAATGAAAATTTTTAAATATGGACAATTCGCTCGTGATCTTTTCATCTGCGCAAACAAATTGTTGATCAGGAATCGATTGGTCCACAAAATTGCTTGTTAATGCATAGGAAAAATTTGAAACCTTTACATCCGACCGTTAAAAATGTGATCGGGAGGTAAATTTAGGTCAAATATAACTCCAAGTAACCATTGGTGATGAATTATCACAGAAATGAATGACTAATTACGGATAAATTGATGGGAGATCCTATCTGGCCGTCCAATACTCGATCAACGAATGTCAGAGGTCAGGAAAGGATATCAGACTATGAATTATGGCTAAAAGCATTGAATTGTGAAATAACTTACCTAAAATGTTGGAAATTGAAACTTCTAGAGGTACGTGCTTGATCTAGACCATCGATGTAAGACCAATGGTGCTAATCCAATTGGATAGAGACCAATTGGTGTGCAAATCCTTGATCTAGATATATGAGGTTAGATTAAGAATATGGTGAATGTAGAACGGTTCTAGCAGTAGAACTTTGAGTTGTACTTGCAGAATAGGTAAGGACCCTAAACCCTTGCATTCCTTAAATTCTTGTTGATATGTTCTCTTAAAATTAACTTTATGCATGTGTAGAATGAATATTTTGTCACCTTGGTTGAATGGGTGGTAGAAATTGTAATTTCTTATTAAAATGGTCATGTTATAGTCTGATTTACTATGCTTAACTGTTATAATGATGCAAACTGTTATAAAATGGTCAAGCCCAAGATAGCAAGCCCTGAGGGCCGCCCGGTGAGCTATAATGATGCCTTCCAAGATGGTAAACCCTAAGGGAAAGGGCTACCTAGTCACTTGCGACTAAGGTGAAGCCACCCAAGATGGTAAATCCTGAGGAGTGGACTGTCAGATATTGAGCCTCCCAAGATAGTAAACCCTGAGGGAAAGGGCTGCCTGGTTCTTTGGAATCATGGTGGAGCCGCCCAAGATGGTAAACCCTGAGGGATGAGCTGTCAGGTATTGAGCCTCCCAAGGTGGTAATTCCTGAGGGAAAGGGCTACTTGGTCTTTTGGGATCACGGTGGAGCCGCCCAAGATAGTAAACCCTGAGGGATGAGCTGGCATATTGAGTTACCCAAGATGGTAAACCCTGAGGGAAAGGGCTACTTGGTTGATTTCGACTAAGGTGGAATCACCCAAGATGATAAATCCTGAGGGAACTTGACTTTGGCGCTGCCCAAGATGATAAATCCTAAGGGTCTGGTTGCCTTGATGATGATACACATAGTGGGCCACCCAAGATGGTAATCCTTGAGGGAGATGACTATTGAATCCTGGTGTAATGCTAAGCATGTTTAATATTACTGAGAAAATCATTGAGTATGCAGCTTTGTTGGATGTAACGCTTATGGTTTGCATTTAACTTTAGAATGAGGTCCATGACTTAGTCACTCATCTATTGAATGTCCTGTGGCTGGACATGAATGGGAAATCCTTATGGGGTGTGCTTGTTTGCATTTGATGACTGTTGCATCATATTTGAATTTGGGGAAAAAAAACTGTAATTCTGCTCTAATACCCATAGGCCTTACTTGATAGCACATGCTAACTACGTTGTATATGACTAATTAAAATGGAAATGAATGCTCATGTTATATTGAATGTGTTTTTAAGCGTAGTAACAAGAATGTTTGGATATGCATGGGTTTAGTTCTTTTCTCTTATTGGGCTTCGCAGCTCACTGTATTATTTTGTAGGTACCAGTCAAGCCGAGAAGAGAAAGGGGGTTGAGTGAAATGAAGAAAGCTTGATTGAAGATATAACATTTTGAATTGTATATATATGTATATATGTGCTGACACTAAATACGAGTCATATATCATTTTTACCATGATCTTTATGCATCCTATGGGTTTTATTTTCTTTGATAGGGCATGTATGAGACCCACTTAAACTCCTGGTTGGTTAAGCAGGTGTTAGTAATGCATCATGATAGATAGTATGGAGACGGAGTCTCCCTTAAAGGATTTATAATTGTTGTGTTGTCTATTAGGTGAACCGCATAGCATGCGTTAAATGCATAAGTCCAAAAAACAGGGGAGACTTTGCTGAAATTTCGGTAGGACTTGGTTGTTAAAGGAGAAAAAATATTTTACTAGTAAACTGTGACTTGCACAGGACAAGACCACCTAGCTCTCTCAACACTTCCGCTGTGATATTAATTATGAAAAAAAAAAAGAAGCAAGGCCATGTAGGCCTAACTCGGCCAATCGTTAGGCTTGATTAAGCCTAATCGCGGCCCCAGGGATTGGGGTCGCGACAAGGACTATAGCTGATCAAAAAAAGAATGTTTTATTTTCTAGTCGTATATGGTGGACTTTATAAACTTGATGTAAAATTTGTTTCCATTCATATTGATAAAGCTAGTTCTTCTTCTTACTTTTATTTGCTCTTTGAAGATGATTCCCTCTTATGGCATCTTAGGTTAGGGCATGTTGAAAAAACAAAGTTTAAAAAGGATGCATAGGTATGGATTATTACTTAGGTTATAGAACAAACTAGATGTTTGTGAACAACGTTTGTCTGATAAAATGGCTAAGGCTTCTTTCCATAAAGGAAAAAAAGTTAATGAACCACTTGAAGTCATTCATTTTTATGCCTGCAGGGTGTTAAATATTAATATTCATTGGAGTATGACTTATTTCAACACTTATATTGATGATTATTCTAGTTTTGAATATGTTTACCTTATAAGTAAGAAATATGAGGTACTAGAAAATTTGTAAAAATTTAAAGTTGAGGTGAAAAATTAGTTAAGTAAATTATTAAAGTCTTGAGATATGACAGAGGTAGTCAATACATAGGTGATGTATTCAACTAGCTTTACAAGAGTTAGGGTATAGTACATTAGCTTACTTTGCCCTATACTTCTCAACAAAATGGTATAGGTGAGAAATGTAATCGAACCTTGTCAAATATGGTAAAGTACATTGAGCCATTTTTAGTTAGCAATTCAGTTTTGGGTAAAGGCATTGTTCATTGCAATGTACATTCTCAATAGAATACCCTTTAAAAAGTTAAAGTAACATCTTATAAATTATGGACTAGTAGAAAAATAGTGATAAGTGATCTTAGAGTATAGGGTGCTAGTTGATATACACATAAATATTGCATATAATATCCCTAGAATTATCATTTTTAACCCTTAGATTGCTTAATTTATCACTCATTAGGGTTTATTTTGTATTTTGTGGGATTAGGATTGAATTGAGAAAAGTGTATATTTTTTATAACTTGAAACCCTAAAATAGAGTTATCTCCCATTGAAGTATTGTCATGGACTCACATGCTAAGAACTAGGAAGTTCGTAAAAGGTGCACATGTATTAGTACATGGATTTGCACAGTTGAAAAGTACATGCAGGGCACAAAGCTTGTCGCTCGTTGTCTTTTGGGCGAAACTGATAGCCACTCACCAAGTATCTTCTCTCTTGAATGAGCCTCACTACTACTCGTGGGTGGTGAAAAGATGGACGATTAAGAAGATTGAAAACAACAATTGCAAAGTCTTAATAAATCGACGGCTAACACTATCCATCCGAGAAGATTTTTCGGAAGTTGTCTATCTAGAATGTGGCCCAAAAATCGAACAATTTGGATTACCGATCATTTGAGCCTCGCATGCAGTTTTTGGCTAAGTTGAATGTACACGTAGAGACAGCATGTATTTCTCACAAGTTGACCCATTTATTTTGTTACTTTCCATCCATCTCCCTAAATTAACCATCCTCTTTGCCAGTACATTAGATGCGTGCGAGGGGAATACAAAGAACGTGATGATCTAAAGCTGCCTAACGTTCACATAAAGAACAAGCAAAAAGGCAGAAAAGTTGAATGCTAAATTGATCTTTCTATCGGTGCAGTATAATATTTTTAGAACCTACTTTTAAGTTATCGGACTCATTTAGGTCATTGTTCTAACTTTAGATATCATATATATATATATGTGTGTGTGTATAATGATTTTAGCATCTAAAAAACTGTGTTTAAAAATATATAATTTAAAAACTTCACAAAAATTTCTTAGAAGCTGAAATCATCTAAAGCCCAAAGAATAAGATGATTGATTTTGATCACGCAAAGGCGTGCTCCAAAAAATATGATCGTCTGAACTGCACCTCTAGTGCGATCAGTTTAGCATTCCCCTGCAAAAAATGAGAAGAGTATGAGAAGTAAGAGGAAGGAGGTCAACCATTGGCAATACCTCTTGACTCTTTACATTTGATGGCTCCATAAACAGTGCGATTGCTTCTTCCCCCATGGTTTCCATTAGTAGCTCGCAAAAAATGCTAGTGTCACTTGCCAAATTAGCACTATTCATTTCCCTTGACACAACATGTTTGGAGCCATGCCTTCGGTAACACCGACCTAAACCTGTTTGACCAGTGTGATTTTTCTCATGGAATTTTGGCCCTTCGATCCGTTTGCTCATTTTTATCATTGGTTTTCAGATTATTAATGTCTGTTTATAATTCACCTGGATTGTCCCTCTAATAGGTCCACAGCGCAGCCGATCAAATCAACAGTCCTCGTACCAATCTGTACACCCTATGTAGGAAAAATACTGCCAAACTCGCAAGAATTAGCATCTTTGAATTGCTTGAGCATCCGACACTGTGTGATAGACCCACAGCCTGGCAATCTTCAAACGCTGATTAGTATGTTAGTTAACTGGGAATTCCTGCCATCAACGATCTATTTGCATGGGTTTATGCACTATATATTCAACTCTACACCATCAACGATCGCCTCTGAACAGAACGCCTTTCAGCAGGTAAGCCGTGGACCAGGCACTAGATTAGATTAACTGACCCTGATTAACCACCGGTTTAGTAAAGATGGAAGAACCAGGCGCTTGATGATGGCAGCTTAAGTTGAAAATCCAATTTAACTTTGCCCACATCTCCTTTCCATTCCTGCCTCGTGCAGTCGCCACTTCTATTTTGTTACCCAAAAGCAAAAGCAGAAACATAAAGAAAGTAAATTGCGGTCTCCAACAGAACTAACACCCACCAAAAGCAAACCCTCTTACTAAAAGCCAAATCACAAATAAACAAGAAAACAGAAAACTCAAAAGTAGCAGAACACCCGAACTGTGGTAAAAAGGAAAAGATATACAAATCTTTCACCAAGATTCATACAATTTCTTTATTATTAACCAAAAATATTAACCTTGCTACCTAATCCACAAATTAACAGCAACCCTAATCATGATTATTCTCCCCTCTAGTTCTTGCCGGAAACTGACCCATTCCTGTGAGAATTGACATATCTTCAAGTACTCCGGGTAAGCATGTCTTGGTATTTAGCTTCTACGTCAGCCATTTTCTTCTGTTGCTTAAGCTGTGCGTAAAATTTCTCTATGAACTCCTCTGCCTCCTTGTCCACGTGGCTGTCCTCCTCAGCATTTTTCAATGGGAATGGCGAGTCAGTGATTCTCAGCTGGCGGACCATCATCGGACTCTGGCCAAAGCTCATTCCTGGAAACGGTGACGCTTCCGGCATTTCGGATCTGAGCATTTCAAGCGTTTTCTGTAACGTGGCTGCGACGTCGTCGTCGACGGCATCGGGGTGTATGCACGAGAAGTAGTTGTGGTGGTGCTTAGTTTGGGGGAAATGGTTGCTTTTACCGCGCTTGGTGACGTGGAAGGGGAAGGCAGGACTGTTGCTGCAGCTGAACTCGTACTCCCGGGGGCCAAAGAAGGAGGACATATGGGCGTCCTGGGAACGGCAGCTGAAGCTTGAGTGGTGGTGGAACATGAGATTTCCGATCGCCTTGCCCGCGATCTTGCCTCGTTTCATCATAAGATGAAGATCCATCATTAATTTCCTCTTGGAAATTCCTTTCCGGAGCATGAAAAAGACGATCCGAGCGATGTTCCACAGCCTCTTGGCTATAACAGGAGGAGTTGCCTCCATTTTCTTTGTAGAGAGAGTGATAGGGAGGGAGAGTTTCTTTTCTTTTTCCGCTTTTTTTTTTTTTTTTCCTTTTATAGGAGAGAGAGAGAGAGAGAGAGAGAGGGGGGGGGGGAATGGTCTCTTGGATCTGAGAGAGGAGGGGAAGGGCGGTATTTAAAGGGTCGTCTAGGAAGACGACGCCACAATAAATTATTAAAAATTGTATTTCCGAAGAAAGAAAAACGGTGGTAGGCATTCTTGGGATTTTCTAATTGGTACTACGGAAATTACTAGAAGGACCTTCCTTTGGGATTGAGTTTGAACAGTTGAAGTACTAGAACAGAGATCTGGATCCAATGATTTGAGACACTTAGAATCTCTGACATTACTAAAATACCCTCTGCCTCTACAGATCTGATTCAAGTTTGAACTTGTAAAGGCATGTTTTTCAGTTTTTAAAGGGATTTAGTTGGTCGAGCAATCCACCTATTTTGTTAATTCCACCCCTCTCGAAACCTATTCCTCTTGGCTTGTACAATTGACATCTTTCAAACTGTCTTTCACCGTGCTTGCAAAGCTCCGCCGTAGCAGGGACCTTTTCGACCGTGCATGTGCTACTTTGATGTGATCTGGTACGCTTATCTGACTGGCTTGTAACATTCACATACTTTATGAGCTGTTTCACTCCTTTGATTGGGGCTGTTAAACTCTTCCTTAGCACACCCACGTTTGGAGCCCTGCATATCCTGCTTGTATTTGATTAGGTACATTGATCTGATTGGCTTGCATAATTCACATACATTATTATACCAAGTTGCTTAACTCTTTTTTCATGTGCCTTTTAAGCTATTTCTTAGCAGCTACTTCTTTGGGCCCTAGATATGGTATGTTGATCTGATTAGTGGACAAAATTTGGCCTGATGTTATCACCCTTCTTTGATAGGATGACAGAGTCTACTTAGAATGGGGAACTCAATTTATTCTATTCAATTAGAGTAAGTTTTCCTGTTCAATTTAGATTGGCAACTTTTCTGTTACTTTTTCTTTTTAAAAACATTGTCTAGCGCAGTTGGTCGCAGCCAATAAGTACCTCTCTTTTCTCTTGTGGGAAAATTGTGAGTAAATTTAAAAATTAAGATAACAGGTTCTAGGCAAAAGCTTTCTGATAAAAAATGGCGTTTTACTTTTCTTGTCTCTTCTAGCTGAAATTTAATTTGTAACTTTTCGAGGAAGAAAAAGGGAAATTAAGAAACAATTACCATCCTGAAACAAACTGTAACCATCAAAGGTCGTCTGGTTTGGAAGCCAATCAATTTAGATCCTTGGTCCGGAATAAAACCCAACAGTATATATACATGTTTTCCGGTTAAGATTCCAACCATGAGCCGGAAATCAGTGTTTTACTCAAAAAATTCGAGCCCCATTTAGATCAATTTGAGCAATTTACAGTTGGTCTTGTATGTAATACTTTTATCTAATCGAAGCCATTAATTGATTTGTAGAACATTATCTTGCAATCAAACGGTGCTGCTCCTACAGAAATTTCCAATCCGTAAGATGGAAGCCCCCAAAACCACTAGTTCAGTCTTTTCTCAGAAGAGTCCTAAACCACGTCGATGGATCAAGGGGCTAGTAGTGTCTGGTCTCAGTGGGACTAATGAATTTGTTCTTGAATTGGATCAACAGACCAGATCATGGACGTGGGAAACATGGAGCCAGAAAGATACCATCAGGGAGAAGGAAAGGACCTAGCCATCTGTCCTTTTGTCTTTAAAGTATAGTTCATTTCGTACCATGCTGAAAGGTGGCAAGTCAATATAATCACATCTCCCCGTCAATTTCGCTCTCTTTCTCTCCTTAGATTCAGTGAAGAGAAAGCCGTCGGACAGCCAGCTAAAATGGTCCCAAACAGTGAATAGCAGCACCAACTCTGCTACTTGGCGAGAGCATTGCCTGGCACGTGGACCTAGTTGTCTCTGCGACTCGTTTGCACAGATTGGAACCAGATATCCCCGAGTTTGAAACTCGGCGCCTCTATACTGAATAAGTTGCCATTAGAAATCTTTAAAGGCTGCAACTTCTTTTGTTTGCTAGCTACTACTAGTAAACATTCTGGCGGACTTTTCTTTGCGACGAAGCTAACTAAATGATAGGAATGGTGTCCGCACCCTTCAACGGTACGATCACTCCTCATCCTATTTAATTTAATCTGGAATGCTGCAGTGGACCGTGACTACATGGCAGGTAGTAGTCTAGCTGCCCACTTTCGCACGAGTACGCCCACCTTGGATGACCTGACCTGACCTGTTTATCTGATTACTTTTACGATGTCTAGCAAATAAATAAACAAATAAAAAGGACAGCGCCAGTGCACAAAGCTCTTACTTATGCAAGGTCCAAAAAAGAGACGGATCACGAGAGCTTAAAGCACAAAATAAAAAAATAAGCAAATAAAAAAAATAAAATGAATGAGTGGATCCAGCACCAAAAGAAGAGGAAGGCTAGGCCGAAGGTCCTATACGGCATTCCCCTAGAAGCGCTGCTTATTTTCCTAAAAGGGGATCTTGTGAATGATCACACCTGCTTATTTGCTTGCTCTAGTCATAGATATTTTATTAATAAAAAATCCCAACAGGTAGTATCTTAAAATCTATGTTTTTGTTACTTGAATTTGAACCTTTGTTTATATAAGGCTTGTAAACATTTATTGCCAGTGATTAAAACCTACACTTTTTTAGATGTTATAATTAATTATCCTATCAACTTTCTGTTTAAAATACTATATATTTAGGATAAGAGCAATTAGATGAATGGGTTTGATCATTCAAAATAAAGCTCTATCATAAAAGAAATGAGGGGTGCTTTTAAATAAGTACCCTAGAGGGCTTCTACCTGCATTCCTCCTCAAAATATTTAGTTTTGATTACTAAATCTAGGCCGTTTATTAAACAAACCTTCTAACCATCCGTTCAAACGATAAAACCTACAACTTCATATAATAGAATCATCATATCCGACACGGTTTGAACTACTAAACGAGGTGGCTCTGTTCATGCAAAAGTGAGCGACCATACGTCTGCTTGCCATATTGTCACGATCTACAATACCGTTCACCTAATTGGAAAATGATACAAAATGCTCACTCCAAATGCCAAAACAATGGGCACATAGATTTGCTAATGGGTGCGTTCAACATTTAGAAAAGAAAAAAAAGAAAGAAAAAGAATAGTTTTTTAATTTTTTTTATTTATTTCCGTGAATGGGTTTTGCTAATGCTAAGAACTATTCATCGTTTAGCAGCTTTTCATACTCGTACAATCTCCTTAAGTATATGCACTCTAGAGGAGAGAAAACTGTAAGTACCCCATTCTCATTCATGGTAAATCTACTTTTTAGATAGAAGCCGTTCATCATGGTAGGAATGACATAGATAAGCTAAGAATCTAATTCATGCCCACTAGATGATTTTAGCTTATGTTTCTTCAGTTATAAAATTACACCAATCCATCTATTAATTTTTGCAAAGACCAAAAAAAAACTAGTTAAGATCATCCATAATGCATTGATTTCTCATAGATTACTTATTTGTGGTATTTTAAACATTATGAATGATTTAGATTAAAAAATAAAAAAAACATAGCTACTATACATAAATAAAGTAGCTTATACACCTTCTTTGAAGTATGTAATCTTAGAAGGACTCTATAAAAAGTTAAAATAGAAGAGGAAAAAGCCACTAAACAGCGTATATATTTCTTAGCAAATCCGTCCTAAAAATAGATCAAACACATTTAAGTGTGTCATTGAGTTATAGTTTATTTGGTTGCTCATTTTTTTTCTTTTTCGTGGTAGGTACTCAATCTCATTCTTATATATATGAGTCATAGTTTATCCGGAAATGCAGCATTTTATCACATCTTTGAGGTGAAAGCATCTGCTCTAACAAATTCACTGGATCCAGTAAGAACTCTGCTTGTTATCTTGCTTGGCTGACAATAGTATTAGTATGGATGATTTCCTAAGGAGGTGTCGTATCCATTTGGAATCGGAAATAATTGGCAAGGAAAACATTCAATAATGAAGCAGACACTTGTGAAAATTTTGAAACAAAATCAATTTTTAGGTATGAATTTAAGTTTTTGTTTTAAAATCTTCACTAGAATATTTACCAACTATACGTGAGAATTTGAGTTTTATATAGTAAAGTTTTTTAGATTTTTCTTTGAATTTAAAATTTGTAAGAACTTTAGAATTGTCCAAGAAAAAGCTAAGGTATCACAAAGTCGGAACTTTTTCGAAAAATTTTCAGTTAGTTCAGAGAATTTTGTGACTACAATCTGTACTATACAACCTGAAAATTTACACGCATAAATGATGCCCAACAACTTCTGATCCAGACAATTAATCTGCTGTACCCATCTTGGATAGGGCAACAGCCACTACCAGCAAGAATAGGAATAGGAACTGGAACAGAAACAAGGAATGGAAGTGGGGAGGTGAACGTTCAGTGACAATAGTTGTCTAATACTAAAAATAGGAGAAGAAGGGACAAGAACAGAAACATGGGTCCAAGGGCGGTCTCTATTTCAAGATCTAATTCTCCTAGTCTTCAGATTTATCACAATTGCTAGAGTCATTTTCAACCTGTAAAACCATTTTCCACGTCAAAATGTTAGGATATCCAATGTGAAAGATTTTCAGAACATGGTTTATCTAAAATAGGGAGCATAGATGAATGATTTAGATCATGAAATGCGTAGCCCCTACAAGTAATATTTGTTTTAAATATAATCATTGTAGTTTCTTTCTTGCATGAATCCAAGGCCTTTGAGGTCACGGATTTAAGGTGTGAAAATAGTCTCTCACAAAAAATGCAAAGTAGAACTGCGTACTATAGGCCCTTGTAGTTCATCCCTTCCCTGTGTCGGGGCTGCCCTTTTAGTGCCATTTTTAAGAGAATGAGAGAAGATATTATTTTCCTTCAATAAACTGCCGATAATGTGCGACACGTGTGACTAGACCACTGATCTTGAACTCGTTCGCACGGGATGCTGACTCTTCATCATAGCATCCTGAACAATCAAACCTATAAGGGCCCTGCGCACTTTGACAATTGTCATTTTCTATTTTAATATGCCTAACAAACGATGACGAATAAATAAAAATTGAATCGCTTGGCTTCCTCGTCCTGTTAGTTGGCACAGAACTGGGGCTATACTTGAGTTGTGGGTACATGTCCACCCAACCCACCAATAGTGGGATATGTTCCATCTCAAGTAAAAGGTAAACTAAAGATACTTTGGCTTGTTCCAAGAAGATTCCTCGTAATCTAAGGGCAACTCTAAAAAATTTCATCTCTTACATTTTTTTTCTTTTCTCTTTTTTTATTTTTATTTTATTTTTTTTATAGTTTCATATTTTCCTTTTATTCTGTCAACTATATAAAAGGGCAACCTAGGTGCAAGAAGCTCTCACATATGTAGGGTCCAGGGAATGGGCTGTTTACAAGGGTCAATAAGTATATAGTCTTACCTTGCATTTTGCAAGAGGCTGTTTTCACGCCTTAAACCCGTAATTTCAAAGTCACACGACAACAATTCTACCGTTGCACTAAAAATCTCCAACCTTTAATACCAAGAACCGCTTAGCTTAAGGTTTCCAATTATGCGCTCTAATGTTTGCATCTGTTCCAAGCGAGCGAGGGAAGCATTTTTGGTTTTGAGCTATGGACAATTTTATTGATAGAGGGAGAAAAGCCTTCCCCGTGTCCGTACAAGTACGATTGAGGTTATCAAAATGTACGAGAACTGTTAGAGAGCAATGCTCTAATATGGAATAAACGAAAGATACAACTTGTATCTGCTAGCACCCAAAAACACGAGAGAAAGAGAGCTTACAACAAAATTAATCGGCTGAGCATCTAATCCTCAACTCCGGCAACTGAACATCTTCTCTAGCAAGTTCGTCCAATTGTTCGTTTGCTGGTCGGAGGAAGTGCACATATTTGACATCTGCTTGCCATAAATTGTGAGCTATTTTGTTAATTTGGTGCCAAAATCTCCATGGTGGGGAAGAATTACCCCTCATCCAAGTAATGGCGTTGGAAGAATCCGCCTCGATGATTAACGGCTCACATCAAACAGATTTCCAGATACAGGTTCCTGCAAGAAGCACTCTGATTTCTGCTCCGTTAAGAGTCCTTGAATATTAAAGGACCTGCCTTTGCCTTTCTATTAGTAAAAGGGAAAGCGTTACGATGATGAAGAATTCAACCATTAGTAATCTGACAATAGGAGCACCGCCAGAGAAACTAAAATAAGCGTTTCCCTAGCAAATGATATTGATATTCAGATGCCACAAATGTACTAACCCAAGTCTTCACAAATTACCCATTGATAAACGAAGGTACACAACACAGTTACAAATTACCTACTCATAAATGAAGGTACACACCATAGTTACAAAAAACTAATTTTTCACTTTTTCTTTAAGAAAATTTCATCTTTTTCATGTGCCATATCAAAATTTAAAAAGATCGATCATTTCAATAAAACTCATTTGAAGAGTTTTTTCTATTTAAAACCCATATTTTTTAAAAGAATCCAATTTTTACAAAATTTTCTTTTTTTTTTTTTTTATAGAATTTTTCTTTTTTATCCTAAAGAATGTCAATAAAAGTGGTGAGAAAAAATTTAAAAATTTTGGGACTAGATGAAGCTATGATACTTAATAGAGGAAAATTGACGAATAAAATTAATGAGGCACACCCCTAAACGGGATAAGGGCCGACTTGATAATAATGATGAGGATGATGATGATTCAACTAGAAGTTTCATATTTTCTTATGATTATATAATTCTTATCTACGATAACAATGTTTTAATTTTTCTATAATAATATAAATTTATGCCTAGGAGGTTGTTGAATAGGATGCTATTATTTTCCTTTTTCTTTTTAAAAATTTGTCCTCAAATTTTGTCGGTCTTTTCTCAATTTTTTTAGCTTTTTCATTACCAACTTTTTCCCAACTTTAAACTTTGTAAATATGGTAAACACTAGTAAGGCACTTGATAGAATAAAATAGCTATGCTACAATAGGCTATCTTGTGGAGTAATTTATTGGGAAAAATCTCTCTTATAATTTTTATATTTTTTTCAAAAAAGTATAGTTTACTACCATCATCTATTCACGGTTGATATTTTAGTCTTAAAACTGAATTTTCACTGTTTAGTCCTTGAATTATCCCACGCCCTTTCACCATAAGTCCTTCCATTAGTTTTGCACTCCACCCTTATTATTCTACTAGTTCATATTTTATACAAATATTTTATTAAAATTTTTAATAAAATAAAAAAGGGCTGAAGCCCTTCTTCACCTACCACCTTGTAATAGAGAGTTGAGCCACAACCCTTTTAATGCTTCTTCATTTTTTCTTCTTCTTTTGAATAGCAGCAAAAGATTTGTAAAATTGGAGATTTTCCCTCTCAAATCCTTCATCTCCCCCAAATCTTTTGTCGCTGCTCAAGAAAACCCCAAAACCCCAATAGGAAGCATCCCCTCTCTCTACAAATTTGTCATTGATTTAATTATTAAAAAATTGTTTAAGTAAAGTGTCATGTATAAATAATTCAGTGTAATAAACTACACTTTATCATTCTAAATTTATTTTATTTTTAATAAATTATTTTAAAAAGTTAAAGATATTAAAATATTAAAATAATAAGAGGTGAGGCTTAAAACTAACATCCGTCAATGAAAGGACTAATGAATGAAAGAAATTTCAATAGTTCATGACTAAATTTTAAAACATTGAAGATTTCCTTGGCTCTCTTTGAATTTTTCCTTGATTTTTTCTATAATTTTCTTTTAGTTGGAGTTTTAGACATGTATAACTTTAATTTTCTCAATGGACGTTTGCTTGCTAATAAAATGGTTAATAAACTAGTACCTTCGGACAATTTCAAATAAGGACATTTACTTTTTTCGTTGGCAATTTTCTGGGTTTTATCATATAATATAATTTTGTGCAGAAAATAAATTACCATTGGAAAAAGAAAAGAAATAAATTGCTCCCCGTAAATGTTAGAATAGGAGGCCAATAAGGAAACAAGCATTGTCGTTTTGAATGGTAGGAAACAAGTATTATTGACAGTACATCACGTCCATTAATATGATCACTTACAAGTTTCAATCCGACTATCCCTTGTGGGCCATTCAGTACCCATGGATACTTCCAAAACAATCAATAATCCTTAGTGGACCCGCCATCTGCTCAGCTCTTACTCTTTCGTCCTTCACATGCGCGGCTGATCCTCTTGAAAAAAAAGCCTCTTCCTCATAAGTTTGTGCTCTACAGGAGAGAAATCCACAAAGCCTATACCTAAAACGCCTTCACCAGCTTTGTTCTTGTTGCTAATCAAATTGCCTTTCTAAGCTATATCTTTTGGCAACTTAGTTGCTTCGCTTTGCCCACAGTACTTTTGTGACCTTGTTAAAGTAATGCTTTGCTAAGCTTATCTGGTCACCAGTGGATATAAATATCCAGATGTAGATACATTACATGCACGCGTTCATAAAGGAGATTTGCCTTTAAGACTCTTGTTTTGCTTCCATATGTATGGTGATTTACAGGTGTCGTTTACCATAGCCATGTATCACTTGTCTGTACTTTGTATCAGTAATTAAAAAATAATTAGGAGGGTCTTCAACTTAAGTGAAGAAAAAGCATGTCAAAAGAGATGCCATTAAAGCTTCTCCTTCTTCCAAACAAAAGCCGACTATGACATAAAGGTCCTTTTGATATAGAAAATTGGATGTTCATGAATGAGAGTTGCAGGTCAATTTCCAAGGGAGGAAACATCTAACTTTGAGATGGACTTAGATCCTAGTTTGGAAACTCGGACTTTGATCAGAACTCATTACTCACTTGGGCAAGTTAACTGTGACTCACTGTGTCTGTTAGTGGTCAGTTAAATAGATACAAGGTAAGTCTCATTGTAAAGATTATGAAGGAGAAGAAAGCAAACTTGATGGTGGTTCTTAGCTTCTCTCCTAATAATCCACTAGCGTTCTTCGCCTGTTGCAAATGGATGAGATTCGGCACTTTCATCTTTTTGTCCCATGCACCTAGACCAAATGATCCAAGATTAATCATGCATCAATTTAACTGTTGAATTTTTTGGGTCTTAATTTAACTTACAGGATTTTAATTCGTCTTAATTTGGACTAGGATTACTCAAATAGCCACCTCAAGGTCTACAATGTGAATTTATTGTTTGCATATACATGTGCCTCTGGAGAACCTAGAGGTTCACTGTAGGCATGATCTTGACACGGTACTGACCTTGAGCATTTAGGAGACTGCTGGCAAATAAGATGATGGTACTACTTTAAAGTTAGCAGATAAAATAAGTCCTTGCAGGAGTCCATGTTAAAAACGTGTGAAAGGAGTCCACACCATCTGTTGGGACCCAATTCTTGAATTTTTAAGTGATCCAACCGGTTTAAGGGATTCACAATCCTCAAAATGGTGGTTACAAAAAGTCTCACGCAACAAACACATCTTTAGTAGCTTCTTCCTCTTAAAATATGGACGGTGCTTTATTTCTTCTTAATACAGTCATATTTCAGTTAAAGAGGCCCACTAGAGAGTTTTCATTACATGAAATTTTTAGCACCCACTCGTCCTAAGGTGCCGCACCGTGTCAAAAGCCGATTGGGTTAATGTCACATCAGCGACTGAACTCAATTATAGATCAATGCCCCACATGTGGCAAATCCCAGTAAGACTCGTACGAGCAAAAAGGACAGAGTAAAAAGTATCATTTCTCACTGTTACACACCATTCGTAGCCAACTGTTGAGAGTCCACTAAATCACCAAAGTTTCCTAATTAATACATATTTTTACATTTTTGTCATGCGAAAACTATGGTATAGTAAATAAGTTGTTGCTTATATGATCCACCTTAGCACACTAATCAAGCAGAGCCGACTGTGGAAACAGAAACCTGATGTGAAATACTAGCGTCTGAAGTATGCTGTCACGTGGATATCATTTCTCTTCCTTTCATTTTGGTTGATGAAAAGAAAATGATCCTAATCCTTGTTTTTCCTTGAATTATAAAATCAATGAAAGTACAGATTAACCATATACATTTACAACTCGAGAAAACACTACCTAAAATCATCAATGTTTGAGATTTTTGGAGCATTGCCTATTCTAGGAAATGAAAGATACCAGGTCACTTGAATGTGGCCTTACTTTGTCCTAAAATTTTAAGTCCTTTTAGTCAAACAAGAGTACCCCTCTTTCAATTACAACCAATCATAGTATTTGTAATTAACTAAATTGTTATATCTTAATTATTTTAAAAAATAATTGGATTGGATAGGTGAATAAATGTTTTATTAATTATACATTTTTGAAGTGAGAATTTATTAGAAATATTCCTATAATTGTATTCTACTAAAAAAAATGAAATCTAATGACACAAAGAACATTGAAAAAGGAGTTCGGATGAAAAAGTTATGAGCATTAGAAGATGAAGGATATTTTGATAATTAAAATATTTAAAAAAAAGAGAGATAAAATATTCAAAACACAGGGGCCATTTTGTTAATGACACCCTTCCTCTGCATCATCATCTACATCAGTGCTACATCAGCACTGCATCGTCGTTAAAAACTACGTCGATGCTGGAATCTGCGTTGGCACTGGAGAAGACAGTGGGAACCACCCATGTTCAGTTTATAGCGGCGACGTGGCCAAAAGGGGCAATGCATCACCCTATAAATCCCCCCCCACCCCCCCACCCCCCTCTCTCTCCTATCGTACCTTGGACCAATCTCCAATCTTCTTCCCTTCCTCATGCCACTACTCTCTACTATTTCCAGTGACCTTGGTTTTTTGACAAGCATAAGCAGACCTATTTTTTTGACAAGCATAGGCAGACCTGCAACCATCTAAAAAACCCACTCCTCTGACTACCCGAGACCCCACAAGGACCCTAAAAGTGATCCAGGATCCTGATTGAAGAAGAACACAAACAACACCTAATTGAAATCCTTCAGGTAGATAGTCTGATGCTACTAAGTTTTCAAAATGCATTCCAAAATCTAAATGATTTTCTTAAATCTATTTTCATGTTTAGTGTACTCTTAGAAATGATATTGAGATATGATATTCTTATAATGTTCATGATTTTGATTTAAAATGCTATTGCTTATATCTTTCATAGACAATTTTATATATGCATTGCTCGCATGTTTTGGAACAAGATGCATAGATTGCATGATCTATGATGTTTGTGATTTAGATTATATGTGTATCTCTTTTTCAAGCTAATAAGCCACATGTGCACTATGCTAAGAGGTTGCTAGTATGAGGTTGACCTTTCGGCCTCTAACCACCAAAGGTGGTAGGTATCATTGCCCAAAGTGGCACTTGTTCCTTCCTTGATTGCTGTGGTAATGGGACGACCACTTGAGGTGTTCACGGCACCCTTTTCGAGGACATATTCACAGTCACTGTGGAGGCTATTGTGAGCTGGTCTTTAGATATCAGAGACATGATTTCAAATATGCATGCTCGTAAACATATTGGGCCTTATTATTTCTGTTTTGATATCGTTATGCATATTGCATTGTGATGGTCTTAGATGAGTATTCGTGACTAATTGGATTGATGTGCTCGCTAAGATTCTAGCACATGGATTGATTGATTACTACTTTAAGAAGTTAGTAATATTCATATTGTTAATAATTTTTTATTTAATTTTTTATGAAGTGTTAACCTTGACATATAATTGTGCAAATGATTTATACCTGATTAACCATGTTTACATGAGATGATAGCATGATTCCATGAAATTTTTTTCTAAAAACTCCATGGTTTGGAAATGTATAAATGAGAACATGATTTATGTTGGTATATGACAATTCCCACCTCAATAAAATATCACTAAAAGTGCCACAGTGGTATGACCAACTTAGTTGTTGATAAGGTCATTAGAGATCGCAATTGTGATAAGAAGAAATAATGGGGGTTCAGGGGCAGCGCCCTCGATGAGCAGTTCAAAAGGTGTCAAGTATGAAAGTAGGAAGCTTCCTGCAACCACTCCTTTGACCCATTTTACAGCAGCCATGTGGAAGGTATGCTAAAAGTTTAATTCGATGGGCTGATTAGTGAAGGGTTGGTGAAGACTTAAAAGCTATAAATAGGCATACCATAAGCCTATCAAGCACACAAAAGTTCTTTGTTAACTTACAGTCCTGCTTTCCTATTAATTCTTTTTGTTAGTCTAGAGCCATTGAAGCTTTATTAGAGAGCACATGGTGGGATGATCATTTGTAGTAAGTTATCAAATTGAAAGTTTGAGCAGTGTCTTCTTTCCTCCTTATTGGTGTTCAGACGTTTCTGGTGTAAGATTGTTTCTTTACAATTTATGCATAAATACCCATGGTTACACAAAAAGGAATTGCATGATTTTATTACTATTCTTGAAATTATGCACCCCACATGACATATTTTCAAATTAGTATTATCAGAACAACTACTGAGCATAATGAATACTCAACCAACTCTATTATTTTCGGACTAGGCAAAGCAAGATTAGAAGGAGCATCAGACTACAGTCAAGAGAGAAGGTAAAACTAAGTGAGAATGTAGTTGTCCCAAAATAGAGAGTGATTATTTTAGTATTTGATGTAAATTGACTATAAGTCATTATTTATAACTTGGGCCGCGATTAACAATCTAGGAAATGATAATTATTCATTTTGTATTTTGGTTAAAATTGCCATGTCATGTTTCATTTATTAATGATGATCATTACTTATTTATTGGAATGAAATAATGACACTCAGGGTTTTCATGAATAAATTTTCAAATAATAAATTTTTTTGCTGCATTTATTTCAAAAAAGTTGTTTTAAAAATAGAGATCGATCTAGCAAGTAAAAACTTGTTATTTTAAAATTGCATTATAAATCCTAGGTAGTCACTCACTCACACACACTCTCTCTCATTTGAAGTATAACTCTTTTCCTAATTGGTAAGTTCTACATGTTGGATGTAACATTTTAAAGCATTTCCTTGCATGGCAAGGCATCAATTGGAATAACTCCCACTAATTGATTTTCTTAATTTTGATTTAAGTTGGCTAGGGACCTCTCTCTATCCATAGTTCTAAAACTTGTGAGCCGACTCCTCTTAGTTAAGTAACTTGTTGAGTTGACTAGCTATGCATGTAATAATTTGAATTTTTGTAACTATTTTTGCCACTAATGAAATGCGGTGTGCTTTTTCATCTATGAGAATATATTTTCTTATGGTTAGATAAATAAATAACAACATCTCTTTCTAATTGTATTAGACATTTTCAATTAGATGGAGGTCCATGGTTTGGATTCTTTTAACATAGAAAAGAAGGAGGCCAATACTTAATGAGACATTTTTATTAAAAATTCACTTAAGAAAGGCCTAGAGTGAGATGTTTTCTAATAGGGCCAATTCACCTAAGCTTTGTCTTGGCATCCACTACTACACATGGGGCTTTTAAAGTTGGTTAAATTGCTAATAGAAGTCGCTTAATAAGCAACTTCTACCGACTCGACTTGAAAAGTTGTCAACTTTAAAAGTCATTTAAATAAATCACTTCTAAAATTAAATACTTTATAAGTTGTTTATAATTAAATGATTTCTACAGTTTAAGAATTTAGAAGACCATTAGAAGTCGTTTATTTTTAAACGACTTCTAAAGTTATAAATTTTTTAATCTTCTTTTCTAGATCCACCACCTATATACATTGAAAACCTGATACTCAAACAATGTTTATAAATATTAAAAATCTATTAACATACAACATTCATCCACTTCTTTATACAAATCCACCTGTATACATTAATTGGATAAGAAACATTATATACACCCTGATACTTCAATCTACACAAACATGAAAAAGAAACAACCACTATAATGCACCCACATCTTTATTTTTTGATACAGTACCACCTATGTATACATGGAATAACAAACAGTCTATGCACTTAATATTACTTCAAACAACCTTTATAAGCATGAAAAACCAAACATCATACACACCTAATACTTCAATCTCTATAAGCAATTCCAAACCACCATCAACTACAATGCAACGACATCTTTCTTGATACACTACCACCTGCATATACATTGAATAATATACTTCTAATGCAAACTTTCTTTATAAATATGAAAAATTAAACATCCAATACAACATTCATCCACTTCTTTCTTGATTCCTCGAATCTTAAAATATAACACCTAATACATCCATACTCATCATTACCCATTCACATCTATCTCGAAAATAATTCATATAAGAAACTATAACACATGCATTGTCTATAACATCCACATTCACTTCGTTTGTAAATCCATATACATTCACATTTACTTTCACACTATAAGTAATCCTCTCAATCTTCATCTCATAAAAGTTATATACTTCAACCGCCACATATTCACTCCATGTTCAAACTCCAAATTCACTTCATCCATACTCATTTATTCTCACACTCCAAATTTTTACTCATTCATTGCTTAAAATAAAAATATATATATATATATATTTCAAAGAAAATGATAAAATCCAAAGAAAAAAAAAACTTTATTATGTATTTCAAGTTCATGTAGTTACTCAAACAACTAATTGAAAGTCATTACATAGTTAGCCCATTCAGATCTTATTTGATTAAGAATTAACCTGGAGTAAGTCTTCTCGGATAGATCTACAAAAACTGTAGAAACATATAAGATTTTGGGGAAATTTTTTTTTCCTATCATTCATAAATGAGAGACAGGGGTACCATCAATTGTGAGGGTCCTCATGTACTTTAGGACATAATACCCACACTCCCAATTATCTAGGGCACTGTAGAACAAGCATAACAAAACAACTAATAAGTATCATTGGTAATAATGTAGGTTTAATTAGTGATAACGTAGAGTAATTAATTGTCTTGTATACCTTGACATTCTTCCAAGTGAGTTTTGGTGGTTTTATAGTCTCGGTCTTAATAGCCCAATCAAACCAAACCCTACAAATTTATATTTCAAATGCATTATAGATGAACAAGAAATTATGTACTTATATACACATAACACATGAAAAAAATAAATTCTTACTTATTTATAATATCTGTAAGGGAGGGACAGGCATGCGATCCATAAGAATAAAAAAAAGAAAGCATGCCCACCGTGCACATCCAAAACGAACAACATCCAATGAGACCTACATAGATAGTCATATGGATTGTAATGGAAGTTGACAATCCCCAAGTATAGAATAATTTGACAAGAAAATAAGAAAATTAAAACTTACCCGCTATTGTAGGGAATCATTAAGCCCTATCCCTTAGAGCAGTGAAATAGGCCTGTTAAAATATCCTGACTATGATGCTCGATCACCCATTACTTCGAAGCTCTAGAAATGATGCCATGGTCAAGAAATTGGTAAAGTGTACCCTCACCGTCACCCTAAAAAAATCTAGTAACATCATTTAAGAACCTATATAGAAGAAATAATTACTACATATAACATTAAAATGTAACATGTAATTAAATATCAAATGATTTATAAGCAAGTCTGTGCATATATACCCAATGTAGGACACAATGTGAGGGTGCTCGAGTTGATCCCATTGGTAAATGTGTAATAGGTCCTTTGCCATAAGTGGCAGTTCAACAACGCTATCGACAAGCACTTCCCGCTTGATTTGTATAGGATGGATGCCCATATTGCTATTGATGAGACCATAGAGTACCCTTAGGGATCGAGGAGTGTTAGATGGGACTTCCACATGCTCCTGGGTCGACTGAGCATGCCCACCGTGCACATCCAAAACGAACAACATCCAATGAGACCTACATAGATAGTCATATGGATTGTAATGGAAGTTGACAATCCCCAAGTATAGAATAATTTGACAAGAAAATAAGAAAATTAAAACTTACCCGCTATTGTAGGGAATCATTAAGCCCTATCCCTTAGAGCAGTGAAATAGGCTGTTAAAATATCCCGACTATGATGTTCGATCACCCATTACTTCAAAGCTCTAGAAATGATGCCATGGTCAAGAAATTGGTAAAGTGTACCCTCACCGTCACCCTCAAAAAATCTAGTAACATCATTTAAGAACCTATATAGAAGAAATAATTACTACATATAACATTAAAATGTAACATGTAATTAAATATCAAATGATTTATAAGCAAGTCTGTGCATATATACCCAATGTAGGACACAATGTGAGGGTGCTCGAGTTGATCCCATTGGTAAATGTGTAATAGGTCCTTTGCCATAAGTGGCAGTTCAACAACGCTATCGACAAGCACTTCCCGCTTGATTTGTATAGGATGGATGCCCATATTGCTATTGATGAGACCATAGAGTACCCTTAGGGATCGAGGAGTGTTAGATGGGACTTCCACATGCTCCTGGGTCGACTGAGCATGCCCACCGTGCACATCCAAAACGAACAACATCCAATGAGACCTACATAGATAGTCATATGGATTGTAATGGAAGTTGACAATCCCCAAGTATAGAATAATTTGACAAGAAAATAAGAAAATTAAAACTTACCCGCTATTGTAGGGAATCATTAAGCCCTATCCCTTAGAGCAGTGAAATAGGGCTGTTAAAATATCCTGACTATGATGCTCGATCACCCATTACTTCGAAGCTCTAGAAATGATGCCATGGTCAAGAAATTGGTAAAGTGTACCCTCACCGTCACCCTCAAAAAATCTAGTAACATCATTTAAGAACCTATATAGAAGAAATAATTACTACATATAACATTAAAATGTAACATGTAATTAAATATCAAATGATTTATAAGCAAGTACGTGCATATATACCCAATGTAGGACACAATGTGAGGGTGCTCGAGTTGATCCCATTGGTAAATGTGTAATAGGTCCTTTGCCATAAGTGGCAGTTCAACAACGCTATCGACAAGCACTTCCCGCTTGATTTGTATAGGATGGATGCCCATATTGCTATTGATGAGACCATAGAGTACCCTTAGGGATCGAGGAGTGTTAGATGGGACTTCCACATGCTCCTGGGTCGACTGAGCATGCCCACCGTGCACATCCAAAACGAACAACATCCAATGAGACCTACATAGATAGTCATATGGATTGTAATGGAAGTTGACAATCCCCAAGTATAGAATAATTTGACAAGAAAATAAGAAAATTAAAACTTACCCGCTATTGTAGGGAATCATTAAGCCCTATCCCTTAGAGCAGTGAAATAGGCCTGTTAAAATATCCTGACTATGATGCTCGATCACCCATTACTTCGAAGCTCTAGAAATGATGCCATGGTCAAGAAATTGGTAAAGTGTACCCTCACCGTCACCCTCAAAAAATCTAGTAACATCATTTAAGAACCTATATAGAAGAAATAATTACTACATATAACATTAAAATGTAACATGTAATTAAATATCAAATGATTTATAAGCAAGTCTGTGCATATATACCCAATGTAGGACACAATGTGAGGGTGCTCGAGTTGATCCCATTGGTAAATGTGTAATAGGTCCTTTGCCATAAGTGGCAGTTCAACAACGCTATCGACAAGCACTTCCCGCTTGATTTGTATAGGATGGATGCCCATATTGCTATTGATGAGACCATAGAGTACCCTTAGGGATCGAGGAGTGTTAGATGGGACTTCCACATGCTCCTGGGTCGACTGAGCATGCCCACCGTGCACATCCAAAACGAACAACATCCAATGAGACCTACATAGATAGTCATATGGATTGTAATGGAAGTTGACAATCCCCAAGTATAGAATAATTTGACAAGAAAATAAGAAAATTAAAACTTACCCGCTATTGTAGGGAATCATTAAGCCCTATCCCTTAGAGCAGTGAAATAGGCCTGTTAAAATATCCTGACTATGATGCTCGATCACCCATTACTTCGAAGCTCTAGAAATGATGCCATGGTCAAGAAATTGGTAAAGTGTACCCTCACCGTCACCCTCAAAAAATCTAGTAACATCATTTAAGAACCTATATAGAAGAAATAATTACTACATATAACATTAAAATGTAACATGTAATTAAATATCAAATGATTTATAAGCAAGTCTGTGCATATATACCCAATGTAGGACACAATGTGAGGGTGCTCGAGTTGATCCCATTGGTAAATGTGTAATAGGTCCTTTGCCATAAGTGGCAGTTCAACAACGCTATCGACAAGCACTTCCCACTTGATTTGTATAGGATGGATGCCCATATTGCTATTGATGAGACCATAGAGTACCCTTAGGGATCGAGGAGTGTTAGATGGGACTTCCACATGCTCCTGGGTCGACTGCTGTAAAAGATGTAAAAATTTGCAACTAATTAATATTAATATATGAAGAGGGCCTAATTTATGATGAAAGAAAAACCAAAGATATATACAAGTACCTATTCTATTGGTTTAGCAGCAATAGATGGCACTAGAATGGCAGCCGATCTTGGTGCCTCATGTTGTTTCTGATTAATTGTATATAATTCTTAAACGACTTCTGTGAGACCTTTAGCTAAAGAATGTTAATGAGAAAGGTAGTATGATAAAGTACATACTATGGACTTTATGGGAATGACTAGTTCCTTTGGCCAAGTGACGTGATATGCAACTGCCTACCCAATAGTTATAATATTTTCCATTTCTAATGGGAATGGTAGGCGGGCATTAGCATTCAAAGCCATGGTAATGGAAACTCACTTAGTACCTTGTCGCATAATAATTCCATGCAAAATGTTTAATTCATGCTCATAGCATGAACCAACTACCATGATATTTGACGAGATTCCAAGGCTAACAGGCATTGACCCACCTACGATGCAAATATGCAATAGATAGGTTGAGATATATAAAAGATTATTACAAAATGACAATGAAAATTTATAGTTTTGTTTATGTACATATATACCTCCTGGGCAGGAATTTCTTGTTCATGGGGAGGCGAATGTCCTTCATCATCTTCTTCGGTTGGGGAATTGCCACTTGCATGTGATGGAGGTATAGTGGGGTTGGGAGTATTATGAGTAGGGGGTGCTGCAACCATCATCAAACCTCCCTCTTACATCTGTCTAATTATATCCTGCCTTACTTTTGCAACGAACGCATTATAGGCTGCCTCATCATCTTGAACTTTAGATATACATCCTCTACCAAAGAATTTAAAAGGAACAATATTGCAACCCATGCCCCTACCTCGACTAAGGTGGTCTTCCTTATTGCCCATAGCCCTATACAGGATGTCTTCCTTGGTAGCAGTGCTGCTTAAAGTTCTTGTAGTAGAGCTTTCTTACGTAAGACTGTCTTACAAAATTTAATAAAAAAGACAAGATCATTTGATCTAATTAATTGTAAAAAATTTATAGACAAGTGGGACCACTTACTATCCATGAAGCAATTTGCACAGTAGTTTCATTTGAGAACTTCTCGCTAGTACAGCCTATCGAGTGCCCCATCTTCGAGTGAATGGAGCAATTAATGGGTTCTGTAGTCATAGTTTTATTTTGCTGTTAAGCAAAGGCACTATAGTTAGAGAACAAGTATATAATTATAGTAGCATTAAATCAAATGGGATAAATTATCATAGATGCTTACTTTGCGCTCTTCTAAATGAGCGTAGCCCATCCTAGATAGGTGGTGCTGCAAATTTGTTTCGTGCACCTTTCTTCCCTTTGCACTCTTCACCTGCACATTTTTACATGGATGATCAAGTATAATAAATTGAATTTTACATGTAATTAAAAGAATGAAGAGTCATTTTTGCAAATACCTCAAGCTTGGCAAAGGTGCGGCTCTGTACAAATGCATTCCAAGCCTCTTGGTCGATGACGTAGGAGTAAATGGAAGGCACCATGTACAACCATGAAGGATCATTGACATTTGGAACTATGTAATGGAGAATAAGGTCGTTCTTCCATTTTCTCCATTGCTCACCAGCGCCTTGTAAAGCATGCGTCTTCTTGTCATCCAGCATGTCAAAGGCAAACTGCAAATGGAAGACATCAAATTACTATATTTGAACAATAAGGAAAGTTATAATGTAAATAATACATGTACTTAATGTTTATATACATTCACCAGTTCCTAAGATGGCACAAGTCTCTAATCCTCAAATCTAATAGGAACCATGCTTCTTATTGTAGAGCAGATGAAACTACTATAAGTAGGGCCACTCTCATCAATTTCTTGCCCTCTACTATTGTATTGGATAGTTTCTTTAATTCCCTTCGATTTTCTCTTGATAACTTTTTACATTGTTGTTCACCCTTTGCCCTTTGTTTTTGGAGTAGTGCTCATGTGTGCCTCTTGTTCGTGCTCTTCATTGAAGCTTTGCTGTTCAGTTTGATGTTCTCCTAGTTCCATCATTACTATAAAGAAACATTCAATGATATTAGAACAATACTTTTAAATGACCTTTCAATAATTACATGCAAATTAAAACCCTCATCTAAGTAAAACATGAATAATCATCATCAACAACAAAGGCAAATATTAATTTGTTCTCCAAGACTATAGATTTGCTTATAATATGTAGTATCAACTTTATCACCAATAAAAAGGCACAATGAAAATTCAAGTGAATTATTTTTCTATCATTTATCATTTACTATTACTCATTTTCATGAGATAAACTCTCTCTCTCTCTCTCTCTCTCTCTCTCTCTCTCTCTCTCTCTCTCTCTCTCTCTCTCTCTCTCTCTCTCTCTCTCTCTCTCTCTCTCTCTCTCTCTCTCTCTCTCTCTCTCTCTCTCTCTCTCTCTCTCTCTCTCCTTATGACGACTCGGTTTTTCTTTTAAAACCATGAGTCTCATTTTTCTTTTCTCAAAACAAGGATTCTCAATGAAATGAGTGTTCATTTCTACCAAAAATCCAACAGAGTTTCCTCTGTTTTTCGGACATATGATATTTAACGCATGTCATTGCAAAATACCTAATAAACATTCATTGACAATTATTTTAAAAATATAATTGGAGACTCTGTCTCCTTTTCATGTAAAAAGTTGTGCTAATACTCATGCTATGCATTAGTGACCATTAAACTTAATGTAAATAACCATGACAATGATTATAGATGTTGAATTTAAGTTATCATGGCTGATTGGGCAATCATCATCTTACTTGGTCATGAACTTATATGAAAACATGTTCATGGACACAACATGTTAGCTGCTTGTGGCTATGTTATTAGAAAGCTTCCATGCCTTGAAAAGCAATGCATAGGATAGCCCATTTAATTTGTTTAGAAAGAGTGTCGGAATCTTAGGCTTCTGGAGAAAACATAAAAGAATCTGCAACTTCTCAACATGACATGTATTATATTTATTAGATGCGTAGGAGTCAAGTCTATAATGATCAATCTTAGGCTCAAAAGGATATATTAATTTGTTGTTGCTGCTAAAATGAATAGCCAATTTTTTCTTCATAAACCAGATCATCTCAATCTGATCTTGTTTTCTGTATCTAATAAATTGTCACTATTCAGTAAAAGAAATTCTGAATCAGTGTTTTCATGCTAGATTGTGATTATCCCATACCACATCCTAATTACCCTATCCATACCGCATACTAATTACACTGAATAACACTAATCTAGCATGGAAACTTAAATAATGAAATGAGTTTAATGGATTTTACCTCCTGCGCAAGTCACCTTAGTTTCCTCCGACGTACGTACATATCAGGTCCCACCGGCTCCCATCCTCTTCTCTTCTTTCTCCTCTCCTTCTCTTTTCTCCTCTCTCTCTTCTTCTTCCCTCTCTTCTCTGGCATGGGTGCAATGTTCAAATGGCTCCCACCCTCTCCTTCTCTCTTCTTCGACATGGGTGGCTCTCCGGTGTGTAGATCACCTCCAACACTCTTCTCTCCTTTCTCCTCTCCTTCTCTCTTCCCTCTCTCCTCTCTTCTTCTTCCCTTTCTTCTCCGGCATGGGTGCTGCGTGCAGATGATCTCCTACCCTCTCCTTCTCTCTTCTTCGACATGGGTGCCACTTGTAGATTGGCTACCACCCACTCCTTTCTCCTCTCCTTCTCTCTTCTCTCCTCTCCTCTTCTCTTTTCTCTCCCTTCTCTTCTTCTCCTACATTTTCTCCCTCTCGTCGGGTTGCTCTGTTGGGTTTTGAGAAGAAATAGAGATGGATATTTCTCTATGTAAGGCACGTGCGAAGATAAATTTTTTATACTTTTAAAGTTGCTTACTTATAAACGACTTTAAAAGTATTGATTTTGCAAGTCGTTTATTTATAAACAACTTAAAAAATGTACAATTTTTAAAAAATTTAAATTTAGTATACACACACACACACACACCTCTTTTGTTAATTAGTATGTACTCCACAATATCTAATAATAAGTAACGCAAGCAATTAATGAAATGAAATTTTGATGATAGTGAGTTCAAGAATCAAGGGTTAGTTTAATTAAGGGTTTAGGGTTCAAGAGTTCAGGAAACAAGAAGAGGTTTATTTGGTTAAGGGCTTAGGGTTCAAGGTACTTATGTATAAGTGTTCAAAGTTTAGGGGTTTAAGAGTACTCAGTAAACAAGTTTCGGGGTTAGGAGTTAAGGGCTCAGGGGTAAGGTTCACTGTTAGAGTTTAAGGGCTGAGGGTTAAGGTTAGTAATAGGGGCTCAGGTTAATTAGGGTTAGGGTTCATGCATGGTTGATCTACACTTAACTAATTAATTTTAAATAAATATGTATGTATTTGATTGACACTAATATTCCAATGTTTACTTGCACCACCCAAAATTGTAGGAACAGTACTCCATTTTTAAGAACTAAAAATTTGTAATATAACAAAAAATGTACTAATAAAAGAACATTAAACACAATAAGATGATAAATTAATTATACAAAAATATGGGGAGTTAGCTTAATTTCCATTCCTGACCTGTGTGTGTCAGAGTGGTTCTTATAATATATATGTATTTGATTTACACCAAGTGCATCACAAAGTACAATAGAAACACTCCTAAATAAATAAAAATATGTGATAAACAAAGAAATACAAAAATTGTACTAACAAAAGCACATTAAGTAAAATAAAATGAATAGTTTATTATTAGTTTAGTTATAATTTTAAAATCATTTATTTATAAACGATTTTAAAAGTACATACTTTTAAAGTCGTTTATTTATAAACGACTTTTAAATTACATACCTTTAAAGTCACTTATTTATAAATAAACTACTTTTAAAGTACATACCTTTGAACTCAACATTTTAAAATGGTTTTTGTTCAAATTATATACACCTTTTATATGTACTTACAATATCTAACAATTAATACACAATGAAATTATTATTATTTTAGTTAGCATTGCATTCATGCATTCTTTTTGTATGCATATATATATATATATATATATAGCTATCTTATATATCAATCCATGCATATATTATTGCTCATGACAAAGGACCTAATTAAAAATTAAAAATATTGAATTATACAGATGTTGCAACTGACTAATATACATATTATTCCACAAACCCCAAAATATATATTATTTTCAAACCTAAGCACCTTCCTCACCAGTGTCACACACATAGTCCTCATTCTCACCAAGTGTTGCTTTGATTGATGGGATTGTTTTGGTAACAAAAGGGTAATTTATTTTAGTGTCTCCTAGATCATCTTCATCATATAAATTCCTTAGACAGGATGATAAAACAATTAACCATCTCTTATCATGTTCATCTTGTACATAAAATACTTGTCTTGTTTGAGATGCCAAAATAAATTGATCATGTTTATAGCCGATCCTGTTGAGGTCAACCAATATCAATCCAAGGGCATCATTTTTTATGCTATCTTTGTTTTGTTCCACCCAATAGCACTTAAACACAACCACAATTTTGAAAGTATAATCTAAGGACCAAATCTCTCTTATAACCTTGTAATAAATTTCATCCGCTACTATTGGCCTGTTATCCTTTATACTGGAAAAGAATATAGCATTGGCAACTAAGCTAACTCCACTATTTTGTTGCACTCTTGAGTTATCACGGTCTTTCGTGTAAAAGCGATAACTATTTATGGCGTATCCAGCATATTTTATTACTTCTGGTCATAGTCTCATTGCCATCCAATGTAAGGTTTTTGATATACCATTGCCTGCTACTTCTTGCTGATCTTGAATTTGTGTATACTAATATATTAAGTAAGCTTAAGTAAGATTAATATATACATATACATATATACATACAGAACGTATTATTTAATATACATTAAGTGAGAATTTACCTTCTTATGCAGCCAATTATTGAAGGTGCGTCAATGCTCAAATTGTAGCCACTTCAGTTTCTTTGCATAACTTGGATTCTTTGCCTTGAACACGTCCATGTGTTCACTACGTACACATATATACACAAATAAATTAATAGAGTCTTAATCATAGACAATGTAATTGTCCATCAACAATTAAATTTTACATATGCATGCATGCATAATTAACTTACTCAATGTATGGTTGGACTTCATCAACATTTCGTAGCACATAAAGATGTGCCTGGTTTCGTTCTTTATAGTCAATGATTGATACATGACCACTAGATAGAGGTTTGCCAACCTTGGGATCAAATGCACCTGATTATTTCTTTCTTGGGATTCCAATGGCATCCACTACTGCTAAGTACTCTGTGCATAATGCCACTGCTTCCTCTACAATGTAACATTTAGCTATACACCCCTTTGGCCGGTTGTGATTATGTACATACCCTTTTAAAATTTTCAAGTACCTATCAAATGGATACATCCATCGCAAGTAAACTGACCCACAAAGTTTGACCTCATCAATGAGGTGCACTATTAAGTGTACCATGATGTCAAAGAAGGATGGTGGAAATATTGTCTCAAGCTCACATAAAGTTGTCACTAGATAACCTTGAATTTCTTATAATTTTGAAATATCCACCACTTTCTTGCACAATGCATTAAAGAAGTAGCAAAATTTTGTAATAGCTCCCCTAACATTGGTTGGTAACACTAAATGTATTGCTACTAGCTGTAGTTGTTGCATCAATGCATGGGAAGAGTGTCACTTCATCCCCAACAATTTTAGCTCTTCCATGGAAACAATGCTTTTAAAGTTTGAAGAGTAGTCGTTTAGGACTTTGAGCACGAATAAGGTTTTACACATTATTCTCCTCTCCTCTCTATCTAGAGTAAAATTTTCCTTATGCAGGTATGTTCCTCGACTGCCCCTATCCTTTGGGTGCAACCTCCTCTTTCAACCCATGTTCATAAGATCCATGTGAGCTGCAAGTCCATCCTTTATTTTTTCTAGGATATTAAGCAGCGTACTAGTCAAGCTTTTACACACATTCTTCTCAATGTGCATGACATTAAGCACACAGTGTATATGCATTGATTTCTAGTATGGCAGACGAAAGAATATTGATTTTTTCTTCCAACAACTTCTACAATTACTTTTAGCTACATGTTTACTTGATTCCTTCTTTCCCCACAAGATATTGATATTTTCAATCAGCTCCAATACTTGTCATCCTGTTAATATCTTTGGAGGTGTCCTAGTCTCTACACATAAGTTAAATTCTCCCTTCTTAAAAGGATATGGATGGTCTTTGTGCAACCATCTTCTGTGCCCAAGGAATTTCATTTTCCTACCATGTTTAAGTCGTATAACACATGTTTGATCATTGTAGATAGCATAAGCATTGTATCCCTGCACAGTGCATCCAGACAAAATTACCGTACGCAGGGAAATCGCTTACTGTCCACAATAGTATAGCCTTTAGGATGAGTGACTCTTTCCTGTATGCGTTGTATGCTTCAACACCTACGTCCCATAATGTCTCAAGATCATCGATCAAGGGAGACAAGTACACGTCAATGCCATTTTCTAGCTGCTTTGGACCTGATATCAACATAGTTAGCATCATGTACTTCCTCTTCATGCATAGAGATGGTGGAAGGTTGTAACAAACTAATATAACAGGTCAACAACTATACTTGCTATTCATAGAACCATGAGGATTAATCCCATCTGTAGAGAATGCTAGCCGTAGGCTTCTAGGTTCTTCACTAAAATTAGGCTACATGAAGTTTACGAGTTTCCATGCTGGGTTATCTGCTAGATGGCATGAAAAGCTATAGCTACTCTGCCATTGGCATGCCACACCAATTTCTTCACTATTTATGTTATGTGAAATATTATTTTGAACCTTGGAATAGGGGAAAGTACCATGAACCTTTGTAGGAACGCCGATAGATATCTTAGTTGAATTCTTCTTTAACTTCCATCTTGGTTGTCCACAAGTTGGGCATGTAGTTTTATCCTTGTGCTCCTTCCTCTACAAGATACAATCATTGGGACACACATGTATCTTCTCGTACTTAAATCCTAGGGCAGCAATGGTTTTCTTTGTCTCCCATGTGGACCTCGCCAATTTATTATCTTTTGGTAGCATCTTACCCACTACTTTCAAGACTTCTGTAAAACCTTGATTTGAAAAACCAAATCTTGATTTCATGTTGTAAACTTCTACCATTGCGGATAGCTTGGTATAATCTTTACACTCAGGGTACAATGACTCATTGGCTTCCTCTAATGTAGCATGAAATTTTCAGGATCATCCTGGAAGTCATCATATGCATCTCGAAACATTGGTATAGCTGTATTACTGTCTCCAACACTTCCTATAGTGTCTTGATCATATATTCTAGGCCTTGTCGAGGGATGCAGAAGTTCTTCTCCATGACAGATCCATAGGTGATAGCTTTCATTGATTCCATTAAAGGACAAGTGTTCTCTCAACACCTCTGCAGTTACTTTTTTCAAGTGTAAAGTCTATGAAGTTTTTTGTACCCTCCTCATATTCTTTCAATGTTCTTGTCCTAGACATTGAAGCATATTTGTCCATTATCATAAGAAATCGAACCAAATTTGCATGGAGACTTGTAAGACATGAAAAGATTAAGTTAGGCATTTTACCAAACATTAGATATACATGAATTAGAAACATTTAAAATAACTATATATATATTTCATGCATGAAAACTTTCAATTAACAACAAAATAAAATAAAATTATGACATACATATTTACGAATGAAATCAACTTTCAAAAGAGCAATTTCTAACCAACAACCTTGTAAAAATTATTCAAATATGCATAATACATATGAGACAAAACATAGAGATACCATCCAAAACTCAAAAATCGATATTGACCAGGAATTTGTGAATGTAATTTCAATTCACACATAGGATTTGGTTCATAGTAGAGAAACAAAAATCTAGTTTACTTTTTGCACATAGATAATAAACATAGAGTGAAAAGACACCGAAAGTCGATGAAATAATTCTTAAAATAGATGTCCAATTGAAGTCGTTTGATGGAAAATGACTTTAAACATCTATGATTTTTAAGTCATTTGAATATAAATGACTTTAAATGTTCATTATATATATATATATATTTTTATTTACCATTTTTGCTTTCCACACTAACATAAATACACATTGAAACTAATTTTACAAACACAATCACATATAATACATATGTATAAACAAACATCAACAAGGAAATCAAATTATTTTTTTATTACATCCAATGTTACATGTATATCAAATGTTACATACTAGCTATTAGATGTTGTTAAGCAAGATAAAATAGAAAATCTACTCTTTTCATCAAAATCTGGCTTCTTATTTAGTTGACACCACTCTTTTTCCACAAAATAGGCCAAAATTTGATAGTATAACCACCACTCTTCATCAAACCCTATTTTTGGGTGAGAACCACAAATCCGTTTTGTTCTCCCTTTCTTCAACAGTATACTTGTGAGAGACGTGGTTGTCATTATTTTTAATGAAATCATACGATTCTGGAGAAATCAAGATGGTCAAACAGATTCTTTAACCCCATGATATGTAGAGAGAAAACCCACATGATCTACAAAATAAAAACAAGGAAAAGTTAGTAACAAAAAAAGAAATATTCGTGTGATTTAAAAGAAGTTTGTCTTACTTATAGTTTTTTCCATTACACCAATAGTCAAAATATAAAAAGGGAAAATAAAAAGGGAAAAAGAGAGATGCATAAGGACCAAAGATGAATTCGTCATGCCAAAACCTTGAGAAGAAGAGGATAAGGGAAAAAATGTTACTTCGATGGCTATTTATAGATGATCGATGACTTTAGAATTTGTTTAGTTATAAATGACTTTAAAACTTTATCACTTTTAAAGTCATTTATTTATAAACGGCTTTAAAAGTCCATTCCCGCTAAATAAAAAAAATTGCACCAAATTTATCTAATACTTTTCAAGTTGCTTAATGAAACAACTTCAAAAAGTCATGACGTTTTTAAGTCATTTATATTTAAACGACTTTAAAAGTTTATCACTTTTTAAATCGCTTAAAAATAAATGACTTTAAAAGTTATTCCTGTGAAAAATTTTCAGCTCGCGCCAGTTTTTTAACTCATAAATGACTTCTAAGTCTATCTATTTAAAGTCACTTATTTTCAAACGACTTGTAAAATATTTACAAAGTTGACAGTCAAATAAGCGACTTCTTTATGCTAACTTTAAAACCCTCATGTGTAGTAGTGATCCAAGCAAGTAGATATCTCCTCCTTGGAAGGATTGTGAGTTTTCTAGTTTGCTTAGGATCCTTTACATTATGGAAAGTTTCCTTGAGAATCTAGGATTCTACAATTTAATTTAGAAAAATAGAAGGATGGGGAATTGGAAAGAGGCTAGGATGGCTTTAGAAAGGAAGCAGCTATATGGAAGTGATAAGGAGAAATATGTCTTGGATTAGGTGGGAGGCTACCTTGGGCAGCAAGGAATTAATTAGAAAGATTGACAAGAAAAGTACGTGCCAGCCTATAGGAGTTTAGTTGCAAATTGTTCAAGAGAGAAAAAGAAGAAGAAATAGAGATGAAGAGGAGAAGGGAAACAAAAAGAAGAAGAAAATGCCTAGCTCTATACTAGTCTGTGATAGAGAAAAAATGCAGGAAACATGAAGGAAAAAGTTAAGAAAAAAGGTTAGGATTCTATGTGATTTTAAAAATATAAGGCTTTTACAAGTTTTTATAAACTTTTGGAAATTTAATAGTGATGTTTTCCTAGATGTTTGCAAATTTAAAGTGATTAAGTATTTCACATGTTTCTCCCTTATTTTTAAATGGCTCATGGTGCTTGCTATTTTAGAGGCCAATATGCTTTTCTAAACTTGATTTTGATCTAAATGAAAATCCAAAAAGTTATCATTTTTGAATTGCTTTATGTGCATAAAAATTAGTAGATTTTAGCATGCTGGTTTTGAAAGAATTAAACATCCCCCTTAGAATAGTTTTTGGAATGAAAACCATACAATGTTAATCACAATTTTGAGTTGGAAATCATACGTGAAAGTCATGATTTTGAAACTCTAATGTTGAGGTTTGATAAATTAATTTTTATTAAATTACTATATTATGAAAAAATATAGTTTTGAGAATCTAAACCAAGTTGGCCTTTGAGCATGCTTTTATATCTAAAAATGACAAGTTCTAGACTATGATTTGGGCTATATCATGATCAATTTTGGTATAACGATGGGACTTGGTTTTGATATTTTGAATTAGTTTTCCAAACAATACATTGCTGTGTGATGTAGCTTAAAAGCAAGTTGTTATATAAATTATGATTTGCATGTTTAAGTTACTTGTAAAAGATCCACTATATGATCATATGTTCTATAAGTGCATAGATGAGTTTTGCTTGAAAGTTATGCAAAAAGAATAAGGGTATAGTGAGACCTGGGATTTGAGATAGGCTGATAAGCTTGATGAGAGCTATGCTAGGAGGTTAGTATAGGTTGACCAAGTGCCCTTTAACTATAAGAGGTGGTAGGTACCAACAACCAAAAGGTGATATTTTCTCAATTGGTTGTAGGTTCCATAGTAGGTTACTCACAACACCCTTTCAAGATAGTGTTAAGCCCTGTGAGAATGTGGTGGAAAGTACTTGGTGAAGAGGAGGGCACACAATTTAGCTAGACTATTTGTGAGCATGGCTTGAATTTGGCAACATTTTGGTTTTGATGCTTCTATGAAGCAAGATGATAATTCAATAGATGAACTAGGATTATGGATGATAGGTTAGTACTCATGAATATATTGGTAGGCATACTAGTGATAGTTGGATAACTTTATAGGAATGATAGTGTGCCAAATTATTAGTTTAATATTACTATTTTGGATGATTCTAATTCATCATGATTTTACTTAAATTGTCAAGTTATTATATCTATTCTTTATAGATAGAGAGACGTATAGATGTATATAAGGATGTACCATGATGCATGAAACAACTAATAAGAACTTAGTCATGTGGTTTCCTTGGATAAAAAATATAATTTCAAAATCATTTGAGTGCTTGCCTATTGTTATGTCATTGTGTTTGAGTTTGTAGTTTAAGTCTTATCTACTAAGTATATCCTCACATACTTAAATTACTAAAAAACCATGTTGGTCGGCATAGAAGGACTAAGAATGAGGATTAAAAATAACCCTGGAACAATAAACTTAGTGAAAAGGTGGGAAGATAGGCTAGTTTGGAAATTTACTTATCTTATGTATGTTTATTGATTCTTGATGTATTCAAGAAATATGTGGAGGACTTTATTTGGTAGAATTTTCATTTATGATTAGGCTATAATTGATAAAGTCTAGGAATGATTTTAAATTGAATAGTGTATAATAGGACTGAGGCATGAGTCTAGTTTTGAAATGGATATTGCTCGATTACTTCTTTGAAAACAATTTTATGAAAAATATTATTATTCATGATTGATTCTTCAAAGAAATTTTCAAAATATGGATCCCAACTTTCAATAAATTTAAATTACTAAATTGTGTTAAAAAATCCAGATCATTACACTGCGATGATAATATTTTATTGCAACTAAGATTTGAACCTAAAATATTCAAAATGATAATATACATCTTAACCAACTTGTTCAATGGTCATATGTAAATGCGCCAACTCACTCAGTAGTTGCATGTGCCTCCATGGAAAAAGTTATACAGTATTGAAAGTAAAATTGAAAAAAACATTATTAAAAACTCCCTTTATTCCCACAAGTCGTGTTGTGTTAACTCAATACACCCCACTTTCGATTTTAAACTATATCTCTATCCTTCAAAGACAAGAATGATTCCTTCGAATGAAGGATTGGCAAACCAACCTACTAAATAATTTATTGATCAAACTAGGTGATTGAGTATGAAAACCCAATATTAGTGGCAGTGAAAAGTGTGACCTTCATGTCTGAAATAAAGGTCTTCTAGGTTGGATCAAAATCTATTTGATCCTAAATTGATTCATAATGTATGGAAATTCAAGAAATTGATATATTGGTTAAATAGGGCCACTTAGGTTAGGAGGACATGATTTGACAAATTCAACAAAGCTCTTAAAGACGAATGTTTTCAAGATACACACAAACACAAATTACGATGCAAATAACTCATAAGTCTCACTCAAAGCACTCTTCTATATCTAATCCTTATTGAGAGAGGTGACCCCTCATTAGTTAGGGATTAGATTTACAAGAGTGTGTTGAGTGAATGTTGTGAGTTATTTGCTTGTAAAAAAAAAGTTAAAGAGAAAAAGGCAAGCCTTGGTTCTTCTTTATAATTAAAAGTCCTCTAGTAAGATATTTTTAGTAGGCCAGTAGGCTTATGGTGAGTGACCCAGCTTGGTATAGCAAGAGTACCATCCCTGCACTATAGAGTGGAGACTAGGTTAGGCTGACTTAGATAGTCCTAAGGAGTAACACCTTACCTTTGTAAGTTCAATTGTTTGATGCTATTTGTCCAATCAACTTCAACTTCTTCTTAATTTATTCAATTTTTAGTTAGAGAATTCTGTGAACTTGAATAATTGATATGTTTTAAATATCATTTGAAACCCTAAAAAGTATTTCATAATTAACAAATGGGAAATTTTTCATACTCTTACTCTATATTTATCACTTCATCCCATAGAAGAGCTTGGAGTTTCAAACGGCCCATAGAAGGGTTTACAGGTAGTAAAAATGTACCGCCATAGATTCCATCATCACGCATCATCAAAATTCTTAATAAAAACTTGGTTACATGCTTTTTATGCTAGATTTTTTAACTATTTCTAAGAGTATAGTGGGTATTTTGACTCTTTTGAAATTCCACCCTACAGCCAATCAAAGAGCGTATTTCACATGTAATATAAGTTTCTTCTTCTTTTGATTTGAGACCATTATGGAACCTAGTTTAATAGAGTCCCTTTGCCATTCCAAATCTTGAATCCAGAAATTTGGAGAGGGAATATATGTCTGAAGATAGGAAAGGGATTATTTGGGCACTAAACTAAGAAATCAAAGAGATTTTTTGAAGATGGACTTTCGATTTTGCCATTGTATTATAATGGCTAGCATATTCTCTACCTAGACTAGTGTTAACCTAGGAAGGAGATCCTTCACCTACGGCAATGATATATGGTTTCTAGTCATTATTCTTATTATTCATTCTTTTTTATTTTTTCTTAAATCCCTTTCTCAAATGATGACTAATCTTGCTTATTCTTTCAATTTGCATTATCAAGAATAGAAGATCAATAGAGAATACACTCATTTTATAGGAAAAGAAACAATAAAGCATACAAGTCAAGTCACAAAATTGAATAACAAGATGTTGACCCAAGCCTCCACATTTTGAAAACAAAAAAACATCAAATTATATTTTCGAACATGTTTATTATATACAAGACTATGTAGAAGTCTAGAAACAAACATGTATCAAATTGGCTGAATTTTTCAATCAAAGACAAAGTTCTTAAAATTTGTACATGTTGAAATTTGGTTCTAGTTGGCTAATGGGAGTTATTTTGGTTAGGTTTTCAACCCAATCGACTGGTTTGAGAATCTAGTTGATTTCCTTTTGCTCACAATAGATGCAACTAGCTACTCACATGAATTGAGCGGACTATTTGACTTTTCTAAGATGTTGAAAAGCTTCTTCAAGCTCTTTATCTTTCATATTTGTGTTGAATGTATCAAGGGAGAACTTCTTTAAGTCGTTCTTTATATTTGATAAAGTAGTATAGCTCTTTTTCTTCAATGGTTTTTCAAGTATTTGTAAAATGGCTAAGTTGCTGCAAGTGCTCTAGTCCTTTGTTTGTAACTAACATAGTGTCAAATGCTATGTACAATCTTACTAGAATTAGTGAAAACTCAAGGTAAGAATACCTTGAGAGACACAAAATTGAATAACAAGATGTTGACCTAAGCCTCCATATTTTGAAAACAAAAAAACATCAAATTATATTTTTCGAACATGTTTATTATATACAAGACTATGTAGAAGTCTAGAAACAAACATGCATCAAATTGGCTGAATTTTTCAATCAAAGACAAAATTCTTAAAATATATACATGTTGAAATTTGGTTCTAGTTGGCTTATTGTGTGACAAGAGGTTTTATTTCTAAAACTTGTCTTTATATTTTGAGCATAAAATTTGCAAAAAAAATTCAAATATTGATTTGGGCCTAATTCACACCCTTGAGATAAGAATCCTTTGATTCTAAATTGAAAAAACATAATAGCGATGACATCATAATTTACACACAAAACAAAAACACAAGCATTATTTTACACACAAACAACTTACCATATTCTAGGGTTTCCAAATCTACATGTGCTTGGCTTAATCTATCCAAGCCGTCTTGGGGGTCTATTCTAATTCCAAAACCAAAACCAAGATAATTGAGAGTGATTTTCCTTCCTTTTCATAGCAACCCGGGACAAGATTTAGGTTTCTTCTTAGCCTCTAGCTATGGCTCCCAAAAAGATACAAATAAACAAAACTAGTCCTCTTATATGGTCACATGAGGTGCACATGCATGATCTTCTTGGGAGATTTAAAACAATAAGAAATACCCATTTATCCCTTAAAACCACCACGTGAAAGGCATGTGAGAGGGTTTCCATTCAAGAAATTAAGTGGTGCATGATGGCAAGGTCTATGAAGGTACTTTTTTACAACTTTAAACACTTTTATAAGCCACTTAAAACTTGAATCCCTTCCATGAGCAAAAGTGACAACTATTGAGTATTAGTATGAAAATTTTCCTAAAATTTGTGTCATCCATGAATATTTAGCAATTTTAGAAAATTAAATGATCAGTTGGTTAAATTTAATATTATTTTTTCTAGAAACAAAACCTTTTTCTTTTGTCCTTTGTTTTTTTTTTGGGAAAAAAATCATAGTGTAGACTAAAAGCCCAATTGGCAAGGATTATGTAAACCATTTTAATGGATTGTCGCTGATTTTTCTACTTAGATTTATATGTAATTATCCAACATAATTTGATAAACAAGATTTTATTAACCTTGCCAACAAGGCCTCTAGTTCACATCCTAATGGAGTGAGAATATACACTTTGTTATTCATATCATATTTTTTATTGGCTGAGGATGATCATAGTCTTCCTTGTCTTGACCTTAAAAACATGGTAAACAGTTTTTCTTTCCATCTTTAAATCAAAGATTATAGAATGGTCTCAGAGACATGTTAGACGAATCTACTAAGTACCCCTGTTTTATGTAAACACCATGTTCGGAAAACCATTTGATACAGGAGCCTTTTGTTTCTGTAAGGTGTAAGATGAATGGTTCATGTACTTTGCCATCCATTTCACAATTCAGAATAAAGCTCTAGGAATTAATGAAGAAAGGGCCAGGAGTAGAGCTAGAAGATGACTGATAGGTATCCGGCTAAATAGGCGCTGGTTGTAACTCTTAGCCGTACCTCGAGGACCAGTGGTGGAGAATCTACCGTATTGGCATCGATTAGAGTGTTTTTTGCTTTAAAAGTGTCTTTTGAAAAGAAAGTGCCTCCAAAATGTCTTACACCCATCCCATTGTAACACATCTTTATTTAAAACCAAGCTTCAATGAATCTCCCTCACATTTCCTATCCGGTCACCGGTGGACCCGCCGGCCAGGACGGCTACGGAGTGCTCCCGCACTGTCTAACCATTGTTTGCATTCTTGACATTTTTTCAATACGCATGCATAGTAAGACCTCTTTGCTGGATAGCAAGTTTACCTTGTGAGCAAGTGGACAATTCTGATCAAAAGCTCGTTAAGGATCAAAATCACGTCATGGTCATGATGCAGCGTTTCCACGACGTTCCTATGATACCCTTTTGGTCGTAACTCTAATCATTAATGGGTCAAGCTGAGATGGAGCCCACGAGCAAGTGTTGACACCCAGCTCATAACACTGAGGGAACAAGGCTCCAAGATCATTGTACCTTTTCACATGGGTGTTGGCTGGCCTGTTGTGTTTTGTAAAGCTTAAATGAAATTCATGGGAGAACGCCCACCAATCAATCTCGTTAAAGTAAACCTAAAACCTAGATCTCCATCCATAGCCATAATACTCTGTACCCTAAAAAGTCCATCCACATCAACATGCACCCGATGGTTACGTGGTTTGAATAATGCATGGGCAGCCCTTTCTGGTCTTACTTTTCTGTAAGGAAAAGCTCGATTTATATGTACCCCTTTGTATTGGGTTTGGTATGATCTCGCTTTTTTTCTTTCATGGTGCGGTCTCTCTCTCTCTCAAATTATACAGTGGTCCTGGGAGTGAACGGGAGCTAACAAGTACGTTGAAATGCAATATACTAGTATTCCCTGCTTTTGATATTGCCATTTCATTCTGTGTTTAGGTTCTTGGCTGATTATTAGTAGCACGTGAAAACTAATTTGGTGTCGTTAGTGACCAGGACTGAGATGTATACCTTATTCATATAGAACCTCTTGGTTTCTTAGGTTTTGCCAAAAAAGAAGAGAATTGATACTTTGACGTTGGGATATCACAGTGTACAAGCTAAAATGCTCTTTCTATACTTTTGCGATGAGCATAAACATAATAGCAAATGAATATAAATGTTTTCCTCAGATGAAATTGAGTATATATTTTCACCTCATAATATTGTTAATTACATGTAAATGAAAAGAAGAAAAATCTTTGATTATCCATCATATTTCTTTAATAATAAGCCATAAGCAAAACATAGTGAGTGATAGTGGTACCATGGATAAAGTACAGTGAACCATAGAGAGATGCTAGTGACCTCTATTCACACAGCTCGTAAGATGACAAGACTATAAGCTTGTTCAGTGCAAACTAGGATGTACAAATCAAGTGATTCGTGAGCCATAACTAGTGCCATTGGACAAGATGGTCATTCACACATAGGGCTACATGCTAAACATGGTCACATAGACATTACGTCAACATGGACCATGACCTAGAGTTGAGCCAATGGCTAGTAGGAAGCTACATAAATCCCAGCTTCTTGGTTTAAACCTTAGGCAACAAACACCATGGTTAGAACAACTGTGCTTGGGAATAGTGGTGATTAGCCACAGGCATCCCTAAAAGGGAGAAGGGTCAATATCAGGCTAGTCTTATTCCCCAAAAGAGAACTAAGACCTAGATAATATAGGTTTAGGAACAAGGCTAGGATCAAGCAATTGCCTGTATCCCTCATAAACACCTCAAAGCTAGTAAAAGAACATATTAGTTCCTCACCTTGATTAAAGAAATAGAAGAGGCCTGCAAAATCTTCAAAATGGTAGAATTTAGTATTCAAAGTAGTTTTAGTTGTGGGACTTGATGCCATGTGAAAGGGGAGAAACTCAATTGTAGACACCCAATTTTGGGCCCCTAAAATCAATGATGAGTCAAAACATCTTCTATGATGATCTAATTTGTTTAAAGGATTGCATGACTAAGCAAATTACCAAGGTGCAACAAAAACTTGATGTAGGACCATTCCAGTAATGAGTTAGCATATTACTAGCATGTCCATTGAAAGGGACATTTAGGTCTTGAACCAACATCAAACAAAGTGGTGCTTGCACAATACCTTTTACTTCACCTTTCTAGAGCCCTCTGAGGCAACCCAAAATATTAGAAATTGGAAGTCTTGTGCCAAAATGTCTTAAAGTGGATTTGATGCAAGAATCCTACATAGTTTTGTGGAACTTTCTAGGAAATAGTGTTTGGCTGGAACATCATCGGGTCTTGCACCAGTATGGCCCATAGTGGTATCTGCAAAAGATCCTAGGCACCTAAATTTTTCTAGAAGTTTCTAACCATTCGAGTCTTTTTGCACATTATTAAGGTCATACGCTACCATGACCTAAGGGTAGCTAGCACTTACCTTTACTATTTGAACATTTTCAAAGTTTCCGACCTCTTGAAAGTTTTGAGCCAGCATGGCTCAAGACCTTAGAAAAATATCTAAAAGTGGAAAATAACTGATGTATTCCTAATAGAGCCTATATAAAGGCATGATTTACTTGAGGAAATCAAGTAATTTTCTCATCATGTTTATGGGCTAATATGTCATTTAGCAAGAGGTGTATTTTTCTACTTCATTACATTTACATACATCTTTTCTAAATATGATTAGATCTACTTAATGACGCACAAGTCAAAGTGTTTTAAAAAGTTTAAAAACAACAAAAGTAAAATAGAAAATCAAACCAACCAAAAGATCAAAGTCCTTGTCTCATATAGATGAGGAGAATACATGTTGGATGAGTTCATAGATTTTTCTTAAAGAAAATGGTGTTATGAATCATACACTAGTGGAAATGGTGAGATTCGCAATCAGTTTCATCAACATGCCTTTATTCCTCTATGGGCACATACTTAAAATTACAACATAATTTTTTATTTTTTTTAATAAGATTCATTTGAAATATGTGTTTGAAACACCTCACTAGATATAAACTAGGATGAAACCTTTTATAAGTCATTTAAAAGTATGGTATTGTCTTGCACATATTAAGAAGGCACACGTTTTTAATAGGATGCTCGAAAAATGATATGGGATACTTATTCTACTTGCCTAGTGAGGAAAAGTAATTTATGAGGAAAAATGCATGTTTTCTAAAAGAAGAATTCATATCTAATGGAAATAGTAGAATTGAGCAAGAGAGTTTAATACCCAAGGACTAACATATTAATAAAGATAAGAAGAAACAATTGAAGCAGTTGCAACACCAATTCCACATCATACCACTAGGACTATTAAGGTTCTAGATAAACTTGTCTATTTGAAAGAACACATTTCTATGCAAATAGGTGATCATGAGGATGATTATGCTACTTTTGAAGAAGTAATGTCAAGCATCAACGCAAACAAGTGGTCCAAGGCTACAAATTTTGAGATGGACTGGAGGTAAGTTAATGAAGTATGGAATTTGGAGGATCCATCTCGAAGAGTTCCATCAATTGTTTACAAATGGATCTTTAAAAGGAAGAGAGATTCATTAGGAATGGTAGATATCTATAAAGCTATATTTGTAGCAAAAGTTGATAATGAAATGGAATGAATTGATTATGAGGAAACTTGTTCATCAATAGTGATGTTGAACTCTATTAGAATACTACTTGCCATGGTAACACACTTCAATTATGAAATCTGGTAGATGAATGTGGAAACATCTTTTCTAAATGGATATCGTAAGAAAGTAAAAACAATTTTATAAATGAATATTTTGAGAAAGAAATCTACATGAAATAGCATCAAAGAGTTGGATTTGCAAAATTTTCAAATAAAGCGTGCAAACTACATAGATCAATCTATGGATTGAAATAAACATTGTATAGTTTGAATAAAAGGTTTTATTAAGTGATCATAGAGTTTGGCTTCTTGAAAAATTCAAAGCACTGCAAGAAGAGTAGTGGAAGTAGAGTGACATTCCTAGTAGGTGATATTCTACCCATTGGGAATAATGTAGGTATGTTGTCTACGACAAGAGCATGCATGGGTATTAAGTGAATTCTATAGTAAAGACTTTGGAGAAGCATCTTATAATTGTTTAGAGATTGAAAGAATAGAAAAATTGGATTCTCATAGACAACATATTTAGACAAGATCCTAGCCAAGTAAAACATATAAGATTCCAAGAAAGGAATGATTCCTTTTTAGAACTAAATTAATCTATCTAAATCCACATCTCCAAAAACTTTAGATGAGGTAGAAAAGATGAAGACAACTCCATCTGCTTGGTTTGTAGGAAGTCTCATGTATATTGCGTTGTGTGCAAAAACCAGACATATGTCTTGAAATAGGAATAGTTAGTAGATTCCAATATGATCCATGTCTTGAACATTAGACAACTATTAGTCATATCTTCAAGTACCTTGGAAGAGCTAAACATTATTTTTTGGTTTATGGAAGAGATGAGATCACTGTCATAGAATATACAAAAAACAAAATATATAGTGGTTAATGAAGTGACCAAAGAAGCATTTGAATTAGAGAGTTCTATGGAAACTTGGTGTATTGGATATTGTGAACGATGCCTTTACATTATGTGATAGAATGAAGCCATAGTAAAACCCAAGGAACTATAGTTACATAAAATGTCAAAACACATTAAGAGAAAATACTATGTAATCCATGAAATTGTAAATGGAGAACGTGCTATTGTAGCAAGAGTTGCATCAATGGATAATGTCGTGGACCCATTAACTAAACCATTGTCGCATAAAGTTTTTGATGGATACTTAGAATCTATGGAACTCAGGATTGTACATGATTAGCTTTGAGAACAAGTGGGAGATTGTTTGAAATGTATGCCCTGCAAAGCTAATTATATGATATTTTGTAATGAGATGATTTGAAGAAATACAATCTTTTGTTATCTAGTATGCCAATTATACAATTAAAGGCAATATTTCATACGATCTATTTTGACATAATAATATATATTTGGGAATCATAAGTTGATCTCAGGAACCTTAAGCAACATAGGAGTTTTGTAAGATGTTGTTTGAGAACCATGGGAATGAGAAATAAAAATTCAGTTCTCTGAAAACCAAAATTTGTCCTCAAGTAAGAATGGGATTGAGCAACCAATTCAAAAATACTTGTTGAATGGGATGTTTCCATAAGTTGGAAACAATCAATTCTTAGGTCATCTAAGTTAGAGACCCTAAACATACATAAAGAGGTGCAAATTGTTTTGCACATAAGACATGACCTCACCTATCTAGAGCAAGTATCGTTAGATGTAAATAACCATTATTACCCTTGAACTTAAGGAATTTATTTTTCTAATAAGATATAATATTCACCTTTGGTGTATTTCATGATGAGATCTATTTATGATTAATTCTAAGTGCCTTAGGACGTTTATAAACTCTTGATGGTTATAATATGTTCAACATAGGACCCAAACTCTCATACAGAGTAAGATATTCATTGTAAGCCATCTCATAAATGAACTTGGAAACCTATGTAGGTGATCTTTGATAAAATGTTTATAATATTTTTTTCTATATACATGTATTTAAAATAAAATATATTTGAATATGTATTTTTGAAAAAGACTTAAGCTCATTAAGATGGATCCCAATGTAGTTGAAAATGTACAATTGTGACATGCCTAGGAATAGGTGAATCTACATGTCCCATGTTGATTTCCCAAAAGAATATAGGAAATTGTGAGGGTAAAATTATCATTACCCATAAGAGTAAAATGATAATTATACATGAAATTATTCCTTTGTAATTAAACTTTTAATCTGTGACCCATGTGGTTATTGATGCCCCTATGGATCTTTGGAAAGTTTGAATCATATTAGCAAAGTTTTTCCTAATAGGAGAGATTGCATAAGATACTATTTTAGAAGATTCCTAGGAAGTCCTACCATACAAGCTAGGTGAAATCATAACTATAATAGAAGTTTTCTTAACTAGGGATTACTTGGGGAGGAAGTGTGTGTGTGTGTGTGTGTGTGTGTGTGTGTGTGTGTGTGTGTGTGTGTGTGTGTGTGTGTGTGTGTGTGTGTGATATATTAGAGAGAAGCAACAGGAACTAACAAAAAACACCCCCTTGAGAGTGCATCCCATGTTTTTGAAGCTCTAGGTTATCTCTTCTCTTTTCTAGTTCTATGTGTTGGGACTTAGAGTCACCTCTAGGAGAAGAAGAAGATCATGTAAGGAGTGTTGAATATCAACTAGTGGTTGACCAAATAGAGGGTTCAAAATTTTGATCGTTACAAGGTAAGTTCTTCTATATTGATTCTAATTTTAAAATACTAATCCACATGGTGCAAGTATGATTAAAATCAAGTTTTTAAGTTCTTTATTCAAATCAAGAAAAGTTATCAACCTTCTACACATTTTCCAAAAGAATTGGTACAAATTTTCCTAAAGATGAGCATGAATGATCAAGAGCAAGAGGTTGGCATGGTGACCCTAGACATTGAGCTAAAGCAATGCATTATTGAACCTTACCCAACACCTATAATGGAAATCTATCCTAGTCCTAAAATTTCTAATTTAATCACCAATGAGTTTTCCCTAAAGGCACTAATGTAATCAACCCTTCTGATGAAATAAAGTACCTTTATGAGTATGAATGTATCTTTAACTTGTGATAACCTTTCCAATGAAGATGATTGGGATCCTCTAACTAAACTCCTTGAACTATTACATCAGTGGGAGGAGAACAATGCACAACCTAACATGGATGAAATAGATATTATTAATATTACAAGTGATGAAAAAGAATTAAAGATCGGGAGTACCATCTCTCTAGAAGAAAGAAAGTCCCTTGCAAGTCTCATGATTCGACTCCAAAAAAAATGTGTGTTCCAATGAGGACATGTATCAGATTAACCCTAAATTTTTCCAACACCACATCTCTTTGTATATAGGTGCAAATCTTGTTAACAAAAGTTGTGCAAAACAAAAAAGAATCAAGTGACAAAATCAAAGAAGAAATGGGCTGGCAATTCTCAGTCAAGTTCATCCATGTCTCTTAGTATCCTAAGTGGGTTTCCGACATTCCTATGCCTAAAAAAGATGGAAATTATTTTATGTGTGTGGCTTTCAAATATCTAAATAAGGCAAGCCTTAAGGATAGCTTTCCAGTTCCCACATTAATGCTTTGGTAGACAATATGGTAGGACACACAATCTTATCCTTTATTGATGGATTCTTAGGTATCCAAAAGATTAAGAAAAGAAATCATGCACTAACCAATGGGGAATATTTTGTCATGTGGTGATGCCTTCTAGATTAAAGAATGCCATTGCAACATACCAAAGAGCTACTACCACCTTGCTCTATGATCTGACGCATAAAGAAGTGAAAGTTTAAGCTGATGATATGATTGTAAAATATTAGGGAAAAAGTGATCATGTGGTATCTTTGGAGTAACCTTGGTCAAATTGTTGGGTTTTAGCATTAGTGAAAGGGGCATTTAGCTAGATTCCTTTAAGGCAAAGAAAATTCAAGAAATTCCTCCTCCATAGACTAAAAAACAAATTAAAGGATTCTTGTGAAGGATCCAATTCTACAATTTATTCACTGTGGAGCTTATTAGCACTTGTTAGCTGTCTTCAAGTTGGTCAAGAAAGGTCATAAGAAAGAATGCAACAAGTTGTGTCAAGAGGCCTTTGTGAAAATCAAAGAAGATTTCATAAACCCACTAATTTTGGATCATCCAACTCATAGTAAGCCATTGTTGTCATACCTCACTCTTGAAGGATGTACCATAGGCTGTAAGGTGGCCAACATGGTGAGGAGAAAAAGAAAAGGCTATCTAATACCTAGAAACAAAATGCTAGATATGAACAATGGTTTACAACCCTAGAAAAAAGACATGCTTGGCTCCAGTATGGGCCACGAGGAAGATAATGTAATGCATGCTTGCACATGAGGTACTAGTAATCTCAAGGGTGGATCAGTTGAAACATATATTTGAAAATGAGCACTAAGAGGAAGTCCACCAAGATGGTTGTTGATATTGTCAGAATTTGATATCAAATATTGTCAACAAAAGTCCATCAAAGGGATAGCTATACCAAACCACCTAACAAATCATCTTGAAGTTGAGCCTATAGAGGTTGAAGCTTCCTTTTTGGATGACGAATCCTAGTTGTTAAAAGGAAAAGTAAGTTACTATGATGGGGTCTCCAACAAACAAGGGTAAGGAATTGGAGTTATCCTAATATCACCTAAACAATTCCATATGTCATTCTCAATCAAATCACTCTTCCCTCACACAAATAATGAGAGAGAATATGAGGTTTGTATTGCTAGATTAGAAGCAACTTTTGCATTAGACATCAAGGTCCTAAATGTTCATAGAGACTCCAAGTTGATCATCTATCAAGTTAAGGGACATTGGCAAATCAAGGAAGATTGTTCTCCTATGAAGAGCAACTTGACTATTTTATCAACAAATTCACATAGATCAACTTCCCATATGCAAAGTTCTTTTGACATAAAACATTTCCCAAGTTGCTACAGTGCTAAGACCTTATTTCTTTGTCTCATAAAAAGAAGCTAGCATCGTGATCTGCAACATATATGCAAAGTTGTCACTTTCAATCATGCAAAGTGGAAGCAAACAAAGTTGAAATGTGAAAATAAGTCCAACCAATCACGTACTTCCCAGGCAAGAATACTACAACCTTAGAAAGGTCAACATATGAAGATAACTAGTCCTCTTGTCTCAGCAAGAGGCTAAATCCTCTATAAGTGGTTTGTAGAATAGGTGGCATTGGAGAAAGTCTAATTCCCCTATAACCAAAATAGTAGCCATGAAAAAAGTCTCAAGCCCTATGAAGACTCCTTTAAACCTAGGGAGCATAAACTTGCTTACCAACCTAGCAAGGAATTTGGCTAAGAAGACACCAAACCCACTGGTTTGGTTGCTTGTAAGTTAACACTTTTGAACTAGAGGCCTTAGGTTTGTCAAATTTCCTTTTCCCCTTATGGCTGTCCTTTCCTTCCACTTCACCTATGTATCTCCTTCTTAGATGCATGGAAAGAAAAATTTCATGTTTTTGAATCAGAGATGCCTATCAAACCCTTTGTATTTTTCATTCCTCTCCTCCATTAGATCTTGTAATTGTTTTGTAAGTCCAGGGTCACTTAGATAATCATACTTATAGCTACTCCAAGAATCCCATACAACTGAAGAGTTATATTCATTGCACACCCTTCCAAGAACAGGGAGTCCCAAAACCATCTTCAATTCCTAGAGTGTAATACCAAACTCACCATAAGGCTTTTGACAAGTATTGGTGTATGGGAACTATATCTCCATAAGTTACCTTAGGACTTTGACATCCCTTTTGAACAGCAAACAAGATTTGCACTTCCCTATGATATCTCTTAAGCTTTCCAAAATCATGGCTATCCACTCATGCCAACCTCTTATTGCATTGCATCCACCTTGAATGTCCATGCCATTTCCCTAAAGCACTTCTATCCTTGATCATATGGCCAATAGTAGTGTAAATCTCATCTGATGATCATTGCTCTCCCTCAGGCATCATGGTAGTTACATCGACTACACATTCATGAATGTAGCCATTAAGTGATAGAAGTTGATATGTCTCCTTTACTATCACCCTTAAATTGAATACAAATGTCTATGTAATCAAAATGAAAAGAAGCCTGTACATCCTCAAAAATCTTAGAAATAGATTGATGGCAAGTCAAAATCATGCCAAACTCATTGCCATCATGTCATGCTTATGTGGGAGCCGCATTGCCTCTGGGCATACTTTGCCATGAAACATAGGATCCTTGCCCCATAAATGTTTCCTGTGAAGGTTAACATATGTCCCTTCTTCTCCTTCTTTAAAATGTGCCTCATCAAGAAAATCTAGTAGAATATTCCATTTCAACTAAAGAATAAAAAAAGGTAAAAGGCATCAGGAGATTAAAAAATGACTAATCTAAGAGGCTACACTAATAGAAGTACATAGGAATTGAAAATTGAACCAAGTAACCATTATATAAATCATAGTAAGAGAAAAATAAATTTTTATCTAAGAAGCTACAAAGATAAAAGTACCATGGACCAAAAGATTGATCAAGGGACCCCAATGTGAAACACACTCAAGGATTTAAAAAGTTGAAGTCCAAGAGGCTAAATCTAGTCCCAACAACCTTTGGACATGGTCTGAAATCCTTGCCCAAATAAATCTCACAAATGAGTCCAAAACTTGCACATTTAATAACTCAAACTTTTCCCAAAACACTTTTAAAAAAAATGGCCCCAAGAAAGGGCTCTATGTGGAGTGAAAGAAAGAAAAGAGAAGTAAGAAAAATCTGGGAACAAGAGTCTATATAGATAGAAAAATTAAGGGTTTTTTAATCTGAAAACATCTCTATTCAAAATATCCCAAGTTACCTTTAAATGAAAAATTAGAAACTTTTAAATGGCATCTTTTAGGGGTATTGTTGTCAAATACTTCCTTTGCCCATTTCACAAGAAACCCTTGATGGACCCACCTTTTCAAAATAATTTCATCACTTTGGAATTCTTTCTCTTTGCTAAGAGTTAGAGACTTCCTAAAAGTCTAATTCCCTAAGTAAGGGAATAATGAAAAAAAAAAGAAATGAAAAAAAGTAAGCCCACTGAGGCTATAAAATCTTTTTTCTTTTCAACTTTGAGTTTTGTGAAAATTGAGAAACCCAACAAAAAGATCGCATTCCTGGGAGAAGTTTTCTCTTCTTGAGAAAACAAAATAAAATAGAAAAAGTAGATCCCAACTAGGTTAAATATCCACTTCTATCCAACTCCTTTCTCACTCCAAATATAAAGACAAAATTAAAAATTAACATTTAGCACTAGCTTAGTGGATGATAACATGTAGCACAAAACAAAGTTCAGTAGCTTGGATCTAGCCTTAGATTAATTAGTAGATGCTATGATCTAGCCTCAAATTAAATATAGCAATCCAAATCAATGTAATCTAAATCTATTACTCTAATATCAAATCAAGCTCAAAGATCTAGGTCATTCTAGCATAAACATGTTGATCCAAATTGAAATCAAATTCAATAGTCAAGATCAACTTAGTCTAAGCCTATTGATCTGGTTCTAGAAATCATGTCCAAAAGCCTTAATCCATCTAGCCTAAGTTCAATAGCCACGACTGTTCTAGCTTAAGTTTAAAGTCATAATCCATTTAGCTTAAATCCAACAGTCACAATTTATCTAATCCAAGTCTAAAACCTTTATCCATTTAACCTAAATTCAACTAATGTGATTAATTTATCCTAAGTCAAGAACCTTGATTTATTAGACCTTACTTTAATAATTATAATATCCTAACTCAAAGATCACATAATGGTTGGGATCAAGATCAAAAGGCAGCAACATATTAGCCATGCATTATCCATTGAAAGGTGGCATGCCCTATGTGAATAATTCATGCAAAGATTAGCCATGCAATAGTAGTAACCTTTATGTGGTTAATCCATGTAAAGTTGGTAGTCATGCATGACTTCATATAATTTTACATGCATAATCTATGCTAAGTAGCTGTACATAGCACCATGTGATATTTTATGTGACTAATTCATATAGGGTGGCTATGCGTGGCTCCATAATATTTTACAGGAATAATCCATGCAAAGTTGCTAGCCATGCATGCATGACCCCATAATATTTTATGTAAATAATTCATGCAAAGTTGGCCATGCATGACAGAGTTGGTTATGCAAGGCTTCATATTATCTTACTTAAATAACTCTTGTAAAGGTGGCCATGCAAGGCTAATAATCCTAAACTACTGGGCGCTATATATGAGAAAGTCATAAGGTCGTGATAATTTTGACCTAGTGGGCCTAACCATGCACAAGTCCTAAGATAATGATGATTCTAGCCATATGGGCCCCATCATAGAGAGTCTTAAGAGGCTAAGGAATTTGGCCACAAACTCCAGCTCTGTCTTCATGACAAACTATCTATCAAAGATATGTCAAGACTCCAACAGAGTTAAACCACATGCTCTCTCAAAATTCAATTGGTTAATGGCTCCAACATTGTACAGTTGAAGGAACACAAGATGTATGCCTTATGATGCTATACATCTCTAAAAACATACAGAAAAAGGGTATTATTATGTGCTTGAGGCTGCTATAAAGTTATCTATGCCTAGATGATAAAGGAGAGAACATATTGATGCTACACCTAATACTAATAGAGAAGCTTCACAGGTCATATACTCTTATCAAGTTAAGATAATACTTTGAAAGACATTCTCACACACTAATCATCAACCAAATCATATTGTAAAATTGAGTTAATACCCAAATTACATTGTAAAACTAATTCAACCAAGTTTTGATCCAAGGTTAGAACTAAAGCATACAAAGAGTATAGAAGCTGCAGATTCATATTTGGTTATACACAGTTAACTTCTAATCAAGGGTTTTTTCTTCTTTAGTTTATGTTATTAGATAAGATCTGTTAGAGAAATTATTGGCTAAACAAATCTACATTATAATCAAGGGATCATACAGAATATTTCATACCAATATATTCTGTTATAATCACGATATAGATCTTTGGTGCTTACCAACATGTAACTACTATATAATGCATATTTATATCTCTTCTCATATTCAATCAATTCAATAGCAATGTAGATTGTAACATGGTATTAGAGCCATGGGGTGAAGATATGATATTTTTTATTAGATTTGTTGCACCCAATTATCCCGATTTTTGCTTCTTCTTCTCTATAATCCTCTTCTTTTACTTTCTCTAAAAACATCTTCTAAAGTTGTCAGGGGATATTGAGAAGAGTCAGATGAATGCTTAAATCCCTACGTAAGCCATCATGGTAATGGTATGAAAGTGATGTTAGTAGATGTTGATCTGAAGGTCCAAGCAAGTTATCAAGGAGAACGTGTTCCTCTGGTTTCTCTAATGAGCAGATTCAATGGGAAAGCAATAATTGGGCATCCAATCAAGTAGAAGTGATGGAAGATGGTGCCTCTGATGTTCTTCTTTCTACCAACAATTTGGGTGAGGAAGTGGCAGATGATGATGGGAAAGCAGCTCTGCCCCTAGTTTGGCGAATTGGTAGAAGGACAACCATGCAACAAATACCCTGTCCCCATCCATCATCGACTTGATCATACCTACACAAAAGGGCATTCTTGTCTTTGCTTTAGTCGAGAGTTCTATGTTTGATAAGCGAGCTTTTAGTAAATCCAAAGAAACCCACAAGTAGAATCGTGATTCTTGGAGAGATTTCCTCCTGTTCTTTTGTGATCCCACCTATTAGTAGTAAAAAATCGCTAGAATGCTATCTGAGAAGTTTATGAAGCAAATCATTTGCTTTGACCTTGTCCTCCAATTACAAATGGGCTAGTGCAATTTTTGATGTGTTATAGTTGATACTCTACAACTACTATTACATGTTAACACCAAATCTCACATGCTCTATGTTGTCCTCCATCGATTTTGTCCTCAATTGATGATCATGCATCATGATCGCGCTATTCCATCTAAAGGTTGATGCTTTCCTAAGAACCAGAATGCCCAAGCCCCCCACTTTCTCGGACCAATCATTGACGTGGAGGAATCACAGCTTATAGGTGTGGGAGTTGTGTCATCTAATTTCCTTTATCAAGAGATCATTCTCATCAAAGTCATTTGAAAAGCTTTTAATACAACATTTTTGCAGATTCTGCCTCCAACTATCATTGATCATTAGATTATTCTAATAGACCACCTTGAGTTGCTTCAATCATCCTTTGATTTTGCAATCACCGTTAAAGGATATAATGCTCGTTACTAGGGATCTTTATCCATTAAAATGCAATCAAGATTGGTTCATTATAGAAGACATTGTCCATTTCGTATCTACTTCTGATAATAAAGGAAGTATGGATTGACTTGAGATTATGCTCATTTGGAAATAATCCTTTAAATATAATGTTTAATTAGCAAGCTGATGCCAAAATTATCTTTGCATCAGCTTGACGGAGGTTGTTATAAGATAAGATATGTTAGAGAAATTATTGGCTAAACAGATCTACATTATAATCAAGGGATCATATAGAATATTTCCTCCCAATATTTTTTTTTATAATCACGATATAGATCTTTGGTGCTTATCAACATTTAACTACTATATAATGCATATTTGTATCTCTTTTCATATTCAATCAATTCAATAATAATGTAGATTCTATCAGTTTATATGCATTCAATATTTAAAGACAATTAATGGCTTAATTTATAAGTACTAGAGGAATGCACTCACAATCATTGATATAGTGAAATAAAAATATAGAAACGTTTATCTCCTGTGGAGAATATGCTCTCATGTTTCTTTTATGTTATTGTTTACTTTCATCATGCACATTTGAAAACTTAATGTGAAAGCATGCTCTCAAAGTATTTCCTACCTTTTTCTTTTACTAATCCCTATAAGATTAACACCATAATTAACACTGTATTGGCCAAAAACAAAGAATTAGAGCACTTGTAATAGCTTAACCTTCTTTTAAATACTTCAAAAACAATTCAAGGCAAAAGAACTCCAATACTCTCTCATAGGCAAAGAATGATTTGAAGTTCTCTCCACAAGAGAGCTCACTAGTTTCTCAAATACAAAGAATGATTGAAGAAGTTCTCCCTCAGTACATTTGACACAAAAATAGTAGTGTGGTGGCCGTATGTGATCACCATCTAGAACTAAGAGGGTCCCTTGTAGGCACCAACCTCTCTTTAGTATTATTTTGGCCATGTTGAAATTATCTTTATAATGATTAGGATGAAATACCATGATTGATCCTCTTAAAAATTTAAAGTTATCATTGACAGAATAGGCTATGTGACCTTGATATTAAAAGAATGGATCCAATACTTGTTTATGTAGTTGGAGGAGGTTAGGCACCAACCCCACCCAACCACAATCGGTCTCTACTTTGACTAGGGGGATTTCCTTGGGTTTCATGCAAGGATGGTTGACAAAAGATCACATCATAAGTATCACACTTTATGCATAAGGAATGTAAGAAACCTTTCAATCTAGGTATGGATATATTCTAGATGCAAGATTAATCTACTTGAATATAGGGAATACTTTGGTCCTTATACCCATTGTTAAGAAATTTCTCTTGCTATGAAAGTAGTGAAGTCTACTTTGCTAGGTGTGATATAATATATTCTACAAGATATTGAAGTGTATGGGGGAGGTTTCCTTTTATGCTTTGCGTTAGAGGGATTCTTCCTATTATGAGAATAGGGAGACCCCTTATATAAGCTAGAAAGAAGAGGGTCCTAAGGGAAAGAGAGAGCTTGACTCTTCTCCTTCCCCTTCTTTCTAGAGGAGGAATCTACCCTACCCTAAGAAATTAGTTATTAGAGAGGGAAAGTTATTCTAGAAAGCAGAAAGAAAGCTATTCTAGAGGCCCATTTATATGTTATGTAAAACACAAGGAAGTAGGGAAAAAAGAAGAAGAAGAGAGAATGGAAGGAAAATTTACCTAACTATGTAGAGAAATAAGAAAGGAAAAAGACTAGAAAACTATTTAATACTCAAAGATGATACAATATAATGCTCTAGAAAGATACTCCTAAAAATGATTCCTTGAGAAAATTTCAATGAAAACTCTCTTAAGGGGAAACGTGGTATGATAGTGGCTCTTTCACTCCCTAATAGAGTCTCTAAATTTTTTGGGGATCTTAAGTGGTTTTCTAGAATGAAGCATTCCTATAGTGAATATTGCTTGCCTTTGCTCTTTGAAGAAAACCTTTATATAGCATTCCATGAGATACCTCCAACCAATCACATTGCAACATCTTTTTATGTTTATCTACTTGTATGGGTTCATATAGTGCACATTTGTCATGTGGCCATGTGCACAAATCATCGTCTAGATGTTTCCATCAACTTCTTCTAGAATGGGACAAGTTCTCATTGTCATGTAGGTCAAAGTGAAGGTCATGCGATTACTAATCATGTGCATGGAATAGCATGAACTTTTTTCCCTTATTATGTATTTTGCATCCTTTTGATATTGCAATCTTCTTGATTGAATTTCCTTTGGAATTATAAATAAATAAGATGTCCTAAAATAAAAGTAGATTATCATTGGGACATTTTTTCTTTGACTTGTGATGATTAAGGTGGGGTCAAAATACAATATTTGTAAGGAGATAGAGAGAGATTTTTCAAAAATAAAAGACAAAAAAGTATTTGCACAATTGCTTAAGTTTGTTTGAGTATATATCTTGGATGCTCTTCAATTTGATTTTCAATATCCTTCAATCTTTTCTCCAAATGAACCCAATGTATATAATCCCAATTCAAAAGGATTCATTGGGACAAATTATTATCCATTGGAAACATTTCTACTTATGTAAGAGACATGATTCAATTTTGAATTGACAATTGTCTCCCAATCTAGTTGGTTAAATTTGCCATTTTAATTGGCTGGATTTGCCTCATAGTAAATAAAACAATTTCACCTTTGAAGGCCAGCAAACTTTTCTTGAAGATCAATTGGTTAATTTTTTATCCATAAATGAAACCCACTTGATTTATTCTTTAGTCAACTAGTAGAGTGAAATTAGTCTAGTAATCTCTCACATAGGAACTTTGCCAAGCAAGGATGAAATCTAGTTGACTCAGCCTTAGTTGATGAGTTTAAGGAAAATCATTCCAATGTTACTTGGAGGAATAGTTAGGTCACGTGTGGAGGTCTTTTCTCCTCTCCCTATATTTCTCTATCAATTGTCTTAGCATGAAAATAGCTTCCATGGTAGACCTCTTAGGCATGAAACCAAAATGGTTCTCCTATACACTTGTCTCATGCTATAGCCTCTTTTCAATCACTCTTTCAAAAAGTTTCATTGTGCCGCTCATAAGTTTGATCCCTCGATAATTAGTGCAGCTCTGTATGTCCCTTTTATTCTTATAAATAGGTACAATAGTGACTTTCCTCCATTCATCCAGTATTTTCTTTGATTTTATAATCTTGTTAAACAACTTGGTATACCAAACTGGTCTAATATCTCTCATATGCTTCCAAACCTCTATAGGTATACCATCAGGCTCCATGGCCTTTCCTAATTTCATCTTTTTCAAGTCCTCTTTCACTTTGAGTATTCTAATCCTACTTTCATATCTATAATGTCCAATATTATTTAGGTTTACATTATTTTCAATCCCTATATTCTCAGAGCCATTGCCATTTAACAAATTTTTAAATTAAGCTTCCCACCTTTGTTTGATCTCATCATGTTTGACTAGTACCCTTTGATCATCACTTCTAATGCACCTAACATGATCTAGGTCCTTACCCTTCTGTTCTCTTATTTTTGCAAGTTTAAACACATCTTTCTCACCTTCTCTTGTTCCTAGTCTATTATAGAGGTAATCATATGCCTTAGCCTCACTTACTGTTCTCTTAGTAGCCTTTTTAGAATTCTTATACTTATCACATTTTTCATTATTTCTAGTTTTCTGCCATGCTTTAAAACGCACCTGTTTTTCTTTAATAACATTTTGCACTGTTTCACTCCACCACCATGTTTCCTTTACTAATTGCCTTTTACCTTTAGATACTCCCAAGACATCTTTTGCCACTTTCTTAATGGACCCAGTCATATTAACCCACATTGTGTTTAGTTCTGTTTCATAATTCTAGTTTCCTTCTACCATCAACTTATTTGTGGATGAGGTTATTTTCTCTCCTTTTAAGTTCCACCACTTAGTTTTTGGATACCTATTAAATTCAATTCCTTTCTTTCAACTTTTAATATAGATATCCATAACCATTAACCTATGTTGTGATTCTAAACTCTCACTGGGTATCACCTTACAATCCTTACACATTGTTCTTTCAGTATTCTTAAGTAGAAAAAAGTCTATTTGGCTCTTATGAAATCCACTTTTAAAGGTTATTAAGTGTTTATCCCACTTCTTAAAGAATGTATTTGGAAAAGCCAGGTTACATGACAAAGCAAAATGAAGGATAGTTTCCTCCATCTCATTTTGTTCTTCTATACCATACCCTCATATCCTTCCTTTTCTTTTCCTACATGGTCATTTAAGTTTGCTTCTATAAATATTTCCTTAGTGTTGGGAATTTCTTGGATAACTCCCTCCATATCTTCCCAAAACCATTTCTTAATTATGTCTTTTAACCCTACTTATGGTGCTTATGTACTTATAACATTTATGATCTTCTCTCCTAAAACAAGTTTTATTATTATAATTCTATCACTGATTGTTTTAACGTCCAAAACTTTATCCTTTAATTCTTTATCTACTATTATTCCTACACTATTTCTTTTATTATCCTTTCCTATGTACCAGAGTTTATAACCATCAATTTATCTAGTTTTAGAACCTTTCCACTTGGGTTCTTGGATACAAGTGATGTTGACTTTCCTACGTTTTATTATATCTACTAACTCCAAACTCTTACTTGTCAATACCCCTATATTCCATGTGGTGATTCAAATTTCATGCTGTTGAGATATTCTATTTACTCGCACACTTCTCAACCTCAATGGTATAAACCCATCCCCACTTTTCACTACGCCTAGGTTTTGATGCAGCACGTTACTTTCGAGGAAATGCTGTAGCATCCTTTGCCCATTTTCTACTACACCCAAGATTCGATGTAGTACTTCATTTCTGGGGGAATGCCCTAGTGTTGATTGTTTTACCGCAAGTGCACGGGCTATTGTAGGGTAGCTTATGCAAGTACGGGTCGATCCCACGAGGACTTGATTTAAAATGGAGTTTTCAATAAAATCTAATTATTTAAAATTAAAAATAAATCACTCACAATTACTGGAATTATTAAAATGAGAATCAATGTTCAGATCTAATAAACTTCTCAAAAATACAGAATTTCCAGTTCTTAAAGAAAACAAACAAAAGCAAATAATGAGAAAAAACTACTTCCCTAGATCAATTTTCATCAAAATCTTCACTTCTGGTCTTCTAAAATCTGATCCTCCTTTACATATATCTTCAATCCGTTCTTGATTAGTGATCCATCGGTTGGATTTGACAGATTCTTTTAAATGGTCAAGATCTGGGCTAAATTGTGATTTCAGGATTTGGACGGCTCAGATTGATTTTTGGATTTCAGATCTAAGATCAGAAGCGTTGGTTATGTCTAGGGATGTCCTAAGAATGAACCTGTAAAATTAATTTGAATTTCGTTAAGAAACAAAGGAGAAATCGAGGATTTTGTTTTGATTAAGGCTAAACCGTTAAGAGGTTAGGCCTTGATTGATCTGTCTCAGATTGGACAGTTCATGGATAAAAAAAACGCAGATAAAACAAAACAGGAATAAAACGGGACACAGATGGAATTAAACTGGGGACACAGATGGAATTAAACTGGGGACACAGATGGAATTAACAGAAAAGGCCAGAATTGTAATTGCTTTTAAAGAGGGAGGGCAAAACTGGAATTTTGGTTAAAATCTAGTTTTTAAGAAAAAAAACCAGGAAACCCCAACGAATGAAGATGGGGAAGAAGGGAGAAGGGAGAAGAAGGAGGGAGAAGAGGGGAAAGGAGGGAAAAAGAATGGAAACCCAGTTCGGGTTTCCTTCTCCGGTCCGACTGAAAACTAGGAGAGCGTCGTTTTCCGGCGTTTGAACCAGAACCCGACGAAACTAGGGAAGATGAGAGAGAGAGAACTGGAGAGGGGAGAGAGCAGAGGGGTTGGCCAGTTGGACGATCTGGGCGTCGTCTGGTGATGCTATGGAAGCCTGGGCCGTCCGGTGCTAGTGCGTGGACGGTCTTTGGTCTAACCGGCCGGGTGGTCTTTGTCTTGGAAGAGATGGCCAGTGGCATCATGCAGTGGTTTGTGGAGGAGATCTAGGTAGAGGAAGATGATACCTGCTAAGGGAACCGGCAGTGATGATGGCGTGGAGCATATGGGAGTACGGCTTATATGGGTTTTAATCTAGCCAGTGAAGACGATGGGAAGCAGGGAGGAGAGGGCGTTTAGGGAAATTTTGACCAAAATTAAACACTTAACACACCCCCCAACCAGCATTTTGCTAGTCCCGAGCGAAACATGCGAAAAACCAACTTTCAAGATTTCAAATTTTATTTTTAAGTCAACTCCTCTTTTTCCTCAGATAATTATCTTCAATAAATCACATCAACTTTATCATACTAATAAAAATGACTGAAAAATTCAAAACCCTACCCATATGCCAAAATAATTCCAATTAAGCTCAAATCTCAGAGTGAGTGTGTGCATGTACAGTTTACATATGGAATCATCTTGATCTCTAAATAAACTTCTAACTTTTGAACTCCATCCGAAATATGTTTTGACCTCAATCCTCACTAATGACATACGCTCAGAAACAGAATCTCTCAGATAGAGGGTTCAAATCATATATCTCTTTTAATTATGTGAGAAGAGTTAATAAAAGCAAATGTATCTCACATATACTTATGAAAAACGAGAGTTACTAAGGAATTTCTTTGTTTTGATCCCTTTAGAATAGATGCCATTACCTTTGAATATTTAGAAATACCACTCTTTTATATTATATCCATTCATTTCCTCATCAAGACTATGTTTCTCCTAGAATCAATAGGTCTTTAACTGGGACGAAACGTAGGCTTACGACAGGGTACCAAAGAAAGGGTATAAGGATATTCAAAATTTCTTCAAAAAATAAGTAGAGGTCTTCTAAAGTTGATAATTCTTTCTTTCTTTGATGAAGTGAATATTTCTTTTTTCTTTCTCTTTTCTTTGCATTCTTCAAACCTTTTTTTTTTTTTTTTTTCAGACTATTTCAATACTTTTGAATCACTTTGAAGAATATTTCTTTTCTTGATTTCCACTTTTTATTATAACTAAAAGATATTTCTTCATTCTTCTCTAACTTTTTTTTCAAAGAAAATGGGTAATGGATAATTTATACTGGGTTAATATGGGTAAAGGATAATTTGGGTGACAAAAGAAAAGGCTTATGTTAAAGGCTCAAGTTGGCTAACTAGTGGTAAAAATACTTCTGGGTAGGCTTTATGTCTCTAGGTTAACAACAAGGATGGCCTAAATCATTTTCTAGGTTTCCTCTAATCCATCAAATTCAATGAACTTCTAGAATTTTAAAGGTAATATTCTAATTATTCAGGTAATTAGCCAAAATTAAGAGTATGGGATCAATTTTCTTTAAGCACGCTAAAGAAAATTAGGAACATTTATAACCTCTCACAAAGGATGAATGGCTCTAAAACTCACTTAGGTTATAGATCTCCACTGAATTTCTTCAAAATTTCTAAGTTATAGCCACTTATCAATCTAGACTATCTATATGCAACTGCGTGTACAGATGTGATATGAGACTTTGCTTTCATAGAATACTTTAGAAAATGAGTAAAAAGATGAATTAATCATATTCAATTCCATTAATAAGCTAAAGTTATCTAGATTATACTTCAGAAAATCCAATTCTCATCATAGTGTAGGAAATGACCTAAAATTTTTCAAATTTTTTTTTCAAATTTTTTTTTTTTTTTTTTGAAAAACAAGGAAAGCACCTAAAAATCTAAAAAAAACTAGAATTTGCTAGAATTCTACACCCCCCAACTTTGTGAAACATTGTCCTCAATGTTGTAAAAAGTAGGACCTAAAATGAATATGAGTGATGCAGAAAACAACAAAAATGAAAAACTCTGGGTTGCCTCCCAATGAGCGCTAAGTTTAACGTCTTCAGCCAGACATTTCCTCATTTATCTTTGAGTGTTCCAGATTCCAATAATGAAATGGCAAGATTTCTCACACCACTTCAAAATCTCACAATAGTCTATATATTTCATCCACCTTGAAATTTTTGGTGATGGTATAATTATAACACAGTAGACTACCATGAATGTCCATTGAATGAGACTACTTTGATGATCTCCTATCTTCAAAATTTCACGGTAATCAATATAACTCCACCTTGAAAATTTAGGTGGTGGAATCTCTATAACAATGTGAACTACCGTGAATTCTTTTAAACCATGTGGAGGGTCCTCCTTTTCCCTTACATTTTCCTGACATTGAGACATAAGCTGACTCTGCCCTTCCTTAAAAGATTGTTTTGATATTAACAGAGGAGGAAGCATGGTTTTGCTTACATCCTGATCATCTTCTAGTGTGTACCTTAGAGTTAGTTGATGTATGGACAGTAGATCAATGGACTCTTTCTTGTCCTGTTCTATTGGCACATGCAATACTTCAGGTGGGCCTAATTTCTTATTTAATGATTTTTCAAACGAAGGCTGTAGGTCCCAATCAGGTACATATTCGACATTAAAAGACTTATTTGGAATTGCAGGCTCTGCAAGTGGTTCTACTGATAATGGGAGGGAAGTGATGTCACTTAATGGAAGCTCCTCAAAATGAGGTTTCCATTTACCTGTATCCATGATAGGAACAGAATCAAGGAGGGCATTAACTTCCTCTATTAATGCATCCTCATTAAACTCATTAAAATGGGCCAAACAGGCCTCTAGTGGGTCCGACAAGGAAGATGACTGAAACTGATCTTGCACAACTGAATTGATCATGTTAACACTGTGCAAATCATCAGTAGTTTCACCAGGTTGCTTACAAATGTTAAAGATGTTTAGCTCTAATGTCATATTGCCAAAGGACAGTTTCATGACACCATTTCTACAGTTGATTAAGGCATTGGACGTAGCCAAAAATGGTCGTCCCAAGATAACTGGTATTTCACTTTTCTCATTCAGCATCGGTTGTGTATCTAGAACTAGAAAATCGACAGGGAAACAAAATTGTTCTACCTGGACTAACACATCCTCTATTACCCCTCTCGGTATTTTTACAGAACGATCAGCTAGCTGGAGCGTAGTAGATGTAGGTTTCAGTTCACCCAGACCTAACTGTTCGTATACCGAGTATGGTAATAGATTTACACTAGATCCTAAATCAAGAAGAGCTTGGTTAATCTTGTAGCTGCCAATAATGCAAGTAAGAGTGGGGCAACCAGGATCTTTGTACTTTGGTGGTGTATGGTGTTGAAGAATAGAATCGACACATTCGGTCAAAAATGCCTTCTTCTGGACATTCAATTTTCTCTTTATGGTGCATAAGTCTTTTAAGAATTTGGCATATGATGGGATTTGTTTTATAGCATCTAAGATCGGTATGTTGATCTTGACTTGCTTGAAAATCTCTAAAATCTCATCATTAGAAGCAGACTTTGGGGCTTGACGTAACCTTTGAGGAAATGGAGCAGGAATAGGACATGGATCAACAGGTAAAATAGGGTCCTTTTGTTTAGAGTTTTCTTTAACTTTCGTGGATTTTTCTACCTTTTCAGTCTTTTGAGGCTCATCTTTCTCAATTCTTCTACCACTCCTAAGAATGGTTACAACCTTAGTTTGCTCCATGGTAGAGCTAGATGTTTCATCAGATGCATTAATGCTAACCGCATGCACTCCCTTAGGGTTTGCTTGTGGTTGGTAGGAACTTTCCTTTTTCCATACTTTGCATCATTTGACTCATCATGTTTTTTAATTCATTCATGGACTGGTTGGTTTGTTTTATTTGACTCTCTAATTGAGAAATTTTCCTTTCCTGGTTTTGAACATTTTGATTATCCTTAACATGCCTTTTAGGTGGGGGCAAGTAAGGTCCAGAAGGAGGTTGATGAGTTTGACAAGGTAAGGTAAGAAGTCCTTGGTTTTGTTGATGAGGTTGATATTGTCCTGATTGTGGAACATTAGCAGTAGGTCCATTTTTCCAACTAAAATTTGGATGGTTTCTCCAGTTGGGGTTATAAGTGTCTGAATATGGGGAGAAAGGTCTTTTATATGTGTTAAGTGCATTAGCTTGATCATGAAGTACATCTTGAAAAGTAGGGATTGTAGGACATTCCTGAGTAAGATGTAACGTACTTTCACAAATACTACACACTTGTTCTTCTTTATTTGAGTTTTTCTTTCCCATTTCTATGGCTTCTACTTTTCTCGCTAGGGATGCTACTTTGGCATTGATATCATCTTTTTCAGACATAGCATACATGCCTCCCCTAGCATGGGTGTTATTGGGCTTAGGTCTATCTGTATGTTCTATTCTTTACGAGTCGGCCAGTGTCCTGTTCACTTTCAGCTAGCCATTCCAAATACTCCTCTGCCTCATCTGGTTGTTTGTTGAGAAAGTTGCCATTACACATCATCTCTACAAACTGGCGCATGTCAGAATTTAGTCCTTCATAAAAGAAGCTGATGATGCACCATGGTTCATAGCCATGATGTGGGCAAGTAAGTTGTAGTTCTTTGAACCTTTCCCAGCATTGATAGAATGATTCTTTATCCTTCTGGGTAAAGTTCATTATTTTGCGGCGAAGCGTATTGGTTTTATGGGTTGGGAAAAACTTCTTTAAGAATTCCCCAGTCATTTCATTCCAGGTTCTTATGGAACCTGGTGGCAGTGCATTAAACCACATTTTTTCTTTTTCCTTTAAAGAGAAAGGAAAAAGTTTAAGTTTGACAGTATCTAGACCTATATTTTGTGTTCTCTGGGTACTACATACCTCATCAAATTCTTTAAGGTGCAAATAAGGACTCTCACTATCTAGACCATGGAATTTGGGAAGTAATTGGATTACTCCCTTTTTTAATTCTAACGCACCAGCATTTTGAGGAAGAATTACACAGGATGGTGTGCTGGTGCGTGTAGGCTGAAGGTAGTCTTTTAAAGTTCTACCACGAAAGTTTTGATGACCCTCAATATTATTATCCCCATGTTCACTTTGTTGGTCCCACTCCCTATTGTTTCTTCTCCAATCTCTATTTGGTTGATGATTATTCCTCCTTGGTGGAGGTTGATATTCATCTTCTATCAAGGGTGGTGGGTCCTCATTCATGATGAGTGGAGCCCCTTGACTTCCATGGGGTGAATTACCCCTTGAGTGTTGATCAGCCATAGATGTGGCTTGATCTTGCAGTATGTCTTTTTGGTCGTACTTGACTAACCTTCCGGTTTTGTCGCGTCTCCAAAAGTGCATACAAGGGAAGCTTCTTTTCACTTTTTGTTTTTTTTTGTTTTTTTCTTTGAGAAAACTAACCTAAATGATGCAACCTAACTTCTAGAATGATGCGCAAACAAAAGAGCACACTCAAATAATCCTAAGGCTAATAAGCAGCAATATATTTGGGTTTCTTGATTTTCTGTGGGGACGTTGCTTTTATTAGCCTAGACTAGCGCTCCTCCTCTCTTTAGGAGTTGATTACTGCTTACCAATTAGGTTCTAACCAAGGTGGTTAATGCAACCCTCGTGTAAGGAGGCGTTTAGACCTCAACAAACATCAATAGGAGGTGGGGGAAGAGCGAGGCTCTATTAGATAACCCCCAATAACCACAGTGATCAAAAGCCACTGGACTGACAGTAAATCGCGTCCTATTAAGAGGGTCTTACGAGCATGTGATGGCCCTATAGGTCTCTTCTGATTGATTTTAAATTAACGTGAAAGGAAGGTTTGCACGCTTGAGGTGATTATCTTGAGTGGGCCAAGAGGTGATGATGAAATCCACCCTTGATCTTATGGGGGTAGGGTGCCCTTACTAATTAATTTTCACACACCATAGCAATTCGATCAGCATATAAATCACCTTAAAACTTTAAACATGCCCTAAGAATGCAATTAAAAGCAGTAAACTAATGCAGAATCCTAAAATGCAACAATTATAAAAAAAATGCTTCTATATGAGTTACACTACCAAACGATGCAAATTATTCTAAATGCAAACCTTAATCTAGGAAATAGATGAGTGAGGAAACTCACAGTGGGGTTTCTGATGAAGATCAAGTGTGGGCCACCTTATCCCACACTTGCCCTGTATTATACAACCCTTTAAATTTTAAAATGGAAATTGCAATTTACAAGGATCCTCACTACAAGATTCACTCAAAAGGAAAAAGAAAGTCCTATTCTAGGAAAGCAGGGAAGTTTCCAATTTGGTGAAGATCCACTTGCCAAATTCCTCCACTTTCCTATTTCCTGAAAAATAAAATTAGAAATTAGTACCAAATTCAGGAAACAAGGTGATTATGCCCTAAAAAAAATTGAAAAATGCACCTAAAATTTCCTAAAATGCTAAAAATTGCAATTCCTAATTTTATGTTTTTTTTTTTTTTTTTTTTTTTTTGGATTTTTTAATTAAATTTTATGAAAACTCTTTTGCAAGTCCCCGGCAACGGCGCCAAAAACTTGTTGATTGTTTTACCGCAAGTGCACGGGCTATTGTAGGGTAGCTTATGCAAGTACGGGTCGATCCCACAAGGACTTGATTTAAAATGGAGTTTTCAATAAAATCTAATTATTTAAAATTAAAAATAAATCACTCACAATTACTGGAATTATTAAAATGAGAATCAATGTTCAGATCTAATAAACTTCTCAAAAATACAGAATTTCCAGTTCTTAAAGAAAACAAACAAAAGCAAATAATGAGAAAAAACTACTTCCCTAGATCAATTTTCATCAAAATCTTCACTTCTGGTCTTCTAAAATCTGATCCTCCTTTACAGATATCTTCAATCCGTTCTTGATTAGTGATCCACCGATTGGATTTGACAGATTCTTTAAAATGGTCAAGATCTGGGCTAAATTGTGATTTCAGGATTTGGACGGCTCAGATTGATTTTTGGATTTCAGATCTAAGATCAGAAGCATTGGTTATGTCTAGGGATGTCCTAAGAATGAACCTGTAAAATTAATTTGAATTCCGTTAAGAAACAAAGGAGAAATCGAGGATTTTGTTTTGATTAAGGCTAAACCGTTAAGAGGTTAGGCCTTGATTGATCTGTCTCAGATTGGACAGTTCATGGATAAAAAAAACGCAGATAAAACAAAACAGGAATAAAATGGGACACAGATGGAATTAAACTGGGGACACAGATGGAATTAACAGAAAAGGCCAGAATTGTAATTGCTTTTAAAGAGGGAGGGCAAAACTGGAATTTTGGTTAAAATCTGGTTTTTAAGAAAAAAAACCAGGAAACCCCAACGAATGAAGATGGGGAAGAAGGAAGAAGGGAGAAGAAGGAGGGAGAAGAGGGGAAAGGAGGGAAAAAGAATGGAAACCCAGTTCGGGTTTCCTTCTCTGGTCCGACTAAAAACTAGGAGAGCGTCGTTTTCTGGCGTTTGAACCAGAACCCGACAAAACTAGGGAAGATGAGAGAGAGAGAACTGGAGAGGGGAGAGAACAGAGGGGTTGGCCAGCTGGACGATCTGGGCGTCGTCTGGTGATGCTATGGAAGCCTGGGCCGTCCGGTGTTAGTGCGTGGACGGTGCTGGTCTAACCGCTGGGGCTGGTGCTGGTACTGGAAGAGATGGCCAGTGGCATCATGCAGTGGTTTGTGGAGGAGATCTAGGTAGAGGAAGATGATACATGCTGAGGGGACCGGCAGTGATGATGGCGTGGAGCATATGGGAGTAGGGCTTATATGGGTTTTAATCTAGCCAGTGAAGACGATGGGAAGCAGGGAGGAGAGGGCGTTCAGTAATGGGCTGGGCGGCCTGGCCTTGCAGTGATGAAGAAAAACGACGCCTTTCTGAGCGTCGTCTGGTTCAGGTAGTGGAGAAGAACGAGAATAGAGAGAATAGGACTATGCAACGGTGATGGGGAAGAGGTGATCGTCTTTGGGCTGTTGAAGACGTTACTGGGCACGCGATCCTACTGGTGAAGGATGAGATGGGGATGAGCAACCTGGGCTGCCCAGTGGAGCGGTGGAAGAGAAGGGAACCGGGTGGTGAGGTTTGGCTTGGTTTGGAGGTGGCGCAGAGAGAGAAGGGAGAGGGGAAGAGGTCTGGGGCTGGGGAGTGAGAGAAGGGAGTAGAGAGAGAGAGAGAGAGAGAGAGAGAGAGAGAGAGAGAGAGAGAGAGAGAGAGAGAGAGAGAGAGAGAGAGAGAGAGAGAGAGAGAGAGAGAGAGAGAGAGAGAGAGAGGGAGTAGAAGAAGAGGAAGAAAAAAATATAAGAAGAAAGAGTTGGGTACGTGAGAATGAGGAAGGGAAAAAGAAAAAGGAAAGAAGGAAAAAGAAAGAGAAGGAAAAGGAAAAGGAAAAGGAAAGAAAGAAAGAAAAGAGGAAAAGGAAGGGAAAAAGGAAGAGGAAAAGGAAAAAGAAAAAAGAAAGAAAAGGAGTGGGAAAGGAAAGAGAGAATGAAGGAAAGAAAAAGAGAATGAGGGAAAGAGGAAGAATTGGAAAGAGAAGTGGGGGAAAGAGTTGCCCTTTACATGTTCTTTCCATTTTGTCTATGATTTCTATTTCATCTATCTCCATGGGTGATCTGGTCCATCCATTGCCCTTTAAGATGATCTGCACCGTTATCTTTTACTCGTATCCATCCGTGCGTCCTTTGGTTGATCTGCAAAAGAAAAGACTAAATTAGAATCATCTGAACCGCACATTAGTCATCTAATGAACTCTAATGATCATCTGACCGTTGATTTTGACAAATTAAGGTTTGGATGGTCAATTGGATTTATATTCAAAATCAAGCTAAGTTTTGTAAAATTGAACGGTTAGATGATCTAATTGAATGCTAAATTAGGAAAATTTTGACCAAAATTAAACACTTAACACCTAGCAACCCATGCTCATTTTTCACCCCACCCAGAATTCAATGTAGCGCGTCACTTATGAGAAATGCTTTAATATGAGGGAATGTTAGTTTTCAATTCATTTTATGTTAGCGTTGCCATACTTTTAAGAAGTTGGAGATGATTTTCATTTCTTACTTACAAACTAATATACAAATGCATATTCATTTACAAGTAGGAAAAAAATATCAAAAATCATCTTCAACTTCTTCCTTGCCTGTTGGCACCTGACGCAAGACCCTCCTTTTTCATCTGGGCTAGGGACCAACAACATTAGAGTTTTCACCTTGTATTCAATGAGTCAACTAAAATTGAGTTCTTCAATGTTTGGAAAATTCAAATTAATCAAGTAATTCAAATTATTAGTCAACTTGATTTTAAGAAAATGTATCCATTGTTACCATTGTGAGATAGCCAACTTGATTGTTTATTTTTATCTGATATTTGAGATTAGCTAGCTAAAACAAAAAGCAATCAACTAGATAGAGAAACTTAAACCATTTAAGTCTAGTTAGCTACCTCGAATTATGTGACTTATGCCTTTGACTAAAAAACTCATCTAGTTTGATTCTAAACTTTTACAACATCATGCATGCTCAAAGATACTTTTTAATCATAGGTTTGAAGTTTTATTATCAGCATAAAATGGAGGCTTGGGTCAATAGTAAAGTAGTACCATGACAGGGTATAATGATATAGAGAGAGATGCTAGAAACCTCTAGTCACATGGCTCCCAAGATGGAAAGATTATAAACTTGTTGATTTGTGAGACATAACTAATGCCATTGAGCAAGGAATTTATTTAGGCATTAGAGCTACATGCTAAGCCTGGTCTTGTTGACATTATGTCAGCATGGATAATGGCCTAGTGTTAAGTCAATGGGTAGTAGGGAACTAAGTCATCCAAGCTTATGGGTTCAAACCTTAGACAACAACACCATGGTTAGAATGATTGTGGCTTAAGACTCACTTTGTTTAGCTATAGGCAAACCTAAAGGGGAAAATGACCAAAATTAGGCTAGTCTTATTCCCCAAAGAGAAATAAGACCTAGATAATCCAAATGTATGAGCAAGGTCACTATCAAGCCAATGCTTACATCTCTCCTAAACCCCTCAAAATTAGTAAGAGAACATAGTAGTTTCTCACCTTGACTATTGACATAGAAAAAGTGATGCATGATAATCAATGGTCAAGAGGGTGCCAATTGGCACCAAGCTACCATCATAAGCCGCAACATAGCACTAGTCGCTTAGCCTTTAGATAAAGTGGCACTTGATGATTTTCGCTAAAGGGCAAAGGTGGTAGGTCAATCCAACCACATAATGGATTTGGTTACACTCACTCTTCAAATGTGGTGTCCAGCACTCTACATCCACCTCGAGATGGAACCACTAAGCAAGTGGCATTGATCACCTTCATTCATTCCCACATGGAGCCTAACAATCTCACATGCTTGATCTCACTTGTCTCCCAAGTGGCACTAGTAAGTCTAATAGAAGAGTGGTGTTAGTCACTCATGCTTGCCTCCAAAATGGCATCAGTCAATCTCAATTCAAGCAAAGTCAAAATAAGAAAAAGGAGAGCATTTGGTGCCTTTCTACCTCATAACAATTACAAAACTACATTAGTCACAATTACAAGAATAACCTTGGCGCTACCATGCAAATCCTTGAATTTGGTTGTTAGTCTGTGCTTAATGCATTGACCAGTCCTAATCAATTACAAAGTGTAATTTTGAGTGGCATGAGAGTTAGGGTAGTTACTATTTTGGATTACAAGTCTCATTGGTTTCCCAAACTAACTACCTTGATGCTCAAAACTATAAATAGGGTTGTCCTCTTCATTTTAGGTAATTGATCCCAAAAAAGACAAAGTCTAACTTCATAGCAAAATTTCTCTCTCCTACTCTCAAGGTGAGGAACACTATAGTTATCTTACTAGTTTATGATGTTCAATAGAGATATGAGCCTAGGTTAAACATTATCTTTGGTTCCTAGGGGATTATGCCATAATCCATTTCTAATTTATTCTCCCTAGTTCAAAATATTTGACTTGATCTAAACTCCTAGGAATAAAGCCATGACACATTTGCAGTCTATGCTCCCTAGGGTCTTAGCTTGGACCATCTAGGTCCTTGTACATTTATGGTAATACCTATGGCTAACCATCATGCCTCTTGGATCATTATGGTCTTAAACATTGTGTTGTTACCCAAGGATTAATGAGCCAAGCTTGGACCTATTAGATCTAAGTCGACCATTGGCTTAACGCTAGGTCATAGTTCAGGTCAACATAGCCCTTATGCCTAAAAAACATTCTGTCTTAAAAGGCACAAGTAATGGTTGTCGAGCCACCAACTTGAGCATGTGCTGGTCCGCACAATATATGTTCATGTCCCTGCCATTATTTGGAACCATGTGATACAATATTACTTGGACCTTTCCATTGGTAGTCATAACTTGCCACTAGTTAGCTCATATCACTTTTGTATCTCCCATAAACTTAACTTATAGCTCATTCTAGCCCATGACTCATGGATTTAATTAAGGAATGTGATGGATAATCAAAGAGTTAGTCTTTTATTATTGACATACAATTAACAACCAATGTGTTGGAGACATGTACTCAATCTCACTTGATTAATACAAAGCCCACGTGAGAGGAAACTTTGTATTGTTTCCTTTATGATTTTCCTTTGCACGAATGTATGGAATGAACATTTTTACTTATACATTGACTAAACAAAGAGAAGATGCTTGAAATTTTTTGGAAAGGTAGAGTTATTATTCAAAGTACTTATAGTTGTGAGAATTAATAATAAGTGAAAGGGTAGAAGCCCCCAATTTTTGGTCCCATCAAAATCAGTAATGACTAAAAATCCTTGATGATGACCTAATTTTTATTAAAGAATTAGTGTCGCTATGTAGAGCCAAAAAGGGATACATGAGTACGCAAATTACCAAAGAGCAATAAAATCTAGATGAGTGAATCTAAAAAATGAGTCAAGATATTACCAGCAGGCCCACAAAATTAGATCTTTAGGTCTAAAGCCAACATCACCCAAAGTGGTGCTAGTAATATTTTTTATTTCACCCTTTTAGAGCCTTTCAAGGCAATCCAAATTTGAAAAAGTGGAGGTGTTGTGCCAAAATGATCGATAGTGGTGCTAACATAAGATCCCTACATAGTTTTCTACATATTTCTAGGAAAAATTGTATTTGGCTAGCACATCATCAAGATCTTGTGCTAGCATGAACCATAGTAGTGCTAATGTAAGATCCTTGGCATTTGGATTTTTCTAGAAGTTTCTAGCATTTGAGTCTTGTTGACACATCACTAAGGTCTTGAATTAGTAGGACCTTGGTGTTATGAGCACAAGACCCTACTACCTAGACATTTTCAGAAGGTTTTTTACCTCTTAAAGGCCTAGCTTGGCCTATTTTTGTTGGCTCAAGAACTTAAAAAAAATGTCTAAAAGTGGAAATTTCTTACTATATCCCTAATAGAGACCATATAAAGGGGTGAATTGTTTGACCAAGTCAACCAGTCTTCTTATCCTGTGTTGTGCCATACCCTCTTTTGTATTGTGCATACCCTTCCTTGCATCTAGGAGATAAATTTTGTACCACTTTTGTGACAACCCGGGTTTTTGAAACACATTTTATAATATATTTTTCAAAGGTAAGGGCATCCCCTCAGTAAAAAAATTTTGCAAAACAAAGCAGCGGAAATTCTTTTATTTTAACACTTGTTTTGAAAACCGAAGCCACCACTTCATACATAACATAAGTATAATTTGTGTACAAAATAAAATTCCATTGAAGGAATATGATTTTATTAAACTTTCAGGATCCATCCAGTGGTTCACCGTACACAACCTATTGTATCCTTATAATACTTGTCCAAATACACAATTCAAATTACAAAGTTCTAAATACAATATATGCGCTCAATATAATGTTTCAAGGGATATACCCTTATTACTTATTCTTCACTAGTTCTTCAAGTCTTGAGCTCCTAAGTCTCCTTCTCTGTATTTGAGATATTGTAAACATTTGAACAGTTATAATATCTCAGCAAGCTATGCTTGGTAGGGGATAATAATGTAAGTTATTGACAGTAAAATCTCAATATTCAACTATCCCATAATTCATTCTATCATAAACACATTTACAGACCACTATTATTTATATGAACATCTCATTTCCTTATCATTTGTGTTCACCTTTATACATACATAGTATATAAGAACAAATTAGTTAAAATTGTAAAAATAATCAATAATCATTTCCATACAAAACTGATCAAGTCCTTTCATTATAGGAGATTTGTATCTTAGCCAGTTACTATATTGGGATTTTTCCTTCCTGGAAAAAATATTGGTAATTTATAATTACCTGGCATTTCATCATGCCATCCCTTAAGGCATTTCATTATGCCAATTTCATATGCATCATAATGCAAAATAATCAAGGACTACTATGCTTGCAGTCTGATCCATATAGCGCACCCGGATAACTGTTCAATAATCCACTTATACCATTCTCAGTGGAAATTACAATATCCATGTCCATATGGGAGGATCATGGCTGTCACAGTGGTGGCCTTCCCATAATTGCCCCACCTGACTTTTAGCCTTTCTTAGGCTTGGTATTCAATATCATCAAGTTTCAGAGAGTGGGTGGTCAAACCCTCTTAACTCTCATAGCATAGCATCCCTAGGCCTATGCCTATTTAAAACAAAACCACAAGCCTCCAAGCTTGTATGTAAAATAATACTTATACATATCAGACTATGCATGCATTTATCTAGAAATGGAATATTTTCTACTTTCCTATTCACTTAGGGTTGTTCTCAATTCTCAACTTAACCATTTAATACTTATTTTCCTCATCATTTGGTTGGATCATATTTCAATTTGAGGTATTTACCTTAATATATTGGTATTATACATGTCAATACTTCAAAACATAAGATCATGTATTAGACATGTATCTTCATGTAAAGGCATTCTTAATAATCCACCTACCTCAATAAGGTATTCTTACTCCTTGAAACCTATCATAGTCTCGATCAACATATATCTGTCAAATCATATGTATAATGTCATTTTTCTAATCAAGGGTACATACTACATGGTCTTTTAATCATCCTTATGTAGGATGATCTGAATCTTTCTTCCTTGAATATCATATATCCATGGGTTTAATATCATATATACAAATACTATCTATATCATACATAACAATCTAATTTACATTGATGTTTCTTTTTCCTTATTGTTTTTGATCATACAAGATCTCATCTTGTTTGATCATCCTTATCTTACTTACTATTTTTATTAGGGTTAGATAATTTGCTATCTTTTTATGTTCTTATTATTATTCAACCAGTTAGTGTCTTACTTGGTTGAAGATAATTTATTTCCTCCTATCACTAGACAACTCCTCCTTATTTCAGGATGACTAGTACTTACCAGTTAAAGTTTGCTCAAAAAGTGGTTAATACAACCCTCATGTAAGGAGGCATTTAGACCTCTCTTACGTCAACAAGAGGTGAGGGAAAAGCACTTGGCTCTTGTATACCCCCTATAACCACAATGTTCAGAGTCCACTAGAGTGGTACTAGCTCAACCTTTGACAAGGTTCCTACGAGCTCTTTACCTTAAGTCCCCTCTCTAATTGATTTTAATTAATTTCCATGGATATGCATAATGTCATCCATGGATGTTCATTATTTTCCTACTTTGGGCTAAGGAATTGGTAAACCATTCCTTATATTGTCCTACTAACTATAGCCCTTATTAAGTCAAAATCATTCATTCATCTTAGTTGTTCATGAATCTCTATATTTCATTAGTTTACATTTTTGGTGATTTATGCTCCTTATATCTTAACAACTACTTAACAATTGAATAAAATTTGACAATAAGTAAATCATAAACTTGAAAGCATAAATCAAATATAAGTTTAACAACTATATACTAATATTCTTCCTATGAATGTAACTTAAGCTAGTGAAATAAAACTAACATGATCCTAAGTTATGAAATACATAAAATTGTACTTCTATTTTAATGGAATCATGTTTAAATATCTAATTTACACTAACATGATCCTAAGATAATCAAATCTACTAACAAATTACTCATTTAGGGCACATCATGCTAAAATTTAAAGATTACACTATCATGCTTTCTAACTTAGAACATAAATCACATTTACACCTTTATATCCAATAAAAGACAATTAAAACTTAGAACATAAATCACATTTACACTTCTATATCCAATAAAAGACAATTAAAATAATTATATTAAGATTATTATAAGCCTTTAAATATGATCCAACCATTAGATCTTAGGTGTTTTCCTTTAGATCAAGGGTTTTAATTACCTTTAAGGCTTTTAATCCATTAAGATCCAAAAATCATATCCACTTGATTTTGTCACATTTCATCCATGATCTAACTTGATTTCATCATAATATCATCCATTTAATCCATCCCAAGGATCTGATCATACTTGATCTCATTGATCAAGTGGGTCCCTTTGTATTTTTTTATTTTTATTTTAGGATTTTTCTACCATAAAGGGCAGATCCCCTAATTTATCCAAGATCTGTCCAAATTAACCATATATATTACATTATTATATCATCATTAAAATAAATTTCCAAGATCTGATCACCTCAGATCTTGAAGATCTTAGAAATTGGACACTTATTTCCAAAATACAGAAAAATGAAAAAATAATTTTTAAAATATTATGACTTTATTAGAAACTAGACATTACAAGCTTTCCATAGCTTCTTTCCGATCTCAATTTGGAGTTCATATGACTCCACAATCTTAAATTGAAGTTTTTAGCCGTTCCTAGGGTCCAGATTTGATCTGGGCCCAATAGAACTAATCTCTCTCAATTGAGGATCCAAACCTTGTTAGATTTTCTTGAAAATTTTATCCTAGGGGTTTTTGACCCTTCTGGATCGATTAGAAGCTCAGAATTTTCATCTGAGCTCTCTATCACCATGAATTGAAGGCTCTAGTTTTTACTTTATTTTTACCAATTTTCATTCAAATTAAATTACAGAAAAATAAAAATTACACTAAACCATAATAAATATCTATGGAAAGCAGTTCCACCTAACTAATTATAGAAAAACAATATAATTGATGCCCAATTTGAGAGAATTACCGGTTGATGATAATATAGCCCGATTGTCCACCTTTTTTGTGATTTTCTGTTGTTGGAACCATTGGATCTTAAAATTGATGTGGTGATTTTGTATATACTTTAGTATAGGAGGTTATGGACGGTGAAATTTATCAGATTCTACCTGGAACAGAGTGCCTAATTGAATTTAGGTCTCTTATTCCACTTAGAAAGAGGAGAGAGAAATAAGAAAAATAGAGATTGGGGAGGGATGAATGAGAATTTGGAGCTAAAACTCCAGGGAAGATTTGGAAATTTCATGGTTTAGGTTGTGAAAATTTTTGGAAATTTTTGGGACATATTTATAGCCAAATTTGAATTTTTTATCATTTCTTTTAATGAGATATTTTATTACTTTAGAATTTTTTATTACAAGTGCATTCTCCATTCTCCACTACATTCTCCACTACTAGAAATAATGCACTTAGCAATTATTGTTGCTTCTAGAACGTTGGCCCACTTTGTGGGCCCCACTTTTATGTGAAAAGATGTTTTTGCCCTTTGAACTAAAAAATTGGAGAATAATAGGCAATATTTGTCCGAACTCCGAATCGAGCGTACTTAGTGGTGTTGGAATCATATTTTTAAGTACTTCATGAATATTGAGGTCTTATTTCTTGGATATGGAATATGGGTAAAATTACCATTTTACCCCCAAATGGAGAAAATTAAGGAATTTTCATTTTAACTCAGAATTGAACGTACTTAATGTTGTTTCGATCAGTTTTCTAAGTACATCCATAATTTCTATGTTTTAATTCATGATATAATCTCCATAAAAAGAGAATTTTCAATAACCTAATATTCCAACCCAGAATTTCTAAAAATTCAAACTTTATTAATTTGCCTTAATAAGTTACAAAAATTTAAGGTCATTACAACTTTAATGATTTTTGAGGGTCCACACTTTGTTTTCACATCATGAATGAACCCCACTTCATTTTGCAAAAGGATATTTAAAAAAGGATTTTAAATGGACCAAACACCACCAAAAAGTTTGTCAAAAACTTCAAAACATAACTTTTCCAAAAATATGCCTCTAGACTCTACAATTGTAAATTCCCACTTTACAATCATAAAGTGTCACCAAGAAATAATCTATGTGCATCATTTTATGCAAAATTTGGTACATTAATTGATGTAGTTTAAAAATAACCTCTAGTGCACAAGTCCACTATGGCATAGACACATCAAGTACGAGTTGATTCATAGAGGCTATATAATTAATAGATTTTAGTTAAAAATCTATTTTAATTACTTTGACCTAGTCAATCATTTAATTAACTAAATTAATAACCTAAAATGCTAAAAATCACAAAAATTACATAAAATACTAGAAATTAAATACAAACCTAGGACTTAAAAATTTAATAGAGTAAAATAATTTTTTCTGGGATTAAGTTATTTAGATTTTTCAGTTACACATGTTCATAGAATTCTAATAACTTTAAAAACACAAAAAATATATCTTTAAGGCTCTCATTTGTGATTTTCTTAATATTAAATTCTAACTTGGTTAAAATACTTACTCAAAGTATAGCTTGTCTTTTTAGAGTGCAAGCTATTAAAGATTTTTGTCTTTAACTATTTACCTACCATAGTATCTTTCTTCAGAACAATCAATGAGCATGTAACTAGTGGCTAAAAATCTAATACTAATACTTAAGGATTCCTTTTTAACCTAAAATCACTTAATCTTGAAATACCCATTTTCATTCTAATACCTAGAGAAAATGATTAACAAACAACCATAAATAAAACTAAAATACACATAACATCTAACAAAAGCATGGATAATATTAGCATAAAGTAAAGAACTTACTGGTAATAAAAAGAAAAGAGAACTCTCATTGCTTTAAATTTAAAGGATTACAAGAATTAAATGAAGTAAAAATGAAAAGAAACTAAAAATCCCCATGGTGGGAAAGAGATATCACCAACTTTTCATTGCATCACTCAGCAAGATTGTCGTTGAACCTACTCCAAACCACACTACAATCTACTTTCATTATCTAGATGGTGCTTTATACTTATTGCATCACTCAATAAATACACAAAACACCACCCAATAGTCACAACCTCAAGGAAGACATCTCACTCAATCACCACCCCCAACATCCCATATATTTCATGCTAAGCACACACACAATCCAAGCAAAATTACACACACACACGTCCTTCTCACCATATAACCAAGCAAGCAACCAAAGTGTTACATACACTTGTATTGCACACAAAATACATAAGGATATGTTTCACACCTTTAATAGGGATAGAGATAGATAGCTAGGACTTTATGCACGAGGACCAAAGCATCAATGTTTTGGAGCATCATCACGGCTGCACGCATAGCCCAATATGATTCATGTTTTATCCAATCTTAAGTAGTTGCTTATGGATAGCTGCTTGATGAGGACAAAATAAAACCCAGGCATCCCATGTGCACTCCTTTTGTAAAGGGGGGAGTTACTTGAAAAAGACAAGAAGCAAATCTTCCTCCCTTATTTAATTCTATGCACCACACACAAGTCCTTGAAATCCTTTTTGTATGCTTAGGCAACTACTTGAAGAAGACAAACGAAGCAACTACCTCACTTTTCCTTTTCCTTTTTTAATGGGTGAGAAAGTTTAGGACATACGTCGCTATGATCCCACATGAAACCAAGCAAGAACCTCTCTTCAAGCTAGCACCTCTTGACCTCCTCCTAGCAAAAGATAAAGCAACAACTAGCAGCCTTTGCACCTCGTATGATTTCAACATGGAAAAGCCTAAGCAAGCACCTATCTTCAATCCCTATTTGATGTTCGTGTGTAAGCACAAGGAGGGGAAGGTGGATGGTATGATTTATAATTTTTCATTGAATGCTCAAGGAGAATGTAATGTAGAATGCAAATTCACAGATGGGCTTCTCTTCTTATGGTGTTTCAAGTAGTGGGGAAATAGAAGGTGGAAGTTTCCTATTAGAAGCTCCCTTCCATCCTCATCTTTTTCTTTTCTGTTATCCCTTTTCCTTTCTCCCCATCACATCTAAGAATCTTCCCTTGAAAAGAAAAAAGTGTAGCATTTCTTTTTGAAGTACATTGGAGTGTAACCTTGGATAGATGGTTGAAATCAAGTGTGATGCTTAGCTTAGGTGGTGAAGTGGAATGGTATGTTGGTTAGGATTTTCATGTTTCCCTTCTTCATTCCCTTTCATTGGATTATGTTTCAATCCTAAGATGAATCGTATAGATTTCCTTGAATTCTCCTATTTAAAAAGGCATTATTTTATTGCTCACTCCTTCTTATCTGTCTGATTTGTATGCCTTAAGATGGATGGCTAGGATCCCGTAAAGATTTTCTTATCCAAATTGAGTCTCCTCTAATTTTTCATTAGCCCACTATTTTTATTGAGTCTCCTCATTTATTTTCTCCTCATGCCACTATTTTTTATATCCAACTAATGATATTGAAGTAAACATAAATTTTCATCTAAAGAGAACACATTTTCAACTTCTTGAAAAATAGTGGGCAGTCCACCAAAATTTTCTCCACAAATCATCTCTCTCATGTATGAATTCTATCTATTGGTCAATCCTTACTCAAATGAATTATAATTGGTTTTTTAAGTATTGTCTTGGATGTGGAATGATCTCCGGAACTCTTTCTTAAATTTTTAAGTTGAAAATTGACCATAGATTTCTCGTTTTTTGTCTGTCTCCTCCCTCCTTATTTTTCTCCACTATTTTTCTCCACCAATATTACTCATGTGTTCATATATTCCATATATATTTAAGTGGTATGTACCATTGTTACATGGATAATTTGTGGCACACATGTAGGTGGTTCCCATTCTAAAGTTTAGAGAGGGAAAGTTAGGGTTTTTAGTCTCTAATGGGCCCTTGCTTGAGTGTACTTCACATGTGGCTTCCTTTGATGTCTGTGGCTCTCAAGATTTACCTAGAAACTCTCCAAAGGTGGTGGAATGCATGCATGAGAGGTCTGCTACCCTATCTTTTAGTCATGATAACCTCTTTTGCTTGGATAAGGTTTAGCAATACTTCTAAGGTTCAATTGTGCTGAAAATAGTAATGACACATGTTCTGCATATTGAACTTTTGGACTTCATTAAATTTGGTAGAAGGGTCAATATTGATGCTCAAACTCTGGATTATCCATCGTTTAAGGTTTAGAATGCCAAAAATACCCTTATTTTACAATTGTACCCTAATCTTGTACAAGGGCTAAAACCTACTAAATATAGAGGTATTCTATGTAAGAATTGTATACATATCATTAATCGCATACTTTCATATGTTTTTAAAAATAGGACATCTAAACTTTATGATTGTAAACTCCATCTACTAAAAAATTTACAATTGTGAAGTTTAAATCCTTTCCTTAGTGGCTGAGCAAGGTTACTTTGTGATAGCAAAGTCTACGCCCTCTAAACTTTACAATCATAAATCCTCATTCCCAAAAGATCAAGTTTTTGACATTTTCGTTGCCTAATTTAAAGCATGAAATGATAGAAATTTGCATCTAAGAATGGAGAAAACTCCATTTTAGGTAGCTTTTATTTATCATTCTTTTTTCGCTTCTAGGTTTCTTTTTGCATGTAGATGGAAAATTGGAATTCTCTCCCAAGGGAAATCTCTAGTTGAATTTCTAGAGCCCCTCTTAGAGAGAAAATCCAATTGTTGTACTACAATGGACACAAGAATTGAATTCTCTTTAGGATATTGGATAACTATCCTAAGAATTCAATTCTCAACCCCTAGAAAGGTAACTTTTTGTTTAGTATTTTTATATCCATTTTTTGCATTTAGAATATGGAATAGGGTTTCTAAATAGAATTTCCTTCTAATGGAATTTTTAAAGGGGTTTTGGAAAGGACTTCCCATTTTATTTTATGAATTGGGCACATTTTGTTTTTTCAATATTAGTTTTCATAAACTACTTTCTTCAATTTTATTTTTATTTATTTTTATTTTCTCCCACTGTCTTTCTCTAAACCCTAGAGTGAAACACTAAGTACCTTAATGGAGAAATTTGGGTTTCTAAGGTTTCAGGTAAGTGGGTTTATTTTCATGAAAGTTGAAGTTCAAGGATAGGAAATCTTGAATTCCCAAATAGATCCCCTTGAACTTCCTACAACTTTCTTTGATTTACTTTGATTTACATTTTCTTAGAGTGAGGTAACAAAGAGAGCTCTTTCCATGGTTCTTTATTTGAAGTAGATGCTCTAAAATGAAAGCACTCCTAAGGAGAAAATCTAGCATGACACATTGATGATTCTCCCTATAATAGAAGACAATTTAATTTTTTTTATGTTTTCTATTGTCTTAATTTTTCTTTTTGAAAAGTTCAAGGAAGAAAGAATTGGTTTCCATGACATTTGGTAAGAAACCTTTTCTCTTGAGAATAAACAAAAAAAAAAAAGAATCTCTCTCTTCTTAATCGTCCTATGCTATTATTTGGGATAGCCAAAATGCACATTTCAATTCCCTCATATGGTTCATGTCCTCAATGATCATGTTTTGGTTAGTTTCTAATTCGAGCATTCATTCTATATGACTTCTTAGTTTTATGTCATTTTTATTTCAATTCATTAAGTAGTTCAAGTAACACATTCTTGTGTTTGTAAGGATTTATTGTCTATGTTCCATTAGTGGTTCATCATTCATGTATACTTCTTATTCATTTTTTATAATTAGCTTATGCTTAGTTCATGCCCATTTCATGTTTTTCTATGTTCTAGTTTAGTGCATATTTCCAATTTAAGCCATTTTTTATGTTCTTAGTCTCATATTCATGATTCTAGCCTATAAAAATTTAGTTATCTTTCTTGTTTTACTTTCCTCTTCTTTCTCATGATTAGCCATTGATCATATTTCTAGTAATTTTCATGTTTCATAAGCTTCTTAGAATATGAAATCCGTAATTTCTAGTCTTCCATGTAGCCTAAAGGATTAGCATATACTGAATGTCCCTAATTCCATGAAGGAAAGTTTTCAATCCTCATTATGATGCATCATATACTTTAGTCAATGTTTTTTCTCTTATTTATTATGTTGATGCTAGTGTGTGTGTGTGTGTGTGTGTAACCATTGAAAAATATTGAGCTAATCTTAGTGTCTCTTTCTAAAAAATTAGAAAGTTAATCCAAATTAAAAGAAACAGATAAATTCCATATCCTTTCTTAATCAACATAAAAATCCAACAATTCTAACCTGGGGTTAGACAATAAGTGAACTTATGTAACACTTAAAAAATGCCTACACATCTCACATGTGTGTAGAATTGCATAAACCAGCTTTGCATCCCAGTAGTTTGCATTAGAACCTATGCTACCATTAAGTGTTTGACGAAATGCGAAAGAGGTCATTCCCTCATGACTCCTTGCACTAGACATAATGTCTCTTTTTTTTCATCATTTAGTTTGTATATTATGTCAACATACTTCAAGTTTGCATATTAGACTCTTCTATTATGATCTCATAGCCCATGAACCACACCATGACCGAAGATTTTTTATCTAGATCATTAAAAGAGATTGGTTTCTAACAGGGTGGGATTGGTGTCTAACACCTTCGTACCCACCCTATAACCAAGAAATGCATCCATTCTTTAATTTCAAGATCCTAAATTCTTTCTCTTTAGGTGGAAACTCTAAACGTATTCACTCCATCTCAGAGGTAGGACTAAGCACCTAAAATTTTGGCAAATCCACTAAGGATCACTAAATTTGAAAGGTAGTCTAGTTAGAAAATTTTGGGCTATTTATGTAAAAAAGTGGCTTAGATTTACATCATGCATATGATAAAGTAGCTTCAATTCATTCTCTTTAATACTTCTTTAGTTAATAATCTTGATATAGCTCCTTTATTATGTTTGCCCAAACTTTATTATTTTGATGATAACAAAACCCACATAATATGATCTAGCAAAGTTTGTGCTTAGATTAGGGATCTTAATAGGTTACATTTTTTTTTTTTTTAATTCTTATCTTATTATCTAGGAATTTTTTAGGCCAGATTTTGGTGCATTTTTCATATTAATTATGAGTAGCTAAATCATCCATCTAGGGTAAGGATGAACCAAATCAGTAATTTTGTTCATGTACAAGTGATCATTGTTGGGTGTTCAATTTTAGCTAAAAAAACCCCTTAAAGTAGCATCATATAGATCATCTAACCAATTAATTTTGTATTATTTGATTAAATATGCATTATACCTCCAATTGATCATCTAACTATCACTTGGAAAAATTTAATGTCTAGATTATCATCAGAGCTGATAAAATGAATAAATCATTGTTAAGATGATCTAATTGGATTTTATGTGTTAAAATCAATTAGATTGGGCTTAGATAACTCAACTCAAGTTGATTGGGACCAGATCATCATGGATGAAAAAGCTACATGGGTCCCACAATGCAAGATGGATATGGCTAATGGGAATAAAGCGCACATGAATAGAAGGAGGGCTAAGGGAATGAGAAAGAAAATTCTAATAGATAAGTAAGAATAGAATGAAATAGGAGGCTGCCTTTAAGATGGTTGGAGGAGCTCATTTAGGATCTAGTAGATGAGGACTAGAAAGTTACCAGGAAGGGGTCCTTAAGGAAAGCTTAGTGTGTTTCATCTTCAAGAAAGAAAAAAAAGAGGGGGGGTCTTGCATAGCATATATATATTCTGGAAAGTGAGTTGTAGGGGAGATCCTAGAGAGGAGGAAGAGCAAAAGCAAAGTTAGAACCAAAGGAAGAAGAAAGATCAATCTCAGCCATCTCTCTTAGCCTCACCACCTAACCATCACTTCTTTTCAGTTTTCCCTTATGGTTTTAGCCATTGGTTTTCCCTCTATTTCACCATATTTCTTCCCTCTTTTATCACCAATTTTCTTCTCCATTAGCAATCTATTTTCCCCTCTTATTTCCTTCACCATTTTTTCCCTATTTCCTTTATCATTTTCTTCTCCTATTCCTTCACCATTTTAGCCTCATTTTCTTCACTATTTTTTCCTCTCTATCATCATTGTATTTCTCCATCATCACAAGTTGTGTTTTCCTTGTGTTACCAGTTTTTCTTCCTTGTCTTGTCACCAGTCAAATTCCCATATGTTTCATGGTATCCCCTTATTTTGCTAGTCAGTTTTCTATCTATTAGCCAATCATTTTTCTTTGTTTCACCATCATAGTTTTCAAACCTTGTTTTTACCTTTATTTCAATCATTGTTTTTCCTCTCTACCATCATTGTATTTCTCTCATTTCGTCACTAGTTTTCAGTCTCTATTTCTTACAATGTTTTTCCTTTCACTTATTTTTGCTTCAATTTTCTCACCAAATTTTCCTTGATTTCTTTCCTTTTTATTAATTTTCCTTATTTCAATCCAACTCAATTTTAGTTTCACCCAATCCATCTCTTCTTCCCTTCATTTTCAAGATTTTCAAAACAACTCTCTTTAGCTATTTAAAAAGCTCCCTATGTCTTCTTCCTTCAGTTAAGCTATTAACAGGAAAAAAAATTCAAAAACTCCATTTTTAACCATAGTCCTCTTGCTTAAATTCTCTCTATGTCCAATTTTGTCCTTTTCTCACTAAATCCCTGAACTTTTCACTTTTAGTCCATGCACGATTATAGCTTAACCAAATCAATGGTTTACCCTTAACCAAAGGACCATCTTAATTGCATTTTCATCTCTTTCCATATCTCAAAGCCATTATTAGATCTTCACTTAAATTCATTTCCTAGGTAACCTAGTATCTCTAATGTTGCATCTTGAATTCATACAATCAGTCATAGTCGTCTAAATCATAGTTTCATCCATTAATCCAAATCATAATTTATTTTTTTTTAAATATGCATCATTTGACCATTGAATCAGTGATAGGGGACCTCAGTGATTGATTAGCATAGGTTGATCTAATTGAATGGAATTAGATGTAAAGAATTTCATTGTATGATCTAGCAATCAAGCTAAGGAAGTGAAGTTTAGTTTTTATTTTGTTTAATTCATTGTCATTTAGATTCAGAATTGTGTACTTTTAAGTTGATAATAAATTTAAGTTTTTCTAGCGCTACATTAGTTACTTGTTTTAATTTTTGTTAATTTTAGTAATTTAAATTCAAATAAAACTCCAACTTCCCAAGTCAAGTCCTTGTAGGATCAACCCATACTTACACAAACTACAAGCACTTGTACAAAACACAACAATCATTAAACTCAGGAATTTGAATTATTAATTTTTATGATATGCCATATAACTTAATATACATAATTAATACTCTTTTAATGAAATTGTTATGCATTTTTCATAATTCATGGATTGGTTATAGTATGTTAATTACTTTGATATGTATGGATTCTTTTATAGTTTGTGATCTTAACAAATACAATCTATGGTTTGGATTCATATAAATTAAGCTAGGAAAATCATTAGAATTAAGAAAAATACAAGAATTTGAACTTTTAATGCACATATCTTCCTATTATTATTTCAATATTGTTATTTTGACATATTGGGTGTTAAATTAATGATGTTTATGTAAGAATATTTTAATTAAAAATGTGGTGGATTTCAAAACCTTAGATTTCATTATTTGGTGAGTTTAGTCCTTTCTAGTGTAATTAATGGCTAAGTAGATCTTTCTAATTAGTTTTCATTGCTTTGCTAGGTTAAGATAGCTTAATTTGGATTCTTATCAATATTCTAAATTTTTATATTGAGTGCTCATGGGATCAATCCATATTTAAATGTTTATACTTCAGTAGACCTCTGTGCATGTGGTATTTTTAAAACAAGAATAAGTTTTTGGCACTATTGTTGGGGATTCACAACAGAATTGATCATCAAATCTAGGTTAGATTATTTTATAACTATTTGTAGTTTAGGAATCATGAGAGCATTTTGAGTTTAGATATTTTTAGGTTTCTAGGTGCATCACTTATATTTGCATATAATTAGTATTTTTGCTTATTACTTCTCGTTCCTGCAATTGATTTGATACTCACTATTCTATTTGTCTTTGCTTGAATTCTATGAAGGATTTGGAGGAGTTCATAGTGTATAACTTGGAAGTGTAGTTGGTATGTAAATGGATTCACCCACATGAAGACTTTAATCTAGGACCCCACTATAAGCTCTACCTAACTCTTAACTTTTCCTAGCTTTAGAATTTGTATCTTTAAATTAGACTTGCATATTTGATTGGTAGCATAATTTCATATATCATGTTTACTTTCTTTCTTTATAGCATATTTTTTAAGTGTCTTGAATTTGTATATAGTTTTAGAATAGTTATTGCATGCATGGTTGTTGATCCTTGCACTCCAATTTACTGGCTTTAGATCTTAAGAACAAATGAACCATTAAGCGAGGGTTACAAAATCACATCGATCTAGATAACTCTACAATGGGACACCAAGTAGTAGAAGTCAAGTCCCCTAGAGACTACTCTGCTCCAATTCAATTCTATACACATGTGTTTAGTGCTACCATCAAACAATGTTAATCATTTTAATTTAAAACTAGGAGTTATCCCACTTTTGACAACATTCTGTGGTCTAGATAAGGAAGATACCTACCATCATGTCAAAGAATCCCTTGACATATATGCTAGCTTTAAACATAGTATAGAAATTTTTTGATGATTCAATAAGATTAACACTATTCCCCTTCTATTTAAAAGATGAAGCAAAAGCATGACATAATTCTTTAGAGGTAGGCTCAAATTACCAAGAGTGATGTAGAAGCTTGGAAGTTCTTTGAGGCATTAGCTAAAGAAATTCCCAACAATGGTATTATTCTACTCAGATGGATAGAAATTCACAACCTCTTAAAAAGGGTGGCATATATGGGATAGCAACCACTTCAAACATATGTAAAGATTGACATGTTGGCATAAAGTGGATAAAATTAATAGTTTGGCACAAATGCTTAATGCCTTCATGTTGGCTAGTGGGCCACATATGAAACCTCCACATGAGGTTTACTCCATTTGTTCTAGTCCAGTAGACTCTATAGCCTTCTCTTCATCTAGCTCCATATTCGCTCAATATTTCTTGGAGCAAGCAAATGCAATAAATGCATTTAAAAACCATAGCAACAACCCATATTTTGAACCTTATCCAAATTTTCATTCACAATCATCAGCGAGGAGCACTTAGGATCTGCCCTACTCAACCTGTCCCTAGAACTTAAGCTATCTTCAAAAGAAATGTTTAATTTGTTCATACAAAGTTTTCTTCTATCTTAGAATGATACATAACAAAGTTTGCATGCCAATTCCCAAGCTATTGCTAAGTTGAAAATTAAAATGGATGAATTGTCTACTACACTTAATGAGAGGTGATGTCATTTAATAAGTGCTCCTAAGAGCACAAATCAAAGTAGTATGATTATATGCAAGTGAGATCAATCCCATGAGAAATCTAACAAATTTGTATTCAGTTGGACCCTACTTAGTTCCTAGCCAAAAGAGAGATTGGATTGTGATTTACTCTAAGAATTAAAAGAACATAGCATTAGAAACATGCATAAAATTAGAAACTCGAACTAAAAGGAAACTTCCTGAAAGTAAGATTAGAAACTTCTAAGAATGGAAGTAGAAACCTTTTATAACTAAAATGTATTCAAGAAAGGAAACCAATTCAAAACTAGAAACATGAATAAACTTAGAAACCTAAATCTAAAATGAACTTTCTATAGTTAAAAATTAGAAACTCTCTCTAAATAGAAGCTTCCTAAAACTAAAGTTAGAAAATTTCTAAAAATAAAATATAATCTAAACATCCAACTAAAGATGAGCAATGAATATTAATGAAACATGCATGATAGTGAAGCGGATAACTAAATTTTTTTTATTGAATGTAAAACATTACAAGAGATGTACAAAACATACAATAGCATGGAAAATAAATTAACTTGACTTAAGACTTCAACATCTAATGTCGTCCATATGTCACTCATCAATGGGTACCAAAGGCTAGGCTTACATGTGAACCAAGAGATAGAACCAGAGCGAGAAAGAAGAGATGGGAAACAAATCCTAAAGGCTAAAAGAAAAAAATGCAATGCTGAATGATGGTGGATGTAAATCCTAAGCTAGGTTGTCTAAGAAAATACAACTTGAGGCACAATGATACTAGAAAAGAACAAGGAAAAATCTAAAGCTAGCAACTAGAAAAAAGGAAAGAATAATATAACCACTAATCTAGACTTGAATGCTTGGAATGAGAGGATCCAAAGGTTACTTTCACTTGGCCGGCACTACAAGATATTGATGGCCTTTGATGTAGGAGAACTAGAGAAAAATAACATAAAAGAAAACCCAATATGGTGTGAATGAACAAGAGAAATAACACCCTACAAAAAGGGATGGAAATAGGTGTTAAAACTAGAGTGAAAATTGCACAGAAAAGCTCTCCTCTTATGTACAATTTTCACCATATATAAAGGGATATCTCTAGCTAACTTCTAGCTTAAGGAAGAAAGGAAATAGGGTATAAGGGTTGGGGAAAGATGGATAGAGTAGAGAAGAGAGATTAAGAAGTGGAAATCACACAAAATTGTGCATGTTTTTTCCTTTCTAATTGTTGGAAGATGGAGGGAAAGGAGGAGAGAGAAAAGAAAGGATAGAGAATGAGTTCCTCTCTTTGATTGGTCCATATAACATGCAACCTACCCTTGTTGATAAACATCTATTTTTTCCTTTTTTTCCTCTATAGAACATGATTTTGCAATTTGAAAAAATTGTGTTCTTCTTCAAAATGTGTGGACCCATGTTGCTTGTCTGTAGATGGCTTAAATGGCTCCTTTTTATGGCTTCTGACTTGACAGCTTTAGTGGCTCTCATCCCTGGCTTCATGGCTTTATAGCTTGCATGATTTGAAATTGCATGCAAACATGGTGGATGTCTACTACCTTTTGCGCAGATTTTGCATGGGCCCATCTATTATTTTTAGTCACCCTAAGTTCTACCAAATATTTCTAGGACTACCTGCTTGCTCTGGAATGATCCTAACTCTTGCTTGAACTTTCAAATGATAGAAAATAGGTCCCGGCTCTCTAAGTTGATTTGGATCATCAGTTATCATATAAAGCGATCTAAACCATTGGATTATTCTTTTAACACTTACAAAAGATTAACCACACTATCTAATTGTTGAGTCCTTAATTTTGTCAAAAATAACCGTAGATTACTATGTTATTAGATTAATTATTAAGGTAATTTTGTGATTTTGAATCAATTTTAGCTATAATGGACTATCTAACCGTTAATTTGAAAAATTAAATGATTAGATGATCATTATAGTTAATTACCTATATAAATTAATTTTAATTTTATATTTTGCTGTGCAGATGATCTAGAATACATTGGACGGTTCAGATTTGCTTTGTGGGTCCATGCCACAAATCTGGTCAAAGTTGACCCATGATGCATATGACAACACCACATGGACATGCTGCAAGATATCATGGGCAAAGCATGGGCGAGGCATGGGCAGGCTGCACGTTTTATAAATAAAATAAAATAAAATAATATATTTGGCTGGCTTTGCTTCCTTCAAGGGGAGGAGCAAACAGCTCAGCCGGGACAGACTTTTTTCTCAAGGGCTCCCCTCTTCTCCATCGACTTCTGCCCCTTGCACGGAGAGAGACGGAAGGATTGTTCCTCTCCGTCTCTTCCGTTCCCCACTCTCTCTCCACCTCCCTCTCCTGCTCTCCCTATTCTCACTTCCCTTCTCCACTATCCCGAGCACCATCTTCGTCTCCACATAGCCTGCCTTCGTCACCCTTTTCACCGTCACTTAGAACCCTGCCGCACCTGCCTCTCCTTTTCTATTTCCTTTCCCACGGCTACGTACCCTCTCACCATTTTCTCCTCTCCAACAATTATTTTCCCAGATTCCTTTCTCTCTCTCTCTCTCGTCCTTTACATCACATCAAGCCCAGATCGCACCCTCTTCTACCCAGTCCAGTTGTTCCGGTTCACCGTCACTGGCCCCTGCCTCCATCGCATCAGACAACGCTTGCTCTCCTCTCTGTGCAGTTTTGCTTCAACACTGCCCTGCTCAGACAAAGCCCAGCTCTATTCACCATCCAATACCAGGTGTCGTTTTTTATCCTCTACCTTTGTCGTTCTTTGATCCTCAGCAAAACCAGACCACTCGGACTCCCAGATCTTCCATCGCACTGGCACACCTCAATCTACGCCACCCTCTACCTTCACCTCTCCTTCGTCACCGCCACCTCTTTCCAGCCCTCTCTCTCTCTCTCTCTCTCACATCGCACTGTTTCTCCTTGTCCTCTTCTCTTTACTTCACCGAGCCAGCTCACTTGAACTAGCCGGCTTTCCCCAGCAGTGTTCCCATCTTCACCACACAGCTCAGGGAGAGAGAACCCAATCTGGGTTTTCTCCAGATTCCCTCCGTTTAGCTTCCTTTCTCCTCTTTCCCTCTTCCTCCTCTGCTTCATCCGGTCTTTCTCTCCATCACCAGATGGCCATGGGAGAGAAAACCCAGATCGGGTTTTCTCCTCACCTTTTTCCTCTCCCTCCTTCTTCTTCTCCTTCCTCTTCCCTTCCCCTCTTCTTCCTCCTTCTCCTTCTTCTTCTTTTTCTTTTCTTCTTCCCGTTCGATTTCCTTGTACTATTCATGAACAGTAACTCCAGTACTGTTCACGAAAAGTACTAGGTACTGTTCATGAACAGTACCTCTAGTACTGTTCACGAAAAGTACCAGGTACTGTTCATGAACAGTCCCCCGTCTTGATTTTCTCAAAAGTTTTCTGGTTTTTTGTTTAAAAATCAGACCCCAAAAATTACGGTTATGCCCCTAACAGATCTTAGGAATTCCAACTGTGTCCCCTGTTTAATACCAACTCTGTCCTTTTTCAGAAATACCAACTGAGTCCCCAGTTTAATTCCAACTGTGTCCTTATGCTGTTCTGGTTTTACCTTATCTTCATTCTGACTATTCAAGGACAATGCAATCTAGGGACAAGCTTATCTAGGATGCCTTTTGGTTTTATTTGGAAGAAATAATTGTGAACATTGTAATAGTTGAATAAAGTTGAATTTTATTTTATTGTTAGTTTAATTCTAGTATAGTCTTTGTTTTAGTTCTTTTATTAATTGAAATTTGTGTAAACTCCACATTTAAGTCGAGTTCCCGAGGAAATCGATCCAGACTTGCACTAGCTAGACTACAACAGCCATACACTTGCGGAAAACACTCAACAAGTTTTTGGCACCGTTGCCGAGGACTCGAAATGGTGTTTTCATAAATTTTAATTAAATTTTCAAAATAAATAAATAAATAAATCATAAAAATTCAAAAATTTTAGGAGTTGCATTGTTTTAACATTTTAGGCATTTTAGGTACATTTTAAAATTTTGTTAGTGCATATTTAATTTCTCCTAATTTTTGGTACTTATTGATAATTTCTTATTTTGCAGGAAAATTGAAAAAGAAAGGAGAAATTCAAGGAGTTTAATTAAGATAATTGCAATTTATTTTGAGTGAATTGTAGTGAGGATTTCATGTAATTATGTTATTTTTACAATTCATTTAAAAGGTTGTAATAATACAGGTCAAGGGTGGGCCATCGTAACTTGGAAGTGGAGGTGGAATGTAAATGGCCCCACCCATGTACGAGAAGACATTTTCCAGGACCCCACTATGGGAAAGTCCTAAACTCCTTTAAAGTTCTAGTTTAGGTGGTGCATTATTAAATTAAAATTGCATTGGGTGTTAGTATAAAAGCATATAGATCACATTTGATACATGTTGCAATTTTTAGGGTTTGCATTAGTTTGTTAAATTTTTCTTGCATTTTTAGGGCATGTTTAATTGCTTTAAGGTGAGTATATGTTAACCGAATTGCAATGGAATGGAAAAGCTAATTAGTAAGGGCACTTGACCCCACAAGATCAAGGGTGGATTTCATCACCACCTCTTGGCCCACTTAGGATAATCACCACAAGCACGTATCCCAACCTTCCAATTTAATTTAAAATCAATTAGAAAAGACCTATACGGCCTACCACATGCTCATAGGACCCTCTTGGAAGGAGGCGATCTAGTGCCACTCCAGTGGCCCCCATTTAACCGACTACGCTGGTTTTTAAACGACTAGCTCTGCCAGCACATTCAATGACTCAGACTACCTACGGCTAGCTGAGGAGGGTGTGAAGTGGTTAGTTAGTTAGGATCTAACTGGTAAGCAGTGGGACAAGTCTAAAAGAGAGGAGGAGCTTTAGCTTAGGCTAATTTAAAAAGTTTCTCCCCTACACAATCCTAAGATAAATCAAAATTGTTTGCTTGCTAGCCTTAGGGGTGTTTGAATTTTTGTGCCCGATAGCATTTAGGATTTGTTAAGTTAAAAAATAAAAATATAAAAATATAAAATATAAAATATAAAAAATCTTGTTATATGCACTTGTGGAGACGCGATAAAACTGGACGTTTAATTAGAAACGACATACCACAACTTCAATCAATGAATGAACAAAGATCAAGGGGTAACTCACCCCTAGGCAGTGTTAGAGGAGATGTGGGCCCCACACTCATTATGAATGAGGACCCACCACTTCCAATAGATGAAGAGCCTCAACCTCCACCAAGGAGGAATAATCAGCCACCCATCCCTAGGAATTGGAGAAGAAATGGAAATGTAGAGTGGGACCAACATAGTGACCATGGGGATAATGATTTTTATCAAAACCCTCGTGGTAGAACACTAAGGGATTATCTTCAGCCAACTTGTACAAGTATGCCTTCTTGTGTCATTCTACCTCAGAATGCAGATATGATAGAGATGAAAATAGGAGTAATTCAATTACTCCCAAAATATCATGGGCTAGACAGTGAAAGTCCTTACTTACACTTAAAAGAATTTGATGAAGTGTGTACTACACAGCGCACACAAAATGTCGGATTAGATACGGTAAGGTTGAAGCTTTTTCCTTTCTCTTTAAAGGAAAAAGCTAAGATGTGGTTCAATGTATTGCCATCAGGTTCAATACGGACCTGGCAAGACATGACAAGGGAGTTCTTGAAAAAGTTCTTCCCAACTCACAAAACCAATACTCTTCACCGGAAGATCATGAACTTCACCCAAAATGACAAAGAAACCTTTTATCAATCTTGGGAAAGATTCAAAGATCTGTTGTTAACATGTCCACATCATGGATACGAATCTTGGCACATTATCAGCTTCTTTTACGAAGGACTGAACTCTGATATGCGTTAGTTTGTAGAAATGATGTGCAATGGAAATTTTCTAAACAAACAACCAGAAGAGGCACGAGAGTACTTAGAATGGTTGGCTGAGAGCGCACACACTTGGGCTGATTCAAAAAGAATTGATCATTCAGATAAAACAAAGCCCACCACATCTTCTAAGGGAGGTATTTATGCCTTGAACAAAAAAGATGACATAAATGCAAAGATAACTTCCCTCGCTAGAAAAGTAGAGGTCATAGAAATGGGAAAAGATGCCTCCATGAAGATTGAATAGGTGTGCGGTATTTGTGAAAGTACTGCACACATTACTGAGAAATGCCCAACAATACCGGCATTTCAGGATGTGCTTCATGAACAGGCAAATGCCCTAAACTCTTATAAGCGACCATTTTCCCCCTTTTCTGAAACATACAATTCCAATTGGAGAAATCACCCTAACTTCAGTTGGAGAAATGGACAACATCAAATAGTTCACAGTCAGGTCCATACCAGCCTCATCAACAAAATCAAGGACTCCTTACCCTACCTTATCAAGGCCATCAAAATCTTGCTCCTGCACCATATATCCCCCCATCCAGAAGGCATGGGGAGGATAATCACATACTTCAAAATCAGGAGAAGAAAATTTCTTAATTAGAAAAATCTATGGAAGAGTTAAAAAATATGATAGGTCAGATGATGCAAAACATGGAGAAGACCATGATAATTCAAGAGTACAATAGAATGGCAAGGTCAATTTAGTTACCAATGTTGCTTTCTTTTCTAGTTGAAAGGACAACAACCCAATTTTCACAAATTATACTTATTAAGATTATACAAGAGATGTGAGCGTTGGATTATATTTATAAAACTATGGTTGTATTTAAGTATGATTTGGTGGAACACAACAAAGATAGCATAAAAAGTTATGCCCTTGGATTGACATTGGTTGACCTTAATAAGATTGGTTGGAAAAATGATTAGTTCATTTTAACATCTTAAGCAAAACAAGTATTTTATGTACAAGATGAACATGATACCAAATGATCAACTATTTTATTAGCCTCTCCCAAGAACTTTTATGATGAAGATTACCTAGTTGATGCTGAAATTAATTATCCTTATATTATTAGAACAATGCCATCAATCCATGAATTAAGCTAAAATGAGATGGATTATGTCCATGATATAAGTGAGGAGGGTGCTTAGGTTGAAAAGAATTTGTACGAGAGGGTAAATTAAAATGTAACATTTGATATATGTAATTAAAGGATGGCTAATTAGGAGTTATCCCAAAATTTTCATATTCTTGTGTTATTTTTATTTATGTATGCGTGATTGTTTTATAACAATTCATTGTATACATACATATATATATAGTTATATATGATGCATGTACAACAAGAACATCCCAACCTAGGAAGTCATTGAAAGAAGTTAAAAAGTTTGTACTTTTTTAAAAGAAATTAATAAGACAATTTTTAAAAACCATCTTAGAAAAAGTGAAAAACAATGAGGTTTATAAAAACCATCTTAAAAAGCCATTAAATATCATGTTTTTTTCTTGCTCTCACAATCTTCCTTCTTCCAAATCCTAGATGTTGTAGTCCTTCATCTCTATTTTCTTTGGAGAAGACCAAGCAAGCAAAAAAGGGGAAATAGTGGAGTTTGACGATTTCTCTTTGTGGGTCTAATAGTTTCTCTTCACCTTAACTCAAAGCTCATCTATGATTGGAAACCCAAAGCCAAATGTATTAGAGCTCAAAGGTAAGCCCTTTTATTTTTGTATTTCTTAATTTAGAGCATGTTCAGTCATGATACAGGTCATGTATAGATCATTATCATGATTGTGTAGTTAGATTTGGAGCTCATTTATATAAATCGAGTGACTTCAAGACACACCTTTTAAGACAAAAAACATGAAGAAGAGGCATGATACTAGTCATCTAAAGGCCTTAAGGGAAATAAGAAATAAAAAGTATATGCAAGTCAATGCAGGGATATTTTAGCCATGAACTCAAAAAAGCAGGCAACGAGCATTAGAACTACTTCAACAGAAAGATTGAGTGAACTCAGGAAAGAGTTGATCAGTTGGGCACAAAAGGCCATGCAAAATCCAAACAAGAGCCACTGGCTGTTCCATTTTTGCAAATGAAGAAGGTGGCTGCACCTCCAGATAAAGTAGATAGAAGTCTAGTTTATCTTTCCCCTATGCCTCTACAATCAAATGGTTTTTGGCCTATTAATGAACAAAAGAATGTTTTTCATAGTAGTTTTCTTTTGTTAATTTTGTCTTCCCTATGATAATGGAGGGTAGATATTTCATTATATTGAGGAGATAGAAGATAGAAAAAAAGATAACAACTTGTGTTGAAATTAAGGAGTTCTGAGCTTGAGAGGTAATATTGTGGATCCTTGACACTATTATTATGTCAACCTTCAATCCAACCATCCAACCACTACCCTTGTTTATAAATACGATAAAAGAAACTAATTATCAAGTTGTTTTTGGCAAATCTTGCTCAAATCTCTATAAGAAAGTGCAAAGGTTCATATGTGATTTGCTAGGGTCACCTTACTATACATGCGAAGGAGTCCTTTCATCGGTGATCCTAAATAGTAAACTCCATCTTCAAACAAGTATATTACAATATTATTTCAATTCTCATGTTTATTCTTAATAACATTCCTTTCATTCAGTAGAAATGTAAAAGACATTGATAAGCTGAGGAGTAGAGAAGATCTATGGAAGTAGGAAACCTCCATAATTGTAAATGATCTTTCCCTTCAATACCATAACTTAAAAAACTTTGTCCAATCACATTCTTTCATTGAGAGGTCTTGACTTACAGTTATTATTTTAATGGATATGTTTTTTGTTTGATATCAAACCTTTACCATCAAAGGACTTGCTAGAGTGGTGCAAACTAAATACTAAGAGGTCAACTATTCATGATTTGGTTCAAGATTCACTCATTGGTCTTGTAGACAAGTGCATGATAGTAATCATTGAGAATTAGATAGATTTTGCCCACAATACTGATGAGGAGGGTACTTGGGGTGAAAATAATCTATACGGGGAGGTAAAATTAAATGTAACATTTGATATATGCAATAAAAGATGGTTAATAAGGAATTATCCCAAAATTTAGATTGTTCTTGTGTTATTTTTATTTATGTATGTGTGATTGTTTAATAGCAATCACTATATATGTTGGAAAAGCTATATATAATGCAAGTACATTCCAAACCCAAGATGTCATTAGAGGGAGTCAAAAAGTTTCTAATTTTTTATAAAAAAATTAATAAGAAAATTTTTAAAAATCATCCTAAAAAAAATATTAAAACACAAGATGATTTTTACAAACCATTAAAAATCATGTTTTTTAAGAGAGTTTTTGGAAACTGTCATAAAAAGTCTTACATGTTTTTAAGACAATTTTCTAAAACCATCTTAGAAAAACCTTACTTATATATATTGTTTCATTGCCAACTAGTACATCTAAGACCTCTCTCTCTCTCTCTCTCTCTCTCTCTCTCTCTCTCTCTCTCTCTCTTGGGCTTCTTCACCTCCTCGTCAATGAAAGTACAGCAGCGTTCTCCCTCTCCATTGATTGAGGATATCTTCATCTTCCACAGTGAAGGTGACTGGAAAACCCTCTTTAACAGTCACCAACACAAAGATTTGAGTTTCCCATTGAGTTTTGGAGCAAAATGAAGGCATGATAGTGATAGGCAGTTTGATGTTGGAAAATCTCCTCAATCCATGTTCTCAATTAGCTATTTTTTATTGGAGAACACAACCTAGGTAGGAAATCTTTACCATTTCTCTTTGATATCTCTTCTATAGTTGTGCATGTGTAGATCTAATTCTCTTCTTAGAGAAGCTTACCATTGTCTATGCTCCCCAAATCCCTACTTTAATTGCTCTAGAGTTTCATTGAACTTTGTTTCAATATGAACTTGACTTTTAGTGCTAACTTCACTTTGGTGTGATGAACTTGAGTCTTAGTGCTTTGAGTTTTAGTGCTAACTTCAATTTCATTAAACTAAAGTCCTTAGACCTTTTAATTTAATTTGGTGAACTTTCATTCACTACAAATCTCCCTCTATCAATCTCAAAGCTTATCAGCTATGGACTTGAACCTTAAGACCAATGCAAGAATCCTCCGGAACCTTTACTATTTAAAAAAAATCAAACAAGCCTCCTGATTCTTGGTTGAACTAGTTCTAAAAGATGGTGCAACTTGGGAATCAAAAGTCAAGACCTTCTTAGTTCATTTTGCATTTTACATCATATCTAGTTCTTCCTTATTACAAGTACTAAAATTGAGTTTTAGTGCTAACATCAATTTTAGTGCTGAACTTGATTTTAAGTGTTAACTTTAGTTTTAGTGCCAACCTGAGTTCCAGTACTGAAATTGAGTTTCATTATTGAAAAGTTCCTATACTAACTTGATCTCAAATATTACTAATTTAAGTTTCAAACTGACTTTAGTTTTAGTATTGAACTTTAGTTCAATACTAAAGTTGAGTATTTTTCAACTTTAGTTTAGTGTTCATGTCACTATATTTTCAACTCAAAGTCCCTTTCATAAAGCCAAGGATGAAATCATGTTATGGTTCATCATTAATTGGTTTGAGGAAACCTCCCTTTTGCAAACAAATAAAAAGAATGAGGTTGATTATAGTTCATGACACCTTTAAAACGTGTTGAGGTTCATCACTAACTAGTCCATGGACACATCATTAGGTTCTCCATAGTCATCATCAATGCTAGACTAAAATTAAGATGACTATTCCTCATCTTAATTCTGCATTGAGATTATGTATAGGATAGAAGTATATTTGGTAAGATGAAAGTGTTCCTCACTCAACATAATCAATGATAGACTAAAATTAAGATATCTTTTGGTCAAAATATATCCAAAAGGATTATAAGTTGTCCGTCTGTGTTTCAACAATAAAATCGCAAGGGGCAAGATTCAAGGTACATGTTAAACAATTGATATAAGATAGATAATAGTTATAATCCTATTTAAGACCAACAACATGTCCATATTAGCTTTGTATTGTCTTGCAATTTGACTCCATCCATGCCAATATCTTCTTCTGTTGCACTTAAAGCTTCTAAAATAGCACTTTATCTCCCACCAACTACACTGACTCAATTCTGAAGTTATATACTAGACTGACATTAGGTACTTCACAATCATCCTCAATGCTAGACAAAAATTACGATGACCATTCCCATCTTAGTTCTACATTGATATTATGTATATGGTAGGATGAAGGTGTTCTCACTCAAAATAATCAATGCAAGATTGAAATTATGATGACTTTCATTCAAAAGATATCCAAAAGGATTACAACGTCTCTATCTCTCTTTCAATAGTGAAATCACAAGAGATAACATTAGAGGTACAACTAAAACAATTGATACAAGAGAGATGACATTAAACTATCATATACCCCTTAGTTTTTGCTAAAGGAATAATAATTAATGGCACAATATAGATGTACACCATTTTTTCTTTTTCTTTGCAACAGTCAACATGATATATGCAATATCTTAGGCAATTGAAAAAAAGAAAAAAAAAAAAAACAAGAAGAAGAAAAAAGAAAGATAACCATGATGCAAGAAAGATAACCATGATATATGTAAGATCTTAAGCAGCTAAAAATCTTTGCTCACTAAAAAGGGTCATGTTAATTATTTTTGACTCATATATCTAATTCTTATTACAATTTTCTTTTTTTGGATAGATCCAACCATCTTTATCTCTAGTTCTTGCATAAGAGTAACAAGTATTGATTTGTTACTCTTGATTTTATTTTCTTCAAGTTAGAAAATGATAACATGCTTTTCTAAACCAAAATCAACAAGCTTTAGAAGGAATTCTAGGGGGTCACTATGAGAATTTGGAAGTCCACCACTTTGATAGAGCCAAGGATCCCAAATCAACAAGCTTTATTTCAGTTTACAAGTTTTAGTTACTATTTGTTAACCTAACTAAAGTTTATGATTTTAATAATATCAAACTACACTAAAACACTACATGTTCTTATGTAGATTTGTATTTGCATGTTTTGGGTACAAAATTTCTATCTTGTTTATTTTAAATTGGATTAGATATCTAATTATAGGGGTGGGATATAATTCATTTTGACAAGTTCCTGATGAATTTACTAAGTTTTTACCATAAGTTTAAATAAACCTAAGTAGATTAGGAAGAGGAGTGGAACTTAAGGTAGAAAGGGGCTTATGTCACTAATGAATCCACAAAACAAAAGCCATAAGTTTGACATCTTTAAGGACTAAAGTGGCAAGAATGTAAGCATACCAAGCTCCCTTGACTGAATGCCTAGCTAGTTTGAAATTGCCTTTCACTAGTTTAGGAATCTAGAATTAGTACTTAAAAGGTAAGTAATAAATATTTAAAGTAAGTCATTCATGAAACCTCACATATGGAAAGAGAACACACATCCCAAACATGTTGCACATACCATGTGAAGATATAGAAAGATAAATAGGATATTTCTAATGCACGAATCATGAATTACAAATAAAAAGTTAGTCATGAATGTGTTGAAATATAAAAGGACCTATATGCATGAATTGGAAACTATTATGATAAATGGAACTATACTAAAAACAAGAGACACTTGAAAGCATATCAATTGGACGTTTAACAACATAATGTGGTTAGCTAAACATCAAACAAAATGGTAGAAACATGTCATTAAGTGAACCATGTTAGAAACATAAAATGAAATTCTAGACATATGGAATGAAAAACTAGAATCATTAACATGAAATGGAAGACAACAAACATAAATGAAATAGAAAGCTAGAAACATGGAATGTAAAAAAACAAAATATGAATTGCATAAAAATGAAGAATTAGCATGGATGCATTAGATACATAATATTATACTAGATAGAAATCTTAAGAAAAAGAGATAATATGCATTTGTTTAGTTTTCAAAGGAAGACTCTTCACATAAATATTGGTGGAAGAGAATTATTCCTTCCTTGAACATTCAAAAAGATAGAAAGTAACTAAGTAAAGTTATGAAATTGAGATGTATTCTTTGGAAAGGGATTTAGTAGATACATCATGCTAAGACTTCTTTTAGAATTTCATGAGGTTGATAGAGTTTCCTTTAGAAAAGCTTTAACCATTCAGCCATGAATGCTTTAGAGGAAGAGATCATTGTACATAGCAAATAACTAAATTCCAATTGAAATGAAATCTTTAGAATGAATAAATGAAATAGGAATCAATGGAATAACATTAATTTCAAACCTTGTATCTTTGAATTGAGAGAGATCAAGAATTTGGACAATTTCTTAAATTCATGGACCAAATTTGATTAGGAATTCTCAATTCCATCCCAAATAATAAAAGAACCTCCACCTCAGATAGATCATGAAGCCCAAAAGATAGAGTGTGACTGCTTGTAATAACCCCAAAATTTAAATTACATTTTGTGCTTTTTTTTTACAATTTTTAATTTAAATGAAATGTGAATTTGAAATTCTCTTTTTTGAGTTTCGAGAAAATTAACTTTTGAAAAACACAAAATTGACTATTAAAACCTCAAATTTTTGGAACATGCTCAAAAGAGCTTTCCAACAACACCAAGAATGTAGGAATCAAAGTTTTTATTGTGAAAATATGAATATCGCAAATAGGAGGCAAAAATTGATAATGGCACCCCCATTATTTTATAATTTTATGAGCTATATAAGAGAAGAGATAGTTAGCCTTACAAAATCAACTGACTACTCCTCTACCCCCTGCCAATCACCACCCACCATAAAGATTACATTGACATGCTTCTCCCCTGATGGCCTCTTCTTACCAGACACAATCGACTAAGAACTCTAGACTGATTATCTAGACTGATTATCTTCTTAGGCAACCAAAAATGAACCAGATGAGGATTATATCAAGATCGACTAGAAAAGCTCGGTTAATAATGATTTGCACCAAATCAAAGATGACCCACCTCGGATCTCCTTCCTCGGCAACGAATTAGTGAGATTTTCATCAATATTTGGACTATTTAAAGGCAAAATGATGAATGTAATCCATTTTGACGATAACCCATTTTCAGCAACTATTTTTCCCTGCTTTGGTGATGATGACCATAAGAAAACCCTTTGGTGATGGTCATCAACAAAGATAGGAGTTTGATCCATCTTTTGAGATGACTTTTACATTGATCCCATGTGTCAATCATCATAGGTAAAGGCACCTTCTCTGGTCATCTTTTGTAATGAGATTAAGCTACTGCTAGCGACTGGTTTTACAAATAAGTATCGATCCAAACTTCTCCATCTTCCATCTAAGCATTGGAGCTAGCCAAAACTAGATTGGAGTTCCTTGTGACCCTCATCTCAATTATTTGACCATTTTTTTGTCATTTTTTACTGAACCTTGGCTAGAAATAGCTGATTTGAGCTGTTCACTTATTGATTTACAATCAAAAGTGTAAATTCGTAAGTTCTGATCTCTTTTTCTTTATTGTTCATCAAACCTAGTGTTTCATTATGGGAAGCACTAGTCCTCTTAGTCAAAAAGAAAAATAGTTCAATAATACTTTGCATTGTCTAGCAAATGCTTAATGGAGTAACTTTGAAGAATAGGCATCTTCTACCTTAGATATATGACCATTTCGATTACCTTCAGATAGCTAAGGTCTTTTCAAAGATCAATATGAGGTCCGAGTATCATCAACTAAGGATTAGTGGAATATATGTCAAAGATGACATTCAAAACTTGGTAAGGACACTATGAATTTAGAATAATACCATTTGGGTTGACAAATGCTCTAGCCACATTTATGGATTTAATGAATATGGTATTCAAGTCATTTCTTGATAAATTTGTTATCATGTTTGTGGATGACATCCAAGTATGTTAGTAAGTTAAAAGCATAAGAAATACTTGCATGTGTCACAGGACACACTTAAGATACATAAATTGTATGACAAATTTAGAAAGTTTGAATTTTGATTGGACGAAGTAAATTTTCTAGGTTATGTCGTCTTAAAAGATGTCATATCAGTCGACCCAGCTAAATTTGATCAGTGGACAAGTGGAAAACACCCAAGTTGATGACTAAGATATGGAGTTTCCTAGGTCTTGCAGGATACTACCATTGATCTATTGAATGATTCTCACGCATTGCCTTACCACTGATTCAATTTGTGGGATGATATATTTGAAGCTATCTTCTAGGAACTGAAGAAGAAGGTAACTATTGCACCAATACTTACTTTACCATTAGCTAGTGCAGGCTTTGTCATTTATAGTGATACCTCAAGCAAAGGTTTTGGTTGTGTGTTGATGTAGAATGGTAACGTGATTGCATATGCTTCTTAAAGTTGAAAAAGCATGAGGTTAATTATCCTACCCATGATAGCTGTAGTCTTTGCCTTAATGATTTGGAGGCATTACTAGTGTATGGAGAAGTTCAAAGTCTTAACTAATTATAGGAATCTTAAGTGTATTTTTTCGCAACAAGACTTGAATATAAGGTAGTGGAGATTGACAGAGCACTTGAAGGATTATGATTTCACCATTTACAGTGTTATGAGAACATGACATAGTACGAGTTATAGTTGATTGGCTAATGAAATAGGCACATTTTCTCCCCATTAGAATTAGTCCACTAATAGTCTGGCAAGAATGTACATCCAAGAGGTTGTGAGCTTGCATGTAATCCTATAATTGTACCTTCTAAAGGGACAGTCTATTCATATTGCAATTTTGGAGATTTATGAAAGAGTCTCTGGGATTGTCATTGGGTTTTAGTACATGATTTCATCCTTTGATGGATTGTCAATCTGAGATGATGATTTAGACTCTAGAAGAATGCCGAGAGCATGTCCAATCAAGTGAAAAGGAAATTGGGACAAGAGCCTATGTTGGTTGAGTTCACATGTAATAACATTTTCCACTCAAGTATCAGAATGGCTGCATAACTAATGTGCTAGAGTGAAGTTGGAGAGTATAAGATTATATAGTTAGGACTAGTAGAATAGTGTACTAATAAGGTAAGACTTATCCAAAAATGACTCATTACAGCTCAAAGCAAATAGAAAAACTATGCTGACAAGAGGCGTAGGCTTGGAGTTCGTGATTGGGGACCATGTGTTTTTGAAGATTTTCCTAGCTAAAGAAGTCATGAGGTTTAACGTGAAATGGAAATTGAATCAACAATTTATCAGTCATTTTGAGATTTTGGACAAGATCGGTTTAGTGGCTTACTAGTAGTCCATGCTGTCCCAGTTATTAAAGGTTCATGACGTTTTTCATGTTTCCATGTTGAGATGATACATACCTGAACCTTCACATTCTTGAACAAATGACAATCAAGTTACAACCATATTTGACATTTGAAACAAAACTAGTTCAAATTTTGGATAGGAAAGAATAGGAGATGATGATGAACAAGGAGATTCCACTAGTTGAAGTTCTTAGGCAACAACACTCAGTTGAAGAGGTAACATAAGAACTCGAATCTAAGATGAAAGAGAAACATATAGAATTATTGTAACTAAAGTTTAAAAGAACTTCTGGAAGAAATTCTTTGATGGGGGTAATAATACAATAACCTTAATTTTTGTTACTATTTTATCAGTAATGAAAAACAAGGTTTTACCCTAAATGTGAATAATGGATTTATAGAGACTCAATAAATTGATGATGAGACCTCAATAGAGCTTAGAGAGAGTTTCCAACTATACCCAAATGACAAAATGAAATGTTAGAGATCCAAGAAATGACAAATCTTTTTAAAATTGATAAGGACACCCCTTTCTAATTTGTATTTAGTGTGTTGAATCAATGGGACCCATGTAGCTGCCATGCCTTGGCAGCCAAGTCAACCAAGGAGAGACATTAATTTAGGAAAGTGTTTGATTTACAAATGCTTGTAGAAAAATACATTGAATGTGATTAGTAGCAAGCTGGGTTGTGAAGTGGAAACAAATTAGAAAACCAACATTAGATGAGACTACCTTGTGTTTAGGAAACATGTATGGGAGAATTATTAGAAAAATATGTTTTGTAAAGTTGTAGTTAGAAATTGGAAAGAGACGTAAAGTTAGAAAGAGACACTAGTTAGGATTAGAAGACGTGATTAGTTAGGAAAGATACTAGCTTGAGAAATATGATTTAGGAAAGATTTGTAAAAAAAAAAATGTTTTTATGAAACACTTTAGGAAAAGGAAACCATCATTATAAAAGGATATCTGAGGCTGGGAAGTAGGAAAAGGTTAAGTATTAAAGAAAAACATGGAAGAAAATAGAGAAGGAAGAGGAAGGGAGAAACAAAGGTGACACATTCACTCCTAGGCTAAGAAGCGTCCTATGAAAGTTATAAAAATACAAAGAAGTCTAGTAAAATCATCACCAAGGTAGGTAAATTTGAGACTTCCAAGTTTTCAATGAGTTGATAAGTTTTGAAACATGAAAAGATGCATTTTTTATTTAGCATGATCAGCTTAACTTTTTTCCTATTCTTGATTCTAGCATGCTATTGTCCCATTGTGAATGACGTTTTGATTATTCAATGACGATTGGTCACTTGTTTAAATATGTTACTACTCCTTTGTAATTAACAATTTGAGTTGATCTTTGAATAGTGTTTTGATTATTAGATTCCGCATAACACATACTTTATTATGATTTCACATTCTCTTGAAAATGATTTTCTCGAGTAATTATATTACTTAAACATTCATATTCTTAATTCCATTAGATGTTATGAAGTCAAAGTTTCTTGGGTTCATTTAAGTCAAGGGACAGGTTTTTCTCTTCTTTTTTTGTAGTTTAAAAAATAGCACTTGAACAAATTGTTATAGCATGAAGATTTATTTTTTAAAAGATGTTTTCTTTTGTTTCAAAAGGTTGCATGAATGCACAAGTTTCACCATGTTAAAATTATCTTTTCCATTCATGTTTTTGACTTAATGAAATGCCTTGTAAGGACAATTTTAAGTTGCAAACTTCACGTATTAAAACATGATTTTTGTTATGCAAATCATATTGTGTAAAAATTTGTTTTTTATAACTCAAAGTTGAGTTTTGAGAAGTTGATTTTTTAGCAAGCTGCTATACTTGTGAATTAAGATTTTGAAAATATGAAAAAAGGATGCTCGACCAAATGATTTTTGGCAAGTTTCTATGCTTAATGAATGGCCAATTTTAGACTTCATGTGTTAGGTTTTGACATAAGATAGTGCCTTTGGAATTTGTGTTTTCATGGGTTTTCAAAATGAGCATTGATGCATGTATTTTGACTTTTTACTATTTGCTTCAGATTTTGCAAAACTTATAAGGGTTTAGTAATACTCAAGATTTCATATTTAAGACAAGTAGATGAGCTTGGTGGGAGCTATGCTACATGATTACTATAGATTGTCCCCATGATCTCCAATCACAAGAAGTTGTAGGTACCCATGCCCAAAGAGTGGCATTTTCCTGACTTCGGTGATCACAACCCACTTTAAATGGATAGTACTAGCCCCCCCATGATGGATGTAGTGGAAGTTCCTCTTAGGTATTGGCAGGCATATAATTTAGTCAGGCTCTTGATGAGCGTTGTTTGGATCCATTGGGATTTTTTTTTATGCTCTAAGGAGTAGGACGATGGTTTCAAAGATGAACCTAGATTATGGTCACTAGATGAGTACTCATGACTAGTTTGGCAAACATTGTGAATGAGAGTTGGAAACTCTATGGCATTGAGAGAGTATTTGATGCTTCATTTTAAGTATTGCACTATTTTTATGTTATTTGATACATCATGAATTCATTTGAAAATGAGTTGTTATAATAATCTTCCAATAATAGAGATATGTGTAGATGCATGTGTATACTAATGAAGTGCTTGATGCATTAGATGGATTGACTAAAATAAGTTAGTTGGATGGTTTTCTTGCATTAGAAACATGATTTCAAATCATACAATTATGATTTTATCCTATAATGCCATAGATTTCAAATTTGTAGTTTTAGTTATGTCTACTGAATATACTCCATATATTCAACCTACCAAAAACATTACAAATCAGTTTAGGAAGAATTGGAGCAAGGAGTGAAAGACTCTTAAGAATAGAAGTAGAATAGAATAGTGAGACATCAAGCTAATTGGAGTTCATATTCTTATTTTATTTTGTCGACTATTGATGTACTCAGGCACTAAGTGCTGGACTATGTCTATTGAACTTTACATTTATAATTAGGCTATAACTAGTAAGTCTTGGGATTGATTTTAAAGTAGAATGGAATGTTGTGGACTCAAACTTGATTCTGTTTTTTGTTAATGTTGAGTTCAAATAGTTAACAATAGAGTATTTTGAAAACAATTTTATTGAAAAAGATTCTTTTCTATGATTTATTTTACAAAAGAAATTTTTATATAGAGATCCCACCTTTCAAAATGAATTTAAATGTTAAAACTATGTTTTAAAAACCTTGGGTATTACACAATATACTATGAGGGTTGTAGGATTGGCCATCTACTTTTTGAAATTCAATATATTTGATACCCAGCCCCAAAAGAGTAGATAAACCTTAGGTGTAGCACCATGGGAAGGTCACATGCCTTGAGCTGAGCTCCCCTTATATGAAATGGTGACTAGTCTCTCACCTTAGTATCAGCAGTGAGCATGCAAATCGATCCTATGATAGGGTTGTGGCTACAACAATGGTCCATGTATTCTGAGATTTGGATTGTGAAGGAGGCACTACGCTTCAGGGGTGATGGGGGCATTGACACACCCATAATAATATGGCATGATGATGCCCTGAATTTTATGGTATGAGTACTCATGATGGAATGCAATAGTTGTTAATGACAAATGATGGGTGTCTAGGACACTTATGGGGCCTTATGAGATACAATACTTGCACTGATGATGCGTTTTAACATAGTATTATTATACTTTTAAGAGTTTTTATTCTTTAAATGCATCATATTGTTTAGAACTATTTTGCAAACAGCCTGGGTTTTCTTCGACATGGATGCATTCTGAATTTTTATACTAATATTATACATTGTTAGATTGAATCCTAGATTAGATGGTATGTTGATTATGCATTCTTGATCTGCATTAAACGTACATATATTATTATTGAAAAACCTTGGGGGGCAATACCCAAGGACATGCATTGGTTGCACGAGCATGTGGATGTCTATTTCTTGTAATATTTGCTCTTCCTACTGAATGTATTTCCATAGATTCACCCACTCACACCATAGATAAGCATGACGAAGGAAAACACAAGGAGGTCGAGTCAGAACATTAGAAGCAACTCGAAATCATGCTAACTATATATGTTTTGTGCAGAACATTACTATTTAGATTTTAGATTTTGTTAATGGATTGTATGCCTATGGCTTTGAGTATCATTTTTGAACATGTATAAATATGTTTTGTACATAATGGACTTTGGACTATGAATGAAAAGGATTCTATGAAATGGTAAAATATAATTTTGACTATTCTAATTTTAAAAACTTTGATTTATAGAACTGTGAAATGTGTTTTAGTTGATAGATATGAGACTCAGGGTTTTTGCTTGTTTGTTTTTAAAAGGAATTTTAAAAACTAAGGGCCTCAAATTTCAAATTTTTTTTACAAAAAGATATTTTAAAACTCAGGTCATCACAATGCTTGATTGACCTAAGGTCCTAGATAGTTGCATAAGGTTTAGAACCCTTTAAGATGTGCATTGTGTCCAATGCTTGTGTGGATCAACACCTGCAAGGGACAAGATTGCTTAGATTGAGTATACAATGGAAGTTGTAGCCTTTACTACTAGATGTTGGTGATGGAACTTCTCTATGGATGGCAAGTTCTTCTGCTAAAGTACTATACACCTCCCTGGGGCTTTCTTTCTCTAATCTCATTGCCCCACAGTCCAACATTTATCCATTTATCATGCCTTCGCATGCATAACTTTTTATTTATTATTTATATTCGGAGGTAGCCACATGTCCTACCATGTTCCAGTACAAAAATATCTTTATTATCCAATTCCAAATGTTGAAATAAATTGATGAGTTTTGATCCCATTGGATCTAAAACATTTTCTCTTTTTTAACATGAAATAAAAACCATTGCAACTCTTGTGATAGCAACGTTAAGTCGCTGATTCATAGATTTACTCTTAGTAATCAAATTGCTTTAGAAGATTTTGGAAAGCATTTAAGGTGCACTTTCTAAACTAGGGCTTGGCAAAGGGTTTTTTCCATTGAATCCTAATAGGCTTAGGTACCCATTCAAATTGAATATTTTTGCTAGAATTCTATTGAAAATTGGAAATCAATGTACAACTTAAAAGCCATAGGAAATCCTAGAGGCTCTACATAAGAATTCAAGGCCCCACACCTTTGGATTCCAACTCTCTTAAATAAAGCCATTATGACAATTCTAGGGACCCTCCTTCTCCTAGGAGGGATATTGAAATCCTTTCAAGGGAAAGAATGTCAGGAAAATAAATTTGTGTGATGAAATTTAAGAAAGTAATCCATGAAATTATGATTGAAAGATTAGTCCCTCTCTTCTATGGTTGAAAGACTCCTCTCCTCACAAAAAGAGTCAAAATTCCACTAACTTTTCCCCTTAGAATGTGAATTCAAAATTCTCTCTTATAATGTAAGAAATATAATGGAAGATAGAGGAGGGTTCTCTATTCTAAGGTTGAGAATTGAATTCTCTAGGTGAAGACTAGAGATTCCATTAACCTTATTTGGAGAATTAGTTCTTTTGCCCAATATAATGAAGAGGTTAGGGTTCTTTATTTGGGAGAAGCTCACTTAAATAAAGCCATTATGACAATTCTAGGGACCCTTCTTCTCCTAGGAAGGATATTAGGAATCTTCATCATTGAAAACCTTTCAAAAGAAAGAATGTGGGGGAAATAAAAATATATGATGAAATTGAAGAAAGTAGTCCATGAGATTATGATTGAAAGATTAGTCCCTCTCTTCTATGATTGAAAGACTCCTCACAAAAAGAGTCAAGATTCCACTAAATTTTCTCCTTTGAATGTGAATTCTAAATTCTCTCTTATAATGTAAGAAACATAATTGAAGTTAGGGGAGGGTTCCCTGTTCTAAGGTTGAGAATTGAATTCTCTAGGTGAAGACTAGAGATTCCATTAACCTTCTTTGGAGATTCAATTCTTTTTCCCAATATAACGAAGAGGTTAGGATTCTTTATTTGAGAGAAGATCTAGAAATTCTACATGAGTTTCTCCCAAAGTGAAGATGCTAACCTATAGTCTACATCAAAGAGAACCCAGAAATGAATATAAGAGAAACAATGAAAAGATGATGCAAGAGAAGGGAGAAAAAGAATTTTTAGATTCTAAATGTCGAGCAAAACTACCTATATTTCATGCTAATTGTTTGAATTCATTCCCCTAAATACAGGGAGAAGCCCTCTATTTATAAAGGTCAATCAGGGTATGTTTGCAATTCCATGAACAATCAAGAGATTGGGAAACTTAAATTTTTAGGTTTCTTGTTCACAGCGATCACAATCATGAGGTTGTAGGAATCAAAACTTATAATCATGAATATTAGTTGTGTGGCTACTACACTAATGTTTGACCACATGATCATGTGGCTTATGATCTCTAGAGTTCATGATCGAGTTGTATTTGTGGCAAAATTTCTAGAAAAACCTATGAGAAAGTAAGTAATAGACTAGATTTGTCAAAAATGAAAGACTGAGGTCATCCTTGGGAATTAGACTGAATGCCTCATGATTGTGTGGTTTAGTAGGCCTAAACTCCACAATTGTGGTCTACAAGCACTTCTCTTTGAAACATTTTTAAAATATGCTTTGGTTTACTTACATTTTTTAAATGTGTGCCCTCAAAAATTATTCTATGATACAAAATTTGGTGACTACAAGGAGAGGCTTCCTATATCTTAAGCGTTAAATTGTTTAGAGATTGTAAGAATAGGAAGCTCTCTCTTCGATAAGATGGATTTACTTTGTCAATAAGGACTAGAAGAGAAAGTTGAATTTTCAATCTTGTAAGCTAGTAACTAGAAGATCTATCTCATCCCACTTTATTGAATAAGATTCTTACTAAGTATCACATAAATACCTCAAAGAAGGGATTTGTCCTTTTAAGCATGGGATCAATCACATGAATAGGTCATATGATCCAAATATATGGCCCTTCATACAAAGTAGGATGTTTAGTTTGATTGATTTAGTTTATCATTCCTTGGCTATCAAATAAAATTAAAGGAACATGGAGGTTTTAGTTTGTGTCAAAAATGTAATTTGATTAAAAATAAAAGGGTATAAATGGTAATGGCCAAGCCATAATTGTTGGAAGAAAAGGGAAAATGGAGAAGAATGAGTTGTCTAATTTTTGCCTTTAAAAGGATCATTACAAAACTTTGCTTGGGACTTAACTTTCACTGTTCTAAATTTCTTTGAATAAGGTGCCCAATCTAAAGGAACTAATAATCATATTACAAACATGTCAAAGGTACCCCCAGAAGATTGGAAAACAAAGAGAAAATATGTACAAATGAGATATTCACTAACAACATGTTTACTTATTATAAAGGCTAAAAGCAAACAAGTCGAGGAGTATGCAACTCTTCAACCCACCTACCTCTTTGAGAAAGATAAAAAATAATAATTTAAAGACTATTTTACCCATTAAAGTTTAATAATGCAAGTAACTTACTTTCTCAATCATCAGTTTATAAAAATTATGTAGAAATTATATGAAAATTGTATCTCATGTATATATGGTTGTTTTTCATGCCTCCTTTCCTTCTTTAAAGTAAATTACTCTTTACCCTTTAAAAGTTTTAAAAACTACAACTCCATGTTATTGTTGGGTTTTTTTTCTATTTTATATAAGGATGAAATAGTAATTTAAACAAAGGTATAAATGTAACTTTAAGAAGACAAAATGGTTGAACATCAAGCAGTTTTTTGACCATTATACTTTATTTACAATATAATTTACCCTTTAACAAGTTTTAAAATCACATTTGTACCAAAGTCATTGTCGGTTCTGTTTATAAGTACTCAAGAAAAGTACAAATTTACATTTACACACTTTCTAGCATTACAATTACTCTTTTATTCTTAGCTTGCTCAAAGTTTCCATTATAGAAAGCCTTTGGGAAACTCCTATAAAGTTGTAAACTCTTCACTATCATCTGAGAGTCAAAATTAATATAAAACCTAAGGTTGTACCAAACTATGAGAATTTTTGTGCTTATGAAAGACATTTTACCAACACTAAATAATTTGGATGGCTAAAAACTTGAGGTTTTGTGCTTAAGTTCAAACCAAGTGAGAGTCCACTTATGATCACTAGTTGATGGTTCTGATTATTTACAATTAATAATTGGTAAGTGTAGTCCTTTCATGAGGTGGATCTTTCTAAGTAATGTGTTATAAATATTACTCGCAAGTGCGTGAATCAAAGTAGTGTGATGTTACGCTAGTAAGGTCAATCCCACAAGAAATCTCACAGATTTGTATTCAATTGGAATCTTATTTAGATTACTTATCCTAGCCAAAGAAAGATTATAATTTGATTTAATCTAGAAATTAAAAGAACATGGAATTAGAAACAGGGATAAAATTAAAACCTAAATGGAAACTATCTAAACCAAAGACTTTCTAAAACTAAGATTGAAAACTTCTAAGAATGAAATTAGAATTATATATAACTAACATACACTTATATAATGACCTTGAGTTTTTATAATACATTTTTGTAATTCTTTCTGAAATGTCGGGCCCTGAGTTTGCGAAAATATTTAGAAGATAAACAGCGAAAAATATTTTTCATGAAAAGACCCTTTTAAAAAAAATCTTGTGTCATTTTTTTCTTTTCTCAAAAAGGACTATCAACAAAATGAGTGCTACATTTCTACCGAAAATTTGGTAGAGTTTCTTTTGTTTTTTGGACATTAGACATTTAACGCACATCATTGTGAAGTACCTGATAAACACAATTTTATAAATAAAAGAACAAGAGAGACTTCGTCTCCATCCCATCACATTTTCATACATGACTTTATATTTTGAAAATCGAAAGCTTAACCAAATCTAAATTCATGACCAGGATCAATCTAGTCACAGCCACACCATTACCACTTTAATCCATGTGTCCAAACAGTAAAGTCATATCAAATCAAAATATTACTTCAATAAATCATTAACCACATTTCAAACTTGCTTATTATACCTATTTAGTCATCTCAAGATCTTTAGCACAGTCTTCTACTTTCTTTCCCCTATTCTAATCCTTCAAACCTAAGACATTGTAAATAATTAATAATATCTCACCAAGCTTGCACTTGTGTAGGTAGTTTCACATCTGTTTTACCAAATTTGTAATTCAATCCTAAATAGCATCTCAAATCATTTTTCATGCAATTTCTAAAGAATATCATAATCAAATCAAAGATAAGAAACATGATTAAAGCCATATTTCAATCTCGATTCCAATGTTTCATGCTAAAACATTTTAGACAGTATAAATATAAAACATGCACAACTTTAAACATGCATTTTTCAAATGATAGAATCATCATAGTTATTTCACTTAAATTGCAATAAAAATCTTATTCCAAAATCACTTATAAGAGTAACTTAAGAACTATGTGAAAGGTCCACTATCTAACTTGATAATTCAAACTCATAAGGTCCTCAAAAATTAAAGTAGTGATCGGTTAAACTGCGAATGTCAGCAATCCTAAACCAACAACAACATCACGTGCACATAAGCACTTCGAAAAACACCTCTACCAATTGGTCATGAGTACTCATCTAAAGACCATCAGCAAGCCCATCTATGTGGGACCACAAAACAAAAATACTATAGCACACTATGCTCATGACCAGATCACTGAATAGTGCCTCTTTGGTATCTAGAGAATAGCCACTACAGCCTCCACAACGACTATAGATACATCTCGAAAGGGTTCCGTGACCACCTCCAATGGTTGTTCCTACCACAATAGTCAAGAAAAACAATGCCACTTTGAGCATGGATACCTACTACCTTTGGTGGTTAGAGGTCGAGACTCTACAACGTATAACCTCTCAGCATAGTACCCACCACGCTCATTAGCCTAAATAAAGATATATCTCAATCTCAAATGATCTTAAATCCTATAATATATATCTCATGCAAAATCATGCATTTCTTTAACTCAATCTCAAAACATGAGATTGATGCATTGCAAATATCATCATTTCTTTCGAAAACATTCAACTACATGTAATGAACAACATTATTTTTGTTTTTCATACAAAAACATGCATCATGGCTATGAAGATACATAAATATAATTCACACATTCATTTGCAAATATTACATTCTTTAAAAGCTAAAATGATGTTACATGATAAGATATAAGTTTCACAATAGTCAAGAAGTTTCAAATAGAAAACATGCTAATCAAATGATTTGATAATTGCAAATCCACATATCTTAATAAGACTGATGGCATACTTAAAATTTCATTGGCAAATAGATGTTAAAACCACCTACCTCTTGGGCTAGATTCTCAGTTCAGCTATGTTTCTTCTTCAACTCGACTTATTACCCAATCTTCTCTATTGATTTTATAGAGTTCTTGTCAATGTTGAATCATATATAAATGAGTACATAAAAATTCTATTTTAATCAAAGTTTAACAGTTTAAGCTATCATAAACCATTTAATTTTCCACTAACCATCTATTCCATAAAGGAATACATGATCAAGTCAGTCTTAGATCCCTCATCCATTCACCAATTAATGGCCCACGGTTTAGCTTTGCCTTTTCCATTGGAACAACCCCCTTTGATAGACAATCTAAATCTAAAAGTTTATTCATGGTGATTTGACTTGGTATTTCAAGGTATGATTTCTTATGTTCTCAGTTTTTTAACTATAAACTCAAAGTCATGACCATATAGCCAAGGTCCTTGATTTAATTATTCTCTTAAAGATCCATGTGGTTCGAGTGATTGAATTGGCTATTAAGATTCAAAGCTCATTAACTAGAATGTCAGAAGACTATTAGAGTTCTAATGACTTAATAGACAATGTATGTAGTGGCAATCGGTGGTCCTCATTCAATCCATCAGTTTTCTAATAATTAGTGCCCTAATCTTTTAGAATTTTAGAGTATGTTTACTTAATAAGGGTCAAGACACGTAATAGTGCCGTCACATTACAAATTAGACATTGCTAGGTTCCTCTTCCATCACTGCCGATCAAACAGTTAGATTGTTCAATGGATGTTTATCCAAATTCCACAATTTATGTCATATTTAAGCCAATTCAAGGTTTAGAAATTCATCTGTGGCTTCTAACCTTTGATCAGACATCACAAGGTTCTTGTTTAAATAGTGACAAATCATATGGCCTAGATCATCCGATCTGTTTCACTCCAAAATCTTAAAATTTTGACTCATCATATAATTTTTAAGGATGAGGAACTCAATGGCAGCATTTGATCATCGATCAGATGTTGTCAGTCACTACTTACATAGTAACAGATCGGATGGTCCAGATTGTCCCATCTGTTTTATAGCACATATCATCAATTTTATCAAATTCCAACCACAATAGGCATGTATTTAACTATTTTTAGACTTAAATTCACAATTTGAACGGTTGGATCGTCTGTGGATCAGACTTCAGGAGTAGGATTACCCCTATCCAAGCTCCAATCAGGTGATCTGAACCACAAATGTGTCGATCAACAGCCTTAGAAACTTTTGTCCACTACTTAGGGATGAGATTGACACATGGATCCCCTTTGTGGGTTGATTCATGGCTCGGATCATCCCTATTTGAGTTCTAGATGAAAGGTTGGAGCTCAAACAAGGTGATCAGAGTCACCAATGGGCGTGTCCTCTTATTAGGGACATGATTTAGGGTTTGATCCGGCCATCAGGGTCGGATTTTTCTACCTTTCAATCAAAAAACTAGGTTTCCTACTTCTAGAAACGAATTGAACATCAAAAACAAAATAGTCGAGTAATAGCTGACCTCTTTAGTGCTCCATGACTTCTAATCGTTGTAGGAGAAGATGGATTTGTTGAATTTTTGGCAACATTCCATGCACATGGCTTTTCCCCCTCAAAACTAGCATCATTTCTCCCAGGACGGTGGTGGAAGTAAGGGGTTTTTGCTCCTTGGATCATGGGGGGTTGATTGGACAACTAGATTCCTTATCGGAGTTGTCGTTATCATGGGTGAACTCATTTTCTCCGACATCTATAACTCCCCTCGTCACCGACGTGATCTAGGTTTTCTGGTGTTTGGACTCTCTCCCCCTTCACTTTCATTTCCTTTCTCCTCTCCCTTCTCCTCTTCTTCTCCTTCTTCTTCCCTGGTTTCTCCCCCTCATCAGGTTCTTCCCTTTTTTCCTGGTCTATCAAGTAGGTCTTGAGAAATAGATAGAACGTCTATTTCATTTTGAAATGAGGTGGGGTGGGGGTGCCAATATAAATTTGGCCCCCTCCCATATTTACTTTATTTTTTATTTTTTAATTATATTAAAACCTTTATAATGATGTTTCCTTTCCATCATAACACCCACACTATCCTAGTCAACACGCATGATGACCACTCATGGTGCTTTCTAGGCACCTTGTTAGCATCAGGCTTAGATCTCTATAGGTGAGGCCCATTAATGAAATTACAAAAATGCCCTTTGTGAGAAAAATCACCATTTATTCGTCCGACTCGAATTTCAGCAAAATTAGTGTCATTGCAATCATTTTTCGAGTACAATCTAAATATGAAAGTATTAGGGTCTAATTTGATGTCTTTCAAAAGGTAATTTCTGTGGGACCTAAATTGAAGATTCCCCCATTTATGTTTATCAAAATTAATTAATAAATCTTTAAAATAGAATTTAAATTTTAGGATCTTTACAACTTAAGACAAGCAACTAATTCAAAACTAGGAACATGAATGACTAAGAAACTTAAAGATGAATGAATTTCCTAAACTAGAAATTCTAAAAACTAAGATCTAATGTAATGATGCAACTAAACTTGAGTAATGGAAGCCAATGAAACCTAAACATGGAACATGAGTAACAAAATTAAACGAAGCATCCATGATGAGTGCACATGACAAAGAGGAGCATGTAAAGAACTTATTTTATTGCATAAAAATTTTTGCAAGAGTGGTGTGCATGACTCGTTAACCTACAAACAATAAATCTTAACTTCAATATTAGATCTAATGCTATCCAATGATGGCCATGCATATGAGCTAGAGTAGAGAATACCCTAGATCATGCACATGAAACAAAGGAGGAAAGCTTAGCTAGATATGGCATTGAAGCTTAGGCTACAACCATAGAAAATAGGCTTGAAGAAGGTAGCATGGTGAAGATTGAAAGAAGCATGGAGAACCACCCCTTGAAGGAGGTGTGGAACTACCCTTGGATGCAATCTGAATATGGTGCACAAAAGTTCTTTATTTTATATGGTTTTCACCATATCTAAAGGGATATGATTTGCTAGGAAGATAGGAAAGAGAGGAGATAAATTTTGGTAAAGAAGATAAGATAAGGATGAGAAAAGGATAGTTGGATAAGGAAAGCAGACTTAAGAAGTGGAAACTAGCAACGAGGATTTAGGAGGGAAACCTAGGAAATTGCATAGAACTTACCTGCTTAAGCATTCCACTATGGATGGAAAGAAAGAGAGATATGTTAAGTGTTTAATTTTGGCCAAAAGACCCCTAATTTAGAATTCAATTAGATCATTTAACCGATCAAAATTGCAATTTTTAGTTTAATTTTTATTTTAGCCCTAATTGATTATCCAACCATTAATTTGTCAAAATTAATGGTCAGATGATCATCGAAGCTAATCAAAGGTGTAATGTACCATTTAGATAACTCTAATTTGGTCTGTTGTTTTGCAAATCAACCAAAATATGCTTAGATGGATCAGATCAAATTTCAATGGTGTAGATCATCTTGATGATCAATAAGGCAAGAGGGGATGGTTTCCTAAAAGAAAACAGTTCTAATAAAGAGAGGAGATTAGGGATAAGATTTGGAAGGAGTTTCCTAGGAGGAAACTAAATCCTAGAGGATAAAGAAAGAGGGGGAGAAGAGAATTAGAAGGGTTGAAAGTTTATAAAGAGGGAACTGTGGGAGCCTAAAGGTAAGTCCTTTTTTGTTTGTTTTCCTTCCTTAGCTTGGCTTTGTTTTCCTTGCTTTCATCGTTATTTTTCTCTCTCTTTCCTTTTACCATCGTTCTCTTTCACTCTGTCTTCTATTTTTCCTAGCCACCTTCCTATTTTTGTATTTTTTCTCTATTTCCCTCTGCTTCTGTTTCCATTCACTGCACCGGTTCTTCATCCCAGCACCTCTACTTACTATCTTCCCATCATTCACTTTCTTTCCTCTGGACCATAGGAGAGGGGACAGTAGGAAAGACCCACACAATCCCACTTCAGCGCTCCAATGCCCCTAGCCCCTACTACCATCACTTGCCCACTTCTCTATCCATGCACCACTTTCCCACCTCTTGACTTCCTCCTTTATCTGTTTCCCTACTCTACAGAGATCACTACACTGCCCAAGACGTCTTCTATCCACTCCAGCAATCCACTAAGCACCAACACTTCTCATCTCTCCCACTTCATCTCCTTTGTTCACCAGCAGTACATCACCCAACAAACCATTTGGTCTATTCTCAAAACCTAACAGAAGCTCGATGAAGGGGAGAGGGAAAGAGAGAGGAGAAGAAGAGAAGAGAAGAAAAGAGAGGGGAGGAGAAGAGAAGAGAAGAGAAAAGGAGAGAAGAGAGTGGGAGCAGAGTTTTCAAGCCTGGAAAACCCACCTTGCTAGAGAAGATGAGGGAAGCTTGGGTTTTACAGTTGTCAGAGATTCAGGCGCTACCGGAGACGACACTGGCTTGGATTGATGATCCGAGCAAGTCATTCTGTTCAGCTCTGAGAGGCGACCAAAACCCCTAGCCTAATTTAAAATACGAGGTGTTTTGGACTGCAAATCAAAGAGGAGATCAATGCACAATAAAGCTAGAGGGTTTCTTGACTGATCTAAGCCAAGCAAGCTCATTCCAGAGGAGAAAATGCACAGAAATGCATCCAATAGGTGAGATCTATGAAATCCAACTTTTGATTTGATGAATTTTGTTAAATCCATGTGTTTTTATGCTAGATCTAGATTTAGGGACGATCTAAACATCCATTCCTTAATCCAAACCTAGGATTAGGTAAGTAACTACTTGACAAAGACTGAAATCAATTGACATCGTCCATCTAGTCTGAAAACTGATCAAACAATCTTAGCTGTTCGATTAGGTACTATTCATATCGCAACTTTGCAATGTCTAATTGACAATTAAACACCACAGATGGGTTCTAAAGCATTGAAATTGTTAGGATATGGCACAAATTGAAGAATCTAAATTGAAATTGAGCGAAAAAACCTAAACTATCCAATTGGACAATAGAGTAATAGGGACCTAGCACTCCTGATGGGTGATCAGAAGCCACATGAGGAACCTAGGGTTGGAGTGTGTTAGGTGAAGCGGGGTAAGCTAGGTCCTTGTACCGATTTGAAGGCTGGCAGGGAGATTTGGCTGACAAGCTTCTGTTAGGAACGGATTGATGCGCGCTGCACGTGAGGGACCCAGGGTTGGAGTGAGTACTCATTACCATCGCTATGAGTGTAGTCGAGACAGTCATAGGGCTTGATTGTGTATGACATTCCATGATCATGACATGCATTATATTTTCAGTGGACATGGACATTTGTTATTGTGATGGATGTATATCTATGTGTTTCACGCCTTGCATACTATGACACTCAGATTTGCTAACGATTTGTTTAGCTCATGATTTCCTGATTTATCCATTATGGGCGTCTGATGTTTCACATGCTTTATATGCATTTGTCTTATGAGATTTCACCATGATTATGATACTTTGTGTCTTGTGATTTTTTCGTGTTTCTATTGAATGTGATCACCTACACAAGCGATAGTTTGTTGAGGCATTGCTTTGTTTTACAATGCCTCATATTTGAAGTGTAATAGCGCTAAGAAAAAGCAGGTGAAGCAGTGTGGATTAGAGTGAGGACCACAAGGATTATCTGCATTCTTAGTATTTAGAGACTGACTTAGTGTACATCTCTTGAACTTGTGTTTAGATTTGTTGGGTTGTACATGGATGTTGATATTTTGGATAGATTTGACCCACATTACTTGTATAGTATACCTTTACTTGCCGATGTGTGTATGATGTGGTGATCATGGATGGACCTTGGGGGATTTAGACATATGATTCTTATTATTGTCTTTTCATGACTATGTATGATTTGTCATGATTTTACTTTGAGCATGCTTAGTGTATCAACGATTTGATTTCTTTTTATTATCGTGGTTTTGGATATGGGATGACCCTTGGGGTTTTCTTTTTGGTATTCTTTAAAAGCTAAAAATTATGTAAATTATAAATTTTTATTTTTAGGGATCCCGTCTATTTTATAAAGCAACTTATTATTATTATTATTATTATTATTATTATTATTATTGTATGTTTTGGAATAAGGTTTAGAAAACCCGAGGTGTCACAGTTTGATATCAGAGCTAGGGTTTATTCCATCATCACCACTTTAAGAGTCTAGTTAGATTGACAGCCCATGAGTTCAGGATGAGATTGATATAGGAGGAATACTTATACGATGTGATATTAAAACTTTGAATAGATGGTTCCTTGAAGGAAGACTAGGTCCACTCCCGCTCCACAGTTGCCGCCCATGCCGAGTCATCAGGGCAAGGGGCCCATGACATAGACTTAGTGGCCTGAGTGGTACAGGGCTTGATATTACATATATAGTCCATTGAGCGAAGTAATTCCTAAGTGTGAATTACAAAGATATGATGCTTGCAAAATAGTTGATGCCATGAGAATTGGTAGACTTTCTTTAGTAAAGAGGAGACTTTGAATCCTTGTATGATTATGAGGAAATGCACTTCCAGGGACAGTGTGTGATTCTTATAGTATAGAAGCTAAATGGAGAGTATAATTGATAATTGCAAATGAGAACTTTATTGTATGATGGAAGGCCTATTAACACGGACTATCTTATTGGAGTGCAAGTTCAAAAGGATAAAAAATGATTATAACTAATGAGAACACAAGAAAGTGGACAGGAGTATTGTATAAATTTAAACTTGAAATGTAATTATTTGATGAATAAATTGTAATATACTGAAAACCCTTGAAGAAAATTGATGAGGTAAGATCCTAATGTTCTATGGATGAATATGAACTGTGAAGTGAAACTTAATGAGTTTTTATGAATATAGAAATTTTGATAACCAGTCATCAATGCAAAGTAAATGCTTATGAATTACTATGGTTTGCAGGTGCATAGCACTTCGAGGAAATAACAACTATTTTACAATAATAGTTAGTAGTAATGATGTTAATCAAGCGATAAGTAAGAAATGATAACAATCTCCTAGTTAGGGAATTAGATATCATAATATATATGAGTGATTGACAAGATTGGTTACTTGATTCCAAATCAGAGGAGTCTATCATATGAAGGGAATGAGGTAAGATGAAATTGATTATAAATAATTTACATTCGACGCGGATAGAAATGATGATGTGATCCTCTATGGCTAAGAAAGTTATTATTATGAAAGATCAATTACATTAGGTATGAGATCGACAATTATAAATGATTTTGATTTATATGACCATGAAATAATTCATTGGTTAAAGGAAATGAAATGATGGAGGTGAGGAAAATGAAAATGAAATTATGAGAATTATTATGATAGTTGTTTGAGAGGATGTGTTTCCTTATTTTCGAGATTTTTACCTAAAAGGCACTTGAGAAGGCCTATAATGATTAGTATTTTATCATATGAACAGTTAGTGATATGACGAGAATTTTCCATTGCAGAACATAGGAATTTGACGGTTTAATGGTATTAAGCATGTTTGCACCGTTAAAGTTAATTGCCTTAAACCCATCATGAATGAGAAGGTACAAATAGTATTGTTGATGGGTTGATGCCTGAATTGTGGTGATAGTTGATCTTAGTGCTTTGCATATTAGTGATGAAGACAACAGACAAACTTTTATATTGAGTAAAATTCTCTTAGGGCCAAGGGAGGGCCAATCACAAAGGCGCGGACATGGATAATTAGAGCCAGGTCAGTAAGGGAAAAAGACTTTTTTATTGATACAGTTATATAGGACATAGAGCTAGTGACATTTGAATGGGCAGTGCTACAATGCGGATGTGAGAAGGTGCACTAGTTGTATGGAAAGGCACCTAGACAGTTTTGTACTAGAGTGATAGACCACCACAGTAGTGGTAATAACATCGGTAGCCATCATTACAACAGCAATCCTTAAGATACTATGACTGTGGAGAGTCAGGACATTTCCTTAAAAACTGTATCAAAGGACAATGGGTCAGACAGGTTGACATTGAAGATAAAACAAAAATGGCCCCACCTTGGTAATGATGAGTATTGCCATTACTAAAAGAAAGTACAAACCTCAACCTATGTTATAGAAGGTACTCTTTTGATTGTTGATGGACACACCAGAATCCTCTTAGATCTAGGATCTAGTCATCCTCATGGTTTGAGTGTTAGCACTCTGATAAATGTACCTATATATGTATTTATATTTAACAATCCTTGGGTTAGAGGTTATGACATTGATTGACAAGTTATTGGAACTTGTAAATATTTCTAGGGAGTACTGGTGGAAATGATACGAGTGAGAGGATAGATACTAACTTTATCCTCCATGAGATGGGTTCTATTTGTTGGACGACAATTGATTACAATGAAATCATGTTAAATCAATCTTTAATAAAATAAGCGATTTGGATTGTGCCTGATTTCAAGAAAGATCCTCAAATTATTTATTTTGAAAGATCAAATCTGATATTTGAATTGTATCCAAATTTGAGACATTCCATCGATTATTTGATTAATGGACTTCTAACTTATTCCACTAGCTTTTAATTGACACTATGAATTTGGACTCTTCTTATGAAGAGTATTTGTTTATATATCAAAGGTTAGGTGATATAAACCTTATTTAATAAATGAAGTGAAGGAATTCATTTGAATCGTATTCCAATGAAGAATATTCTAAGCATTTGTATTGGTATATAATGATGAAAACCTTTTAGTATCATTATTTAGAATGAGATGACACAATAGAGATATTTGTGAACACTAGCAGTGTTATTTAAGTATCTGAATGTAATTGCATAGTGCAATTTCAGTTGTTCAACTAATGCTATTAGTTTTATATATGCAATTGAGAAACACTACATGTATTATTCCTGTATTCGAATTTGAATACACCCAAGGGTGTAAGTTCATATATTAGTTTTGAATCATATGTGTTATCTCCAGTAATTGTAATTGAATGTATGCGTCTATACTTAAGGATTATTGTTTTCGATTATCTAAATGTAATGTAGTAAATTTTATTACAGTAAATTGAAATTTGAGGATGTCAAAGATGTTCTTTGATTGAATGGTTATCCTTTTATTTTGGATTCATATGTGAAACTTGGATGAATGAGTTGGAAAAATCTATTTATGATTACAATTGAAATGTTAGAATATAACTAATATTTATATGAAATGATTATTTGAAGAAATGAAAGAGTTATCTAACTAAACATATGTTGAAATGATGGAAGGTTATGTGAGCAAAGGTTATGATGTTAAAGCTAAAGTAAGATTCATTGTAGGAATTGAATGTTTGATTTGTGATTGGAAATGTGAACCTTAATGTAACTAAATCAATGCAATTTGGGATGGATTTTGATGGAAGATTGTGGGTTGATGTGAAAATCTTCCATTATATATAGTTGTGATGGTGATGACGGTGGAGTTAAACATTTACCTATTGATGAATTTGTAATATATTTTCATTGTACTATAGAAGGATATGGATATTGTGCTTAAAGTTGTAGAGATGGGTAAGTAAATTTCACTACATTAAAATTTCTTTTATCAGGATAATGTATGGGATGAATAAGTATTTTTGTTATAATGGATGTTGGAATGTGGTGAGACAGAGTCTTTGAAATGTATTTTATGTGAATAAATGGTTTATCAAGTGTATCACAATCGCATGCATTAAATGTGTAAGTTCAAAAAACAGAGGAGACTCTATCAAAATTTCGTTAGAAATGTGATACTTGAATTTTAGAAGAAAGGCAATTTATCGACACTGTGATGGCTGAGATTAGCCAAACCGATAATTGAAGTTCATAGTTCCTTAGTCTTATGAATTGCTAGAGTCGAGTAATTGAGTTTCACCAGGATAACAATGATGTATAATATTATATGAGATTGTTTCCTTACGGGAAATCAGAATTCAATTTACAATCGATACTTGTGACTAGCCGATGAGGGCGGCCTAAGAAGGTGGCCGATGAGGGCTAGTGCAAGAGGCACTGGCGAGCTTCTAGGTGCTCATAGTATGATCGTGTTGTTGACTTAATTCTGATTGGTATCTGATTGCTTATTATTAAGCTAGTATGCTCTGATTCTGATTGGCATATAATTGCCTGTTACTGAGTTAGATTTGGCATAAATTGCCTATATGTGAGTTGTGGTACTTCAAATTTTGTTGATGCGGTGATTCACTTATGCAAAGTTGTAAACAAATGATTAACTCTTGGATGAGAGTGTGATTTATGCTAATTACATTATGTGTGGTTATGACACGATCTAACCATAAAATGAATTACTTAATCTGGGGTGGTTTGAAATATACATTTGTTTATGTATATGAGTTGCTATCTGAGGGGATGATAGGACATGAAATTGTTATTGGCATTGACTTTGGAAATTTTTGGTATGATCTATGGATATTAGGATATGGGGATATTTTGAAATTTTTTGAAGAATAACATGGAAAGAATTTCGAGGAAAAAATTCCTATAAGGAGAGAAGAATGTAACATCCCACACACACATAAAAAAATGTAAAACATATTATTAAAGGAGGGGGCCAAATTGATATCAACACCCCCTCCCCACTCAAAACTCGACAAAAACGTGATGAAGGGGAGAGGAGAAGAGAGAGGAGAAGAAGAGAAGAAAAGAGAGAAGGGAAGAGAGGAGAAGAGGAAAGGAAAGGAAAGGAAAGGAAAGGAGAGAAGTGGGTGGGAGCCGGGTTTTCATGCCTAGAAAACCCACTTTGCCGAAGAAGATGAGAGAAGCTAGGGTTTTGCAGTTGCAGGAGATTCAGGTGTCGCTGGAGATGACACATGCTCAAATCATTGATTTGAGCCAGTCATTCCATTCAGCTTAGAGAGGTGACCAAAACCCCTAAGCCTAAGGGGAAATCCAAGGTGTTTTGGACTACAAATCAAAGAAGAGATCAATGCACAATAAAGATGGAGGGTTTCTTGACCAATTTGAGCTAATTCAACTCATTCCAAAGGAGAAAATGCACGAAAATGCATCCAATAGATGAGATCTACAAAACCTAACTTTTGATTTAATGAATTTTGTTAAATCTATGCATTTTTATTCTAGATCTAGATTTAGGGACAATCTAACTGTCCATTCCTTGATCTAATCCTAGGATTAGGTAAGTACTTGATAAAGACTAAAATCGACCGAGATCGTCAATCTAGGCTGAAAACCGATCAGACAATCTTAGTCATTCGGTCAAGTACTATTCATGTAGGAACTTTAGGATGTCTGATTGACAATCAGGCACTATAGATGGGTTCTAAAGCATTGAAATTGCTAGGATATGGCACAAATTAAATGGAAAAACCTAAACCGTCTGATTGGACAATAGAATAATAAGGACCTGCACTCATGATGGGTGATCAGATGTGACCATTGTGTACCCTAACCTTTATTAAGTTAAGATACTTGGAAAATTTAAGATAAAGCCACTAAACAATGAAAGCAACTTGCAGTCACTTAAGATGAATGGTGGATAGACAAGGGCGTGGATTAGAAATTCAGTAATCATTGGCCATTCAATTAACTATCAAACAATAGCTAATGAAACACCCTTAGCATAGAAATAAGCATTGTCACTTTGCCTTGTGACAATTAGTGGCAAGGACTAACTTAGATGGAGCTTTCATACTGGAAAAGTTAAGAGAATTCCTAGAATTGTATATTTGAATGTGTTGTGTACTTTACAGAGGCATGACTAAATGGGAGCACGGACGCAAACTGAATAAAGTATTCACATTAGTGAGCTAGAAGAGCACCATTTGAGGTAGATGATTACATTTGGGATTTCTTCTTAATTTCATCTATCATGACTTGTTATTTGAAATTTTTGAGGCATGTATTTTATGCACTATCATGATTTATTGAAATGCATTCAATATTTCATGTTTGATATCATGGCATTTGATTATGTCATTATTCATGTGTAAATGTGTGATGGATTCCATCTTTTCATAGACCTTAATTTGAGACTTTTGGGTGAAGTGAGGTAAGCCAGGTCCTTGTACTGATTTGAGCGCAAGCCGGGGGATTTGGCTGACAAGCTTCCGTCAGGAACGAATTGATGCAGGCTGCACATGAGGGACCCAAGGTTGGAGTGTGTTGGGTGAAGTGGGGTAAGCCAGGTCCTTGTACCAATTTAAGGGCGGGTCAGGGGATTTGGCTGACAAGCTTTTGTCAAGAACGAATTGATGCGGGCTGCACGTGAGGGACCCCAGGTTGAAGTGAGTACTCATTACCATCGTCGTGAGTGTAGTCAAGACACTTATAGGACTTTATTGTGCACGGAATTCCATGATCATGACATGCATTATATTTTCTATGGACACAGACTTTTGTTATTCTGATGGATGTATGTCCATGTGTTTCATGCCATGCATGCTATGACACTTAGATTTGCTAATGATTTGTTTAGCTCATGATTTCCTGATTTATCCATTATGGATGTTTGATGTTTCAAATGCTTCATATACATTCGTCTTATGAGATTTCACCATGTTTATGATACTTCGTGTCTTTGATTTTATCTTATTTCTATTAAATGTGATCACCTAGACAAGCGATAGCTTGTTGAAGCATTGCTTTGTTTTGCAATGCCTCAAATTTGGAGTGTAATAGTGCTAAGCAAAAGCAGGTGAAGCAACGTGAATTAGAGCAAGGACCACGAGGATTATCTGCATTCTTGGTATTCAGAGATTGATTTAGTGTACGTATCTTGGACTTGTGTTTAAATTTGTTGGGATGTACATGGATGTTGACATTTTGAATAAATTAGACCTACATTACTTGTATAGTGTACCTTTACTTGCCAATGTGTGTATGACGTGGTGATCATAGATGGACCTTAGGGGATTTAGAGATATGATTCTTGTTCTTGTCTTTTCATGACTATGTATGATTTGTCGTGGTTTTACTTTGAGCATGCTCAGTGTATCGATGATTTAATTTCTGTTTATTATCATAGTTTTGGATATGGGATGATCTTCGAGAATTTCTTTCAAATGCTACAGTAATTATGTAAATTGTAAGTTTTTATTTTCAGGGATCCCACCTATTTTATAAAGTAAATTATTATTATTATATTATTATTATTATTATTGAAAAAAGGTTTAGAAAACCCGAGGTGTCATAACCCATGTTGATGGAGTACCATTTCTCTTGCTATTTGTCTTTTCACAACACATTTTCTTCAAGTGGGAAAATTGCATGGATACTTCTCAAAATGTGTGGACCCATGTAGCTTGGTTTAAGTGGCATAAATGGCTTCCTGTGATGGCTTTTGACTTGGTGGCTTTATTGGCTTGTATCTTGACTTCATGGCGCATATGGCTTAGCTTCTCTTAGTCATTAGTTCATGGCTCATGCGGCTTAGGTGGCTTTCATGGCTTGAAATCTCATGCAAAGATGGTGAAATTCTACTATCTTATACATGGATTTTGTATGGGCTCATTTCTAGTCGCCCTGAATTCTACCAATTGTTTTTTAAATCCATCTACTCACTCTTGAATGATCGTAACCCTTGCTTGAATTTTGAAATAATGGAAAATCGGTCATGATCTCTTTGGTTTGACATGAATCATTAATTATCATTTAAAGCGATCTAGACCATTGGATCATTCTTTTAACATAAACAAAAGATTAAAATAATATTTACTATCTAAAAAATTATGATAAATCATATACTTACATTGGATTAGCTTCTATACCTACAAAATATTATATTTTTGGATTATTAATTCAAAAATGCATGTCTCATGATTTTTGAAAAACCCTAGAATAATGCCATGTAATCTATGACACATGTATTGCTAATTTGGTATTTTAAATAAAAAATTGACTACTTATCACTAAGCCAGTCAACTTTAGGGATAATCTAAAAGAAAATTTACATAATAGCTTACATTTACAAAATCCTTAAATACCTAGCCTTTATGAGCCAATCAACTATCATTAATTGTTACTTTTATGAGTGATATTGAGTTCTAAATAGACAACAGTAAAACTGATGATGCTCAAGATAGATGAATAAAATCAATAGTGAGATCTTACAAACTATGATTTTTAGGATATTGCTCATCTATGGTGAAACTTTCAAATAATTATACTAAAATCTCTCAAAAAAAAGTGGGCCCACTTACAATTTTTACCCAAAAAAATAAAGTAGTGAGGCAAGGCATTAGTTCAAAATGGGCATGGGAATAAAAACAAATTCACAAAAGTCTTCATAATTTTTTTATTCTAATATGATGTAATTGCTCTTCAACTTGCTTACCAAATCAAAATTTAAGTTAATAGTTTCAATGATATATTTGTCCCTTGTTTTTCCTAACTACCACTTAATAAATTTTATAAATGGCTATAACTTCATACGGGCCTAGATTTACGAAGATCATAATATTGACAATGTTTTCCTTGGCTTAGATAGTCATGCTCCAAAATTTCTCATTCATTGGATGATTCATGCCTCTATTTTGTCCTAGTTGAAATATGAAAACATTAAAATGTTTTACCATCCATTTTAATATTAGAAGTAATAGTTGCTAGGATCACTCAATGGATGACAATTTTAAAACATGGCCCATATGAGCCTAGGACAACATTGTGAATTATTTGAATCTTCATGAACTTATAACTACTTGAATTATTGTCTTAAAGGGATCATGACATAAAACAAGGGGCACATATTTCACTACCCTATAATATTAATCCACCACCTCAACCCTTTAAGATTAAAGGACTATTTGAATAATTTTATTAAAGGTCATGAGGAAAAACAACGGCCGCATACATCACAAACCTATAACATTAATCCACCACCTCAACCCTTTACAATTAAATCCTAAAATTCCTAATCTTTTTTCTCTTTTTTATGGTAACAAAGCAATGCTTTATTCAATGGAACGAGTTGATCTACATATGTGAAATAGAGATACAAAACTCTCAAAAGCATTTGTTCCTCAAATTACAGAGACATAACATAAAAGACACATAAAGCAAACCCATACTATCACAAGGTACCTCTCACTCCATGATTGGCAAGTTCCAGCCCTTCCTTAAGAATCTCATCTACATCACATTTTACCAATTGTAAGGTATGAATAAAAGAGAAATTCTTGCAATGGGTTTGCAGCTTAATCTGGCTAATATCATCCCAATATCACCATAGAGGTACCTTAATGTTATGGATTTATCGAATGATGTTAAGAAAGTTCCCCTCCAATATAACACTATTTAAGTCCATATCCAAACACAACCGGACCCTTCTTTAAGAGCTCTGAGTTCATCACCATGAGAATTAGAAAACCGATTTGAGCCAACATAGTTGAACAATTTGTTACCCTATGCATTACGGAGTAAACCACCATATCCTACCTTTCCAAGTTTTTTGATGCTTGCCCCATCAAAATTGAGCTTTATATAGCTAGCAAGCAATGGTTTCCACTACAGATATTTCTTCCTTCTTGGAATATTTATTGATCTCATTACTTCCCATTATAAAAGTAGTTCTTGCATTGCATAGCCACTAAATTCTTTTACTTTTGAAGCCTAAACACAAACAGTTCTGATTACTTGACTATTCAATTCCTGTGTTGATTTACTTCTACCATCAAAACATCTTTGGTTTATTCTTGTTTTAGGAGGTTCGGAGGAAAGTCTTGAGCTAACCAGTAAAAAATCATTTATTCCAATATCAAGATTTAGTCTATATAATTGCAAGCGCAAGACACACCTAGGCTCACGGAGTGAGACTTGTGCCGAGAGGGACTAGGCACGCCAAGTTGTGTGACTAGGAGTCAAGGCGCAAAATTAAGCAATTAAAAAAAAAATTAAAAGAAAAAGTCGAAAAAAATATAGAAATATAAATATATGAATAGATACTGTTAAATAGTAAAGTGGAATTCTTAATAATAAATAAACATGTCAAGTGTCAACAACAACAACCTAAAATTAAACCAAACAATTAGACATAAATAAGTTTAGAAACATACAAATACAATGATAGTGATCTCCTTGCTAGTGCTACTTCCTCAATCCCTTGTGGCCTTGTCATCACTATAGCCATTATCTTCCTATAAATGTAAATCCAAGAACAATGAACAATTAAACAATAGTTACATAAATAAAGTAAAGCAAATGTTAGATTTAACTACTAAGAGTTAATCTTCCTCTTCCTCATCAGGAAGTTCAAGTTCGTCATCAGAATCATCTCCCTAAGTGATGTAGACATCCTCCTCCTCAGTCTCCTCATCGTCCTACTCCTGCTCTTCTCCAACATACTCATTTGGTTCTTAATGAGCTTAAGACTAAGAAATGTAGCTCCCCATCTACCCTCTCCCTCTCCTCTAGTATTGTCTAATAGATGGAGCATCTCGTTCACTTGATCCTCCAGTGAGCTCAACATCTAACCAAGTGAAGTTATCACCTAGATGCACCAAATCATCTCCAACATCTCCTTGAACAATCCAGTCATCACTTTCGTCGACTTCTCATTACAGAATAGGATCGGTATATATTTGCATTTTCAAACGATCTTCATGTCAACGATGACGGTGCTGATTGTATTAAACGTATACTAGATTGTTCAATGTCTTAACATGTAGCCTATTCCTCTTTTTAGTATGAATCTGAAAAGAAAAAATACTTATAAATTTAGAATGTAATGAATGTATACTAAATAACTAATAAGAATAATCTTATATCTAAGTAGTTTATGTTCTTAAAGGCACTCTAGTTACACTCGCAAAGAGATGCACTGCATATTTGAGAGAAGTATCTTAATGGTGAATGTTTGAAGATGTGGGGCTTCAACCCCAAAGTTAATCCTCCAGTCACCTACAAAAGTTGAAGAAAATTAAAGTTATAAAAATAAACAAAATAAGAATATTTTAAATAAAATTTAGAAGTTAAAACTTAAAACATAGAACAACATAAAACACTTACAAGGGGCTAAGGTTTTTCTCTTGCGTATTGCCAGGTTATTACCAAACAAGCCTCTAGCATGTTTGTAAACGGATATCTCATCTACCACCATATCAGCCTCCTCTCCATCATATAGCCTACTGATGGTATGCATTAGACCATTCTTGATGTCACTATTACACTCAATTTCAATGTCATATCGTAGTAGAAGGATGAGTTGAGGTAATATCCAACTACATTCAAAGGCTGGTAAAGCTAAGAATTCCATCTACTATTTATGATCTTTCAAATATGAGTAGCATGACACTCATCCCCTACTAGATTGGCTTGAATCTTTTCTTTGGCCCTAGCTATAGCCTCAAAAATGTATCCCATCACTGGCTTTTCCTTGTTGTCCACTACTCTCAAAACCTCTACAAGTGGAACCATGGTCTTCAAACAAAAGAGGACATGGTTCCAAAAGCTGATACGCAATACCATTCTTTCAACTCTTTTACCTTTAGGTCTTTTCGGCCATTTATTGTTCATCCACTTCGAACAATGAAACATTGCCCTTAACTCTGTCATCAAGTTGTGAATGCTTTCTAAGTTTAAGAAGTTGGTGGCGAAGAGCGTCACTGCAAGTCTGACTAATTCTTTTTTCTTTGTAAATCTTCTCATAAGATGAAAGACATGTGTGTGGCTATATATAAAAATTATCATCGCCTTAGCTTCTACCATAGTTTTTTTCATAATTAGCAATTTACCCATGTCCTCTAACATCAGATCTATGCAGTGAGTTGTACAAGGGGTCCAATATAGGTGTGCCCTCTTCATCATCAACTTCCTTACCGCAACCACATAGTTGAAGGCATTGTCAATTATGACCTAAAATATAAAAAGGTAAAATTATAAAGGGTGAACTTGCATTATATGATTATAAATAATTTAAAATACTTAACAGGTTATAGATATAAAATTAAACAATTATGTACTTGTCACCTTCTCTAGCATGACAAGTATTAAGTTTGCACTCTTGACATGCACAAACCCATTAATAGATTCCAAAAAAAATTATCCCAGTTGGACAACTCACCAAAAAGTTGACAAGGGTGCGACCCTTGCCATCGATCCACCAATTTGGCCTGATAGAGCACCCATACCTATAAAAGTATAATACCATGGAGCACTCTTGTTGTTAGTGTTAGTGTCACTTTGAGACTTGAAAGGAATATACAATAATACAAGGATGCAAAAAGGGACACTGAACACATACCTAATCCAATCAGCTCTATGTTGATCTATGTACTCTTTTGTCTTCTTTATTTGCTTCTAGAGAAGACTCACCCTCAACTCGTGATACAAGGATGCCTTGAAACCTTAGTCACATAAGATTATACGATGTAAGATTAGGTAAAAGGATAAAACAAGTATAAACTATTTATTATTGAAAATATAAGATATATACCCGGACCATGTTGCTCAACTGCCTCTAACATGGTCTGGAATGAACGACTACAAATAGCATTGAATGTAATGCTATGTTCATAGAACCAAGAGGTGATGTAATCACATGCTCTTGTCCTAAACTCCTTATATGCTCTGTTCATTGTCGTTTGTTGCATGGGTGCCTTTCCCTTACCCTGGGTCTAAGGTTGGGAGCAAAGAGATAATCAATAAGCCCATTAGTTTGTTGCATGAGCATCTTATGCCTCTTGCCCCCAATGAAAATACAAACAACCCTGGTGTTTCAATCTCCTACATCTCATCATCATCATCATCATCATCATCATCATCATCATGCAAGCCAAATGACTTTCCTGGCTATTCCATCTCATTTATTATTCTCTCTCTATTCTCTTTCTTCTTCTTTGTTTCATTCATATAATCTAAAATTTTCTTAGATATCTCAGAAGTGACTAGAGAGCATTTTTTTGCATTCCTATTCCACCCATCAAATGTTGTTTTAATCTGAATATTCCACCACTATATCTATTTTCACAAAGTTTGCACCATACCAAATTTTTTTCATTTGGACTTGTGCCTCTCCATATTCCCACCCTGGACCCATTAATCTAGAAGAAGCATTAGTGGAGCCCCTTGATGATGGCATATTGTAGTATCAATGGGAATATAGGAACCTATTAGAGTGGAATGGAAACAAATCAAGCAATCAAAAGAGAAACCCTGCAAATAAATAGAACAAAAAATAAAATAAATAACAGTACAAAAGTAAGAAATATAGAAAAGTAAGAAGGATATGGAAATAAAACCTAAGAAAAATAAAAAGAAAGATGCAAAATATGATGAGTTAGTTGTTTTAAGCATTATAATGGTCTCATTTACACATTCGTTACAAAAATAAATTAATAACCAAAAAATTACTGTTTTTAATTGTTTTTTAGTAAAAATAACAAAAAAATTAGGAGAAAGGAGTCGATCCATAAATAAGTTGCTTTTAGCATTATAATGGTGACATTTACACATTTGCCACGTAAACAAATTACTAAATAAAATTTTTTTACTATTTTTAGTGAAAAACACAAAAATAGGAAGAAAAAACGTCAAAAGATTCTATTGTTAGTATTCCTATGGTGTCATTTACACATTTGCTAAAAGAATATATATATATATATATATATACTGTTTTTAGTCAAAAATAACAACAACAAAAAGGACAATAACAAAAACAATCAATTAAGTTCATGAGTCAGTTGTTTTTAGTATTATAATGATGTGAATATAAATATTTGCTTTAAAAAAACAAAAAATACAAATTACTTATGTATTTTATATTTTTGATAAAAAATAAAGAAAACTACAAATACAGTGGATAATACACTAAATCAGTGAAAACATATGGAAAGAATGAAATGGAGTTTTCGTTTTTAGCTTTAGCGTATAGATATGTTGAGTTTTCAAAGAAAAATGAAGCATTATGCACAAAAATTTTAAAAATAGTATTGTTTTTACAATATTTTTACAGAAAAAACTAAAAATAAATAAATACAAGTTACAATCTTTCCTCAATTACTTGAAATGGGCTTTGAACTAGGCATAGTGCGACTTATGTCACTTGAGCCTACCCAAAGTTGATTCGCAAGCCAGTTCCTTTTTGTGCCTAGCGACTAGTCACGCCTCCAACTATATAAGATTTAGTATTATCCAATAGTTTCTTGATTCGAGTTGTCATATCACAGCAAACATTTATTATTCAAGAGTTTGGGGCATATAGTGAAAACCTCCTTTGATTTTGTCCTCGATTGAAATCCTTATCCATTTGATGCTTAATGTTTGCCAAAAGGAAAACATAAAAGTCAATAAATAAGAAGCAAACTGACTTATGAGTGTGAAACCCAAGAAGAAAAGAACATATGAGAGAAACCCAAAAAAGTCAAGAGAATTGAGAAAACCTGTAAATCCTTAAAGGAAGAGAGACTTAGCCTCCAAGTTTAACAAAATATTTTAGCAAAGTAAACTTGAAAATCCGCAGATCGTATACCTACCTAGTGACTGTGATTCAGAATGCTCCTCTGGCAGCTCCCTGACAACCAGCTTTGCTCTCCGATCTACAAATTCAAATACATCTGATTGCAATTGTTAAACTATTTTAGAGTCTCGCAATTTTTTAAACAGATATTTGAAAATATATCAAATCAACAAACAAAGAATTGAGAAGATCAAGATTGATAAGTCTTTCATGAGGATTATGAAAAGGTATATCAGTAATTCGGCATAAATTGGAGTAATTAATAGTACTACAAAATAATATCAACAGATTTGTCCTCGTGAAACAATCGTCAGAAAACATAAACAGTAGAAGCTCATATGATATATATGAGTAACCTATGTTCAGTTGGACCACCATAAATGCAAGCCTATTTCTTGGCTGAAGAGTTCAGTCGTTAGTTCTCTATTTTAAAAGCTAAGGTAGTTTTGTCTCTATTCAGATTAAAGCAAACTATGTTTTTAATTCTCAGAAGTTCGTGACACTGAATTGCCAACTTATCGATGCTGGATATAACAGAACAGCAAGTGCTTATATTGAATCTAGAGGTTTGTACTGGTAAATTTCAGAAGCCAACCACTCTTGAGCCAACATTACTAGCATTTATGCATCCCTACCAAAATGTGACCAAATACTCCCTATAGACTTGGATAGAAACAAGAAAATACAAAATTCTTCTTTTTTTTCATTCTCTAAAATTTTAAATTTCAGATTGTGTGGACAAAAGGTGAATGCAGACAAATTGGATAAAACTAGTGGTGGTGTCATATCATTATGGATAGAAATAATTCTAGGGTCATCTTGTAATTTCAAATTTCATTATACTTTAATTTAACATAAAAGGGGAGTGAGAATCTCTTCTCTGTCTCTTCTTTTCTTCTTGTTTCCTTCGGTTACACATGGTATTAGAGCAGGAATGCTAAATGCTTGGGGGTGGAAAGATTTTCATGCCAAAAATGCTTTCCATTTTTCTCAGTGAAGAATGGTTGCCTATACAAATTGCGAGGTCTGTGGTTTTTTAATGGTGGTTTTAGTCCTATGGTGAGCGGTGCTTGTTACATGGTTTTCGGACCGAAAATGTTTTTCATATTTCTCCTTGAAGAAGTCCGTAGGGGATCTAGTGTAACCTTCTCTATTATAGTAGAATATACAAAAGAGCAAGGTCTGTGGTTTTCTCATGGTGGTTATAGTCCTCTCGTGAGTGGAGTTTGTTACATGTTTTAAACCTAGTACTAACAATGTTGGGAGTGTTGTTTGGCTGTTATTCATGAATCGTAGAGATTAGTGTACTGGAAGGTGGTTTTTGAAGCGTTTTGTCATTTCCAATCCAATACTGGTCCGTCTTATGTACATGAGATGTTGGCATTCCTATATGGTGCATTCACATAATAATCCCTATATGTGATGAAAAATGACTTTAATACTTCTCATGCTCCGCTCAACAAGATCTGTGCAGTTATCAAATTCATAATTTTTGTGTCGAACCCAAGTTGTACATTCATGTTTATAAAGATTGAAAAACAGTTTTAGGAGCATGTCAAGTTGATTGAAAGACAATTAACCTTTCTTGGGATTTGTAATACATTTGGCAAAACACCTTCAGCATGTTAGGAGTGGCCAACTGGTTCCCAAATTTCTGGTGTTGTTGATGTAAACCATGATTCATGTCTCTCATTGCCAAATTTTATGCTCCTAAATTTTCGATTGATTACTTGTCTCTAAGTAAAATTACTAACATTCTTAACTGTTTTGTATCTTGCTTTCCTTCTCATTGTTGTTTTCAGGATCTAAAGAAAAAGAGACTTAGGGTAGGGCATTATGCACTTTCTGAGTTTGGACATGATTGCAGAGCTCTTAAGAGTTCAGAGTACATTGTATCCTCTCCAGTAGAATTTTCCACCCATCATTGAAGCCCTTGAAGAAGCTGATCATTTTTACATTCTTTGTCCTCATTAGAATGTGGATAATGTGAACATCGTAAACATCATTATATGTCATTTCAACCTAGAGTCAATAAATAGAGAGTCCAGTCCTTTGGCATTAGTCCTTTCAAATGTATGGGAATGATTGAGAGTTCCACGTTATTCCAATTTACATACTTCCTCTTCTGTGTGGATGGCATGGATTCATTATAGAAAGATCACTCAGAAGTATTTCATATTATTTAATCTTTTTGTGCAGAAATTCACAATCAATTGACTTCGTCCATTTGAATCTTGGGACCTGCTTCTTTTCAATCTTGGTCAAATGATCGTTCAAAGTATATCAGACAACGGGACCCAAAGTGAGCGTCCTGTTCAACCTAATACTAACTATTCCTGTTTCACCCAATACTGTTTCAATCTCAAAATTCTAGTCCAGCAGTTCATTGGCATGGAGTTCTCTGTTCCTAGTTTCTTCTATTTACTGAAGCATATTACAAGCATCACACTTATATATTTGATTATAATACTCCTTAAGGATGATGCTTTACATCATCCATTTTCTAATCATCTTGCTTCTAAGCCTGTTAAATAGGAGCGTTTGTTTGTAACCTCACTCAAACAAGAACTTGGCCAAGGTAAAACCGGGTAAGTTTGGGCAACTCAGTGATTTATACTTCAAAGTGTCAGTCTGACTCAAAGGAGTTTTTAACTGAAATCATTATGCCAGCATTCAGACTCAGATGAGAACTTCACCAACACAGAAACTAGCATCTTGGACAATTTGACAACTGCCAGGAGTTTTGATACAATGCTCAATAGCTAAGCAACAAAGGCATGTTGAATATCACACATCATCACCCGTCCATTAAATCAACAAAGAAATTACTTCTCGCCTTATTCTAGACAATCTCAATTGTTGAATCCATTTAGAACCACTAGCTGAAACCCTTGCATTTGGTAAGGCATCGGCTATTCTGTTCCACCATTCAATACATAGCGCATCGACAGTTTACAAAACCCTAAAACACCCGGCATTACCGAAATAACAAGACCAGATGCGTGAAAAAACCAGCAATTTCGATGGCCAATTGCCTAGTTACAGCCTGCGGATCAAACCAATTGAAAGAATTAACAATTATAAGATGAGATGCATACCTTCAGCCACTCTAAGCCAGAAAGCCATAAGGTTTTTAAAAACGCAGATTGAGAAGCGTTCTAGAGAAGAAGCAGGGAAATACAGGTTAGTTTCTTGGATCCAACCGTATGAGGTGTAAAACTAACCGGCGTTTGTTGCTGGCGACAATAATTCGATCCCATATATTTCCGTTGAATCTCCGAATTGCCCAACTGGAGAGGGAATTGGAAGAAACTTGGAAGGGAGAGAGAGGCTGGAAAATGAAAGCTCGCGTGGAGGTCTGCTTCGACTAGCAGTTTCAGAGAAGGGATAGATGCTGTTGTAAAGAATATTATTTAGGTTTGACAGCATATATCACTGAAGCCCGTCTAGCTCAGTTGGTAGAGCGCAAGGCTCTTAACCTTGTGGTCGTGGGTTCGAGCCCCACGGTGGGCGACGGTTTTTAATGTTAACGTTTTTAGTCCTTACGTTAGTTTTATATCACTTCCATCTCATCTCATTCATAAGAAATAAGCTATATCATGTCATCTCAATTATCTCCTTCAATTGATGTTAACCTACTTCGAGCAATATTTTTAGTTGTCTCGCTTCATCTCATGTCAAACTTAGGTTATTTTAACTCAACTCAAATCATCTTAAGTCAGCTTATCTCATTTCAAGAACCACCAACGCCATGTTAGACATCTACGTTTCTATCTAAAGATCAAAAGACGAAAGATTTAGAAGGACTTAATGGCATTTATTATAATCAACGAATCCTTCTATAGTCCCTTTTTATAACCTTGATATCTTGAAATGATTTGGATCGACTCACTTAAAGTTGATTAAAATTATTACCACTAGCACCATGTTAGACATCTGAGTTTCCATGTACAGATCAAAAGACCAAAATTTGAGAAGGACTTAATGGCATTTACCACAATCAATGAATCCTTTTAGAGTCCCCTTTTATTGTCTTGAGATCTAAAATGATTTCTACTCACTTAAAGTTGATTAAAGTTATTATTTTTCTATCACTCAAGTTGTAAAGGTAGATTGAATATCAAATTTAACTAGAGCAAGTTGTTTTACATTCTTCATGTTGTATCCTCATAAATGTCAATGTGAAGTTGTAGATTTTGGTAATACCCTTCATCTTTGGCGTCCATCTAGATGGGTGTTCATGGGGCCTAAATAATCCAAGTGGCACATAGTTCTATTCAAGGGTAGTAAGACATAATTTTTTGTTTTTGTAACTTTTGTTTAATTACTTGATTTAATAAGGGCTTGATTGTCAAGGTTAATATAATCCAAATAGGAGTTCATCAAACCTTATCCTGATCAGGGGTTGGTCAAATGAATCTCGTTCTTCTATTCCCCTCTATTAAATGGCATGGCTTCATTTAATCTCAAAATTTTTAAACCTTTTTCTCACCACTTCTATCACATCTTTTTCCGCCTTCGCCTTACCCTTTTAGAATTTATAACTTAGATCACCTCACTCCCTATAACCAATGCCATTTTTGGTTCTGGTAGACATGTCCAAACCATCTAATTCTGATCTCCCTCATTTTATTACCTATTGGTGCTACTTCTGAATTTCATCTAATGTTTTCATTTCCAGTCCTATCCTTTTTTATCTTGCCACTCATCTATCTCAACATCTGCATTTTGGCATTGCTCATCCTATGTACATGTTGTTCCTTAACTACCCAACACTATGATCCATATAGTGTAGCTAGCCTTTCATCCATCTTATAAAAATTTTCTTTCAGTTTAAGTAGCACCCACGAATACACAAAACTCCAGAGGCAAATCTTCATTTATTCCAACCACTTGAATTCTCTAGGTAGCCTCTCTTTCAATCTCTTCACTATTATGAATAATTGATTCCAAGTATTGGAAGTGTTCTTTTAGGAGGACTTCTTGGTTATCAATCTCTATTGGTGCTCTAGTCCCAATCATATCATAACTAAAATTGCATTCTATATACTCTATCTTAGCTTATCTATTTTTAAATCCTTTATATTCTAATTCATCTCTCCATAACTCTAGCTTTGCATTTATGCCCTCCCTTGTCTTATCAATCAAAATTATATCATATACAAATAATATGCACCATGGAATCTCCTCATGCAAATGTTTTATTAACTCATCTATAATCATCAGTGAAAATGTAAGGCTCAATGCTGATCATTAGTGCAACCCTATAGTGACAGAAAAATCACCGATCTCTTCGCTAGTGGTCCTAGCCTTTGTTATCACTTATCATAAACTTATTCTAAGTCAATAAAGATAATGTGGAGGTCCTTCCTCCTCTCTTTATATTCCTCTATCAATTGTCTAAGTAGGAAAATTACTTCAATGGTAGACCTTTGAGGCATGAAACTAAACTGGTTCCCCTCTACACTCATCTCATGTTATAGCCTATTCTCAATCACTCTTACAAAAAATTTCATGGTATGGCTCATAAATTTGATTTCTTGATAATTAGTCCAACTTTGTATGTCTCCTTTATTCTTATAAATTGGTATAATGGATCTCTTCCTCCATTTAGGGGCTTCTGATATATAAATGCAAAACTAATGAGCTTTGATCATTTTGCAATTATAGGAGAACAATTATGTGGCTTGTTTATTTTTGGCCCCCATTTGAGGAGAGATGGTCTAATCTTCAAAAGTTGAAATTGAATTTTGATTCCTAAAAGAAGTCCATCTATGCAACTCAATTTCAGATAAGTACACTAGATTTACTAAGATTTGATTATTTTTCTTGTCAAAGCTTGTGATTCCCTTCAACATGCCTTTTCAGGCTTGAAATTTTTTAAATCATATACTTATTGTTCTTAACTTGAGTCTTCATGTCTAGAACCTTGCCTCATTGAGCTTCACATAACTTGTGGCGGAATTAGTGCCACGCTAATGCTTCCTTGGTAAATGGATATTTCATTATGTAAATTGGATCAATCTTTAAGAAATTAGACAGGAACTTCTATAATTCAAACATTATTTAAATGGATTATGGCGTTGACCATTCATCTAATAAATTTTGTGACACGACCCTCAATTTTCCATTGTTGATGCTTCTCTAAGTTTTGTGGGAATCTTTTTTGGCTTTGATTCCATTAATTGTCTCTTTACTAGGATTATTAGGCCTCATTAATCCATTTGGCACATTTCTTCTAAGCCATATGGCCTACTAGATGTCTTGGTCACACTAGTCTTTTTTCATTACTTGGTCCACCACTCATTATCTATCACTTTCTAGTAAGAGAAAATTTTAAAACCAATTTAAATAACCAAAAACTACACTGATACACTTGAACTAGTTCTTATGAGAGACACATATGAAAATAGGAATTTTTTTTTTAAGTTAGACACGTGCCCATCGAAATAGAAAAAGTTGGAGTAGAATAGAATTAGAAATTTGCATGCTAATTACCTTGGTTTACCTCTATGTTTGGGCAAACTAAGGGTCTCTTTGTGGGACCCTATGGTGAAAATATTTTTGTCAAAACTAGTTGGTGGGAAGAAGAGTTGCCTATCCATAGGTGGGACATTAGCTCTAATAAATACCAATCTATCTAACCTACTTATTTACTTTATATCTTGATACAAGTGCCCAGGTAGTATCATTGAAAAACTTGAAAGAATGCAAAGAAATTTTCTATGGGATGATGGAGAATAAAGACATAAATATCATGTGGTTAGCTCACAATATATTTGCTCCCCAAAACAGGAAGGGGGATTGGGGATCAAAGGCCCCAAAGATTTAAATAAAGCTCTATTGCTCAAATGGGTGTGGAGGTTTGACTATGATAGATGCAATTTGTGGCAAAAGGTTATGAAACAGAAGTATGGTAACAATGGTCATTGGGTTGGACCTACAAAAATGTGACAAAAGGTTCCTTGATTTGGTGGAACATCTACAAAAACTATTATGTTTGCCTACATGAAACTAAAATAGAGGTGAGAAGAGGAGACTTCACGTATTTTGTTGCAATGATTGGATTGATGGGAGGAACCTCAAGAATGAATTCAAAGGGTATATAGAATTACACAAAACATAGCTTGATAAGAGACTATTTGCAAGTAACTGGAACTGAGTTTAGTCGAAATTTCAATTTTAGTAGACCATTCAAATTGGTAGAGTCAATTTAATACCACATATCCAGGTCTTTCATGGAGTGTAGAGATATTAGTGTCTTAAAGATGACAAGCTATGTTGGAATGTAACAAATTGGGCATATTCTCCTTGAAGTCTACATACGGAGCAGTTCATGATTAGTGAACCAACAAAAGTCAATAGATGCTTATCTAGCTCAAACACATTCAAACTTGTGTTTTTGGTTTTTTCTTGGATTTTAACTAAAAATGGAACAATGATGTTTGAAATCTAAGGAGGGAATTCTACTATCTGTCTAGATGTTATATGTGCTACAATGCACAAGAGACTATTAGTCATCTTTTCTTCAAGTGCAATACATCTTCAGATATGTGGATGTTCATATTCAGCAACTTCCTTATCTAGTAGGTGTTGCCTAACTCTATAAAACAATGTTTGTGTTAATGCATCTTGGGCAAAACACTGACTAGGACCTCAATTTTTTGGAACCTCTATGCCATTATGGTGTGCTCATGCCTTTGGTTGGAGACAAGTAATTCTATTGTCCATGGGAGCATAGAACCATAGTCTAATGTTAATAAAGATACAAAAGCTTTAGGCAGTTTGTTAGTATAGAACACTCCAAACAACGTCAATTACAATGATACTAATATTGTGGTGAAAGATTCAGCCACTACGAATGATGGAAAAGATGTGGATTCCTCTACGAATGGTGAGGTTTCTATTGAAAATATAAGACAAGGGCTTGGAAAGTCTTCTTCACTACTGACAAAAGTTGGAGTCAAATATTTCAATGGATATTATCCAGTTCCAACTAATGCCAACCCAAAAGTCATGCCAATGGTTGTGGATATTCCTCTGAAGATCGACAACCAAGAGAGGCCTGAACCTAAAAAGATGGACATACACAGTAATACCGACATTCAAGATAAAAATGTTGATTTCTTACTAGAGCTTAATCTAAAGTAGCTATTGGAACATCCAAAAAAAAAGTGATGCTTACCATGCAACAGTGCAAGACCAACTTGATGAGGAAAAGTATGAATTAGATGTCTTCCTAGCCCATGTTCTGCATTTAAATGCAAACCATAGTCACTAAAAAAAGGGCAACTTTGATGCACGAAGCTCTGCATATGTGGGGTCCGGGCAAGGGGCAAACCACAAGGGTCAATAATATGTAGCCTTCCTTGCGTTTTTTCAAGATGCTGTTTTCATGCCTTGAACCCGTGACCTCATTGTCACACAATGACAATTCTACCATTGTGCCAAGGCTCCCCTTGAAACCATAGTCATTGGAAGCAGAAATTTATTGAAGGACTTTCGTACTTATTTGCTGAAAGAGTTAAGAAAGCTCTTAAGAATATATTTGAGAATAATATACCTTATGAACAATTATGGACAATTAGTTCATTCATGCATAAATGAAGGATTAACTCTTTATAATGAAATAAAATTAAGAAACTAATTAAAAAGAGAAAGATTAACAGAGAAAAAATAATTGGGAGAACACCTAAAATGGGTTAATGTAAGACATCTTAAGTTCTGTAATAAAGCTTTAGATTTTCAAATTGGATCTTAATTACTAATGAAATGTTCTACAACTATAAAAACCAGAGTATAGACTATGTCCTCTCTAGGTTCACTCATATGAGGTTCAATTTTAATTGTGGACAAAATTTTATTTTGCTGATTAAGCAAGATACAATTGTCCCACCATCCTTTTAGGTTTCCTATGAAGCCAGCTATTGTCATATTAGCTATGTTTCTGTCTATATTTCCTCTTTGTTTGCATATAGTAGAAAATATTAACATTATATGCATCATTTGAAAATTTTGAGTATCTATCATTCCATCCATATTCCATGCATAGATTGCATTCACTCGTAGATTGCATTCACTCTATAATCGTTCTTAATATGAACATTATTTTCTTCTATTAAGACATCTACCAGTATTGGCCTCTTATAGTAAAACCTATCTAGTATTCTAGGTTTCTTTTCTCTTCCATTTATTTATGAAAATTGGGTTTGAACCTGCATTATTTTAGTGTTAGACGCATTACCTAAACTTATCTCTTCTAAAATTTCTATTTCATTATCTGACTTAATCGACTCAGTCTCAAATCCTTGAACTAATAGGGCACTGAGTTTTAAATTATCAAGTCTTTCTTTAATAACCTTCATTATGTCGCTTGAGTCTTCTTCCATTTAGAAATTATTAATTTCAAGAGGAGGCTTTAGAGAGGGTTCAATTTCTTAAGGATTTTGTACTTCTTTTTCTTAAGTTTTACTTCTTTTATATATGGTCTAAAATTTTCTTAATTCCTTCTTCTAGTTTTATTACTTGTTCTCCCATAATTTTTAGGTAAAGCTTAGTATAATTACTTTGTTTAATTATTACGTTAAGATTAGAAATTGTCTAGAAGTTTCCTTGTGCAGCATAAGCTATAGCTTCAAAAATTCCATCAAAAGTGGATAGTCTTAATGAACCTATAGGAGGATAAAGAGGCGAAACATTTTCACCATTCATAGTATTCCATTCTCTAGAAATTGTATTAAGTTCATTACTTGAGAAATAATTTAGGAACCATGGAATAAAGAACATATTTTTTTGGGTTTGTTCCAAATGTTTATACAATTCATCTTTGTAGAATTGGCGATGGTCTTTAAAGTTTTTAAAGTATTAGTCTATAAATTTTTTATTAACTTCTAACTGAAATTCTTTGCTTATTATTTTTCTAAGATTACTTTCAAAACTAAAATCCATAAATTTATGTATTAAAATCCATCTTTGTTGGAGGAGGAGTATTATCCTGGGGGTTTTTGTAGATTCAATGAACAGTATTATTGTTTGAGATTTTTAGTTCCTCTATTGAACTAGAACTTGGCTTTTCTTCTTGAATATTATCAAAAGATATCTAAGATGATCTAGATGAACAAGATCTAATTCCAAGAAGTATAAAAGATCTCCTATTGTCAAAACTAGTTACTACATCACCATCATCAGTTTGTATTATTTGGTCAAGACACATGCAAGATCATCCCTACCCAATAAGGGTAGGAAAAAATCAATATGTGATGAAAAAATTTCTCCAAGAAATAAATTGTGTGGAAATAAATCACTTTTGTAATAATGATAGCACTACTATAAATTTTAGTAAGTGTGTAATTAATAAAGTTGTTTTCCCTCAAGAATGGGATATCAACCCGAGCCAATTCAAATGGATCGAGGGAAAACAAGGGGTCAAATATCCCTATAATTGGTGGGATTATACTAAGTTAATGGCTCTTGTAATATATCTTGAGAATAACCAAAAGAAGCACTCTTGGTTTCTCAGAATAAATCCCCAACTTGCTCCCTATGGAGTTCTGGCTTGGTTCTTTCATCGGTGGAGAAAGATTGGACTGACTCTGGAAATATTACCAAAAAATCTAAAAAACCTTTACAATGAATGGGTTGAATAAGAACCTCATATTAATAAGATTCCTTCTAATGAATTAATTAAAGGCTATTGTGGATTTTTATACTTTTCCAAATTTGAAACACCTTGGATTTGGAAATGGTCAATAACCATAGAAAAAGATGAGCTGAATATTCAAACCCTCAAGCGAACATATTTCATTAAATGGTGGACAAAATTTGACTAAAAAGGTAAGGCCAAAGAAATATATCATGTTATTGAAGCTAATAAAATCTTAATGGAAAATGTACCAATTATCATATCTTCATCTTCAATCGAAGAAGTTAAGAAAATGCTTCAATGAAAATATCCAACAGATTCAAAAAAACAAATTTTGGTCAAATGTATGGTTTCATAAAAAAATTAGATCATGACCTCTTTCAACATCTCAGCAGAGAAATTCTCTACATAGCATATTCATCATCAACAAAATCATTATCATGAGATAATATGTCAGAGGATAATGACATTCAAGACAGCCAAGATCTCAATGATGATACCACTTTTGACGATTATTTGGATGCATCAATAATGATGCTTTCTCAGTTCTTGCAATCCAAGCATGATCAAAGATACCAGCAAGAGAAACAAGACAAGAAGAATATGCCTTCGAATAAACCTCAGTTTGAGTAAAAATCTATCTCAGCAATTACATGATAAAGAATATAAGCAATTAGTTTAAAGAGGAATCCTCTTTTTAAAGTTACTTTAATAAAGATAATGAGTTTTTATCAGCAATAAGACAAGGAATCTCCTTTATGTCTATATCAGCCAAATTTTGGCTGACATTAGCATCAATAATATAGGAGGATCTATTTTATGTCACTTTATCTTTATGTTAGTCATCTTTATGTCAATTTATCTTTATGCCAATCATCTTTATGTAAATTATTGTCTATCAATAATTGTAATGGATTCCAAAGGCAATTAAGTCCTAATCCAAAGTCTATAAATAGGTAGTGTTTCAGTCTATTAGGCATCGATTGTTCAGTAGCTGAGTTCTTTACTTTTGTTGTGACATTTCAAATCTAGTTTCCTTGTAACCTCCTTCCTTTGGAATCTTTCCTTTCTTTGAATGGTGAAAGGTTTCCTCTGTTTATCCTCCTATAGGTTCATTAAGACTATCCACTTCTGATAGAATTCTTAAAATTGTAGCATATGCTGCACAAGGAAACTTCCAAACAATTTTTTATCTTAATGTAATAATTAAACAAAGTAATTAGAGTAACCCTTACCTACAAATTGTAGGAGAACAAGCAATAAAAATGGAAGAAGGAATTAATAAAATTCTAAACCATATAAAAGAAGTAAAACTTAAGAAAAAAAAAAGTACAAAATCCTTCAAAAATTGAATCCCCTTTAAAGCCTCCTCCTGAAATTAATAATTTCAAATGGAAGAAGACTCAAGCAATATAATGAAACCTATTAAAGAAAGACTTAATAACTTAAATCTTAGTACCCTGTCAGTTCAGGGATTTGAGATTGAGTCGATTAAGTTAGATAATGAAATAGAAATTTTGGAAGAGATAATTTCAGATAATATGTTTGACACTAAAATAATGCAGTTCCAAACCCAATTTTCACAAATAAATGGAATAGAAAAGAAACATAGAAGGCTATATCGGTTTTACCATAAGAGGCCAACACTGGCAAACGTATTAATAGATGTTCATATTTAGAACAATTATAGAGCGAATGCAATCTATGAGTGGAATATAGATTGAATGACAGATAATTAAAATTTTCAAATGATACATAGAATGTTAATGTTTTCTACTACATGCAAACAAAGAGGAAATACAGATAAAAACATAGCTAACATGATAATAGCTGGCTTTATAGGAAACCTAAAATGATGATGGGGCAATTGTATCTCGCCAAATCAACAAAATTAAATTTTGTCCACAATTAAAATTGAACCTCGTACGAGTCAACCCAGAGAGAAGTCAGTCTATACTTTGGTTTGTACAATTGCAGAACATTTCACTAGTAATATTAAAAGCTAGTTTGAAATTCTAGAGCTTTATTATAGAACTTGAGATGTCCTACATTAATCCTTTTTAGGTGGTATGAGGATGTCTTCCTGGCCCATGTTTTGCATTTAAATGATGCAAACCATAGTCACTGGAAGCAAAAACCTATTAAAGGACTTCCATACTTGTTTATTGAAAGAGTTAAGAAACTCTTAAGAATAAATTTGAGGATAATATACCTTATGAACAATTAACTTATGGACAATTAGTTCATTCATGCATAAATGAAGGATTAACTCTCTATTATGAAATAAAATTAAGAGATCAATTAAAAAGAGAAAGAATAATAGAGAAAAATAGTTGAGAGAATTCTGCCAAAAATATATGGTAGATACACCCAAAATGAAAACACCTAATAAAGGTAAAATAAGGCAACCCAATAATAGAGGGTATAAGTGTAAGAAATATAGAGATCCTAATAATACTCCGAGAAGAAAAACTGACAAAAATTATAATAGACATCCTACAAAGGATAAATTAAGAATCAAATGGTACAAATGTGATAAACCTAGTTATTATGCCAGTAAATGTTATACCAAAAAGAAAATTCAAGAACTAGATATCAATGAAGGGTTAAAAAAATCCTTATGTAAAATAATGCCTAATTCTTCGAACTAAGACTTTTCTAATCTATCTGCCTATGAGTCCTCATCATCCTTAGAATTGGAGGACAATAACAATTCTTGTTGTAAAGGACAATGTAATGCACTAGAAATAATAAAGATGCAGGATATTGGAAAGCAATTGTTGAAATGAATAACTATCAATGTCCTGTCACAATCTCAACAGGATCTACTAGATATAGTAGATCACTTAGAGGATAAAAATCTCAAGAAAATAATACTTGAAAAAATACTTAAAATTACTTTAGACAATGAGGAAGATAATAAAGTTATTGACACAAACAATGTCAACAAAATGTCAGAAGTAACGCGATGGTTAAACAACAAACCTTAAATTTCAGATAATGTTACTATATATGATCTAAAAAAAGAAATTAATACTCTCAATAAGAAATTACTTTAATAAAAAATAAAAATAGTCAAATAAATAAAAGACTAAGTAATCTTAAAAACGACATAATAAGAAATGTAATATCATAAAAATGATATATCAATATAACTATTGCCATTGGTATAGAATGATACCATACTGATTTAATAGCCCTTGTTGATAGTGGTGCGGATATCAGCTGCATACAAGAAGGGTTAATGCCCATAAAATATTTTGAAAGAAAATCTCAAAGTCTAACTAGACAAGTAATAATAAGGTAAAAATAAACTACAAATTGACAAATTTTGTTGTTTGTAATGATAATGTTTGTATTCCGACTTCATTTCTGTCAGTCAAGGACCTTCATCATCATGTAATCTTAGGCACTCCATTTTTACACCAATTGATGCCTATAGATAAAGTTTGATCCTTCAGGAATTTATTTTATAAAAGAAGAAAATTAGTTTTCTTTTAAATTTATTATAGGCCCAAAAGTACATTTGTTGAATGAAGCAAGTAAAATTTTGTTGAAAGAACAACAAATTAATTTTATCCATGAAGAGATAGTTTATCTTGACATCAAGAAAACTCTTCAAAATAAAGATTTGGTAAATAAAGTTAAAGACAATCTCAATTCCTTCCTTAAGGAACTATGTATTGAATTTCCTAAAGCTTTCTGGAATAGGAAAATCCACATGGTCTCTCTTCCCTGTGAAGTATCTTTTAATGAGAAAAATATCCCAACCAAAGCCAAACCAACTCAAATGAATGTCACTTACCTACATCTATGTAAAAATGAAATCAACACCATAATAAGTAAAAAAATTAATAAGAAAGTCTTCTTCCCCATGGAGTTGTATTGCAGTCTATGTTAATAAGGCAGTAGAACAGGAAATAGGAAAACCTAGGTTAGTAATAAATAATAAGCCTCTTAATAAAGTCACTAAATGGATCAAGTACCCAATTCCTAATAAAAGGGGTCTACTTAATAGACTACAAGGTTCTCTAATAATTTTCAAATTTGATCCAAAATCTAGATATTAGCAAATTCAGATTACTAAAATAGACAGGTATAAGATTGCATTTACAGTTACTTTTTGACACTTTGAATGGAATGTTATGCCTTTCGGTTCTAAATTTCAAAACATTATGAATGATATTTTCAATCATTATGTCCAATTTATCATTACTTATATTGATAATGTACTTATATTTTTCAAAATCAATTGACTAACACTTCAAACACTTAGAAATTTTTAAGTGGTTGGTAAAAAAGAATGGTCTCATTTTATCTACCCCAAAGATAAAACTTTTTCAAGATAAAGTAAAATTTTTAGGCCATAATATCTACAAAGGAAAAATTATTCCGATACAAAGGAGTATTAAATTTTCTTCCAAATCACCTAATGAAATTATTGGTAGTAAACAACTTCAGAGATTTCTATGATCTTTGAATTATATTCTGAATATTACCAGAATCTTGCACAAGGTATTGCTATTCTTTTTAATAGGCTAAAAAAGAATCCAAAACCATGGACTTTAGATCATACTAAAGAAGTTCAAAAAATAAAATTAAAAGTTCATAAACACCATTGCCTAAATTTGAAAAATAAAGAATGATTTAAAATTGTTGAAACCGAGGCTTTTAATATTGGCTTTTGGGGTATTTTAAAACAAAAAAATCATGAGACAATTAAAGAAGAATTAATTTGGTTCTACTCAGGTAAGTGGAATACTACTCAATATTCTACAATTAAAAAATAAATTCTTTATTTCCAAATGTATTTCGAAACTCCAAGATGATCTTTTAAATAAAAGGTTTCTTCTTAGAATTGATTGCAGTGATGCTAAACAAATTATTGAAAAATATGTCAAAAATGTAGTTTCAAAACAAATTTTTGCAAGATGGCAAACACAATTATCTATTTTTTATTTTCACATTACAAAGAAAAGAACCATAAATTTGATTCTTCATATTCAACATCAAACAAAATATCTTGTAGAAAGTACAATGACCAGAAAGGTACAATGAGCATCAGTTCACCAATTGAATAGAATACCCTCATCTCTTACACTCTTCCCCAAGCTGATGTCTACCAGAGAAGATAGTGAGCTTCCTTACCAAGTCCAAATGGTGATCTATGCAGAACCCTTTTTACTATTTCATGCATTCTTATCTCTAATTAATATTAACAAAGGATAGTTTCACCATTCTCAACTTTATCTTGAATAAAATACAACTCCATCTCCATGCATTTTCCATGGCCGTAGAAGTGGATCTTTAGATTTATAATTAGAACCATCCCTCAAACCTTTTTTTTCTTACTAAACAAAATAGTCAATGCAAAACCCCATGATGATTGCCTTTTATGTAGATGCTCTACCTAATCAGTATCCTTGCAATTTGAAAATCTTGGTTCATGAATTCTACATGATGGACCATACTCTAAGGTGCCTCAAATATTTTTAGAGATCTATTTAGCTTCCTACAAGTGCTGTCATGTCTAGTAAATGTAAGATAATGGATGAATCCTGCCATGCTATGATAAATATTAGGATTGTTGACTTCCATTCTAGGTTTTCTTACTCTTATATTCTATAAGTTTGTGTTTTAACATGTAATGCATATTGACTATGACTACTATATGCAATTTGAATGATCAATATATTCCTTCATTAACCCTTCTAATTTAAGTGTAAAGATATAGTGAATCCCAAAGATGTTACATGGTGAAATTCCCTTAGAAAGTTATTGCATGTTGTGAATTTCATGCATGTTTGTATTATGATGATGATATCATCCATATGCCAAGACTAGTACCATGTCTGACAGAGTATCTTTGAAGCATTGCAAGAATTTTAATTACATGACGTGCTGATCGTGCACTTCATTTTCTCTATACAAACTTCATCCTTCAAACATTCATGCAGGAAACATTGTTCACATTTATCTGATAGAGATCCCATCCATAAGAATTGATGCAGAAACTACAACTTCATGGCTTTTTTACTATTGAGAAAATGTCTCATCATTGTCTAACCATGTTACTAATTTTATCTCCTTAGTGTTTAATCTTGCCTTGGTAACATCAATAGTGTTATCCCCTTTATTTTCAGTTGCAGCTTTCTCTGCAAATTCTAATATGTCATTACTATAAAAGCTACATATTTCTTCTCACCTAACAACTATCCATTATCACTGGTTAATGTCTCTATAGAAGACAACATCGTAGTGGGCTATATAAGCAACTTGGACTTGTTTAATTGATGAGTATAGTATCATCATTATAGCTTCATAAGGTGGTTCTTACTATTGTAACAAGGCTTTCTAGTAATTGCAGGAGTCATCAACGGAATAGTTTGTCAAGTTGCCTCTCTGGATAGTCCCCCCTTAAGCTTGCTAATAAGGCTTAGAGAATCATAAAACATAGACATGTTAGACAAGACATTGTTTATAATTAGGATCTGTAAACCTTTTCTACTATGTATATAGTAAATCAGAAACATATTAGTGGAAGCAAAATAAGTAAATAGGAACTTACCTTCAGTCATTAGTAGTTGATCTGTCATTTCAAGAGATCTTCTGATTTGTAGCAGTAGACAATGATGAAGAATAGAGTTTCAATTTCTAATGAATCAGGGACCCTTAAAGGCGATGGTTAATAACAGTTATCCTTCCATCTAGGATAACTGCCATGGGTAGTTACCACATGCATATATGTGAGATTTGAACACAATGTTCTAGACCACTAAAATTCCAACACTCCCACTTGGTCCAAACATTTGTAACTTTATAAAGTCATAATTCTTAACGTAATAGTCAAAAATTACTTCATGTTCAAACAAAGAGATAAATTACATGAATCATGGCGGTAATTTCTTTATAAACAATTATTACCTTCCATGTATGACAATGTAATTATCTTCTTTGAAAAGCCATTTATGTGGTAATTTATCTTTATGAATAAGCCTCCAATGCTTATTCTGGGTCCAAACTTAAATAATTGTCATCCAATTATAAATGTTTACAAACAAAAATGGAGACAACTTCAAGAATTTAGTGTTTCATTACCAATATATGTTACAAGTATAGTATCATAGTTCTAACAGAAAGTAACAAATGAGAACAAAGTCCCATTTATGTTACATGATCCTTAAACAACTTTGGTGGCATGGCTTTTGTCAAAGGATCTGCAATCATCAACTCAGCAAGAATGTATTCAACGAGCACTTCATTCCTTTTAACATGCTCTGTGACTACGAAGAACTTAATGTTAATGTGCTTACTTTGACTTCCACTCTTATTATTCTTAGCAAAGAACACAACAACTGAATTGTCATATAAATCTTCAATGGCCTAAAGATGGAATCAATAACTTGAAGCCCAGAGATGAAACTCTTCAACCAAATACCCTATTTTGTTCCCTCAAAGAAAGAAATAAACTGAGCTTCCAAAGTAGAAGTAACAATCAAAGACTGATTTGCACTTTTCTAAGATATATCTCCTCTATCTAATAAGAAGATACATCCAAATGTAGATTTGTGAGAATCAACACAACCAGCAAAGTCTGAATCAAAATATCCAACAACCTCCAAGTCATTGGTCTATCTATATGTAAGCATGAAATCCTTAGTCCCTTGAAGGTATCTCATGACCTTCTTTGCAACTCTCCAATGGTCCAAACCTGGATTACTTTGATATCTACCTAATATTTCAACTCCAAATGCAATGTCCAGTCTAGTACAGACCTGATCATACATTAGGCTGCCAACAGCTAAATCACAAAGAATGTTTTTAATCTATTCCATTTCAAGGTCATTTTTGAGACATTGATTCAAGCTAAATCTGTTACCCTTAACAATAGGTGCTATAATAGGTGAAAAATATTTCATTCAGAATCTCTCAAGAACTTTGCTTATATAGGCTTCTTGAGACAAGCCCAAGATACCCTAAGACCTATCTTTATCAATCTTAATGCCAATGTCATAAGATGCCTCACCCATATCCTTCATATCAAAGTTTTTAGAGAGAAATTTTTTCACCTCATATAGGAATCCCATACCATTAGTTGTAAGAAAAATGTCATCCACATATAGTATTAGAAAAATGATCTTGCTCCCACTAACCTTGTGATATATACATTCATCCATCAAGTTCTCTATGAAACCCAATGAAAAGATAATATTATGAAATTTTAAACACCACTGACAGGAGGCTTACTTCAGTCCATATATAGACGTTTTAAGCTTGTAAACTAAATGATAACCATTACTTGAGACAAACCCCTCAGGTTGTTTCATCTAAACCTCTTCCTCTAAATCACCATTGAGAATGTTGTTTTCACATCCATATGATATAAATCTAAGTCAAAATGAGCAACCAATGCAATGATGATACAGAAAGAATGCTTTTTGAAAATAGGAAAAAATATTTCTCAATAAGCGATTCCTTCCTTTTGTATGAATCCTTTTGTAACAAGTCTAGCCTTGTATAGCTCAATGTTGCCTAATGAGTCTTTCTTGGTTTTAAAATCCCATATACAACCAATGGTCTTTTGCCCCATTAGGCAACTCTAAAAGATCCCAAACCTGATTATCTGTCATAAGATGCCTCACCCATATCCTTCAACAACTAGTTATCCAATATCCATCATATTTTGATGGGTGTTTGATCACAAACATGATTTTCTTAATGTGGGAGTTTGATCACAAACATGATTTTCTTCAAAAACTAAGTTTTAAGGTCGATAACTCCCACTAACCACGTCATTCTCAAAAAATTTAGCATTTCTTAATTTCACAATTCTACTACTATGGGATGGACAATAAAATCTGTATTTGTTAGACTTTTCAGCAGATCCAATAAAATATGAATTAATAGTCCTCGGGTCCAACTTCTTTTTATATAAATTGTAAACTCTAACTTCAGTTGGACAACCCCACATGTATATGTCTCAAACTTGGTTTTCAACCTTTCCATAATTCAAATGGCATTTTAAAAGCAGCCTTGGTTGGAACTCAATTTAATATATACGTTGCTGTTTTTAGAGCTTCACTCCATAATGACAAAGGAAGATTGGAGTTACTAAACATATTCCTCACCATGTCCATTAAAGTTCTATTTCTTCTTTCTACTACACCATTTTGATCTGGTAAGACAAGCAAGGTATTTTGAGCTACAATACCTTACTCTTGAAGAAACTTAGCAAATGGACTAAGTACCTGTCCAGCCCCGATATACCTACCATAATATTCACCACCTCTATCAGATCTCATGATTTTAATCTACTTACCACATTATTTCTCTACCTCTATTTTATATATTTTAAAAGCATCCAACACTTCACTCTTATTGTGAAGCAAGTAGAAATATATAAATCGTGAGTAGTCATCTATAAAGGTAATGAAATATTTCTGACCATCCAAGCTCATGTCAGGACAAAAAATATCAATATATATGATCTATAATATGTCATAACTCCTCTTAACACCCTTTTCAACTTATTAGTCATCTTACCTTTAATGTAGTCCACACATGAATCAAAATCTATAAAATTAATAGTATCAAGAGCTTCATCTTTCACTAATCATTTGATTCTATCAATGGAGATATACCCTAATCTCCGATGCCACAACATAGAGGATTTCTCATCCATGATGTTACATTTAATACCAACATTACTATGCACAACCATCACTTCATTACAGACATCATTAATTAAATGAATTTTGAATAAACTATCATCCATTGAGCCATTTCCAATAACTACTAAATTTTTATATAAATTAAAGTAAGATTCATGAAAGTAGAAGGAAAATCCAAGTGGCAAGTTTAGATATAAAAATTAAATTCCTAGAAAAGTTAGGAATATAAAAGGTTCTTTCCAAATTCAATACAAAATCAGTTTGTAAAACTAGTCTATATGTCCCTACGGCTTTAAGAAGCGAACGCATCTTGTTTCCTAAATCGATGCTCCGTTCACTTTCCATCAGTCACCTTTGGTTTAGAAAACCCTACATAATATTACAAATATGGATTAAAGTATCATACTCAATCCACTATGTAGTGTGTGAAACATCAACCATATTAGATTCACAATGTACAACAAAATTGAGATTATCTTTCTTTTCCAACCAAGCCTTCCTTTTAGGGTAATCTTTCCTCATGTGTCCTTTCTTTTTGCAAAAAAAAACACCTCATAGCCTCCTTCTTTTTAGTATGGGTGTTGATTGTTTAACCGTAAGTGCATGGGCTATTATAGTGTAGCTTATGCAAGTATGGGTCGATCCCACGAGGACTCGATTTAAAATGATGGAGTTTTCAATAAATTTCAATTAATAAAAGAATAAAAATAAAAGACTATACTAGAAATAAACTAAGAATAAACTAAAATACAGATTTATTCAATTGTTGCAATTTACATAATTATTTATTCAAAAGAAAATAGAAAATAAAACTAAAAGCTATCCTGGATAAGCCTGTCCCTGGATTGCACTATCCCTGGATAGTCCGAATGAGGATAAAACAAAACCAGAATAGCATAGGGACACATATGGAATTAAATTGGGGACTCAAATGGAATTAAACTGAGGACATGGATGGTATTAACATAAAAGGACAAAGGTGGCATTACTGAGATCTGCCAGGGGCTGATTTGTAATTTTTTGGGGTTCTGGTTTTAATGAAAAACCAGGAAAACTCATTGAGGGGAAAAACATAGAAGGAGGGGGAAGAAGGAAGAAGGGAAGAGGAAGAAGGAAGAAGGAAGAAGGAAGAAGGAGAGGAGGGAGAGAGAAGTGGGGACGCGGGAGTGGAAACCCGATTTGGGTTTCCTCCCTTAGGTCGTCCGGTGCATGGCAGGTAAACAGAGGGAAAGAAACTAGTTGGAGAGGAAGAGGGGAATGAGAAGAAGGGAGGAAGAAGGAGGGAGAGGAAAAGAAGGATGGGAAGAAAAACCCAATCTGGGTTTTCTCTCCTGGTACCGTCCAACTGGAGACACAGAGGCCGTTTGGAGAAGGGAAGACGTGGGAGTGGAAACCCAACTTGGGTTTCCTTCCCTAGGACGTCCGGTGACAATGGAAGACCCGGATCTCGACTAGGAGTCTGGTGCAGTGAGAAGGACGCCTGGCTTATGGAAGTCTGGTCCAGATTCTTTCTTGGGTGTGTGTTAAGTGTTCAATTTTGGTCAAAATACCCCTAATTTAGCGTTCAATTAGATCATCTAACCGTTCAATTTTGCAAAACTTAGCTTGATTTTGAATTTAAATCCAATTGGCCATCCAAACCGTAATTTGTCAAAATCAATGGTCAGATGATCATTAGAGCTCATTAGATGACTAATGTATGGTTCAAATGATTCTAATTTAGTCTTTTCTTTTGCGAATCAATCAAAGGATGCACGAACGGCTACGATTAAAAGTTAACGGTGCAGATCATTTTAAAAAGGACTGATGGGCTAGATCAACCATAAAGATGGATGGGATAGTTTCCTAAACGATAATTGAACTCAAGTGAAAATCATGGACAAAAAGGGCAACTTGCAAATCTGTAGGAGTTTCCAAAGTCAAGAGAGGGGACCCAAATTAGCAAGGAGCAAAAGGCAACCCCTTCCCCCACTTCTTTCCTTCCTTTTCTTTTTCCTCATTTTCCTTTTTCCTTCTTTCCTTCCTTTTCTCTTTTCTTTCTTTTTCCTTCTTTCCTTCCTTTTCCTTTTCCTTCTTTCTTTCCTTTTCTTTTTCCCTTCCTCACTCTCACGTACCCACTTTCCTTACTCTCTTTTTGGCCTTCCTTCTTAATGTTCCCAACTTCCCCATTCTCTTTTCTCTCTTCTCATCCCAAGTTCTCCTCTCTCATTCTCACTCCCCCCTTCCTGGGCTGGAACTGGAAACCCGTCACCCCCTCTCCTCATTTCCTTCTCCATCTCTCCCCTTCTCTCTCCCTTTCTCTCCCACGTTCTTCTCCTTCTCTCTCCCCTTCTCTCACTCCTAATCTCTCTCTCTCTCACCTTTGTTTCTCTTCATCACTCTTCGTCTCTCCATCTGTTCACAGCATGGTCCACCACCAGCCCAACCATCCTAGCTTTCTCTCCATCTCTCTGTTAGCCCAGCATCTCTCTCACCACCTCGCTCTTTCTCTGTTTCTGTTCACCAGCAACATCGACCGCTTTTCACCATCATTTTGTTCACCCCTCTTTCCCTTATTGCTCAACCGAACCGCACCAACTCCACTGCCCTGCTTCGAATCTCCCTCCTTTTCTTCCCAGTTTGTTCCACATAGACCGACCAATCCTCACTCCCTCTTTCCCGCTCACTCTCCCTCTACTTCTCTTCTCTCTGTGTCATCACCCCCCCTCTACCAGTCAACACCCCGACCACCTGCCTGAAGCAGACAGTCCGGCCTGACACGCACCATCTGATCACTAGCAATCCCCTCTGCCCCTCTATCTCTCCCAGCACTGGCGTTATCTCCTGTCCAACACCAGCTTTCCCTCCTTCACTGCCCACCGCTCACATCCATCTCCCTCACTTCTGTCTCCCTTAATCCTACAAGATTCTCCCCTTCACCACATGGGCCGGGGAAGGAAACCCAAGTAAGGTTTCCCTCCTTCTTCCCTCTTTCTCTTCCTCTCCTCTTCCTCCCTCCTCTCTTCTTCCTTTCTCCCTTCTCCTCCGGTTTCCCTTTCTTCACCGGGTGTTCGTCTGGTTTTTTCTTAAAAACCAGATTTTTAACAAAATTCCAAGTTTGCTCTCTCTCTTTAAATGAAATTACAAATATGTTCTTTCCCGTTAATTCCATCTGTGTCCCCAGTTTATTTACATCTGTGTCCCATTTATTCCGGTGGATCACTAATCAACAACATGTTGAAGATATTTGTAAAGGCCGATCAGATTTTAGAAGACTAAAAATGAAGATTTTGATAAAGATTGATCTAGGGAAGTAGTTTTTTCTCGTTATTTGATTTTATTTGGTTTATTTCGGAACTGAAAATTCTGTATTTTTGAGAAGTTGATTAGATCTGAACATTGATTCTCATTTCAATCATTCCAATAATTTTGAGTGATTTCTTTTTAATTTTACATAATTAAATTTTATTCAAACTCCATCATTTCAAATCAAGTCCTCGTGAGATCAACTTGTACTTGCATAAGCTACACTACAATAGCTTGTGCACTTATGTTTAAACAATCAACAAGTTTTTGGCACCGTTTCTGGGGACATGGAAAGGAGTTTTCATAAAATTTAATTAAAAATAAAAAATCCAAAAAAATTAAAAAAAAAATTAGGAATTACAATTTTCAGCATTTTAGGAAATTTTTAGGTGCATTTTTCAATTTTTTTTAGGGCATAATCACCTTGTTTCCTAAATTTGGTACTAATTTCTAATTTTATTTTTCAGAAAATTGGAAAGTGGAGGAATTGGGCAAGTGGATCTTCACCAAAATGGAAACTTCCCCGCTTTCCTAGAATAGGACTTTCTTTTTTCTTTTGAGTGAATCTTGTAGTGAGGATCCTTGTAAATTTCAATTTCCATTTTAAAATTTAAAGGGTTGTATAATACAAGGTAAGTGTGGGAGAAGGTGGCCCACATTTGATCTTCATCAGAAACCCCACTATAAGTTTCCTCACTCATTTATTTTCTAGATTAGGGTTAGCATTTAGAATAATTTGCATTGTTTGGTAGTGTAATTCATATAGAAAGCATCTTTTATAATTTTTGCATTTTAGGATTTTGCATTAGTTTACTGCTTTTAATTGCATTCTTAGGGCATGTTTAATGTTTTAAGGTGATTTATATACTGATAGAATTGCCATGGTGTGTGGAAATTAATTAGTAAGGGCACCCTACCCCCATAAGATCAAGGATGGATTTCATCACCACCTCTTGGCCCACTTGGGATAATCACCTCAAGCGCACAAACCTTCCTTTCACATTAATTTAAAATCAATCAGAAGAGACCTATAGGGCCATCACATGCTCATAGGACCCTCTTAATAGGACGTGATTTACTGTCAGTCCAGTGGCTTTTGATCATTGTGGTTATTGGGGGTTACTTAATAGAGCCTCGCTCTTCCCCCACCTCCTATTAACGTTTGTTGAGGTCTAAACGCCTCCTTACACGAGGGTTGTATTAACCATCTTGGTTAGAACCTAATTGGTAAGCAGTAATCAACTCCTAAAGAGAGGAGTGCTAGTCTAGGCTAATCAAAGCATTGTCTCCACAGAAAATCAAGAAAATCAAAATATTGCTGCCTATTGGCCTTAGAATTATTTGAGTGTGCCCTTGTGTTTGTGCATCATTCTAGAAGTTAGGTTGCATCATTTAGGTTAGTTTTCTCAAAGACAAAACAACAAAAAACAAAAAACAAAAAGAAGCTTCTCTTGTATGCACTTCTGGAGACGCGACAAAATTGGAAGGTTAGTCAAGTACGACCAAAAAGACATACAACAAGATCAGGCCACATCTATGACTGATCAATGCTCAAGGGGTAATTCACCCCATGGAAGTCAAAGGGCTCCACTCATCATGAATGAGGACCCACCACCCTTGATGGACGATGAATATCAACCTCCACCAAGGAGGAATAACCATCAACCAAATAGAGATTGGAGAAGAAACAATAGGGAGTGGGACCAGCAAAGTGAACATGGGGATGATAATATTGAGGGTCATCAAAACTTTCGTGGTAGAACTTTAAAAGACTACCTTCAGCCTACATGCACCAGCACACCATCCTGTGTAATTCTTCCTCAAAATGCTGGTGCGCTAGAATTAAAAATGGGAGTAATCCAATTACTCCCCAAATTCCATGGTTTAGATAGTGACAGTCCTTACTTGCACCTTAAAGAATTTGATGAGGTATGTAGTACCCAGAGAACTCAAAATATAGGTCTAGATATTGTCAGACTTAAACTTTTTCCTTTCTCTTTAAAGGAAAAAGCAAAATTGTGGTTTAATGCACTGCCATCAGGTTCCATAAGAACCTAGAATGAAATGACTAGGGAATTCTTCAAGAAGTTTTTCCCTACCCATAAAACAAATACACTTCGCCGCAAGATAATGAACTTTACCCAAAAGGATAAAGAATCATTCTATCAATGCTGGGAAAGGTTCAAAGAACTACAACTCACTTGCCCACACCATGGCTATGAACCATGGTGCATCATCAGCTTCTTTTATGAAGGACTAAATTCTGACATGCGCCAGTTTGTAGACATAATGTGTAATCGTAACTTTCTCAACAAACAACCAGATGAGGTGGTGGAGTATTTGGAATGACTAGCTGAAAGTGCACAAACCTGGGCTGATTCAGAAAGAATAGAACATGTAGATAGACCTAAGTCCAATAACACCCATGCTAAGAGAGGCATGTATGCTATGTCTGAAAAGGATGATATCAATGCCAAAGTAGCATCCCTAGCGAGAAAAGTAGAAGCCATAGAAATGGGAAAGAAAAACTCAAATAAAGAAGAACAAGTGTGTAGCATTTGTGAGAGTACCACCCATCTTACTCAGGAATGTCCTACCATTCCAGCATTCCAAGATGTACTTCATGATCAGGCAAATGCACTTAACACATATAAAAGACCTTTCTCCCCATATTCAGAGACTTATAATCCCAACTGGAGAAACCATCCAAACTTTAGTTGGAAAAATGGACCTACTACTAATGTTCCACAACCAGGACAATATTAACCTCATCAACAAAACCAAGGACTTCTTACCTTACCTTATCAAACTCATCAACCTTCTCCTTCTAGACCTTACTTGCCCCCACCTAAAAGGCATGTTGAGGATAATCAAAAACGTTCAAAACCAGGAAAGAAAATTTTCTCAATTAGAAAGTCAAATAAAACAAACCAACCAGTCCATGAATGAATTAAAAAACATGATGAGTCAAATGATGCAAAGTATGGAAAAAGGAAAGTTCCCAACTCAACCACAAGCAAACCCTAAGGGAGTGCATGCGGTTATCGTTAATGCATCTAATGAAACATCTAGCTTTACCATGGAACAGACTAAGGCTGTTACCATTCTTAGGAGTGGTAAAAGAATTGAGAAAGATGAGCCTCAAAAGACTAAAAAGGTAGAAAAATCCACGAAAGTTAAAGAAAGCTATAAACAAAAGGACCATGTTTTACCTGTTGATCCATGTCCTATACCTGCTCCATTTCCTCAAAGGTTGCGTCAAGCCCCAAAGTCTGCTTCTAATGATGAGATTTTAGAGATTTTTAAGCAAGTCAAGATCAACATACTGATCTTAGATGCTATAAAACAAATCCCATCATATGCCAAATTCTTAAAAGATTTATGCACCATAAAGAGAAAATTAAATGTACAGAAGAAGGCATTTTTGACTGAATAGGTTAGTTATATTCTTCAACACCATACACCACCAAAGTACAAAGATCCTGGTTGCCCCACTCTTACTTGCATTATTGGCAGCTACAAGATAAACCGAGCTCTTCTTGATTTAGGATCTAGTGTAAACTTATTACCATACTCGGTATACAAACAGTTAGCTGATCGTTCTGTAAAAATACCAAGAGGGGTAATAGAGGATGTGTTAGTCCAGGTGGAACAATTTTGCTTCCCTGTCAATTTTTTAGTTCTAGATACACAACCAGTGGTGAATGAGAAGAATGAAATACCAATTACCCTGGGACGACCATTTTTTGCTACGTCCAATGCCTTAATCAATTGTAGAAATGGTCTCATGAAACTGTCCTTTGGAAATATGACATTAGAGCTAAACATCTTTAACATTTGTAACCAACCTGGTGAAACTTGTGATGATTTGCACAGTGTTAACATGATCAATTCAGTTATGTAAGATCAGTTTCAGTCGTCTTCCTTGTCGAACCCACTGGAGGCCTGTTTGGCCCATTTTAATGATTTAATGAGGATGCATTAATAGAGTAAGTTAATGCTCTCCTTGATTCTGTTCCTATTATGGATACAGGAAAATGAAAACCTCATTTTAAGGAGCTTTCATTGAGTGAGATCACTTCCCTCCCATCATCTGTACAACCCCTTACAGAGCCTGAAATCCCAAATAAGCCTATTAACATAGAATATGTACCTGATTGGGACCTAAAGCCTTCATTTGAACAGCCATTATATACAATTTTAGGTCCATCAAAAACCTTGCCTATGGCAATAGAACAGGTAAAGAAAGAGTCCATCGGTATACTGTCCGTACATCAACCGACTCTAAGGTACACACTAGAAGATAACCAGGATGCAAGCAAAACCATGCTCCCTCCTCTATTAATACAAGAACAATCTTTTAAGGAAGGGCATAGTCAGGTTATACCTCAATTTTAGGAAAATGTAAGGGAAAAGGAGGATCATCCACATCCATATGGTCCAACAGAATTCAAATTAATGGTAGTTCACATTGTTATAAAGATTCCACCACCCAAATTTTCCAAGTGGAGGAATTATATTGATTACCGTGAAATTTTGAAGATAGGAGATCATCAAAGTGGTCTCATTCAATTTACATTCATGGTAGTCTACTGTGTTATAATTCTACCATCACCAAAAATTTCAGGGTGGATGAACTATATAGACTATCGTGAGATTTTGAAGTGGCATGAGAAATCTTGCCATTTCATTATTGGAATCAGGAAAACTCAAAGATAAATGAGGATACGTCTGGTTGAAGACGTTAAACTTAGCACTCACTGGGAGGCAACCCAGAGTTTTTCATTTTTGTTGTTTTCTGCATCAACCATATTCATTTTAGGTCCTACTTTTTAAACATTAAGGACAATGCTTTTGTCAAGTTGGGGGGTGTAGAATTCTAGCAAATTCTAGTTTTTTTTTAGATTTTTAGGTGCTTTCCTTATTTTATTTTTTTTTTTAAATGAAAAATTTTAGGTCATTTCCTACACTATGATGAGAATTGGATTTTCTGAAGTATAATCTAGATAACTTTAGCTTATTAATGGAATTGAATATGATTAATTCATCATTTTACTTATTTTCTAAAGTATTCTATGAAAGCAAAGTCTCAGGTCACATCTATACAGGTAGTTGCATATAGATAGTCTAGATTAATAAGTGGCTATAACTTAGAAATTTTGAAGAAATTTAGTGGAGACCTATAACCTAAGTGAGTTTTAGAGCCATTCATCCTTTTGAGAGGTTATAAATATTCCTAATTTTCTTCAGCGTGTTTAAAGAAAATTGATTCCAAACTCTTAAATTTGGCTAATTACCTGAATAATTAGAATATTATCTTTAAAATTCTAGAAGTTCATTGAATTTGATAGATTATAAGAAACTTAGAAAATGATTTAGGCCATCCTTGTTGTTAACTTAGATACATAAAGCCTACCTAGAAGTATTTTTACCATTAGTTACCCAACTTGAGCCTTTTATATAAAGCCTTTTCTTTTGCCACCCAAATTACCCTTTACCCATATTAACCCAATATAAATTATCCATTACCCATTGTCTTTGAAAAATAAGTTAGAGAGGAATGAAGAAATACCTTTTAGTTGCAATAAAAGTAGAAAAGTGGATATTAAGAAAAGAAGTATTTTTCAAAGTGATTCAAAAGTGTGAACTCCATCTGACAATGGAGGAGGGGCTGGTGTTGAAGGAGAAAGGAAGAGGAAGAGAGGGAAGACGCAGGAGTGGAAACCTGACTTCGGTTTCCTTCCCTAGGACGTTCGGTGACGGTGGAAGACCCGGATCTGGAATGGGAGTCTGGTGCGGTGAGAAGGATGCTGGGCTTCTGGACATCTGGTCCGGATTCTTGCTTGGGCGTGCGAAGGGGTGCAGTCGCCTTCCTTGTGAAAAAAATGACGCCCCTATTGGGTGTCGTCTTGTTCGGTCCGAGGAAGATGGAGGACTGAGGGGAGAAAAGTTGGAGAAACGCGAGGGTGGAGAGAGAGAGAGAGAGAGAGAGAGAGAGAGAGAGTAGAGAGAGAGAGAGAGAGAGAGAGAGAGAGAGAGAGAGAGAGAGAGAGAGAGAGAGAGAGAGAGAGAGAGAGAGAGAGAGAGAGAGTAGAGAAGGAGAGAAGTGGGTTCTGGGCTGTTCGCTGCGGTGCGATGCTGGTTTGGGCAGAGGTAGATGATGCCTGGCGGAGAAGGAGAAGGGAATGTCGGGGGGGGTTAATGGTGCAAAGAGAGAGAAGTAGAGGGGAAACGCACAAGAGAAATGAGGGAGAGAGTTAAGAGAGAAGGGTGCTAGAGGGAATGACAGAAGGAAGAATAGAATGAACTGGCCAAAGGAGAAGAAGAGGAAGTCTCCCATGGTTCAGCCTGGAAGTTGGTGGTGCGTAGAAGGGTGGCCAGAAAAAGGGAACCAGAAAGAGAAGGTTGGGAAGGATGGAGAGAAAGGGAAGGAGAGGAGGAAGGTGGTGAGATAGAAGAAGAAGGAGAATTAGAGAAAGAAATAGATGGGAATTGAAGAGAAAGGGGGTTTGTGCGTTTTTATGGTTTAGCTCCCCTCCTACGGTTTTAGCAAGTGGTTTAGAAGAGGAGGATAAGGGGAGAAGAGGAAGGTGGTTAAGATGGAAAGGCAAGGGGATGGGAAAGGCAAGAGAGAATAAGGAAAGAGAGTGGTGGATGGGTATGCCTTGTACGGTTAAGGAAGGTGTTGAGAAAAGAAGGGGAATTTTCCCCCTACCATGTTAATGTTGCCTTCCTTCTAACTTTTAAGAGCCTTCCACTTGCCTTCTAACTTGGTTTCCTCCATGGAGACTTCCAACTAAGGGCACTTTTCAGTTCTCTTCCATATCTTCCTTTAACACAAAGTTTCTTTTAATAGCTTATTCCATCTGCACCGTTAATCCATGATGGATGATCTGTAGCATTGATCCTTGATCTTGTCCATCCATGTCTCATTTGGTTGATCTGCAAAAGAAAATACTCAATTAGAATCATTTGAACTGTACATTAGTCATCTAATGAACTCTAATGATCATCTGACAGTTGATTTTGACAAATTAAGGTTTAGATGGTCAATTGAAGTTAAATTCTAAATCAAGCTAAGTTTTGCAAATTTTAACGGTTAGATGATCTAATTGAAGGCTAAATTAGAGGAATTTTGACCAAAATTGAACACTTAACACACCCCCAACCAGCATTTTGCTAGTCCCGAGCAAAACATGCAAAAAACCAGATTTCAAGATTTCAAAATTTATTTTTAAATCAACTCCTCTTTTTCCTCAAAGAATTATCTTCAATATATTACATCAACTTTAGCATACTAATAAAAATGACTGAAGAATTCAAAACCCTACCCATATGCCAAAATCATTCCACTTAAGCTCAGATCTCAAAGTGAGTGTGTGCATGTACAGTCTACATATAGACTCATCTTGATCTCCAAGTAAACTTCTAACTTTTAAACTCCATTCGAAATATGTTTTGACCTCAATTCTCACTCGTGACATATGCTCAGAAATAAAATCTCTCAGATAGAGGGTTCAAATCATATCTCTCTTTTAATTGTGTGAGAGAGTTAATAAAAGCAAAATTATCTCACAGAAGTTACTAAGGAATTTCATTGTTTTGATCCCGTGGGAACGGATGTCATTACCTTTGAATATTTAGAAATACCACTCTTTTAGATCTTATCCATTCATTTCCTCATCAAGACTATACTCATCCTAGAATCAATAGGTCTTTAACTGGGACAAAACGTAGGCTTAGGACAGGTTAACAAAGAAAGGGTATAAGGGTATTCAAGGTTTCTTCAAAAAATAAGTAGAGGTCTTCTAAAGTTAATAACTCTTTCTTTCTTTGATGAAGTAAATATTTCTTTCTTTCTTTTCTTTTCTTTCACTTTTCTTTGTATTCTTCAAACTTCTTTCTTCTTCTTTTTTTCTTTTTTTTTTCAGACTCTTTTCTTTATATTGCAGTACTTTTGAATCACTTTGAAAAATATTTCTTTTCTTGATATCCACTTTCTACTTTCATTACAACTAAAAGGTATTTCTTCATTCCTCTCTAACTTATTTTTCAAAGAAAATGGATAATGGATAATTTATACTAGGTTAATATGGGTAAAGGGTAATTTGTGTAACAAAAGAAAAGTTGGATAACTAGTGGTAAAAATACTAGGTTAACATAACGCCTCCACCTTGAAAATTTGGGTGGTGGAATCTCTATAACAATGTGAACTACCTTGAATTTAAATTCTTTTAAATCATATGAATGTGGATGGTCTTCCTTTTCCCTTGCATTTTCCTGAAATTGAGGTATAAGCTTACTATGCCCTTCCTTAAAATATTGTTCTTGTATTAATAGAGGAGGGAGCATGGTTTTGCTTACATCCTGATTATCGCCTAGTGTGTACCTTAGAGTTGGTTGATGTATGGACAATATATCAATAGACTCTTTCTTTTCCTGTTCTATTGGCACATGCAACAAATTAGGTGGACTTAATTTCTTATCTAATGGTTGTTCAAATAAGGTCTGTAGGTCCCAATTAGGTACATATTCTACATTAAAAGGCTTATTTGGAATTTCAGGCTCTATAAGGGGTTCTACTAATGATGGGAGGGGAATGAAGTCACTTGGTGGAAGGTCCTCAAAAGGAGGTTTCCATTTTTCTATTTCCATGATAGGAACAGAATCAAGGAGGGCATTCACTTCCTCTATTAATGCATCCTCATTAAACTCATTAAAATGGGTCAAACAGTCCTCAAGTGGGTCCGACAAGGAAGATGACTGAAACTAATCTTACACAACTGAATTGATCATGTTAACACTGTGCAAATCATTAGTAGTTTCACCAGGTTGCTTACAAATGTTAAAGATGTTTAACTCTAATGTCATATTGCCAAAGGATAGTTTCATGACACCATTTCTACAGTTGATTAAGGCATTGGATGTAGAAAAAAATGGTCGTCCCAAGATGACTGGTTTTTCATTCTTCTCATTTACCATCGATTGTGTATCTAGAACTAGAAAATCTACAGGGAAGCAAAATTGTTCTATCTGGATTAACACATCCTCTATTACCCCTTTCGGTATTTTTATAGAACGATCAGCTAGTTGGAGTGTAGTAGATGTAGGTTTTAGTTCACCCAGACCTAACTGCTCGCATACCGAGTACGGTAATAGATTTACACTATATCCTAAATCAAGAAGAGCTTAGTTAATCTTGTAGTTGCCAATAATGCAAGTAAGAGTGGGGCAACCAGGATCTTTGTACTTCGGTGGTGTATAGTGTTGAAGAATAGAACTAACCTGTTCAGTCAAAAATGCCTTCTTCTAGACATTCAATTTTCTCTTTATGGTGCATAAGTATTTTAAGAATTTAGCATATGATGGAATTTGTTTTATAGCATCTAAGATTGGTATGTTGATCTTGACTTGCTTGAAAATCTCTAAAATCTCATCATTAGAGGCAAACTTTGGGGCTTGAAGCAACCTTTGAGGAAATGGAGCAGGTATAGGACATGGGTCAACAGGTGAAATAGGGTCCTTTTGTTTAGAATTTTCTTTAACTTTCGCTAGTTTTTCTACCTTTTGTCTTTTGAGGCTCATCTTTCTCAATTCTTCTACCACTCCTAAGAATGGTAATAGCCTTAATTTGGTCCATGGTAGAGCTAGATGTTTCATCAGATGCATTAGTGCTAACCGCATGCACTCCCTTAGGGTTTGCTTGTGGCTGAGATGGGAACTTTCCTTTTTCCATACTTTGCATCATTTGACTCATCATATTTTTTAATTCATTCACAGACTTTTCTAATTGAGAAATTTTCTTCTCCTGGTTCTAAGTAACTTGATTATCCTCTACATGCCTTTTGGGTGGGGGCAAGTAAAGTCCAGGAGAATGAGGGGGGTGGAGCAAGTAGTCCTTGGTTTGGTTATTGCTGACTCTGGTATGGGCCTTGTTGTGAGACATTTGCATTAAGTCCATTTCTCCAACTGAAATTTGGATGATTTCTCCAGTTGGGATTATATGTCTCTGAATATGGGGAGAAAGGTCTTTTATAATTATTGAGTGCATTAGCCTGGTCATGAAATACATCTTGAAAAGCAGGGATTGTAGGACATTCCTGAATAAGATGTGATGTACTTTCACAAATGTTACACACTTGTTCATCTTTATTTGAGTTTTTCTTTCCCATTTCTATGGCTTCTACTTTTCTCGCTAGGGATGCTACTTTGGCATTGATATCATCTTTTTCAGACATAGCATACATGCCTCCCCTAGCATGGGTGTTATTGGGCTTAGGTCTATCTACATCTCCTATTCTTTCTGAGTCAGCCCAGGTCTGTGCACTTTCAGCTAGCCATTCCAAATACTCCTCCGCCTCATCTGGTTGTTTGTTGAGAAAGTTACCATTACACATCATCTCTACAAACTGGCGCATCTCAGAATTTAGTCCTTCATAAAAGAAGCTGATGATGCGCCATGGTTCATAGCCATGATGTGGGCAAGTGAGTTGTAGTTCTTTGAACCTTTCCCAACATTGATAGAATGATTCTTTATCCTTCTGGGTAAAGTTCATTATCTTGCGGTGAAGCGTATTTGTTTTATGGGTAGGGAAAAACTTCTTGAAGAATTCTCTAGTCATTTCATTCCAGGTTCTTATGGAACCTGATGGCAATGCATTAAACCACATTTTTGCTTTTTGCTTTAAAGAAAAAGAAAATAGCTTAAGCCTGACAGTATCTAGACCTATATTTTGTGTTCATTGTGTACTACATACCTCATCAAATTCTTTAAGGTGCAAGTAAGAACTCTCACTATCTAAACCATGGAATTTGGGAAGTAATTCGATTACTCTCGTTTTTAATTCTAATGCACCAGCATTCTGAGGAAGAATTAGACTGGACGGTGTGCTGGTGCGTGTAGGCTGAAGGTAGCCTTTTAAAGTTCTACTACAAAAGTTTTGATAACCCTCAATATTATCATCCCCATGTTCACTATGTTGGTCCCACTCCCTATTGTTTCTTCTCCAATCTCTATTTGGTTGATGATTATTCCTCCTTGGTGGAGGTTGATATTCATTGTCCATCAGGGGTGGTGGGTCCTCATTCATGATGAGTGGAGGCCCTTGACTTCCATGGGGTGAATTACCCCTTGAGCGTTGATCAGTCATAGATGTGGCCTGATCTTGTTGTATGTCTTTTTGGTCGTACTTGACTAACGTTTCAGTTTTGTCATGTCTCCAAAAGTGCATACAAGGGAAGGTTTTTTTTATTTTTTTTGTCTTTGAGAAAACTAACCTAAATGATGCAACCTAACTTCTAGAATGATGCACAAACAAAAGGGCACACTCAAATAATTCTAAAGCTAATAAACAGCAATATATTTGACTCTCTTGATTTTGTGTGGGAACGATGTTTTTTATTAGCTTAGACTAGTGCTCCTCCTCTCTTTAGGAGTTGACAACTGCTTACCAGTTAGGTTCTGTCCAAAGTGGTTAATACAACCCTCGTGTAAGGAGGCGTTTAGACCTCAACAAACATCAATAGGAGGTGGGGGAAGAGCGAGGCTCTATTAGATAACCCCCAATAACCACAATGATCAAAAGCCACTAGACTGACAGTAAATCACGTCCTATTAAGAGGGTCCTATGAGCATGTGATGGCCCTATAGGTCTCTTCTAATTGATTTTAAATTAATGTGAAAGAAAGGTTTGTGCACTTGAGATGATTATCCCAAGTGGGCCAAGAGGTGGTGATGAAATCCATCCTTGATCTTATGAGGGTAGGGTGCCCTTACTAATTAATTTTCACACACCATGGCAATTCTATCAGCATATAAATCACCTTAAAACATTAAACATGCCCTATGAATGCAATTAAAAGCAGTAAACTAATGCAAAATCCTAAAATGCAACAATTATAAAATATGCTTTCTATTTGAGTTACACTACTAAACAATGCAAATTATTCTAAATGCAAATCCTAATCTAGGAAATAAATGAGTAAGAAACTTACAGTGGGGTTTCTGATGAAGATCAAGTGTGGGCCACCTTATCCCATACTTGCCCTGTATTATACAACCCTTTAAAATTTAAAATGGAAATTGCAATTTACAAGGATCCTCACTAGAAGATTCACTCAAAAGAAAAAAGAAAGTCTTATTCTAGGAAAGCAGGGAAATTTTCATTTTGGTGAAGATCTACTTTCCCAATTTCCTAAAAAATAAAATTAGAAATTAGTACCAACTTTAGGAAACAAGGTGATTATGCCCTAAAAACAATTGAAAAATGCACCTAAAATGCTAAAAAAATGGCAATTCCTTATTTTTATTTATATTTTTTTTCTTGAATTTTTTGAATTTTTAATTAAATTTTATGAAAATTCCTTTCCAAGTCCCTGGCAACGACGCTAAAAACTTGTTGATTGTTTAACCACAAGTGCACGATCTATTATAGTGTAGCTTATGCAACTACGGGTCGATCCCACAAGGACTTGATTTAAAATGATGGAGTTTTCAATAAAATTTAATTAATAAAAGAATAAAAATGAAGACTATACTAGAAATAAACTAAGAATAAACTAAAATCTAGATTTATTCAATTGTTGCAATTTACACAATTATTTATTCAAAAGAAAACAAAAAATAAAACTAAAAGCCGTCCTGGATAAGCCCATCCCTGGATTGCACTGTCCCTGGATAGTCAGAATGAGGATAAAACAAAACCAGAATAGCACAAGGACACAAATGGAATTAAATTGGGGACTCAAATGGAATTAAGCTGAGGACATAGATGGTATTAACATAAAATGATAGAGGTGGCATTACTGAGATCTGTTAGGGGCATATTTGTAATTTTCAGGGGTTTTGGTTTTTAATGAAAAACAAGGAAAACTCATTGAGGGGAAAAACGTAGAAGAAGGGGGAAGAAGGAAGAAGGAAGAAGGAGGGAAGGTAGAGAGAAGTGGGGACGCAAGAGTGGAAACCCGATTTGGGTTTCCTCCCTTTGGTCGTCCGGTGCATGGCAGGTAAATAGAGGGAAAGAAACTGGTCGGAGAGGAAGAGGGGAATGAGAAGGAGGGAGAGGAAAAGAAGGATGGGAAGAAAAACCCAATCTGGGTTTTCTCTCCTAGGACTGTCCAACTGGAGACGCAGAGACGTCATTTTCCAATGTCTGAACCAGAACCCGACAACGGAGGAGGAGCTGGTGGTGAAGGAGAAGGGAAGAGGAAGAGAGGGAAGATGTGGGAGTGGAAACCCGACTTGGCTTTCCTTCCCTAGGATGTCCGGTGATGGTGGAAGACCCAGATCTGGACTGGGAGTCTGGTGCGATGGAAGGGCGCCTGGCTTCTGGACGTCTGGTTTGGGTTCTTGCTTGGGCGTGAGAAGGGGTGCAGTCGCCTTCCCTGTGAAAAAAAATGACGCCCCTACTGGGTGTCATCTTGTTCAGTCCGAGGAAGATGGAGGACTGAGGGGAGAAGCTAGAGAGAGAGAGAGAGAGAGAGAGAGAGAGAGAGAGAGAGAGAGAGAGAGAGAGAGAGAGAGAGAGAGAGAGAGAGAGAGAGAGAGAGAGAGAGAGAGAGAGAGAGAGAGAGAGAGAGAGAGAGAGAGAGAAGGAGAGAAGTGGGTTCTGGGCTGTGCGGTGCGGTGCGATGCTAGCTTGGGTAAAGGTAGTTGACGCCTGGAGGAGAAGGGAACGTCAGGGGGGTTGATGGTGCAGAGAGAGAGAAGTAGAGGGGCAAAGCACAAGAGAAATGAGGGAGAGAGTTAAGAGAGAAGGGTGCGAGAGGGAATGACAAAAGGAAGAATAGAATGAACTGGCCAAAGGAGAAGAAGTGGAAGTCTCCCACGGTTCAGCCTGGAAGTTGGTGCTGCATAGAAGGGCGGCCGAAAAAAGGGAACCAGACAAAGAACGTTAGGAAGGATGGAGAGAAAGGGAAGGAGAGGAGGAAGGTGGTGAGATAGAAGAAGAAGGAGAATTAGAGAAAGTAATAGATGGGAATTTAAGAGAAAGGGGGTTTGTGCATTTTTATGGTTTAGCTCCCCTCCTACGGTTTTAGCAAGTGGTTTAGAAGAGGAGGATAAGGGGAGAAGAGGAAGGTGGTTAAGATGGAAAGGCAAGGGGATGGGAAAGGCAAGAGAGAATGAGGAAAGAGAGTGGTGGATGGGTATGCCTTGTACGGTTAAGGAAGAGGTTGAGTAAAGAAGGGGAATTTTCCCCCTACCATGTTAATGTTGCCTTCCTTCTAACTTTTAAGAGCTTTCCACTTGCCTTCTAACTTGGTTTCCTCCATGGAGACTTCTAACTAAGGACACTTTCCAGATCTCTTCCATATCTTCCTTTAACACAAAGTTTCTTTTAATAGCTTATTCCATCTGCACCGTTAATCCATGATGGATGATCTGTAGCATTGATCCTTGATCTTGTCCATCCATGTCTCATTTGGTTGGTCTGCAAAAGAAAATACTCAATTAGAATCATCTGCACTGTACATTAGTCATCTAATGAACTCTAATGATCATCTGACCGTTGATTTTGACAAATTAAGGTTTGGACGGTCAATTGAAGTTAAATTCAAAATCAAGCTAAGTTTTGCAAATTTTAACAGTTAGATGATCTAATTGAACGCTAAATTAGAGGAATTTTGACCAAAATTGAACACTTAACAATGGCTAAAACTTTGCCTCTTACTTTCTTATGAATGGTTTGACTCTTGTGCTTTTTTTAGCTCGCCATATGTGCACTCTCACCCATCTCTTGAACTAATCTCTCTTTTTCTTGAACACATATAGTTGAAATTTCATTAATTGATCATTTGCCTTTATGTGTGTTGTATGAGATTTTGAATGGTCCATACTGAGAAGGGACAGAAGTCAAGATAAAGTGTACTAAAAAGGACTCAGAAAGCTCAATCTGTAACAATTTCAACTGAGCAGCTATGTCCATCATTCTCATAATGTGCTCACGTACTCCTTTAGTACCATTGAGTTTCATTGATAACAACTTGTTCATTAAGGTGCTAGCCAGTGCTTATCAAATGACACAAATTGCTCATCAATGACTTTTATGAGATCTTTGACATTCTCACATTCAGGTATTGACCCGCAAATGCCAATACTAATCTGAGATTTAATGAACATCATACTTAAGCGATTAGACCATTCCCATCGTTCACACAAGGTAATCATGGCATTGGTGCTAGTTTTTGTAATATCATGTGGCTCTTCCTTTTGAAGAGCGTAGTTAATATACATGCACCCTAAATGAAGAAGAATTCTCTCCTTCCAAACTTTATAGTTTCCACCACTTAATAGGAAACTTTAGATTTTTCATCAGGTAATTCACATATTGAATAACTACAAATAAATAAATAAACATACTTATTAACAATTATGAGGCATAATCCATCAAATACAATGATAAGCTTACCAATATAAGTCAAATAAAATAAATATGAATCATCATGTTATTAAAATCTACCTGTGGGCAAAGATTTTAATCTAAAATTGATTCACTAACATTTATGATGAAACGAGTAAAATGTAAATATTTCTTAATGCCTATGGGCTAACTAAGAAATAAAAATTAATTTTACTATTTTATCCTAATTAATCATAATAATATAATAATTTTTTGTGGGATAAAATTATTATATCAATATGTTCAATTAGAATTTGATGTCATTAAAACTTTAATGTGATCAACAATTTTAATTTAAATACTTAATATATGTATTTTCATATTTAAGAATGTTGTGGCTATTCCTCAATTAATAAATACATATTAATCACATGACATCCAAAAATCATAAAGTAAATTAAGACATTTTCCACATAAGTATAATATAAATTAAAACTAAATAATTTATGATGCTAACAATGTCTTAAAATTAAACTTTAATTATTGACTAATTTAGAAAAAATTCTAAATTAATAGTCAATTAAGTCAAATATTCAATGAATAATTTAAATTAATTCTATCTATTTGTTAATGTATTCATGTATGAGAAAACTTTATAAGTGGTGTAGCATGTGCTGTTACAAAATTCCACCCCACCCCCCCACCTTTTTTTAAATATAAATAAAGGGCAGCCACGATGCACGAAGCTGCCTATGTGGGGTCCGAGGAAGGGACGAACCACAAGGCCCTATAGTATACAGCCTTACTTTGTATATTTATAAGAGGCTATTTCTACGCCTTGAACCCGGGACCTCAAGGTCACATGACAATAATTTTTATGGTTGAGAGAGAGAGTATAAATATACATCTTACAAAACTAACCCTAATCCACTTTTCTCTCCTCTCTCGCTCTCATCACCGACACACCAAATGAGGTGAGATTTGGTCGGATAGTCATGAAACCCTATATCCCTATATGTTTTTCTCTGGTGGTGAAAAGCATCGCAAACATAGTACACCCCACCATCGCAGCAAGATGGTTGGCGTTATCCCGAAAGGCAGATTGGACTGGCAATATCAGGGATGACCGGTCATATCTGAAACCCAATCATCATCTATCCCATCAATAAGATGTCTCATCAGCAGTGCCAAAATCATAATTTCTCCCACTGGCAATCCTCTTCGAGGATGATGTCACGGGAAAGAGTACAGCCCGACGCAGTCATCTCCTCTCTCTGCACTACCCAAGAGGCACATCAGGGTGGCAGCATCAAGGGAGAAGGCTTTGGGTTTTTTTATCAAGCCTCGCCAGAGATGGAGTGACCAGCTACTTAGATTGGTTGCATCGAACGAGCAAGGAAAATAGGGAGTGTGATCAACCCCTGTTCAGGCACTCATGCCTAGTCACCAGCGCATGAGAAACAAGATAAAAAGAGAGAAGATTGGCCATGGTCCAGCAGTGTCTACTCTGCTTCGATCTGTAGAGAGAGAACAGGGAGATTCATTGAAATATGCTGGATCAGTAATCACTGCACTCTTAATAGCTTGTCCCAGATAGGCCTCGGCAATTTCCTTCATCTTCGTCAAAACCATGGACGAAATGTCCTCAGCAGCAAATTGCTGCTCCTCCCCTTTGTATCGAACAACGATCATGGGCTTATCGCCTGGCCAAGGAACGAATAAGTTTACTCTTGATCTACTTTTTTTATCAGTTTAGTTTCCATTACATAATCAGAAACTAAATTAACATAGAACTGCTAGGCAGAGAAGATTAACAACTCTAATACCACATGTAAACCTTTTCTACTATGTTTACAGTAAATCAAAACATATTAGTTGAAACAAAACAAGTACATAGGAACTTACCTCTAGCCATTGGCAGTTGATCTGTAGTTTCAAGAGATCTTCTAATTCGTAGCAGTAGACAATGATGGAGAACAGAATGTCGATTTCTGCATGAATCAAGGACCTTTAGAGGTGATGGTTAATAGAAGTTATCCTTCCATCAAGGATAACTGCCATGAGTAGTTACCACATGCATATATGTCAGATTTGAACACAATGTTCTGGACCACTAAAATTCCAACAAGATCTTGTAAGAGGTAGGAGAACACATCCATATGCTTCTTCCTCATCTTTGTATCCTGCAAGGTGATTACCACAGGACAATCCTTAGTTCTTATATTTGTATCCTGCAAAGGTGAATACATTGGAAAACTTTCTGCTATGGGACAATGCTTCTTTTACAAATATGAGAAGAAAAAGTACATCTTTGTTATCTAGAAACAAGTATCAGTATAGCACTCCATGGTGCAAAGAACACCTTCGTCGTTGGTAAGGTCCACTTGTTCCTCAACCAAAGGCTGTAGGGTTCAAGTTTGCTCACCCCAACTTAAGAAAAAATGTATAAAATAGTACACAATATATAAAAGATGGGGTGTGAGTTGTTGCGTCTCTCTCTCTCTCTCTCTCTCTCTCTCTCTCTCTCTCTCTCTCTCTCTCTCTCTCTCTCTCTCTCTCTCTCTCTCTCTCTCTCTCTCTCTCATTGTGTATATAAACACACACACACACACACACATCATAGATTTAGATATCTCTTAGAATGGTAAACTTTCTAAGTACATAAAAGATTTGTTGTGACCTTTAACAATAATATAGAAAAGGAACTAAGTAATTAAGGAAGTTCAAAATCAGGAACCGCCGATACTGTAAGCTTGCTAATTTAGTAATATTGTTGGCAAGAAGCTTCATAATGAGCAAGACTATAATCTTAGCAAGAAAGGCAGCTCTAAGCCAAGTCAACCAGTCCAATCAGCATATATATAGAGAGAAATGAGTAGCTTCAATAGAGCTTGCTCCTTTTTTAAGATGCTTCCTATAAATGCTATCTAATATCAGCAAATAGCAAAGTTTAAGGTTTTAGGAATTGAAGAATGTGAACCAAATAGTAGAGAATTGAATTTAGAAATGATATTTCACAACAAATGTTTCTTGGAAAATTGAAGTTCTCGAAAATTTACTTCTACACTTCCAAAGAATCCTTATCTATTAACGCAGAACAGCAGAAAGATCTATCGATAGAAAAAACTGTGTTTGGAGAATTGATGCATCATGTCACCTTATAGAACCAATTTTTTTTATCTATTATTTTACTTGCTAATGTCAATAATACATTGCAGGCCTCTTCATTTGCAACTAACATATGCTTGGAGCTAGCATACAGGTACCTCTTTGTGTGTGTGTCTTTTGTATTGACAATTACTTATTATGGTTTCAAAAAGCAATTAAACTGTTAGATTCAGGAGCGGTCAGTGCTACTAGATTTCTTTGGCGGTATCCCATTGCTTGAGTGATCCTACTCTTTTACATGGTGAGAAAAGGCTGCTCAGTTTGCACTGTTAGTTAGGGAAAGTTATTTGCAAAAGCAGCGTATTTATAAGGGCATAACATACAAAATAACTTGTCACCCATTTACAGGTGTTCGTACATCTCATCTTGATGTATCTCTTCTTGATGCATATTTGGAAATTATACATGAATGTAATATCAGCATTTTAATCTGTTTCTTTTTTGTTTAGTGATAAAGGGAGCAATTTCTCTTTCTTTAATAATAATTTTTACGTAGGCTACTCAATTCTAGTCTTGCCTTACCATTTTATGTCTTCCCATCAGCAAAGTGCTCTCAAAGAAGGAAATTTGTTGGATACAATAATGTCATATATGTCGAACAGTTAAGTGAATATCCACAATTAAGTAGCCCAATCATTTCAACATACCATACTTGCCAACTCCATTAGTATAATCTGCTACCTTACGGTGCCAATTAGGAAATTGCCCATTGATCAGCAATGATGGAGGCCATAATGTGAAAAAACACAAGCAAAAGCATTGAAACCAAACCTGCAATTTGCCGGTTTACCAAGTGCAATCATGTTATTGCATTAGATAGGATTCACCTGATTGCATTTCGACATACCATACTTGCCAACTCACGTTATTGCACCGGAGTCATCTGCAAATAGAAGCAGATACAGGTATTCCAGTCCTATGGCCCTATTGGGATTTGTGGCCTATGACATATCAATTTGTCTACGTGAGTATGTCCCTACATGCATATGCATGTAGTTAATATGAAACCCAAGTTTCACTATACATGCTCCTGCATTTATTTACGGTCATATCTGTTCATTTCTATAGTAATTTGTGATATACATCGGTCTGTAAGATGCTTGTACATAATGATTATGTGAGAAGCACTTGCTGCGTAGCGTGAAATGCTTCATCTGAACTCAATCATATGATGTTAGGATGATCAGGCTTACCTCGTCTCCACTATTTAGAATCTTAGATGACATAGAATAAAAGTTTAAATGAACAATGATAGTCGTTTGATTTTGATGGCCTTTCACCCTCACTCTAGTTGGTGGGAGAATGTAGATTCTCATAGTCTCACCGATTTAACCCATTGTCATAATACCTGTGCTTGTATTTCTGTGTTCAAGTGAATATTTCACACCTGGGGACTGGCAAGTCAAATGGTCAGTAATGATAACTGGATCCTTCAGCTAGGTCGTCCATCGTGAGACAATTGCCTTCAACTCTCCAGGCAAACATTTCTAACTGTGTGATTGCAGTTGAACAACGTAACCAGAATGGCTTTCAGTATATGGCATCACCTGTGGCTGTGGGATGACATCATGTGGGTGCTCAAGATAAGCTTCTTGTAGCAAGACTACACCGCTGGCTTAGATAGTACTGGCTTGTGTTTCTTGCACTGTGCAGGAGCAAGCAGACGACTTTGCTGCCCAAGAAGTTGCAGCATCTATGGGGATTGTCAAGTCTAAACTATCATAAGACGAGAATCACATTCTCAAGCCTACAATATTTGTCAGCGAATCCTCATATTGCAACAGGTATAGGCAACAATATCAAGGATTTTCTCATAATTCTCTCTTCTTCGACTCAATTTTTTGTTTTGTTTTGTCTATGGGTCCATCCTGTTCATTCCTAGACATAATTGACGTTTAAATGAGAAAAACAAAAAAAAAAAATGGATGAGAAAAAGCTCTTCAACTTGTTCTAAATTTTCAATTCCCGCTATGCCATGGCTTGGATGTGTGTAGTATGAAACCCAACAATTTAAAAACATATCTACAAATGCTCCTCTTTATCACAAGGCATGGATCCTAATGTTCGTCAGGAGACCATAGTGAAATTTACTTGTGAATACCTATTTTAAAAGGCGTACTCATCACTCTAAGTTTTGTTAGATGTTAAAATGTCAAACGAGGATTATTTCTCTTTCAGCTTATGAAGTTTCGTGGATCAACTTTCATTAGCAATTATAGGTGGCGTTCTCTTTCAGTCTTCTTGACGTAGCGTGGTCGAAGTCATTGTTCGCACAGGAGTAACTTTATGAATGCGTTTGGTCCAAGCTTCCAGTGGAGCCTGAATTTTCTATGTAGAAAGGGGATGTCACATTAAAGAAAGGGAGATAAATTACATTTTATGACTAGTCAAGACCGCTGAGATATATCGTGTAACCCCAGTTTTACCAGAGAACTGTATGCATGTGCACGCCCATGTGTTTTGGCAGTCAAATTCCAGTGATGATTCGTGTGCTGTTTTGTTTCACAACTTCCCAGTAGCAATTCGAAACCAAGAATCCTGAAAATTGGTACCTCATGAAGCCTCTGTATTTTGAGCTACTTTATCGTCGAGTCTGGCTTTGTAAAACTACGAGGATTTTTGCGTGTGGAAATGAAAGCTGCATATCTGGTTGAGATGACCGGTGATCGAGATGACTGGTGATCCAAGTTGATCATCCGGGCGACTTCTTACATAGCCTTGCTCCAAAGATTTTCTTCATTGGTTTATCGTAACTTCTTCTGGAGCCAAAGTGTGATCGTGCGTTCGAGTAAAACACCAGATGATCTTTGATGTATGATTGGGTCAGGGTAAAGATTTGGGCTTACTGTGACCCCAAAATGTGGCCCAAGGCTCGGGGCCCATGCTGCAAGATATATTAGACAGACGAGCGGCATGATTTGCATCTGTACAAGAGCCATAATACACTCGGCCAATACCCTATGGTTATGATAAAAAACAGAGGCATGATCTCTAAGCTTTAATCATCTCTAAATGGAAAAGGAAATAAATCACAGTGGACACGAAGGAACGAGCTTCAGCATAATGAAAAGCGTGGAGGAGGGACTGGCTGATTGTGTCCAACGTTCAAGAAAATATTTCTGTATAAGGATCTATCCAATATTGTCATGGGTTTTGCCTTAGAGTAGGTGCCATGTGGGGTACCACAACGAGGGAAATAGAATGGACGTCGAATTGCAATTCAAGTTTGTCAAGTTGCAATGTCATTGTTTAGCCATTACAATTATTTGGGTCTTGAATGCAGAAATCGTATAGTACCGCTCATTGATCCCAACTGGAGCCTCTTGGAAAAGTTCATAAACACCGACTCGGTTTAGTGCCATATCTGACAACCAATGGGATATGGGTCTAAATCCACTTGCCATTCAGAAAAGAAAAGGTATTCTAGTAAAGGCCCTTTGTTGGGTCGCGGAAGGCAGTAGCGAGAAGCAAAAGATGGACAACACGTCAGAAAACGGAATCAGCAATATTGTACTGCTGGGAAATGTTCACACAATATAATGCTACTTTGGAGCTGTTTGCAATGGGAAGAAAATTTGTGGATTAAACTGTTCTGGAATAGTAGAAGTTTTCTTTTGAATTTTACAAGAGAAATTTTTTACTATTCCAGAACAACTTAATCCATAAAATTCAAAGGAAAACTTATTCTATTACGAAACAGCTTAATCCATGATTCTTGTGCCCGTTATAAAGTCGCATTGGGAATTGGTATGAAAGTCTTCCATGCATTGTGTTGAAGGTCCAAATCTCGAGCTGAGTGGGCAAGTTTTACTTCTATAGGATATTCTACATGCATCATTTCATACTTAAAAAAAAAAAAAAAAAGAAGAAGTAAAGTTCATTAAGCTTTCATTTTGGGCTCAAGTCCAAACCACCTTCCAAGGTGACGTAATTGGTATTATAGCAAAGGCTCTTCAGAGTTTTTAGAGTCAAATATTATCTTCTCAAAATGGCCCAAATTGCTAAAACAGCCCTTGTAGAAGGTCAATCCACCAATAGACCTCCATTGTTCTCTTGAACAACCAACTAATGAAAAGCTTGAATGACTATCTATAATCAATCTGTAGAACATGAGCTATGAAAGTCCTTTTTATCCCTTGTACACTCATTTCACCCAAAAATCCTTGTGTTTTGTGTAAGAAATGACACTCTAAATTTTCAAAAAAACTTCTATATAAAAACTAAAAATATAAAATTTCTGTTGTTTTGTTTTCAAAAAGAATTTTAAACAAGGGATATCCCGAATTTCAAAAAAGTTTTCAAAAAGTATTTTGAAAACCCAAGGTATCACACTTTTGGTGTCATAGCTCATAATAATGCCGAAAACAAGGCAATGGAAATTGGTGTGCCAAGGTTAAAATATGATAAAGATTAGATTAATGAGAAGACAAAGAAAGGTTCACTTGAATTCAAAAGCCATGAATCTACTCTATTATGTTAGCCCAAGCCCTTTTGTTTTTTATGATAACAAAACCTTGATCATGTTGATCTTACCTTGTTTGTGTGTGTGCAAGGACAATGGCTCATGACTTTGACACATTTGTTAGACTAGTGCCACAAACTTGTCTCAATCTCATAAAGATAGAAATTTTTTTATGTATTTGAAGACTTTCAACTAGTCAGCATCATAGTCCAATCAATTGACACTCAACAAACAAAAGAGATCCAATGAAGTTCAAGTATATCCAACCAGTTAAATGTCAGTACAAACGGTCAATGAAAGCTCTCACACTCACACAAAGTATACAAAATGCATCGGGTATTATTAGTTGGTAATGAACAATCTTCCAACTGAATAATACTACCTGATTTAAAGAAGAAATTAACTTAAGCAAGAATTTAGCTGGTTAACATGAGAACCAAACCAAACTCAAACATAAGTAGCTGCTTTAGTAAGTCAGTGAAACTTGTTCAACCTACTAATGGAAAGATTTAAACTAGAAGAAAGAGGAACTTCACTTGGAATGAAGTCAATTGGTCTATACGTTCATCAACCAACCAACCAAAATGAAAAAGGACAATTGTTCTTCAGACAACTCAGGTACATCCAATTAGTAGAAGGAATCCTTTGAATCAGTCACTTAAGATTAGCCAAAATATGTTTGAACTTCTAGATTTCAACTCAGCCTATAAATGGAACAAGCCAATCTATTAGTTAAGAGAAATCCTTTGGAAAACTGCACTTCAACCGATCAACGAGCTATTCAGTTGGTCAGAATGTCAAAAATCCAATAGCTTTTTTTTTTTTTTAAAGCTTTATTTGAATATTCACATACAAAAGAATATGAAAAGAAATATCATCAAGCAAGAAATTCAAGCTCACATCTCAAACTAGATCTTTTAGTTTATGTGCTAATTATTGTTATTTTTAAAAATAATAAAGCCTCTCCATACCATCAATTCTTTAAGAGTAGGAGTTGTTCTCACTAAGAGTGGTGTTGTGATGATCCGGGTTTTTGTAACACATTTTGTAATACATTTTCAATGGCAGGGCCCTTAGTAGTAAAAAAAATTCACAAAACAAAGTAGCAAAAATTCTTTTCTTTAGAACTTATTTTGAAAAACCCAAGTCATCACTTCATACATAACATAAGTAGAACTTTTATACAAGATAAAATTCCATTGAAAGAATATATTTTTATTAAATTCCAGAATTCATCCAATGGTTCACAGTACAGCCCAAATCCATTACAATACTTGTCCAAATTACATAATCCAAAACTGTGTATTTCTGAGAGTTGGGGTGGTAAGGCTAATTTGTAAGCCATTGGACCAATTCTTTCTAGGATTTCAAATGGACCGATGAATCTAAAACGAAGTTTTTCTTTTCTTCCAAACCTCATTATTCCTTTGACTGGTGATACTTTCAAAAATACATGCTCTCCCACATCAAATTCCAGGTTTCTACGTCTTTTATATGCGTAACTCTTCTGTCGACTGTATGTTGTTAGCAACCTCTTCTGTATCAATCTAACCTTGTTTGTACATTGTTCCACTAGTTCTGACTTTATTAGCTTTCTTTCTCTAACTTCACTCCAACAGGTTGGTGATCATCATGGCTGTCCATGTAATGCTTCATATGGTGCCATACCAATACTTACTTGAAAACTGTTGTTATACGCGAATTCGATTAACGAAAGATGTTCATCCCAATTCCCATTCCAATCTAATGCACATGCTCTCAACATATCTTCTAAAGTCTGAATAATCCTTTCTAATTGACAGTCTGTTTGGGGGTGAAATGTTGTACTGAATTTAAGTGAGGTTACCAAGGCTTGTTGTACACCCTTCCAACATCTTGAAGTAAATCTTCCATCCCTATCAGAGATGATGGATAGTGGAATCCCATGAAGACTTACTATTTCTTTGATTATTGCTTAGTTAGACTATCAACTGACTGGTTTTGCCTAATTGGAAGGAAATGTGCAGACTTTGTTAACCTATCCACAACCACCCAAATCATGTTATGACATGCCCTAGTCCTTGGCAATCATGCTACAAAATCCATAGTGATGTTGTCTCATTTCCATTCTGGAAGTTCCAATGTTTGTAACATTCCAGCTGGTATTTGGTGTTCAGCTTTTACTTGTTAACAATTTAGACATTTAGCTACAAATTCCCCTATTTCTCTTTGCATGCCTTCCCACCAAAAGTTTCTTTTCAAATCCTGATACATCTTTGAACCCCCAGAGTGTATGAAAAATTTTGACTGATGGGCTTCTTGTAACAGTTCTTTTCTCAAGTGTGTATTTAAAGGAACCACCAATCTCTCCTGAAAATATATACCCCCATCTATACCCTTACAAAATCCTTCCTTTTTACACAATTCTTAAGTTATTCTATCTTCTTCTTGGGCTTTAAGGACTCTTTCTACAAAAGCTGATTTAATGGTGATGTTTGTAAGTACAGCTCTTAGCTGTCTACTTAATGCATCAGCTACTATGTTTGCTTTTCTATGATGGTATTGGATGGCTAAATCATAGTCTTTGATATACTCCATCCATCTTCTTTGTCTCATGTTCAAATCAGCGTGAGTGAAGATGTATTTAAGACTTTTATGATCTATGAATACACTGAATTTTTCTCCATAGAAATAATGTCTCTAAATTTTCAATGCAAAAACTACAGCTGTCAATTCTAGGTCATGTACTGGGTAATTTATTTCATGTTTCTTCAATTGTCTAGATGCATAAGCAGTGACCTTCCCATTTTGCATCAACGCACCTCCTAACCCTTTGCCTGATGCATCATAGTATATTTCATATCCCCTACTTCCAGATGACAAAGTCAATATTTAGAAACTATTTTCCCATTCTTCTGTCCAAGTGAATTGTACCCCTTTTCTAGTCAATTAAGTCAAAGGAAGGGCTATACCGGAAAATCCTTGAATGAATCTATGGTATATCCTACCAGTCCAAGAAAACTACATATTTCTGTTACTATTTTAGGTTTCTCCTAATTCATTACTGCTTCAACCTTGGTGGGGTCCACTTCTACTCCATTCTTAAAAATTACATGACCCAAGAAATTAACCTTCTCTAACCAGAATTCACATTAACTAAATTTGTCAAATAGTTTATATGTTTTGAGGGTATTTAGTACAATTCGTAAGTGTTCTTGATGTTCCTTGATACTAGTAGAGTAAATCAGTATATCATCAATAAATACAATCACAAATTTATCCAAAAATTTCTTAAAGATTCTATTCATCAGATCCATAAACACTGCTGGTGCATTGGTCAGCCCAAAAGACATGACTAGAAACTCTTAATGCCCATACCGAGTTCTGAATGCTGACTTGGGTATGTCTTCATCCTTAATATGCAATTGATGATATCCTGATTTAAGGTCGATTTTGAAAAAGACCTTAGTAGACTAGTGTTGATCAAAGTGATCATCAATGCTAAGTAAGGGATACCTATTTTTCACTGTGACACTGCTCAACATTATATAATCAATGCACAATCTCATAGACCCATCCTTCTTCTTCACAAATATTACTGGTGCTCCCCATGGTGAACTACTTGGTCTAACAAACCCTTTGTCTAACAATTCCTGTAACTGACCTTTCAACTCTGTTGGGGCCATCCTATAAGGTGCTTTAGAAATTGGAGTTGTACCAAGAATTACTTCAATGGTAAACTCAATTTCTCTATGTGCAGGTAATCCTGGTAGTTCTTTTGGAAAAATATCTTGGAATTCCCTGACTACTTCAATTTCTATTATCATGGGCTATTCAACATCTAAAGAAATTACTGTTACTAGAAATGCCTGACACCCCTTGGACATATGTTTTTAATTGCCTTCATAGCTGAGATAATAGATTTGTTTAAGTCATTGTGTTTCCCATACATTACTAATGTGTTTGATGTTTTTCACAAATGCACAGGCTATTGTAGGATAGCTATGCAAATACGGGTCAATCCCACAGGTACTAGCTTTAGAATTTTGGAGTTTTTAATAAAATTTAATTATTTAAAATTCAATCAAATGACCATAAATTAACAGAAAATTTTTAAACTTAAGATTTAGCTTTCCAAAGAATTTTCAAAAGTTTAATCTCAGGAATAACAGAAAAAGAACCATTAAAATCTTAATTAAAACTAAAACTAGAAAAATTAAGAAAATTTAATTCCTTATCTTAAGTACTATTCAATTTCTTCACTTCAGGTTTCCAAAACTTTGATGAACCTATATCACTATGTTCAACATGCCATGGATTAAGGATCTGATGGAGGAATTTGTCAGATTTTTTAAATATTTAGAGATCTAATCAAATTAATGAAATTAGTATTCAACGGCTTAGATCTATTCTCAGAATCCAAAATAAAGATCAAGAACAGAATTTACACTAGAAATGATTCTAAAAACATGCTAGAAAATTTAATTGAAATTCAGAATTAAAATAGACAAGAAATCAAAGATTTTTCGTAATTAAACCTGACCCATTAATTGAATTAAACAGTACTGAAATAACACAGAACGTGGATTATTCAGAACAGGAATAGCATGAATCAGGAATAAGGACATCAAATGTAATTTAAATCATTCAGTCAGGGGAAAAATTAGAATTTTTCCTAAAACTTCCTTAAACTCCCCGCAAAATACCAAACCCACCGGAGAAGAGGCTGGTGCTAGCCTAAGGAGGGCTTGTAGTAGATGCGCCTGGAACAGATTTGGTTGGAGAAGATGGATTGCTGGTCGGATCAGGCTGCCAGAGACACTAGATCGTCTAGTGTAGAGCCAGATGATCTAGGTCTTCTAGGCCATCCTAGATTCACCTGGGCGGTGGAAAGGTTGGGCCAAGGAAGCCGTCTAGTGTTTGGCTATTGATCAAGCTCTGGGCTACTTCTGGTTCTGCAAGTGGAGGCATGCCTGGTACTGGGTCTGTGCAGTAAAGAAAAGACAGCGGTAGAGATGGAGAACGATGTTGAAGGGGAACTGGAGGATATGACCAGGGGATGCAGGGTCGGTGGTTTGCGTCTTTGGCCTTGGCGTGTGGAGGAGATCTGGAGCACTGAAGATGGTTTCTGTGGTTGATGAAAAAGGGAAGGGAATTGACGATGAACAGAGGAGAAACAATGGGACGTCTAGGTCAGTTTGAGAGATAGAGACAAAGAAGGTGGGCTAGGAAGAGTGGAAGACGATAGGGAGTAGAGGAGGTAGAGGTTACGGGATAGATGGTGCAGAGGAGAAAGGAGAGTGGAGCTGCTGGTTTGTGAATGTGAAATAGAGGGAAAAGTGAAGGGCAACGTGTGGTGGTTGGCACATTGAAAACAAACGTTGAAAGATGGAAGAAAAAAAAATGACATGAAATTGAGAGGGTAAGAGGCAGAGAATAGGAAGGTGGCTGATGCGGTGAGAGACTGGGTAGATGTTTGAGAGGGTGTTGGGAAGAAGTAGTAATGTGAAATAGCTGTGGGAGATGCGTTGAATGTGATTAGATGAATGGAGATTCAAAGGAAAGTATAACAAAAGAATTTAGGAAAGAAAGAAAACTGAACAACGAAGAACAAAGAAAACCCAACAACTCCCAAAAACAACTCTCCTCTCTCCCATACGATTTCCCCTGTTTATAGCCTTTGCACTTCCTTGTTTTTCTCCACCTCCTTCCTTGAAGAGGTAATTTCCTATGAGAAAACTTTATCCTCTCCCAACTTAGGACTCTTCTCATTAGGAATTCTTTTCTAGTTAAGACTCTTCTCATTATTGATCTTCACTTATTTACAACATTGAGATTAAATCTGAGCCATCCAATTTCTTTTAGTTGATTTGCAAAATAAAAGACTAAATTAGAATCATCTAGCCCACACATTAGTCATCTAATAAACTCTAATTATCATCTAACCGTTGATTTTGAGAAATTAAGGTTTAGATGGTCAATTTGAGCTAAATTAAGAATCAAGCTAAATTTTGTAATTTTGAACAGCTAGATGATCTAATTGAATGCTAAACTAGGGGTCTTTTAGCCAAAATTAAACACTTAACACACCCCCTAACCAGCATTTTGCTAGTCCCGAGCAAAATATGTGGACAACTATTTTACACAAAACTGGTACAAGGTGCCACTTTCATAGGTGCTCATGATTGCATTTAGCACATGCAACAAGCCCTTGAACCTATAGGTGACCCCTAGTGGACGAGTTAGGCCTCGTGAGGGTTTGTAGTGAATACACCCACAAAATTCAGTAAAGTTAAGTCCCCTATTTTATCTTAGAGAATCCACATTCTTTAGCAAATTGACTAGTTTTTCACAACTTAATGAAGAGGATTTGACAATTTTACACACCATACACATATTAAAGACATTTTATTTGAGCTATTTCTTAGAGTGCATGTGTGTGTATAGCCACATAAATCTTGACTTCTAATTGGATATGCTTACATTCCATTGGAAATATGCTTTGACCTCAAATCCTCACAGGTATATGCTTAGAAATAAAACTCTCAGATAAAGGGTTAAACATGTTTCTCTCATTATGTGATAGAATCCAACAAGCTGATGGTTCACATAATTCTTTTTAACGCTTATGAGACAATGGAAAGTGATCCCTAAGAGTGGATGTTCTCACCAAGAATATTAGGGTCTTTTACCTTAATTCTTTCTTTTTATCTCCTCTTTGAAACTATGTTCACCTAAGATCAATAGGTCTTTAACTAGGATGAAATGTAGGCTTAGGACAGGTTTAGAAAAAAAAGGTATAAAGATTTCAAAGATTCAAAATATAGTAGATGCCTTCAATGAACATCTTCTAGGACAACTTTTCTTTTTGGTTTGTACTTGAAATGAATTTCTCTTTCAAATTTTTAGTCTTTCTCTTTTTCTTTTTTTCTTTTCTTTTTTTTTTTAAAAAAAAGATAGTTAATTTTTCTCACTTCTTTGACTTTTGGTCCTATTTTTGAACCTTTTATACTCTACTCATTTTGAAGATGGGCAGCGATTATTTATTTTGATGGGTTATTCTAGGTTAAGGTAAATGGGTTTAAGAAAGAAAAGGCTTAATAACATGCTCAAAAGGCTAACTAGTAGTATACTATATTGGGTAGGCTTTATGTCTCAGGCTGAGCAAGGATGGCCTATATCATTTCCTAGGTTTCATAAAGCCTATCAGATTCAATAAATTTGTGGAATTAAAGCTATTACTCCTATTTATTCTTAATGGTTTACCAAAACAAGGGTAACAGGATCACACTAATGTATGTACGCTGAAGAAATTATAGAATTACTTATAACCCTCTCAAAGAAGATAGTCTCAAACTCTCACTAGGTTATAGGTCTCCATTGATTTTCCTCAGGGTCTCTAAGTCATACCTCTATATTAGTCTTGATTATGTGCTGTGTGTAAATGGTTTCCGAGAATTAACTTTCATAAAATGCTTCAACACATGAATGATATGCAAAACTAATCATATGCATTCCCATTAAGAGGTGAAAATAGTATATTTACTAAATTCTGAGCATCCAGTTCTCATCACATTAAGGGAACTCTACTTTAAAAACTCTTTTTTTTCTTTTTTTCTTTCTTTTTTTTCAAAAATGTTTTTCAAAAAAAAAATTAACTCAAGAAAATTCAAAATCTCTAGTGCATCTACACCCCCAACCTGCATGAAACATTGTCCCCAATATTTGAAAACATATGATTCTATATGGAAGTTGGGTGATGTAAACTCTAAACCCTTGAGTTGTCTCCCAATAAGCACTAAGTTTAACATCTTCAGCCAAACATAATGATGAGTGTAATAATGATGTGCTGCTAAGTTCCTGGAGTAGTAATCTAAGGTGGATCATGATACTCAGGTGACTCTAAAAGTGTCTCATCAATTTCAAGGTCAGGTAGTTCTAAGAAAGGTTTTAACCTTTGACCATTGACCTTTTGGATTTCTCCATCCTTTTCAATTTCAATGGCCTCATGAGGATAGATTGTGTGTACTATATAAGGTCTAGTCCATCTAGATCTAAGTTTTCCTGGGAATAGATGCAATATAGAATTATACAGTAAGACCTTTTGACCTGGTGTGAAGGATTTTCTTAAAATATATTGATCATGTATAGCTTTCATTCGGTCTTTGTACAATCGTACAAACTCACAAGCATCTTTCCTCAATTCCTCCAACTCATTGAGTTGGATTTTTCTGTGGGTTCTAGCAGAATCTAAGTCAAATTTTAGCTTTTTGATAGCCCAATATGCCTTGTACTCTAACTCTACTGGTAAGTGGCAGGCCTTTCCATAGACCAAGCGATAAGGTGACATTCCTATAGAGGTTTTATATGCTATGCGATAAGCCCATAAAATGTCAGTAAGTCTCAGAGACTAGTCTTTCCTATTTGGATTGACTGTCTTTTCTAGAATTCTCTTTATTTCCCCATTGGATACCTCTACTTGACCACTAGTCTGAGGGTGGTATGGGGTAGCTATCCTATGGTTGACACTATACTTTTTCATTAAATTCTCAAGCACCTTATTACAAAAGTGTTTCCCCCCATCACTTATTATGGCTCTTAGAGTACCAAACCTTGCAAAAATATTTTGTTTTAAAAACTTTACCACAACCTTATGGTCATTGGTTTTGCATAGTATAGCCTCCACCCACTTGGACACATAGTCCACTCTCACTAGGATGTATAGATTTCCAAAAGAATTAAGAAAAGGTACCATAAAATTTATGCCCCAAACATCAAAAGTTTCTTTGAAAAGGATTGGGTTTAAGGGCATCATATGTCTTCTTCCTAAACTTCCTAACCTTTGACACCTTACACATGCCTTGCAGTAAGCATGTGCATCCTTAAATATGGTAGGCCAATAAAATCCACAGTGCAAAATTTTTGCAGCTATCTTTTTAGAGATGAAATGGCCCCCACATGCATGATCATGACAAAAGGAGATGATTTGATTATGTTCACTATCTGGTATGCATCTCCTAATTACTTGGTCAGGACAGTAGTTGAATAAGTAAGAGTCATCCCAAGTAAAATATCTAACCTCAGTTAAAAATCTCTTTTTATCTTCTTTGGTCCAATGATTAAGCATTTGTCCTGTAACAAGATAATTAGCAATATCTCCACACTAAGGTAACTAGGAAATATGCAATAACTATTCATCTAGGAATGACTCAGTTATAGGCCCTTGATCGCTAGTGTGTTCCACCACTAATCTCAATAAGTGATCTGCTACTACATTTTCTGAACCTTTCTTGTCCCTAATTTCTAAGTCAAACTCTTGTAGCAATAGTATCTAACGGATCAACCTAGGTTTTACACCCTTTTTAGAAGGGAGATACTTTAAAGCCGCATGATCCGAGTATACTATAACTTTAGACCCTAACAGGTAAGATCTAAACTTATCCAAAGCAAACACTTTAGCTAACAACTCTTTCTCAGTAGTGGAATAGTTGAGTTGTGCATCATTTAGTGTTTTACTAGCGTAATATATCACATGGGGAAGTTTATCAATGCACTGCCCCAAAACAGCTCCAATGGCATAATCTGACGCGTCACACATTATTTCGAATGGTGTGTTCCAATCTAGTGATCGAATAATAGGTGCAAAAGTCAATTCATCCTTGAGTACCTCAAATGCCTTCTTACAATCCTCATCAAAGTCAAAAGTGGCCTCCTTTGTAAGTAAACTACATAGGGGCTTGGTAATTTTGCTAAAATCTTTGATGAATCGTCTGTAAAAGCCAGCATGTCCTAAAAAGGAGCGAATTTGTTTTACCATCCTTGGTGGAGGAATGTTGGCTATTAAATCCACTTTTGCCTTATCGACTTCTATCCCATTATGTGGCCTAACACTATCCCACTCTGTACCATAAAATGGCACTTTTCCCAATTTAAGACCAGATTCTTCTCCTAACACCTTACGAGGACTAACTTCAAGTGGTGCAGGCACTCATCAAATGATGACCCAAATACTGAGAAATCATCCATAAACACCTCAAGGAATCTTTCTACCATGTATGAGAAAATGCTCAACATACACCTTTGAAATGTAGCTAGAGCGTTACAATGCCCAAAAGGCATACATCTGTAGGCAAAAGTTCTAAAAGGGCAGGTGAAGGTGGTCTTCTCCTGATCCTCTAGTGCTATAGGAATTTGGTTATAACCAGAATATCCATCCAGAAACAATAATAGTTATGTCTGACTAACCTCTCTAGCATTTGGTCAATGAAAGGTAGAGGAAAATGATCTTTCCTCGTGACTGCGTTCAACTTTCGATAGTCAATACAGACTCTCCACCCAGTGGTCATGAGGGTGGGGACTACCTCATTATCCTCATTTTTTACTACCGTGACCCCAAATTTCTTGGGTACAACCTGAACGAGGCTGACCCAAGTACTAATAGAGATAGGGTATACGATGCCCATTTAAGAGCTTTAGGACTTCATCTCTAACCATGTCCTTCATGTGGGGGTTCTGTCGCCTTTGAGTTTCCCTAGAAGGTTTTGCATTTTCTTCTAGATGTATCCTATGCATGCATACGGCTGGACTTATACCTTTTATGTCTGCTATGTCCACCCTAGAGCAGTTTTATGTTCCTTAAGAACATCTAAAAGCTTACCCTCCTGTTCTTTATCGAAGTCTAATGTTATTATTACAGGTAAGGTTTCATCTGGGCCTAAGTATGAATATTTCAAGCTATCAAGCAAGGGTTTTAGGTCCAGAGACGATGGTTTCTCTATTGAGGGTATGGGGATAGATTTAAACGGTGGGAGTGGTTCCACATAAGGACCCCACTTAGAGGTATCCATGAGTATTGCAACATCTAAAAGATTGTTTACCTCCTCAATAAACTTGTCTATATCAAATTCTCCATTAAAGTGCATCAGACAAGCCTCTAGTGGGTCTAAGATGGACAATGGTGATTGAATATCATTAATTAAACTCTCTATCAAGTTGACATTAGAGGGATCATCGAGGTCTAAATGTTGCTGATCGGCATTAAAAACATTAAGCTTAACCTTCATGTTACCGAATGAGAGTTTGATTACACCATTCCTATAGTTAATAATGGCGTTGGATGTTGCCAAGAATGGACGTCCAAGGATAACTGGGATTTGACTACCAAGATCTGATATAGGTTGGGTGTCTAGCACAATGAAATCAATAGGGTAATAAAACTTACCCACATGTATCAAGACATCTTCAACCAAATCACGAGGTATCTTGATAGATCTATCAACTAATTGTAGCATGGTAGTGGTTGGTTTCAACTCACCGAGTTTTAGTTGCTCATAAACAGAGTATGGCAACAAATTAACACTAGCCCCTAAGTCAAGAAGTGCCCTATCTATGACATGATCTCCAATGATGCAAGTGATTGTAGGACATCCTGGGTCTCTAAACTTTGGTGCAGTCTTGTGTTGAAGCAAAGAGCTCACTTGTTAAGTGAGGAAGGCTTTCTTTTGCACATTAAGCTTTCGCTTTGTTGTGCAAAGCTCTTTTAAGAATTTGGCATAGGCAGGGACATCTTTAATTGCATTGAGCAATGGTATATTGATTTGTACATTTTTAAACACTTCCATTAACTCATTGAAGTTTGATCCCTTCCTAGCTTTATCCAATAATTGGGAAAAAGGGACTTTAGGCACATAAGGTGCCTCCACTATAGGTTCTGTAGGATTGTATTGTCTTTTCTCTTTTTCCTGAATTTTTGTTGCCTCTTTTTCCTCCACAGTTTCCTTAGCCTGCCCTTCTTTGTTATCAATTTGATGACCGTTCCTAAGGGTGATTATGGACATGGCATGCTCATGAGGGTTAAGGTTTTAAGAACTAGACCCTATCTCAAAGTGACCCCTTAGGTTTAGGGATGGGTTGACTAGGAAACTGACCCTTTCCTCTATTATGTAATTCAGCTCACAATTGGCTTATTTGCACCTCTAGCTTAGCTATGGCTTGAGAGTTGACATTAGCTAAATGTCTGCTGTCATTTTGCAATTTGTGTAAGGCCTTTTTAGTGTAATCATTATCTTGTGCAAATTATTCCATCATCGTGTGAATGTTTTCCTCTGAATATGGTTTCTTTTGTTATAGAGGTTGTTGGAAGCCAGGTGGCTGATGGGGAACTATAGTTTTAAGGGGAAAGTTTTGGATAGGGGGTTTACAGATGGCCCCCATTTGTGGTTATTCTTTGACCAAGACAAATTGGGATGCCTAGCCCATTCAAGTTTGTAGGTCTTAGAATATGGGGTGTCACTTAGTTGGCGATATGCATTCAATGCATTCGCTTGGTCTACAAGATATTCAGGGAATACTTTATTAGATGGACACGTTGAGGTTAAATGGGCTGGACTAGAACAAGTAGCGCATACCTCTTGTGGAGGTTTTTGGGATAATGTAACAGCTAGGAAAGATTGAAACATAGTTTCAAGCTTGTCCATTCTTCCATCTAATTTTTTAGCGACAGAGTCGAGCTTACCGGCTAGATCAATATGTGCTCCTATCTCATAGATACCTCTTTTGTTAGTGGTCTGGTTAGTTCTTTCTCTCCTATTTGAATAATCCCGTTGCTGAGAATTATCAACTACAGTTTGAAAGAATTCTTAAGCTTCACTTTCATCTTTTAACATGAGGGTCCCTCCACTTGCTGCATCTATTATTTGCCTATTTTGAGGTGTCAATGCCTCATAGAAGTATTGAACTTGTTGCCATTTCTCAAATCCATGGTGAGGGCATTTTTGCAGCGGTTCAATCCATCGTTCCCAACATTCATAATATTGTTCATCATCCCTTTGTTGGAAATTTATGATTTCACAACATAGGGTATTTGTTTTGTGAACGGGGAAGAACTTGTTTAGGAACTTCTTAAACAATTAGTCCCATGTATGTATAGAACCTACCTCCAAGGAATTAAGCCATGACTTGGCTTTGTCCTTAAGTGAGAACGGGAATAACCTTAGTCTAATCGAATCATCCAAAACATTTTGGAACCTAAATGTGGCACAAATATCAAGGAACTCCTTGATATGTAGGTACAGGTCTTCTCTGTCTCGACCATAAAAAGTAGGAAGTAACTGAATTACTCCCAACTTTAACTCAAAGTGGTCAGCATTAGTGGGAGGTAAAGCTATGCAGGATGGGGTATTAAGTTGGGGTGGCACATAAAAATCTCTAATAGTCTTGCACTCAATCTCTGGTAGTGGTTCAACCATAGGGATAGGAACTATGTTTCTTTCCCCTTTGTTTTGAATGCGTTGAATCTCTGGGTTTAATGGTAGTAGCTCAGGGTTCTGAGATCGATGCCCTTGCATGAATTATTCCTAATCTAAAATGTCCTACTCTAAATGCTAACTCTAACTCTATGCGATGCAAACAAAAAGGCACAGTCAAACACCTTAGGCTAATAAGCAATATATTAATTTTATTGAATTTGTGTGGGGACAATGCTTTTAATTAGCCTAATCTAGCGCTCCTCCTCTCCTTTAGACTTGATTATTGCTTATCAGTTAGGTTATTCGTAAGGTGGTTAATACAACCCTCGTGTAAGGAGGCGTTTAGACCTGACAAATGTCAATGGGAGGTGAGGGAAGAACGAGGCTCTATTAGACAACCCTCAATAACCATAGTGCTTAAAAGCCACTGGAGTGACAATAAATAGAGTCTTAGTAAGAGGGTCCTACAAGCATGTGATAGCCTTATAGGTCTCTTCTAATTGATTTTAATTTGATTTGAAGGTTAGGGTAGCGCGCTTGAGGTGATTATCCTAGGTGGGCTAAGGAGTGGTGATGAAATCCACCCTTGATCTTATGGGAGTAGGGTGCCCTTACTAATTAATTCCACACTCCATGGTAGTTCGATCAACATATATATCACCTTAAAGCATTAACTGTGTCCTAAGATGCAAATAAAAGCGATAAACTAATGCAAAACATAAAAATGCAAAAATTATAAAAGGATGCTTTCTATATGAGTTACACTACCAAACAATGCAAATTTACTCTAAATGCAAATCCTTATATAGGAATTTAAATAAGTGAGGAAACTTATAGTGGGTTTCTGATGAAGATCAAGTGTGGACTACCTTATCCCACACTTGCCCTGTATTATTACAACCCTTTAAAATGAAAATGAAAATTGCAATTTATAAGGATCCTCACAACATGCTTCACTCAAAAGGAAAAAAAAATCCTAATCTAGGAAAGCAGGAAATTTCCATGTTGATGAAGATTTTCTTGCCAATTTTCTCCACTTTCCTGTTTTCCTAAAAAAGAAAATTTAGAAATAAGTACCAATTTCAGGAAATTAGGTGGTTATGCAGTAAAAAAAAATTGAAAAATGCACCTAAAATTACCAAAAATGCTGAAACTCTTCAATTCCAATAAATTTTTATTTTGTTGGATTTTTTTTTAGACTTTTTAACTAAATTTTATAAACAAAACTCCTTTCCAAGTCCTCGGCAACGACGCCTAAAACTTGTTTGATATTTTCTGCAAGTGCATGGGCTATAGGAGGATAGCTATGCAAATACGGGTCAATCCCACAGGGGACTCACTTTAGAATTTTGGAGTTTTTAATAAAATTTAATTATTTAAAATTCAATCAAATAACCAAAAATTAAAAAAAAAAATTAACTTCAGATTTAGCTTTCCAAATAATTTTTAGAAGTTTAATTTCAGGAATAACAAAAAAAGAACCACTAAAATCTTAATTAAAACTAAAACTAGAAAATTTAAGAAAATATAATTCCCTAGCTTAAGCAATGTTCAATTTCCTCACTTCAAGTTTCCAAAACTTTGATCAACGTATGTCACTATGTTCAACATGCCATGGATTAAGGATCTGGCGGAGGAATTTGTTAGATTCTTCAAATATTTAAAGATCTAATCAAATTAATGAAATTAGTATTCAATGACTTAGATCTATTCTCAGAATCCAAAATAAAGATCAAGAATAGAATTTACACTAGAAATGATCCTAAAAACATGCCAAAAATTTTAATTGAAATTCAGAATTAAAATAGACAAGAAATCAAATATTTTTCGTAATTAAACCTGTAACAGCCCGAAGGCCCACACCCTGCAACGATATTGTCCGTACCGAAGTGCCCATACACCCCGCACAATTTTGTTCTTCCCCAGTTGCCCAGGGAAAAGGCCTTGTTGCAAGGGAAGTCCTCATCACTATTATCAAGAGCCCAATAAATTTCCCCCTAGCGATGTGGGACTAACTCTCAATCTCTCACCTTGCCTAGAAGCCTGCCAACCTAGAAGCCTACCAGCCCTCTTGGCCCACCCTCATCAGCCCGCCCTCATCGACCAAGGCTTCACAACCTCTCCCCCTTAGGGGACACGAGTCCCTTGTGTCTTACCACACGCGAGTGCCCACGTTCGACTAGCCACCCACACCAGGTCAGGGTCTGGCTCTGATACCACTTGTAATGCCCCAGGTCTAGGCTCCCTCAGTAAGGATATTGTCCGCTTTGGGCTGAAGCCCGAATGGTTTTAAAAGGCCTCGTTACTGGTAAAGCCCACCCAGACCCTTATCAGCCGCCCAAGAACTTTCCTCCTGGCAATGTGGGACTAACTCTCAACGCATCCCACCTTCAGCCCCTCAAACCATCTTGGTCTGTTGCCTCAGACTATCTTGGGGCCTCCCCCTCAAGCCATCTTGGCACCTGGCAACGGTAGCCATGTGGTCATGATTTCTAGTATTTAGGGCTCCTCAATTAATGAAACCTTTTTAATTAAAACCCTTTGTCATGTTTGAGGCTTTTTAGATTGACAGAGGGAGCAAAACCCTGAGCCGCTATCATTGCCTGCGAGGACAGATATGCACTTGTAACAGCCTGAGGGCCCACACCCTGCAACGATATTGTCCGTACCGAAGTGCCCATACACCCCGCACGGTTTTGTTCTTCCCTAGTTGCCCAGGGAAAAGGCCTCGTTGCAAGGGAAGTCCTCATCACTCTTATCAAGAGCCCAGTAACTTTCCCCCTAGCGATGTGGGACTAACTCTCAGTCTCTCACCTTGCCCTAAAGGCAGGATGCGTTGAGAGTTAGTCCCACATTGCCAGGAGGAAAGTTCCTGAGCGGCTGATAAGGGTTTAGATGGGCTTTACCAGTAACGAGGCCTTTTAAAACCGTGCGGGCTTCGGCCCAAAGCGAACAATATCATTACTGAGGGAGCCTAAACCCGAGGCGTTACAAGTGGTATCAGAGCCAGACCCCGACCCGGTGTGGGTGGTTAGCCGCACATGGGCGCTCGCGTGTGGTAAGACACACGAGGACGCATGTCCCCTAAGGGGGAGAGGTTGCGAAGCCTTGGCCAATGAGGGCGGGTTGATGAGGGCGGGCCAAGAGGGCTGGCAGGCTTCTAGGCAAGGTGAGAGACTGGGAGTTAGTCCCACATCGCTAGGGGGAAAGTTACTGGGCTCTTGATAAGAGTGATGAGGACTTCCCTTGCAACAAGGCCTTTTCCCTGGGCAACTGGGGAAGAACAAAATTGTGCAGGGTGTATGGGCACTTCGGTACGGACAATATCATTGCAGGGTGTCGGGCCTCAGGATGTTACAAGTGGTATTAGAGCTAACCCCCAACCCGGTGTGGGTGGCTAACCACACGCAAGCGGAAGCGTGGGAGTCCACGCGCAGACACGTGTCCCCTAAGGGGGAGAGGGCTATTGTTGCCGGCTGCCAAGATGGCCTGAGGGTGAGCCAAGATGGCTTGAGGGGGAGGCCCCAAGATAGTCTGAGGCAACGGACCAAGATGGTTTGAGGGGCTGAAGGTGGGATGCGCTGAGAGTTAGTCCCACATCGCCAAGAGGAAAGTTCCTGGGTGGCTAATAAGGGTCTGGGTGGGCTTTACCAGTAACGAGGCCTTTTAAAACCCTGTGGGCTTCGACCCAAAGTGGACAATATCGTTACTGAGGGAGCCTAAACCCGGGGTGTTACAAAACCAGACCCGTTAATTGATTTAAACAATACTGAAATAACACGTAACGTGGATTACTCAGAACAGGAATAGCATGAACCGAGAATAAGGACATCAAATGTAATTTAAATCATTCAGTTAGGTGCAAAATTGGAATTTTTACCCGAAACTTCCTTAAACTCCCCATAAAATACAGAATTCACCAGAGAAGATGGTGGTGCTGGCCTGAGGAGGGCTCGCAGCAGATGTGCCTGGAATAGAGTCAGCTGGAGAAGATGGATTGCTGGTCAGAGCGGGCTGCCGAAGACGCTGGATCGTTTGGTGCAGAGCCAGACGATGTAGGTCTTCTGAGCCTTCCTGGATTCACCTGGGCGGTGGAAAGGTTGGGCCAAGGAAGTCGTCTGGTGTTTGGCTATTGATGAAGCTCTAGGCTACTTCTGGTTCTAGAAGTGGAGGCGCGCCTGGTACTAGGTCTGTGCAGTAAAGGAAAGACAGTGGTAGAGATGGAGAACGATGTTGAAGGGGAACTGGAGGATATGACTAGCGGATGCAGGACCGGTGGACTGCGTCTTTGGCCTTGGGGTGTGGAGGAGATCTGGAGCATTGAAGATGGTTTTTGCAGTTGATGAAAATGGGAAGGGAATTGACGATGAACAGAGGAGAAACAAAGGGAGGTCTGGGTTAGTTTGAGAGATAGAGATAGAGAAGGTGGGCTAGGAAGAGTGGAAGATGATAGGGAGCAGAGGAGTTAGAGGTTACGGGAGAGATGGTGCAGAGGAGAAAGGAGAGTGGAGCCACTGGTTTGGGAACGTGAAAGAGAGGGAAAAGTGAAGGGCAGTGTGCGGTGGTGTGATGGTTTGTGCGTTGAAAACAAACGTTGAAAGACGGAAGAAAAAAAACTGACGTGAAATAAAGAGGGTAAGAGGCAAAGAATAGGAAGGTGGCTGATGCAGTGAGAGACTGGGTAGATGTTTGAGAGAGTGTTGGGAAGAAGTAGTAATGTGAAATAGTTGTGGGAGATGCATTGAATGTGATTAGATGAATGGAGATTCAAAGGAAAGTATAACAAAAGAATTTAGGAAAGAAAGAAAACTGAACAACAAAGGCCAAAGAAAACCCAACAACTCCCAAAAGCAACTCTCCTCTCCCCCATACGGTTTCCCCTCTTTATAGCCTTTGCACTTCCTTGTTTTTCTCCACCTCCTTCCTTGAAGAGGTAACTTCCTATGAGGAAACTTTTTCCTCTCCCAACTTAGGACTCTTCTCATTAGGAGTTCTTTACCAGTTAGGACTCTTCTCATTATTGATCTTAACTTATCTACAACGTTGAGATTAAATCCAAGCCATCCAATTTTTTTTAGTTGATCTGCAAAATAAAACTCTAAATTAGAATCATCTAACCCGCACATTAGTCATCTAATAAACTCTAATGATCATCTAACCGTTGATTTTGAGAAATTAAGGTTTAGATGGTCAATTTGAGCTAAATTAAGAATCAAGCTAAATTTTGTAATTTTGAACGGCTAGATGATCTATTTGAATGTTAAACTAGGGGTCTTTTAGCCAAAATTAAACACTTAACATAATACTTCCTCACCCGATATGCTAAATGTGATTTTCTTCTTGTGACAGTCCATAACTACCCAGTATTTTGCTAACCAGTCCATACCCAGTGTGATGTCAAAGTCCATCATGTTCAGTAAAATGAGGTCTATGTCCATTCTTTTGCCCAATACTTCTACAGGTACATTATGCAAGTATTCTTGTAATTTAATTATTTTTCCAACTGGAGTTGTTACATCTAGATTAAATCCCAAGTTTTTCACTGACAGTTGTATACTATATGCAAATACGCAAGATAAAAAGGAATGCGTAGATCCAGAATCAAACAGTACTTTACTGTAGTTGTCAGCTACAAGTAATGTACCTTCAATCACCACATGAGATGGTCCAGCTTGGGCGTTAGCGATGGCGAAGACCCTCCCTTGATGTCGAGGGCCAATTTCTAGTTTTGCCTCCTTAACCGCCAGTGATTTAGTACAGTAGGTGGCAATGTGTCCATACTCCCAACAATTATGGCACTTGATCGGAAACCGTTGTGGTTGCTGTTGTCCAAGTCTATGACAGATATTGCCTTGGTGAAATTTTCTACATCTTAGACATGGTCGTCTATTTTGCCCTGGTGCATTATTCCTCTGATTTCTTTAGGGCTTAAAATTGTTCCAAGGTCTTTTATTCTTCTGGAAGGGCTTTGGTTTATTGTTTCCTCCTCCACTAAACTTGGTGGTTTGACTCTTCTTGTATTCTTCTTCAAACTTGGAAGTCATTTCCACACATTCTGCAAAGGTCGTGGGTTTAGTACCAAGTACCTTTATTTTCAGCCATGGGTGCAGCCCTTCAATGATTCGATTCACTGTGTGTATTTCAGTGTTACACACATGAGTCACAAATATCCTTAACTATGTGAACTTGTTATCGTACCCTACCACTGACATGTTCCCTTTCTTAATTCCAGAAACTCTATCAACTTTGTTGCTTGTACATGAGAAGGAAAATATTTGTGGTTAAAGACTTCCTTAAATTCCTCCCATGTAGTATCTTCAAAATTTGAGAAGAAGGTGTTGTCAGTTGATCTCCACCAAAATGTAGCTTCTTGTTTTAATATATAGGTGGCAAATTTTACCTTCAACTCTAGAGGAGTACATAGTGCACTGCAAGTCCTTTCTACTTCATACATCCATTCCTTTGCCTTTTCAGCTTCACCCTTACCATTATACACCATAGCCATCTTTTGAAATCTCTCCATCATTTTGTCAATTTTTTATGTTGCTAATGGAGACTTTCTAACTTCTTCACTTGGTACAAGGGAAGATTGCCCCTGTACTAGTGTGGGAGTAGCTAGTGTTGGTGTTGGTGTTAGTATATTGTGTCTCACTTCAAGCTGAGCCTGAGCCTATGTACTTGGTATCTCTACGGGAGGTGACGAACTTTGGGTTTGTTGAATGTGAGGAAGAAGGTTCCTCAATACCCTTATTACCATCTCTTCCACATTATTTATGGTTAATCTCTCTATATTGTCTTCTGGAGTATTTTGAGTTGTCTGCCTTATGACTCTCTTTAGTGGCATCTGCTCATAAACTAAAATTTCTATCAGTATTCTATACAACTATTTCTATCTTAATCTAAAATTGGATTATCATCTCTCCTTTGGACATATTGGTACTATATGTGACTGGATGAATGGCTCTGATACCAACTGTGATGACCTAGGTTTTTGTAACACATTTTGTAATACATTTTCAAAGGTAGGGCCCTTAGCAATGTAAATTCTTTTCTTTAGAACTTGTTTTGAAAAACCCAAGTCATCACTTCATACATAACATAAGTAGAATTTTTGTACAAGATAAAATTCTCTTGAAGGAATATATTTTTATTAAATTCTAGAATCCATCCAGTGGTTCACAGTACAACCTAAATCCATTACAATACTTGTCCAAATTACATAATCCAAAACTCAAAGCTCACCATACAATAAAACTCTCATTACAATATAATACTTTCTAACAAAACAAAATACATGTCTTCAAGGAGTATATCCTGATGATTATTCTCTTCAAGTCTTCTACAGTCATGGGCTCCTAACTCTCCTTCTCTGTATCTGAGATATTGTAAACATTGAAACATTTACAATATCTTAGCAAGATATGCTTGGTAGGGAATTCAAGAAGCATAATAATTTGACAGTATAATTCTAATACTTCATAATCTCATTATTCGTAAACATATCATGTATCTAACTCTTTACTTTGTAATATATGTACATCCTTATACATACATACTATACATGGATAAATCCATTAAATTTATGAAAGTAGTCAAATATCATTTCCAACTAAGCAATCAATTCTTTCTACTATGAGAAATCAGTATTTCAGCTAGTCCTATACTAGGAATTTCCCTTCTTGGGAAATATTAGTAATATATAATTACATGGCATTTCATCATGCCAAAACATAAGGCATTTCACTATGCCTATCTCATATGCATCATAGTGCAAAATAATTAAAGGACTACCATGCTGCAGTCTAATCCGTACTAGCGTGCTCGGATAACTACCCTATTTACCACTAATACCACAGTGGAAAATATTGTGCACTACCCATATGGGGAGATAGGACTTTCACAGTGGTGGCCTTCCCATAATTGCCCCACCTAACTTTTAGCCTCTCATAGAGCAAGGTATCTTCAAATCATCAAATTTCAGGAAGCAGGTGACCAAACCTTGTAACTCCCCTAGCATAGCATCCCTAGGCTTATGCCTATTTAAAATAAAACCACAAGCCTCCATAATTGTATGTAAAATAGGTTTCATACGTATCAGACAATCTATCTGTTTACTTAGGGCTAGAATATCTTTTAGTTTCATATTCACTTAGAGTCTAGTCCTCAATTCTAACTTAACCATTTCATGTATGTTTAGCTGAATCGTGAGGGTTTCAGGGGATTTAATACAAGTATTAACATTACACTATTCAACATAAGGTCATGTGTTTAACATGTACATCCCATGTAGATGCATTCATAAAATCCTCCTACCTTCAAGTAGTGACCCATCTCTTTAGATCCTCCATGATCTTGACTGCTGTATGAAATCTGTAAATCCATACATATTGTCAATACATATACAATCTGAATAATCCTATCTATATTCTTTGTCTAATCTTGTCCTTTGATATAAAGGATCTAGATCTTTTGTCCCATCATGATCTATCTTCCTCAGATAGTGTCTATCCTATTGATCAATAAATTTGATGATTAGAATGATCTTTTAATCTTTCAAATCTAAGGATTTTCTATTGTAAGTCTTTGCGTATTCCTTTCTTTGATCTTAATCTTTCATAAATCCTTTGATCAACACTTTATACTTGTTGATAAAGATCAAGAACTTAGATCTTCTATTATCTAGTTCTCCTTTTATCTAAGTTTAGTTGTTTGATCATCCCTAAGGAAGAGGATCTTGGTTCTCTTCCTTAAATCATATTTGATCAAGGGTTCAAATCTTCTATTTGATCTAAGATATTCTATTCTATTTTATCTAAGTTGCAAGCAATATATATATCATCAAGAAGTATTTATTTCTTTTTCATTGTTCTTGATCATTCAAGATCCAATGGATCTTGTTTAATCATCCTCATCTTACTTACAATTTTTATTAGGGTTAGATAATTTACTAACCTTTTATGCTCTTATTATTATTCAACCAATTAATGTTTTACTGGTTAAAGATAACTTATTTCACCCTAAGTATAGATTACTCCTCTTATTTCCAATTGGCTAAGGCTTACTAGCTGAATGAGTGAACACAAAGTGGTAACTTCAATCATCATGTAAGGAGGCGTTTAGACCTCACAAACATCAATAGAAGGTAGAGGAAGAGCGAGGCTCCATTAGAAAACCCCCTTAACCACCATGTTCAACATTCACTTGAGTGACCTTAGCTCAACCTTTCATAAGGTTCTTATGAGCATGTTAACCCTAAGTACTCTTTCTAATTGATTTTAATCAAATCTATGAAGATTTAAAAGTCATTCATGAGATTTATTATTCTCCTAGTTTTGGCCAAGGATTTGATAATCCTTATATTGTCCTACTAACTATAGCCCTTACTAATTAAGTCCAAGTCAAATAATTCACTCTTATTTGTGTCATGAAACTCTACTTTCTCATTAGATTCTATTTTTGGTGTTTTATGCTCTATATCTCATAAGTACCTTAACAATTAAATCTACTAATAAAATTTAACCATAAATGAATTATAAATTTAAAGCATAAAACTACATAATTGAACAACCTAATGATAATGGTACAAGGTACTTAAGATTATACTAGCATGATTTCTAACTAATGTACTATATCTAATAAACTCAAATTAAACTATCATGGACCTAAGGTACCATCTCATACCATACTCTAATCTAACATAAAATCCTAGCATGGTCCTAAGTTACAATTGCATGAAATCATACCAACATGGTCCTAAGTTACAATTCATCATTCATGAATAATTTTATGGACATTTGAAATGAAGTTATACTAAAATAATCTATCATGTATCTTATATTCATGAAATAAATCAAATGAAATCAATGCATAACTCAAGCTAACTCATTTCTCATTATTAAAGCTTTTACTTATGATCCAACCATTAAATCTTAGGTATTTTCCTTTTAATCAAGGGTTTTAATCAATTTTAGGGCTTTTACTCCATTATGGTCCAAGATCATTTCCCTTTATTTTTTGTCATATTCAATCCATGATCTCAATGGATTCCATCATAATATCATTCATTCAATCCATCCCAAGGGTCTCATCATACTTGATCTTATTGATCAAGTAGGTCCCTTTGGATTTTTAGGATTTTTCTACCATAAAGGGTAGACCCTCAATTTATCTTAGATCTATCTAAATAATCATGGATATCACTTTATTTCAACATTATATCATCGGTAAATCAGATCCCCAAGATCTAATCATCTCAAATCTTGAAGATTATGAAAATTAGAAGCTTAATTCTTGAAAACAAAAAGCTTCTGGATTGTTTTTAACAATATTATGGTTTCATAAGAAAATAGACATTATAAGCTTTCTATAACTTCTTTCCTATCCCAATTTGGAGTTCAAATGACTCCACAATTGAACTATGAAGTTCATAGTCGTTCATAGGGTCCATATTTGATCTGGGCCTAGTGGAATGGATGGCCCAGACTAATTGGGCCCGGTGGAGCAGTAGCTCACGCTTGTCACGGAGAAGCACGCATAACGTGCTCCCCCATGACCTGCGCTATCACGCGGCCGTATCGTTGGGACAACGTCTCCCGCGACGCTTGAAGACGCTCCCACAAGGCGCATCTTTGTACAGCATTTCGCAGTGCATCCCGCAATCTCGATTTGATTTGGGAGATCGAGCAGTCCATTTTAGACTGTCCAATCAATCCTCTTCAATCAAAAGCTCAAAACTCAATAAAATTTCATGAAACTTCTACCCTAGGGGTTTTGGACCTAGAGATATTGGATGGCTCAAATTTTCCATCTAAGCCCTCCATCATCCTGAATTGAAGGGTTCTGATCCTTACTTTATTTATATAAATTTTAACCTAAAACTAAGTATAGAAAAATAAAAATTACATAAAACAACATGAAATAAGTATAGGAAGTGTTTTCACCTACCTGATTGGAGAAACAATGCAGATTTGAAGCCCAATTTGAAATAAATATCCTTTGATGATAGGATAGCCCGAATATCCCTTGTTTTGTGATTTCATATTGATTGCACCGTTGGATCTTGAAATTGATTTAGGGGTTTTGTAGATAAGGTAGTCTAGGATTGTATGGATGATGGGATATGTGAGATTCAATTTGGAACATAGTGCCTAATTGAATTTAGGTCTCTTATTTCAATTAAAGAGAGGAGAGAGAAAGTACAAGAAGGGAGACTTTTAGGAGTTTTGGAATTTCAGGAAGGAATCTAGATCTAATTTTTTAGAGTAAGCAAGATGATTTTGTAAGAATTTTAATGAATATTTTTGGAGGGGTATTTATAGGTGTTTTGCATTTTTCATAATTACTTGTAATAATTATGTTTTAATTCTTTTAAATATTAAATTAACATTGGATCTTCCACTACCACCTCCTTCTCCATTAGCAGTTGGTAGTGGTTTGACCACTCATTACATGTTTTCTAGCCGTTGGATTCATTTGTGGGCCCCTTGTGGGTCCCACTATGTGTGAAAGGACCATTTTGCCCTTTTATGGAGAAAAATCCATTTTATTCTCCTAAACTCAGAATTGAATGTACTTAGTGGCATTGGAATTGTATTTTTGAGTAAATTCTAAACATTGATGTCTTATATCTTAGTAATGGGTAAAATTACCATTTTTTCCTTTTATTCATAAAAATAAAGAAAATTAGGGATTTTTCATCTTAACTCGAAATTGAATGTACTTAGTGTCATTTCAATCAGTTTTTCAAGTAAATTCATAATTTATAAGTTTTGAATCATTTTTAATCTCTATAAAAAGAGAATTTCCAATAACTTAATATTCCAGCCCAAAATTTCTAAAAACTCAAACTTTATTGATTTTCTCAATCAATTTACAAAAATTTGGGTTATTATAAGTATTAACCTTACTTTACTTAGAACAGATAGTTTTCAAAGGGCTGTAAAATGTAGAGCTTCTATAAATATCCTTTAAGTGACCAACATTGTATCAATTTAGTAGTGTACAAATCTTGTAAGGAGTAGTAGAACCTCAAGGTGGAGATAACCTTGGGTGATACAAAGCTAGGTTTGGGTTTAAGACTATAAATATAGGTGCCCAGTTTGGCTAAACGAGCCACTATGAATCTTTGTGTCCATTGTTTTCTACATGCCATTAGTTGTATTTCAAAAACTAGCATGTCTTTTTTCTTATTTGTAGAAGTTTTCAAAAAACTTATTCAGGCCCGATTCAACCACTCTTGGGACCACAATTGGTATCATAGCAGGTGTTCTTAGTGTTTCAAAATAATCAAATATGATTTTCCAAATTTTTAAAATGGCATAGCAAGTTATTATAATCAATAGCAAAGAAGGTTAGTTTACACATTAACCTCTTATATTTGATGGCATCAACTACAACTACTTGAAAGCATGAATGAATATCTTTATCAAATTTGAAGACTATGAACTTTGGAACTTGATTGAAGATGGTTCATTTGGACAAATATGTTGTGAAAGAAGGTACAAAACCATACCTATCAATTTATGTTCCATTCTAATTAGAATTCCTAAATTGATTTGTTTTGGTTTAAAACAAAGGTATGACATTTTGAACTATTTGTACATAATACAATTTACTATAAAATTGTTTACAAGATTTTGGTTATAGCATATTACCAAAACACCCTACATTTAGCTCGTATTAACTTGAAAAGGCTATAGTATTTCATTTATTTTTCTATCGTTAAGTGTCATTTCATCTTTTTATGACAAACTAAAGACAAAACCATAAGAAAGAAATCCTCTTCAAGGGTTTCCTCAGAAAAAGAAACTACAAAGAAAAAGAAGGGGAAAACACCTCTATAAAGAAATTTTGAAAGTGATGGAAGAAGAAAATGTTTCCGCAGAGACATTGAAGAACCTGAAAAAAGAAACACCTCTGTAGTGAAAAAATGAAGATGATAGAAGACATTTACATATATTTGTGGCTAATTGATTGTTAGATTGAATTTGTTGCTAATATATTGTTAGATTGAAAAGCCCTCTCATTGTATTTGTTCTCTTATTTGTTCTTCTTGTTATTGCTCTCTCTCTCTCTCTCTCTCTCTCTCTCTCTCTCTCTCTCTCTCTCTCTCTCTCTCTCTCTCTCTCTCTCTCTCTCTCTCTCTCTCTCTCTCTCTCTGTGCATATATCTTTTTCTATGCATGCATCTCTCTCTTTGTAAGCATCTCTCTCCCTCTTTGTTCTTGAAGCACGTGTTTGTCATAGACTCATACCTATAGGCAAATTTATATTATGTAGAAAATTTTATTTCTCTTTGTACACGTACATATCTCTTCATATGTATGCACTTTCTCTCTTTTTATGAATCTCCCTATTCTTGTAAAGAGAGAGATAGAATGTAAATACAAGCACCATGTTCGTTGTAGACACATTTACATTCTATTTTCTACTTCAAAAAAGGTGGTCCTTGTACTTCAACAAAACCTACTATGTGTGTGTGTGCGCGTGCGCACACGTGTGTTGCTACACTAGGCTCTTGCTAGAAGGGGAGCCTTGGCACAACAATTGAGTTTTCACCATGTGACCTAGAGGTCATGGGTTTGAGACATGGAAATAATCTGTTGCAAAAATACAAGGTAAGGCTGCATACCATAAACCTTTTGTGGTCTGCCCCTTCCCTGAACACTACATACACAAGAGCTTCATGCACTGGGCTACCTTCTTCTTCTTTTCCTTTTACATTAAGGTCATGCTAAAGCTTATTGTCCTTATACTAATCAACACCTTCAAAGGAATTCCTCATGAATTAGCTTATTAGGTTAGGCCCTCATGGCTAACTTCTTATTTTTGCACCTCAACCTATAAATTATCAACAGTCAGTTAACAGAACTACTGTTGGATGTCAAATTTCATTTAAAGAGAAAACTTGACAAAATAGTTGGATTTTTTATTTGTACCTTATAACTATAATCTGATTTGTATGTCATAAATTTCTTTCTTATTATTTCTATGCTGAAGAATCAAGACATAATCAATATGAATTCAACTTTGTCTAACTTTTTCAATAAGTAATATGTTAAAATATTGTTTGAAACTTCGAATGTCCTTCCTTTTTATGCTAAATGGACAAAATTTTGCAATCCATACGAAAGTGAAAGTGCCTTTTCTATATACATGTTTCTAGGTAGATAGAAACAAAACTCAATTGAATTTTCTTAAGTAAGCATGCAGGTGTTTCTCACTTCTATATATCTTATTGCTTATTAGTTATTAGTTATTTAATTGCCTACTCTATAGTTTCTATTTTACCTTTAGTTTGATGTTACCTAGGGTTAGATTCCAATGAATTTAATTGTAATTTCTTGCTTTTATTGTATCTATAGAATTGGTTGTGATTTGCATTAGGTTATTATTGCTTGTCTAACATTTCCATGATGACCTTACCATTGTCTTTGCAGGTGTGAGATTTATCCCAACAACAACCTAGTTATAACAAAATATACATGAATTTAGGAGGAGGAACAGATAGCCTTTCATATATTGGATTTGCTCCTACTAAATTTGATGATCCTGCATAGGAACATTGTATTGTGACGAATAATTGAAATCAAACGTAAGGCTTACTGTGTAATAAGGTGATATTAGGTGGAGGTATAACTTGATTAAAAGTGTAACATCTTGAATTTTACAACTATTTATGCCTCTAATGAATCTGAAATTTCTTTTTCTAAAATTAGAATGTGAATTTAATAAACAAAAAATAAACTTATTTCATATAGAGTGGAAGCCTAGGGTTATATGCATTTAAAATGAAATATTGGACAGCTTAAGGCCCAAACCAATATGGGTCATCTCTTAATTCAAAATAGGGGTAAATAATTGGACTTAGCCCATGATGCAAAGTGGATTTTGGACGTTTTTAAGCAAGGGTCCATGAGTCTTAGGCAAGACATGGTGCCCAAGTAGTTGGAAATAGAAGTATAGCGTGGGATGTTTTCGTTGGAGGAAGAATTAGGAACTCAGTTCAGGACATCTTAACTTGGAGGAGTTTTAGAGGGAATAAACCACCTTGGACAATGAGAAAACTAATTAGGAATGAGATGTTTAGTGTTCAGTGTTTGATTTTAGCTAAAAAAAACTCTAAACATTTAAATAGATCATCTAATATATCAATTTTGAAATTTTAGATTAAATGTGCATTTTAGTCTCAATTGATCATCCAACCATTGATTTACAAAATTTAATGGCAAGATGATTGTTAGGGCTATTCAAATGATTAAAGCATGGTTCAGATGATTCTAATTGAGTTTTATATGTTACCAATCAACCAGAAAGGAATTGGATGCCTCAGATCAAATTAAATGAACCAAATCATGCAAGATGCAATTCTATAAAAATTGCCTAAAAAAGGAGATTGGAGAAAAATAGAAAATAGTTTCCTAATTAGGAAACTAAATTTAGATAAGGAATCACCTTTGGAAAAGACAAGCTAATTAGGACTTCAACATAATAAGGATTATCTCTTATCTTTTAGGAAAGAGATTAAGAGTTGAAGACAAGTAGGAAACTATTAGAAAAGGCCATAAAAAACAAGGGGGAACCTAAGATTTGTAAATCCATATTCAAGGAGCACTACTATAGAAACTAAGAGCAGAAAGTGAGAAACCAAGAACCATAGAACCAAAGCACTACCATACTTAGAAGAAGGAACATATCCGAAGCACCCTGCCATCTCCTTCTCATCCTTCAAGTTGCCTCTCTCTCTACTCTTCCTTTCATTTCTTCTTTCTTGGCTATCTTCAGTAGCTACTCCACAGTGCCGCCAACTACGCTTGTCAAACAACACCAGAACATTATCTCCCTTGTGATCGACCCATGGTGGAGAAATCCCACTTCGTTTCATCATTCCCACTTGTTATTACCAGTCTTCTTCTAATTTGTTTTCTTTCCCTGCATTGTCCCTATTATCGACCTAGTAGTCAGGTCATTCTCATGTTTCCCTCAACCATCCTTGTTCTCTGATTTTACTCATTCCCAAGCACTCATTCTGATTCCCTGTCTTTGTTTCTTTCCTTGTTTATGTCCCTTCATCCCAAATATCCCTCTATACTCAGTTTGCAATCTAACATTGTTCCCATTAAAACCCAATTCTTATTTTTTTTCCAAATTCTTCCTCTTTCCCATCATTTTTTTCTTATCGTTTTTCTCCTTCATTTTAGGTAAAAACCAAAAAACTAAAAGAATTCCAAAATTTCCTTAATCTAATTTATGTAATTCCATATTTTTTGTTTTATAAGATTTGTTTATCCAACCATTGAACCAATAATTAGGGGCATTAGTGAAACTTAATCAACTTGGATATGACTAGATTTGAAAATTTTCATTGAGATCAAGCTAGGGAAGTTGATTTAACTTCTTTTTTTTCTTTTGAATTCAAAATTATGTCCTTTTTAGTTAATCAATAGATCTGAGTTTGTTGTAGTACGCTTTTATTTAATATTTATTTTTTATTAATTTTAAGCATTTAAATTTTTTTTAACTCCTAATTTTTAAGTTGAGTCCACATGGATCGACTCATTCTTGCACAAACTATATTACAATAGCCCGTGCACTTGTAGAAAACAAATATTTAGGCAGCAAGGAAGCTAATTAGAGATATCATAAGAGGAGGATGTCCTAGCCTTGGTTGCTGAGAGAGAGAGAGAGAGAGAGAGAGAGAGAGAGAGAGAGAGAGAGAGAGAGAGAGAGAGAGAGAGAGAGAGAGAGAGAGAGAGAGAGAGAGAGAGAGAGAGAGAGAGAGAGAGAGAGAGAGAGAGAGAGAGAGAGAGAGAGAGAGAGAGAGAGAGAGAGAGAAGAAGGAGGGGATGTTAGGCACCTATACCAATCCAAAACCATAGGAAAAAATATAGGAGCAAGGAGAAAACCTTAAGGAAAAACCATTAAGTTACATGCAGGTTTTATTGGTGAGGTAGGTGACTCTAAAACTATTAATTTTTCACTATTTTTTCAAAAGAAAATTTGAGGTCTTTGGATGCTGGTTATCAAAGATTAAGCATATAAGAGCAGAAAGTGATATGGTTGAGTTTTATCATGAAAAATTGTGTTTTAAAATGTCTCATACTAATTGAAGAATTATTTATTTATGTCACTATTTTAGACTGTTATCAAGCTATGTCAAGGATGTTTAACATAGGCTATTTAACTTAAGATTGGGAACTTTTATATGAGTAATAAGCAATGATAAAACACCAAGTTTTTATGACTCAAGTACTAGTATTTTTTAGAATGAATTTCAATGTTATATTTAGTCATTGCTAGTGCCATTTTTAGCCTAAGATTTATGACTAATTTGGGTAATGTTTTTGCTTAATTTATCATGAATGTTATTGGAAATTTCAAGCATGATTATATGACTAATTTAAGTGTCTATTTATCATGAAAGACTTGGTTGATAACAAATTATATTTACATGATTTTTATAGGTTAATTCTCAACCCATTTGTCAACTTGATAATGTACTATTTTGCATGCACGTCTTTTCCAAAGTGAGTTTAATGTTAAGTTCTAATGTTTTGAGTGTTTAAAATTTTATTTAAAAAGAGCCTAGAAAATAAGCAGCTGCAAGGGGTTTTCATAGGATAAAAGAGATAAATAAAACCATGTTTTTAAATGTGTAGCAAGTGATAATTTTATACATTTTGTCTATGGTTTTAAATTGTATTTTTATCATATTGATTTGACATAAGAAATGTGCATCTTTTGGGTATGAACATAGTTGAGCCCATGAGATTTTTGTATTTTATGCTCCTGAGGAGTATGATTATGGTTTGATAGATGAACTTGGATGAGTACTCATGATAGTATTGGCAAACGTGCAGCAAGAGTTTAGTGAACTCTGTAGGCATAAAATGTTCTTGGTTGGTTATTTTACTAACATTAGTTTAATGATTATATCACATATGATTTGTCAAGTTGATTGTATGTTCTCTATATAGGTAGAGATGTATATTTGCATGTTAATGCTTATGAGGTACTATGATGCATTGCATTATCAACTAATGAGAATTTACTCATGAGGTTTATTTGCATCAAAACTTGATTTCAAATCATCAAAGTGCTTGCATGTTGTTAGCCATACTTTTCAATTTTCTAATTTTGGTTTTATCTATTGGGTATAGTAATATACGCAAATCACCACAGATCATGTAGATTCATGAGAAAGGCTAAAGTCATGGTCTAGGAGATCAGATGCCTAAAGATCAAAAGTAGTTGCTGAAGAATTAGTATTTCATTCTATTTTGGCCTATTGATGTAATAAATCACTATTTGCTAGACATTTATCACTGAAAACCCTTACATTTATAGTTGTCATGTGGTATGGTAATGCATGTGAATGTTTTTAATTAAATGTTGTGTATCGAACTTAGACGTGAGTCTTGATTTTTGTATTTGGGTTTAACCACTAGGAATTTTGAAATCAACTTTTGAAGAAAGAATTCTACTTTAAAAAAGAAATTAAAAAATTGTAGAGTACTCTCTAATGGAAAAGAATTTCTAAAAAAGATATTTGTATTTCAAAAAACTGAGGTGTCACAAAAACATCATTAGTAAGGATTGGAGGTGATATTGCAACTTGTAAGAAAGTACCAAATGATTTTAAGTGACAAAGAGAGAAGTTGTTAATAGATTATAGAGAGAGAAAAAGCTTGAAAAGAAGAAGTATTAGAATTGATCAAGAGCCACATGACACTTCAAGATGTGAACCTATAGTATGGACAACAATGTGGATCGTGGAATTTTTGTTATTAGTGCCCCTTCATCTATAGTACTAAGAGTGAAGGAGAAGCTAGTTGGTAGGGATAACAAAAGAAAGGGGTTTGAAAAATCTTCTTTTCCTTCAGGTACTACCCTTGGAGCACAACTAAGTATAAGAAGTGTTATGGCTAGTAGAGAACCCACTAAGAAAGTAGACTTGCTGATTGGCATGTTTTGGTATGATGCCAATATTGCATTCAACAACTTAAAATCAAGATATTGGCAACCTATGATGGATACTATTACACAAGCTGGCCTTGGATATTAAGCCCCTTATTATCATGGTTTAAGCGGGAGGATCTTTAGAAGTATTCTAGCCAATGTCAGTGACTATCTTGAGTAGGTCAAATTACATGGAGAGTTATAGGATGTTCCAACAGGGTGAATAGTTGAACGAATACTTAGTGGCTGTTATTAATGAACATTTTTTATGCTGTCCTGGAGGTGCAGTTTTTATTAAGACTATCAATACATATGGATTGACAAGAATTTTGAAGTTTTGTTTAAGATATTTTGAAAAGTTGTTGATTTTGTTGGAGTATTTATGATTGATAATGAAGCTTCTTATAAAGTTGCAAGAAAGAAATTGGAATTACATATGAGATTTTATATTAGCACTATATACAGCCCATTGTATTGATTGAATGTTGGAAAACCTAGTACGGAACCATGAGGTTTCAAGAAGTTGGGGAAATAATTCAGAAGGCAAAGGCAATTGAGGGAATTGTGTGTGTGTTGGCACATGTGCAGGTAATCATTTATCACTATTGCATCTCATGGGGAGCTATCAAGAGAGATCTTTGTCATCCTACAATCACAAGATTTTCAACAAACTTCCTCACTATTCAAAGCCTTCTCACTCATATGAGGTCTCTCCAAGCAATGTTCTTATCAGATGAATATCATCATCATTAAGACCTTATCGCAATTAGGGGTCGGCCACATGAATCTTATTCCTCCATTCCACTCTATTAAGTACCATGGCTTCATTTAGTCCCAAAGTTTTTAAATCTTTTCTCACCACTTCTATCCACGTTCTTTTGGGCCTTCCCCTTGCCCTTTTAGAACCTTCTACCTATATTGCCTCACTCCTTCTAACTGGTGCTGTTGTTGGTCTCCTTTGTCCAAACCATCTAAGTCTAATCTCCCTCATCTTGTTACCTTTTAGTTTGAGTGGCACCTGCCGATCACATAAAACTCCAGATGTGCATCTCCATTTGTTCCAACCCGCTTGGATTCTCTAGGTAACCTCCCTCTTAATCTCTCCACTCTCATGGATCAATGATCCTAAGTACCGAAAGTGGTTTTTCACGGAAACTTCTTGGTTATCAATCTTGACTGGTGTTCCACTCCTACTCTCCTTGCTAAAATTACATTCCATATATTCTGTCTTAGTTTGGCTAATTTTAAATCCTTCAGATTCTAATGCTTCTCTCCATAACTCTAGCTTTATGTTTACACCCTCCCTTGTCTCATCAATTAGGACTATATCATCTGCAAATAACATACACCAGGGAATCTCCTCGTGCAAATATTTTGTTAACTCATCTATAACTAATGTGAAGAGGTATGGACTCAATGCCAATCCTTAGTGCAATCCTACAGTTATAGGAAAATCACCAGTCACGCCACTAGTGGTCTTAACATTTGTTACTGCTCCCTCATACATATCTTTAATTATGTCTATGTACCCCTGAGAAACCTCTTTACCACCCAACACCCTCCATATTAACTCTCTATAGACTCTATCATAAGCTTTCTCTAAGTCGATAAAGACCATATGTAGGTCTTTCCTCCTCTCCCTATATTTCTCTACTAATTGTCTTAGTAAGAAAATAGCTTCCATGTTAGACCTCGCAGGCATGAAACCAAATTGATTTTCTAATACACTTATTTCATGTTGTAGCCTCTTCTCAATCACTCTTTCAAAAAGTTTCATGGTATGGCTCATAAGTTTAATCCCTCAATAATTAGTGCAGCTCTGAATGTCTCCTTTATTCTTATAGATTGGTACAAAAGAGCTTTTCCTCCACTCATCAGGCATTTTCTTTAATTTTATAATATTGTTAAACAACTTGGTCAACCAAACTACCTCAATATCTCCCATATTCTTCCAAACCTCTATTGGTACACCATCAGGCCCCATGGCCTTTCTTGATTTCATCTTTTTCAAGGCCTCTTTTATTCTCAGAGCCATTATCATTTAACAATTTTTGAAAGTATGTTTCCCACCTTTGTTTGATCTCATCTTCTTTGACTAATACCCTTTAATCCTCGCTTCTAATACACCTAACATGATCTAAGTCCTTACCCTTCTGTTTTCTTACTTTTGCAAGTTTAAACACATCTTTCTCACCTTCTCTTGTTCCTAATCTATTATAGAGCTCATTATATGCTTTACGTTTAGCCTCACATACTATTCTCTTTACAGCGTTTTTAGCATTCTTATATTGTTCATGGTTTTCATTATTTCTAATCTTCTGTCATGCTTTAAAACGTATCCGTTTTTCTTTAATAACTTTTTGCACTGTTTCATTCCACCACCATGTTTCCTTTGCTAATAGCCTTTTACCTTTAAATAATCTTAAGACATCTTTTGTCACTTTCTTAATGGACTCGGCCATATTAGTCCACGTGGTATTTACTTCTGTTTCATAGTTCCAATTTCCTTCTACCATCAACTTATTTTTAAAGGAGGTTATTTTCTCTCCTTTTAAGTTCCACCACTTAGTTTTTGGATGTGTATTAAGTTCAGTTATGTACTCTATCTTTTAATATGGATATCCATAACCATTAACCTATGTTGTGAGGTTAAACTCTCACCAGGTATCACCTTACAATCCTTACATATAGATCGTTCATTATTCCTAAGTAGAAAAAAGTCTATTTGGCTTTTATGAAGTCCACTTTTAAAGGTTATTAAGTGTTCATCCCTCTTCTTAAAGAGTGTATTTGCAATGGACAGGTTATATGACAAAGCAAAATCGAGGATATTCTCCCCCATCTCATTTCATTCACCTATACCATACCCTCCGTGTATTCTATCATATCCTTCCTTGTCTTTTCCTACATGGCCATTTAGGTTTACTCCTATAAATATTCCCTCAGTGTTGGGAATTTCTTACATGACTCCCTCCATATCTTCCCAAAACTGTCTCTTGATTATATCTTGTAACCCTACTTGTGGTGTGTATGCACTTATAACATTAATAATCTGCTCTCCTAGAACAAGTTTTATTATTATAATTCTATCACTAATTCCTTTAATGTCCACAACTTTATCCTTTAATTCATTATCCACTATTAATCCTACGTCATTTATGTTATTTTCCTTTCCTACATACCATAATTTATACCCATCTATTTCTCTAGCTTTAGCCCCTTTCCACTTGGTTTCTTGGATACAAGCGATGTTGACTCTTCTATGTTTCATCATGTCTACTAACTCTAAACTCTTACCTATAAGTGTCCCTATATTTCATGTGGCGATACGAATCTTATGTTCTACTGATACTCTATTTACTATCGCCTTTATCGACCTCCATGGTATGAACCCATGTCCACTTTTCACTACACCTGGGTTCTGATGTATCGCGTCGCTTCCAAGGGGACGCTCTAGCAGTCCTTGCCCATTTTCACTACACCCGGGATCCAATGTAGAGGGTCGCTTCTTGGAGAACGCCCTAGCAACCCTTACCTATTTTTTACTACACTCGGGATCCGATGCAGCGCATCGCTTATGGGGAATGCCCTAGCTTAAGGGAATGTTTGTTTTTTATTTATGTCATGTTTGGGTTGCCGTAGTTTTAAAAAGCTGAAGGTGATTTTCATTTCTTCCTTACAAACTAATATACAAATGCATATTCATTTCCAAGCATAAAAGAAATAACACAAATCATCTTCAGCTAAACCCTTGCCGGCTGGTAACCTGACACAAGGGTGGCCATATTTTAAGAAGCTAGAGATGATTTTTATTTCTTCCTCACGAACTAATATACAAATGCATATTCATTTGTAAGAAAGAAAAAACATAATCATCTTCAACTTCCCCCTTACCGGCTGGCACCTGACGCAAGACCCTCCTCCTTTTTCATCCGGGCTTGGGACTGGATGCAAATGTCAAATACAACAAAAAGCATATAAAAACTAGTAAGGATGTAGAGCAAACCATAATGGACAGTGATTGTTGGTCTGAATGCTATAAGATTGTCAACATAGGCAAACTAGGTCAAAGTGCTTAGAACAGTTGATGGTCAAGATAAACCTAGTATACTTATATAATTCCATGAAATAAGCAATCAAAGAAATCAAGGAATGTCCTAAGAAGAAGTTTGACTATGTACCAGTAGTGAGAGTGATCAATTTGTAAGTGGATTAATCAACTTCACGTTCCTCTTTATGCAATGGGTTATTTGCTTAACTTAACTACAATATATGACTTTACTTTTGACAAGCAGATAGAGTATTAGTGGATATTCCAAAACTTAAGACAATGCTCATTTTAAAATGGTACATATCATGATGCAAGAGAATCCTTTGGTTATTCAAAAATGTAAGAAGATGGATTCATGTATATTTTTCATACATTTTACTTATGCTATATCATTTTTGAATGATTGTAATTATTGTTTTGTCTAACTATAGCACATTTAAATTTTACTTGGATGGTGGACACAATTTGGAAATGATGCTTCTAAATTATAATGTTTTGCAAATTGAGTTTTGAGTTGTAATGCAACAAGGTGTGAGAGAAATTGGAATACATTTGAACACGTCCATTCTAATAAGAGGAACTACTTGGGGCATGACAAGTTAAATGGCTTGGTCTTTATCCATAACAATTTAAAATTTTGATAAAGATAGGCTTTTATATTAACTTACGTAATTTACCTAGATAAATTTTGCACTTAAGATTACTAATGCTAATTATATTGTGTGATGATAGATGGAGAGTGATATCTTAAGCATTACGAACCCAATAAATAGTGACCATATGATCTTATGCATGATTGGGCTGTAGTTGAACCTATTGTTTTAGCTATAGAGGACCTTGGTTAGAAATCTCTAGAGAAACCAAATCATAAAGTGAATGTAGATAATGTTGAAGATGGAGCAATACATGTTGGAGGAGATGTCAGAGATAGAGTAGGAGGTGTCGAAGGAGAAGAAGGTTTTGGAGGAATAGAAGATGATGTTAATGATTAACATGGAGAACAAGACCCTTTGAATGGTTAACAACACCAATGAAATTATTGAATAGAGAGGGAGAGAGACCTATTAGAAAGCCTTTTTATTAAAAATTTGTGTAGTTTTGGTTTTTGTTAGAGAGATATGTTTATGAGTTATTTATGCATTTTATATACTAATTATGACATTAGATCTTGTTGAAGTCTAAATGAAGACATTGAATGTTGGATCTCACGTTCTGTGCAACATGGATTTGGTATTTAAGATTTATGTTTATGAAGACTAAGTGGAACACTGTGGGTTCTAACTTCCAAAAATAGTCGACATCTTTTTCATGCTTGTATGAATACTTTGATGAGAGTATGCACTTATTAATTTGGTTATTTTGGAAAACTAAATTATTTTATTCTAGTAGGCAAAACAAAATAGCTACTACAACAGAATTAATAGATATGGACGAAAAGCTATAATACCAAAGTTGAATAAACATAAGATGATTAGAAGAAGATACATATGGATGATAAAGGCATGAATCTTATCTATTGTGCTCTTGATGCTAAAGATTTCAATCAAATTTCCATGTGTGAATCTACAAAGGACATATGGTAAAAACTTTAAGTGACATATGAAGGTACAAAGCATGTAAAAGCTATTACCATTGATGTTTTTGTGCATGGTTATGAATTGTTTTGCATGAAACATAGTGAGTTCATCACTAAAATATTTAATAGATTTACTAGCATCAAAGTGTCTACTAATAATGAACTTTGAGCACATTGAGCAATGATGATGTTCATTACGACAATGGGCAACCATCTTCTAAAAATGAAGATGGCTTTGTTCTATTTTCTTCATGGAGAAAGAGAAATAGGGAGAGAGACACATGAGAGATAAGTGAGGAGAAATAGGAGGGTTGGATTAAATGTGTCAGAGAAGAAGAGTATAAATAGGAAGGGAAAAAGAAGGAGATAAAGACATGGGGGATATGGGAGGAAAATATGAGTTGAAAAAGGAAATTTGAAAGAGAGGGAGTGGGGCTATAGTATTGGAACCCACTTCCCCCTCCAAAAGAAGGACAAGATGTGAGAGAGAGTAGGAATCGAGGGAACAAGGAAGGAAAGAGAAAAAAGACATGGGCTGGTCTATGCACACAAAAGGAGAGAGAGGGGGGGGGGGGGGGGAGGACGGGGGGACAAGATAAGGCCAGGTATCTAAACCCAATCTAGGCCATCTAAGCATCTAGATCCAATCCAAATTATCTAGGAAACCAATCTTCTCAATGAGCTCTATTCCCAAAAGCCTTAGAATATTGCTCATGTTAATGTCATTGCTAGTATCATCACAATCACAACCATATATCCAACAACATCTCATATCATCCATGAGACTTACATGGTATTATTTTCACCCTCATCAATTCCATAAAGCAAGATAATATGATACACACAGCAAGAACACTTCTTACTTATATTCATTAGACAAAATGCTCAATAATAGTCACATGACGAAGATAAGTAATGCTCATGAATATCACATCTTCATTCATCATGCCTCTTAAAATTATAAGTGTTCTCACAATTCATTGATTTCCAACATCCCAATGTTTAGAAGTAGTGCATTCCAATATCATATTGGTGTTGATAAGCATCTCACTCATAGAAAATATCAATTTCCCACCACTGAGATCGTATCCATATCATTGACTCCACAGAGCCAATCACTGTCTCTTGCCAAGAGACTAGCACATTCAAAATCTAAGCACACTATCATGTTATCTTTCAAGTAGTTTCAAATCCAGGAAAACAAAATGCATTCCGTTGTTTATTTACATAAGAGGTAAACCACATAAGGTAACAATAAGCGTGGTCTTATCATTATTCGTCATTGGGTTTGAAAACAACTTTCACAGTGATACATCATAGAAATGCCCAAAAACTATGCTATTTTACTTGACATTAATCTTACGATAAAATTTCATAAAGAAACATAAAATCTTTATAGTGTTTTTTGTGGGAAAATAGGACCATTAAAGAGTTTCTGAGCAGTTGCTAAGCAAATCAATGCTATCTTCAGAATAAATTCCCTGAAAGTTATTGAGAAACAAAATCATATTATTGCAATTGCTACAAGACTCTTTTCCAATATTTGACCCAAAATCTAACATATAATGAACAAGATGTTTTTAAAAAACATAACTTTATTAACATGTGAATATTCTCTTTAAACACTCCTCCCTCCCAATAAAAAAGAAAAAGAAAAAAGGGGGCTACCCGAGCTTTCGAGCATAGAGTTTAACATTATGAAGTGTATTCAACAAAAATATGGAACACTGATGTGGTTTTCTCAGTTAGTACACTAGTATCAAGTAAAAGCCTCAAGGCTTGAAACTTGGGATGTATTAAGGCAAATTGGAGTCAACAACTGATAATAAAATGCTACAAATAAGAGCTCAAAACCAACCACACTAGGTGTTTCTATTAAACCCAAATTCGACCAAATTTAGAGTATTTTAATTACATGATAAACACAACCCATGGGCATGTTTGATTCCAAGATAAATTCATCAATCTTCATAGACTTGATAAACTACACCCTCCAAGGCAAACTTAAAATCCCAATAACTAATTTATATAACCAAATCTTTCCATGTTATTTATTTGCCCAAAACCAATGTTCCAATATAGAGATTTAGAAATGAAAATAGAGGATTTTTTTGTGTATTCAAGAAGCAAGAAGACTCCAAGTTATAGTGGTTATTGGAGCATAAAGATGAAACTAAAACTATATAGGCCATTTGGAAAACAAAAATGTTAAGAATGAGACAATCATTCTTATACCAAAATCAAACATAGATTGGGATTTTTTGGGTGTCAAAAATCAATGAAAGAGCCAACTTCATCTCTATAAGGTATTTCAAATTAAAAAGAGAGAGAGAGAGAGAGAGAGAGAGAGAGAGAGAGAGAGAGAGAGAGAGAGAGAGAGAGAGAGAGAGAGAGAATGAACATAAATGAGTTTAAAAATCATGCAAAAGTTGCCCCTCCATGGGCTACATTCTAAGACACTTCAACTGTCATTTCATCTATTTAGTATTTATCATCCTAGCATCATTTCATGCAACTTACTAGAAACCAGCCAGGTAATTACTAAAATCAAGGTCCAACACATATTAAGTCATGAATCTAAGAAATTTAACTCGTTAGCTAACATACCATATGAATTTCTATGCATAAGCACCACAAAAATCATCGTTTTTCATGCTTTGAAATCCTGACAAAAGGGGAAAATGTGGTGTATTACCTACTTCTTTTTAAAGCAGCCCTAAGCATGAGGAAAATCACCCAAACAGAATCTTGGAACAAATATTTCGTTGATCCAAATCATGACCTAACAACCCACTTGATTTCTCAGCAAAATCTCATCATAAAAATACTTTTTAAAGCTTGAAAAACCCTAACTAAAGGGAATAACATGGTTATTCAAAGATCAAGTAACAACCTATCTAAATCTAACCACAAACTCATAGAAATTTCCACTTCATAGCCACTTCTAAATGGCCCACACACTATAATTCAAAGGAACCTCACCTACCATCTTCAACTCCTTTATCTTTGAGATTTTCCTAAACTTTCTTTCTTCACATTCACAATCAAAGCTTGTCTAACATAGTTTCTTTAATGAATGAAGTAGTTTTTGAGTGGGGATAAAGATTAGAGAGTTGTGTGTGTGTGTGTGAGAGAGAGAGAGAGAGAGAGAGGAGAATAATGGGTCGCCTCCTTAGAAATGGGTTTCTCTTCAAAGTGTTGGCCCCTTGTAGGCTCCCATCTCTTGTCAAATTACCATCTTGCCCCCTCCATTAAGTGAATAAAAGTAGAATGTCCCCTAACATCCCTTTAAGCGATGAGAAGCTAGAAATCCTACTATGTTGTGGCCTTGCTTTAACCCATTCTCTCTCTATCTCTCTCTTTATTGTGGATCCACCTTAAAAGCTTCAAAATCTCATGAAATTCCCTTAGGATCAACCTAAGTCTTTGTTTTGACAATTTGAGCATGGAATGTCATTTGGAATAATGCATTCCATTCTTAAGACATAGGAATTAATAAGGAATCTAGGGAAAATTAGGAGTGGCTTTCTTAAAAAATTATGATTTAATGCTAGGTTGACCATCCAAAGAATTATAATTAAGGAGTTCGATAATTAAGGTTCATTTCTATGAATAGAAACTATTGTTGGCAAAATCGTCCATCTTTTCATATTATAAGGTATTATGATTGAAGTTCAAATTAGGCAATCTTCTAGTCTCATCTGACGATGATTACTTAGAATCCACATGATCAAGGATTGGTGCATCTACCACCACAATGTGGTCACCTATGTTATTATTGGTAGGATTCTTCTTTGACGAATTCTTCAATCACAGTTCCTTCTCCTTCACCAGTTTTGAATTTCTAGCTAATAAATAGTTTTCATTAGATTCTCCATTCATTCTTTTACCTTTGCTCGACACCATGTATTGTTCTTATTGAGATTTCCTTTTTGGCAAAACATTCTTACCAATGAAGGTTACAAAGTAATTGGATATGGATGAATCTTTCCCTTTATGCTAAAGTTGTCGCCAAACCACATGAAACTTGAACTAAACATGAATTGGGAATTTCATAAGGAGATTTTACCATACTATGGCCTTCTGCATTTGATCTATTGAATAACCATGATGTTTTAGTCATTAATACTTTTCAAAACATTCGGCTAAGGGATGAAAGGATGGATAATCCCAACATTGTAGCATTAATGTAGATATTCTAAGCTAAATGAAACTCTTTTTCCTCCTAATAAGAATCACTTCTTTCAAGGTAATGAAATAAACCTCCAAACCAAGAAAGGTTCCCAAACAATAATCAATCAACATCCTCTTCCAATGAAAACACTAGAATCACATCATTTTTGTTTATCTGCTAGACTTTAACCTCCATCTTCCAAATGTTTTTGGTCTATTTCTCTTGAATTTGTATACTTGTTTTTTGTTGACTACCTGTCCAACCATACATCTCCATAAAAATTCTTTTCTTTTGTTCACTTCACTCTCTACAAGAGAAACTTTCTTCATTACAATAGGTTTTGAATCTTCAATATATCCTTATAAGATTTCCTCAACTCCTCTTGTTCAAGATTAAGATCAAGAGTTGCTAATTTAATTTGACCAAGTTTCATCTGATCATCATACATTTATATTTATCTTCTACACCATACATTTTATATTTATCTTCCATCTTAAATTTCCTTGGAACACCAGTTGTAGGAAATGAATTGTTGTCTATTTTCCATATATTTCTACATCTCACAGTCCATAAGTTTCTACAATTATGACAATCATCCCCCTAAAAAGTTGAAATACTTACATCTTTCATGAATCTAATTTGGCACTCTAATTTCTTTTCTTTTTCTCTTAATTCTTTGCAAAGCCTTTTGCTTCTTTAATAGTTTTGCCTTTTAGACATCTCCACCATCATTCATTCCTTAATTCTTCTTATTCAATTTTGGAAATTCTTCTTTGAAGTTGATGTTCGAATTGTTACATGTTCTCCACAATCTATCTGAAGCTCTTGAGTTGGTCATCTTCCCTAACAAAGTAAGAAATATTTCACAAGATTTCTTCCTTCATGACTTTGAATCTCTTCTACTTTTTAATAAAAAAAATAAAAAAATACTTTCATTTTCTAAATTAACAAACTAGTCCTCAAGTGAGTAGTAGACCCTCTACATGTTAGTTATAGTTAATGTGAAAGCAAATCCTATTAACAAGTCCATGAAAACATATTATATCTTATAAAGTTATTTTTGTTATTTTTCACATTTGTTTTTTCACCTCAAAAAAAGTTTGAAGATCTTTCATAAAAAAATTACTTTGTTCTTAGAAAAAAAAAAACCTTTGCTTTCTTCACTTTAAAACTTATTTATTCTTTTTCATCTTATGATTCAAGGCCTGGCCAAATAAAGAAATGCACAACAAGAGAAAAATAATCATTTACACCAAACAATCTGCACCATTAATTAGCTCTTATTTTTTCCCCATCATAGGGAGCCATAACACCTCACACACGAGGATATTCTCTCATTTCCATAGAATAGCCACTCTTAGATACAAAAACCCCTTTACCCAATGGTACATTCTAGCATCTCCGTCTCTCTCGCTCCCCCACATTTCCCTCCACAGATCCCTGAAAATCCACTTTTCCGCCAGACCCTATCCCCAACCTCTTCTCCGACGATCTTAATTCCCTGATTTCCCTTCTTCAAGTCAACGATCGTCAAAAAAACAAAAACTCAAATTCTCTCTCTGCCCACCCGATCGGCGTTTCCCTACCGCCGATCAGTTCCGTCTCTCACCGATTTCTGCAATCTAGGGTTTGCAAGGAGCTAGGGTTTTCAGGTATGAGATTGGATGGATAAAGGATGCCGGAACTGCGTAGTGGAGCACGCAAAGGCCGTGCGCAACAGCCGATTTTTGTGGAGCCAGAAAAACTGACGGCCAAAACCCGACGGAGGAGAACTGCGAAGAACAAACAACCGTTAGATGAGAATAATATTGTGAGGGATTGCAACATCCCGACGAGATCTTGTGAGGCAAAAGAAGAAGCAAGGCTTTTGGAAGGTGGAAATTTTGTAGGGGAAGAAAAAGAAGAGGTCGGAGAGAAGAAAATGGAGGATTATGACAGTGGTGGCAGGAGCGCTGACAAGGTTGCAGCAGGGGAAGATGAGGGAAGCACTGCGCCGCTTCCTGAAAAGGTTGGGTTTTTCTTTATAAATAGTTACGCATAATTGGTCGGCTATGATTTGGTAGTCATTTATATGCATTTTTGGAGTTCATTTGATGTTTCCGGGAAAATGCATTAGCCTTTTGACTGTTGTTTTTGTTGATTGGTAAACTGCAAATGGGTGTTGATTCTTTGTGGCGTTTGAGTTGGTTTGAAAATATAAGGTGTGTTGAGAATGTAAGGTGAAGTATTTTTCAGAAATGCATGGATTGTGATGGAAATGGAAATGAAAATAGGTTTCCAGCTGGAAATCAAACCCATTTTTTTGGGCAAGTCCATCACCCCGTTAATACATACATGGAAACTAGGAAATGTCTGAACGTGGTGGAAATGGAACTTTCTTTCTTACCCAAAAAAATATAGTAATGAACTTTCTAGAAAAATGCATTTCCAGATGAAAAGTGCTCTCTTGGTAACCAAGTGTGCCCCTAGTTAAGTGATCTCTCTTCCCTTTGTTATTCAAGCTGATGTTTCTTAATGGGTGATGACTTGTAATGACTGGGAATGTGTAGTTTGCAGCCTGATTGTCTTATGACGTTCCCTTTCTTTTGAGATTTTCATGAGTTCTACCCTTGCCTAGGTTGTTGAAACTGTGTTGAATGCAAAATATAAGAATGCACAAGCAGAATGATTCAAGGCCTAGAAAACTGAAGCTTAGAGTCTTGAAATAATTAGAACCTTTACCAGAGTTCTCTTGATTATGATTGTTGAGAGACACAATAATATTTCAGAGATCAGCTGATTTGTAACTTAGATGACTAGTGCTCAAAAGGCTGGAAATGAGTAGAACTTTGTACTAAGTTGTCTTGACTGGGATCCTTAAGAACCCTACATATTGGAAATGCGTTCATTTTTAATCCAAAATTACAGCTCATGCAGGTTAGTTCATATCAATACCTGCAGGCCTTGAAGCTATACACCAGAAGTAGAAATAGTGGCAAACATATAAGCTTCGGCAAGATGCATGCTCATAAAACATGATGAGATGGTTTACTCCTGTGTCATCAGTTTCTTGCAGTTGTCTTATCCAATGTGGTTCTTCTGCTGAAGAGGAGTTGAATACTGGTCCCTTTCTCTTGATCTTCTCTTGATGAAGTTGAAACTCTTTTGTGAAGATGTGCTCAATTTATGTTTCTAAAAAAATATGAGGTGATTTACTCCTTTGTTAAAAATTTGTTTCAGTTGCCTAATCTGATGTGGCGTTAATGAGCAAAAGAAGTTGAAATACCATCCTTTTCTCACTATTGTTGCTATGTGAAGTTGAAAAGTTGTTTTGCCTCATGCCCTCGGTTTTGAAGTCAGTTAGGCTGAGATATTTGGCTTAGTTTTGCCTCTTCAGCCAATGACTTGACATTGACTTGCACAATCCTATATTTCTGATAGATCTGTGTAATTTTTATTTTGCATTGATTAATTTAAGGTTGTGAAGACATTTGCTAGTGTACCATGATGATTTCTTCCCTTCTTTCTTTAGCTTCTCCTGTCAACTGACCAGAATTGCTCCGGCCTCTAGTACAATTAAATTGATTATTGTTGAACTTTAATTGTTTTACCTACTTCCATTACTTGCTGTGCTTGTTGGTTCATAAATCCAGCCATTTGGTTTGTTTGCTACAGGTCCAGGTTGGTGGTTCACCAGTGTACAGAATCGAAAGAAAGCTGGGGAAAGGAGGATTTGGACAAGTATATGTTGGTCGCCGCATTTCTGCTGCTCCAGGTGGTGTAGATAGGATCACTGGGCCTGGTGCTGTGGAGGTATTCTTTTCCCCTTTTCTGAGTAGTTTCTCCTGCTATCTTTGTTGCTAATGGATTCTCATTTTTCAGGTGGCTTTGAAATTTGAGCATAGAAGCAGTAAAGGATGCAACTATGGCCCCCCATATGAGTGGCAAGTCTACAAGTGAGTTGAGTTTTCTTTATCCTTTTGTTTATTTTATTTTATTTATCTCTATGCATCTTGCTCCATTTTTAACTGTTGTGTTGAATTTGAATATGTGCTATGGTTGGTTCACTCATACTTCCATTTGGACAGCACTCTTGGTGGCAGCCATGGTGTACCCAGGGTCCATTTCAAGGGTCGACAAGAAGACTATTATGTCATGGTATTCCTTTTTGTCATTTTACTGGAAAACTTACGGACCTTTATCTTGTTATAGGGCAGCTTTTGGCATAAATGTTTGGTTTTTTGGATTATAATATGGTACACTGACATCACTGCTTAATGTGTATAGGTCATGGACATGTTAGGGCCAAGTTTATGGGATGTTTGGAACAACAATTCTCACACGTGAGTTTTCTGTTAAATTTTGGTCCTTAAGATCTTGCTTTGCTGCAATTGACCTGTTCATTACCATTTTTTTTTTTTTGTATTTTTTTGCAGAATGTCCATTGAAATGGTTGCGTGTATTGCTATTGAAGCAATATCCATATTGGAGAAAATGCATTCTAGAGGGTTAGATGTTATTCTCTGGACTTGAAGCAGTGATTATTTCCTTTAGTTTACTATGATCCTTGAGATTCTTTCTACTTTGTGTGCCATGTAATATGGTTCTTCTTATTCATGAAAACTTAAATGGTAGTTATGAGCGTAAAATTGATTGCTATAACCTACTACTGCAGGTATGTACATGGGGATGTAAAACCTGAGAATTTTTTGCTTGGTCCACCAGGGACATCTGAGGAGAAGAAACTATTTCTTGTTGATCTTGGATTAGGTAATAATATTATTGTTTTGTATAGGGAGCACTTGATATTTGCATGAAATTTTCATGCATTGTTTCTCATTGTATACCATTTCGTCCATTTTTCAGCCACTAGGTGGAGAGATAGTTCAACAGGTCAGCATGTTGAGTATGATCAGCGTCCAGATGTTTTCAGGTATATTTTTCAGTTTCTTGTCTTAGTTTACAAGTTTATATGTAGCTTTGATAACCTGAAATACTTTTCCACTCAAGGCAAATATCTTTTCTTTGGCTTACCGGAATGTGCATCTGAGCCTGCAGAGGAACAGTCCGTTATGCTAGTGTTCATGCTCACCTGGGAAGAACTGGAAGCAGGAGAGATGACTTAGAATCTCTTGCTTATACACTTATTTTTCTTCTCCGTGGGCGTCTACCTTGGCAAGGTTACCAGGTAGAGCCAATTGGATCTCTATTTACAGTTGACTGTACTGGCTTCTATCTATTCTTACTCATGCATCTGGACTATTCTTATTTGTAGGGAGAGAATAAAGGTTTCCTTGTTTGCAAAAAGAAGATGGCTACATCTCCAGAGACTTTATGTTGCTTTTGCCCACAGCCATTCAGGCAATTCGTTGAGTATGTTGTGAACTTGAAATTTGACGAAGAACCAAACTATGCAAAGTACATATCCCTCTTTGATGGGATAGTAGGTCCAAACCCAGATATCAGACCAATAAACACAGATGGTGCTCAGAAGGTACCTTCGTGGCCATCTCTCTGTCATATGTCATAAAACTACCAATATCACATTCTCACCATGTTAGAGTACATCTAACGCATTGCTACTTGCTGTAAAGCTTATATACCAGGTTGGCCATAAGAGAGGCAGGTTGACTATGGAGGAGGAAGATGATGAGCAACCAAAGAAGAAGATTCAGATGGGGATGCCTGCAACACAATGGATCAGTGTTTACAATGCTCGCAGGCCAATGAAGCAAAGGTATACGCCTTGTTGCTACTGATATATCCAGGTTACAAAATTAAGTAGAAAAGCTAATGATGGGCATTTCTGTTATAGGTACCACTATAATGTTGCAGATGCAAGGCTTGCCCAGCACATTGACAAAGGAAATGAAGATGGTTTATTTATCAGCAGTGTAGCTTCATGTACAAATCTATGGGCACTGATCATGGATGCTGGCACTGGTTTCACTGCCCAAGTTTATGAACTTTCACCCTTTTTTCTTCACAAAGTGAGGACTTCCTTTTAACCCTTTTCAATTGTATTAAGTTGCATGATCCTGTGTATTACAAGTCTTGCTGTATCGATCAATCCTTTTATACCTCATTGCTAATATACTGCTGGTGTTCTTTATAGGAGTGGATAATGGAACAATGGGAGAAGAACTATTATATTAGTGCAATAGCAGGAGCAAACAATGGTAGCTCTTTAGTAGTAATGTCTAAAGGTAATTTTCAGTTCGATGTTAATTTTAGCAGTTTCCTGTGGACTGTTTTGAATTTTATCCAATATGTGTCCAGGTACACAGTATGCCCAACAATCGTATAAGGTTAGCGATTCTTTTCCATTCAAGTGGATAAACAAAAAATGGAGGGAGGGCTTCTATGTCACCTCCATGGCCACTGCAGGAAGTAGATGGGGAGTTGTCATGTCCAGAAGTGCAGGATTCTCAGATCAGGTTCTCCTTTACAATTTCTATTTGTTATCATTGAGTGATGTAAAAGAATTATATTGGACTAAATTTGTTATGTGTAAGCTGCAGGTTGTCGAACTTGACTTTCTATATCCCAGCGAAGGCATCCATCGGAGGTGGGATAATGGTTACAGAATTACTGCCACTGCCGCAACATGGGATCAGGCTGCTTTTGTTCTGAGTGTGCCAAGAAGAAAACCTGCAGATGAAACACAAGAGACACTACGGACTTCTGCCTTTCCTAGTACACATGTAAAGGTGGGTCGATTAGGTGTCATTGCTTAATTTGCTATCTGTTTTTATTCTTTATGGGAGTCTAACAGTACATTCTTGGCTGATTGCAGGAGAAATGGGCAAAAAATCTTTACATTGCATCTGTTTGCTATGGTCGAACTGTTTCATAAGCCTTGCAGTTAGTTTTTGGGTTTTTTCCTGACATCAATGGAGATTGGTTTTTCGTCTAGCTGCCAGCTCTTCGTGTCTTGCTACTGTGGTTATGAGGCTGAAAACTTCTCATTTTGCAAAGTCAAAGTGGAACATGAGGCTAGAGAAATTTTCATGCATGTGCAAGGTTTACTTGATTGTTGCCCATCCGCAAATCATCTATGACTAACACCTTGTTCACTATTGCTGTCAAGTGTGTGGAGATGCACTTGCACTAGTGTCCATAAGCTACCATAGGTCAAAGAGGATAGTGGGCATCCTTACTTTATTGTTAAATTTCTATAGTGTTGAATAAATAGTTACTTGATTCAAGGCAAATATGTATGTACTTTGTTCTGATAGTTTAAGAATTTCATGTCATTCTGAAATCTGTTAGTCCATTGCATAAACTTTAGTGATGTTGAATCCACACAATGGTTGTCATTCTGTTAGATTTGTTGCAGAGTTGTGGGCAATTGAGCTTCCTGCTCTGGGATCTGAGGCACGTCTGGCAAACATATTTAGAGGTTGCTTACGTTTACTAAGCAAGTAATACTTTCTGGTTGTAACCACCCTTTCTATTTAAGTATTTGCTGAATCTGCTTTTCTTTGAATTCACTTGTAAACTTGCTGATGTGCTGGCTTGGCCATGGTGTGCCCGCAGAAGTAGCAAAAACTGGCAACTAGTATCAGTAATTTTGCTTACTCTGTGTTTGCATGCCATTGTCTCGGACACATTGCAATTACTGTTTAAAGGATCAGATCTTAGTGGTATTATCTGATAAATTTGTCTGTATTATTGGACTCGCCAAGTCATTGTTTTTGTATTATGATTTACATATTAATATGCTGCAGTTCCTATTGTCTTCTATGACATGGAGCTGCATGCTGATAACATGTTTCTGATGGCTCCTTTTTTATCGTCATTCACTATTGTAGAAGTGTTACTCTATTCTGCTGCTCTTGCTATCTGATTCAGTATAATTGAATCCTTTGCGAGTGTAAATTGTTTAATAGTTTATATCAGGAAGTAAAATTTTAATATATTCCCAAGTCGATGATGGTGTAGGTTGTACAGTCCATGCAACAGTGGCTGTGGGTTCTTGTTTGCAATGAAGCATTCCCATTGTTTGCAGGTCAACTCTGTGTTTACTGTTCAGTATATTTGTACTTTCCAGTGGAAGTCTGTGCACTTGGAAGGCTTCAAAATCAGATGCTGTTGGATTGAGAATTTCTGCTTTCTTATTTGTTATTTTAAAACAACTAAATGCTACATTATGATGTAATCAAGAAAGCTCCTGTAATGTGTAAACTTTCTAGTTGTAGCCAATTTGATAAATTTCCTTGGTAATATTTACTTAAGGATGTATTTGTGGAGGATTTCATTGTCAATTTTGGTCAGTCTCGTGTTGCTCTTGTGAAGCCTTGGAGGGCCATATGAAAGTTGGTGGTGTGTGTGTGAAGCTGTTTGATATATGCAAGTTACACCGAGCTAACAAGTGCCGCATGGTAAACTTTAAGAGTGTAATTTTGAGAATATTTGGATTCTGTTTCTGAATATTAAAAGGACTGTACTTATTCTTTCTTTCACAACTTATGCATATTTCAGCTGACGGGCTCTAATTTACATCTGCTGTCAGATCTGGAAATTGGTCATCTCTCTCTCTCTCCTCTTAATAGTCTGTTTTTTCCTTTTTCAGGTCTCCAGTTCCAATTATCTTTCCCAGCCAAGGCAAAAGTAATGTTTCTTCCTTACTGCTTTTTAGTTCAGTACTTGACTTTTGTTGCCATATGTGCATTTGTACAGTATTATTAAGTTCAGTACTTTATCAGCAAGTTTCAGCTCAGATGAGCGTGCAATGCATGGATTTGCTTGTTTCAAGAGAATGGCTTTCTTCAAGAGAGAAATTTAGAATATTGAAGAAGGCATCATGATTATCTCTTGAACTTCTTACTATCATTTGATAAAAAAAAGTACTGTTGTTATCCTGTTTATTTACCTAGGACCTTCACGATGAAAGACTGCCTCTAATTTCTTATCAATTGAATAAGTGTACTTGACGGCTCTGGCCGGGACCCTAGGACCATTAATTCTGCCACAGACTGGCTTGGAGTGCTTAGTCAACTATTTAGCGATTGATGGTAAAACTAAATGCTTCCTGGCAGTCACGTTACCAATTTATGCCGTTGAGCTCAGCTATTCCTGATGCCATTCGTGGAACCTTCTAACAGGTTTCTGCCCAAATGAGAGTTAGGTATTTTTCCCAAAAATTTCATGAAAAATATATATGCAATTCTGCTGTGGATGGACCAGTGGCCATCAGGGTTGAATTCTACATTAAGCATTTGCATTGATAACAGTTATTTAATTGAACAGTCCTGCGAATCTAGTACAGGATTATTGCAAGCCCATGTTGCATTGGTTCGGTCCTATGGGCCTGCGAAGGCATTGTCTCAAAATTAAATTTGAACTATTTGAAATATGCTGGTACAGCACTGTATGTCAGATGATGTATGTGCTACGTGCTTTCTGGTTTGCCTATGATTAATCAAAAGTTACCCATACTGGCAGGAAGATGGAGCTGTAACAGGCATTATAGCTGCCTTCTTATTCAAACTGTCTATAAAGAGTTGTGATGATATTTGTGATAGGTGCTATGTGGCCATCTTAAAGTAACACTAGCTGTGGATTTATCTGCTTAAGATGGAAGATTTGGGCGTATGATGGAGATGGATTAATGGACTATTGGGTTGAATCTGATGGTAAATTTCGGCTCAACTTGGAGGATTAAGATGCCTCCGTGCACTGCAGAGCATCTGCATTCCTTTTTATCTGCATATAATGAACTGGTAGATCATCCCAGCCAACATGGCGTTCAATCAACATGGGTCGTTTCTCAGATTATTGTGAAATATACTTGATTTATTGGGAAGATAAGTTCTCTTGAAAGAGCAATTATGTGGAGGTAGGCAATCAACAAGAAAAGACCATCAATTGGATCTGCCATTTATGGTCTCTCTATGGATTTGTATGCCCTCTAAATAAATTTGAGGTAGAGTCATCATGATCAAGACCTTATTTCGATTCGGTGTTAGTCACATGAATTATGTTCCTCCATTTCTCTCTATTGAGTGTCATGGCTTTATTTAGTTCTAGAGTTTTTAAATATTTTTTCACCACTTCTTTTCACGTTCTTTTGGGCCTTCCTCTTTGCCCTTTTGCTACCTTTGACTTGGATTGCCCCATTTGTAATTGATGTTGTTTTTGGTCTTCATTGGACATGTCCATATCATTTGAGTCTAATTTCCCTTATCTTGTTATATATTGGTGCTACTCTTAAGTTTCTTCTAATGTTTTCATTTCTAATTATATGCTTTCTTGTCTTATTGCTCATCTATCACAACATCCGCATTTCAGTGACGCTCATCTTATGTATATGGTATTCCTTAGCTGCTCAACATTTTGATCCATAGAGCATGGTTAGCCGTACAACCATCTTATAAAATTTTTCTTTTAGTTTTGAGTAGCACCCTCTAATTACACAAAACTTTAGCAGTGCATGTTCATTTGTTTCACCCGGTTGGATTCTTTGTATAACATCCTTCTTAATCTCCATTCTAATGCATTATTGATCCCAGGTATCAAAAGTGTTCTTTTTGGTGGAATTTTTGATATCAATCTTTATTGGTGTCCTCCTCCTGCTCCTACTCTGCTAAAATTATGTTTTATATACTGTCTTAGTTTGGTTAATTTTAAATCATTTAGATTCTAATGCATTTCTCCGTAACTCTAGCTTTGTGTGTACACTCTCTCGTCTTATCAATCAAAACTATATCATTTGCAAATAATATGCACTAGAGAATCTTTTGATGCAGAGGCTTTTTGACTCATCTATAACCAATGTGAAAAGGTACAGGCTCAATGTCAATTCTTGGTGCAATCCTATAGTAATGAAAAAAATACTTGTTTTTTTGTTAGTGTTATAAAGTTTGTTCTCACTCCCTCAAATATATGCTTAATTATGTTTATATGCCCCTATAAAACCCTTTCTCACCTAATAGTCACCATATTAAATTTCTGGGAATCTTATCATAAGCTTTTTTAAAGTCAATAAAGATAACGCGGAGGGCATTCCTCATCTCTCTATATTTCTCCATCAAATTTTTAATCAAAAAATAGTTTCTGTTATAGACTTCTCAGGCATAAAAACAAATCAATTTCTCTGACATACTTCTCTCATTTCGTAGCCTCTTTTGAACTACTCTTTTAAAAAGTTTATGGTATGATTCCTTAGTTTGAACCCCGGATAGTTAGAGTAACTTTGTATGTCTCTTTTATTCTTATAAATTGGTACAATAAAATTCTTCTTTTATTCATTCGGCATGTTTTTTTATTTTACAACCTTTGTTAAACAACTTTGTTAACCAAGCTACTCTAGTATTTTTTATGTACTTCCAAGCCTCGATTGGCATACCATTGGGGGATAGGGCCTTGGCTGATTTCATCTTTTTCATTATCTCTTTCACTTCAGATATTCTAATCCTATGATCATATTTATAATGTCTAACATTATTTGGATTTATGGGACTTTCAATCCCTATATTCTTATAGTAATTGTCTAGTAATTTTTAATAGTTACTCAGTGGCTGGTACTAGCCTCAGATGAAGGAGAAGGATTTTGCGATTTTGCATCAGGTGCAAAAGTGGGCAAGTAAATCCATAGCAAATCCCATGCATGAAATTTGGCACAGAGTGAAGCAAAAATATCTGAAATTGGGTTTCCAAAGATAATCTTGATCCTTGAGTTGGGCGTCTCATGTACACGTTACCATTGGCTTCAAATTTCGTAATGGTTTTGATGAGTCCTAGCAAACGAGGATGAAGCTTTAAAACTGTTTTTCTGTGGCCAGTTAACCTTCTGAAGCATGATTTATGAGCAAAGGGTAACTCTGCCACATTAGTGAAAAATAACGAGTGTGGCAGAGTTATATTCTGATCCACAATGTTATTTGCTGCATTTCGCGACAGTAAGCCCGCCAGTCTCTCTTAAGTTAAATGATTGTATACCTGTTTTGGCGATGATCTTCCTCCATTTTTATAGGTTTCGTTAAATGAGGTGTATGTTCGGATAGTGGTGGGACTGCTTTGTGCCTGCGTGTCTGCGTGTGGGGATCATGTGTAGATGCAAACACAGAAATATAAATTCACTCCCGTGTCGAGGTCAAAGGCTTTGGAAAATGCTGCATTTTCATGTGCTGCTGCTGCCTCTGCACCCACTAATGACCATGCTTTGAAAAAAAGTGTACAAAGAAACCTTTGTATCTCAATATCAGTGTCTTTGTGGTCTTTTGTGTTGTCTATGGGTATTGGACGAGTGTAAGCCTCGGACAGTTTCTCTCAAGATGCAGGCCCTCTGTTGGCAGATTAAGAGGCCCCACAACTTTTACAACTTACGGGGAAATGGAATTGTCAATGTGAACGACCTGTGAGTGCCATTTGTAGGCATTAGAACTACTTTTGCTCCGGGCCCCTGTGAATATGTTCGCTTGCTACTATCTAGCCGGTCAATGAAGTGAACTTCAAATTTTCTCCAAGGCTGATTATTATGTATTTGCTATCAAGCTGACCCACTGTTTTATTAATGCTAAACAAGTTATGTTTGGTAAATTACTGGAGAGGCATTGGAATTTATTCCAGTATTACTATCACTTTATTCGGCCTAGTTCACCTTTTGTTCCTTGCTCCTTTTGGCCAGAGATTGCATTTAGGAGTGTTTGCCTGAGGATGTACTAGTGATCTCGCTTTAAAATTCTTTAGTTGTGACATAAATAAAATAATCCCCGATTATCACAGGACAGTAGCTGATAGTGACACTGGTTTTACACATTGTACCAGTTCTTGTAAAACCAATAAGACAAGCTGAGCATACATCAAATGGCCATCATGTTCGGGTTCTGAATGAGCTGAACTGCAGAGTTAACGTCAGGTCACAAGAAGCGAGCTCTTTAGGTCCTGGTCATGCTGTTCGGACTCTTTTGTTCCATTGATTCTTGAATGTTTGATTGTGATGCCGGGGAGCTCCAGGGCAATGAAGTTTAGAGCACCTCTGTTCAAAAGATAAGCTCTTCTTTTCAAAATTCACTGGAAATTTTACAAGGTGTCAAAATCCCGAAAGTCACCGCTGGGGATTGAATAGTGGCCGTTGTAACATGATCATAGGCTATGAACTGCAAGATGGTGTTGCGTAAGCCAAGAAGATCCGCTGTTGTTGTTACCTATATTTGTGCAAATTTATTTGGGATGAATGAGAGACATCGGCGTTGAAGGCTTATAAAGGGTAGATTTTATCCATAGCAAACTAGATAATAAGATGAAAGAAGCAACAGAGGCATCTACACCCAATCTGGATAAGATGGAATATTCTTTTACTTGTACCAATAAGCTTCGCCTTTGAACTTTAAAAAGAAATAAATAATAATAATAATAATAATAATAATAATAATAAATTGCCTGTGGATCCTTTTTTTATTTTTTGACATTTTAAAAAGACAATTTCAAGGTTTGATAGTTCGGAGGTTTAAAAGGCTATGCAACAGATCTCACTGCGGTTGCCTCATTTCGGACACGATCCAGCAGTCCATTAAGGATCCAACTGTGTATTATTAGTCTTTTCTACTCCTGGGGCACTAGGAAGGCTGTTTTGCCGATAAAAGACGTTATTCATATTATTTATTTATTTATTTATTATTATTTTCTGTTATCCAAGTCAAAGGCTCTAAAACTTCAAGGATAAGGCCAAAAAAGACGTGGATATAAATGGTGAGAAAGGATTTAAAATCTTTTGGACTAAATAAAGCTATGATACTTGATAGAGGTGTGATGACCTAGGTTTTTTAAATGCCTTTTAAAAATTATTTTTGAAAAGGGGATCCTTATTTTAAAATTTCACTTAGAAAACAAACGACAAAAATATTTTTCTTTGAAAAGACTTTTCAGAAAACCAAGTGTCATTTAATCGATCAAAATACCTTCATGAGTTTTGAAATTACACATTTTTACATTAAAAATATAACAAGTCAAAACTTATAATTTTTTAGAATTTTGTTCAGCTATAGCCCACAATCCAATATGCATTAAACATGCTTAAACCGATTATCACAGGACAAATCATACATACATCGTTGCTATTCTTTTAGACTATTCGTGGCGCTTGCTCTCAACACTCTTGCCTTTTCTCTTCTTTGCATTTATTTATGTAGTTGGTGGAGTGAATGTAGGGAAATATATCTAGTAAGTAAAACTATGATTACAAATATAAATCAATGTAAACTTGCATCCATGCACGTATACACACCACGTATACACACAGTGAAACATCCTTAATTATAGTTCTTAAGGTTCATTAATATAAACTTGTAATGCATCATTTGCATAACATTCAAGCATTACTTTAAAGATTTTAGTTTAGTCAAGTACAATATAAGTGCAAGAATAATATAATATGTCGACATCAAAAGAAATTCTCATTAAACATGTGCACAAAATCAACCATAAAATAGTTAAACACTAAAATCTCAATTTAAATCACACCTAGGATAATTCTTGTCAATTTATGTTAAGCATATTAGTTTTCAATATGCAAATATAAATATATCAACTTTTAAATCATCCAAGGCATCGTCATGCCTAGTGGCTAGGGTATTTATGACCAATCACGCACATGGTGCTTAAAAATCAACATGCAACAACTGCCTAATCGTTAGACATTGTAGTAAAAAGAATGTATAAATAACTATATTGCAGCAACTGCCCAATAATGGGACATCGCATGAGACTTATCATCATCTTGCATGTGAGAAGAACGGATCGCGTAGTGTAGCCTTGCCAGATGCTACACTCAAATTTTAGTCACTTGAGCTTGGTATCAAAATAACAAATTTTAGAAGGTAAGTGGTCATCCTTACAACTCTCCTATCATAGTGTTCCCTACGTGAAAATGCCTGTCTAAAACAAATCCTTAGCAAATTAATTCATAAAAATCTAAGTACATTGTACCCCTAGTGATATATTAGTCACCACTTATCACATAATCAAAGATCATTGTTTAAAAATACAAAAAATTTATTTAAATATGAATGAAATGTCAAATACAAATTTTGTTAGAAAGTCAACTAATGATATGCATTTTACCATTTCAAGTATAATAATAAAATTTGACAGAGTTTTTTTCTGTTTATAGGATAGTATGTATTTAATGCATGTGATGCAATTCACCTGATAGTCATAATTTCATATTTAAAGTATTTAATGCATGTGATGCAATTCGCCTGAATTTAAATAAAAATGGAAACTGTCTCATAACATTCTCATTCACAATTAATATAAGAGTCATCACATAATTTAAATTAAAAGAATACTATATTTTACAACTTCAAAATGAGTAATCAACTATAATCTAAGTATAGTAATTACATGTATTTAACATAACAATGCTTATGTGCAATAAATATGAAAACTAGTAACCTTAGAAATTACCCACCCCGATCTGACAGTTTAGATTTACTGAGATCAATTGCAAATCAGTTTAAAGGTTGATCGACGAATAAGAATCACCCTCAAAGCTTTAATTTTCAATTAAGCACCAATGTGAGAAATATGAAATAAGTGTTGCTTCTTGATTACATATTTGCACACTAAGATCTTAATTTGAACTGTCAAATCATCCCTAGTTTGTTGTTCAACGTTAGATCAGATATATTTGGGTATTGAAAAAGTCAATTTCATATATCAATCAATTTGATATGATCCAGGCCTAAATCGCTTTGATCTAAGCATTGGACTGGTCAAATCTACAAATTAATTGATTGATTTATAGATTTACTATTTCATTGTATTTTTAACGGTTAGATTTGTAGATCTAGCACCACTCGTGCATTGTATTTAGATAAAAAATTTAATGGTCAAATAATTTTCGATTGGACTTTCATTGATACGGATGCATAATTCATTCAACAAGTATTCCAACCATATAAAATTCTATCAATTACTTAATTCGTTCTAAGAACGCATTTTAAAATAAAAATCTCCATTTCAAAAAATAAAATTTCCATTTTTGTCCTCGTCGGAATCCAATCACTGGCAATAGAATCTGTCACTGCCACTGGAGAAGACCGAAAAATGGTAGCTGCTACAACTATTACACGGTATTTAACACCCAAATTTTCACAAATTTAATTCATGGGTCTTGTAGATCTCGATTTTACCATACTCTCTTAGACTCTGGCGTGATTCCAGCAATGTTTAGTGCTGAAGAAAGGTGAAAAACCAATAGAAACCTTGGTTGGGTTTTCTGTCATTGGCTAGTGATGAGAGAGAGAGAGAGAGAGAGAGAGAGAGAGAGAGAGAGAGAGAGAGAATGTGTGTGAGTGGTGCTCTCTTCCCTACGTGACATACAAGTAGAGCTCCACACAGCAAGTTCCTCTTGGTTGGCCATTTTTGTGGGGTCCATCTATCGAGAGGGGTGCATTACCAATTTGGCCCTTTCTATTATTTAGTAAAATTTTAGGTTTTTATGTTGACTTCTGTTTCAGGCAACATTAGTATTGTTGGAAAGCTCTTATAGCGTACATTCTGATTTTTTATGTTTCGAAGTCAAATTTAAAGTTTTTTTTAAAAATAAATTTACTTTTACAATTTTCAATTTTCAATGAAGTTCGATTCTTCACTCTACTTTCATTTTAAACTAGGGTAAACAACATCATGTAAATGACCCCTAATCAGACTAAGACCTTGACAATGATGACGATTATTTCAAAATTTTATTATTATGATAATAGTATATTTTAAATTTCCAGCCTGACTTAGTGTGTTTCCAAAGCAGCGAGGGAAACTACTGAACAATTCTATCGGGAGATGTCGTTTTCTCATTGCCTCCTCCAAAGAGAGAAGCACTTTTCTTCTCGTGTTTTACATAGGAAACAAAGAAAAGTTGATATTGGAACTGGGATTTCAATAATTTTGAACCTAGGATTAGAATTTCATCACGAACCTCTCGATTTCGAGAACTTCATGACAAGATACAGAGACAGGATGATCCAACACGGGTTGTTGGATGAGAGTACACCTCCCAGATACTGGTATTGAAGATGGAAGTTGCAAGGTGCAGAGTTATATGCATGCAAGGCAACAGGGATGGAGAGGACAGAACGACGGAGTCGCATCAGCATCATAGCACATGATGATTTCAAACTTGCTTCCATACTCTCTCTCTCTCTCTCTCTCTCTCTCTCTCTCTCTCTCTCTCTCTCTCTCTATTACCAAAAGAAAATACAAATAAAATAACCACCGCCATCTTATTGACTCATCTTGGATTTCTATTGATTAACGTAGACAAATTACCTTAAAAAGTTCAAGAATAACAACACAAAGATCTGGCGGAAAGCAGGCCATGATAGTTGAATGCATTGGACTTAACAGAAGCAGTCCCCAGGCAAATGTTCAGCTACACACTTGTCAAAGCTCCTCTTTAATTGAGAAATTATATGGTGTGTCTGTAATGAATGTGCAGCTAAAAGTAGGGTGGGCAAGGTTGGTGGTGATATTGCAAGTTGAGATCTTAATATCACACTTAGAACTCTGACAATCCATTCTTATGATTCAATACAGAAGAAATTTATTAAGAGTCTAAGTTATGGCCAAACTGATAAATAAATTCTCAGGTGCGGATAGAACAGCTGCTATTTGACAGACCAATTGGATGTGGGGAAAAAATTTGCTTTGAAAGAGTATCCCTGAAGTTTCTTAAAATTTTTATAGAAAGGTTTTGCTGTCCATTCTAAAAGTCAGAATAACAAAGTTGGTTAGAAGATAGAACAATTTAGGTCACCGGAATACTTTTTAGCTACGATTCATCATATGCACAGCACCATAATTTAGATAGATCTGCAAAAAGAGAGGCTCTTAATAGCCATTGCTCGTCCATTGCAGTAGAACACTAAAAAATATGAGCTTCTGCAAAAATCTGAACCATCTGTACAATAATCGATTCTACTTCTCCTTACAACCCCACCTCCAGCCAACTCTCTGAAGAAAGACGTGAAATCAAGCTTTACCTTTTTTTCTGGTGAACTATTTGAAATCAATGTCTACTTAATGATATCAATATGATGGGCGGTGACAAATTCTTCTCAAATTAACTCTTTCCTGTCAATTGGATGAGAGAAAAATCAGAATGTAACTGACTAGTCAAGTATATGCAAACTTCTGTCACACAAGCAAAGAAACAATTAGGCAGAGAAGGGAAAGCTTTTGGGCTGTAGGTATGGCTTACTTCCATGCATAAAATTTGCATGTGATAATTGACCCAGTGGCAGCATAACTGCAATCTATTGTGTCCTCTCCCACCATAATCTGATGATCCTAACCCCTTTAACCTAAAGCATCTAATAGGACTCCCTCGTGGACAGTTAGACAACCAATTTTCACAAACCCCGGGGACATTTTTTAGCATGATACTTGGACCAACAGCAGGCTTAGTGGTAGCAGATGAGATTAATGGCACGATCGTCCAACTCATGTATATTGGTAATGCCCATCCAAAATGATTTTGATGGATACAGCCCGACTTTAAGTATCAAGCTCATAAGGCAGATAATAAGATATGCACAGAGGAACACCATTGCCAATTTCTATAGAAAAATGATAAGGAGACATGCACTTGCTTGCTCAAGTACACTTTGGAGACTTACATGTGCCATTTTGGCATTGCCCAATCCATCAATCTGGCAGGTAATGAGAAGCCATCCCATCGACACTGATTTTGTATTGATTGGACATTTCTAGACCCTTTGTACAAAAACCCTGTTTAGGGTTTTGCCAGGAAAATGTGAACCATCGGTTCTTGTTGAATTATCCATTGCCATGGGACCAAAGCCATGTGGGTTAGATGTTGATGGTTTGGAACTTTGCTGGCATAGGTGTAGAACAGATTTTCCCATGTGGGCCCAGAAAGTTTACTTCTTCCTTAACAAGGAAACTGCCTTGCTTAGTAGTTGTGAGTCTATAATATATCATGAGAAACACATGCCTACATAACAAATTAACTTTCAGGCAAGTCTTTATGTCCAAGAAGTTGCAGTTACCTCTGTGTTATCATGATCATAACGAATCAAGAAGAGGCACCTACAGCCCCTAATGTCATGTAATCTTCTTTTGATTTCCAAAACATGCGCATCAAAGTGGGTAGCGTGATCTCTTCTCTCCTGAAACAACCCAATGAATTAGCTAAACGTCTGGGATACAATTGTAGGATGTTTGGAGACAAAATTTACCCTGTAACATAGCACAAGATCTCCAACTTTGATCTTCTGACACTCCGAAGGCTCCAGTGGTAGGGAGCGTTCACGCACATTCCTTTTGATGTTTACCCATTCATCCTCCTCAGCGCCAAAACCAACATATCTTACAAGCACTTCCTGTAAAGGGAACATGTATATAATATATGCACATTACAAGACCTTCCAAGGACTATACTGGGATAAGAACAGTGAAAGCAGCAAATAACAAATAACCTTTTACCAAAATACAAAAAAGAAAGAATCACACTTGTCCATTCTGAGATACAAAGGATTATTGTATGCATGTCATATAGGATCAACCAAGGCTAGTTTTACAGTACATCAAATAAAGAAGAAATGGCAGTTCATGCACACACTCAAAGAAGATTCTAAACTGTCACTAGCAGTCACCAAAGGCAGGTGTTTCCTCAGAAATAGTACAGTGAAGTGACGAACAAGAAAAATCTCACGGGAACAAGTGATTTTTATACTTAACTACCCACATGATACCTCAACACTGCATAAAAAGGGCAACCCCGGTGCACAAAGCACCCACCTATGCGGGGTCCGGGGAAGGGGCAGACTACAAGGGCCTATAGTATCAGCCTTACCTTGCATTTTTGCAAGAGGTTGTTTCCACGCCTTGAACCTGTGACCTCAAGGTCACACGACGACAACTTTTACCATTGAGATTGGTAAATATATCCCTTGAGTCCAAATATCATCCACATAGACAGAATGATAATCTATGTATACCAGCCCCTACTATAGAATGAATGTTCCATCTGATACATAAGCAAAAAACAGGAGATTTTCACTATATATTGCTACACTTTCATGCATGAGAAACATTGGGACCCAAGTAACTCCTATCACCAGCCTTCATTTTGCATCTGTCATTTACTTATGATTTGCTCCCAATGGTAAAAAATGGTGGATGCTGCAATTAAAGGAGAAAATAATTCCAAAACCACACATTTTGGCACCATTAGCAGCAAAGTAGTCAAAACATATCACATCCAATACTATACTTAAGTTCCTTCAAGAAAATATATCTTTTCAGCATGTCTTCTGAACGTTAACAAGATATCCATGGATACATGTCAAAAGCTTGGTAAAATGCTAGCAAGATTAGAGAGGAACTAGAAGAGCAGAAAGTGGGGTAAGCAGTGCAAGCTTCAAAGTCATGCCATCACCTCAATTTTATTTATTGGGAAAATGGACAAGGTCAATAGCAACATGATAAAACCCAATGGTTTTCACATAATCAACTAAATACTATCATATTAAACAACCAGGAGCCAATGCCATTCCCAAGCTCGGATGAAAAAGGAGGTGGGTTTTGCATTAGGTGCCAGCCGACAAGGGAGAAGTTGAAGATGATTTTGTTATTTCTTTCCTTCTTGCAAATGAATATGCATCTGTATATTAGTTTGTAAAGAGGAAATGAAAATCATCTCCAGCTTCTTACAAGTATGGCAATCCTTGCGTCAGGTGCCAGCCGGCAAGGGAGAAGTTGAAGATGATTTTGTTATTTCTTTCCTGCTTGCAAATAAATATGACTTTGTATATTAGTTTGTAAGGAAGAAATGAAAATCATCTCCAGCTTCTTAAAAGTATGACAACACAAACATGGCATGAATCAAAAACTGACATTCCCTTACGCTAGGGCGTTCCCCATAAGCTATGCGCTGCATTAATTCCCGAGTGTGGTAAAAATGGGCACGAGTTGCTAGCGCGTTTTCCCAAAAGCGACATGCTACATCGGATTACGAGTGTAGTGAAAAATGGGCAAGGGCTGCTAGAGCGTCCATCAGAAGCGACGCGTTGCATCAAAGCCCAAGTGCAGTGAAAAGTGGACATGGGTTCATGTCATGGAGGTTGAGAAGGGCGCTAGTAAATAAGATATCTCAAGAGCATAAGATTTGTATCACCATATGGAATATAGGGACATTGACAAGTAAGAGTTTAGAGTTAGTAGACACAATGAAACGTAGGAGAGTCAACATCGCTTGTATCCAAGAAACCAAGTGGAATGGGGCTAAAACTAGAGAAATTGATGAGTATAAATTATGGTATGTAAGAAAGGATAATAACAGAAATGGCGTAGGAATAATAGTGGATAAAGAATTGAAGGATAAAGTTGTGGATGTTAAAAGAATCCGTGATAGAATTATAATAATAAAACTTGTTCTAAGAGAGCAGATCATAAATGTTATAAGTGCATATGAACTACAAGTAGGGTTAAAAGATAAAATCAAGAGATAGTTTTGGGAAGAGATGGAGGGAGTCATGCAAGAAATTCCTAACACTTAGGATATATTTATAAGAGCAGACTTAAATGGCTATGTAGAAAAAGAAAAAGAAGGATATGATAAAATACATAGAGGGTATGGTACAGGTGAACGAAATGAGATGGGGGAAACTATCCTTGATTTTGCTTTGTCATATAACCTGGCCATTGCAAATACACTCTTCAAGAAGAGGGATGAACAGTTAATAACCTTTAAAAGTGGACTTCATAAAAGCTAAATAAGCTTTTTCTACTTAGGAATACTAAACGATCAATGTTTAAGGATTGTAAGGTGATACCCGGTGAGAGTTTAACCTCACAACATAGGTTAATGTTTATGAATATCTATATCAAATGATGGAAGAAAGGAAATGAACTTAATAGGCATCCAAAAACTAAGCGGTGGAACTTAAAAGGAGAGAAAATAACCTCATTCACAAATAAGTTGATGGTAGAAGGAAACTGAAACTATGAAATAAAAGTAAATACCATGCGGATTAATATTACTGAGTCCATTAAGAAAGTGACAAAAGATGTCTTAGGAGTATCTAAAGGTAAAAGGCAATTAGTAAAGGAAACATGTTGGTGGAGTGAAACAATGCAAAAAGTTATTAAAGAAAAATGAATGTGTTTTAAAGCATGGTAGAAGACTAGAAATAATGAAAACTATGAATAATATAAGAATGCTAAAAATGTTGCTAAGAGAATAGTGAGGTTAAACTTAAGGCATATGATGAACTCTATAATAGATTAGGAACAAGAGAAGGTGAGAGAGATGTGTTTAAACTTGTAAAAGTAAGAGAATAGAAGGGTAAGGACTTAGATTATGTTAAGTGCATTAGAAGCGATGATCAAAGGGTATTAGTCAAAGATGATGAGATCAAACAAAGATGGGAAACGTACTTTCAAAAATTATTAAATGAAAATGGCTCTGAGAATATAGAAATTGAAAATATTATAAATCTAAATAACATTGGATATTATAGATATGAACGTAGGATTAGAATATCTGAAGTGAAAGAGGCCTTGAAAAAGATGAAATCAAGAAAGGCCATGCGGCTTGATGGTATACCAATAGAGGTTTGGAAGCATATGGGAGATATGGGGGTAGTTTAGTTGACCAAGTTGTTTAACAAGATTATAAAGTCAAAGAAAATGCCTAATGAGTGGAGGAAAAGCTCTACTATACCAATTTATAAGAATAAAGGAGACAAACAGAGCTGCACTAATTATCAAGGCATCAAACTTATGAGCCACACTATGAAACTTCTTGAAAGAGTGATTGAGAAGAGGCTACGACATGAGACAAGTATATTAGAGAATCAATTTGGTTTCATGCCTGGGAGGTCTACCATGGAACCTATTTTCTTACTAAGACAATTGGTAGAGAAATAGAGGGGAGGAGGAAAGACCTCCACATGGTCTTTATCGACTTAGAGAAAGCTTATGATAGAGTCCTTAGAGAGTTAATATGGAGGGTGTTGGGCCAAAAGAGGGTTTCATGGAGTATATAAACATAATTAAAGATATGTATGAGGGAGCAGTAACAAATGTTAAGACCACTAATGGTGAGACCAGTGATTTTTTTGTCACTATAGGATTGCACCAAGGATCGGCATTGAGCCTATACCTTTTCACGTTGGTTATGGATGAGGTAACAAAACATTTGCCTGAGGAGATTCCGTGGTGCATGCTACTTGCAGATGATAGTCTTACTTAATGAGACAAGGGTGTAAACACAAAGTTAGAGTCATGGAGAGAAGCATTAGAATCTAAAGGATTTAAAATCATTCAAACTAAGACAGAATATATAGAATGCAATTTTAGCAAGGAGAGGAGTAGAAGTGGAACACCAGTCAAGATTGATAACCAAGAAGTCCCCGTACAAAACCACTTTAGGTACTTGGGATCAATGATTCATGAGAGTGGAGAGATTGAGAGGGAGGTTACCCAAAGAATCCAAGTGGGTTGAAATAAATGGAGATATGCATCTAGAGTTTTGTGTGATCAGCGGATGCCACTCAAACTAAAAGGAAAATTTTATAGGATGGTTATAAGGCCAGCCATGCTCTATGGATTAGAGTGTTGGGCAGTTAAGGAACATCATGCTCATAGGATGAGTGTCGTAGAAATGAGGATGTTGAGATGGATGAGTGGTAAGACAAGAAAGGATAGAATTAAGAATGAAAATATTAGAGAAAATTTAGGGGTAGCACCAATAGGTAACAAGATGAGAGAGATTAGACTTAGATGGTTTATACATGTCCAAAGAAGACCGAAAATGGCGCCAGTTAGAAGAAGCGAGGCAATGCAAGTAGAAGGTTCTAAAAGGGCAAGGGGAAGGCCTAAAAAAATGTGGATAGAAGTGGTGAGGAAAGATCTAAAAACTTTAAGACTAAATGAAGCCATGGTACTTAATAGAGAGGAATGGAAGAATAAGATTCATGTGGCTGACCTAATTGGGATAAGGTCTTGATGATGATGATGATGATGATGATGAAAACAACTGGTTATGACTTATGATTAACCAAAGTCACAAAAGAGGTATAAACAATTGCCAATAGAATAGAGAAACAACAAGTACAAGCTTGAATCAATTGATTCTCCACTGGGTTCCGTCTGCAAAGTTTAGCTTAAACTAGACAATTTCTCCAAATCATATGTAGGCAATCATAGTACTTTATGACTAAAACTAATGCCAATTATGGGGAATTCACAATAAGATTGTTACATTTTGGGTTATTGGTCCACCCCAAGTGCATTCTCTCGACCATTACAAGGTCAACTAAAGTTTAGGGTCTTCAGACAAACTTTAAATGCACAAGGTAAACTGATTGACCTCAATTAGACACATTAATTCCTTCAACCCAAAAGTAATTACAATTTAGAGATCAATCCAGGCAGGTTAGGAAGCCAAACTATAATTCAACAATGACTCTCGACCAAGTAAATGATTGAAAAAACTGGTGGGCACTGAGGACTTGCATTAATTCATGGTAGTGAATAAAGCTGATTAGGAAAAGCCCAGATACAAAGCAGAAAATAGCGGTGGGGAGGAGTCAAGACTCGGGAGAGTCAAGCATCAAGGCTGACTTTCTAAGGTATGCTATGTCATCTTTGCCTATGCTCTATAGCACATCCACATTATTATTGCAATGATGAACCACTCCATATTATTCGCATCCAAGGGCTTAAGCATGAAAGTTTTCATCATAGAAACTTTGTTATCAGGTAATTTTTCAACACTTGAGACAATAAAGTTTTGAAAAAAAATCCAATTGAAACTTTCTTCCTAGCATAGTTCAATTGGAAGTGTTAAGGAAGGTTGTGCTCCTCCCACACATGCAAATACATGCATGAACGTGCACCGTTTAAATTTCGATATTATAGCAGGCTATGGAAGACCAACGCATTAACCCACTTGAAAATGAAGTTAGAGGCTTGGCATCTGGGCAGGAAACGATGCTTATGGAGATGAACAAGGAGCAGGTTCTAAAAAACCCTATTTTTTGTCGCCAGATATTTTTTATTTTTCTAGCCCTCATTGCCGAAATTTTGTTGCCGCTGATCTACTAGTGATACAGCCACCACCATTTGTCTCAGAAACCACCGATCTACAAGGCCTAGCAGTAGGTGACATTTGAATCTAGGCTCACTTGCTCAGAATTTCTAGTTTTTTGGACTAGTATCACCCAAAAAATCTACAATGATCAGCCGTCAAGACTGCCAGTTTCTTTGTTCGTTGGTCATCCCTGAGGTGGTTGCTGCCGGTAAACAAGGTTTGTCTCCTTCTTCGTAGAATCTATTGCACTAAATTTTTTTGTCCTTCACACTGTCTAAAATTGTCGTCTTCTACAGTCACTTTGGGTCACCATAAAATTCCTATTTAATTTGAAAATCCCACTCTTCAAATTTCTACTGTTAAATTGAATGGAGAAATTTCCACCAAAATTATTTTAATGAGTAGAGCAAAGTTCAAATATGTGAATGGAGTTGCTAAGGCATCAACAGAGACAGATGAATCCTATGAAACATGGGAGATTGACAATGTCACAGCTACTACACTATATAGCCTAAGATTAGTAGGACGTATTTGTTACTTTCTACAACCGGAGACATTTGGCTGACTGTGGACAAAACCTACTATAAGATAGGCTTCACTTCTCAAATTTTTCACACTAGAAGACAAGTTCTCAAGACTAGGGGTGGCAAAATATGACACTACAGGATAACACGACTTGAACCCGACACAAATTTTGCAGGTTAGAGTCGAGTCTTTATCGTGTTCGTGCCATTTTCAGGTCAACCCAAAAATGACACCCCAAAAATCGTGTCGTGTTCGAGTCAATCAATGTTGACCCGTCGTGTTGACCTATTTGACACAAGACCTATTAATTCGTCGTGTTGACCCATCTGACCTGCAACCTGTTAACCAATCGGGTTGAAAATATAAGATGGTTTTTGAAAAACCAACCTATATTACCCATCCTATATATATAGGACGGGTATTGAAAAACAGTCGTATATTACTAATATAGAATAGTTTTTCAATATTACCATTCCTATATTTTTATGGTTTTTAAAAAACCATCAATATACAGGACGGTTTTTTAAAAACCGTCCTATATTAGCTGTCCTATATTTCAATATAGGACGGGTTTTCAAAAACTGTCCTATATTTTTATGGTTTTTGAAAAACTAACCGCCTATATTCTTATACGAAAAACCGTCCTATATTAGTTATTTTACATTCATTTAATCATGTTACACGAGTCGTGTCGACTTGTTTAATAATCGTGTCGTGTTCGAGTCATGGGTTCTTGACACGATTATTAAGCGGGTCGTGTTCATGTAGACCCATAACTCTAATCGTGTCGTGTTTGTGTACACGACCAACCAACCCGAATTGCTAGGCCTACTCAAGACAGAGCAAGGGACTTCTAATGTTACAGAGTATGATAACAGACTGGGAGGTCGTTTACTAGAATGTTGAAATGGAATCTGCCAGAGGCACAAAAGATTGAGGGACATGTTGGAGATGGAGAGAGTTTTTCAATTCTTGTTCGGACTGAATCCTAAATTTGATCAAATTTATGATCATGCTCTTGGTAAGGAACACTTTGCCAATCTTATTGAAGCTTTTACTATTGCCTGAGGGGCTAAAATCAGAAAGAACTATTGGATGACAAAGTACTTGATTATGGGAAGCCAACCATGGAAAGCTTAGCGTTGGTAGGCACTGAGTTAAATTTTACTAATGGTGATCACAAGAAAAGGGGTGAGAAAGATAAAAGATGCTGTGACTATTGCAATAAGCCAAGACTACTTTGTCATTGCTTTTGGAAGTTATATGACAAGCCTTCTAACTAGAAGAACAATAAAAGCAATGACAAAGAAGGAAAAAGGACACAAACAGCTGTACAAAATCTGGATGGAGGTCATTTTAGCGGTTCCGAGACACCTCTATTTATTATGGAACAGTTAAAGCACCTGTATGGACTATTGAGTCAGTCTAAATCCATTCCCAGTACTTCTTTAGCTTAACTCCCTTGATAAAAAAGGTAGTCTTTCTACCGCCTTTCACACTTCTTCTGATCATGCACTTTGGATAGTTGATTCAAGCGTTAGCAATCATATGATATGTCTTTCTCAATTATTCTTTTCCTATACACCGTGTACTATTAATCTTAAAGTGCATATTGCATATAGGCCTTTACCTCCAGTTACAGAGAAAAGTCGTATTAATTTTTGCAAGAATTTAACTTTACAATCTACTTTACATGTTCCTAACTTGTCTTGTAGCCTTTTGTCCATGAGCAAACTCGCTCAGGATTCAAATTGTGTTGCTAAATTCTTTTAATCTTGGTGTGAATTTCATGTGGGCTTGGGAAAGATAATTGGCAGTGCTAGAGAAGTTAATCAACTCTACTACTTTTAAGGTGATGTACCCTTGGTTAGACAAACTCAACCTTTAGGCAGTCTTTCTTTTTTTTCAAAGATGAAATAATGTTATGGCACTATATACTAGCCATCCTAATTCTTGTATTTGAACAAGTTATTTCCTTCAAATTTTAAGAATAAAAATGTTTCTTTGTTTCAATGTGAAATATGTCAATTTGCCAAACATCATTGTGCCACATTTTCTTTTCTACATCACAAACAATCTTGACCATTTTCTCTTATCTATAGTGACATTTGGGGGCCATCAAGAATGACAAATATTGCAAGGACAAGATGGCTCATTACATTCATTGATAAACATATTCAGGTTTGTTTAGTGTATCTCTTGCAAGAAAAATCCAAGGTTGATAGGGCATTTCAAAGAATACTTCATTTTCATTCTTGGCAAATTTCTAACAGAAAAGGGTGTTGTACACCAAATAACTTGTGTTGAAAACCTCAATAAAATAATTGTTGCTAAAAGAAAAAACAGACACCTCTTGAAAGTAGCTTGGGCCATTATGTTTAAAACTGGTGTTTTTAAACACTTTTGGGGAGAAGTTGTCCTAAATGTGTCCCATCGTATCAATAGAATGCCATCTTGGGTTCAAAAGCCTCTCAAAATTTCATTGGAGACCTACCCTCATGCACAATTCCTTAGTGATCTACCTCCAAAGGTGTTTGGTTGTGCATTGTTTGTTCATCATCACAATCATAACCATATTAAATTTGACTTGAGAGCTCATAAATGTATCTTTCTTGGATACTCACCAACTCAAAAGGGATACAAGTGATTTGACCCTACCATAATCCATTCTATGAGAGTATGGATGTTACTTTTTTTGAATATCAATCATTTTTCTCCCAAACTTCGCTTCAAGAGGAGAATCCTATAGATGAAGGAAACTTTTGTGAAACAATTGTTCCCTTACCTATGTCATCCATTTTCCCTTGTTCACAAATAATCACTCCACCTCCTCAACCACATATTGTTCCTACCACCGACCCCCTTCCTGAACACAAGTCTATTATGCCAGAAACTAAAAAATATAATACAAGGCAAAAAATACTACCTGAGAAAAACATAGAGCTATGTGTCTATGCAAGTAGGCAAAGCCAAGAGGTTGTGAAACAACGATCATAATTAGCGTGTCAAGATTCAATTCTGAGTACATCAGTATTTCAGAATCTTTCTTATATCAAGAACCTTGTGAATTTCAAGATCTTAATATTCATATTGATAATAGGAAAAGCATAAGATCATGTACTAATCATCTTATATCTCACTTTGTGTCCTATCATATTGTCCTCAGGTTTTAGAGCCTTTGTTTCTAACCTGTCAAATACAAAAATCCCTACGTCCATACAGGAAGCTCTTGCTATTTACTAATGAAAAAAGGCTGCTCTTGAGGAAATAAAGTAATTAGAGTAGTATCAGACTGAGATCTATTTTGCCTATTTAGAGGAAAAAGTCCAATTGATTGTAAATGGGTGTTCATAGCGAAATATAAGGTCGATGGGTCAATTGAAAGGTACAAAACAAGGCTAGTGGAAAAGGTATATACTCAAACTTATAGCATTGATTATTAGGAGACCTTCCCTTTGGTTGCAAATTGTCTCTTGTAGCTATTATGGACTAACTCTTACAATAACTGGATATGAAGAATACTTTTCTCAACAGTGAATTGGAAAAGGAACTGTATATGAATCTACCTCTAGGATTTGAAGGCTCTCTTAGTATGAACAAAGTATGTAGACTAAAGAAGTCTCTCTATGGCCTTAAACAATCCCCTATAGAGTAGTTTGATTGATTCACTATAGCAATAAAAGGCTATGGGTACTTTCAGAGTTAGGTAGATCATATCTTGTTCTATAAACACATTGATGATGGAAAAATTGCTATACTTTTTGTGTATGTGGATTATATTATCCTCACAGGCAATAATCTTGTTGAACACGAAAAATTAGAAGTTTTTTTGGCCAAAGAGTTTGAAAACAAAGTTCTTGGATCTTTGAGGGTGTTGCTTGGGTATGGAGATTGCTAGAACTAAAGAAGGAATCTTGGTGTCTCAGAGGAAGTATATTCTAGATATTCTTGATGAAAATGGCATGTTAGGGTGCAAACCGGCTGAAATTCCCATGGATGCAAATTGCAAGTTGAGTGCAAATGTTGGCAAGGAGGTTGATAAGGGGCAGTATCAACGCTTAGATGGAAAATTGATTTATTTATTCCATACTTGGCCAGATATTGCCTTTGAAGTGAACATTGTCAGTCAATTCATGCCCTCACCTCGTGAGAAGCATTTGAATGCAGTCTATAGGATCCTCATACACCTTAAACAGACTTTAGGAAAGGGATTATTGTTCAAAAGGGCTGACAGGGTATGTGTGGAAGCATTTATTGATGCTGAGTGGGCTGGAAGTATAGATGATAGAAGGTCTATGTCTGGATATTGCACCTTTGTAGGAGGAAATCTAGTAACTTGGAGAAGCAAAAAGAAAAATGTTGTGGCAAGAAGCAATGCTGAAGCTGAGTTTTGTGCCACTGGAAAAGGAATTTGTGAACTAGTGGATAAAATGACTTCTAGGTGAATTGAAGATTGTGTGGAATCAACCTATGAAGTTATATTTAGATAGCAAAGTAGCTATTAGCATCTCTCATAATCCAATGCAGCATGAGAGAACAAAGCACATTGAAGTTGATCATCATTTTATCAAGAAGCATGATGAAGGAGTGTTGTGTATTCCGTTTATTCCTACCAAATAACAAGTGGCCGATATCTTCACAAAGACTCTTCAAACTCCAAAATTTGACTTCCTAATTAGCAAGCTGGGAATGCTTAATATTTATAAATGAGCTAGAGGGGGAGTGTTGTAAAAAAGGGCAGACCAGGTGCACGAAGCTCCCGCCAATGTGGGGTCCAGGGAAGGGGCGGACCACAAGGGCCTATAGTAGGCAGCCTTACCTTGCATTTTGCAAGAGACTGATTCCACGCCTTGAACCCGTGACCTCAAGGTCACATGACAACAACTTTTACTGTTGCGCCAAGGCTAGGGGGAGTGTTGTAATGTGTCTAAATTCATTTCTAGTCAATTTCAATCTTAGGAAGTTATTTTATTGTATATTCAATGATGGTAGCTGTATTTTTCTCCTAGGATCGTGTGCAATTTAGCTCTAGGGAAGTTCTGTCTCTTGATTCATTATAAATTGTAGAAAATCTAATGTATACAAAATACAATAAAATACATGATCTTATGCCTTTCCTGTGAGCAATAGGAACATTAAGATCTTAAAATTCACAATGTTCTAAATACAAGGAAGAATCTGAATTACTTGATGTACACAAAGTTGAATCTTGACAGATTAGTTATGGTTGTTGTTCTACACCATGTTGGATTTGCTTTCTTGTAAAGACACAGCAATATGTTTTTCTCAGGTAGTATTTCCCCCCTGCATTATAATTTTCAATTTCTGGCACAATAGACTCGCATTCAGGAAGGGGATTAGTGGTAGGAACCATATGTGGTTGAGGAGGCAGAGTGGTTATTTTTGGACAAGGGAAAACAAATGACACAAGTGAACAATTGTTTTCCAAAACTTTTCTTCATCTATGGGATTCTCCCCCTGAAGAGAAGTTTGGGGTAAAAAGGTTGATCTTCAAAAAAATGTAACATCTATACTCACATAGAATTGATTAGTGGTAGGGTCAAAAAATTTGTATCCATTTTGAGTTGGTAAGTATACAAGAAAGAAGCATTTACAAGATCCCAGGTCAAATTTACTATAGTTATAACTGTGATAATGAACAAATACTACACAACCAAATACCTTTGGAAGTAGATCACTAAAGAACTATGCATGAGAGTATGTCACCAACTATGTACTCATAGGCACTACTAGTCATGCAGCGCAAAAAGACGCACCATGTGCAACTCAATTATGGTAGTCGCAAGGGGGAAACATAGTCGAACTAGTGAAAGTAAGGTGAGTTCTTGATTTCATTGTTTACAGTCTTTGAATTTGTAGAGGAATACAAGGGATGATTATACAGGATATGATTGAATAAAATCAGATTATACAAGGAGAGTTAGCTATTATCTACATCTGTGAATTACAAGGTAAGCGAGTCAGGTGTTATCCAAAGCTGTAACTTGAGGCAATTAATTGTGGATCTATGAGGGATTTAAGGAGATACAATATTATCTCAATAATCCTAAATTAGAAATCCTCCAAATATGGTAACTGTTGATATCATTTCTTAGCTTTACAATTAAAGTCACAGTGCAACTAGTTGCCCCTAGTGCCTGACAACTTTTGCAGCCCCAATTCCATGCATGGTAAGTGATATAAAACCCTTATTTCTCATTTATTTCTTGTTCTTTTTCTTCCTAGAGGTCTTTTCCATCCATTCCAAGTATTCTTGCGACATTCCTCATCTTCCATTGCCGACTGAAGCCTAGTTCAAACAATTAAGGTAAGAAAACTAAGGATTAACCTTGCGTTTTTGTTATTATCTTTTTTTTTCTAAAAATGGCAAACACAGTACCATTTCTTTTTTGTTTGATGCCTGTTTTTTTGTTTGAAATCTCAACCTTTCTTCATTCTAATGCTAAAAAAGAAAACTTCATTTCATTCTTTCTATTTATTTTCTTATATTTAATGCTTTATATACTTTTTTTTTATTTTTCTTATATTTTTTACTGAAAATGTGAAATACATTACAATTTTTTATTCATTTTTAACTTTAAAAATCTCCATAGGTTTCCATTCTAATGTTAAAAATGACAACTCCATCTCATTATTTTAATATCTTTCATGTTTTTTCCCCTATGTTTTATTTTTGTCATTATTTTCTACTGAAAAACAAGAAATATAGTACGATTTCTTATTTTTCTGCTTGTTTTTGTAACAAATCTCTATAGGTTTCCTTTCTAATTGTAAAAACGACAACTCTGTTTCATTACTTTTAATCTTTCATGTTGGTTTTTTTTTATGGTTTATTATTTCTTAAAAATGTGAAATACAATACTAATTCTTATTTTCCTATTTGTTTTTTAAACAAATCTCCACTGGTTGCCCTTCTAATGCTAAAACAACAACTCCATTTTATGAAGATCATGTCTATTAATATCTTTCCTAGTTTTTGGACTTTCCTTTTTTTTTTAATTAATTAATTTTGTGCCTAGGAATGACTAGGCTGAAGCCGCACTCCTTGTGCGTATGACTACATAATTCTCCAACAGAATTTTGAGATGTCTTAAAAACTGACATGCCTAGGATGACATTCTATTGATAAAATAAGATGCAGTTATGATAGTTCTCCCCCAAAATGTTTACGAACCCCAGTATTAAACATAATGGCCCGAGCTATTCTTAAGAGGTGTCTGTTTTTCTTTCAACAAACACCATTTCGTTGAGGTGTTTCAACATAAGTTGTTTGGTGCACAATACCCATTTTCAGTAGAAAATTGTCAAAAATGAAATTGAAGTATTATTTGCCATTATCCGTTCTTAGAATCCGAACTTTGGTATGGAATTGGGTTTCAATAATATTATGAAATCTTTGAAACACCTTGTCAACCTTGGATTTTTCTTTTAAGAGATACGCCCAACAAACCCTAGTATGATCATCAATGAATGTAATGAAACATCTTGCCCTGGTAATATTTTTCATTCTCTATGGCCCCCAAATGTCACTATTGATAAGAGAAAATGGTCGAGATTATTTATAAGGTTGAGAAGGAAACATGGCATAATGATTTTGTCAAGTTGACAAATTTCATATTGAAACAAAGAAATGCTTTTATTCTTAAAAAATGATGGAAACTTGTTCAAATATAAGAAACTAGGACCTAGTCAATAGTGCCATAACATCATCTATAACAAAGCGAAAATAGACTGCCTAAAGCTTGAGCATGTCTAACCAAGAGTACATCACCAGACCACCTTCAAAGTAGTAGAATTGATTGACCTCTCTAGCACTGCCAATCAACTTTTCAAGCCCACATCCTGATATTTACATTGTGATTGAAAGAATTTAGCAACAAAATTTATATCCCAAGTGAGTTTGCTTATGAACAAAAGGTTATAAGACAAGTTCGGAACATGTAAGACAGATTACATAGTTAAATTCTTGAAAAAACAACAGAACATTTTCTTGCAACTGGATATGCAATACGAACTTTAAGATTGCTGGAACAGGGAGTATAGGACGACAATAATTGAGAAAGACAAGTCATGTGATTGCTAGCACTTGAATCAACTACCCAAAGTGCATGATCAAAAGGTGTGAAAGGCAGTTGAAGGACTACCTTTTTCACCAAGGGAGTAAGTAGAAGTATTGGGAGTGCATTTAGACTGACTTAGTAGTCCATACAGGTACTTTAACTATTTAATACTGAATAGAGGTGTCTCTAAATTGCCAAAATGACCTCCACTCAGATTGTATACAGCTATCTGCATCCCTTTTCCTTCTTTGTCATTACTTTTATTGTTCTTCTAGTTAGAAGGCTTGTCGTGTAAATTCCAGTGTGATTACCTGGGATGTCTTGGCTTATTGCCAAAGTCATACCATCTTTTATCTTTAACTTAGGACCTGACTTAATACCTACTAATGCTAAGCTCTCCAGGGTTGACTTCCCATGATCAAGTTCTTTGTCACCTAATAGTTCTTTTTGACTTTGAGCCCCTCGAACAAGAGTAAAAGCTTTAATGTGATCGGGAAAGGGTTCCTTACCAAGAATATGGTCACAAACCTAATTAAATTTTGGATTGAGTCCCAACAAGAACTGGCAAATTATCTCTATCTCCAACATGTTCCTTAATTTTTTTTATGTCAGTAACAGATTTCATTTCAACATTTTAGTACATATCTAGCTCTGTAAACAACCCTCTCAGTTTGTTATAGTGCTCTATAACACTAAAAATCCCTTTGTCTAGAGAACTTGTCTTCTAATCTGAAAAATATGAGAAGTGATGCCTATCTTAGAGTAGGTTTCATGCATACCCAGCCAAATCTCTTTAGCTGTAGGAAATAACATATACGTCTTACTAATCTCAGGCTGCATAAAGTGTAGTAGTCATAATATTACAGTGGCATTGTCAATCTCTCGTGTTTTATATGATTCATCTATCTCTATTAGTGCCCTGGCAACTCCATTCACATGTTTAAACTTTTCACTATTCATCAGAAAATTTTTGGCAAATAGTGACCATTCCATAAAATTCCTCCCATTCAATTTAACAGTAGAAATTTGAAGAGTGAGACTTTTTAGATTGAATAGGAATAAGATGATAACCGGAAGCAACCGTAGAGGACTCGACAATTTCAGACATAGTATGAAGGTCAAAAAAATTTAGTGTACCAAGTTTTGTGAAGAGACAAACCCTCCCTTGGCTATTGGTGGCAACCACCTTAGAGCGGATGAAGAAATTAGTGGTGTCAAAGGCAAACCAACGGAGATTTTTCTAGTGATACTAGTTGAAAAACTAGAAATTCCTAGCAAGTGAAACCAGATGCAAGTGTCACCTAGGGTTGGCCTTGTAGATCAGTATCTTCCAAGGCGAATGGTAGTGGAGACAACAAATTTCCAAAAATTAAGGTTGGAATAATAAAAAATTCGTCAATGAAGACCAGTGAAAAAAAATAGGTTTTTAGAATCTGTCTCTGATGCCATGGAAAACATACACCAGAGAGAAGAAAATGCAATTGTTTCACTGTTTTACTATTTTTTTATACATTAGACTTTCTACAATTTATAAGGAATCAAGAGACAAGAAAATAAACTTTAAAGGGCAGCCCCAGTGCACAAAGCTCCTGCCTATTGAGGGTCTAAGGAAGGGGCGGACCACAAGGGCCTAAAGTACACAGCCTTACCGTACATTTGCAACAGGCTGTTTCCATGCCTTGAACCCGTGACCTCAAGGTCACACGACAACAACTTTTACCATTGCACCAAGGCTCACAAGAAAATAAACTTTCCTAGAGCTAAATCAGGCACAATCCTAGGAGAAAAATACAGCTACAATCATGGAATATACAATAAAAGAACTTCCTAATATAGAATTTGACTAAGAATGAATCTAGACACACTTCAATAATACTTATGGAGATCAATAAATATTTGTAGATTAGAACACCCCTTTGGATCAACTATTATCAAGCTGAGGGTGTGATCAAGGAGAAATTTTAGCTAACTGCATTCAACTCAACAGCACCAAAAATTGCCATACTTGATTTTCCACAATGTAGTGGTAATGATCATCCAACAAGTTGGACATGTCATGTGGAGCAATTTTTCAAATTTCAACTACCCCATTGGAAGATAGGGTCCTGCTTGCTACTGAATCTAGGAAAGCTCCTTTTCCTCAATACACTAGATTCTCTCGTTCTCCAAGAAAGCCTTTCATGAAACTAATTTCGGCGGAACTCTCAAAATGGTGGAACAAGGTACTATGCTTCCACTGCATGAAAAGTTCAAGCCTGTCACAAATACAAGAAACTCTTTTTGTGTGCTACCCCCACTCCACAAACTATATGTATTAATGGTCGCCTTGGTTATCAATGTGTTACTGTCTTAGACCACTTTGGTGGCACCCATAACTTTGTCAATGATAAACTTGCCACAAAGATGGGCCTATAACCTATGCAAGGAAGCAATAAGTTATAGTCGTCAAAGGAGAAAAGATTGTGAGTTCAGAATGGTGAAAAAGTGTATGATTCTTTCTCCTAGACAACCTTGTTCTAGTTGATTTTTATTTTCTTCCTATAGGTGGATACAAAGTTATGCCTAGGGGCACAGGATTGGGGACATTGGGCCCTATCTTATTGGATTTCTCTAAGTTGCAAATCAAGTTTAACGTTGAAAGCAAGGAGGTGGAAATACAAGGTTTATCTACTCCAACAGATATTGTTGGGGATAGTGACTTCAAAAGTAATCACTAAAAACAAATCAAGGTGCTACTACAACTATACTCCATTTGCGGGAGGGGAACTCATAAAGACCCACATTTGTAGGATATTTTATACGCTTATGAGGATATTTTTGTTGAACCAAAGGGATTACTTCTCTACATGCCCATGCTCACAAGATTTCCTTAGTTCAAGGACGTAGGTCAATTTTCTTATCACCAGATTGGTATCTCCATTTTTAGAAATAAGAGATCAAGCAGCTAGTTTCAGATAAGTTCTCTCTTAATGTGATCCTGCCCAACAACAGCACATATTCTCCACCTGTTTTATTGGTCAAAGAACATGACGGCTCATGAAGATTATGTGCAGATTATAGAGCCTTAAATCAAATCCTATCAAAGATACATTTCTGATCACCATGATTAATGTGTTATTGGATCAATTGCATGGTTGTCAATATTTCTTCAAGCTAGATTTATGATCTCGGTATACTCAGATCTGGTTCCTCCAATGAGATATTCAAAAGATAGCTTTCAAGACAAACCAAAGCCACTATGAATATCTTGTAATGCCCTTCAGCCTTAGAAATGCACCATCTACATTCCAATCTCTCATGAATGGGGTATTTCAATCATATTTAAGATAATTTATTTGTCTTTTTATAATACTTTAATTTTCAACGAAGCATGGGACAACCATTTGCATCACTTGGAGATTGCACTACCACTCTACGAACCCATAAGCTATTGGTCAAGAATGAAAAATGCCAATTTGGACAAACTCAAATCAAATACCAATGCCACAAAATCATTAAAGAAGATTTTTCTGATGATATGGATAAACTTGCAGTAACATTGGGGCGACACAAACTCAAAGCACCTAAAGCTCTCCAAGAATTTCCTAGCAAAACAGGTCATTGTTGAAAGTTCTTCCAAGTGTACAATAAAATTGCAGGCACGCTCAAGTACTTGACCATGATTACAAGAACAATTGGAGCTATTCTGGAAAGCCAAAGAGATGTTAAAGATGAAATATAGTAGCATTGCTTCGAGGGAATCCTAAACCTCCAATACCTAGGTGCAAAATTGTTGATTCTAACTTGATCTAATTCTAATTATCTCTACCCAATAAATACAATACATCTAATGGCTATAATATCTTTAGCTCAACTACTCACTAATTCTTTGCTAGAAAATCTGAACAAAGCCTAAAGTTCTCAACTGAATTATTATGTAACAAACTTCTTCTAAAGATCTTACAATCATCTCAACAAACTTAACAGGCATTAATCTTAATAGGTAATTCATTTCAGTTTTTATAATCATATGAGATAGAGTGCATGTATCAACTCCTCCACCTAAAGATAGCCTGGGTCCTCAAGGGCAAATTCTGCTAACCACAGCTACAAGATAGACCTTACCAATGAATCATCACCTCTTGTTGACACTTCCTCATCAAGAATAGCCTTGTTTAAGCATTATCTAATCATTTTCATCACACATATCTACAAGAAAAGCTTGAACTTGAAATTCAACACCAAACATCGTTTTCCAGTCTCAACGTATGAAAAATGGGATGAATGTAGGACCCAGGTGGTAGATAATTTATATGCTACAGGTCCAATTGGTTGTATCACTTGAGAAGGCCCATAAATTCTTGGAGATAATAAAATACTTGTGTATAGGAATAGATAATTGATGATAAGTTTGGAGCCTGAGATAAACCCAATCTCCTATCTCAAACTCTTTAAGAGACTGCCTCTTGTCTGCTACCATTTTCATATAGGCTCGTTTCCAACAAATTATCTTATACCTCCTTCTGAATGAGATCCCTTTGCTTCAAATCTTTGTCAAAAACATCAATTTGAGTGGTACCACAAACATAAGAGAACAACATGGGAGGGTCTCTTCCATGCACAATTTCAAATGGAGTCCCTTCTAGACCAAAAGAGTGGAGGCTCATATTGCTACAAAATTCAGCCCACGGAACCCATATCACCCACTCCTTGGGTCTTGCACTAGTGAAACATTGTAGACACATCTCCACTGTACAGTTCACTACTTCAGTTTGGCTAGTGAATGGTGTGATGAATTGAAATTGAAACTACGTTATTGAAATATTTCCTTCCAGAAAGCAGTTGTTGATGTTGGATCCTGATCACATAAAATAGATTATGGCATCCCATGCAATTTAAAAACTTGATTAAAGAAGATTTGTGCAATGCTATAAGCTGTATAAGAATGAGGTGTGGGAATAAAATGTGCATATGCTTGGATAATTGGTTAAACCACTATGAATATTGCTGATGTTCCCATATATAATTATAAGTTATAAATAAAATTCATAGATATCACCACAAACCTGAGCAGGAACAGGTAACAGTTGTAGCAACCCTGCAGGACAGCAATTAAAGTTATCTTGGATAATGAGCTAACTACAAAAAGTCCAAACATCCAGCTCAACTACCCAACTTTTCTTGGATCAATTATGTATGAGAATCTCCTTTGTTCATTAACACACTAAAAAATTACAAAACAAGGGAGAAGAAAGCAAACTGTTGAAGTTCAAGTCAAATAGAATCTTGTTAGGTTGTCTTTATGTAGTAGGCCAGGGTTAAGTAGTTTTTTTCACCTAAATGAAGGATATATGGTCTTTGGTCATAGTTTAATTGAGGGGCAAGAAAAATGACCCTCCCATGTCTATAATAGGGATTACAACATTTTTTTGTGTAGTTTTGATTGATAGTTGAATAGGTCTATGTTTTGCTTGTTTCTTGCTCTCTCCTATTCCTTTTCTCTCTTCTCCCTTGTGGTCCAAGTCTGAACTATTTTCTTTATTTCTAGTTGAATTTTCACTTTTGGTTGGATAAACAAGGTGGAAAGATTAATTAAAAGAAGTCTTTTCTCGTTAGGAAGCACTTTAAAACCAGCAGGTTTTCCCCCAAGAACTTGCTTGAATTTTTCCTTTTAAGACCTTAGTTTTAACCCCTTTTAGCTTTCCTGCATTAATCAATCACCAACATAGTATTACAGGCACACTGTTTATAGAGATGGTGATTTTGATGCAAATTACTGAATGCCTAACTTGGAAGAAACAGATAAAAATCATCAAAATGATTAACTTATGTCTCAGATGGAATATCGATTCCCATTTCTAAAATGGAACATCTGACGTTGATCAAAATAGAAGGTTTGAATTCAATAAATGCAGTAACAAGCATTACTGTCACGTCCATTTAAAGAAGCATAATTAAAAATTGATTGAACACACTTACAGGTTCTCCTGAACTGAGAACTCTACGTGTGAGGAACATAGCAACATCATACCTGCAAAGCTAGAAAAAGAAGGTCAGATAAGAATGCCTCGAAAGCCTGAAAAAGGAAATCAGGCCTATAATACCATCCCTTGGCCTCTCCTAAATGCTAATTCCCAATGTATCTAGAACAAAAATAACTCCTAGTTGAGGTGCTAAAAATAACAGCAAGCAAACAACGTATCCTTTACCCGTACCCATTTGGAAAAACAGAAACCAACTGGTATGAAATCAGGCACTAGAAGTTCAAAAAGATAAAGAAAAATAAAAAATAAAATGGTTTGAAGAATCATAAACAAGGAACATCCAGATTGCATAGATGTAGAGTTGGCCATATGAAATCAGGCACAGTTGCTTGCATGAACACTTCAAAAAAAAGCTTTCTACCAAGCTGTAAGAACATTCCAATGAAGGACACAAACCAAACAGAGGGATTTAGCTGATGATTTGCACAACTATTTAAATTTTTACCTTAGAATGTCATTCTGGTTTCCAATCTTCAAAACACAGGCTTCAAATTCAGATACACATGCAATTATGAGTCAGCGAAAAGAAAGATAACTCGTACAATGTATGCAGAATCCATCCAACTCTCAGAATAGTCATTCCATTCTTTAAGTCCTTCAATTTGCTTCTCCAAAATCCAGATATGATTTTCTTCCCATGAAGGCAGTTCTCCTTTCTCCATTTTTTGTTGATTTGTAACAAGGAATGTTGGAAAATCCTTGAGATTGATGTGCAGTAGGGTCAATTACCGTCTTTCTTTTTTTTTTCAAAAGAAATATTTAACTGTATCATATTTAGATACATTAAATTTGTTAGTCAGGTTGAGACTATATTCTATAGACTAAATAGACTTCTTTAGGTATGGAATTATCTGAGATTAAGAAAAAAAATTAGACCGATTGGAGGTCAAAAGATATAAGCTAATGGAAAGGGTGTTTGCCCGGGGGGGGGGGGGGTGTTGGAGAGATATCAGAAAGGGAAAAAAAAAAGGGCAGATTTGCAATTCCTTCTAAGAAAATTAAGCAATTATTTTTCCAGGAAGGAATCTCTAAATTTATGAAAGGGTATGGGAAGAAAGTGGCAAGTACCAATAAGTTAAATGTACGTCTTTGAGCATTAGATGAAATAGATTAAATACACTTGTCTAGGTATTAAAGATCGGAAATTCAAAATGAAAAAGGTCATATTCTTTGAGATCATGAGTGGAAAAGACATAGAGAACTATGATGTGCATTTCAGCTCGAAGTTCAAGGTGATGTTTCTCAAGTAAGGTCCAGCTTGTAAGCTCCAAGACAGCTGAATGGTTATGAAATTTCTGGTATTCCAGAAAAGCAGATCATTTCTATAAACACCACATTCCATAAACAGTGGATATGCTAAAAATGTCAAGAAAAAGGGCAAAAGTTGCAGACAGACAATTTCAGCATAAAGTCATTCCTGTTTGCTACATGCTTACTTACCATGCCCCATCTTTTGATGATCTAGCCTCGAACTCTAACTCAGATAGATCTGGAGCCTTCTGGCTTGTTTCTGATGCCTTCTTACCTGTGCTTACACTCTAGAGTGTTACAAAGGGACATCAAATAAACATTAAAATTAAAGGCTTAAGATCTTGAAGACCCAACAAGATATATCACAATAAACATCATGACAAGCAAACAAAGTCCGTTAGAAAATCCTGAAATTGAAGCAACAAAGTAGGCAGATGGCTAACTGTAAAACCAAAGAAGAACATACTACCAAAGTGAGGTAGAACAAGATGATCCCGAAGAGGATGAGAAAGAGCACTAATATGTTAGCTAGTTCAATATAATCTTCCAAGTTTGCATATTGGTGGCAATATGAGATACAAAATATCTAAAATAGAGGCAAAGAATGAGAATACTAAGACTAACCATTCAAATGACTTGACACCTAATAACAAAATCTAATGAGCACCATCAAGTGTGCCACATCAAAGAACAGGACATGGCATAAAAGGAATTAAAACTGGTTATGTGGAATCAGAGCTCGAGAATCAAACAGACTAGTCCATGTTTCATGCAAAATAGCAAGTCCATGAAGTGGTTGTGCAAAATCAACCCATTAATGTTTTAGAAGGAAAGAAAACTGCCATGAAGATTGCTAGCATCAGCTGCAGGAGTGAAATGTCTGATATGCATGTGTTGCCCACCAAAAAGACAGAGATGCATGCATGGACTACCTCATGATCTGGATTGAGACCGTCTTTGAACTGCTATTGCTCATAGGAGCATATCAATCAACAGATTGGTGGTGTGTGTCCTTTTACACATCGATGATGCTAGCAGATCTCCCTAACAGTAGGTAAGCACTTTGAATACACAAGAAACTGTTGGACAGGACAGCAGAAAATATTGTGGTGTCTACGCTCAACCTCTAGTTAAGAATAAGGGTTTTTCTATCACTTCTAAAACAAGAACTTAGATCTTCTGATAACTTTGTCCATTGCTTCATTACAAGGGAGACAATCTCTTAAGCATAATTTTACTAAATTAATCAGCTAAGCTTTACAAATAAACAAATATCATTTCAATGCCTACGAGCTTTGCTAGGATTGCTAACTCACGTCCATTGCAGAATGAAAACAGTGAAACTGAAACATCATGATGCAGAGTCATAGTCAACCAGTAAAGAACAGATTTCCAAGCAGATAAACAATTCAAGTTCACAAAGATTGTATAAAATCTGCTAATTCTTCGTTCTTCCTTCTTCCTTCTAACTTTTGTGACAGATCAGCAGAAAACTATAACTTTACAGTAAATGTCAAGGTTCTGTAGTTTTCTAGATCTGTAGCTTCCAACAGTACTATGAACTTGCAGAGACTGGTATTGAATAGATGGGAAAGATTAACCCAAAACTGAAACCAAGAACTGAGCAATAAAACCTTGTAATAAGCTAGACTTCTATTTGCAATATAAAAGAAATACAATTCAAATTAAACTTACAGGAATCAGCACTTGTAGCATTAGTAGAAAGAACTAGAAGTCAGCATCTAGTTCTTAATTCGCACCCAAATCATTATTTCCCCAAAGGAAAACACTTCCTACCTGTTCCCTTTCAGTACAGACATATTTCTCTTCTTTTAAGCCATGACTTGAACAGAGAGAAACTCAAATAAAAAGAAAACCAATGAATAAACAGCATGTCTAAATAGGACCCTCACAACTTAAACTAAGATATTTAGAAAAGAAAAAATGAAGGAAAACAGCTTAAAAGAATAGGCCCCATCACATTCAACGTCAACTCATTTTTGCCCTTTATTGACATACTTTAGTCCTGTATCATTTCCCCCCAGCTCTAAAAAATCCAGAGATGTGAAGCAGCATCATCATCATCATCAAAACCTTATCCCGATTAGGAATCAGTCAAATGAATCTTGTTCCCCCATTCCCCACTATCAAGTGTCATGGCTTCATTTAGTCCCAAAGTTTTTAAATCTTTTCTCACCACTTATATCCACGTTCTTTTGGGCTTTTCCCTTGCCATTCTAGAACCTTCGACTTGGATCTTCTCACTCCTAACTAGTGCCGTTTTCGATTTCTGTTGGACTTATCCAAACTATCCAAGTCTAATCTCCTTCATCTTGTTACTCCTAATTTTTCTCCAATGTTTTCATTTCTAATTCTATCCTTTCTTGTCTTGCCACTCATCCATCTCCACATCCACATTTCAGCAACGCTCATCCTATGTACATGTTGTTCCTTAACTGCCCAACACTCTGATCCATAGAGCTTGGCCGGCCTTACAGCCATCTTATAGGATTTTCCTTTTAGTATGAGTAGAGATGTGAATCAGCATGTAGTTTACTTTTCTTATTCATAGCTGCAATCTTTCATTGTACTTCTTCATGAACACCGCACACATGTTGAGCAAGCAACTCAGCCTCTTGACTTGGACATGCCTCTGTAGGTAAAGGAACCAAATCAATGGGTTGACGGGGCTTCATGACTAAACCAGCTTCTTGTGGATTGATTAACTGAACTGTTATATTCAAACTCAACCATTGATAATATCTGATCCCACTTCTTTAAATGATTACCCACCAAACATGTAGAAGAGTACCCAGACTTCGATTGACCACCACTGTTTGTTGTCTAGTTTAAGGGTGGTAGGCTACTGAAAATTTGAGTTCGCATACTCCTCCAGAGTGTTTTCCAGAAGTCGTTCATAAATTTAACATCTTGATCGGGACCAATCCTCTTTGGAACACCATGTACATGTACAACTTCCTTAAAAAACAAACAAGCAATCATGGAAGCAAGGCATAAAGTGAGCCATTTCAGAAAATCTGTCCACTCAACATAAATTGAATTATGCCTCTGATAGTCTTTGGTAGACCCAAAACCAAATCCATGCTAAGGTCTTGCCACGACTCATGAGAAACAGGCAATATTGTGAAAAGGCCCGTATATTGCTACCTTTGAAAAAGTGGCAAGTGCAACACCGGTATAATATGCAAAGCATCCCACTACAATGTAGGCCAATAAAACCTGTCTTCCACAAGAGCGATGCTCTTATCCCGACCAAAATGTCTGCCAAGTTGACCAAAGTATAATTCCCACACAACATGCTCACAATGGTAGTAGGTAGACAAAGATAAGTTCCATAGAATAGATCTACCACGGATGCAGTATTGCGGGTGAAGGACCTGTTGTTCTGCCTGTAAATCTACATAAACCTACCCAAAATCTTGATGTCATTGGAATCACTCGTCAACTAATCAAAGCTCATTACTTTTATGCACAGAGTGACCAACACATGCATACAATATGTAGTTAAAGGCGCGCCTAGGCGCTAGTCGACAGTTAAGCGCCTGGGAGGGGGCCAGGTGTAGAGTAAATGAGGCACGCTCGCCTAGGCAAGCGCTAGGGTGCCCCTGGGCGCCCCTTTTAGGCGCGCCCCCAACTCCAAGCGCAGAAGACTTAACCCGGTAACTTATACAACTCGTTTTTTTTTTTTTTCGTTTTTCACCTTCCAACCCTAATTTCAATCTTCCAACCTCCTGAGAAGGTGAAAACGACCATTCCTCTTCGATCTTTCACAGATCTAAGCAGAAAAAGGTATGGATTTATGAATTTTAGCATGTGTATATAGTTTCTGTAAAAAACGTAAAAACCAGCACTGTTTTTTCAAATTTTTTGTTTTTTGTTAACTATTTTCCATAGATCTTGATGGGTTTTAGTTCTATATGTATAAGAAAACATTCCATTTGAGTTTTATACTTCTTTGCTCTAGATTTGAGTTTGTTTTTAGGTTTTTTACTGTTTTTCCAAAAAAATCAATTACGAAAATAATAATAAAAAGTCATCGTTTTTTCGTATTTCTTCATTGAAACATATTTCTATCCAATATATAGCTTTCCCATGCTTGTGTCTTCATGTGTGATAATTTTTTCATCCTTTTTTTGTAATTTAGGGTTTTTTTTTTAATTTTTCCGAAAAAAAAGTTACGAAAATTAGGAAAAAATTGTTCGTTTTTATATTTATTAGTTAATACCCATTCTTATCCACATATATAGCTTACTCATGCTTGTATCTTCATGTATGATGTACTTTTCATGCTTTTTTTGTATTGTAGTGTTATTTTGTTCAATTTTTCCGAAAATAAAACTTACAAAAATTAGAAAAAAAATGTTTTATTTATATTTATTAGTTAATACCTATTCTTATATACATATATAGCTTTCCCATGCTTGTGTCTTCAGAAATTGGAAAAAAATTATTTTTTTTATATTTATTAATTAAAACGTATTCCTATTTACATATATAGCTTTTCCATGCTTATGTCTTCATGTGTGATGTATTTTTCATGTTGTTTTCTATTTTGGAGTTATTTTTTTCAAATTTTACAAAATAACAATACTCACTCTTTTATGCTTTTTATATTTTAGGCATAAAATTTAAAGATGTCATCATCAAGGGGTTCAACTTCAGATACTTCAGCTATTTCTAGATCTACAAACCCAGGGTGGGAGTATGGAGACTTGAGAATTCCAGGTGATAAGAATACAGTTTGGTGCAAATTGTGCGGAAACAAATACAGTGGTAGAATTTATAGGCTAAAACAACATTTAGTTGGAGGCCATAGGAATGCTAAAAAATGCAGCAAGGTGACTCCTGATATATCAAAATAAAAAGTGATTATATGAATGAGTCAAAAAAGAAGAAGGATGAAAGGGAGAGAACCATTATGGAGCAAACACGACTAGAAAATTTGTTTGGGATTCATGATGATCTTGAAGTTGTTGAGGGAGATGTGGACGATAGAGGGGGACAGGCTGGTGGTAGTAGTGGCCTAGGCTCTAGTGGATTTGGCATAGGGAGCAGCAAGAGGTTTAGAAGTGGAATAAAGGGACCTCTTGATATTCATTTTGCCCTTAATCCTGAGAAGGCTCCTTTGCATCAAACAACATTAAATAATGCATATAAAAGGAGCTTAGAACCAGAGCATGTGATTACATTGCAAGCTGGTTTTATGAGAATGACATTGCCTTCAATGCCGCTGAGTGTTAGTCTTTTTAGACCATGTTTGAGGCAGCTGCACAACATGGACCAGGTAAATGGTTTTCTTTTGTTTTTCTTTATATACTAGTACTTTTTATGCATATTTTTAAGTTAAAGAGTATTTAACTTATGTTTTCTTTCTTTCTTTCTTAAGGTTTCAAGGCACCCTCTTACCACGAGTTGAGGGTGCCTCTTCTCAAAAAATAAGTTGAAAGGACAAATGAATTTGTACAAGGATGCAGAAAAGATCGGGCACGATATGGGTGCTCCATAATGTCAGATTGGTGGACCGATGGCAAGGGTCACACCTTAATCAATTTTTTGGTAAACTGTCCAATTGGGACAGTTTTTCTAAAATCAATTGATGGATCTAAGCATGTAAAGAGCTCAGATTTGATTGTTAAAATGTTGGATGTCATCATAGATGATGTTGGAGAGGAAAACATTGTCCAGGTAATCCCCACTCTTGAAAAAGCAAGAAACAAAATGTAGTTGCCAAATCAAGTGCAGAAGCTGAGTATCGAGCCATGGCTATGGCAACATGTGAACTTATTTGGCTAAAACAACTACTCCAGGAGATGAAGCTAATATGTGATAATCAAGCAATCTTACATATTGCATCTAATCCTGTTTTCCATGAAAGGACCAAAAACATAGAAGTGGATTGTCATTTTATTAGAGAAAAGATCTTGTCGGGATGTATTGCTACTAGCTTCGTCAATTCAAATGATCAACTAGCAGACATCTTCACAAAATCTCTCAGAGGACCTCGAATTAAATACATTTATAACAAGCTTGGTGCATATGACTTATATGCTCCAGCTTGAGGGGGAGTGTTGAATATAGCCTAGTATTGTATAGCTTTACTTAGCCTTAGTCTTAGTTTTGTTTTATTTTTAGTCCCACATTGTAAAGTTAGGAGTATGTAACTATCCTTATTTAGTATATATGTGTTGAGTGTGAGGTGCAAAATTACTAACACACATTCACCCATTCTAAGGGTTTCTCTCTATCTCTCTCTTTTGGCTCTACTTTAACAAACCTAATAAATGGTATTTTTCTCTAGCTCAAGCTAACTTTGCATGCACTAACATGGTAAAAAGATCTAAAAAAATCTCCATTTGAGATTGTATATGAGAGGCAGCAAAACATACACCAAACTTGGTGAATTTGCTAAAGCTTCGATGTATAGGCATTGCTGCAGAACATATGGCCAATAAAGCTATGTATGCTGATGTCAAGAGACAACTTGAAGAGTCTAATGTCAAGTGCAAGGAAGATGCAGACAAGCACAAGAAAAAAAAAAAGTATTTCAAAAGGGTGATTTAGTGATGATTAGCTTGAGCAAAGAGCATTTCACGTAGGTACCTACAACAAGTTGAAGACTAAGAAGTCTAGGCCTTTTAAAATCGTGAAGAAAATCAATGGCAATGTTTATGTTGTTGATCTTCCAAAGAATATGGCTATTTCTCCAACATTCAATTTTGTTGATTTATTCAAATACACACAACAGAAGAGTCAAATTATCCAGAAGTTAACTGATGATAGTTTATTTTTCAAGTGGAGAAGACTGAGGTAGAGTTGTGACCAACTCTATCAGGCACATGACTACTTAGGGCCGACTAGGTCTCTAAATAATGAAGTTTAGTTTTAGGACTTTGCATTAGTTTTCTTACTAATTATAATGCTTTCCTAGTTTACTTTCCCATTTCACAATTTATATGTTTTGTCTTTAGCAGCTAAGTTGTTTTCTAATAGTTTTAGCAACTTAGGGCCTTGCTATAGACTCCTGGTAGGCATACATGCTCAAGGGCATGTGAAGAAGTCTATGCCCTTGTTTTTCTTGCATGTTGAAACTTTATTGTTGATCTAAGCAGCTCATCGTATTTATCGAACCAAAAATAGGTAGCCCACTGAAAATAAATGCATTTGGATGATCCCAACCGATTCATTTGGGTCATTGAAAAAATCAACAAAAATGAATGATCACCTTTTTTTTCAAAGAAACATAGGGTGAAGGTATCCAATGGGCATGACATTTGATAAAAACGGTTCCCATAGAAAATACATAATGGAAATGTGCAACCACATAATAAGTATCATGTAGAGCAATGTCTAGCCCAGAATTTGTCAGGACTATTCCAGTGAGTCCTCATATGGTGAACAAAAAGATAAACCCTTTGGCAAATAACATGGATGTTTTGTATTGTATCAAACCTCCCCACATGGTAGCAATCCAATTAAAGATTTTCACTGGCCTATCTTAGATATAGTGAATATGATGAACGGCATAGATCTACAAAATAAAGTTTCACTATGCATGAAAGGAAGGGTGTCAACTTCACACTCCCTTGAGTGTGTGTGCCTGTGGGGACTCCTTGCTATATAAAGCATATTGCAGCCAAAAGCGATGGTTCTCATCATCTTTTAAAGAAATACATTAATATCTCTTTTGTTATTTCTTATGGATTCAAGGTGTATTTGAGTTTTGTCTTGTGGATTGAAGATGTGTTAGGAGAATAGACAGTGCTCCTTCCTCTTGGATTTGTTTTTTCATGTTTCCACTATGTTAAACAAGCATCAGCACCATACTGTTGCACTTACAGTGGCTGTCAAATCTCTATCTATTTGACCATTTATAAAAGACTTTTTAAACCAATACTTTCTAGATCTACTGGCTATTATATTCCTAGGATGCATAAACATCTATTGCAGCAAAAGCCAACCAAATTTGGTTATCCAATATTGCCTAGGCATTTATGGAAATGGCAGCCTATAAATGGTCAACTTTCTGCTGATAGAAACTAATTAATCAAGTCCGGTCAACTTTGGTTTTCCAATAATGTATAAGCATTTTTTGAAACAAAAGCCAATCAGAGGTCAACTTTTCTACTGCTTTTGCTAAGCCTATCAAGTCTGGTCAACTTTATCCTGTAAGCAGAACAAAACAAATCTTGTAGAGATATATGCAATATGATCAACCAAGGTAAGGCTGCATACTATAGACCCTTTGTGGTCCACCCCTTCTCCCTACCCTGCATAAGCAAGAGCTTCATACACCAAGCTCCCCTTTTCATCCACTAGTGTGGGCTTGCTGGAAGAGGCCACCCTTATGGGCTTACAAGTACAGTAATTCAAGCCCAACTTCAAACCTCCAATGTAGATTTGATCCCTATCAAAAAAATTCTTTGATGTGCTTGATCTTCTCATGGAGTTCAGGGCTGTTGTATATGGATAACAGGCTTATTGACACACAAATGGATCCATAGGTAGAAACTAATCTCAAGCAATAAATTATTCAACCAAGATAACTCACAGAGGTCCGGGCAACAGAAGATATTCAGCTTGGGACGATGTAGCTACCACATTGTTCTTGTTCTCAAGATGCCAAATTAGCACCACAGCAAAGTAAAATACCAGAGCAAGAATTTCTATCAGAAGAGGAGCATGCCAAATCAGCATAAGTAAATCCCTCAACTTTCAAATGACATGTTTCTTAAACAACAAACCATGTCCAGGAGTACCCTTGAGGTATTTGCAATACGCACCACCACCTTCTAATAAACATATTCAGAAACCGATTGACCATACTTAATGCAAAAGAGATATCAGGTCTAATCCATACAAACCATCTATATCTTCCAAGGTCTTCCATATCTCAGGATCACAGGAGTATATTCTCATTTCCAAATTTAAAATGGAGAGATCTTTAGTTTGAAACATTTTATCAAGAACTACCTTAACTAGAATACCATGACTGTTATACCCATACAATAATAATATCAACATATGCCAACAATGCAAAATAACCAACCTAGAAATGTGACTAAAACCAGAATGATCAACTGTCAACCTTTCAGCTCAAACTTCATTACAAGGAGAACACTTCAAGCCATATTCTTCAACATATCCATATGAGACAAAAGAAGCTGTTACTTCATGTAAACCTCTTCCTTGAGACCACCACATAAAAATTTATTTTTAATATTCAACTAGTAAAGTGCCCAACTAAGATTAATTGCTAGTAAAATGCAAATCACCAACTGAAGGAAACATAAGGAACAAAGAAAATGGCTTAGACTTCTTTCTTCTGCTAATGGGTATACCATTTTTCCACCATCTTGGTTTTAACCTTTCAATTGTCCCATTATGCTGATAGTTACTAGTAAACAAGCAAACAAACCAAATAAAGTATCTGAAGGAAGAGGAAGCAACTTTGAGGTGACACTAAGGTGACTTGCAGCTGGCTCCTCCAGCCAGAATGATTTGGGACTTACGAAATTGATAAATGTAATAAGGAAACGAACAGTTCAAAAAAGAGAGATGATCATAAGACATGAAACTAGAGATAGGATGTGCAGTACTCAAGCATTTAAGAGTAAAGGCCTTCTAGTGCAGTGCAGAGGAGAAGACTATTTCTTGGGTGACCAGGGTTTGAGGCTGCTCATCGATGCATGTGTGACAAAAAAAATACTCAAACATTTACAATTTTGATAAGCAATGGGAATATCAATATTTATAACAGATTGAGGAAGAAGAATGTAAGAAACAATTGATTACCTGACAGAGGATCATTAGGGACCCATTTTTTATCTGCAGATTTCCAGTCAGATGATGGGGGGTCATCCAAGCCAGCCCGCTTGGGGCGACGAACATACACTTGCAACTTAGACTTCTCTGTTCCAGAAAACATAAGAAAAATAGCAATGTCATGAGTAAAAGGTAAGGAGACAAAATCAGGATTAGATGATTTGCCATGGAACTTGGTAGAAGAGAAGTAGGCAATGGACTAAAGAAGGAAACATCAGCAGAAACAAATATTTATGGAATTGCAAGGCTGGAATACTTACTCCTTTTTGCTTACAGGAGTAACCAAGAAACACAGACTTAATTGCTCCAACGTCCAAAAGACACTCACTTGGTAGCTCCATGGCAGCTAATCAATGAGAGGTGCAATTCATAAACAAAACAAACACATCCTAAAATATGTGATGAAATAGAAAATTCTGGTACAATAGGGACAAGAAAATTCTAGTGGTTGTCCTTCAAGTACAAAAGGAGTATAGGATTAATTAAGAAACAGAAATAAGAACAGAACAGAAGGCTTTAGAGACATGCAGAAATAAGATGTTGTTTCTTTCTCTGAGCTATCAATTTTTGTTGTTAGGAATGTGCACAAAATGTCCACTGCAACGCTATCTTAAGTCATAAAACATTAAAACTATATGGACATATTCCTTGGTATCATCTCACAGTGAAATGAAAATGGGAATATTGAAGGGGCTTTATTAATATGTGAAAAGCTTAGACAATTGCAAACAACTCAGACGATCTTTCCAACCAGGTCTTGTTAGAGTATAATTTACAAACATGACAAAATATTTGAATTTCAAATGAGATGAAACTCATAGAGGACCCAATACATCAGAATGTGCATAAGATGCAAGCATGACCCTAGAAAACATATGCAGCAAATAATATCAGCTTGGTAAAATGTGCCACAATCACAGCCAGATGACAATGAATTGATACTAATAGATAAGCACCTTTTGGAATGTCAAACGAACTCTCATGGATACTGTCCGAAGCAGAACTATCGGGAAGAGCAACTATTTCTTTTGATATAGAAGGAGATGAAGCAAGTTTGACTGTGCCAGCTTGTCGCTTACTTTGGGACCAACTTTGTACCTGAAACATGAAATCCACAAGAATAGTTAAGATACTTGAAAGAACTCAGATACCAGCAACATAAAAATCTATAATAGCCTGTTTCCACTGCACAGCAGCCTTTCAAGCATGACATGAAGCAAGACTGCCTCAAAAATCCGCACCAAGACATGAAGAGACCCATTAATCAGGTGCAACAAACATTCGCATTCATGTATAGAGCACAAATTTGAATTGTGGTCATAACTAAGTTGGATGTATGACTGTGGCAACGTAAGCCTAATGCAAAGCTTACTTGAATCTCTATGTCAAAGACTCATATTGTGCTTTGTGAATAACTTTTGCATTTGCTCAATCTGGTAAGGATAAAAGGGAAATGAAGATCATTCTATCCAACCACCGAAGAAGAAAAGCAGGAAGAAGGATGCGCCTTTTAAGTTATTCTTGCAATTGATTTTTTCTTTTTCTTGGGGAGCTATTGACTTACTGCAGGTGTGGGGTATCAGTGTTGGAGCAAGAGGAACAGAAGCTGAAGGGGACGTTGGCAGGAAGAAGCTGGGGTCAGAACTGCAACCTCAAGGTTGAGGCACAAACCACGGTTTGGCTACACCATTAGCTCTGTACCAAAACAAAATTATCCTTTCAGAGAAGTGGAGTTAAATACACGAAGGCCTTGGCATATGTAAGGAAAAGAATTTGAAGAAAACTTGACTAAATACACAAAAAGGTACACAATTATACAGGGCAATTAGCCAATAGGATATGAAGACCCAGTGAGTTTCAAAGGTCAATTCTGAGACCAGTATTTTCAGCTAACCAAATTGACTGCAGTTAAAAATGATATTTCAGTGAGGAAAGGGAACACAAGTAAAGCCAATTTGAAGTGGGATCAGCAATGATGAGCCACTTATATTTCCTCATGAACAAACTAAAACTTTTGCAGTCAATGTAAGTGCATTCTAGGAAGATACGTGTGCTCAACAAAACAAAACAAAAATGCTACTAATCTTTGGATAACAAGATCTGTCCATATTATTCAATGGATGCTTAAAGAACTTGTCCAAGTTGGATTACGCAAAGATCCAGGGATATAACCAGATTCACTTAACCTTTACATTGAGTCCAGAATTCAAGTTCATTGAGAAAGAACTTGCAGAATTGGAGGTAGACAAAGCTAGCAAGTCATGGAATGGAAATCTGACTCCAAGCAAAAGCAAAGGTTGTGATGGAAGGTTAAAGCTACAGTATGGGTTGAAATCACCCCAATTCTGATTATGCTCTTATGATAGTGGGCCACTCCTCAGACACTGCATGTATATATAGACCACAAGAAAGCTTTTAGATAAACACTAACTTCTTGATATTGTAGACCTCTCCGAAACCTATTTATTATATATGAGAATGAAAACTTACAACAAATATAACTGGTTTAGCATTAAATTCTATACAATATGACAAGGGTCAATCAGGTGACAAAAAACAGAACAGCCTTCAACAGTTTCCCTTTACAAAGGGTAAAGCTGTATATTTCCTGGTGTCAGTTTATCAATGGAGATTACAGAAAATGGTATAAGAGAAAGCACCATTTATTAGACCATCAAAATATCATGAAACACTATCATGCCCAAAAATGAACATCGCCGGCTATAGGCCTTGACTGAAGCTTCAAATGTAACTACGATTAAGCATAATTTGTAGACGGACATATTAGGAGTCAAAAGGATCTGGATTTTGTGCCTCAGCACATGGATGGGAATATTTCCTGCAGAAACAGCATTCATTTTCCCATACACAAGATGAGTATATAAAGGACACTGCTGCAAGCTCTTTTATAAAGATTAGTAGTTCAGGGGAGCAGCAAGCTCTTTTATAAAGATTAGTATTTCAGGGGAGCAGCAAGCTTTCTTCACCTTCAATAACAGTGACAAGTAATACTTTGTGCACATCATAAGTTTGCCATTTGCAGACCACCTGAATACAGCCCACTGCTGATAAGATTCTAGAGTTTAAATGGTGTTTCCAGATACCAAGTTTATTCTCAACAATAGCAGAACTTCATGATCTGCTGCTGAACCCCTCCTTAGATGGTCACTTCCCTTGTTTTCCACTAACTAATTGGCTTGAATCAAAAGAAAAACACTGGCCCCACTTCTTTTTTGTCATCCCACCTAACTGCATGCCCTCCCCTTTGCCACTTGTTCTTGCCATTGTTGCCAATGTACCCACTAGCTCTCCGAAAGCATCATGGACCACCTTCTTCTGTTCCATTTAGTTTATATATCCTCTCCTTTTCTCCTTAGATGGTCAATCAGAATTTATGGGCATCATAGAAGAGACAAGTACATCATAACTAGGTTAGTAATGCAAACTAATATTAAGTCATCATCTTGTGCAGAGAGAGACGAACCCTGAAGCAAGAAAGCTGACACAGCATTCCCTGGTCACCGATGAGCAAACATCTCAAATTAATTTATATAAACACGAAATTCTTGCACAAACGTAACTAAACAAAAAGATGCTACAAACCCATATAAACAAGTACGTACTACGAAAGAAACAACCATTCCCCCACGACAAGAAACGGAAGAAAGTAAAGGAGAAAAGCAAAAGTAGTTACAACAGCAACTTCTCAGAAAAGAAAGGTATATTGTGAAGCAGACAATGAGAAAAGGTGCGATAGAGGTAAAACCTTGGATTGTATCAAACTAGAATCCTGCTTTATGTTCGGTGGAGAGCCCATCTCCTAAACCAATCTTTCCAGCGGTAATGCAGATGAGTCGAGTTTTCTGAGAACTAAAAGTCCCAAACATACAACGTGATGAAAAGGAAGAAGGAACAGCGTTAGCGTCTGTTTTGATGAAGAAGAAACAATAGGGAGGATAAAAAAGTAGAGAGATATTGGAGAACATGAGAAATTCGTTGCGCCAATGGCCCCTCGTGTTCTCTGTGTTAAGTTTTTGCGCATGGGAAATTGGTAACAATACATGCCGCCTGGTAGCTAATTAATATTTGGGACGATAGCGAACCTTTCACAGTCACGTTCTAATACAATTCAAGGGCTATTGATGGACCCTGTTGTTGGTTCAGCAGTCAAGTCCGTTGCTCACATGGTGTATATTTTGCCCTTTTATTAATTTTCTCCTATGCAAACTGGAATATAAAAAACCCAAAGGCCAATAAAGACCATGGAGAACAAAAGTATAAAGAAAAAGAAATAGAAAACAATAAAAACCTAATGTAAGAGTAATCTTTTTTTCTCTATGGCAATGATTTCACTAAATGAATAATGGATCGGTACATTCAAATTAAAACTAAACTTAGACCCAACAAAAACCAGACTTAAACTAAACACAACCCAAAATGACTCTTAAACTAGACTTTCACAGATAAAATCAAACCTGTGTGCGTCTATGATACATGATAGGGCTTGAAGAAACCCAAGACGCACTAGACATAGACTAAGTCTCTTTTGCTAATATATTTACTACTGGATTAGCTTCTCTATACACATGTTTGAATGAAACTAAATTAAATCTATTCATAGTCTAGATACACGCCTCCCTTTATCCACCTGTTCCTCCATGTTAGATTCTTGATCCTCTTTAACTCCACTGCCTAATATTCTCACGTTAGCCACCACAGTGAATCCATGGAGTAATGCCCACCATTCAGCCCCATTATTCCTTTGCTGTCTGAGGAAGTAGCTAAACCCAGCTTTGAATCTTCCAAGAGAATTGTCTAAGACACCACTACGCTCCTACATCACTGGAGGTATTTAAGTCGAGCCATCAAATTCAAACTAAATAAAATAATTTGGAAGAGACGTTCTAGCAATATCTACAATCCAAGAGGATTGTTTCATGAGATTTGTTTAGTTCCACCTCTCAAGTATCACTTTTTGATGCTCCAAATACCAACGCCAATCTGTGAAGGAGTTGGCAAATTTAGAAACCTTGCTGATCTATGAGTTAAGAATGCATTCTTCACCCCGTTCTACAGTTTGATGGACCACACTATTCCAGGCATTCCAAATTTCCTAGGACATATATGCATGTACAGCCACAAAAAGAATAGAGGTTCTAAGTCTTGGTTTACTAGGTTTATTCCAATAAAGAAGTGCCTCTTCAATGGTTGGAAATCTAGATAATCTCCTTTAATTAAATTAGCAAGACGATCCAGAGTAGACAAACCTTTGGGCATGCTAGGCTAAGGTGGTACTAAGAGTTCTCAACATTTCTACGTAGTGCACAAGAAATATCTACCATATAAAAGAAAGAATACATATGCAACTTGGTTGGAAGCCTATGTTGAGCCAAAAGCCATATATATTGACCCTAGGGATGCTATGAATGTGCCACAAGTGTTTCCATTCCATATCGTAGTGTGCATCAATGTCTAGAAGACAGCATATTATAGCATGATTTAATAGAAAAATTGCCATTGATAGATGCACTCCAAACCAATTCATTTCAATGTTAGAAAAGACTAGAAGATGAAACTTCCTCCTCGACACAATCAAGTATAGAAAGATAAATTCTCCTTCCCCATTCCCTTGTCTTGCAGTTTCCATATGAGAAAGATAAATTCTACCTTTCCGTTCCCTTGTCTCTCAATTCATCACGTTATGAAGCTTGTCTTGAAAACACAACATGTAACAAGCTTGGATCAATCACGTTAATAAGAAGAGTGCTAAGACCTTGAAGCCATTTGCCAATCCAAACATGAATATTGTTACCATCACCAATTAGACATCTAATAAATTGTTGGAGGATGTTTCGAGCTTGGAGAATAGCTTTCCAAGCTACAATGAACTCATATTTGATATGAAGTTGCCAAAAGACTTTTTGAATAGGTACTTTGCTTTGACATATTGAACACATAAGGATTGTGGATTAATAAGAACCAATCAACCAAGTTGTGCTTTGAACCACAAGTCCATTTTAGAGAGATTGCAATACTGAGACCACCAGCAAAATTATGTGAGAAAAACCTAATATAAGAGTTTATAGTTTGTTGTTTTATCCATGTTTCATTAATCAAACCAACATAAAATTAATTAAAAAATCAAGGTATTGAAAAACAATTTGTTTGAAACTCCAAAAAGGCAAGACATACATTCCTCTTCCTGCATGCATGATAAAAGAAATAATTTCAAACTCAACCTCGTGACTGGATAAGCTTTATTCTCCATAATGTAACTTTCCACATCCCTTCCACTTGTATTACAATTTTCAAATTTCTTCTGTCAACATATTTGGAAGGCACAAGTAAAAACTATGAAAACTCATTTAGCATCGGTTGTTAAACCCATTTTGAAATGGTAAAATTTAACTTTCAATTGGTTGCTCTCTACTAGTAAAGTCATGTCCAAAGAGAAAGAAACATGGTGATCCCAAAAGTGGGGGTGAATTGGGCCTAAATCAATATGAATATGCCATAAGGTTTCCATTCCGTATTGTAATCTCCATGAAAGATTCTAGAAGAGAGCACATTATTGCATGATATGACAAAAAAAATACCACCAATAGATGGAACTCAAACCAATTCATCTCACTGACTAGGAAAAAGATTAGAAGACATAACTTCCTCCTTAACACAATCAGGTATGAGAAACATCAATTCTCCTTTTCATTTCATGTCTTCCAATTCACATGCTGTGACATGCATCTTGTTTCTACTCCTAGACTTACATTTTGCTAATCCTCAAGCAGAACTACAAAAGGAAAATTTAAAGAATAGAATATTTTGAGACTCCTAACCACTTTCACAAGTGGTGTCGTCGATGTTTAACATATGAAAAAAGCCTTTAAACCCCTAGGTTACTCCTAGTAGATGAGTTATAGTCTCTTAAAGGTTTTTAGAAATGATGCCCATAAACATTTTTCAAAAATATTCTTTTATTTAATGTCCATTAAATATCCAATAATAGCATTTTAATAAAAATAAACAACAACTCAAAATCTTACCCTTATGTTAAAGATATTCCATTACCAACCAAGCCTCAGAATATGAGTATGTGAATATAACCAATGTGTGAATAATTATCAGTCTCTAAGTAAAATATTGCCTAAATTGTTGTTCAAAAGTGTGCTTTCACTTCAAATCTCACAATATATAATAGACACTAAAAAAGAAATTACTCCATAGTGGGCAGTACTCTCATTAATATGTCAGCTAAATAATGTATATTAGAGTCAACTAATCTCACATATTCATATGAAAGAACAAAAACTTAGAAAAAATTATAGTGTTCTCACAAAAAAGATATCAACTATTAAAAATGTTACACTTTACCAAAATCCCTACCCAGTCAAAACCATATCCAAACCATACTTCTCCTAAGATCAAGTTAGGACTTTTACCAGGACGAAATATAGGCTTATGATAGGGTTATCAAAGAAATGGTATAAGGGTAAGCAAAGATATTTTGAAGAATATGTAAAGGTCTTCTACTAAAGTAATCATTATATTCCTTTCACATATTAGAGTGAACATTCTTTTTTTCTTTAGCTATCTTTCTTTTCTTTTTCCTTTTCTCACTTAATAACCTTTTTCACTTTTGAATTTGTCTTCTATGAAGCATTTTGATGTTCTCCTCTTGAAATATACTACTCATACTCAATATATTTCTCCATCTCCACATATTTCCAAAATAGATTGGGTAATGGATATAATATAGGGTTGAATAAGGGTAAACATTGATTGGCTAACAAGGAAATGTTTAATATAAAAGTCAAATGGCAAACTAGTGAAAAAATAATATAGGTTATGTTAAAGGCTCTGGGTTAAACAAAGACGACTTATATCACTTTCTAGGTTTTATATGACTGAAATATGTTCATAAACACAAATTCATGTTCGCTAAAGAAAAATTGGAATTTATGTATAACCTTCAAAGAGAAACAATGGTTCTAATCTCACATAGGTTATAAGTCTCTACTAATTTCTTTAGGATCTCTAAGTTACTCTTCAACTTAAACTATATATATAGACCCTTGTGGTCTGGCCCTTTACCTGACCCTACATACATGGAAGCTTTGTGCACTGGGTTGTCCTATATATATATATGTATATATATATAGGCTATTGTGCAATGAACATTTCAAGTTCAGTTTTCATGAAAAACATTAGAAAAAGGAAAATAAGATGAACTAATTGTATACAAATATATTAATTAGCTAAAGTTAAAAAATAACACTAATTTTTCAAAAAAATCCAAATTCTCATCCTTATAAAGGAACTTTCCACAAATATTCAAAAAATCCAAATATTTATGCAATTTTTTTACTCAAAAACTAATAAAAATGACAAAAATGTAAGATGAGTACATCAAAATTTGAAATACCCCACGCCTAGACTTAAATTAAACATTTTCCTCAATGTTTTAGAACTATAACCATGGATAAATGATATAATAAAGCTGAGAGATAATAGTGAAAAGAAATGCACCTACATGCCGATGATGGTGCATGGATATGTAGATGTGGATATTCTGATGCAACAAATGTACAACGAAAGCAAATGCAACTATATGATACTAAAACTAGATTGTAACTAATCAATTAAACCCTAAACTTATGCTAATCATGGAGAAGTTTATAAAATAACTTAATCCATTTCAAAATCTCACAATAGTCAATATACATTCTCCACCCAATGATGTGTGGTGATAATAGTACAATAGCATGCTAAACTACCATGAAGCTAAATTTATGGGAACCAACTTGAGGTGACTTGGCCCAGGTTCTATCAAATTGAAGAAAGATAACGCTAACATCAAAAAGTTGATAATATTCCTCCTCCCTTGCATTATTTAGACAGCTATGGTTAAGATGGCTAATATATTACATACATACCTCTATATTTAGTAGGTTTTAGACCTAAACTTTTCATAAATATCACTAAGCAGGGTTAATTCTACTTTTTGCAAGTCTATGGTATAAATGAGAATAAGGGCAAAATTTTGTAACACTAAAAAGAGAAAATTTAGAATCCAAACTACATCATGATCCATACATAAGAAATATATAGTTTAGGAGTTGAGATTGAAAATGCTATGCCATTATCAAAGTCACAGCAATCATAAATTCCAAGCACGATTCCCATTCAAAAGAGTGTGTTCATATAAAAAGATTAGGTGACAGGACTTCTCATGCATGCATGCAAGCTAACTACCACATTGGGAAACTTCTAAGAGAAGCTCAATTCATAGACATTGGAATCACTTACGATGAAAGATTCTCTAAAATAAAAAAGTGAAAAGACTAGGGCCTGCATGAGATATATTTATTACTCTCTTTCCTACTCAACTAAAATTGGAGACCACCTAAGGAGGCACACAAGTTTTGCCATATAAGATGGTGAATCACACTCAATCCCATATGATAACATGAGAAAAATAAGGAATACAAATGGGAAAATAAAGAAGTGAAGAGAGAGACAATTTATGGGAAATCTACAACTAGAAAGCATCCTTACTTTTCAAGCTTTAAAGGCCAAGATATATCCTTGCTCATGCAAATTCTAAGCAACCAATAGGAATTTAATCAAACAAAGATGAGTCAATAAGAAGATAGACTACAACGAAGACAAGAACCAAGCCCCATTGGTGGAGATATTTCTAGTGGGGATGCATACCTAAAAAATAGGAAAAAGATGTCCAAATTCAAGGGGGGACACATCTTACTATCCTTAGACCTCCATGGTTGGAAAAATTTATGGTTGGTTAGTAGAAAAATAAGGGGTAACCACTAGTGCATAAGAAAATCTCAATGAAATCTAGGTAATCTATTCTAAGGCATCCTGATCCAATGGTGGAGAGAAAAAGAGCCCTTCAAGAAGATATCTTTGGATAAGAATATTCCAACTAAATCTCATCCATCAAGCTAAGGTAAAGGTAATCCAAGGGCCTAGAATGAAGCAACGAAAAGTTATAAACCATAATCACCATTCCCTTGTTCAAAAGTCAAACCAAAACCCTAAGTAAGACCTTTCTTTTAGGTCTTTTGAACTTCAACCCTCCAAGCCTCTTCCTTACTACATTTCCATTTCCCATTTCGTTTCCTTGATTTTCTCCCATTTCTTTCTATCTTTTTTTTTCTTCCCACCTATACTCTTTCCTTCCCTAGTTTATCTTTTCCACTTAACCAAGTCTCTTCCTAGTCCACCTTTCATTCCACATCCAACAGCACTCCATAATGAATTCCAACCATCGGCACCCCACACCCACCCCCCCCCCCCCCACTTTCTATCCTTCCTTTCTTACCCTTTCCATTCCTCCCTTAAATGCTAGCCTTCTTCCTTCAACTCTCCATTAGATCTCACCCATTCATCCCTTAGGGATACCACCCTAAAACTTTATAAATAAAGGTGAAGGAGAAGGAAGTTCTATCTCTTACCTTTCCCTAGACCTCAATAGCCAAATTTAGGAGAAATAGAGGGAGAGAGATCACCCTTGCCACAGTTCCTCCATTTAGACATCTTGTCCATTGGAGAGGAGGTATTGAAGCTCAACCATCTCCATTTCTCTTTCTTTCTTTTCCCATCTTCTTCTTCATATTTTTATTATTATATATATTTGCATTCCTTGCATTCACGTGTCTTTCTCCTCCATTTCCTGTATCCTTGCATTCTTACCCTAGTCTCCCTTCCACCTTTAGTTTTACACGCACTCTAGCCTAGCTTTCCTCCTTTCATGCATTGCATTCTCTCCACTCTTATAGCCTACATGTATCTTCCCTTCTCCATTAGGATTGCACACATAACATAGAATTGCATGCATAACTTTACATTCTTTTATCATCACATCTCTTCCACGCCCTTCACAACCACCCTTGCACGTTCCATCTCCCTTCTATATGCATTCTACCTCATCTCTTCTCCTCCACCTTTACACACACATCCACTCTTCCCCCTTCCTTCTACTTCTAGCTTTTACACACCCCACTCTCCACTGCACTTTTCTTACACCCCCTAGCCATTCTCTTACACACACATCCCTCTCCTTACACTTCGACATGCATTCCTTCTATTTCTATACCCTTCTATAAGCCTTGTGCCCTTTTCTGATGGCCAAGGATTCCTTCCAACTCCTAAAGCGTGGTTGAGGATTACTTTAGGTTGTGGCATATTGGGTTAAGGAGATGAGAAAAGCATGGCTATATCTTTAGTGTAATATTTGTTGAAGAGAAGTGTGTAAGTCCTTATTGAGTGACACGATAAGAAGACTATAAAGTAGAATTCAAGCTCAAAAAAAGAAGAAGACCTGTAAAGAGGCTAAGCCCTTAAGAGACCATTTAGTGTTTGTACAATTTAACTCCCCATTGTGTATAAGTTTACTTGCAACTTATGCAGAGCATTTTGAGTTAAAACTAGGTGTTATCCAACTTTTACCGCATTTTTATGGTCTAGATAAAGAGGACGCCCACCACCACGTCTGTAACATCGTTAATTTGTATAATTTTGTCACATGTAAATATTAGTTAAGAATCACATAAAACAAGGAACTGAAATTCCAAAAATTGAGTCTCTCAAAAATAAACTTGAGGAAAATACAAAATCAGCATTTCAAACATCAATATTTATAGTCTACACTGAATAAGCTTTCCAACGATATTAAGAAAGTCAAAATCGGAGTTTGAATGAAAATTTCATAATTATTTTAATTAAAGTATTTAATTTAAAATAAAATGAAGTCATCATCATCATCGTCAAGACCTTATTCCAGTTAAGGGTCGGCCACATGAATCTTATTCCTCCATTCCTCTCTATTAAGTACCATGGCTTCATTTAGTCCCATAATTTTTAAATGTTTCCTCACCACTTCTATCCATGTTCTTTGAGGCCTTCCCCTTGCCCTTTTAGAACCTTCTACTTGTATTGCCTCACTCCTTCTAATCGGTGCCATTGTTGGTCTCCTTTGAACATGTCCAAACCATCTAAGTCTAATCTCCCTCATCTTGTTACCTATTGGTGCTACCCCTAAATTTTCTCTAATATTTTCATTTCTAATTCTCTCCTTTCTTGTCTTACCCCTCATCCATCTCAACATCCTCATTTCTGCAACACTCATCCTATGAGCATGATGTTCCTTAACTGGCCAACACTTTGATCTATAGAGCATGGTCGGCCTTATGGCCATCCTATAGAATTTTTCTTTTAGTTTGAGTGGCACCTGCCGATCACACAAAACTCCAGATGCACATCTCCATTTGTTCCAACCGCTTGGATTCTCTGGGTAACCTCCCTCTCAATCTCTCCACTCTCATGAATCATTGATCCTAAGTACTGAAAGTGGTCTTTTACGGGAACTTCTTGGTTATCAATCTTAACTAGTGTTCCAATCCTACTCCTCTCCTTGCTAAAATTGCATTCCATATATTTTGTCATAGTTCGGCTAATTTTAAATTCTTTAGATTCTAATGCTTCTCTCCATAACTCTAGTTGTATGTTTACACCCCCCTTGTCTCATCAAGTAAGACTATATCATCTGCAAATAGCATGCACAAGGGAATCTCCTCGTGCACATGTTTTGTTAACTCATCCATAACCAATGTGAAAAGGTATGGGCTCAATGCCGTTCCTTGGTGCAATACTACAACGACAGGAAAATCACTAGTCTTGCCACTAGTGGTCTTAACATTTGTTATCGCTCACTCATACATATCTTTAATTATGTTTATATACCGCTGCAAAACCCCTTTATCGCCCAACACCCTCCATATTAACTCTCTAGGGACTCTATCATAAACTTTCTCTAAGTCAATAAAGACCATGTGGAGGTCTTTCCTCCTCTCCCTATATTTTCTCTACTAATTATCTTAGTATGAAAATAGCTTCCATGGTAGACCTCCTAGGCGTGAAACCAAACTAATTTTCCGAAACATTTGTTTCATGTCATAGCCTCTTCTCAATCACTCTTTCAAAAAGTTTCATAGTATGGCTCATAAGTTTGATCCCTCAATAATTATTGCAGCTCTGTATGTCTCCTTTATTCTTATAAATTGGTACAATATAGCTTTTCCTCTACTCATCAGGCATTTTCTTTAATTGTATAATCTTGTTAAACAACTTAGTCAACCAAACTACCCCAATATCTCCCATATGCTTCCAAACCTCTATTGGTATACCATCAAGCCCCATCGCTCTGGCAACCCTTGCCTAATTTAAAATAAATACAGTGCAAAATGATAAATTGACTTTTAGGTGGGACCCACATGATGCGAGATGCATCAACCATAAATGCAAGATTAAATCTTCACACATTGAATTGGAACAATTACCCACATTTATGGCAAGTAATGATTATATTAAAAAAGGAAAAGGGGGAAAATCAAAATTAGCATCTAAAGCTGAGTCTAGTATTAATTTCTCTCTCTCTCTCTCCACCTGATCAAGCACACACCGATTGACATGCCTGGTCTTTATGCCAGCTAATGCCACCATCACCCCTATCATTTCCCCTACTCTTCCTCCTCCTCCTCCTCCAATGACCTACATTATCCAGTGCATGTTTTCACCGAGACTTTTTCCACTAGGCCATTCCAGCCTTCACATTGTGCCACCAGGTAGCCATTGTTGTTGTCCCCCCTTGCTACTCCTCCTTCACTAATGACCAGCTTTGTTCAGTGCATGTTGCACCAGGAATTCCCTGTCAAGCCGTATGCCCATCACTCCAGGCTAACCATGTAAGCCTTTCCCCTTCACTCTTTATTTTTTTGTTCTTGTCCAACTTCCTAGCCAGTGATCCATCCATTATTAGATCCAACCAGCATAGGTTGGAAAATAGTAAGGATGACTCAAAAGGGAGATCTAAATTGTTTGATGTGACTTTGGGACCTCAAACATAAAACCCCTATAGTTCAAAGATTATCAAATGATCTTAGCCATGAATCTGGGGAGAGAGTAAATGGCAGATCACAATTGTATGGTTTGTTGTCTATCGGGTTTTGGCATCCAAGAAGAGCAAAGCGGATGCAACAAGGATGCATGCATGTGTGGTGCACTAACACACACATGAGCACATGTGCATAGTCCACAAAACGCATGGGATGCATGTGCATCATGGTGAATGTGATGCACGAGGGTGCGTCCCCATGATAGAAATGATTAATTTGATATATCTATGAGCTTGTTTAAGAGAACCTAGTTTCCCATTACATCCAGTTATATTGAAAATCAATTTAGTCAATCTGAACCATCCAAATCAATCTAAAACATAGCACTTTCAATCAAGAAGGCTATACAAACCCAATATTTGTTCTAAGAAGTTCGTTAGATTCATTTCAACAACATGGACCTAATAATTCAATAAAACTTAAGATCTAAACACATCTTGGACCCCAATATAAGCCCAGAGGCCTTGTACAACCTACATCTACAAGATTGGAAGTCCTCATACTTCAAAAATTGACTAATTAGATAGTCTAATAAGGTAAACGGACTAATCTACTAGCTAGATCGTCCAAATAAACTAAAATCATGAATCTGGATCATATGATAAAATAAAAACCATAGATTTGACCGTTAGATCAATGAATTAACTACTAAGATGCAAATAAATCATAGAAAACATAAAAAATACATATAATCAAGACAAATCAAACTCCAAAATGAATAATTAGACAATCTAAGTTAGTCATTAGGCCAATCTAACAACTAACTCATTCTCGTAATTCCAATTTTAGTATAATTGGGCTTTAGGAAAATTAAAAACCATCGATCTGATGGATCAAAGTTAAATCTAACCTTCCAATCAATAGGTCAATTATTAAAATGAAACACAAATTGGTGAGAATAAATTGAAATCAAGCGATCTAGGTTGTTTATCTATAATTGACAGCTGGGATATGATATTCAGACAAGAGTTAAAGAAACAGATCTATAATTAATGATGAATAACTACAAGAACATTTAATTAAGGATGGTTAAGACTATACATATTAGAAATGAGAATAATAGGACAAAAAGTGATGATATATTATATGTGTGGTCGGACAGATATGCCAATTTGCACAGACTAGGGGGATTGTGTATTCTGAAGGATTGTTCCCTTGTTTCAAGGTTGGTGAAACCTTAAGATACAAATTTCTAACTCACATGATCTTTGTTAAAGCATGATGTGATTTAATACTAGCATGAGATTTAAATAGCATAAACTATTTTTGAATTGAAATTATTACAAGTTGTTATACATGCAGTAATTATGATATCACATATGATAGTACTATTATAATATGGTGATGATTTCATGGTTGAAAATACATGTATATTGTTTGAAAAGCATGATTTGAGACTACATTGCACGTTTTGCTCCATGGTATTTGAATTGAAAACTAGAAGAGCTACATTCTTAGTACATTGGTACCATGTACTTATATGATATAGTATAGTTGTGGATTTTATGAGACGAGAAGGTAGCATACTAGTATTATTACAGTACATATGGGCATGGAAGGCTAGTGGATTTTATTTTAGATAGGAATAGGCATAGTGGATGCTACACTAAGAGAGTTATAAGAGTTTGGCCACCCACTCTTTGAAACTTATGATATGGACACCATTGCTCATAACGAGGTAAAACATTGTGTGGTGGTAATTATGGGAAGGTCACACTATGACTGTCTTTCTCCCCATATGGACATGATGATGCATTTTTCCACCTTAGTGTCAGTGCAGCATGGCATGTATCCCAACACTACTCTGCAGTATAGTAGTAGTCTATTATATATATATATATATATATATAGCATTATGTGTGACCATCGCCTATCAAGTCTTCCCGACTGATTCTACCATAAAGTGCATAGATTGTGTTAAGATCATCATGATGTTGTGCCTAGTATGAGTACTCATGACCATTATGTATACCCAGTCTTGACTGGATGGATATGGACCAGTGGTGTCTGGATGATTGTAGGCCCCGTATAGTTAGGGGAGTGACCACTGATGATTCTAGTACTCATGACCATTATGTATACCCAGTCTTGACTGGATGGATATGGACCAGTGGTGTCTGGATGATTGTAGGCCCCGTATAGTTAGGGGAGTGACCACTGATGATTCTATTCACTACTTTTACATGCTTATGTTAATTGATTTGTATTGATGTTCTAATATTTTCTTTGAGATTCATCCTTGATTTTATCATTGGATTGTGCATGATATTTTTGGAAAAATTCTTTGAGAAATTATGTGATAAAACTTGCATTTATTTTGAGTAGACCACGTAAATTTAATTATCATATTTTGAACTACACATACTTAACAACAAATAAAATATGTCTACAAAGATTTGACCCCACAAAATCGATGTACAATTGATGCCACTAGTGGTGGAGCACTCATAACCAAGAGTGATGGGGAGGCATGGAACTTCTTTGAAACTTTATATTAGAATTTCAACAATGAGATCATTCTATTAGAACAAAAAGATTTCCACAGCCTCATAAAACAGGTAGTATATATGAGATAGGGTCAAACTCCTTACCTCTATAACAAAAATTCTTTGAGAAATTATGTGATAAAACTTGCATTTATTTTGAGTAGACCACGTAAATTTAATTATCATATTTTGAACTACACATACTTAACAACAAATAAAATATGTCTACAAAGATTTGACCCCACAAAATCGATGTACAATTGATGCCACTAGTGGTGGAGCACTCATAACCAAGAGTGATGGGGAGGCATGGAACTTCTTTGAAACTTTATATTAGAATTTCAACAATGAGATCATTCTATTAGAACAAAAAGATTTCCACAGCCTCATAAAACAGGTAGTATATATGAGATAGGGTCAAACTCCTTACCTCTATAACAAAAATAGACATATTGACATATAGAATGGACAAGTCTAGAAGTCTTCTTAATAAATTAGCAAACATTGTGTTGGTTAGAGAATCCATTATTCAACCTCCTCTTATGGTTTGTTTAGTTTGTTTTAGTACAACACACCCTATCACTTCATGACCTTCTAGCTCCACATTCCTAGCAAATTTTTTGCAGAAAGTGAATGCATTAAATGCATTCATAAATTCTAGCAAAAATATTCCATATTTTTGGACTTATGATCCTAGATGGGCTAGGCATCCCAATTTTTCATGTTTTAGAATAGCAATAGACCATCTAGGATCCTTCTTAATCAACCTTCCCCTAGAGCCTAAAGTTCACAACAACAAGTACTGCAACATTCATTTCTTCCACAATAGAGGAAATAATCTTTAGAAAAGATCCTAAGTTTGTTTTTTGCAAAGTTCATTAGATTGCCAAAATAATATTAAACAAACAATGTAGACCCACTCATAAACTATTGCACAGTTGGAGTACCAAATAGGTCAACTAGCTGCTACACTCTTTGAGAGGGAAAAGGGACAATTCTTTAGTCAACCTGTGCCCAACCCCAAGGCCCAGTATGAGATTGGCACAACTTCTAATGAGAAGTTCTTTCATGAATAGACCCAATATGTAACTACCCTTAGAAATGGAAAGAAAATAGAAAATCAAGAAGGTTTGACTAAGGAAACTAAGTGAGTTGAGGATAATGAGAGTCTTATATATAATTAGATGGCAAAAGAGAAGAAATAGTCACCTCCTACTTCTCTCCACCCCAGTCCTAAAGCACATTATAATGTAAAGGCTCCATTCCTTCAGTGTTTAAAAATGGCTAAGAAGGTTAATAATTTTGATAAGCTAATGAATATGTTCAAACAAGTGAATATAAATATTCCATTACTTAATGGCATTAAAGACATACCTTCTTATGCCAAATTTCTGAAAAATCTTTGCACACATAAGAGAATACATTAGGTGCAGAAGAAAGCATATTCCATCAAGCAAGTAAGCTCAATCTTACAACACAAAACCTGACCAAAGTATAGAGATACAGGATGCCACACTATATCATGTTTAATTAGGGAACATATAGTTGATAAGGGTCTACATGATTTGGGGTCAAGTGTTAACCTATTTCCTTACTAAGGAGTTAGGTTTAGGTGAGATGAAAAAGACTACCACCACAATACAATTGGCAAATAGGTTTGTTAAGGTTCTTTGTGGTGTGGTAGAGGATGTTCTAGTACAAGTTGATAAGTTTGTATTTCTAGTCTTAGATACATAGCCTATAGTAGACCTTGTAGTTAAATACAAGTCATCAAACCATTCTTAGTTGCATCAAATACCATTATTAACTATATGGATGGTATCATGAAGCTGTCCTTTGGAAACATGGACATTAAGCTTAATGTCTTTAATGCAATACAATCAGACTCTGAAGGTACTTTTGAAGTAAATATGATACAAAGTCTACCATCCCTATCGTCCACTAGCACTGATCCACTCGAGGCCTATCTAATTCATTTTGATTTTGATATAGATAGCTCCATTGATGAAGTTAATGGTTTACTTAACATTGCAACCTTAATTGACACTTCAAAATGGAAGGCCATAGTAGCACCCATTCCATTTCCTAACTTTTAAATCGAGTCATTAATTGAAGACACACCCAATTTGAACCCACCACCTATCGCAGGTAGTGCACACTGTGGTGGTTCTTGTTCAATTGATCTCTTGCATGTTACCCATGCTTCATATTTTGACATATATAGGGAGGTGATTAACTTGATGTCATGGCAAAACATACAAGCTCCATGGTGTACAAAAGATGCTATTAAGGGTATAAGCCCCACTAGTTCTTTGCCTTAAGATGACAATGAATCCCCTTTTAGGGGGATGTAGAGTGAGCTTAGGCATAGCTTTCAAGAAGATGTCAAAGAGGAGGAATTTTTTTAGCTATTTGATGTTGGCATCTTATGTTCCCAATTTGACAGTTCTCAGGATAATGCACATCATGTTGTTCATAAGTGGTTCCCATTCACAATGCTCCATCATGCTATTATCTTTTCACCACCATACATCTCAGGGTGAAAAATGTACATAGAGATTCAGAAATGGAGTGAGTTTTCTAGAAACTCCTTCATGGTTAGTTCAGAGATTAGTTAGTTAGTCTAGTCCTAGAGTTGCCTTTGCATTTCATTGTATATTTTGGATTATAATTTGCATCAACATATCAATGCACTATCATTGGAGTGTAGGTACTATCTTTCTAACCGTTTTCCCTATAGTTGATTATTTCATTTGTCCATGCTTTTATTTTAAAGCATTGAGGACATTGTTTAATTTAAGTACGGGGTAAGGTCTTTCAAATTTGATATGTTCAAAGTCTTTTTTACTTATGTTTTAGTTTTTTCTTTATTTCTCTGAAAAAATTTAAAAAGATTATGAAAAGTTCTTTTGCAAGGATAAGAATTCAAAATTTTTGAATATTCAATCTATCTTTTGAACTTTAGCATATTAATAGATTTTTATTCAATTAGTTAATCTTTTTGCACTTTTCTAAGGTTTTTCATAAAAGATTAGCCTTTAAGTATTCATTGCACAAAATAACTGTTAATATATAGTTTAAGTTGAAGAGTAAGTGTAACTTAGAAAACCTAAATAAGAATTGTAGAGACTTATAACCCATGTGATTTTGGAGCTAATCTTTCTTTTAAAGGGTTATATATAAATTCTAAGTTTTATTCAGTGGACATAAGTTCTTAGTTGGTCTCATTATTCTTCACCTCGATCAACTATTAAGAAGAAAAAAAACATCTAAAAGACTATACCATTTATCTTTTAAGTTTAAGATCATTTTTAAGCCATATGAAACTTAGGAAATGATAGAGGCCATCTTTATTTAACCCAGAGCCTTTAGCTTTCCTATGTTACTTTTTCGCTAATTAACCCCTTAAGCCTTTCTAATAAGCCTTTTCTTTGTGAAGCACTTATCCAATACCCTTATTAACCCTTATAATATATCCATTATCCATTTTTATTTTATAAATATGTATAAATGGTTGAAAAATATGTACAATACAAGTCAAAAGATGAACAAAAAATGGCCTAAAAAGATAAAATTTCAAAGAAAAGCTATCCCAAATGTTAAAGAGGAAAAAAGATAAAGATAGCTAATGAAACAAGAAATGTTCACTCTTATTTGTATAAATGGAAGTTGTGAATACACTAGTAAAGGACATTTACATATCTTTCAAACAACATTTGTTTAGCCTTATACACATTCTTTTGATGACCCTGTCCTAAGCCCATGTTTCATCTTAATAGAAGTCCTAACTTAATCTTAGGAGAGTATGACTTGGATCTGGTTATAGATGAGTAGTGATTCTGGTAGAGTGTAAGATTGCTAATAGTTGATATCCTTTCATAAGACTTTACCTGATCTTTTCTAAGTTATTGTTCTTTGGTATGAAACATGTGAGAAATTTGGCTTTGATGAAAAATTATTCTACTCACATATTAATGAGAGATTTATCCCTTTCTCTACAACAAGAATATCCTATGACATTTGAAGTCAAAGCATACTTTTGGATGGTAATTTAGCTTATAATTTACTTGAAAACTAATAAATATGTAAAAATTGGCTATATTCACACACTTACACTTTGAGAATTGATAATGGAATATCTTTAGAATATGGGTAAGATTTTGAACTGTTGATCATTTCTACTAGCCTACTAAACTTAGGCATTTAATAAAAACTAAATAGAAGAAAATTCTCTCAAATAAATAAAGAACTTTGATAATAGTTTTGGAAAATTTTTATGTGTAACATTTTTTAAAACACTTACGAGAATACAACTCGTCCATTAAGGGTGACCTAAGAATTTAAAGTTTCTACATATGCTAAATGCAAATGGTAGCACTTACAAAAGTGGTTAGGATTTTTTTTTAGATTTCTCAGTTTCTATTTTATAGTTTTGGTTGAGAACTAGTATGGGCTCTACATCCCCCTAAAAGGTTGTTCGTTTTTCTTATGATGTAGATGAATCATGGGGCTTAAACCCTCAGTAGCCTCAAATGTACTCGTTAGAGCTTGTTGATATTTGGCCAAAAAATCAATTATCTCAACTTCTTATTCTATATTGAAGTTTGAGGTATCAGTAAGAGGTAAAGGATCAGATGAACCAAAACTATCATAGTGTGCTCTTTTTGGGACAGATGTTAAGTCCAAGTTGTTTTCCTTTTCACTACATGGAACCTTAATAATGCAAAGGTTCCTACTTAGACCTTCCATTGAGAAGTGTCCACTAATGGTGTAGTATTTAGTAAATCATTTACTCCATCAATGGAGTGTCTATATCAGAATCAAAATTAAACGGACAAAGTCATGCCTTACGAGAATCATTGTTAGAGGATGGTAAGGATGGTGTATTCACTGGACTTTCTACCTCCTAAGGATCTTCTAAGTTTGATATTAGTTCCATCCATATGTGAGTGTTGATGGGTATCTCATTGATGGGTATCTCATAATCCTCAAGTTGTTTTGATTCATTTTCCCATTCAATAAATTCAGTTGTTATCTGACCCATTTGGAACACCAACCTCGCAATAGACTGCTAGTGCACCTGCATGGTTCGTTTAGCATCATTTTGGATTCTAATGTACTATACATAGACAAATTAATGGTCTCTGCTAAAGATTGTTCCCTTTGTTGTGGAGGAAAAGGCCATTATGGTGTAGTTTGTTGTGTAACTAGGGTTCTAGGGAAAAGTTGACTAGGGGGATTCCAGATTATCCTCCCTAGTTAATACTTTGACACAATGAGAAATTGAAATGCCTAGCCCATACAGGATTGGGGGTCTCATCATAAGGATTCTTGCTAGGGTATGCGAATGCATTAATTGCATTCACTTGCTCTAAAAAAATTTTAGGATATGTGCAGGTTGATGGGTACGAAAGAAGTAGGATGTGATAGACTAGAATAGATAAAATAAACCTCATTGTGGATGCTATATAGATGACTCACTAGCCATCATAAAAGGCATCCAATTTATAAAACATACTATCCACTTTATCCACCCTATTTGCTACTCTATATAGTGCATTGGACAAAATAGGAGTAACCCCCATCTCATATATATCATCATGTTGAAGGGATTGTGGAGTGAAATAGTACCAAAGTGGCTTTTCTTCCACTACTTCAATTGCTATTACTCTTGTAGCGTTAATTTGATATACCTAATTCCTTTAACCTTGCCTAGTGGTCTATTAGATCTCAAGATCTATAAATGTTAAGTTTGGATTCAATGATCGATAACTATGCACACATCAGTGCTTGGTGCAATTGACTGAACTTTGTATATAATGAAGAGTGCCTTTCTTTTCTTGAAATTAATCTAAAGAAATCCTAAACTAACTATATGAAATTGATGCACAAGCATAGGCACACATAATAAGTTTATCCCTAAGGCAAAACAAGCTGAGATTTATTTTTCTTGAATTTCTATGCGAGAAGAGGCTTTGAGATTAATTATAAGCTAACTACTCCTCTCTTTCAGACTTGTCTTACTACTTACCAATTAGATCCTATTTTGATCCACCACTTTACACCCTAACAATATGTTATTAGAGCAAGTCACGTAGCTTATCAAGTAGAGGCCACTAGAGTGACAGTAATCTGCCTCCTTCTAAGAGGGTCCTGTGAGCTGGTTGGCTATTATATGTCTCTTCTAATTGATTTTAAATTAATTATGGAAGGTTGGACTGAGTCAGGTGATTATTAACCTAGGTGGGACATGGGATGGTGATGAAATCCACCCTTGATCTTGTAGGTGTGCCTTTGCAAATTATTTTCACATTACCATGGCAGTTTAATCATCATATAATTCAACTTTGAAGTGATAAATGTGCCCTAAATATGAAGAAAAAACAATAAACTAATGCAGTTACCTACATCCTACTTAATAAAGGGTCAGGGCCTCAATAGATTAGACATTATAACCCACCTAGACTAATGCAAAAATCCTAAGTAATATGCAAAATTAAAATAAATGAACGTAAGCTATATGATATTACACTACCATCCAAATGTAAAAACTATTTTAACAATGTAAGTTCTAAGCTAGGAAATGTAGGGAGTGAGAATGCTTATAGTGGGTCCTAGAAAAAATCTTCTCATACAAGTGTGAAACATGTACAAACCACCTCCTCTTCTAAGTTGTGATGGCTCACCCTTGACATGTAATATTACAACCTTTATTTCTAAATAAATTGTGCTTTAAATAAAATTTACAATATGTCCTCACTACAATTCACCCAAAAATGGAAAATATAGGCTATGCTAATTTCACCACCAAGTCGTTCTACAAATTCCTACATAAAATAAAAATAAAAGTGAGCACAAAAAAGTACATAAATTAAAGAAAATAAGCAAGAATGCAACTAATGTGTATGCAAACCTAGGAGTAAAGTAATTTAACATAGATTCTAACTAAAATTTCATTGCAAAACCTCAACAATGGCGTAAAAAACTTAATGCGTTCTAAATTATCCACAAGTACATGAGTCTACTATAGTATAAACAAGGCAAATACATGTAAATCTCACAAGGACTCTATTTTTAGATTTTCATAGAATTTCAATTAAAATATATTTTAATCTACAATAACCTAGCCAATGAATTGAGGAATAAACAAATAATTAAATCTAAAGTCACTAAAAAGCGTAAATAGAGAAAATTAACCAAACATCTAAGTCTGGGATTTAGAATCCACCACATTAAACCTAGATATAACCAAATTTGAGCAACCTAGATTTTATTATTTAAAAGCCCTAGTGTCAATATTTTCTCAATTTTAGAGTTTTACATAATTAAGTTTATTATTCAAGCACAATTTGTCTTCTTAGGGCACAAACTATTGAATATTTTCTAAACTTAATTAATAAACCTAACATAACTAGTATCTCAATTTTAAGAAATTACTAATTATATAAGTTAATTTACGAGCACTAAAATTGATAATTAAGTACTTTTAAAACTTAAAAATACTTAAATTGAAAATACCTAAATCTAAGGTGGCTTCATCCTAACCCTAGGATTAAAAGTTAGCCTAACATATTTAATATAAATCTATATTATAATCCTAACAATATATTCTAAACAATAATTAAAATCTAAGGAGAATAATTACTCACTATTTTTCTAACTCAAATTAATAGTACAACAATAAATTTTACTCTAGTTACCAATTAACAAGAATTATTGAGAATAAAACATGAACACTTAAACATTCAACTAAAGCAATCAAATAAACATTTATTAACTGAAACTTCAAAAGATTACAAGTATTATATTACATGAATTAAAAAGAGTGCATAAACTAAAACGAATTTGAAATCCTATGGAAAGGAACAATAATCACCTAGGTATTCTTTGTTGTGTCACTCAACCAAAGTTCTTGACAAAATTGCTCCAACCCGCACTACCGATATGCTTTCGTCCACCAACCAATGTCTTACCATGTTGTGTCCCCCCATAAAGATAGAGGACATCAGCCAACCAGCCACTTGCTTAGGAGAATAGTTACTTAGTGTAAACCATCATATGGGGATTAAGAGAGAGGGACAGGTAAGAGAGTTTTGTGCATTAAGGTAAAAGAGAGGGGAGAGATGGTATGCATGATTGGCTTAGAAATGATGGGAGAGATGATGGGGTTGTGTGGATGGGAGATGTAAAAAAGAGTGGTGCGTGGATTGATGGATGAGGAGATGGAAGCATGGTGCTATGTGTTGGATGATGAAAGTTGGGATAAAATTTAATGTGAAAGGGAAATAGAATGAAAGAGGTGAGAGGCGTGGAATGTGAGGGAGACAAGAGAGTAAGGTAGATGGGTTGCTAGGAAAAGAAAAGTTATGATGGAGTTGTGCATTGGATTGAGGAATGGAAGGAAGGTCTATGCTTGTACTTAAGGAGGATGAGAGGGATAGAGGTGGTTGGTGAGATGAGTTATTCTCTTACCTTGGATGCTCTCTTCTCTACCTTAACATGTGCTTATAGGATGTCCTAGAGGATGAGACATCATTCTTCACTTCTCCCTCCAATCCCTACTTTTTCTGTCCTTATTTTCTGTCTCTTCTCATCTAATCTTATCATCCTTGTAGCATGCATCCAGTCCTCCATGTGGAACTTCAAGGAGGTAGAAGCTTCCTTTAGGAAACTCCCTCCTTTCCTCTTTCAATTTCAACCTTTGGATCATGCTTGACCTGGGATACATGGTTGAGATTCCTTTGAAGTTTTCTTTCCTTAATTCTCCTCCTAGTGCACCTTTTTTTTTTTTTTTTTTTTTTTTTTTTCTTTCTTTCTTTACCTATCATAAGACAAACTACAACACATTTTCTTCCTTAAAGAAAAACTCAATTTTCTCCTAAAGAATTAGCGGGAGCCCACCAAAAAAATCTCCACCTATAATGTGCTTTGCTTCACTCTCTTGTATGGTTCTTTCACATTTGTCCACCCTATCTTAAATTTATTCTCATTAGATACTCTATGATAGCCTTGAGTTAGGTTGGATCTTGGCCCTTGAATGCTTTAAAAGTATGGATGAATACATTTGGAGATTTTCCATTAATTTTCTCTCTCCTCTAAATGTTTTACCCCTTTTATTTCTCCTTATTTTTATCATGTAAAAACACATTTTTTATATGAATTATACATCCTCCACTTTGTTAATCATGGACTCACATGTGTGGTCCCATTTTGGAGTGCAACAAGAGAGAGAGAGAGAGAGAGAGAGAGAGAGAGAGAGAGAGAGAGAGAGAGAGAGAGAGAGAGAGAGAGAGAGAGAGAGAGAGAGAGAGAGAGAGAGAGAGAGAGAGAGATGCTTCATGCAGGCCCCAATTGTCTGACTTGTTTTGCTTCATAAATAAATCTTATATGTGAATCTAGCTTTTCTTTTCTTAGAAGCCTCCCAAGGTGGTGGAATGCTTGCATGCATGCATGGGAAGTCCTCCCCCTCACTTTTGATAAAGACACTCTTTAATATGGATAAGGTTGGTTGATACGAACATCCCCAATAGCATTTTGAACTTTTAGACTTCATGGTTTAGGGCATGTGAAAATTTTTGGTCTTACCCTAATCCTGCAAATTGTGAAATAAATCCTAATTAGTGATATTTAAAGTAAATTCTTGATTAAAACTGCTAAATATAGGGATAATATGTGTAATATATATATTATTCTTAACGGTGCATGAGGTAGCAAATTTGGACCAATTACTTCAATAAGAGGGCTGTTAAGATCGTGAAGCTATTTGTCAGTCTAACGATGAACATCATTACCAACACTAGCTAGATATCAAATACCTTGATGGAGGATGTTTTTTAGCATGGAGAATAACTTTACAAGCTACAAAGAAACTGAGATTTAATATCAATTTCCCACCTTTTTGCTAGATATTTCTCCCTAACACATTGAACCCATAACAACTTAGGATTAGTTAGAATCGACCAATCAAGCTTTGACTTAAAGCATTATATTAATTTTAGATAGGTCACGGATATCAAGACCATCAAGACATTTGTGTGAGAAAAACCTCATATAAGAGTTTATAGTTTTTGTTTTATCCAACTTTCATTAAAAAAGGGATTGATAAAAGAATTTGCAATCCAAGAGAAATAGATAGAAGAAGATGAATACAACCAATCAACTAAATAATGAATGCACTTAAAAGAATGATAACCAATTAGAAAAATATAAGAACTAATGATTAGAACTAATAAATAATAAACTAAACTGGATGCAAAAATAGTAAATAATAGCTAAAACACTATAAAAACTAAAGGAGAATAGCTTAGCACAATAGCTTACTACCAATAGAGAAAACATAGTCTTTTGTTTTTTTGAATGTCTTAAGAAAGATTTATCAAGACAATGACCTACAATCCATATTTTTTCACCAATTTTCTTGTGCATGTTCCCAACTTGATGATGAACAAGAAAACTATGTAGTATGCAGGGAGAACCAACACAAGAATAGTAAGGTAAAAATTGGTGTTATAAGCATAGTACAATAGAGAAAGATTGGAAAGAAACAGTGTCAAGCAACCATTGGAAAGTTAAAATCACTGCAAAACTCATTTTCTTACAACCTTAGAGGCTTATAAAACTTATGAAATTAATGGAACTTGATATACTTCCCAATAATTACATGTAATAGCTCATATTACTAGTTTTTAACCTTGAAATTCACTCAAATATCACTAATTAAGGTTTATTTTACATTTTGAAGGATTAGGGTACAACTAAAAAATATTAGTTTAGCATTCAAAACTCTAAAAAAGAGCAAGATGACTGTCCAAGCAACGCTATCGGCCCATATTCCAAATATTAAGTCTAGGAACTCAGAATAATAAGTGGGTGTTGTTATTAAAGTTAGAGTAGTAAGAAACTCTAAGTGAACGACCTTACCTGTACTAAAGAGGGTGTTCTTATTAAAAGTTAAAGGGACAGAACTTCCAAGCATGCATGCAAGTATTCCACCATCTTGGGAAGCTTCTAAGAGAAGCTCAAATCACATACATTGTATACAAATAAATAGAAGTCCTTCTAAAACAAAATAAGGGTTGATTATTCTCCACAGGTGCACAGGCTATTATAGTACAGCTGATGCAAGTATGGGTCGATCCCACTAGGACTTGACTTAAAAAGATGGAATTTAAATAAATTTTAATTATCCACTAATTGAAATGAATAACAACAATTAAATAAAAATGAATTTAAAACTCAAATATAATCAATTAATGAAAATTACACCAATCCAAGTTCAAAAAGACAGAAAATTAACTAAAAAACAAATAAAATTCACTTTACTAGCTTGAATATGACAAATTTCTTCAAATATGATCCCATCAAAGTCAATTGGCCTTCATCAATCTCTCATTGATATCTCTAATTAAGGATCCAACGGCTAAATTAAACAGAATCTCTAAAATTTTGATGATGTCAACCAAGGAAAGATTTTGGGTTTTGGACGGCTTAGATTGAATTTTTGAATTTCAAATTGAAGACTAAGAATGATAGATAAGTTAAGAATTGTCTTGAGAACAAGATCTAAAGATTTATTTAAATTCTAATGAGAAACAAATCAAGAAATAAAGAGATCTTGTTTGTTAAAGGTAAACCGTTGATTAGGTTTAAGCTAAAATTAAATAGGTCTGGATTACTTAGTTCTTGTATTAATGTGAGAATAGTACAAAACTTAGATAGGAAAAACTAGAATGAACAAAACTGAGATAAGAATAGAGATACAGATGGAATTAAATTAGGGACACATATGTAATTATATTAAATTATAAAGGGTAAAATTGGTATTTCTAGTTTTATGATTTTAACCCAAAAATAGAGAAATATGCACAAGGAAGAATACAATCAGGGAGTGGGGAAAGGTGGCAAAGGAGTGGATTTGGGAGAAAAACCTGATTTGGGTTTTCTTCATAAAATGCAATCTCGTAAAAAAATATAATTTAAGAGACAAATGGTGAAAAATCAAAGAGAAAAATGTGGTGAACAATGGAGAGAACAAGAGATGAAGTGCAAGCTGATAGTTAAGTGGTTACAAATAGAGAGAGATCGAGGAAGAAGATCGAAGTGGGGAGAGATGGGGCAAAGAGGAGATGGATTGGAAGTGAAGGCTTGGGTGAGAGAGAGAAGTGGATGAGAGGGAGGGTGTGATGACAAAGGGCTACTGTAATGCCCCAGCAATTTACGCTATTAAATTGGACATTCTATAGGAAATGAACTGTGTTGAATGTTTTATGTTATTTAAAATAGTAAATGAAGGAATTTGTAAGGAAACTTGGTACCATTAGGTTCTACTCAAAAAATGGAATCCAACGCCTCAAAGAAAGCAGAAAACGGAGTTTGTATGAAGAAGTTACGGCCGTTTAAAGATTAGGGGCATTACTGTAATTTAAACAAAAAACGAAAAAGATAGAAAACAAAGGGGGCCGTTTTGATAACGGCACCCCATCGTCTTCTTCCTCTAGATTTCTCCAAAAACCCTAGTTTCCAGAGAAATTTGCCACCGCCAGCACCGCCATAGCAAGGCTATAAAAAGCCCTATCTCCCGCTCTCCAAATCATGAGTTTTCTAGTTATTTTGGGACTGGGGTTTCCGGTAAAAATTGGAAACCCATCTTAAGCCAATTTCCCTGCATTTTTCGACAACTGCCAGGCCCTAGTCAGGCCATTCTCTCCATTCCCCTCTCTTCTCTTTTCCGGTCTTGGCATTGGGGTTTTTCCCTTCATCGAGTTTTCCGGTGGCATGAAGTTCAGAACCAGAATGGGGCTCTACCACCGGCGATAGGCGCTCCCTAAGCTGCCCAGGTAAGTCGTCCTTCCCTCTCTCCTGGGTTCTTCCTCCTTTCAGGCTAGATCAGTGTTGGATCTAGCGTTTCCAACTGGTCTTCCTAGCCAGAAAACAACCCAGCCAGTTTCATTTGGCTCTGCACGAACAAAGGTGTCCCAGGGATGCCGTGCTTCACCTGCGCCTGGCACAGGGTCCCTGGGATGGGTTCCAAGCGTACGACAGTGCGTACACTGTCCCTGGTGCAGCCTTCGAGTGTGCACGAGATGTGGGGCACGGGTCCTGGCTCGACTAGGATGCACGGGGTGCCCTGGGAGTTGAAGATGCGCCATGCTACACCAAAGGTGTGTCCGTGCAATGCCATCCAGGACGCGCGTCATAGCGCGTCGCTTGAACATGCATGTGCGTGTGCAAAATGCGGTCCCTGGCATGGCCTTTGGGCGCGCACGCACGTGAGGCAGTCGTGGTTCAACTAGGATGCACAGGTGTCCTCGGAACTGGGACACGCGGACCTAATGAGATTATAAAGTTAGGATCAGAGGACAATTTACAGAGTTTAACTATTGAATAGTAGATCCATATCATAAGATCTAGCCTGACAATGAATTAGGCAAGGACCCATGGACCCCAAAAGGCAAATCTAGCGATCTAATTTCTTTTAAATAAATCAAAATTGATCAGGACTCCTTGTATCCATTCATACCCAGGAGTTTATAAATGAGACCTAGGGATGGGTTGAGTGATGAAGGACGCAACTCCAGGAGACTTCTAGGTAGGTGCTCTATCGCTACTAGACTTCTAACAAAAAGAGAGAGCCCGTGATTGTTTTGAATGCATGTTTTAAGTATAAATTATATGACTTGTTTAGCATGACTTATTTTATGACTTGTTTAGCATATAAATGAATTCAGCATGCATATGATAAATACATTATGCATAGACATGTTTTGCAAACAATTGCATATATTGCATGATTTGTGAGCATTGAGTTCTTGAAAAATTGCATGTCCTTGAGGGTTACCAAAAGACGTTGGAGTGCCCAAAAGACGCTGGGTAGGCAGTTGTGAGGGACCCAAAGAGGACAAGTTTTGAAAAAGTGGTTTTTGCTTGTTTGATCGTATATGATTTGGGCTAATAAGCTCATGGGCGCTATGCCAAGAGGTCTGGGGTGGCTTCCCAGCCTCTACCACTATTAGGTGGAATGGGTACCACGCCCAAAAAAGGGCATGTCCCTGCTTCGACTGCATGTGGTACAGGGGGCTACCACTAGTGTCACGGCACTGGGTCGAAGTGTCATATGCCCCGTGGAGGCATATGACCCTGTGTCCCTAGGTACCCGGGGACCACACGGCGGCGAGGTCGTGGGCATAGTTGGGCCCTATGGTTTGAGGATTTACTTGCATTGCATATGGCATGACATGAGGTTGGTCGACCATACCATATATCCATGAGTTGGATTCAGTTGAGCATCTTATGCTTGTCATTATGTTTATGATATATATATGATACTTTCGACTTGGATTATGCGATTCTTTAGGTCGTCAGTATTCCAATTCGACAATAATTTTTAATATCGATATTGAACATGATTTTTCGAACATGCACATGTTTTAAAGAGCATATGATTTCAAATATAGCATGCATTGTAAAACTAGTAGTGATAGACTCCTACTGAGTATAGTATATACTCACCCAATCCTTAACATTTTTCAGGATAGCTCCATTCACGAGTAGAGGACGCCTATGTTAGTGCTACGAGCAAGTAAATCAAAAGGAGACAATCATACATGTAAGTAAACACTCTACCCTTTGGACATGTATTTGTATTTATTTACAGTTGGGCTGTGAGCTGTGACTGGATAGACCTGGGAAGACATTTATGATTTCTGAAGTTTTTCAAAAACTACTTTGGTTGTTGTGAAAGCAAATGACACTCGGGGTTTTCAAAATGAGTTTAAAACAAAAGATTTTCCTCTGCATTGCATGGTTTTTTATAAAATGGTTTTCAAATAAGGATGCATCCCGCCTTAGGAATTAGATATTGCATTAAAAATGCATGGGAAAACCTGGGTCGTCACAGCTACAGGTCTAGGTTGTCAAACTAAAGGAGAGAAAGAGGGAAAGAGAGAGGGATAGTACAGTGACAGAGGTGGAGACAAAGGGAAGAAGGAGAGCTGTGGATGAGAGAGAGAGAGAGAGAGAGAGAGAGAGAGAGAGAGAGAGAGAGAGAGAGAGAGAGAGAGAGAGAGAGAGAGAGAGAGAGAGAGAGGAGTAAGAGAGAAAGATGAAGAGGAGATGGGCTGCTATAGTATTCCTTACAGCTTGTCACCACCTCCATAAAGAGCTCCCTTTTATAGACTCCTCTCCTTCTAATTTCATTCCCCCACTTTCCTTCAAGCTTTCTTCTAGCATTAAATACTTTTCCTCCTTGGAAACACCAGCCAACTCCTCTTTCTACTTTGTAGCTTTCCATTCCCAAGTTAATTGCCTTTTTAGAAAATCTTCCCTATGATGTCATTTTCTCCAATTAAAACCAATTTTCTATTAGGATGATCTGGAATTGTTGATTTTTATCTGAGCCATCCAAGCTTATGTTAGTTGATCTACAAAAGATAAGACTAAATTAGAATCATCTAAATTATATATTACACATCTAATATGCTTTGATGATCATCTAAGCATTAAATTTTACAAATCAATGGTTGGATGATCAATTGAATCTAAAATTCATACTTTATTTAAAAATTACAAAATTGATCTGTTAGATGATCTAATAAAATGCTAAATTTAGAGTTTTTTTTTTTCAAAATTAAACACTTAACACACCCCTCAACTAGCATTTTGCTAGTCCCCAATAGAACATGTGAAAGCAAGTGACAGAATTTCAAAATTTTATTTTCAAGTCAACTCCACTTTTTCCTCAGAGAATTATCTTCAATAAATCTATCAACATTAGAATACTAATAAAAATAAATGAAGAATTCAAAACCCCACCCATATGCTAAATATATTCCACCTAAGCCTAGATCTCATAGTGAGTGTGTGAGTATACAGTGTACATATAGAATAATCTTTATCTCTAAGTAAACTTCTAACTTTTGAAATTCATCTCAAATTTGTTTTGACCACAATCCCCACTCATGACCATATACTCTGAAATAAAATCTCTCAAATAAAGGGTTCAAATCATATCTGTCCTTTAAATATGTGAGCACAGTCAATTAAAAACAAATTTATCTCACATATACTCATGAAGAATGGGGGTTACTAAGGAATTTAATTTTTGATCTAGTTAGAAAGGATAAGATGCCATTACCTTTGAACTTTTAGAAATGCTACTATTTAAATCTTATCTATCCATATTCTCATTCAAACTATATTTCTCCTAGAATCAATAGGTCCTTAGCTGGCAGGCAACATAGGCTTAGGATAGGGTACCAAACAAAGGGTGTAAAGGGTATTCGATTTTTCTTCAAAAAATAACTAGTGGTCTTCTACTAAAGTATATAATTCCTTCCTTACTTTGTTTGCCTAAAGTGAATATATCTTTTTTCAGTTGTTTTTTTTCTTCTCAATACTTTTAAATCTCTTTGAATAACATTTCTTTCATTGATATTCACTTTTCTTCTCTTGTTGCAACTAAAAAGTATATCTTCATTATTCTCTAACTTATCCTTCACTGAAAATAGGTAATGGATAATTTATACTAGGTTAATATGGGTAAAGCTAATTTGGGCGAGAAAAGAAAAGGTTTATATAAAAGGCTCAAATTGGCTAACTAATGGTAAAAATACTCTTTTGGGTAGACTTTATGTCTTTAGGTTAACAACAAAGATGGCCTAAATCCTTTTCTAGTTTTCATATAATCTATCAGATTCAATGTGTTTTTAGAATTTTAAAGGTAATACTCTAATAATTCAGGTAATTAGCAAAACCTAAAAGTTGATGGGATCAAATTTACTTTAAGCATGTTGAAGAAAATTTTGGAACATTTATGACCTATAGAAAAGAATGAATGGCTCTAAAACTTACTTAGGTTATAGGTCTCCACTAAATTTCTTCAGGATCTCTAAGTTATAACTACTTATCAATCTAGACTATGCAATTGTGTGCATAGATGCGATTTGAGACTTAGCTTCTATGGAATACTTTAGCAAATGTGTAAAATTATGAATTAATCATGTAAAACTCCATTAAGAAGAAAAAGTTAGTTAGAATATATTTCAAAAACATCTAATTCTAATCATAGTGTAGGAATTGACCTTAAATTAAAAAAAAAAAAAAATTTAGCAAATTTTCAACGGTCTAATGATCAATTGAATCTAAAATTTATATTTTATATAAAAATTACAAAATTGAACTATTAGATTATCTAATAAAATGCTAAATTTAGGTATTTTTTTCAAAATTAAACATTTACCACACCCCTCAACCAACATTTTGCTAGTTCTGAGCAAAACATGTGAAAAACTAAGATACAGAATTCCAAAAATTTTATTTTAAAGTCAACTTCACTTTTTCCTTGTAGAACTATCTTCAGTAAATCTATTAACTTTAGCATACTAATAAAAGTGAATGAAGAATTCAAAACCCACCCATATACTAAATATATTCCATTTAAGCTCAGATCTCAGAGTGAGTGTGTGAGTGTACAGTCTACGTATATAATAATCTTTATCTCTAAGTAGACTTATAAGTTTTGAACTCCATCTGAAATATGTTTTGACTGCAATCCTCACTAATAAGCATACACTCAGAAATAGAATCTCTCAGATAAAGCATTCAAATCATATCTCTCTTTTACATATGTGAGCATAGTTAATAAAAACAAAATTATCTCACAAATACTCATGAAGAACGAGGGTTTCTATGGAATTTAATTTTTGACCCCTTTAGAAAGGATAAGATGCCATTACCTTTGAACTTTTAGAAATATTACACTTTAAATCCTATCTATCCATATCCTCATCAAAACTATATTTATCCTAGAATCAATAGGTTTTTAATTGGGGTGAAATGTAGGCTCATGATAGGGTACCAAAGAAAGGGTATAAAGTGTATTTAAAATTTCTTAAAAAATTAAGTAGAGGTCTTCTACTGAAGTTTGCAATTCTTTCATTACTTTGTTTGTCCAAAGTGAATATTTCTTTTTACATTCTTTTGCATACTTCAAACCTTCTTTTTTTTCAACACTTTTGAATCCTTTGAAGAATATTTCTTTTCTTGATATTCACTTTTCTAATTTTATTACAAATAAATAGTATGTCTTCATTCATCTCTAACTTATCTTTCGAAGAAAATAGGTAATGGATAGTTTATACTGGGTTTATATAGGTAAAGCTAATTTGAGTGGGAAAAGAAAAGGTTTATATAAAAGTCTCAAATTGGATAATTAGTGGTAAAAATACTCCTTATGTAGGCTTTATATCCCTTGTTTAACAACAAAGATGGCATAAATCCTTTTATAAGTTTCATATAATCTATCAAATTCAAAGAATTTTTAGAATTTTAAAGGTAATACGCTAATAATTCAGGTAATTAGCCAAATTCAAAAGTTGATGGCATCAAATTTACTTTAAGAATGCTGAAGAAAATTTTAGAACATTTACCTCTCAAAAAGAATGAATGGCTCTAAAACTCACTCAGGTTATAGGTCTCCACTGAATTTCTTTAGGATCTTTAAGTTATAACTACTTATCAATCTTGACTCTGCAATTGTGTGTATAGATGTGATCTGAGACCCAGCTTTCATGAAATACTTTAGAAAATGAGTAAAATTATGAAATAATCATGTAAACATCCATTAATAAGCAAAAGATAGCTAGACTATATTTCAAAAAAATCCATTTCTCATCATAGTGTAGGAATTGAACTTAATTTTTTTTTAATTAGCAGATTTTCAACGGTTGGATGATCAATTAAATCTAAAATTCATATTTTATTTTAAAATTGCAAAATTAATCTATTAGATGATCTAATAAAATGATAAATTTAGGAAAATTTGGCCAAAATTAAACACTTAACACACCCCTCAACTAGCATTTTGTAAGTCCCCAGCAAAACATGTGAAACTAAGTTACAGAATTTCAAAAATTTATTTTCAAGTCAACTTCACTTTTTACTCAGAGAATTATCTTTAATAAATCTATCAACTTTAGCATATTAATAAAAATAAATGAAGAATTCAAAAGTTGGCTTTCATGGAATACTTTAGAAAATGTGTAAAATTATGAATTAATCATGTAAAACTCTATTAATAAGCAAAAGTTGGCTACACTATACTTCAGAAAATTCCAATTCTCATCATAGTGTAGGAATTGACTTTAAAATTTTGAAATTAAAAAAAAAGAAGAAGCACATTTTCAGCGGTCTGATAATCAATTGAATCTAAAATTCATATTTTATTTAAAAATTATAAAATTGATCTGTTAAATAATCTAATAAATTTCTAAATTTAGGGTATTTTGGCCAAAATTACATACCCCTCAACTAGCATTTTGTTAGTCCCAAGCAAAACATGCAAAAAACTAAGTTACAGACTCCTAAAAATTTATTTTCAAGTCAACTCCACTTTTTCACTAGGGAATTATCTTTAATAAATCTGTTAATGTTAGCATGCTAATAAAAATGGATAAAGAACTCAAAAACCCACCCATATCCTAAATATATTCCTTCCAAGCTTAGATCTCAAAGTGAGCGCATGAGTGTACTATCTACATATAGAATAATCTTTATCTCTAAGTAGACTTCTAACCTTTGGACTCCATTTGAAATATGTTTTTACCTTAATCCTCACTAATAGACATACACTTAGAAATAGAATCTCTTAGATATAGGGTTCAAATAATATCTTCTTTTAAATATGTGAGCACAATCAATAAAAACAAAATTGTCTCACATATAATCATGAAGAACGAGAGTTACTAATAAATTTAATTTTTGATCGCTTTAGAAAGGATAAGATGTCATTACCTTTGAACTTTTAGAATACTACTCTTTAAATCCCATCTATCCATATCTTCATCAAAACTATATTTCTCCTAGAATCAATACGTCTTTAACTTGGATGAAACATAGGCCTAGAATAGGGTACCAAAGAATGGGTATAAAAGGTATTCAAATTTTCTTCAAAAATAAGTAGAGGTCTTCTACTAAAGTTTATAATTCTTTCTTTACTTTTTTTGCTCGAAGTGAATATTTCTTTTTCCACTTTTTTACATTCTTCAAACTTTTTTTTTTCTTTTCAACACTTTTGAATCTCTTTGATGAACATTTCTTTTCTTGATATTCACTTTTCTACTTTTCTTGCAACTAAAAAGTATATCTTCATTCATATCTAAGTTATCTTTTGAAAAAAATAGTAATGGTTAATTTATACCGAGTTAATATGGGTAAAAGTAATTTGGGTGAGAAAAGAAAAGGATTATATAAAAGGCTCAAATTTGCTAATTAGTCTTAAAATTACTCTTTTAGGTAGGCTTTATGTCTCTAGGTTAACAATAAGGATGGCCTAAATCCTTTTCTAGGTTTCGTATAATTTGTCAGATTTAATGAATTTCTAGAATTTTAAAGGTATTACTCTAATAATTCAGTTAATTGGCCAAATGCAAAAGTTGATGGGATCAAATTTACTTTAAGCATGCTAAAGAAAATTTTAGAGCATTTATAACCCCTTAAAAAGATTGAATGGCTCTAAAACTCACTTAGGTTGTAGGCCTCAACTAAATTTCCTTAGGATCTCTAAGTTATAACTACTTATTAATCTAGACTATATATATGCAACTATGTGCAGATGTAATCTGGGACTCAGCTTTCATAGAATACTTTAAAAAATGAGTAAAATTATGAACTAATCATGTGTAACTCCATTAATATGCAAAAGTTAGCTATAATATACTTCAGGAAAATTCAACTCTCATCATAGTGTGAGAATTGACCTAAAAATGTCCAAAATTAAAATAAAAAAAATTAAATTTTCTTTGAAATTAAGAATAAAAACTAGAATTTTCTAGAATTCTACAACCTCAAACCTGAAAGAAACATTATCTGCATTGTTTAAAAAGTAGGGCCTAATATTAATATGGGTGATGCAGAAAACAACAAAAAAATACAAAAGATGTTACAGAGGGATTAGATCCACTCAATCCTAATAAACAGGATCCTCTAGAGTTGTGGACTCAACTTTTGCATTCTCATATTCTAGGAAATGCTTTAAACATTGACCATTCACTTTAAAAGTTTGGTCAGTCCTAGCATCTTCCATCTCCACGGTCCCATATGGAAAAACTTCTTTTACTATACATGGACATGTCCATCAAGATTTAAATTTACTTGAAAATTGGTGGAGCTTTGAATTGTAAAACAGAACCTTCTAGTTTGGAATAAAGGATTTTCTCATTATATTTTTATGATAAAAAACTTTAATCTTTTCTTTGTATATCCTATTACTCTCATAAGCTTCTTGCCTGATCTCTTCCAACTTATTAAGTTAGAGTTTTCCATGTGAGCCTGCTTTATCCAATTATTCAGGCAAATGTCAAGCCTTACCATATACAATACGATAAGAAGACATACCATTCGGGGTGCGATGTGCAATCCACTAAGCCCAGAGTGCATTGGTTAGTTGAAGAGACCAATCCTTACTATCTAAATTAACAGTCTTTTGAAGAATTTGTTTTATGGCCCAATTAGATACTTCCACTTGTCCACTTGTTTGTGGGTGATATGGTGTTGCAACTGTATGTGTAATGTTATAGTTTTTCAAGAGTGCTTCAAATGACTTGTTTAAAAAATGTGTATTATTATCACTTATAATGGCTTGAGGCATCCCAAATATAGAAAAAATGTTTTCTTTTAAGATTTTAACAACTATTTTGAGGCATTATGCCTACATGAGATAGCCTTAATCCATTTAGAAACAAAGTTTGAAGCCAATAAGATATAAATGTAGCTAAAAGACGGTGGAAACAGCCCCAGCAGTCAAAAACTTCTATGACAAGGATAGGGTTCAGAGGCATCATATTCCTATAGTTTGTTCCTCTTAGCTCTTGACATTGCTCATAAGATTTATAGAACACATGTGTCTTTAAATAATGACAATAAGTAGAAATTTCACAGCAAAATCTTTGCAATTATTTTTTGTGCATAAAAATGTCCACCACATGCTTCTAAGTGATGAAAGAAGATAATACTATTTTGCCCTATGTTAGGTACACATCTCCTAGTAATTTGATCTGGGCTATACTTAAACAGGTATGGATCATCCCAGAAATAGTGGTTAACATTGGAAAATAAAATTTTCTTTTCTAGTTTATTCCAATGTTCAAAAATTTCCTTGATGACTAAATAATTTGCAATACTAGCAAACCAAGGTGGATGGGAAGCATGAAAAAGTTGCTCATCAGGGAAAGTGTCTTTAATTAACAATTCATTAAAAGGTTTTGTTAGTACTATGAGAGACAAATGATTAGTTACAACATTTTCTACTCCTTTCTTATCTTTTATTTCAATGTTAAACTCTTGGAGTAGAAGAATCCATCTAATTAGTCTGGGCTTAGCATCTTTCTTGGAAGAAGATACTTAAGGGTAAAACGATCAGTGAATATGACTATTTTAGATCCAACAAAATAAGATTTGAATTTATCCAATGCAAAGACAATTGCCAAGAGTTCTTTCTTTTTACTGGAATAGTTCATTTGGGTGCTACTTAGGGCCTTATTGGCATAGTAGATGACATATGTCTATTTCTCTTTTATATGCCCTAGCTCAACTCCTACAACATAATTAGTAGCATCAAACATAATTTCAAAGGGTAAACTCTAATCAAGTGGGTGCATGATAGGAGAAGTCATCAACTTATCTTTCAGCTTTGTAAAAACTTCCTGAGAATCATCAGTCCACTCAAAAGGGGTATCCTTTGTAAGGAGGTGACACATTGGTTTGGATATTTCATTAAAATCTTTAATAAATTTCTTATAGAATCCTGCATGACCTAGGAAAGTAGATTGGTAATTAATCAACTTTGTCTCTATCTACTATACCTTTGGATGACACTATGTGGCCTAGGATAATTCCCTTAGGAACCATGAAATGACACTTTTCCCAATTAAGAACTAAATTCTTTTCTTACAATGACTTAAGACTTTTCTTAGAATTTCAAGATGTGTCCAAGGAATCACCAAATAAGAAAAGTTGTCCATGAAAACCTCTAAGATTTTTTCTACCATATCACTAAATATACTCAACATGCAACGTTGAAATGTGGCAAGAGAATTACTTAATCCAAATGGCATTCTTTTGAAAGCAAAAGTGGCAAAAGGACATGTAAAGGTCGTCTTTTCCTGATCCTCGGGTGTAATTTCTATCTGGTTATACCCTGAGTAACCATGGAGAAAACAATAGTATTGATGCCTTGTAACCCTTTCTAACATCTAAACAATAAAGGGTAAAGGAAAACGGTCCTTCTTTGTGACAATATTCAATTTTCTATAGTCAGTGCATGTACGCCAACCAATGATAACTCTACTAAGGATTAATTCATTGTTGGCATTAGAGATCACTGTCACCCTAGACTTCTTTGGAACTACCTGAGTTGGACTTACTCATTTACTATCACTTATGGGATAGATGATTCCCACATTAAACAACTTAAGGACTTCTGCTCTAACTATATCCTTCATATTATGATTTAACCTTCTTTGCATTTGGTGACATGTTTAGTATCATCCTCTAGATACATCCTATGGGCATAGATTTAAGGGTTAATGGCCTTTATATCATCAATGGACCATCCTATAGCACCTTTGTATTCATTTAAAGTGTCTATTAACTGTTCCTCATGAGATGCTTCTAATTAGGAGGAAATTATCATAGGAAAAGCCTCTTTTTCTCCTAAAAAGGCATATTTTAAATCTAATGGTGGATATTTCAATTCAAGCTTAGGAGGTTCTACTGATGATGGAAGGAGAGTGGACTCCCTTGGTAGAAGTTCTTCGAAATGAGGTTTCCATTTTTCTATATCCATGATAGGAATATAATCAAGGAGGGCATTAACTTCCTCTATCAATGCATCCTCATTAAACTCATTAAAATGGGCCAAATAGGCCTCAAGTGGGTCCTACAAGGAAGATGATTGAAAATGATTTTGCACAACTGAATTTATCATGTTAACATAATGCAAGTCATCATTAAGTTCACCAGGTTGCTTACAAATGTTGAAGATGTTTAGCTCTTAGGTCATACTACCAAAAGACAGTTTCATGACATCATTTTCGCAGTTAATTAAGCCATTGGATGTAGTAAAAAATGGTCATCCTAGGATGATTGGTATTTCATTCTTCTCATTGACTACCAGTTGTGTATCCAAAATTAGAAAGTCTACAAGGAAGTAGAATTATTCTACTTGTAAAAGCACATCTTCTATTACCCTTCTTGGTATCTTCACAGAATGATCAATTAGTTGGAGTGTAATAGTAGGTTTCAACTCATCTAGACATAATTGTTCATATACCAAGTACCATAGTAGGTTCACATTAGATCCCAAATCAAGCAAAGCTTGATTAATCTTATAGTTGCCAAGACTGCAAGTAAGAGTGGGGCAATCTTATCCTCGTATTTTAGTGGTGTATGGTGTTGAAGAATGGAACTAACTTATTTATCCAAAAATGGCTTCTTTTGAACATTTAGACTTCTTTTTATGATGTAAAGGTCTTTTAAGAATTTGACATATTATGGGATTTGTTTTATTATGTCTAAGATTGTTATGTTGATCTTGACTTGCATGAAAATCTATAAATCTCATCATTAGAGGTAGACTTTGGAGTTGGATGCAACCTCTAAGGAAATGGAGAAGCGATAGGACATGCGTCAACAAGTGAAGTGGGATCCTTTTGTTTAGAATTTTCTTTAACATTAGTAGATTTTTCTACTTTTTCATTCTTTTGTAGCTCATCCTTCTCAATTCTTTTACCACTCCTAAGAATGGTAACAGCCTTAGTCTATTCCATGGTAGAGCTAGATGATGCATTAGATTTATTATTACTAATCGCATGCACTCCCTTAGGGTTCGCTTATGGTTGAGCTGGCAACTTTCTTTTTTTCCATATTTTGCATCCATTGACTCATCATATTTTTTATTTCATTAATAGACTAATTGGTTTGTTTTAATTAAACTTATAATTGAGAATGTTTCCTCTCCTATTTTTGAATGAGTTGATGGATATTATCATCTACAGGCCTTTTGGGTAGGGCCATGTAAAGTCTAGATGTAGGAGGTTGATGAGTTTGATATGGGGGTAGGGCAAGAAGTCATTGGTTTTATTGGTGAGGCTAGATAGGCTTGTGAGACATTGACAGTAGGTCCATTTCTCTAATTGAAATTTGGATGGTTTCTCCAATTGGGATTATAAGTCTACGAGTATGAGGAGAAAGGTCATTTATAGTGTTAAGTGCATTAGCTTGATCATGAAGTACCTCTTGAAATGCTAGAATGGTGGGGCATTCTTGAGTAAGATGGGTAGTACTTTCACAAACACTACACACTTATTCATCCTTATTCAATTTTTTCTTTCCCATTTCTATGACTTCTACTTTTCTAGCTAGGAATACTACTATAGCATTAGTTTCATCTTTGTTCGACATAGCATAGATGCCTCCCCTAGCATGAGTGGTAGTGGGCTTAGGTCTATCTGGATATTCTGCTCTTTCTGAGTTAGCCCAGGTCTATGCACATTCAATTAGCCATTCCAAATACTCTTCTACCTCATTTGATTATTTATTCAGAAAGTTGCCACTGCACTTCATCTTTACAAACTAGCGCATATTAGAATTAAGTCCTTCATAAAAGAAATTGATGATGCACCATGGTTCATAGCCATGATGTGGGCATGTGAGTAAAAGATCCTTGAACCTTTCCCAGCATTGGTAGAATAATTCTTTATCCTTCTAAGTAAAGTTCAAAATCTTTTGGAGGAGTATTTTTTTTATGTGTTGGGAAAAAACTTTTTCAAGAATACCCTGGTCATTTCATTCCAAGTCCTTATGGAACCTGGTCCTTTATTTATAGTCCTTACATTAACCAGTTCGGAATTAGGTGTAGCTATATGACAAGCTCATGTTTCTACGATCTGAATCTGCATTTACTTGAATGATGCTATAAATCTCCATCAAAGTTGTTATTTTCATTTATAATTGAACAAAAGCAAGGAGCCTTCTGTCTTTCCTTTCCCCCATATAGTAAAAAAAAGATTCTGAGAATGTCTGGTCAAAGTTCATCATGTCTTTACCATGAGTCATTTGGTAGTGCATTAAACCACATTTTAGCCTTTTCTTTAAAGAGAATGGAAAATTTTAAGCCTAACAGTATCCAGACCAATGTTTTGTGTTCGTTGAGTACTGCATACCTCATCAAACTCTTTAAGGTGCAAATAAGGACTTTCAGTGTCTAACCCATAGAATTTGGGAAGTAATTGGTAGGGGTAGCAAAATATAACACGACAAAATAACACGATTGGAACTCGACACGGATTTAGTGGGTTAGGGTTGAGTGTTATCGTGTTTTTGTCATTTTCAAGTCAACCCAAAAATGACACACTAAAAATCATGTCATGTTTGGGTCAACCAATGTTGGCCCATAGTGTTGACCCATTTGACTTGTGACCTGTTAATTCATCTCGTTCACCCATCTAACTTGCGACATGTTAAATCGTGTTACAAGAGTTGTGTCGTGTTGACTTGTTTAATAATTGGATCATGTTCGTGCACAGGTTCTTGACACGATTATTAATCTAGTCGTGTTCATGTCGACCCATATACTCTAATGGTCAGTCTTGACACGACATGAGCACGATTTACGAACATGATTTGTCAGCCCTAGTAAAGGGATTACTCTCATTTCTAATTCTAAAGCACCAACAACTTTAGGAAGAATGACACAATATGGGGGACTGGGGCGTGTAGGTTGAAGGTAATCATTTAAGGTTTTGCTACGAAAGTTTTGATAACCATCATTATCCCCTTGTTCACTTTGTTGGTTTATTCCCTATTGTTATTTCTCCTCCAATCTCTGTTTGGTAGATGACTATTCCTCCTTGGGCGAAGGTTGATATTCAACATCCATTAAAAGTGGTGGGTCCTCATCCAAGATGAGTGGAGGTCCTTGACTACCACGGGATGAGTTATCCCATGATCATTGATCAATCATTGATCTGGATTGATCTATTTGTATGTTGTTTTGGTCGTACTTGACTAACCTTTCGGTTTTGTTGCATCTTCAAAAATGCATACAATGAAAGCTTCTTTTTTCTTTTTTTTTTTGTATATTTTTCTTTTTTAATAAAAAAAACTACCCTAAATTATGCTTAAATTCATAGAATGATGCACAAATAAAGGGTTCCCTTACTAATTAATTTCCATACTTTATGGCAATTCAATCAACATAGAAATCACCTTAAAGCAATAAGCATGCCCTAAGAATGTAATTAAAAATAATAAACTAATGTAAACCCTATAAGTGTAACAATTATCAAATATGCTATCTATATGCAATTACACTACCAAGAAATACAAAATTATTCTAAATACAACTATACTAAAAAATAAAAAGACAGTGAGGAAAACTTATAGTGGGGTTTCTGATGAAGAACAAGAGTAGACCACCTTACCCCACACTTGCCTGTTTTAATATAACCCATTTAAAATTCAAATTGCAAGTTATAATGTGCTTCACTATAAGATTCATTACAAAAAAGAAGAAGAAGTCCTATTTTAGGAAAGCAAGAAAATTCTATTTATTTGATGAAGCTCCACCTGGCAATTTTTTCATTTTTTAAATTCCTAAAAAGTAAAAATAATAATAAGTACCAAATTCAGAAAATAGAGAGATTATACACTAAGAAAAATTAAAAAATGCACCTAAAGATGCCTAAAATGCTAAAACAATACAATTCCAAAAAAAAATTTTAATTTTTAATTTTGAATTTTTTTATTAAATTTTATGAAAACTTAGTTGTGGGTTCCCAACAACGATGCCAAAAAGTTGTTGATTATTTTTTACAAGTGCACAGGCTATTGTAGTACAACTAATGCAAGTATGGATCGATCCCACAAGGACTTGACTTAAAAAGATAGAGTTTAAATAAATTTTAATCAACTATTAACTAAAATAAATAACATAAAATAAATAAAAATAAATTATATGGTCAAATATATTCAACAAATGAAAATTACACCAATCCAAGTTTAAAAAGATAGAAAATTAACTAATAAATAAATAAAATTCACTTCCTTAGCTTGAATATGACAAATTTCTTCCATTCTGATATCATCAAAGTCATTTGGCCTTCATCAATCTCCCATTGATATCTCTAATTAAGGTCCAATAGTTGAATTAAATAGATTCTCTAAAATTTTGATGATCTAGATAAAGAAAGATTTTGGAAGGCTTAGATTGAATTTCTGGATTTTAAATTGAAGATCAATAATGATGGATAAGTTAAGAATAGTCTTAAGAATAAGATCTGAAGATTAATTTGAATTTTGATGAGAAATAAATTAGGAAACAAAGAGATCCTATTTGTTAAAGTTAAAATGTTGTTTAGGTTTAAGTTTAAATCAAACAAGTTCTAGATTGCTTAGTTCCTATATTAATCTGAGAATAACACAGAACCCAAATAGGATAAATTGTAATAAGGCAAAACTAGGATAAGAACTGGGATACAAATGGAATTAAATGAAGGACACATATGGAATTATAATTCAAATCTAAAGGATAAAACTTGAATTTCTAATTTTTTTATTTTAATAAAAAATAGAGAAATCTACCCAAGGAAGAAGATGACTCAAGTAGTGGGGGTAGGTGGGAAAGGAATGGATTTTAGAGAAAAACCTAATTTAGGTTTTCTTTGTGATAATGCAATCTTGTAAAAAAATAGAATTTAAGAGAAAAAAGGTGAAAAATTAGAAAGAAAAACACTATGAATAGTGGAGAGAACAAGAGATAAAGTGCTAGCTGATGGCCAAGTAATTGTTGATAGAGAGAGATTAGGGAAGAAGATCAGAGTGGCGAGGTATGAATGAAGATAAGATGGATTGGAAGTGAATGTTGGGGTGAGAGAGAGAAGGGGATGACAGGGAGGCTGCAATGACAAAGGGCTGCGGGTTTAGGTTGTCAAACTAAAGGAGAGAAAGAAGGACAGAGAGAGAGAGAGAGAGAGAGAGAGAGAGAGAGAGAGAGAGAGAGAGAGAGAGAGAGAGAGAGAGAGAGAGAGAGAGAGAGAGAGAGAGAGAGAGAGAGAGAGAGAGAGAGAGATGGGCTGCTACAGTCTTGCGGCTTGTCACCTCCTCCATAAAGAGCCCTCTTTTATAAACTCCTCTCCTTCTAATTTCATTCTCCCACTTTCCTTCAAGCTTTCTTCTACCGTTAAAAACTTCTCCCCCTTGGAAACTCCTACCAACTCCCCTTTCTACTTTGCAGCTTTCCGTTCCCAAGTTAATTCCCATTTTAGAAAATCTTCTCCACGATTTCCTTTTCTCTATTTAAAACCAATTTTCTTTTAGGAAACCACCCCATCTTACCATGTGATGTTCTTTAGGATGGTCTGGCACCATTGATTTTGATATGAGCCATCCAAGCTTATTATGGTTAATCTACAAAATATAAGACTAAATTAGAATCATCTAAACTGTACATTATACATCTAATCAGTTTTGATGATAATCTAACCATTAAATTTTATAAATCAATGATTGGATGATCAATTGAATCTAAAATTCATATTTTATTTAAAAATTGCAAAATTGGTCTATTAGATGATCTAAAAAATGCTAAATTTAGGGTATTTTGCTAAAATTAAGCACTTAACAACAAGTTAGAAGATCAGAGCCCATGCAAAGACACATTCAACTCTCTCTCTTTCTCTTACTTAACCAAAAGAGGGGACCACCAAAACAGTTGGATGACTTTCCCATGCAAGCAAGTGTCCCTTTTATTACACAATTTCAAATGAGAAAATAAGGAAGAGTAAAGAGAAAATATAGGAGGTGCGGAGAGACAATTTATGAAAAATCTATGGTCAACAGTCATCCTTACTTTTTAAGCATTCAAAGGGCAAGATCTATCCTTGTTTATGTATATCCTAAGCATCCAATAAGAACTTACTCAAATAAGGATGTATCAATGAGAAAGAAGATTGTAATGAAGACTAGACCGGACCCCCATTAGTGGAGACATTTTTAGTGGGCTGCCCACCTGATTTTTAGGAGAAAAATGTCCCACTCTAGGGGGGAGAGGTCATCTTCTGCTTGAGGCTCATTGGCTGGAGAAAAAATGGTGGGGTGGGAGAGAACAAAGGAAGAGACCCATAGTGGACAAGGAAATCTTAATGAAATATAAGCCATCCACTCTAAGGCATGTTGATCCAACGATTAAGAATAAAAGAGCTATAAAACATCATTCTTTGGACAAGAAAACATTGAAGCAATCACATACATTTGAACCAAAGTGAAGTATGATCCAAGGGCGAAGAAATGAGAGGATCCAAAGCTCAACCCTAGCCATTATCTCACATTCCATACAAGGAGATGCACATGATCAACTAAGCACAAAAAGGAGACATTTTTTTCCTTAAAGAAAGACCATTTGATTCTAAGATAAAGATGGAGGAAACTACCATAGCAATGTTAAGATCTTCATACTCCCATTTTCACTATCCAAGGAACATGGACATTAATCCAACCATCCATCCAAAATAGCCCACTCAACCTTTCCCACCTAAAGGAGATCCTATCATATCACCTTTCCATTCCCCATTTTCCCCACATTCTACCTTCCTATCCTTGCCCATCTCTTTCCTCCTTTCATATCCTATCTTTCATTCTCAACCTCATCAATATCCCTCATCCACTCCCCTTCTAATTCCCCCTTCCAAGTAGCCACTCTTTCCCAAATTGAAGTCCATTCCCCCCCTTCTTTTAGCTATTATTTCTTTCCTCCTTTCTCCATTTCATCTCAACCACTCCTTTATTCCTTCTCTTCATGATCCTTGACATCCAACCATAGGTGGTGTAGCTTTAAAATTACTCCAAACGCACAAATTTAAGTAGTATTTGCACACAAGAGAGGTCAAACCCAAGAGGAATCTCACAAATCTATGTTAGATGTATCTTATTTAAAGTGCTTAACTTCAAGCAAAGAGAGAGATTGTATTGATTTGAATTAAATTCAGAAAGTAATTGCACGAAATTAGAAACTACAATTAAAGGAAACTTGCTAAAATTAAAATTAAGCAATGGAATTAGAAACTTACCTAACTAACATGAACTTAAGAAAAGAAATTATGCAAAACTAGAATGAATCAAACTAAGCAATTTAACTTAAGCAAACTACTAAAAAAGAAACTTTTCTAATCTAACACTTTCCTAAAGAAGAAACTTTCTAAAAATAGAACTTTCTATGCGTTCTTAAGGATTTAAGCAAATAAGATAAACAACCTAGAAAGCTAAATGGATTCTCAAGGATTTGAGCAAATAAGATGTTTAGATGACTAGAAACAAAACATCAAAGTTAAGGAGAAAATCTTGCAGATTTTAAGTACTTTAGAACAGTAACCAAATCAAGCATATAAAGCAATTAAAATAATAAATTTTATGCAACGTCACAACTCAAATCTAAAGTAAATTGATAATGGAAACATTCAATAATAAGAATCCTCATAGTATTTTATTAAAATTAATGCCAAATTACATTAAAATTATACACATAAAACATGTTGAAAAGCTAGAAATTGTTTAGGAAACTAAGCTCTAAATCTTAATCTAAACAGCAACAAAAAATTTAATCTAAAGGTTCCAATCTAAATTATGATGACATACAAAGAAAAACAAGAAAGGAATTCAAGAGAAAAGATGGCTAAGATGATGAACTAAAGCAAGGAAAATGGATCTAAAGCTAGGATGAAAAAGAAGGTAGAAAATGTTGAATTCAAGAGGTGAACCCAAGGTTCTAAGATATCTCTTCTCTTGGGTGTAACTATCAGAGAAGAGTTAACTTTGATCTTGATTGAATGATAATGAAAAACTGGTGAAATGGAGTGATTAAGAGAGTAAAAAGATGGAGAAAAGACGCGTAGAAATAGAGGGCAAAAAAAAGAGCAAACACAATGAAATTAAAGCAAGGAAACTAAATTATTAACCTAAAATTGGAGAGTAAATAATAAGAAAATTAAGTAAGAAATTCAAAGGAAGAACAGCCCAAAAGAATTCTAAGTCCAGCTCCAAAGATAACCCAAGGAATGGAGTGCAAAAGTTTCAAGGTTGTTTCACCCAACCTCTACTTAGATATTAACATAAGGACCATGGGGGATTTATAAATGGCTGGATTTCTACTTACGAAAAGCTGAATCAAAGAGGAAGGGAGATCCACATCTAGGGTTTGAAGGTAGGAAACATAGGTAGAGAGTGAAGGAGCAAAGCTAGGTGGAAGATGCAGTGGAATGATGATGTAAGAGGTGGCATGGCTGGTTTCTAATTTGAGAAAAGCAAGGGGGAAGCATCTTTTTCTTAATATGGAGGCATGGAACTGCTACCCTCCTAATTGGATGGAGATTGGCTAGAATGGAGAGAGAAAAAGTAGAGAGAAAAAAATGAGGTGAAAAAGTTAGAAAAAAACTAGGGTTTGATGTGCTTTGAATGGAGATAGATCTAGGGGTTTTCTAATTAGGAAACCACCAAATTGACAACTAAGTAAGGGGAGAGGTGTCACCTTCTAGGAAGGTGTCTCCTTCCTTAAGTAAAAAACCTAGAACCCTAAGTATATATGGTGGCAAAGGCTAAGAAATGGATTAGGAGAGTAGGGTTTTCTCTCTTGATAGGTCCCTTAATGCATGATGATCTTACCTTTTACAATTTTATCTCAAAATTCCTTAAAAACCACACGTTTAACATAGGATAGTTGCTTGTTTTGATACTTCAATCATGTGGGACTAAATGGCATTCATTTATGACTTCATGGCTCACTTTGATGACTCATTCCTTGGTGGCTTAAGTGGCTTCAAGGCTTGAGTAACATGGCTTCCTTATATTTCCTAATTGGACTAGGAAACCTCATGTATGGCTTCTCATGCAAAGTGGTGGAAATGCATGACTTTTTCAATGAATCATTTTAATCACCTTTGCTCTCTTTAGAATTCTTGTGGAGGCTCTAACCCCACACCCTTGGGCAGGGGCACACTATCCCCTGCACTCCCAATGAGCTAACAACTTAGCTTGACCACAAAAAATTCTATGAAGCACAACATAGGCCATGAGATCATTTTCTCGCTTCCTACAAAATAAGTAAAAATCCTAATTATGTCTTAAAAAATTATGATAATTCACATCCTTACTTTGGATTAGCTTCTAAAGTTGCAAAACAACAAACTTTTGAATTATTAGGTAAAAAATGAATGCGTTTTGAATTTTAGAAAAAACCTTATAAATAGCACTACATTTTATAACACATTGGTTTCTAATTGGGTACTTCTTATACAAAATTGAACACTTATCACTAGGAGAACCATCTCTTACTTTTACTAGACCTTAGAGCTGCACCTTGGAGAAACAGAGGTAGAGGGATCACTCTCACTAATTCTCCCATTGATTCACACATCAACACCCTTGGAGAATGGCTAAAAGCCTCAACCAATCCCCATTTCCCTTGTTTATTTCCTATTCTTTCTCATCCCCATTCTCTTCGTTATTTCAAGTATAACATCCTTAGCATTTGCATGCATCATCCATAGCACCTCCATTTATTCACCTTAGCTTTCCACACATCCACTTTCATAGCCCTTGCACCTACCATCTAAGTTGCATGCATCTCATCTCCCTAAGATCCACTACCACATTCATTTGAATGCTTAGATCTTACAGGCATATACTTACCATATGCATTACATGCATCTTTCTTTACTTCACAAGGATTTACGTGCATATCATTCCTACTACCCATATTCATTCATCTTAGACTCCCACACACAACTCCCTTACGTGCCTGTTCATGGCAATCTCCACCACCTTCTTTTCGTTCCTACATGCATTCCACTTTCCTTCATCTTTATTACATGCATTCACCTCCATCTCCCTTAGTCTTAACACAAGGTCTGCTATCTCCACTTCTTTTTTTATTATTTTATTTTATTTTCTTGTTCTTCCTTAAGGTAGGAAGCTTCTTTCTATGGCTAAACCTAACTTACGATGAGCACTTCCTCCTCCTCTTACTTTCTCCTTAAAAAGTTGTCCTTTATATATAGTTTCTATCAAAGGAGAAGCACAAAATTTTTTATTTTTTTTATTGTCCATTCCATCTTCTTCTTCTTATCTTCTTTTAGAATTGGTGATTATTGTGTTGGGATTTGAACTTTTCATAAGTGACATGTTGGGGTAAAGATAAAAAAATCTTACTGGTAAATTTAGTGTATTAAGGTTGAAAATAAGTATACAAGCCTTTATTAAGAGACATAAAAAGAGGGCTGTAAAGAGGAATTCAAGCTCAAGAAAAGAAGTGAAGGTGTAAAGAACCTAGTTCAACTAAGGATTCTTATAATTGACACTTCAAAGGAAGTTTCTTTTCTTTATTGTATTCAAGTTTATTGTAACCAAATTCTATTAAAGAATTTTTTTTATAGTTCTTAGTTAGTTTAATTTCCTTTCATTACTTGCTTTTTCTCTACTTTATTACCTTGCTTAGTTTAATTGCTTTAGCTAATGCTTAGATTTCTTAATTTCCTTAATCTTTGGCTATGTTAAAGTATAGTAACTTAGGTTTTAACTAAATTCATTAATTAAAGAGTCCTCATGTGATCAACCCATATTTGGCATGTTTATACTCCAATAGAGCCATGCACTTGTAGTAATAATTAAAATCTTATCAAAACTTCAAACAACCAACTCACCAAAGAGAACAATCTACCAAACAATAACACATTCTATAAAAATTGCAATAGAACTTGTTATGATTCCCTACTGAAAACTGACTTGTTCGGCCCTAATTTCTCTTTGTAAATCTATTTTAGCTTATCCTAAGATATATGAGTTCCTTAGGAAGCTTTGGATTGATTAAAAATGAAAATAATTAAAGGGAAAAGTGTGAGAAACAGAACATAGGAACCTGTTTGCTACAAATTTCTGCAGACATCTTCCTATGTTTCCTTCTTTAAAACTGAATGGACTCTCTCTCTCTCTCTCTCTCTCTCTCTCTCTCTCTCTCTCTCTCTCTCTCTCTCTCTCTCTCTCTCTCTCTCTCTCTCTCTCTCTCTCTCTCTCTCTCTCTCTCTCTCTCTCTCTCTCTCTCTCTCTCTCTCTCGACTCTTCTTTACCTCGCTTTGCTATTGGAAAACCTAAAAAAACCAAGAAGAAGTCGTGATCCGACTCTCCTTCAAAGTGAAACATGTCTAGAAAACTAGATGTGTTTCGCCTCTAGGACCCCAAACTCTAGGATGGCATTTTCCCCTCTACTAGGTCTCTCCCTTTATAGACCACACACCTCCTACTTAGAGACTTATAGGAATGCATATCCCTTGTATGTAACATCCTTGCCTCATTGTGTAAATCACATTCCACTCTTTCCTAATTGATTTAGATAGCTTCACTTTTGTCATCCCTTCAATAGTCCACCTCAAAGCTAGATCATATAATTTCCTTGCAAAATCTCTAAAAACTGTCCAAGTTCATCCCCCATTTTCTCTGCTCCTTCTCTCTTTATATTTCTTCCTAAAAATCTTTATTCTGAGGTTGATTCTTTCCATTGAAACAATACACTTTAAGTAACCTCAAATGTACAATGATCTCAATAATTAATCCTTACCCATATATTTCCTTCCTTTTCCTTTTTTTACACTCCAATGTGAAACATATTTTAGCTCTCATTTTTTTCCCAATATACGCACTTCTTTTCCACTATAATTCACCCCTTGAAAATATATTTTTTCCTAGCCAAAATTTAGGAAAAAATAATGTGTAACAATGAGAGAGAGAGATGTAGGTGGGCCCTGTTTGCATGACTTTGTGAATTCAAAAAGATGTAAAAATATATAACTATTTATTAGGCTAGCATAGGATGTCCCATATAATGTGATGCATGCATGAATTATTCATAGATAGTAAGGTGTTGGAAATTGCATGAGAACTTGTCACCTTTGACCATTTAAAAACTAATACTTGCTTGAGGATTCTGACTATTCTGAAAATGATATGGATACTCTCTTTTGCATTTGGAAAATGTTAGCCACTAATTCTTGACTTCATTTGGATCATTGAAGTTCCATCTAGATTAATTTGAACCATTAGTTTTTATCCAAGCTTAATTGGAGATTTGAGAGGCTGACTAACTTAATCTAACTCTTAGATTTTTGGTCTCCCATGTACAAAACACAAAAAAAGACCTAATTAATATTTTTTACAAGTGGTTTAATCATATACTTTCCTTGAATGTTCATCTAACCTTGAAAGTACACCAATTCATGTTTATATGATTAATAAATGTTGTGGTGCAATTGTAGCCTTTAAATATGAAATTGAACATCCAAATGCACTAAAACAATGTATAACTTAGTGTTTTTTGTATAAAAATAGACACACAATAGCAAATCAACAAACACTTGAGCTACACTTTCTTACAATAAGACTCCACTAGCCTATGAAAATACTGTCACATTTCCATTCTCAAGGTCAATGTGAAAAAAGAAATGAAAACCATCCACTTTACATGTTCAAAATACTATGAACTCATAAATCAAAAAAATTTCGACATTAGTTCTCATGACTCCTATGTTATCCTTGGATTGTTGATTCCAAGGCTTTAGGTCATATGACTAGTTTTTGTAATCTATATGTCTTATATATCCCTTTTTGGGGTAGACAAAAGGTTGAAGTAGCTAAAGGATCTCTATCTCTATAGTAGGAAAAGGCTATATTCTCATATCAAATATCCTCTCACTTAATTTGCATGTTCTAAATCTATCATGTAATCTTGTTTTCATCATTAGAATCAATAAATATCTTAATTGTATTGTTAAAATTTCCCAAATCACTATGAATTTCAAGACTTGTGCACTGGCAAGGTGATTAGCATTGGAAAGGAGATTAATGGACTTTACTACTTTGAGGGTGAATCAATTGGTTTAGGTAATCTATCTCATACACATTTCAGTTCTTCTAATTCAAATCAAGAAATTGAACTTTGGCATAAATGATTAAGTCATCCAAGCTTTTCATATTCGAAAAAGTTATTTCCCACTTTATTCAAAAATAAGGATGCCCAATTTTTTCAATGTGAAGTGTGTGAGTTATTTAAACATCATCAAGCACATTTTCTTGCACAAACGTACAAATAGTCACAACCTTTCTTCCTCGTTCATAGTGATATTCCGGGTATGTCAAGTTTGTCTAGTCTTTCTGGGTCTAGATGGTTCATTACATTTATTGATGATCATACTCATGTAAGTTTAGTCTATTTGCTCAAAGAAAAATATGAAGTAAGAAAAACATTCCAAAATTTTCTCAGATGATCAAGATCCAATTTTAAGAAAATCTTCAAATTCTGCATACTAAAAATGGCATAGATTATTAGTCAATTCTTAGTCCATATCTAATTGAGCATGGGATTGTACACCATAGTTCCTGTGTAAGTACGCCCCAACAAAATGGGATAGTTGAGAGGAACAATAACCATCTTCTTGAGGCAACTAGATATTTAATGTATACCATAGGGTTCTTAAATATTATTGGGTAAAGTTGTTTTGACTACCACCTATATTATCAAAAGAATGCCGCCATTGGTCTTGAACATCAAAATACCTCTTAACACACTCATAAATACATATTCTTCATCACAAATCTTTTTTTTTCTCTCACACCCAAAGTTTTTGGTTGTGTAGTATTTATTCATAGACATGATCATAGTAAGGGAAAATTAGATCCCAAGGCCCCTTGTTGTGTTCTTTTGGGGTATTCTCCTACTTAAAAAGGCTATAAGTGCTATTATCCTTCAACACAAAAATCTTTGTGCTCATGGATGTGATCTTCTTTGAGGATACCTCTTTCTTTAGTAAAACTTCTTAAGGGGAAGAGTCAACATGTAGAAGATCCACTTTGGACTAGTCTTCCCGCTATACTTGAGACCTTGCATGTTTAGAAGACCTCTCAAGCTTAACTAGCTATACCTAATTTCCTTCATGTTTCCAATACCGTTTCTATTCCCACTAGTGTGTAGAATGACTACTGTCAGGTTTCTTCTTGTGTGAATTGACCATCTTCTAAGGTTTCTTCTTCTAAGAATTCTCCATATTATAAGGTTTCTACTTTTGAGAAGTCTCCATCTTCCCCTACTAGTCCTCATGACTTCAATTGAGGGTGTGCAACATAGAAATTGTGAACTAAAAGCCTATTTAAGAAGGAGCAAGTCACAACCTCCTCAACATCATAAACCATATGAACCAAGCACAGAGATTCCAAAAAAAATAAGTAGTCATTTTGTCTCCAAACTTTCCAAAGATCTTGACACAATTGAGTTTTTTTTTATCTTACTAATCAATTGCTAATAGGAAAGGTGATAGATCCTACACAATGCATCCTATTTCAAAGTATGTTTTTTACCAATGGTTGTACTCTTCATTTAAAACCTTAAATTCTAACTTGTCTTCTTTTGAATTTGTACCAAGAACTCTACAAGAAGCATTTATTGTCCCAAGATGGAAAAATGTGGTTCTTGAAGAAATGAGAGCACTGAAAAAGAATGATATATGGGAAGTTGTTCATCTTCCTCTAGGAAAGAAACCAATGGGATGTAAATGGATGTTTACTATAAAAGTCAAGGCAGATGGGATGGTAGAAAGATATAAAGCAAGACTTGTGGAAAAGGGGTTCACCCAGACTTACAGAGTTGATTATCAAGAAAATTTTGTTCCAGTTATCAAGATGAACTCAATTCGAGTACTTTTTTCTCTTGCTCCAAATCCAAACTAGAACCTTGAGCTTCTTGATGTGAAGAATGCATTCTTGCATGGAGATTTGGAGGAAGAAGTGTGCATGGAGTTACCACTTGGTTTTAAAGGTATTTTTGAATGAAAGAAAGTATGCAAGTTTGAAAAGTCCTTGTATGGACTAAAACATTCACCCTACGCTTAGTTTGAGAAGTTTACAAAGCAATTCGTTTTAGTATACTTAAAGCTAAGGTGATCATACTTTGTTCTTCAAACACTTTAAAGGTGGGGAAATAACTACAATGATTATTTATGTGGATGACATTATTATAACTAGCAATGGTGTCGATGAAATGGGAAAAATTAAGACGATGCTTTCCAAAGAATTGGAGACCAAGGATTTAGAAAAGTTGAGATATTTTCTAAGGATTGAAGTTGTAAGATCTAATAAAGGTATAATTCTATCACAAATAATGAATACTTTAAATCTTCTTAAGGAAGCAAGAATATTAGGATGCAAACCAAGAGACACTCCAATTGATCTAAAATATACAGACTACTGAAGTTGAGAAAGGCTACTATCAAAGATTAGTTGGGAAATTCATGGTTTTATCTCACACTAGGCTTGATATTACATTTCTTATGAGCATGGTATGTCAGTTATGAACTCTCTATCTAGAACCCACATGAAATAGTTTTGAAAATTCTATGACACTTGAAAGGAACATCTAGAAAGGGCTTATTTTTCTAAAGAATTATCAACTTCAAATAGAAGCTTATGCATATGCTAATTGGGCTGGTACAATAGAAGATGTGAGGTCAAAATCAGGATATTACACTTTCATCAAAGGAAACCTTGTTACCTTGAGGAGCAAGAAACAATTAGTAGAGCAAGATCTAGTACTGAGGCTGATTCAGACCTATAGCACAAGGAATATGTTAATCAATTTGGTTGATGATATTGCCAAAGGAACTTTGAGTGGTGGAGATATGAAGAATGGCCAACTACAATGATAATAAAGTTGCTATTAGTATTGGTACAATATTGCCCATTATGATAGATATAAGCATGTTAAAATAGATATACATTTTATCAAGAAAAGATTGGAAGTGGCTAGATTTGTATTCCATTTTTCATTGTTGGAAAATAATTAACAATTAAATTTATCATTAATTAGGGTTCATTTTACATTTTGTTGGATTGGGCCTAAATGGAGCAAATTGCACATTTTTGGCATTTTGAACCCTAAAAAGAAGTTAGTTCGTAATGCAAGAGAAACTAAGAGCTCATAGGTAACAATCCTCAATTTTGAGTTCCTTTTTGTATATTTTTATTTGGAATTAAATTTTATTAAAATTGAATTCCATGGAAGTGACCCTTTTGAAAACTAAAAATTTGAAGTTGAAACTATAAAAATTTTAATGTAAGCATCAAGATGATTCCAATGGCACAAAGAACACTGACATTGGAGTTTGAATGGAGAAGTTATGATAATTTGAATATGAGGGCATTTTAGTAAAAATTAGATATTTACTTAAAGAGAGGGTTCGTTTTGATAACGACGCCCCCTTTAAGAGAAGAATTTAGTACCCAAACTGGAAAAAATACAATTTATAGTGAAAAGCAACATAGTACTTGGGCACATATCCCAAGAATGGCATTGAAGTTGATAAAGCTAAAGTGGATCTCAAATCCAACCTTCTACCACCTTAATCATGAACGAGATCCACTCAATTTTAGGGCACGCTTGTATTTTTCATCACTTCATCAAAGACAATTGTAAGATTTCTAAACCCCTTTCAAATCTACTTACAAAGGAGGCCACCTTTGACTTTGAGGATGACTATATGGGAGCATTTGAGTACCTTAAGTCACAACTAACCTCTGCACCTATTATTTGATTGTTAGATTGGAGTGCACCTTTTGAGACTATGTGTGACACCTCTCAATGTTATTTTGATGTAGTGCGTTGATAGACTAGCACATGTAATTTATTATGTTAATAAGACCCTCAATGATGGACACTAATAAGTGTTTAATTTTGTATAAAAAGTACTAAATTAGTAGCTGACGTGTTATAAAATATAGGCATTATTTTAGGACTTTTTCAAAATTTTATAACACATGCATTTCTGACCTAATAATTTAAAAGTTTGATATTTTGCAGTTTCAAGAGCTCATCCAAAGTAAGTATGTGAATCAGCATAATTTTTTAGAATTTAATTAGGATTTTTACTCTTTTTATAGGAAGTTTGGAGATGATCAAATGACCTATGTTGTGCTTCACAAAGTTTTTCATAGGTCAAGCTACGTGGTTAGCTTGTCGAGGGTGCAGGGGGTGGCATGCCCCAGCCAAGGTCACAGGGGGCAGAGCTCACATCCTAAAAATTAACTTAAAGCAAGCAAGAAGACAATTGGAAGAAATTAAAGGAGATCAAAATGGTTCATGCAAAAAGCCATACATTTCCATCATTTGCATGAGAATTGGAGCCATAAATGAGGTTTCCTAGTTGATAAATGAGGTTTCCTAGTCTAACTAGGAAACCTAAGGAAGTGAAGCTACTCAAGTCTTGAAGTCAAGCATTGCAGCCACTTAAGCTACCAAGGAATGAGCCATCAAGCCATGGATGAATGCCACATGGCGCTGCACGATTGGAGCACTAATTCATGTAACTATCCTATGTTAAAAATATAATTTTCAAGGGATTTTGAGAGATATTTGTAAAAGGTAAGATGATCATACATTGGTGGACTCATTAAGAAAGAAAATCCCACTTCCCATTCTTTTTCCCCCTTCCATCCAAGGGTTCCACGATTTTATCTTAGAGAGAGAGAGCCACCTTTCCAGAAGGTGACACCTCCCCCCTTGTTTGGATGCTTAATTCAAGTGGTTTCCTAAATAGGAAACCCCTCGATATCTTTACTCGACAATCTCAAAACCCTAGATCTCTTTTCATTTTTTCTACCTTTCCCTCTCACCATAGATCTTTCCTTTCTACCATTTAAATTACCACTTAATTAAGGGGGGTGGAGTTCTGCCCACCTTCCTAAGAAAAAGATGCCTCCCCCCCCTTACATAAGTTGGAAACCAGCCATGTCACTCTCTTATGTCATCTTGCCTACATCATCTTCCATCTAACTTTCCTCCCTCACTTTCTACCTAAAAATTTCCTAATTGAATTCAGCCTTCACCAAAGTGGAAACAATTCATCTGTAAATACTAATGGATTCCATGTATTCTACCAAGTAAGCTTTGGGTGAGACAACCTTGAAACATTGCATTCTCTACTTGGTTATCTTTGGAGTTGGACTTTGGTGCTATTTTTCCTTTGGATTTCTAATTATTTCTCTTATGAATTGCACTCCAATTCAGGTTAGTAGTTTTCTTTCTTTGCATTAGTTTCATTGTTTGAAATTGCTTTTGTTTTGTTTTTGAATTCCATATGCATAATCCAGCACTTAATTCCTTTATTTGTTGCTTCAATTCTCTAGTTTCATTTGCTTAAATCCTCTCTAATAGTGGCAACCAAGAGAAGAGATAGCTTAGAGACTGGGTTTCTTCCCTTAGTTTTACATGGTTTCTACCTTATTTTCATCTTAATTTAAGTTCATTTTCCTTGTCATAGTTCATCCTATTAGCCTTATTTTCTCTTAAATTCCTTTCTAAGTTTTCTTTCCATGTCATCATACCTTAGATTGAAAGCATTAGATTGAGTTTTTTGTTGTTGTTTAGATTAGGTTTTAGGGCTTAGTTTCTTGTGCAATTTTCATATTTATACACTTATTTTATGCACAGAAACTTGATGTAATTTGACATTTATTCAGTAAAATTATTTGAGGATTCTTATTATTGAATGTTTTCATTATCAAATTACTTTAGATCTGGGTCATTATCTAGCATAAAAGTTATTGTTTCAGTTTCTTATTATGCTTGAATTAAGCTAATATTCTTAAGTACTTAAAATCTGGATTGAGTTTTTTTTTTTTAGATTAGGTTTTAGGGCTTAGTTGATGTTCTTAAGCAAATCATCATAATTAAGTTCAAAAGCATTAGATTGGGTTTTTTTTTTTAGATTAGGTTTTAGTGCTTAGTTTCCTGCACAAATTTCTAACTTATACACTTATTTTATTTACAAAATCTTGATCTAATTTGGCATTAATTCAATAAAATTCTTTGAGGATTCTTATTATTAAATGCTTTCATTATCAAAGTACTTTAGATCTGGGTTGTTATATTGCATAAAAGTTACTGTTTCAGTTGCTTCTGGTGCTTGATTTATGCTTTGTTTCTAGCAATCTAAACACCTTAATTGCTTGAATCTTACGAACACATTTAGCTTTATAGGCTATTTATTGAGTTCAGTAGTTATCTTGCATGATAGATTGTTTTTAAATCATCAATGAAGGCCATTTTTCAATCTATAAACCATGCTCACAATCCATGGATCATGCACGTGATACTAGGTTACTTTCTTCTTTGCTCCTCGATTAATTTAGTTGCTTAATCTTGTTTTTGTAGTTGTTTGCATCTTAGTTTAGGTCTAAAAGGTTTCCTTTTTGAGTTTTAGAAAGTGTTAGGTTTAGGAAAGTGTTAGATTAGGGAAGTTTCCTTTTTAGTACTTTTCTTAGTTAAGTTGGTTAGTTTAGTTCATTCTAGTTTTGCATTAGTTTCTTTTGTTAATTGCATGTTCGTTAGGTAATTTTCTAAATCGATTGCTTAGTTTTAATTTTAATAAGTTTTCTTTAACTGTAGTTTCTAATTTCATGCATTTACTTTTCTAATTAAAATTCAAATCGATTCAATCTCTCTGTGTGTGTGTGTGTGTGTGTGTGTGTGTGTGTGTGAAGTTAAGAACTTTAAATAAGATCCATTCAACATTAATTTGTGAGATTCCTCATGGAATCGACTTCTCTTGCTAATACTACTTTGATTCGAGCACTTGCGAGTAATATTAAAGCCACACCACACAACTCAATTATTCCATCATGAAAAAAGAGTTGTTGATCATTGTCTTTGCATTGGATTAAGTTTAGATCTCATCTTTTAGGATCTAAAGTTATTATGTATTCAGATCATGTTGCATTTAAGTATCTTCTTTCTAAGAAAGATATTAAACCTAGGTTGATCTGATAGATACTACTGCTACAAGAGTTTGAAATAAAAATTTAGGATATGAAGAATCTGAGAATGTAGTAGTATACCACTTAACTGGGCTTATCATTGAATCCACTAGCAAGTGAATGCCCATTACTTAGAAGGGAAGGCCACCTTCCTAAGAAGGTGACACCTCAGCATTCTAACTATGGCAACCACCATGACATCATGATCTATGACATCGTCTCTCCACCTAACATTCCTTATTGAATTCTTAAATCTAGATCCACTTTCCATTCTTCAATTAAGTCCTCACCAAAGTGGAAACCTAGCCATCTATAAGTAGCCCTTGAATTCTAGGTTCTTTTCTTAAGTAGAGGTTGGTGACAAACCTTAAATAGAACACTCTTCCTTTGGTGACCTTTGGAGCTAGACTTTAGCATTCTTTTAGGTTTTTCTTCCTATGGATTTCTCAATTATTTCTCTTATTATTTACACTTCAATTCTAGGTTAGTAGTTTAGTTTCATTGCTTTGATTTCATAGTTGCTTTGTTTATGTTTTCATTCTCTAATACCACACACCTCCTTCTACTTTGCTTTCCCTCTTTTTCTTTGCTTCATCTTCTTAGTTTCTCTTGCTCATTCCCTCAAGATTCAAGTTAGTTCTTCTCTAGTAGTCATAGCCAAGATAGGAAATAGACTTCATCCTTGATTTTCCCCTTAAGCAATTAACATTATTTTTTCCTTGATTGCACTTAGTCTTAGGCATCATTTTCCATCATTCATTCATCCATCTCCTCTCTTGAATTACTTTCTGGGTTTTTTGTTCATGTTATCTTACTTAAGATTGTGAGTATTAGATTTTGTATTTTTTTTGTTTAGATTAAGTTTTGGTACTACATTTTTTGTGCAATTTTTAGATTATATACATGCCTTATACACACAATTTTTGGTGTAATTTGGCATTGATTCAATATAAATATTTGACGATTCTTGTTCTTGGTGGTTTCTTATATTAAAGTACTTTAGATCTAGGTTGTTATCTTGTAGAGAAATTGTTGTTTCAGCTGCTTATTATACTTGATTTGGTTTGAAGTTCTAAATGCTTAAAATCGGAAAATTTCTCTCGTCAATCTTTATGCTTTGTTTTTAGCCATTAAAGGTTGTTTACTAAGTGCATAACTTAGGTTACATGTTAGTTTACATTTGAATCATTAAATTTGGCCATCTTTGAACCCATGAACCATGTACACCATCCACAGATCATGCGCATGGAACGTGGGCCAATTTCCTTTCATTCTTGATTAGTTTAGTTACTTAATCATGTTTTGGTAGTTGTTAATAGTTGTTTGTATCTTAGTTTAGGTTTATGAAGTTTTGTTTTTTGAGTTTTAGAAAGTTTCATTTTTCAAAAGTTTCTTGTTTAGTAAAGTGCTAAATTAGGAAAGTTTCCTTTTTAGTAGTTTTCTTAAGTTGCTTAGGTAGTTCATTCTAGTTTTACTCTAATTTCCTTTAGTTGAATGCATGTTAGTTAGGTAAGTTTCTATTTTCAATGTTTAGCTTTATTTTTAGCAAGTTTTTTTTTATGTGTAGTTTCTAGTTTCATGCATGTTTCCTTTCTTTTGTCATTTACCTTCCTAGTTTGAATTCAAATCCATTTCCCTTCTTTCTTCTCCCATCTTTCAATCACACGCACCCGCCTTCATCACCCTTACATGCCTTGCATCTTTCCATTGCACACAAGCCCCCTTCCATTCTTGCCTCCCACACCTCTTTCACTAGGCTTTTCACACATCCTTCTTTGTATGCATGTCTAACCCACCTTAGCTTTATAGGCCTTCCATCTTTTTCCCATCACCTTTCCTTCCATTCTCTTCTACAACCTTCACCAACCTCCATTACATGCAACACCCCCTCACCTACACGCTTACCCACTAAGCACCACACTATTGCATGACTTCCTATTAAGTGTTTAATTTTGGTCAAAATATCCCTACTTTAGCATTCAATTAGATCTTCTAACCTATCTATTTTACAATTTTTAGATAAAATATGAATTTTAGCTCCAATTGACCATCCAATAGTTGGTTTGCTAAATTTAATGATCAGATGATCATCAGAGCTAATCAAAGGTGTAATGTATGGTTTAGATTATTCTAATCTAGTCTTATGTTTTGCAAATCAACCAAATTGTGGCTTGGATAGATTAAATAAAAAATCAATAGTGTTAGATCATCCTGAAGAACACTAAAGCAAGATGGGATAGTTTCTTAAAATAAAATTGGTTTTAAAGGAAATCATGGAGAAGATTTTAAGGGAATTAACATGGGAATGGAAAGATGCAAAATAGAAGGAATTGGCGAGTTTCCAAAAGTAGACAAACCATAGAAGAAAGCTACCTGAAGGAAAGTGGGGGGAGGGAACCAAAATTAAAAGTGAAGAACCTAAGTGGTAGGTGGAGAAGGATTATAAGAGGAAGAAGGCAATGTAAGCATCTCTCTCTTGACTGTAGGAAATAGCGAAAAGGAAACTAACACCCCCCTTCTCTTCTCTTCTCCTCTTCTCTCCCTCTCTCCACCATCTCTGTCTCTCTCATTTTCTCTCTACTCCATTTCCTGCGCTCTCTCTTCCCTTCACTATCACCGTAGTAGCCAGTGAGCATCCTCCTCTCTTCTTTGTTTGCATCATTGCTTGAACAAACTAAGCTAGCCCCTTCTCTCTATCTCACTCTCTTATCTGCCTTTCTCTTTCTCTCTACTCCCTCTCTCTTCCCATCTCTACCCCACCACCTCCCAGCTTCTCCATTTGTCGGAGAACCTTCACAATCTCCCTTCTCTTTTCCTCTCTGTTTGTCAGAAATACCAACACCACCGCTCCTCCTCTATCCACACCAGTACTAACCCAGCTTCTCTGCTTCTCCTTCTCTTTCACCCCTCTCCATCACAATCCCTCTCCATCTCCTTCTATTCTACAACCCAGACAACAACAACCCTCTTTCTCTCTTCTCTTTCTCTTTGTTATGCTTCCAAAACCAACCCTCACTCTTTTTCTCGGACTAACAGCGCTCTACCCAGCTCCTCCTTAACCACCTTCTCCCTCGCACCTCTCTTTCCACCCAACGAACACCACCTCGTCTCCTTCCCTCCTATTTGTCACTCTCCCTTTGTTAGAAATCCCCCCTCACTGTTCGCCTGAACTGGTCGAGCCTTGCCCATTTCTTTCCCACCTCTTCTTCTCCTTCACTCTTCCATCACAATAGACCACCGTCTCAGATCTTCACCTCTAGCCCAAACCTATCACCCATCTCCTCTTCACCCATCTATCACTATTTCTCCCTTCTCTGCTTCAGGCTCCTCCTCTTCTACCTAATCCCACATGTTCTTCCTCTGCCTCTAGCGAGTACTTTCTCCTCCGTCCAACATCCTTCCATCACCTCTGTCACTAGTCTGGTCCTCTTTCCCTTTTTCACATCTTTCTCTCACATCTTCGTCGGGTGACAATTTCCTTCTTTTGTTTTAAAATCATATTTTTTTCAATTTCAAAACTACCCTACAGACAATACTTCCAATTACATTTTCATCCCTTTCAGATTATTCTAGTTTTCTTTATCCCCATTTTGCCTATCCAGGAACTATATAATCCAAATCTAGTTTGATTAAGGCTTAACCAAATCAACGGTTTAGCCTTAACAAACAAGTTTTTTCAATTTTCTAATATGTTTCTCATTAGATTTTCAATTAATTTTCGTATTTTGTTCTTAGGACATCTCGTATATTATTCAATAGTTCTAATCTTCAATCAAAAATATAAAAATTTATCTAAGTGCTCCAAAAACCAAATCAATATTTAGTCTAGATCATCAAAATTTTGGGGAATCTAAACAATCCAATCATTGGATCTTTAATCAAGGACATATTAGAGAGATTGATAAAGGCTGATCAATGTTGACAATATTAGATTAGAAGATATTGGTTGTGATCAAGTTAGGGAAGTATATTTTATGTGTTTTTTAGTTAATTTTCTATCTTTTTGAATTTGGAATTCTGTAATTTTCATCAGTTAAATAGATTTGAATTTTGATTTCACTGTCAATTAATTTCTATCATTTTTTAATCTTTGGATAATTAAATTTTATTTAAACTCCATCTTTTTAAGTCGAGTCCCCATGGGATCGACCTATACTTGCATCAACAACACTACAATAGCTCGTGCACTTGTTGGGGCATATATTTCATGGGGCCATTCCCACCTTCTTTTGCCTACATTTACATCTTATTGGCCTTAGACTATGTTTCCAAACGGATTGAGGCTATCCCTTGTAAGCATAACAATCACAAAATAGTTGTTAAATTCTAAAAAGAAAACATTTTTTTTCTAGGTTTGGACCCCTCAAACCATTATAAGTGATAATGGTATACATTTTTGCAACAAACCATTTAAAGCATCATGAAAAAATATAATATTACACAAATTAGTAACATAGTATCACCCACAAACAAGTGGATAAGTAGAAGTATTTAATCCAGCCATAAAACAAATTCTTCAAAAGATTGTTAAAATAGATCATAAGGATTGGTCTCTTCGACCGACCGATGCACTTTGGGCTAGCAGGATTACACATCAAACCTCGATTGGTATGTCTCCCTAACGTATTGTATATGGTAAGGCTTGCCATTTGCCTATAGAATTGGAACATAGAGCCTACTGGGCAATAAAGACCTTTAATTTCAATATGAATAAAGCAGGCTCACACAGAAAACTCCAACTTAATGAGTTGGAAGAGATCATGCGAGAAGCTTATGAGAGTAATAGGATATATAAAGAAAAGATGAAAGTTTTTCATGATAAAAATATAATAAGAAAATCCTTTACTCTAAACCAAACAGTTCTGCTTTACAATTCTAAGCTCCACCTATTTCCAAGTAAGCTTGGATCTGACTAGACTGGTCCATATATAGTAAAAGAAGTTTTTTCATATGAGACCATCGAGATTGAGGATACTAGGACTAGTCATTCTTTCAAAGTTAATGGTCAGCATTTAAAACCTTTCTTAGAATATGAGAATCCAAAAAGTTGAGTCCACAACTCTAGAGGATCATGCTTATCATGATTGAGTAGATATGATCCCTCTATAACACCATTTGTTTTTTTGTTTTTTTTTCCTTTTCGTTGTTTTTTGCATCACAACTGTATTCTTTTTAACTCCTACTTTTTAAATATTGAGGGCAATGTTTCTTTTGGGATGGGGGTGTAGAATTCTAGCAAATTCTAGTTTTTGTTAGTTTTTTCTCTTAATTAAAAAAAAATTCTAAAATTTTTTTAAATTTTTTTGAAATTTTTAGTTCAATTCCCACACTCATTGTGAGATTTGAGCTTACTTGGAATGTTTTTAGCATATGAGTAGGGTTTTGAATTCTTCATTCATTTTTATTAGTATGCTAAAGTTGATGATTTATTGAAGGTAATTCTATGAGGAAAAAGTGGAGTTGACTTTAAAATAATTTTTGGAATTTTGTAATTTAGTCTTTCGCAAGTTTACTCAGGACAAAGAAATTTGTTGGTTGGGGATGTGTTAAGTGTTTAACTTTGATCAAAATACCCCTCATTTGGATTTAGTTAGATTATCTAACCAATCAAATTTTACAATTTTTAGATAAAATATAAATTTAAGCTCCAATTAACCATCCAACTGTTGATTTTGTAAATTTGGTAGCCAGATGATCATCAGAGCTAATCAAAGTTGTAATGTACAATTTAGATGATTCTAATCTATTCTTATGGTTTGTAGATCAATCAAATTGTGGCTTGCATAGCTTAGATAAAAAATCATTGATGTTAGATCATCCAAAAGAACACTAAGCAAGATGGGATAGTTTCTTAAAATAAAATTGATTTTAAAGGAAATCATGGAGAAGATTTTAAGGGAATTAACATGGGAATGGAAAATTGCAAAATAGAAGGAATTGGTGAGTTTCCAAAAGTGGAGAAACCGTAGAAGAAAGCTACTTGAAGGAAAGTAGGGGGCGAAACCAAAATTAGAAGTGAAGAACCAAAGAGGGAGGTATGTCATTTGTAAGGATTGAGGTCAAAACATATCTCAAATGGAGTTCAAAAGTTAAAAGTCTACTTAGAGATAAAAATTATTCTATATGTAGACTGTTCACACACACACACACACACACACACACGCTCACTGTGAGATCTAAGCTTACGTGGAATGTTTTTAGCATATGGGTAGGGTTATGAATTCTTCATTCATTTTTATTAGTATGCTAGAGTTGATGATTTATTGAAGATAATTCTATGAGGAAAAAGTAGAGTTGACTTGAAAATAATTTTTAGAATTTTGGAATTTAGTTTTTTGCATGTTTACTCAAGACTAAAAATTTGCTAGTTGGGGGATGTGTTAAGTGTTTAACTTTGATCAAAATACCCCTCACTTGGCATTCAATTAGATTATCTAACCAATCAACTTTACAATTTTTAGATAAAATATAAATTTAAGCTCCAATTGACCATCCAACTGTTGATTTTGTAAATTTAGCTGCCAAATGATCATCAGAGCTAATCAGAGTTGTAATATACAATTTAGATGATTCTAATCTATTCTTATGTTTTGCAGATCAACCAAATTGTGGCTCGAATAGCTTAGATAAAAAAAAATCAACGATGTTAGATAATTCTAAAGAACACCAAAGCAAGATGGGATAGTTTCTTAAAATAAAATCAGTTTTAAAGGAAATCATGGAGAAGATTTTAAGGGAATTAGCATGGGAATGGAAAAATGCAAAATAGAAGGAATTGGTGAGTTTCCAAAAGTGGAGAAACTGTAGAAGAAAGCTGCTTGAAGGAAAGTAGGGGGACGAAACCAAAATTATAAGTGAAGAACCAAAGAGGAAGATGGACATAGTTTATAAGAGGAAGAAGGCAATGTAAGCATCTCTCTAAATCATAGGAGGCAGCCAAAAGGAAATCGACCTCCCCACCCCCACCCCACCCCACCCCTCCCTCCTTCTCTTCTCCTCTTCTTTCCCTCTCTCTGCCACATTCTTTTCCTCTCTCCACCATCTATGCCTCTCTCATTTTCTCTTTGCTTCACTTCCCGCACTCTCTCTTCCCTTCACTGTTCATTGCCCCAGTCAGTGAGCAACCACCTCTCCTCTGTCTGCATCATTGCTTGAACAGACTGAGCCAACCCCTTCTCTCTATCTCACTCTCCTATCTACCTTTCTCTCTCTACTTCCTCTCTCTTCCCATCTCTAGCACACCACCTCCCAGCTTCTCCCTCTATTGGAGAACCTTCATAGTCTCCTTGCTCTTCCTCTTTGTTGAGCGAAAATACCAACACCACCACTTCTCCTCTATCCACACCAGTCCTAGCCTAGCTTCTCTGCTTCTCCTTCTCTTTCACCCCTCTCCATCATCATTCCTCTTCATCTCCTTTGATTTGACAACCCAAACAGCAATAGCACTCTTTCTCTTTGTCATAGGCAAAACTGACCCTCTCACTTTTTCTCGGACTAGCAGTGGTCTACCTAGCTCCTCCTAAGTCGCCTTCTCACTCGCACCTCTCTTTCCACCCGACCAGCACCACCTCATCTCCTCCCCTCCTCTTTGTCACTCTCCCTTTGTTGGAAACCCCCCCTCACCATTCACCTTAACTAGTCGCACCTACCCCATCTCTTCCCCACCTCCTCTTCTTCTGCACTCTTCCATCACAGTAGACCACCGTCTCTGATCATCACCTCTTGCCCAAACCTGTCACCCATCTCCTCTCCACCCATTTATCCCTGCTTCTCCCTTCTCTGCCAGCTGTCTCCTCCTCTTCCACCTAATCTCACCCATTCTCCCTCTACCTTTAGCGAGTACTTTCTCCACTAGCTAGCATCCTTCCATCACCTCTGTCGTTTGTCTACTCCTCTTTTCCCTCTTCTCATCTTCCCCTCCATCATCTTCATCAGGCGACAATTTCCTTTTTTTGTTTTAAAAAATAAAAAAATTCAATTTCAAAACTTCCCTTTAGACAATAATTCCAATTAAATGTTCATCCCTTTCAACTTATTCCAATTTTCTTTATCACTATTTAGTCTATCGAATTAACGATTTAGCCTTAACAAACAAGATTTTTGTATTTCCTTATCTGTTTCTCATTAGATTTTCAATTAATCTTTAGATTTTGTTCTTAAGACATCTCTTAGCTTATTCAATAGAATCCAAAATCAATATTTAGTTCAGTTCATCAAAATTTTGGGGAATCTAAACAATCCAGCCATTTGATCTTTAATCAAGGACATGTTGGAGAGATTGATGAAGGCCGATCGACATTGATAATATCAAATTTGAAGAAATTGGCTATGATCAAGCTAGGGAAGTGGATTTTATATGTTTTTTAATTAATTTTCTATCTTTTTTAATTTGGAATTTTGTAATTTTCATCAATTAAATAGATTTGAATTTTGATTTCACTGTTAGTTAACTTCTATCATTTTTTTAATCTTTAGATAATTAAATTTTATTCAAACTCCATCTTTTTAAGTCATCCCTGTGGGATCAACTTATACTTGCATCAGCTACACCACAATAGCCCGTGCACTTGTGGTAAAACAATTAATACTCCCCCCACCATCTTAGCCTTCCATGCACCCATTTCTCCATCTCTTTCACAAGCCCCTACTACCTTAGCCCTTACATGCACCATCCTTTCTTCTTTTCATATTTGGGATTTGGCAACAAAAAGGAAAGGAAGAAATCCTTGTGGAATTTTCTATGGTAGCCAAGGTTTCCTTCATTCTTAAAGTATGTTCGAGGAGAAATCAAAACCATCCATAAAACAATTCAAAATTCTTAGCTAAAGGCATCATGCTAAAGAGTATAAGACTTCCAAGTAAGTACTTAGTTCTTTTATCATCTACTTAGGCTAAAATCTGGTGAATCCTAAGCCGAGGTCCACTGTCTCTATTTTATTTTTCCTTTTTCTACTTTTTCCTTAAGGTAAGGTACATCTCTCTCTATGGCTAATTCCCCCTAGGATAAATAACTTCTATCTCCTCTTGTTTTTCTCCTAAACATCTACCCTCTTCCATAGAGTTTCTAGTTAAGGAGAAGCAAACACATTTGTTTTCATTTTTCCACTCCATCTCTACTTTTTCTTCTTTCATAGGTGGTCATTAGGAAAAGTAGTTAGGCACCTCTTTTTTATGGCTGCCCTAACACTTTATTCTTAAGGATCATTGGATTGGGATTTGAGCATTGGGTAAGTGTCATATTGGGTTAAAGATGAGAAAAGATTGGTTATAAAGTAGTGTAATTTGGGTTGAAAAAAAGTGTATGAGCCCTTGTTGAGTGACACAACAAGATAGCTGTAAAGCAAAATTCAAGCGTAGAAAAAGAAGCAAAAGTGTAAAGATCCTAGTTGAGTGACACAACTAAGGCATCCTATAGTGGACACTTCAAAGGAAGTTTTTACTTTAATTGCTTGTTCTTTTCTTTATTGTATTCCATTTCATTGTAATTCAATTCCATTAACTTACATTCCTCAATTTATTTCATTGCTTTACTTTACTTGTTTATTTTACTTACTTTAGTTTCTTTGCCTTGGTTTAATGCTTTATTTCCTTGCTTTCCTTGAATATTGGTTGGGTTAGAGTAGGTTAACTTAGACTTTAATTGAAACAATTTATCAAAAAGCCCTTATGGGATTGACCTGTGTTTGCCATGTATCTACTCCAATAAATTTGTGCACTTGCCATGATAATTAAAGCACATCAATATGCATGAAAATGAAAAACCTTATGATAATTGATTTTGATGGTTCAAGGTCCAACATTTAGTTAGCAGGGTGAGCCATAAAAACCTAGTCTTGTTTTGAACATTCATAGCCTCCTTACGATCTAAGTCTAGAATATTCTTAAGGCATCCATATGGTGATTGTGACTGTGTAACAAGTCAATGTGGTTGAAACCTAGATGAGTTTGTCAAGGTCATTTGAGTTTGTTTAGTGCTTAAGCTCTCTTATATGGATACATAGATGATGTGTCGTTTGATTTTATGTTATACATCATTGTAAAGTGAACTATTATAATACATGGGATGTTAAGTTGATGAACCTCACATCTAGTCACTAGCTCAGAGGAGAAAAGCCCCTTCAAATCTAGTCACTAGCACAACCTCACAACTCATGTAGTCTATCTATGTTTCTAATATAAATAATAATAACCAACCATACTCTAGTACCTTTCTAGAGTGAATATGTATAGTTAGTGGGGTAGCGTATGACATATTACATGTCAAGAATGATCTAAATTGTCCCATTGAACACATCAAAGATTCAACATGGTCTTTTCTTTTGAATGTTAAAAGATTCAATAGAGTTGGCACGTTATGCTAGCACTTTTTAATTAAATACCCACTAGAGAAGAATAAGAGAAGAATGCCTCATTTGTTTGTAGATTATTCTTAGTTGAGTTGATTTGCATATCACCTTATATGTGTGCATGAGTGTGTAAACATCTCCACTAGGAGTAATCATACTTTAAAAAGTTTAAATTTGGACTCCACTCAAAAGCAAGGTGAATCAAGTTTACTTGAAGAGCTTCATGGATGACAAGATAATAGTCTATTGGATTTTTTAGCAAAGTTTATCCTATAATCCTATAATTTTAAATTTCCACTTCAGTGCACACAATAACTACTAGGTTAAGTTGGCTAGGACATGTTACTATGGCAGGGTAGGTGTTGTATTCCAATCTAAGCCAACTTAAATATTTTTGTTACACTTTGACTCAATTTGTCAAGTTACTCGATTTGGTACGAAGTTAAGCAACCTGGACGAGTTTGTTTAATTGACTTGCAAGTTCTAAAACTATATCAATAATTATCAAACTAAAGGGGTAGGAGGAACAACTCCTTACAATATGCACTAAGCACACCACTTTCAAATAGTGGGCTCCATGCTATGATTGATCTGAACCAACATTTGATACCAATTATATAAGTTAGGTACTCAATGTTCATGCCTTTAAAACTATGTATAAGCAATGATTCATATTTGATGGCCAAAAAACAAATTTGATTGGAAATTAGTCAAGATATTAGGCATGATTTTCAAAACAAAAGAGGTCCAAATCAAGTCTTAGGCTCTCTAGATCATGCAGTGCATGAAAAAGAACGAGCAATAAGCATGAAAAAATTAAAATTTTTGTAGTACAATGTAATAGCCAAGTCATTAAAAATGTAGATCTTACATCTATTAACCAATAGAGATTCACTAAGAACTTTTCCTTAAAACACCAATTTCTAAACATGAATGTAGAGATCAAATCACAAAGGAAAGACACTGATAACTTACAAGCAAATAGAAAAATATTTATAGAAATTTCTCTTGATCAAAACATTGCAACATGCATTAGGATTTTTAAGGGCTGAACAAGGTTGGATCACTTTAGCTCGTCCAACTCTATTCCCTTAAGAAACCTCGCCATAGAGAAAAATGATAGAGAAGGGAAAAACCAAATATTTTTTTGTTAGTTTTTCCTCTCTTGGTTCACCCTTTTAAGATACATGGTTTTCCCTTTATTCTAATTAGACTTCTTTCCTATTAGATAACTTGATAAACAAGCTTTGGTGACCAATAATCCTAGCCATTCAATACTTCTAAAATTGAGCTAGGATAGTTGTAATTAAATAGGGAGATTATGTTTACCTTAAAGTTAATTAGGTAATACATGACCGACTCCTATTAATGTTAAGTGTTCAATTTTGGTCAAAATTCCCCTAATTTAGCGTTCAATTAGATCATCTAATCGTTCAAATTTGCAAAACTTAGCTTGACTTTGAATTTAACTTCAATTGACTGTCCAAACATTAATTTGTCAAAATCAACAGTCAAATGAACATTAGAGTTCATTAAATGACTAATGTACGGTTTAGATGATTCTGATTTAGTCTTTTCTTTTGCAGATTAACCAAAAGAGGCGTTGATGGATACGATTAAAAGTTAACGGTGCAGATCATCTTAAAGTGCACTGGATGGACCAAATCACCCATGGAGATGGATGGAATAGAAATCATGGACAAAATGGAAAGAACATGTAAAGGGCAACTCTTTCCCCCACTTCTCTTTCCTTTCCTTTTCTTCCTCTTCCTCTTCCTCTTTCCCTCCTTATTCTCTTTTTCCTTCCTTCATTCTCTCTTTCCTTTCTTTTCTCTTTCCCTCATTATTTCCTCTCTCTTTTTCCTTTCCTCATTCTCTCTTGCCTTTCCATCTTAACCACCTTCCTCTTCTCCCCTTATCCTCCTCTTCTAACCCACTTCCTAAAACCGTAGGAGGGGAGCTAAACCATAAAAACACACAACTCCCCACCCTCTGACTTCCACTTTTCTTCCTCTTCTCTCATCTCTTCCCATCTCTCTCCTTCTCCTTCTCCTTCCCCTCTTGTTCTCCATTCTCTCTTTCACGTCTCTCTCCCCTTTACCTTCTTTTTCTCATTCCCTTCTCTCCATTCTCCCACTTCTCCCTTCTCCTCCTCCTCCTCTTTCTCTCTTCTCACCCCAAGTTCTATCTCTCTTTCACTGCCCTCTCCCTCTTCTCACTTCTCTTCTCCTTCTCTCAACCGCACTCTCTCCCCCTCTATTCATCTCCACTCTCGCTTCTCTCTTTATATCTCTCATTCTCTCTTTCCCTTATCTCTTCCCATCACCGCACTTCACCTTGCTTCCCCTCCATCTTCCACACCATATCCACCTTCCTTCTCTCCCAACTCTTCTCCTCTTTCCCATATCTCTCTCTCAAACCCGTAGCGCTCTCTCTCTTGTGATCTCCCCATCTCCATCTTCTGCATACACAAACCCCTTCTCCATCACCGTTCTCTGATCCCGACAAGCCCAGACTGACCGACCGGCCCAGAGGTGAAAACCCAAGTTGGGTTTTTCTCCTCTGCCTCCTCCTTTTCCCCTCCTGTCTTCTTCTCCCTCCTTTTCTTCTCTTACCCTCTTTCTCCTCTTCCTTCCACTCCAGACGTCCTGGAGACGGAAACCCGAAGTGGGTTTTCCCCACTTTTCCTCCTTTCTTCTTCCCTCTCCTCCTTCCTCTTTCCTTCTTCTCCCTTCTCCTCCTTCTCCCACATCTCCCTTCTTCATCGGGTTTCCTAGTTTTTCCTAAAAAACCAGATTTTTCATGAAATTCTGGTTTTGCCCTCCTCTTTAAAAGAAATTGCATTTCTGTTCTTTTCCGTTAATTCCATCTGTGTCCCTAGTTTATTTACATCTGTGTCCTGTTTTATTCAGGTTTTGTTTTATTTGCGTTTTTCTTATCCATGAACTGCCTAATCTGTACCAGATCATTTAAGGCTTAACCTAATCAATGGGTTAGCCTTAATCAAAACCAAATCTTCAATATCTCCTTCTTTTCTCATCCGATTTCAAATTAATTTTATAGGTTCATTCTTAGGACATCCCTAGACATAATCAATGCCTCTGATCTTCTATCAAAAACTTAGCAATCAATCTGAACCGTCCAAATCTTGAAATTACAATTTAGCCCAAATCTTGACCATTTTGAAGAATCTGTCAAATCTGACCGATGGATCACTAATCAAGGATGTGATGAAGACATATATGAAGGCTGATTATCTCTCAGGATATCAAAGTTGAAGATTTTGATAGTATTTGATCTAGGAAAGTAGTTTTTTCTCATTATTTGATTTTGTTTGTTTTCTTTAAGATTTGGAAATTCTGTATTTTTGAGAAGTTGATTAGATCTGAACATTGATTCTCATTTTAATAATTCTAGTAATTTTGAGTGATTTCTTTTTAATTTTACATAATTAAATTTTATTGAAACTCCATCATTTTAAATCAGTCCTCGTGGGATCGACCCGTACTTGCATAAGCTACACTATAATAGCCCATGCACATGCGGTTAAATAATCAACAAAGTTTTCAGCACCGTTGCCGGGGACTTTGAAAGGAGTTTTCATAAAATTTAATTAAAAAATCCAAAAAATTAGAAATTTCAAAAAAATCTAGAAAAATAAAAAAAATTAGGAATTGCAATTTTTAGCATTTTTCAATTGTTTTTAGGGAATAATCGCCTTGTTTCCTGAATTTGGTACTAATTTCTAATTTTATTTTTCAGGAAATTGAAAAGTGGAGGAATTTGGCAAGTGGATCTTCACCAAAATGGAAACTTCCCTGCTTTCCTAGAATAGGACTTTCTTTTTTCTTTTGAGTGAATCTTGTAGTGAGGATCCTTGTAAATTGCAATTTTCATTTTAAAATTTAAAGGGTTGTATAATACAGGGCAAGTGTGGGATAAGGTGGCCCATACTTGAGCTTCATCAGAAACCCCACTGTGAGTTTTCTCACTCATTTATTTCCTAGATTAGGGTTTGCATTTAGAATAATTTACATTGTTTGGTAGTGTAACTCATATAGAAAGCATATTTTATAATTGTTGCATTTTAGGATTTTGCATTAGTTTACTGCTTTTAATTACATTCTTAGGGCATGTTTAATGTTTTAAGGTGATTTATATGCTGGTCGAATTGCTATGGTGTGTGGAAATTAATTAGTAAGGGCACCCTATCCCCATAAGATCAAGGGTGGATTTCATCACCACTTCTTGGCCCACTTAGGATAATTACCTCAAGCACACAAACCTTCCTTTCACATTAATTTAAAATCAATTAGAAGAGACCTATAGGGCCATCACATGCTCGTAGGACCCTCTTAACAGGGCACAATTTACTGTCACTCTAGTGGCTTTTGATCACTGTGGTTATTGGTGGTTATCTAATAGAGCCTCGCTCTTCCCCCACCTCCTATTGATGTTTGTTCAGGTCTAAACGCCTCCTTACACGAGGGTTGTATTAACCACTTTGGTTAGAACCTAACTGGTAAGCAGTAATCAACTCCTAAAGAGAGGAGGAGTGTTAGATTAGGCTAATTAAAAAACATCGTCCCCACAGAAAATCAAGAAAATCAAAATATTGCTGCTTATTAGCCTTAGAATTATTTAAGTGTGCCCTTTTGTTTGCGCATCAATCTAGAAGTTAGGTTGCATCATTTAGGTTAGTTTTCTCAAAGACAAAAACAAAAAACAAAAGAAGCTTCCCTTGTATGCACTTTTGGAGACGCGACAAAACCGGAAGGTTAGTCAAGTACGACAAAAAGGACATACAGCAAGATCTGGCCACATCTATGACTGATCAACGCTCAAGGGGTAATTCACCCCATGGAAGTCAAGGGGCTCCACTTATCATGAATGAGGATCCACCACCCTTGATGGAAGATGAATATCAACCTCCACCAAGGAGGAATAATCATCAACCAAATAGAGATTGGAGAAGAAACAATAGTGAGTGGGACCAACAGAGTGAAATGGGGATGATAATATTGAGGGTCATCAAAACTTTCTTGGTAGAACTTTAAAAGACTACCTTCAGCCTACACGCACTAGCAGACCATCATGTGTAATTCTTCCTTAGAATGCTGATGCATTAGAATTAAAAACTGGAGTAATCCAATTACTTCCCAAATTCCATGGTTTAGATAGTGAGAGTCCTTACTTGCACCTTAAAGAATTTGATGAGGTATGTAGTACCCAATGAACACAAAATGTAGGTCTAGATACTGTCAAGCTTAAGCTATTTCCTTTTTCTTTAAAGGAAAAAGCAAAAATGTGGTTTAATGAACTGCCATCAGGTTCCATAAGAACCTGGAATGAAATGACTAGGGAATTCTTAAAGAAGTTTTTCCCTACCCATAAAACAAATACACTTCACCTCAAGATAATGAACTTTACCCAAAAGGATAAAGAATCATTCTATCAATGCTGGGAAAGGTTCAAAGAACTGCAACTCACTTGCCCACATCATGGCTATGAACCATGGCGCATCATCAGCTTCTTTTATGAAGGACTAAATTCTGACATGCGCCATTTTGTAGAGATGATGTGTAATGGTAACTTTCTAAACAAACAACCAAATGAGCCGGAGGAGTATTTGGAATGGCTAGCTGAAAGTGCACAGACCTGGGCTGATTCAGAAAGAGTAGAACATCCAGATAGACCCAAGCCCACTACCACATCTACTAGGGCAAGCATGTATGCCATGTCTGAAAAAGATGAAATCAGTGCCAAAGTGGCAACCCTAGCTAGAAAAGTAGAAGCCATGGAAATGGGTAAGAAAACTTCAATTAATGATGAACAAGTGTGTAGCATTTGTAAAAGTACATCACATCTTACTCAGAAATGTCCTACAATCCCTGCTTTTCAAGATGTAATTCATGATCAGACTAATGCGCTCAATAATTATAAAAGACCTTTCTCCCCATATTCAAAGACATATAATCCCAACTGGAGAAACCATCCAAATTTCAGTTGGAGAAATGAACCTAATGCAAATGTCTCACAACCAGGCCCATACCAGAGTCATCAACAACCAAACCAAAGACTTCTTACCTTACCTTATTAAACTCATCAACCTGCTTCTTATGGACCTTACTTGCCCCCACCTAAAAGGCAAGTAGAGGATAATCAAAATGTTCAAAACTAGGAAAGGAAAATTTCTCAATTAGAAAGTCAAATAAAACAAACCAACTAGTCCATGAATGAATTAAAAAATATGATGAGTCAAATGATGCAAAGTATGGAAAAAGGAAAGTTTCAGCTCAACCACAAGCAAACCTTAAGGGAGTGCATGTGATTAACATTAATGCATCTAATGAAACATCCAGCTCTACCATGGAACAAACTAAGGCTGTTACCATTCTTAGGAGTGGTAAAAGAATTGAGAAAGATGAACCTCAAAAGACTGAAAAGGTAGAAAGATGACCCTCAAAAGACTAAAAAGGTAGAAAAATCCACGAAAGTTAAAGAAAACTCTAAACAGAAGGACCATGTTTCACTTGTTGATCCATGTCCTATACCTGCTCCATTTCCTCAAAGGTTGCGTCAAGCCCAAAGTCTGCCTCTAATGATGATATTTTAGAGATTTTCAAGCAAGTCAAGATCAACATACCGATCTTAGATGCTATAAAATAAATCCCATCATATGCCAAATTCTTAAAAGACTTATGCACCATAAAAAGAAAATTAAATGTCCAAAAGAAGGCATTTTTGACTGAACAGGTTAGTTCTATTCTTCAACACCATACACCACCAAAGTACAAAGATCCTAGTTGCCCCACTCTTACTTGCATTATTGGAAACTACAAGATTAACCAAGCTCTTCTTGATTTAGGATCTAGTGTGAACTCATTACCATACTCGGTATACGAGCAGTTAGGTCTGGGTGAACTGAAACCTACATCTACTATGCTCCAGCTAGCTGATCGTTCTGTAAAAATACTGAGAGGGGTAATAGAGGATGTGTTAGTCCAGATAGAACAATTTTGCTTCCCTATAGATTTTCTAATTCTAGATACACAACCGGTGGTGAATGAGAAGAATGAAATACCAGTCATCCTAGGACGACCATTTTTGGCTACGTCCAATGCCTTAATCAACTGTAGAAATGGTGTCATGAAACTGTCCTTTGGCAATATGATATTAGAGCTAAACATCTTTAACATTTGTAACCAACTTGGTGAAACTTGTGATGATTTGCATAGTGCTTACATGATCAATTCAGTTGTGTAAGATCAGTTTCAGTCATCTTCCTTGTTGGACCCACTGGAGGCCTGTTTGGCCCATTTTAATGAGTTTAATGAGGATACATTAATAGAGGAAGTTAATGCCCTCCTTGATTCTGTTCCTATCATGGATATAGAAAAATGGAAACCTCCTTTCGAGGACCTTCCACCAATGAACACTCCTCAATGGCCAGATAGAGTAGAACCCCTTATAAAGCCTGAAATTCCAAATAAGCCTTTTACTGCAGAATATGTACCTGATTGGGCCCTACAGACCTTATTTGAACAACCATTAGATAAGAAATTAGGCCCACCTAATTTGTTGCATGTGCCAATAGAATATGAAAAGAAAGAGTCCATCGATATACTATCCGTTCATCAACCAACTCTATGGTACACACTAGAAGATAACCAGGATGTAAGCAAAACCATGCTCCCTCCTCTATTAATACAAGAACAATCTTTTACAGAAGGGCAGAGTCAGCTTATACCTCAATCTTAGGAAAATGTAAGGGAAAAGGATGACCATTCACATCTATATGGTTCAACAGAATTTAAATTCACGGTAGTTCACATTGTTAGAGAGATTCCACCACCCAAATTTTCAAGGTGGAGGAATTATATTGATTACCCTTGAAATTTTGAAGATAGGAGATCATCGTCCTACTCAATTTACATTTGTGGTAGTCTACTATATCATAATGATACCATCACCAAAAATTTCATGGTGGAGGAAAAATATTGACTATCGTGAGATTTTGAAGTGGCGTGAGAAATCTTGCCATTTCATTGTTGGGATCAAGAAAATTCAATACCAATTGGGTGTAGATTAGGGTAAATTAGGATATGTCTGACTGAAGACGTTAAACTTAACGCTCACTGGAAGGCAACCCAGAGTTTTTCATTTTTGTTGTTTTCTAAATCACCCATATTCATTTTAAGTCCTACTTTTTAAACATTGAGGACAATGTTTTTTTCAGGTTGGGGGAGTGTAGAATTCTAGCAAATTTTAGTTTTTTTTAGGTTTTTAGGTGCTTTCTTTGATTTTTCAAAAAAAAATGAAAAAAATGAAAATTTTTTAGGTCATTTCCTACACTATGATGAGAATTGGATTTTCTGAAGTATAATCTAGATAACTTTAGCTTATTAATGAAATTAAATATGATTAATTCATCTTTTTATTCATTTTCTAAAGAATTCTATGAAAGCAAAGTCTCAGATCACATCCGTACACGCAGTTGCATATAGATAGTCTAGATTGATAAGTTGCTATAACTTAGAAATTCTGAAGAAATTCAGTGGAGACCTATAACCTAAGTGAGTTTTTCGAGCTATTCATCCTTCTTGAGAGGTTATAAATATGTCTAATTTTCTTCAGCGTGCTTAAAGAAAATTGATCTCAAATTCTTAATTTTGGCTAATTACCTGGATAATTAGAATATTATCTTTAAAATTCTAGAATTTCATTGAATTTGATGGATTATAGGAAACCTAGAAAATGATTTAGGCCATCCTTGTTGTTAACCTAAAGACATAAAGCCTGTCCAGAAGTATTGTTACACCTAGTTAGCCAACTTGAGCCTTTTATATAAAGCCTTTTCTTTTGTCACCCAAATTACCTTTTATCCATATTAACCCAGTATAAATTATCCATTACCCATTTTCTTTGAAAAATAAGTTAGAGAAGAATGAAGAAATATCTTTTAGTTGTAATGAAAGTAGAAAAGTAGATATCAAGAAAAGAAATATTCTTCAAAGTGATTTAAAAGTGTGAAAAAAAAAAGAGAAAAAGAAGAAGAAGAAAGTTTGAAGAATACAAAGAAAAGTGAAAAAAAAGAAATATTCACTTCATCAAAGGAAAGAGGAATTATCAACTTTAGAAGACCTCTACTTATTTTGTGAAGAAACTTTGAATACCCTTATATCCTTTCTTTGGTACCCTATCCTAAGCCTACATTTTGTCCTATTAAAGACCTATTGATTCTAGGAGAAATATAGTCTTGATGAGGCGATGAATGGATAGGATTTAAAAGAGTGGTATTTCTAAATATTCAAAGGTAATGGCATTCAGACCTAAGGGATCAAAACAATCAAATTTCTTAGTAACTCCCGTTTTTCATGAGTATATGTGAGATACATTTGTTTTTATTGATTCTTCTCACATAATTAGAAGAGAGATATGATTTGACCCCTCTGTCTGAGAGATGTTGTTTCTGAGCGTATGTCATTAGCGAGGATTGAGGTCAAAACATATTTCATATGGAGTTCAAAAGTTAGAAGTTTACTTAGAGATCAAGATGATTCTATATGTAAACTGTATATACACACACGCACACTCTGATATCTAAGCTTTAGTGGAATGATTTTGGCCTATGGGTAGGGTTTTGAATTCTTCAGTCATTTTTATTAGTATGCTAAAGCGATGTGATTTATTGAAGATAATTCTCTGAGGAAAAAGAGGAGTTGACTTAAAAATAAATTTTGAAATTTGGTTTTTCACATGTTTTGCTCGGGACTAGCAAAATGCTGGTTGGGGGTATGTTAAGTGTTCAATTTTGGTCAAAATTCTCCTAATTTAGTGTTCAATTAGATCATCTAACCGTTTAAATTTGCAAAACTTAGCTTGATTTTGAATTTAACTTCAATTGACTGTCCAAACCTTAATTTGTCAAAATCAACAATCAGATGATCATTAGAGTTCATTAAATGACTAATGTACGGTTTAGATGATTCTGATTTTGTAATAGCCTGAGGACCAACACCCTGCAACGATACTGCCCATGCCAGAGTGCCCATACACCCCGCACAGTTTTGTTCTTCCCCAGTTGCCCAGGGAAAAGGCCTCGTTACAAGGGAAGTCCTCATCACTCTTATCAAGAGGCCAATAACTGTCCCCCTAGCGATGTGGGACTAACTCTCAGTCCCTCACCTTGCCTAGAAGCTTGCCAACCCTATTGGCTTGCCCTCATCAGCCAAGGCTTCACAACCTCTCCCCCTTAGGGGACATGCGTCCCCGCGTGTCTTACCACACGCGAGCGCTCACGTGCGGCTAGCCACCCACACAGGGTCGAGGTCTGGCTCTGATACCACTTGTAACAGCCCGAGGGCCCACACCCTGCAACGATACTGTCCGTGCCGGAGTGTACATACACCCCGCACGGTTTTGTTCTTCCCCAGTTGTCCAGGGAAAAGTCCTCGTTGCAAGGGAAGTCCTCATCACTCTTATCAAGAGCCCAGTAACTTTCCCCCTAGCGATGTGGGACTAACTCTTAGTCCCTCACCTTGCCTAGAAGCCTGCCAGCCCTATTGGCCCACCCTCATCAGCCCGCCCTCATCGGCCAAGGGTTCACAGATTTAGTCTTTTCTTTTGCAGATTAACCAAAAGAGGCGTTGATGGATACGATTAAAAGTTAACGGTGCAGATAATCTTAAAGTGCACTGGATGGACCAAATCACCCATGGAGATGGATGGAATAGAAATCATGGACAAAATGGAAAGAACATGTAAAGGGCAACTCTTTCCCCCACTTCTCTTTCCTTTCCTTTTCTTCCTCTTCCTCTTTCCTTCCTTATTCTCGTTTTCTTTCCTTCATTCTCTCTTTCCTTTCTTTTCTCTTTCCCTCCTTATTTCCTCTCTCTTTTTCCTTTCCTCATTCTCTCTCTCCTACCTCCTTCTCTCTTGCCTTTCCCATCCCCTTGCCTTTCCATCTTAACCACCTTCCTCTTCTCCCCTTATCCTCCTCTTCTAAACCACTTCCTAAAACCGTAGGAGGGGAGCTAAACCATAAAAACGCACAACTCCCCATCCTCCAGCTTCCACTTTTCTTCCTCTTCTCTCCTCCTCTACTTCCCCTTCTCTCATCTCCTCCCATCTCTCTTCTTCTCCTCTTGTTCTCCATTCTCTCTTTCACGTCTCTCTCCCCATTACCTTCTTTTTCTCATTCCCTTCTCTCCATTCTCCCACTTCTCCCTTCTCCTCCTCCTCTTTCTCTCTTCTCACCCCAAGTTCTATCTCTCTTTCACTGCCCTCTCCCTCTTCTCACTTCTCTTCTCCTTCTCTCAACCGCACTCTCTCCCCCTCTATTCATCTCCACTCTCACTTCTCTCTTTATTTCTCTCATTCTCTCTTTCCTTTATCTCTTCCCATCACCGCACTTCACCTTGCTTCCCCTCCATCTTCCACACCGTATCCACCTTCCTTCTCTCCCAACTCTTCTCCTCTTTCCCATATCTCTCTCTCAAACCCGTAGCACTCTCTCTCTTGTGATCTCCCCATCTCCATCTTCTGCACGCACAAACCCCTTCTCCATCACCGTTCTCTGATCCCGACAAGCCCAGACTGACCGCCGGCCTAGAGGTGAAAACCTAAGTCAGGTTTTTCTCATCGAGCTCCTCCTTTTCCCCTCCTGTCTTCTTCTCCCCCCTTTTCTTCTCTTACCCTCTTTCTCCTCTTCCTTCTGCTCTGGACGTCCTGGAGACGAAAACCCGAAGTGGGTTTTCCCAACTTTTCCTCCTTTCTTCTTCCTTCTCCTCCTTCCTCCTTCCTCTTTCTTTTTTCTCCCTTCTCCTCCTTCTCCCACATCTCCCTTCTCCATTGGGTTTCCTGGTTTTTCCTAAAAAACCAGATTTGTCACGAAATTCTGATTTTGCCCTCCTCTTTAAAAGAAATTGCATTTTTGTTCTTTTTCATTAATTCCATCTGTGTACCCAATTTATTTACATCTGTGTCCCATTTTATTCAGGTTTTATTTTATCTACTTTTTTCTTATCCATGAACTGCCTAATCTCTACCAGATCATTTAAGGCTTAACCTAATCAATGGGTTAGCCTTAATCAAAACCAAATCTTCAATTTCTCCTTCTTTTCTCATCTGATTTCAAATTAATTTTAAAGGTTCATTCTTAGGACATCCCTAGATATAATCAACGCCTCTGATCTTCTATTGAAAACTCAGCAATCAATCTGAACCGTCCAAATCTTGAAATTACAATTTAGCCCAGATCTTGACCATTTTGAAGAATCTATCATATCCGACCGATGGATCACTAATCAAGGACGTGATGGAGACATATATAAAGGCCGATCATCTCTCAGGACATCAGAGTTGAAGATTTTGGTAGTGTTTGATCTAGGGAAGTAGTTTTTTCTCATTATTTGATTTTGTTTGTTTTCTTTAGGAATTGGAAATTCTGTATTTTTGAGAAATTGATTAGATCTGAACATTGATTCTCATTTTAATAATTCCAGTAATTTTGAGTGATTTCTTTTTAATTTTACATAATTAAATTTTATTGAAACTCCATCATTTTAAATCAAGTCCTCGTGGGATCTACCCGTACTTGCATAAGCTACACTACAATAGCCAATGCACTTGCGGTTAAACAATCAACAATTAACCTAAATGAAACCCTTTAATCTAAACCCTTCAAATCATCTAAAGGTTGATGAGACTACTAAAATAATCAAACATTTGATCTAGGTTAATATCTTAAGCTAGATCTCGATCTTGTGATTTAATCTACCACTAAGATCATGATTGTCAATGAACTATCAAGATCACTCACGAGAGCTGGCACTTTACTAAAGCGAGGGTGTGCATGGTTGAATAACCATAGTTCCAAGTTGAAGAAAAAGACACCCTTTTAAATTGTTTGTAGCTAGTACTTCCTTGCCTGCTTCATCTTATAAGCCCATCAAATTGGTGAGACTAATAAGCAAATGCAGGTAGTTTGTAGCTAAATCTTTAATGACAAGCATGATGGTTAGATAGTTGATAGAGGCATGAAAATATTTAAATTAAGGATGTCTTCCACAGTGTAATGATCACTAATCACACGCCTCTTACAATGGAACATATGATGAAAAATTGTTCCTCCTCAAACTCGCAAACCTTTTCTATGGCACTTTTACACGGCCCTGCAACATCAACAATTTTCTAAGGAGAATGATCCGAAAGATGTTTTTCTGGCTTCAAATTGCATGTGACCCTCAAAGTCTAATTTGTTCGTGGGCAGCCTCTTGATTTTAGTTTTTTCCACCCATAAACCCTTGGGATGGAAAGCTCTCCTTAAATCATTAAGCATAGTGCAATTTTGACATTTTGCCTCATTGTTTCAACCTATTTGGAGTTGTGAAATAATTCTCTCTTTACCCTAATTTGATGCATCTTGTGGATCCTTCCACCTATTTCATCTTATCACTGTCAACCCAAAGGCCCACTAATTAATAATTTGGCTCATGGATAATCAATTGTGGATAGTTTGATTCATGGAACACGAGAAGCCTTATCAATATGCTCCTAATAACATCAATCCCTTGCTCAAACCATAAGGTTAGCAATTCGAAATATAGAGAGTTAAGAATTTTGTGAAATCATGACACAATAGAACTAACCGAAATGGTAGTCTTGGAATTCCTAACATGAGAAGCTAATACTACTAGAGAAAAATCAAGAACTTGATGAAATATATAGTATTAAGATTTAGAAATCACACCCTGCTATAATCAATATAGAAATCACATGGATCGTATCCCTTCAAATATGTAAATATTCATGTATATATTGACAACAATGCAAATGAAGTAGATATGTTGAAATACAAGTATGAAGCCTCAATGGTTCTAGACCTTTGTTTGATTGTAAAATTTAACCAAAGACCAAAACTACTAAGAAATAGAGGTTGGGAGATTTGATTCCTGGGCAACATTTTTTGGCTAAAAAATGAACAAGATTGGCTACTTCACTTAACCAACAAGTAATCATCTATAAAAATTTATCTTTAAACTATATTATTCCAATGAAAACTAAGCAACAAATATGAACTTGTATACTCCCACAGATTTAACAAACAAACAATGGCATCAATGATTTCTTTAGCCCAATTTAATAACAACTTGCTAGCTTATATATCATGTAATGAGAAAAGTCAATTGTTGCTTGACTTTTCTAAACTTCAAGATACTAACCTAAGTTCACTCGATCACAATAACTTGGAGTCGTTTGTGGATGATAGTACATCCAGCTAGGCTATGGCAATTAGGTGTTGCACTAGCCTCACTAGCTCCTAATCAGGGTTCATTTCACATGAGCTTTGTTGCAAGGCCTGATGATCAAACCACATGCGGATTCGTCACAAAGTTCCTTCTAAAATCATCAAGCATGACGGTATTTCTCAAGTTAAAAAAGTAGTTAAATGGCCTCAACAAGTGAATGAAAAAGACGAAAATAATCTCACCAAGTGGCTTGCAATTGAAGATCCCTTGGGAATTTGTTTGCACTACAATCATAGCTCTTAAGTGGCTTTTAAGTTGTGGAACGGTGAGAAGATAACGTAATCATTATCTACAGTAAGCCGCTTCTTCCCTTCACGACATGGATGGAGAAGTTTGGTCTGGTGGAAGCATACCAAGTACAAAATTGAAAATAGTGTTAGTCCACAAGCATAAGATTTTAACTTTCCTGCTCCTTGTCACTACTTGTCTTCCTTCTCTCATTCTCCTCTTATAGACCTAGGATCCTAAGCTCTAGCTTCCAACCACTCCTTCGCTTCTTGCTTAAAACAAGGGACTCTACCTTATGTGTTGGAGTCAAATCGTGTGTTGTTTAGAGATATGGTGGACAGGATTGATAGAATTGTAATGAAATAAGCATACACATGCAAGGAGAGATAAAGGTTTACGTGGTTCAGCTATCATACATACATCCACGGGAGAGAAGGAAGATATTTTACTATCTAATTAGATTACATGGAAGAGGAGGAGGAGGAGGCTCAAAGCCTCTTCTAACCCTCATCTAGTTCTCTACTTTCAAGCTCTTACTCACAACAACCTTAACATTACATATATATAGAATTTTCTACTCACTTGGTGTAGACCACATGCGGGTTTACACCACCATTGTGCCCATTCGTTGTTCCTATAATTGTCCAACCGTACCTTTTTTACTATGCCCATTCCTTGCACCTAATAAATGTCCAATCAATCATTTTTAATCATAAGTAGAACATATAAGCTTTGAACTGTTGCAAGAGTTATGAAATATTTAGTTGGCTTCTAGTTCCAGTTTCCTGCATAAATGGCATAATAATTCTCATAAGCTTGTGAGTGGAAAATATCTATTCCTCTGATTCCTCTGGTCCCTCGTTTCAGTTTGCATTCTTTGAAGAGTATCGTTTGGCTTTTTAGATAGAAGACCGGTATTCACACACGCATACATACAGGCCTCTTCCTAAACCCAGCGAGAGAAAAACGCTGAAATCTAATACAAATGAAGAAGAAGATCAGTTTGCATTCTTTGAAGAGTATCGTTTGGCTTTGAAGACCGGTATTCACACACGCATACATACAGAACTCTTCCTAAACCCAGCGAGAGAAAAACGCTGAAATCTAATACAAATGAAGAAAAAGATTTTCCATTTGCAAATCAGTTAAAAGAAGAAAGAAGAAGTAAAATAATGAAATAACCCCCACTTAATGGAGTAAGGAGAGTTTTCCATCTTCAGGGCTTACGAACAAATTAGACTTTGAGGGCCACGTACGGACCAAACCCAAGCTATAGGGCCACATGCAACTATTTATTGAATGTTAGAACGCGCGCACACCCCCAAGTACCTTGCATCAGTGCCCTACTATGTACAACGCGGCAGGCCGTTCTTGAGCTACTATGCTAGAAGGCATTTACTTCCAAAATTTGCTGTTTGGAATTGTTTAAGCAGAAAAAATAGGGATGATCTTAACAGACTGAAAGGGTTAACAGATTTGGCATGGAGAATTGTTGTGGTATTAACTATCTTATGATGTGACCGGAAAGCTGAACGGTTTGGATCCCCAGCCACTTGCGCTCAGTGTGAACTAGTACAAAGGGAAATATCATAGTTGGGCTTTCTTAACATGTAACATGCAAGCGAAAAGTTCGAAGTCCTTACGGGGTAGTTTGGTGATTTGATGGTGACGGAAAAATAGTGCCAGTCCTAAAAGGCGGGAACGGATTAAAAATACTTCTCGATCAAGGACGTCTCTATTTGAACTAACGTAGCCGGCTAGCCACGTCTCTCTCGTCCTTTTCTGACAATGACATCTATGTCCTACTTACATTCTTCATATACCTTTGCCCATAAAATTTGACAAAAATTACGATCACATTCTCTTGGAGATCACAAAGAAGTAAACACGGTAAACTAAACGGCAATGGCATTTTGGCATTTCTTCGGAAAATGGTCCCTTAAAATCGGAAGATAACTTTCTGTACGACTGTAGCCGGAGATCTCACCTGAGGCATTATGTCGTTGAGAAGGTAACGGCGTTAAAACTCAAAAATCCCCCTTCGTTGTTTTGTGTCAGCAGAGAGATCCAAAAATTACACGTTGAAATCTTACAGCTTTGCAATGGAAGCTTCTCTCTCTCGCCGCTGAAACATGTTCCACAGAATATAAATAGCGACCGATGCGCTCGTTGAGGAAAAAAATCCACATTTTCCCGTCATTTTTCCTGCATTCGCCACCCAATCTCTCCTAGGGTTTTCAAATCACATTCTCCATCTTCTCTCTCTTTTGAAACTTTCTTTCCACTTTTTCCATCGATTTGTTTTGCAGAAGAGAAATGTCCACTTTTTGATCCTTTTCTGTGACGATTCGAGATAAGGAAGACGTCTGTGTTCTCTGCATTGCCTGTTTGTCGATTTGTTGTCAGTTTATCTATTTTTTATTATTATCAAGAAATGGCAAAAAAATGAAACATGTTTCATCAGATTTCTTTCTTCCAAAATAGATCCCTAATTCGTCTAAAATTCGGTATTTAGTTTTCTTGTTTTTGTTTAGTTGCAAATCTGTTCCTGCGTTTTTTGTTGAATTGTAAATTTTGATTACTTGCGGATTTTAGGTTTCAATATCTTTTTCCTTTTTTTTTTTTTCTGATTGAAAAACTGATCTTTACAGTTTCTACTCTGAAAAAAAAATTAGTAGAGACCCTCTGTCCGCGAGTGAATTTGCTTATGATGGAGAGTTTTTCATAAAATGATAGGTTAATGAGATTCCGAAGAATGCTGGATCGATCAAGCGATGCCTGCTTGTCATAGGTTATCAAGGTTTTCTTCTTCGTTGAGAAGATACCTCATCTCCTCCTTTTAGAACAACCAATTACGTTTTCTGCATTCTACGGTATGTTGATCATAGGCTTAAAGTAGATGCCTCTTGCCGAGGATAGTACCATGAATTCCCATTTAGAAGTTCCTGTCAATAGTCCGAACGGTGACACAGTCAAACTGGCTGGATATTATGAGCATGAGGCCGACGCTAGTAAGCAACATTCTGTTTACTTATTTTATTGGTGTGGGCAATTGGGGGACTATTATGTTTTAATTCTGTTCACTTGTTATGCAGGCAGGAAAAGAGCATCTGTAGTGGAATGGTTAACTAGTATACTTCCTCATTTAAACATGCCATCTGAAGCTACAGAAGAGGAACTGCAGGTTTGTTTAATCAATGGGACTGTCCTGTGTAGCATCTTGAGCAGACTGTCTCCTGGTTCTGGAGCTGAGGTTCGCTTCTGGTGGCATCTGTTGTTATAGGTCACTTTCGTTTTTAGTGGATCTCTACAGAGCCAAGATGGTTCTGATCTTTCTTCTGAGCAGCATTTGGAGAACGTTAAGAAGTTTCTGTCAGTTCTTGATGAAATGGGATTGCCCAGGTTCAAAGCATCAGACCTCGAGCAGGTACAGATACTACCTTAAGAGTCCCTTTTCTGGCGTAATCAACCGTATAAAGATTTGTGTAGGCTACATTCTAGACTTCCTTTCATGGATTTGACTGTTAGTTACCCATCAGCCTATGCATATACATATTAAGCACACATCAATATTATGCTGCTTCTTAGTTTTCTCCTTAACTTGCTGATATCTGATTGTCACGGTTAACTAGATTACTTACTCCTGTTCTGCAGGGATCAATGAGAGTGGTTGTCAACTGCCTTCTGCAACTTAAGGATCATTTTAGTTCTGATCAGGATACAAATTCACCGGGTAAATTTGGTGCAAGAAAGAGATGGAAATTTTCAGAAGTTGAAACTTTAGAAGGAACAAATGGTTTCCGAGGGGATCAATCTGCAAATGGACAGAGGCCTCTGTCACCAAGAGAAGATGGGCAGAAAAGTTACTTCAATTCAAAGTTTCAGCATGTTCTGCGTGGTCCTGTCATGTCAGGTACAATTGCAGTTATATTACTGCGAAAAAATGGAAATAAGGTCCTGGCCAACAGTGTAAAAAATTGAAGGTAGCAGATGGAAATGATATTGAAAATACTGGAGAAATTAAGAAGAAACTTATTGCTACATGCATACTAGTGAGAGGTATGATTACTTGATATTAGCATTTAGAGTTTGCATGACGTGGCATTTTAAATAACATGAGTTCAAGACACTTGCTCATGTTTCCATGATGACATCAGCTGGAGTGCTGGACTACCTCTCTCTCTCTCTCTCTCTCTCTCTCTCTCTCTCTCTCTCTCTCTCTCTCTTGTTTGTTTGTTGTATTTAGTTGAACTTGGCGACATGAATGATGCAGGACGACTTGAAAAACTTGTCTACAAAACTTTGGAACTTGAAAACTATATAAACAACTTGAAATTAAGTGGAAGCAAATGACTTGATTCAGAAACTCGTACGCGGGACTGAGAAAATTTGGTTAGAATAAAACCTAACAATTTCGCTGGAAAACCAGAAAACTCAGATGGAGATTTCACTCTAGAAATCAGACAGACTAAAAATGGAAATATAATACGTACCTACTGGAGAACTGATATAAAAGATGAGACAACAAATTTCACAAGCACCCAATTGCTGGCTTGGTGGGAAATCTTTCCAACAACTTTTAGACAAAAGGAAAAATGAAAATTTAAAACTGAATTTTCTTCAATCTGAAATGAAGTAGGATCAAGAACTAAACTTGACGAGCAACAAAAATAAACAGGAACCAAACTGTATTTATATGTTTTCTCAGAATTTCGGATAGATTAATGAGCAAGTTAAGTCACGTGAATAGTATTGGAGTCACACATGAGTTCATAGAGGATTTTCTAAGTGTCACACTTAGAAAGAAGTGCAAGGACATAAAATTAATGAAGATCAAAAGAAGTATTGAGGTTCAATCAAAGAGAGAATGCTCAAATTCATGTCAGTGGCAGCAATTCGATAACAATAGAAGAAGGTGGAGGAACTGCAGATAAAAAAGGGCAGCCCAGTGCATGAAGCTCCCATGTATGGAAGGTTTGTGGAAGGGGTGGACCACAAAGGGACTATAGTCAGGAGCCTTACCTTGTATTTTTGCAAGAGGTTGTTTCTACACCTCGACCCCATGACCCCCAGTTCACCTCGAAGCCTTGTAGGTTCTTGGAAACCAAGTAAAATAACTTTCTAGATCCATTTCTAAGCTTGGAAGCCAAATAAACTAGAGAAAACAAGAAACCAAAAATCATGTGGGGCCCATCAATTTGGATGATCAAAATGGGACCCACTTGGGTTTTCTGCTTTGATTTTCTCTAGTAAACCTCAATGCCTTCGTCAATAATGAACACAATGGATATAAGTATTGGTAAATCTATATGTAGTAGGTGTTAGGGAAATGGGCCTTTTCACAAACAGGTAGACAAGACTTCTAGCCTGCATCCTATGAAGCTTCTCCTTGAGGACGAGTTAACTTCTGAAAAAGGGTCTCAGTTATAATGACTTTTGATGAATTTGTATGTTTCGCACAACCATTTGGAGCATGTGGGATCTTCTGAAGTGCTATAGACACACACACACACACACACACACACACAAATAAAACAGCAATTTGTTATGAATGTCTGATTGAAGTGCTTGTGAATAAGAATCAACAAACATAATGCCTATCTCTTCAGCTTGTCTATGTTATTCGTTTTGCTTATTGAATTCTTGATGCTGTTTTTTTATGGTTCAAATATTTGACCTTTCACATTCTTTTTCTGTAGAGCCATCATCTACATTATTACATCATGTTGGACATAAGTTCCATGAGTTTTTTCAACTGAAACAAGGACAATATTCAGACCTCCCTGCTGCTATGATATCAGAAATGATGAAGTCAAATAGTATAGATGTAACTTCTCTGAAACACTATAATTGAACAGCAAAGAATTATTGAGTGTGAGTTTCTTATGAATAATGCTTTCACAAATTTTTTTCTTTCTAATAAATTTTGGCATTTCCTGCTGCAGAATGCCCCAACTCAATCACTTCTGAGTGTTGTGAATGGGATTCTAGATGAAAGCATCGAAAGGAAGAATGGGGAAATTCCTCATGTATGCTAGTGAGATACACATGCATTGTTTTCTGCTAAGTCAGGTTTACTCTGTGTCTCTTTATGATTTTTGCTATGAATATCTGATGGGAGATGCTGTTGTCTTTGTATCCTTTTCTCAGAATGTCGCATGCTTATTAAGAAAGGTTGTTCAAGAGATTGAGCATCGAATTTCGACACAAGCTGAGCATATAAGAAATGTGAGATGCATTTGAGAATACAACATTTTCTCAGCAAAGATCTATTAGTGATTCTCTTTCTATGGCTACATATGTGCAGCAAAATAATCTCATAAAAGCACGTGAAGAGAAGTACCAATCAAGAATCAGAGTGCTTGAAACACTTGCAACTGGGACGAGTGATGAAACTCAGGTGTTTGACAAGTTTTCATATCTTCTGAAAGATGCATCTTAAGTATCTCTTTTTACCATAAATTGATTTGAAACTCATACTCTATGTTATTATTATTTTTTCCTTGTTACAGATTATTATGAATCAGCTCCAACGGATGAAGGTCAAGTCTGATCTGTAAATACTATCTTTATTGCAGAAATTGTTCTGTTATCTGTAAAAATTCTTTTGTTGAATTTGCTTTAGCTTTGACATTTTTATGCACTGGTTTTTTACTTTTTTATGCACCAATCCCTAAATGTAGAAATAGACTGATTTGCAGATTCTACTACTTGAATTAGTTCTAGTGCTAGAAATTGGAGAGCTCCTTCAACTTTGACGCCTAATAGGATGATTGTTTCAAATATCACAGCAACAGACTAGAGTGGCATAAAAACATGTTAGGGGATGAACTTAGCCTCAAAACTCATGAGCTGATTGAGCAACTTCTTCAAAAAATTTGTTAAGTAGGAATTGCATGGTTGGTCTGGCATCTATAATCAGTTGCAAAAGAGAGAAATTCCACCTCTCCATACCTGATTTGAGCTCTTCCCATTTTCTTAATTCAACTTTATTTTCTGCCTATGCCTTTCAAAACCTTCATATTCTTCCTGAGGTGGTATTTGCCACATGGTTAAGAATTTATGGATTGAGTTATCTATGGATAGTATTTTGGCCCCCTTTTTGGGACATACAAGTTGTAGATTTATTTAATAGAGGGCATTTTTGAAAATTCTCACTATTTATGAAAATAAGGGTCAGAATTGACTTCTTCCCATTTTCTCATTTCCCATTATTTCTCATCTCTCTCTCTCTCTCTCTCTCTCTCTCTCTCTCTCTCTCTCTCTCTCTCTCTCTCTCTCTCTCTCTCTCTCTCGCCCTTTTATTCATCTCTATTCTCCTTCATCCTTGATTTCTGCAATTAAATCAATAATTTATTTTCACTTGTAGCAATTGAGTATATTCTAGTAGCCCATATTTTGGAACTATTATGGATAGTATATAAACTGCAAATCCCAATGATTATTGTGCGTAGGATGGATTGCTTTTAGGCGCAACTTGGCTTTGTATCCTTAATTATCCTTGAGGAAATATTATGAACTGAATAAAGAAAGCCTTTTTTGGCCATGTTATGACTATCTCATTTGGACTGGCTAACTAACATGGTGGCAAAAAGCTATGCTTTGGCAAAAAACTCAGCTGGGTCAATGCATTATTAGACTTTGCTCATTTTGTTTGGTTGGTAATTGCCAAGTTCTCCCGAGTTTGGGGGAAGAGCTCTGAAAATATTCCTCCAATGAGGTCCCAGAAACCGCTACTATAAGGGATAAGGCAAAAAAAAACCCATTTTGTTTTTGTCAACTCAAATCTGTTTGCATCATGGGGATCTCTTTCAACTCATTTTTATTCACATTATTCTCTGTGCCACTTGAGGAATACCACTGCACAAAAGGCTGAACTGTAGTCGCTAAAAGAATAAATTGAGCATACTTGTACACAATTGACATTTTCAAACTCTTGGAGTCTTCCTCAAGAACTTTGTGATATTTGAAGTTGTCCTTATATCCTCTTGTTGCTGAGTGCAAGTCCTGCCATACCTAAGCTAAGCACATACTCTTTGGTAGGTATGTCTTTTTCTTTGATGGGCCTTGACATGATCTCGTAATGATTTTAGCTAGTTACAATCAATTTCATGGTTCATTGAGCCAGTCAATCAACTCTAACGTGTGCTTGAAGGAGAGGATAAAACTGTTGTTGAAGTCTAAAAGTGGGATGGAATATGAATGAGCTGAAGGAAAGAGTTGTGGGAGTAACAAACTACAAGAAGAAAGACTAAGATGTGATATGGAAAAACTGTAACTACTAACTATCATTATCCTGTTACAAACCATCTATACTTTTCACTAAGGAATGCATATTTATTGAGGCCATGAATATTCTCTACAGCTCGTACCCTTAACTCCCTTGTCTAGAAGTTGTTCAAAGGACGTGTTGCTTTTAGCTTGATCAACTCCATCATGGCCTACTCACTTGTACTAGTCTTAGGTGTTAAAGATGCCCAAAGATGAGTCAGCTGGAAGCTCAAGCAATCATGCATGTGGAGCCACAAATTGACTAGTGTATTTCTTGGAGTCCTATTTTCTTGTTTTGGAGCTAGCTAGTCTTTAGGAAACACTATTATGGAGAAAGACCATGACATTATCGTATCAATTGAACTTTTTGGCTTGACCATTATGAACTATATCGTGCTTGCACTTCTCTTACTGAAAAGTGGATGTTTGATAACCAACATTCAGCTAATTATCCATACATAGTTGAGATGTTCATTGGTGCCAAATTAGCAATTTGTTGGGGTGATATCGGTGATATCCATTGTTGACAGACTTGACTAGAAGGTATACTATATTCCACCACTCCATATTATCCTGCTAGACAGTTTGAAAGATCCTTGAATTTAGAGCTTAAAACTTTGGTTTCCTGTGGTTTGGATCTACCTTATGCCACTTGCATTTTGATATCTGCCTCCAACAAAGCTCTTTGATAAGAGCATTGCAAGGAGCCTTGTCTATCATATGAGTCCTCGTGAGAAGAGGGCTTTATTGAAGGTCTAAAGTTACAAGAATCTCCTCATGCACCTTCTCAAATTGCCAAACTTCAACCTTACACATAAGAAAATGGAGCTTTGCATGAGAATTTGGTTAGCTTTATGACGAATTGGAGCCTTAGACAACCTGGCTTTGCTATTCTCCACCTTGACAACATCCTTGCCCCAGGCTAGCATGAACAGGTGTTTCTAAAATTTGCTCCAAGAAGATGGCTAGGGGTTAAAATGCTTTCTAGGCATAAGGAATTGAGAAGCCCCCAGAAAATAGTCAACCAGGCTTGCAAAATAAAAATTCGTCCAACCTATGCGAAGCAAAAAGAGCTTGGTGGTTGGACCATGCAAATGCTCCACCATAGGAGGATCATATAAATAATCTGAAGATATATATGACAGATGAGAGTCAAACCCTGCAATAGTGCCAGGACCACCCAAGTTTCTCTCTAGGCCATCTAGGACATTGAAGTCCCATGCCACATTGGACCATGTAGGGATGGTGAGATCCTCCTATGCTTCTTTCTTTGCATTGTCAACATTCGGTGCGTAAAGCACTGTGAATAGCCTTTGAAGTTGGATGGAAACTACTTTCAGCAGCGTGCCCATACAGAACAGATCTTTTAATCTAGGCACCTAAAGAAAAAAGTCTCCTAGCAATCCAATTTCTTTAAGGACAAGAGGAACCATGCTCCATCTTGAATTCTTGCATCAAACTAGTTCGGGCCCCTTTAATCACATACTCTTATAAAAATCTCTTTTGTATTCACCAAATAATTGAGTTTCTAGTTAAAAATCTTCATGATGTACCAGCTTCTAATTCAAGGAGCCGCCCCAAAGCACCAAGGGATTTTTGTGCTTAAACTGTTTGCTTTGCTTCATCATGGATAAAAGTGCAAGTGTGCTTCAATTGGCTAATAGCTAGAGACATGCACACAAGGACCTCTTGATCTTGACTGGAATTTCCTTTTAGAAGAGCTAATTCTTCTGCAGTCAAGCAAGAGGAACATGTAATGTGACTCAATTTCATGGCCTTCAAATTGGAGCTCTAGAAAATTTTGTCCCACTACTGGACTGGAACATCACTCCTTTGGCTGAATCTTTGATTTTATTTCAACCAGATCTTTCAATCCCATACTTCTGCCATCTTAATCTGTCTGATTTCCCCATCAAAGAAACCTCAAGAGGAAGGCCATCTTGGTTCCGACTTCCGAGCAAGCTCTTGAGGGGACTCCAGATAACAGAGAGAGCAGTAGCCGATTGCAATAGTTGGACATCAACTGCAAGACTCGAGCCCATAGCAGTGTGAAGGAGTGAGAGAGCATTAAAGAAGTTGCTGATAAAGTAACTCCATGGGATAGGGCAAGGTGGGTCTCAACACCTGAAACAACCTCTACCCCATGTCCTGAAGTTCTCCCCATGATTAAAAGAGACTTTGACTTGCCATGCAGAAGAAATCTTACTTTAAATGATAATATGCAACCTGTTCACGCACCTTGACCTCTAAAATAGCACATTTCAAATCAAAACGGAAGGGTGGGATGTTGAAAGGCATGCTCCAAAGAATGTGACCTTTTCATATGCTTAGAATAAGATTGCCACTTTAGCAGGCCCCCCTTGACTCCTATCCCAGCTGAGCACTGGGTTGGACTTAGGTGGATGATTTCATCATCATTGCCTCTTCTTATCTAGTGATGCTGATGGAATCGAAACTTGTTGGGGGAGGGCCACATGACAGTTGCTGCAACTGCCCTGTTATTCAACTCCTTAAATCTCCCTTCACCTATTTGCATGACATCCACCTAAATCTGTTCATCCCCCAAGAAGGCTGGAAAATGGGGTTAGGTGGCAGGATTCTGATGGCTTCAACTAGGATCCTCCCTTCTGCCCAGTTCTGCACGAAGTTATGTGTAATCTAGGGCCAAGATCTTTCCAAATCTACAGATAATCTAGCAAGTAACCTGTCACTTTGAACATTTATCTTAAACTACTGAATTGTGGGTCTATCAAAGCTCCAGTCTGTCCATCTATGCAGTTTCTAAAGAAAGCAGCATGACCAAGATACTGGAGGTTCTAAAATTTGATTAGCCTCTTGTTCTAGAGTGGAACTCCACTAACATTTCTAAAGATCCCTCTCGCTAAAAGTGCAAGCAGCAACTGGCCTTCCAAGTGGTAGAAGCCCACTGTTCCAGTAGGGTGTTTGGATTTACCATCACCATTAGAAGGCATCTAGATCAAGATGATTCCTGTAGCCTCACTCACCCCATTGGCATAAATATTGGAGCTTCATGCTCTATGTGTTGGCGTCTCTCTTTGCAAGGATGAGAAAGGTTTATTAGATTAAGTAGGTCAGTTATATCATAAAGCTCCTTCGCAACAGCTTTCTGAAAATTCCTGCATAGCAGCTTGTCACAGCGGATACTCATTTACCTGTAATTGCTTTTAAGTAAATTTTCTTTTACATTTTGCTTTTACTGCTGAAGACATTGCATAGGAATAAGGGAATGCACCCCATTTGAGTCAATTAAAATTACTCCAATTCCAAATTCGCAAAGAATAAAAAAAATTGAAGTCAAGGTTTTTGTGCTCAGATCAAAATTTTCAACTTTCGATTGCAATGTTATTTATCAGATTTAAGCATTCCAAGCTTACATGAGTTAAAACCAAAACTGCAGGAAGAAAAGTCTTAATTTTTATCTTCTAAAATAAATTTTCTCCATAACATCAAAGTTTCCATCAGCAGCAGCAGGTTTTTGATCAAACCTATGTACATGTTCAGTTTCTGTAATGGCATTTCCTAGACCACCATCAGGCACTTACTAGACCACCACTGATATAGCCTGGCCTCCTCTTTTCTTGTTGATTCCCATACTTTCTCTACCCTAATCTCACTGGAGGTAGATGTACCTTAAGAAGAATAGAATGCATACCTCAGCCATGCTTCTATCAATGCATCTTCCAGCCTAACTGCCTGAACTCCTTCAAATACTACTCCCTATGCACCTTTAGAAGAGTAGAATGCACCTTAGCCATACTTTCATCAATTGACCTCCCAGCCAAACTGCCTAAACTCCTGCAAACACTACTCCCTTCTTCCCTGGGTTTGCTTACTCCTTCCCTAGTAGAATTTCATATCAACGAAACGAGTTGGTCATAACTTGGGGCCACTCTTGATTACCAAGTGCAGGATCTGTTTGATGTCCTCATATGAGCCTCTATTGTTTGACAGATTCCATTTTTTCTATCTGTTGAATACTTCTCCACATTGCTTTTCCACCTCTTGGATCGTTCCTGTCTGAAGCTTTCCTTTTCCCGTTACCTTCAGATGGAGCCCAACCTCTAAACATGTGATTGCCTTGCTGTTCTCTGATATCAACCCTATGGATTTTAATGATTCATAATGGCATCTAGTAAACTCCTATAGTTTTATCTGGTTCGTCTGTGTATCTATCTTTATGAATGACCCAATGCATTCTCCAAGAGCTTGGAATGTTTCATGACCCCATTCATTAAAGGAAATGAATCCAGCCTGATGTGTATTCTGTTCCCTGAAGTGCCTTTTAGGCAACCCAAGACAGGACTAGACAATTCTCCCACCCTTGCACCATTTAACATACTTTACCATTGCTAGAATCCAAAGTTCTGGAGGTACTTGTTTTTGCTCGTTAATAAGATCTTCATCTCCTCTCTGAGGGTCATCAAATCTGCTTAGATTTTTTATGTCATCCATTGAGCCTAAAGAAAGTCCTGTGTTATTGAAGGAACTGAAACTGAAAATTCTTTGATCTTGTCGAATAAATGTACACTAATTTGGGCATTAGAGTCTGAGATACACATACTTTGTGTTCTTACAAATTCATGTAGTGTGTTTGCATACTTTCTTTTTGTGTGTGTGTCTGTCCATGTTTTTGTGTCTTCGTCTGTATATTTGATCTCTGTGTCTCTGTGTGTGCCTGCTTGTGTCTGTTTGTATTTGAGATTGTGTTTGTGTCTTATTATTTCCTTTCAAGTCTTTTTAACATGAATTTGCAATTATTTTGTGTTTATTCTTGCGATTACTTCCTTCTGAGTTTTGTTATGAATGTACTTGTTTGTTACAGACAGAGAAAAACAAAATAGAAGAGATAAAGAAACTTGGGGAGCAAGATGCAGTTAAGCTGATGAAGGAGAAGGAAAACAGTGACCTTGAAGCTTCAAAACTGAAGAATGAAATAGAAATAATGAAAAAAGCATACGAAGAACATTGCTTGCAATTACAAAAGCAGGATATGGAAGCTAAAGTGAAGTTGGAGGAGAGGTTAAAGGAAGTTGAGAACCTTCTAACAGAGTCAAGGAAGAAGGCAAAAGAACTTGAGGCTTTCTCTGAATCAAAAGTTCAAAGCTGGAATAGCAAAGAGAACCAATTCTGGAAACTTGTAGCCTTCCAGTTTGAAGCTCTGCAGGTATGCCACTCTTAACCATCTTCTTGATTGTTTCTCCTGCGACATTATAAGTGGCTCAATTACCCATGTGAATCCATCCAGGGGCTGAAAGTGACTTCTAGGTGTATCAAAAAGGAAATTTTAGATGAAGAAAGGAGCTGGCTGCAGGAACTTAATAGCATGGGTAGGAAGATTTTTGCAAATTTTGCTTCTTATTGTTTGGAACTTTTTGTGCACCGGGCTCCCTCATCCTCCTCATTATCAAAGCCTTATCCTGATAAGGGGTTGGCTACACAAATCTTGTTCCTCTATTCACCTCTATCAAGTGTCATTGTTTCATTAAGTCCAAGAGTTTTTAAATCTTTTCTCACCACTTCTAACATCTTCCTTTTAGGCCTTCCCCTTGCCTTTTTAGATCCTTCAACTTGGATCTACTCACTCTTTCTAATTGGTGCTATTTTCAGTCTCCGTTGGACATGTCCAAACTACCTAAGTCTATCATCTCTCATCTTGTTACCTATTGGTGCTATTCCTAAGTTTCCTCTAATGTTTCATTTCTAGTTTTGTCTTTTCTTATCTTGCCACTCATCCATCTCAACATCCTCATTTCGGCTACATTCATTCTATGTATATGTTGTTCCTTAACTGCCCAACACTTTGATCCATGGAACATGCCAGCCAACCATTTTATAGAATTTTCCTTTCAGTTTGAGTGGCACCATCCCATCAATCAGAACTTTAGAGGTGCATCTCCATTTGTTCCAACCCGTTTGGATTCTTTGGGTAACATCCCTTTCAATCTCTTCTCTCTCATGAATTATCAATCCAAATATTCAAAGTATCTTTCTAGGGTACTTCATGGTTATCAATCTTTATTGGTGCTTCACTCCCACTCCTATCCTTGCTAAAATTGCATTCCATATTCTCTATCTTAGTTTGGTTAATCTTAAATCTTTTAGACTCTATAGCATCTTTCCACCTGGCCGCTTGAAAAAAAAAAATTGTTTGGAACTTTTTCTATTACAGATATTGTATTTCAATTTCTGTTACTTGTACTTTGTACAGGGGAACAACTTAAAGGATTGGCAGATGTGGCTCAAAATTATCATACAGTTCTTGCTGAAAATAGAAAGCTGTATCATGAAGTCCAAGATTTAAAAGGTGCCACCCTTTGCTATGTTATTATCAAAATGCAAAGCAACTACATTTCTTCTTTTTATTTGATCAATTTGGATGCTTTTTATTGGGTAGGAAACATTCAAGTGTACTGTCGAATAAGACCTTTCCTTCCTGGCCAAGCAAGGAAACAAACAACTATAGATTACATTGGTGAAAATGGAGAATTGCTTGTTGTAAATTCCTTCAAACCAGGCAAAGATGGCCACCGGATGTTCAAGTTTAACAAGGTTTTTGGTCCATCAGCTACTCAAGGTTTTCTTCTCTGTACCAATCTTTCATTTTTTTTTTTTTCTGTATGCATCTTCTCTATCTTATCCGTGAATAAGAAATTATGATTGTGATTTTAACTTGTGTATTCAAATTCCTAGGATTGTATCTAGAATGTTATAATTTATCCCTGTCAAAGAGGCTTTGATGCAGTGGTATTTTTAGGTCCTAGTTAGTTCACCACATCATTTTATGTCTCTATGTTGGCTCATATGTGACTGATACAATATCAATTTGCTATAAATTATGTGGTGTACTTCACTAACTTGTAAATTTTGACATGATTTTTGGAAGTGACCTTAGAGGATTATCCCTATTGAACCATATTGTATAGGTGTGTTTTGTATGGCAGTATAATTTTGAATGACCACTTGATTCCTTGTAATACATATGCTAATTCTTCTGGCTGTGGTGGACATTTCTGAAGTTGCAGAATCCTTTTCAATAAAAATGATTGGAAAATCTTAATTTTTCTCATAACAAACTGAAACAGAAATGAAACTAGCTCAAAGATTTTAGAAGCTGTATTCTAACAACAAGGATCTTCTCTGGATCTCTATTCCCAAATCTGTTCTCTATTGCTAGAACTGATCTGATTTTTCCTTTTTTTCCTTCTATGAGAGCTACTGGGTCTGTGGACTTGAACCCACAACCTTTGTTGCGACTAAGGTTAGGAGCTCAATTAACAACCATGATTCATACTACCTTTCCTGATTGTTTGGACCTCCTATCTTAATAGTTTATGTTTGTACATTGACAATTCAGACCGCATGGTTTTGAAGAGAAATATAATGGTCCATCAATCTCTATGAAGAAAGGGTGGTTTAGAAGAGGACTTAATACTATCTTACTGGCAATTGCTGTGATTTTCATATTATTCTTAGGGTAAGGGTAGGTTGTTTTGGATTATTTGTCTCCATTATGTATCAGACCTATCTAGTTCTACCTTTAGAGTAAATTGCTTTTAAGACTCCAGTAAAGTTTTCTCTTATTCCAGATAGTAGGATTGCGTGAGTGTGATAACATATTTCTTTTAGTTTAAGTTAGCTTCACAAGGTAAGAATTAGGAAGTTAGTTGCCGCCACCAGGTGTTACTAGGATTCTGAATAGAAGGCATTCTAGCATTTCTGGAACCTGTATTTAGTATTTACCAAGAGAGATAATCAGGAAGTACTATGCAGTTATAGCTGTATAAGTGACTACTTTTTTACGTTTTATCTTTGAAAGTTTTGGCTTTCGAAGCTTGTTCTTTGGTGTGTTTTCCAGTAGAAACATGCACTTAAAGTGGATAGTTGTACCTGTATAGTCTCTTTTCATCCTGTAGATATTTCCAGATTTATGAATGCTCCTCCCACTCATTGTCTGGTACTGTTCAAGGAAATTTTGATAAGCTAACTCTATTAGTCGAATCTGTCGAGCTCTTTCAAAATTTTGAATTTTTTACTTTATCGCTGTGAGGTCAAGATCTTAGGGCAGTGTGTGAATGAATACCTATCATTGGCTGGAAGCAGTCAAGGACTAAGGTCTTATGGCTGCAGTTATGCAGGCAGGCCATGTTTTTCTCTGAGGACTGTGGAAATGATCTGAGTCATGGATGGAAGCAGTTAGACCATTTATGTTGGAAGGCTTTAAGGATCTGGGTTCCTAATCCAATGCGAATGAGCCCAAAGTGCCAGGCTACGGTGATTATGTTGATGAGGGGCCATAAGACAGGGAATCACATGAAAAGCCTGTCTTCATGACTATTACATTGAGGCGAACTGCCACAATATTATTATGAGTCCACTATTGGTGAACATATTGAACAAATGAGAAAGTGGTTGAGTATGCATTTTTTATCCTGCAAGTTGATGTCACTTTGTTGGATCCACTGTTTTTGGAATCAATTCTTAGAATAAAGATATCAAGGAAGAAAACATGCTATTCTGGAGAAATTGTGGGCAAGAGTTTCTGACGATCATGGAAAAGAATTCCATAGTCACATTTCCCATTTCCAAAAATCAGAAGCAATCCCTAATATCTTTTCATGGAATCACCAAATCTGTTCCATACCTCAACAAGTAAATGCAGAATACTCTGGTTGAGTGCTATCTAGAAGACAGGCTAATGCAAGAACATTTCTTTGGAAAGAAACAGGTTAAGTGTTTTTGTTTATTTTGATCATAGTCCTGGTAGTTGTACATGCTCTTGGGCGTGAGAAGAAGTCCATGCCCTTCTTTTTTCATACATGATATTTGTTTTGTAGATCTAAGCCATTCTTCTTGTCCTCTAAGCATTCATCTGAAATCAATGCATTTGAATGATCTTAAGTATTTGTTTTAGGCCTTTCAAAAAATTAATAGAAATGGATGGTCTCTATTTTCTCATCATGAATACATAGGCTAATCTCTAACTTATCTAATACATTATAAACTTGATGAATGGCTTAGATCTACAGAACAAAGTTTTCAACATGCATGAAAAATAGGCAGTGGACTTCTTCTCGCACTCAAAAGCATATGCACCTACTGGGACTCTTTTGATAATGGTAATTTCAACTAATCTTCCTGTATAAGTTTAGATTGGTTCCAACTGTAACTCTTTAAAAGTTTGCTGAGATTCCATAAGCTAATGAGTTAGTAAAAAAGAATTGAATGGCGGCAGCTGTTCCCCCACTGATAATGCTCTTATCATGATATTATTATGGGGTTATTGGATGGCTGAGTAATGAGACTAATTCTTTTTATACAACTTGAAGTCTGAGTTAAATTGTAAATAGGAAAGGGAGTGACAGAGAGATCCTGCAGTTCTGTTTAGTTGATGCCTTTCCAAAAAAGAGAAGATCTGAAAGTTGCTTTGTTAGCAGGTGTTCTTAATATATGGTAGAAGGTAGTTTAGCTTTTGGAGCCTAAGCTTAGTAGAGTTAGAAAATAAGCTGGAATCAGTGCTGAACTTAGGTACTGTAATATGTAAAGTACTTCCCATATGATTTATGTTGGATAGATCTTGGTTTTGAATCAGAAAAACAAGTTGAAACTGTAAACTCCCATTGTTGAAGGCAACTTTCTTCAGTTTGGAGGATTTTAGTGGCTCTCTAGGTGGTGCATCCATGATAATGGCCTTAACCCTGCAACCTGCATTTTCAGGTTAGTCTATTGTGCTCGGTCTGTGATGTCCATCCCTCATCTTAGTTACAGTCCACTCTTTTATGACAGGCCTTTTTCTGGTTTTTGCCTTGTCTTATTCTCACATAATAGCTGATTTTTTAAGCTTCCATAAGGTCTTTAAAAATGATCTAACTTTTGGTTTGTGGTCTTTTTGAGTAAGAGTTTAATGTTCTATAGCTAGCCGAATGTTTTTATCCTTTATGCTGTTTACATTTAGTCTACCTTTTGTTATACTTGACTGGTCAGATGTTTCTATTAACAATTATCTTGTGACTATCCTTGTTGAAAAATGTTTGTAGAGGAGGTATTTGTGGACACACAGCCATTAATTCGTTCTGTTCTTGATGGCTACAATGTATGTATATTTGCATATGGTCAGACAGGTTCAGGGAAGACCTATACAATGGTAAGAGCTACTCTTTTAGGGTTGACGCATTTATGAGTATTGTTCTGTTTAGCTGCAGGACCAAATGTGTTTCTCATCTATTCATTTTGCAGACTGGCCCCAATTCATCATTAGAGAAGGACTGGGGGGTCAACTACCGAGCTCTGAATGACCTTTTCTATATTTCCCAGAGTAGGAGAAGCATCTATATTTATGAAGTTGGAGTTCAAATGGTTGAAGTATATAATGAACAAGTGCGTGATCTTCTCACAACTGATGGCGCACAAAATAGATATCCTTCAATATATTTCTTTTGGTTGTGATCTATGGGGTATTAATCTATATGATAATTGGTAATTAACTTGTGGTTAATTCCTGACATTGTTTCTATTGTCTCTATTAGGATAAACAACTGACTTACTTTTTGAATCCCTTTTCTTGCTTCTGTTTTTCCTAGATTTGCAGTTCACTTATTGAGCTGCACTCTGATCTTATTGGGGTTTTCTGGTTGAACAGTTCATGGTTACAGTAGTTCAAATAGAATGTCTTCTTCTTTGGTTTCATTTTTGGTTCCATCGGTCTGTGTTTCCTTTGACTTGCACACACTTGGGATTTGGAGCACCGCTCAACCCTATGGACTTGCAGTTCCCAATGCCAGTATGCGTGCTGTCAAATCCACATCTGATGTGCTGGAACTAATGCAAATTGGACTTATGAATTGTGCAGTGGGTGCTACTGCTCTCAATGAAAGAAGTAGCCGCTCCCACAGGTTTGACCTTATTCTTTGTATTTTAGAATTTTCTTGTTATCTGTGTTTTACTAGATTCTGTTGGCAGCATTCTCACTGTCCACATCCGGGGTTCGGATTTGGAGACTGGTGCTGTTCTGCATGGGAGTCTTCATTTGGTAGATCTTGCTGGAAGTGAAAGAGTTGCTCGCTCTGAAGCAACCGGAAATAGGCTGAGGGAAGCACAACATATCAACAAATCATTGTCCGCACTTGGAGACGTCATTTCTGCTCTTGCACAGAAGAGTTCTCACATACCATACAGAAACAGCAAGTTAACTCAGGTTCTCCAGAGTTCTTTAGGTATTTGCTCTGCTATTATGTTTTGAGTTTACAGACATGCACTAGATCACTTTAGGCTATCTGTTAAATAAAATGTTTGCTTTTTAAGCACTTCAACTCCATTCTAAGTTTAGTCTATCTAAACATCCTTTTTGTTGCAGGGGGTCAGGCTAAGACCCTTATGTTTGTACAGCTTAAGTCAGACTTGGACTCATATTCTGAGACCATAAGTACCTTGAAATTTGCTGAAAGGGCCTCAGGGGTTGAGCTAGGTGCTGCATGGAGCAATAAAGAAGGCGGAGATGTTAGAGAATTGATGGAACAGTTGATTTCCATGTTATACTGTCTTCCTTTAATGGTTTTGAAGCAGTAGGGTTATGGTTTATCTGGAAAGCTGTCATTTTCAGGGTCACTGAGACAGTTGTTACTTCAAAATGGCAAAGAACCTATGATCTATGAGTATGGACAAATGGACATGGAATGATAAATGCCAAACACAGAGTTACTATGCTAACATAGAAATAGAAACTAAAGTGAAATTAATAAATTTTAAAATCTGCAATTCTAGAATATAAAAGGCATAAAACAAAGGTTTCTTCATTAAAATATTGTAAACATGATTGCTACCTTAGCTTACTAGTGTTAACACAGAAATAGAAACTCACAGTAAACTGTTGAAAAGTACAGCCTACAGTTCTATAACAGGAAAGCATAAAGGTACTGCCCATTCATTAGAAAACTTGTAAACAGGTCTGGAAGACAACTGGTTAGTAGGAACACAGCAGCTAGTAAACTATTGTGTAGCTTACTAGTTAATAGAAACACATGGTCAAACTTATGTAAGATAAAACCTGCTATTCTATAACAGGAAAGCATAAAAGCTAAGTCTATTTCATTGAAATATTATAGACAGAACTAAGTAACTGCCAAGTCTATTTCATTAAAATATTATAGGCAGAACTAAATAGCAGGAGCCCAAGCATATCAGATGCAAGGAATGTGAGTCAGACGTGTGCACACATGTTGACATATGTCCGTGTTGAAATGTGTCAGACAATGTTCAGGTGTGTCCCCCAATCATATCACGGAGCACAGAATTCAGTGAGTTCTTTTTTGGCATTTGGTGGGTGTCTGTGTTGTAGGGAATCTTGGGATTCTCTAATTGAATTGTCTATTGGAAATTGATTCAGTGGTTATAACTTTGCAAGTTAAAACCAAGTGATGTGTCATCTGAACTTTATACTGGCCACATGCATGAACATTTTTGGCATATCTCTGCTGCAAATATTTATAATTCCTAAATAAGTAATTTTCCGCATAACACAGGTGCTTAATATGAACAAAACATATTTGAAATTTGAATCCACCCAAGTGGGAAGACTTTTTAAAACAACCTTTATGGCTGTTTGCGACTGCAATAGTATTCATGGATTAAGCTATTCTGGAATAGTGAAATTTTCCTTGCTATCTGCATTGTAAAAAAGTCGTCATCGTCATCAAGACCTTATCTTGATTAGGGGTCGGCCTGTATCCTAAAAATAAAGTTAAAATGATTCTGAAACAGTGAGCTTCTGAGGTTATTTCATCTATGTTTTCGTAATTATTTCTTTGTTTAAGACTACAAATAGCTGGGGAATATTTCAATACTCTGAAAACATCTTAATCCATAAATTCTTACTTTCAATGCACACATATTATTTAAGTATCACACATGACTTCCTTTCTGCAGGGGCTCATATAAAATTTACATACTAAGACAAATGTTAAGTTATACATAACTAGCATCACAGCTGTAGGCCTGAGATACTAGTATTTATTTGTGAAACCCATTGATGAACTCTTTTCATTTCGCTGCAGGTGGCATCGCTTAAGGACATAATTGCAAAGAAAGATGAGGAGATTGTACGATTGCATCTTCTCAACGATCTTAAGCCCACATTCCCCAGTGTAAGCAGTAGAAAGTGTGGCATAAACTCATTCAGGCATGGCCCCACTTCTCCAGGGAGGTCCTCTGTTGGTACACCTTCCATTCGAAGTCGAAGACTGTCTGGTGGAAGTCTCAACAGCCAGTAATAAGCCAGCTACTGGTCATGATAATAGCTCGGAGCATGCTGAAAAGCACTCTGATGGCAGTTCTCGGCAATCTATTGATGATACTCGATCAAAGCTTGCTGGAGTGAACACAAGTCAGAATAATCCTACAGATGTTGAGCTCTTAGGCTTTGGAGGTTCAGATTCTGAGGAAAGATTAAATGATATATCTGATAGTGGACTTTCCATGGGAACAGAAACCGATGGCTCAATAAGCAGTGTAGTTGAGTTCACACTTTTCCCTGAAGTTGTAAAACCAGCTGAGAGTCCTGAGAAGTGAGTACTTCCATATCCTATGTGTCTTCTCACTCATACATTTCTAATATAGCCATTTTGTGTGGATGATTATTGGAGACTATCCCTTTCGTAAACATTGCAATTCAAAGATTTTCCTTAGCAAAAGGTCATTTACCCCTGTCATTCTTATTGTGGATTGTTACTTTAACCCTAGTTTCAGATCTTCTCTTATACTACGTGCAGCAACTGCTGTCATGATTCTAATACATTCCATTGATTTCTTTTGTTAATATGTAAAAAGGATGATTACTTTTTTGTTGTTACTTCATACTGGATCTTTCTTGTCGTGCCTGCATTGCTTTACAGAGAATCAGTTCTCTTCTTCTGGAAAAAAATCTTGTCCTGCTTCGTGCTATGTTTGTTTCAGTTGATTGACCTCAAAATGTAAACTTTACTGATATCTTAACATCTGTCTTTCATTCATTAATTAACAGTGAGTTTTTGCTTTCCTTTTTACAATGGAAAAGGTGCAGCTTTTCCCACAAATACCATGCAGTTTTTTGTACTTTTACCTTTGTCATTGATTAATTGTTAGTTCTTTGTTGAATTGAATACCTCATCGGGCTCCCAAGAATAAAAATTAAAATTAAACGTTAAAAAACCTCATTTATAAGATTGTCAAAATTGATTTCTTCTCTGTGCATGTCATATTCATATGCTTGTCGCATCAATGCCATCTAGCACAGTGGCAAAAGGGGTCTCTCACTTTGGTGAGCGTGATTCTAGGCTGTGCATGGATAGATGTATGTCTAACTTTCAAAATGAAAAAAATATTCGTAATCTTGTAAAACTTTAGCCCACTTTTACAGATCTTACATCTTCGTCTAGTTAGTCATCACATGAAAATCTGATCTGTCATTGGAGTTTATTTCAGCGGTGACTTGAACATGCTAGGGAAAGCTGAGATTTTGCTTTCTGAACCATTTCTATTCCCAAAAAATTCTTAATACAAGGTTAAATATATTTTTCTGTGATGGTTGTTGAATCCTGAATGTGTAGTTATAACTTAAAGCATAGTGCATGCAGATCTAAAGTTGCATCTCGTATTCCTCGACCACCACAGCAAAGGACTGGGCAAACATCTTCAACTCGATCTGCCTCAAAAGATTCTTCAAAGGTATCAACAAGTATGTATTTTCTTGATTCTTTCTGTTATTGCTGGCCACAAAAGTATACTGAGACAAGGACCAAACTATTTCTCCTTTGGAACTATGATGATGATCTCTTAAGAAGGATAATTTAGGAGCCATGTGGTTGAGCTGCCAGACGTGGAAACAAGCTCATGCAAAATGCAAGGTTGCGTACTATTGACCTTTGTGGTCTGCCCCTTCCCCCCACATGCAAGGGAACTTCGTGCGACGGGCTGCCTAGTTGTTAGCAGCTTTAGTAATAACAGTAAGAAGAAGAGTCCTATGCATGGCTAAGAACATAAATCATTGGACAACATTTATTCGGCTTCTTGATATGAGATCTAGTGCAATTATAATGATTCTTGTCTAATTGTACAAAATGAGCATGTTTCTTGTTCCGTTTCTTTTTTGACATTATCAGCCTTGGTCATTTTTATTTATGCACAATCGTCTTGTTATATCTTTTCTCTAAACGCTGCAGGTTTGAAGAAAACAACAACCGCCCGGGCGGCAAGTTCTTCTACTAGGACTATAAGGCGAGGGCAATAAAGAGGGAGAAATCATGGGAACAAGTTTTGTAATTAAGTCATTAATCTTGTAGTTATCATTCAGGGTGTATTTATTATGATGCCGGACCCTCTTGCTCTGCTACATGGTGCCCTTGTATGCTGGCAGCTAAGTGTAACTTTGTGCATGTAATATAAGGTTTATATAATATTGAAGTCCACTCATGGCCTATGAGAGGAGCTTTGGTACAATGGTAGAGTTGTCGTTATGTGAGCTTAAGGTCATGGGTTCAAGGCGTAGAAACATGCTCTTGCAAAATGCAAGGTAAAGTTACATACTATTGACCCTTGTGGTCTGCTTCTTTCCCGGACCCCACATAAATGGAAGCTTTGTGCACTGGAGCTGCCCATTTATGTCCTATGTGAGATGAGGTGTGAAATTTTATGTTTTCATTTGGTGCAAATTTGCCAATATGTAAAACTAGTTTCTTCATTCCCTTGGTATCATTTGGGTTTTTGCCGTTATCTGCATGAGTTGATTCCTTACTAGCTACAAATCATAGATACCACCTTACAAGCTTGATTACGACGAAGATTCATTAAGGAAATTCAGATAAAGTTGAAACCATAGTGAAGCAGCCTTTTTTGGTTTATTTGCGTTGTATTGCTCAGAATCTCTGTAAAATTAGCATTTGCACCCCTGCATGTACAAGACTAAATTATTGTTTAATAACTTTTTTTAAAAAGTTATAATTATAGTAATTTAGATATATTTGTAACACGAACATACTTGTCTATTATTATACATACATATATTGTTACCATGTGTATAATATTATTTAAATATGATTTGAAATATATATATATATATATAGTACTTTTTTAGTATTAAATATATTAAAAGGAATTGGTCCTTCATCAAATATGAATATAAATTGTGTAATTATGTATTGTTAAAAAATAATTCAATAGTTTTTGTTATATTTATATTTATTTATCTTAAAAATGTGATATACACTTATTTTATACATTGGTTGCTTCTTATAGCATTATTTTGCTTAAAAATGTGATATATACTTATTGTATACACTAGTTTCTTATTGCATTATTTCCTTAAAATAGTTTTTTTTTTTTTTTTTTTTAAATGTTCCAACACATTGTAGCTAAGATTACAGAATACAACTGAGCGTGGATAATGAAAAAAATCTTTAAAAAACGTTTCATAAGAGAAATTGTTTGCTTCTAAAAGATAGGAAAGGTTAAGAAAGTATATATATGGATTAGAAATGGTACGTATAGATAAAGGCAAGCGCGGCATGTATACAATTAGAGAGAGAGAGAGACCTTAAAATAAGACAAGGATTGTCTAACGAGGGATTTTTGTTATTAAAACTCTCTCTCTCTCTCTCTCTCTCTCTCTCTCTCTCTCTCTCTCTCTCTCTCTCTCTCTCATTGTATACATGCCGCGCTTGCCCTTATCTATACGTACCATTTCTAAACTTTAGTTGCCCTTGTCTATTCATATGTATACTTTCTTAACCTTTACTATCTTTTAGAAGCAAACAATTTCTCTTATGAAACGTTTTTTAAAGATTTTTTTCATTATCCACGCTCAGTTGTATTCTGTAGAGAGAGAGAGACCTTAAAATAAGAGAAAGGATTGTCTAACGAGGGATTTTTGTTATTAAAACTATACATCGGATTGTATCCATTATATTAATTATTAGATTTTGCAATAATTCCTTTTTCACGAAATTAACAGAAACTGGTCCTAAGGCTATTAAAAAAACTCTTTATTAGAAGTAAAGATATAAATCATGTAAAAAATAGGAACCTTTGGAAATATCTTTAGGAAAATGATATGAACACGCAATTGAGATGCGTCTTTGGATATGCCATTTTTCTAGAAGCAAAGGCAGTTGATTGCAATGTGATATACTGGACAACATTTTGCTGATGTGGCATTTCTCAATAAAGTCATATCCAAATATTTGGATGTGCCTATGTTTTTTCCGAGCAAATACTAGTCCTTTATCAATAAATCTTCAAAGTTACAAGTGGCAACCAATTGAGAAAATATCCAATAATAATTGGTGAGGAAATTTTCATTAAAAGAAATTATTTAGAACTACATATTCTATTACAAAAAACAACGATCAATAACTCTCTATGGATACCATCAAGAGAAAACGCAATTGATTAGTAAAGAATTTTTTTTTAGAAATAAATGAAGAGATAAATTACTTAGAAACACAAAATTAGTAAGAAAAATTCTAACTAAAAGTCTCTTTACCTGCAAACAAATGAGAAGAAGACATTAGTAAGAAAAATCAATCCTTTAAATTATTAGATCCATTAAAGCAAGATAAAAGTAATTAAATACATGAAATAAGAAACAATTTGAAACATACTTGGAAATAAATAAAAAATAGTAAAGCATATCGTTAGTAAATAAAATCAATCTTTTAGATGTACTAGACTTGTTAAAGCAAGATAAAAATGACTAATTAAAAAAAAGAAAAAAAAGGAACCTTAGAAATGAATAAAAAGGCAAACTAGAGATATTGCAAAGTTTATTTTGATATTGTTCTCTTTTTTCCTCTTAAATCTTATTCTTGATGTTCTCTTCTTTGCCTCTTTTGAGAAATTTGAGAAAGTGAAAGAAGTTTCGAAGGAAAGCGGGGGAGAAAATTGGTCTCATCATGGTTGCATCGTACATATCCTTAAAAGTGGGTGGCGGGCCCACTTTTTTTTTTATATATTTTTTGCAATCCAAACTGTTCATCTAAATTGCCTCGTCTATATGGCCTAGGTTTGAAAATTTTATCTATTTTTATATCTCTAAATTCTTTATTTGTGAATGTTTTAAAGCAAAAATTGGATAATGAAATAGACAAGGCCTGAAAAGAAGTATAACATGTACATGTATATACATACATACATACATACATACATACATACATACATACATACATACATACATACATACATACAATGTATATATATAGTGTTAATTTCAATTGTTTCATGTAAGAAACATGTGATATTTGATTGGCCAAGAAAAAGTAGAAAATAGAAAAAGTTAAAGGAAAGGGCACTTAAAAACTTTTCCCCAGCCAATCAAATGTCACTTGCTTTTTACACATGTAGCTCCTTGCTAAAATACACACACACACACACACATATGTGTTGCTTCAAAACATCCAAAATGAAAAACTTAAAGATTTGCAACAAATAAAATATTTCATAAATAGGCCACTATGAGGCAAGTCACATGAATGGTTCAAATCAAGGAAATTTTTTTATTTTTTTTTAAAGTGCATGCTCCACCTACTTTTAAGGAAGCCAATGATACAACCATGATGAGACCGGTTGCATCATATAATTCCTAGAGAGAGAGAGGAGTAATTATAAGATGTAGTTGTTCTCATCACGGTAGCATTGTAGGCATACTAAAATAGGGTTGGCAGTCACATTTTTTTAAACTTTTCACGATCCATATGGTTCATGGAATTTACCTCATCTTGGATGCCCTTCATGCTAAATCTCACTTGCTTTGGATGCTTTTAGGTTCTTCTTTCTTTTTTATTATTATTATCATTTTTAAGCAAAAAAATAGGTGGTTGGTATAGAAAAGCCCAATTTTTATTTTTATTTTTTTTGTTTAAAAGGGCAACAAATGAAGAACCTTAAGACCTTCTATACTCGTTAGATTTGGTATCTAAGGCATTTCAGATGAGACGAGTTCAATGAATGATATGGATCATGAAAAGTTTTGAAAGAAGTGGTCTTACCATCCTTTTATAGGTACACATATGTTGTAATAGTAATGAGATCGGTTGCATCATGTAATTACTTGAGAGAGAAGAAGTAAGTAAAATGTTTAGCCATTTTTATAGGCTTAATATTGGCTGCAAATTTGTGATTAAACTAGATAGTAGTCTAGGCATTTAGAAGGAAAAAAAAGGGATAAATTTTAAGCAATTAAGAGATAAAGTGTAAACTTTTTTTATTTTTTGTTTTCTAAAATAGAATTTTGTACTAAAGTGTTGAGGAGAAAAAAATAAAACAAACCAAAATTAGAGGCATCCCACTTCTTGCCTACTTGGTAGCAAGAATCAATGAGAATGCAAGAAATTCTTCCACGAATTAGTGATATTGCAGAATCTTATTCTTTATATCGTCCACTTTTTCCTTGAAAATCTTACTTTTGGTATTATCTTGTTTGAGTCTTTTAATAAATCTGAGGAAGTAAAGGAGAGAGAGAGAGAGAGAGAGAGAGAGAGAGAGAGAGAGAGAGAGAGAGAGAGAGAGAGAGAGAGAGAGAGAGAGAGAGAGAGAGAGAGAGAGAGAGAGAGAGAGAGTAAATTCTATTTGAAGAGCTTTATGTTGGCTGCAAATTTGTGATTAAAGTAGATAGCATTTTAGTATTTAGGAGGAAGAAAGGGAAAATTGTTTAAGAAATTAAGAGAGGGAAGGTCAAACATTTATTTGGAAGTTATTTTCTTTTTTGCAATAAATTTTGTACTAAATTGTTGAGCATGAAAAAAAAAAAAAATTATATACACTTGCTATTGAATTGGCAACTAAAATAGATGAGAATGTAGAAATTTCTTCTATTGCTCATACTAAAATATAGACACTTAGATTCTTCGAGAATCGAGCACACAGTTGAGATAGTTGAAAAGTAGTTCCCTACGATCATTTCTTGGCTTCTTAATACAAAATTAGTTCATCTTGCCAAAGATTCTTTGCTTGCTATAGAAACTAGAAAAATTTGTTTTTCTTATTCCCTTTTTAAGTAAGTGTTGCATGTTTGAAGAAACCAAAATTGCCAAGGCAACAAGTTTGTAGCTACAACTAAAAATTGATATATCGTGGCCTCACAGGCCTTAGGCATTTTCACCTTCTCTCAGAGGCTTTAGATTGAGTTTTAGGCCAAAAAAATTAGCTTGAAGGCAATGGATTTGCATGAGTTAGCTCCATTTTTTATGATTTGGCCTAAAGAGTTAGATTATATAAGAAGGCTCATTCTTTATAGTCTACATTGTAAATATAGTAATTCTAAAGAATACTAGGGGTAATTCTATAAGGTAGTGGAATACAGATATTTGTGTATAGTTTATTAGAGAAGACTTGAAATGTATTTATAATCATTGCCTAAGAAGTTAGGTTCATTTAAGAGAATTTGGAAATAATGGCATAGGTTTTAAAATATAAATTTAATATTAAAATCACTTTTAAAAGTGGCATTCTATCCTGAAAATTCCTTTGCAAAATCAATCATGTATAAGAATCTTTTTTATAAAAAATTTACTTTCAAAAATACATGAGTGTTATCCATTTCAAAACTAATCTCACGTTTAAGTCATATTACATTTCATTCAATTTGAAACATTCCCAAGGCTTATCAATCACAAACCAATTATAAATGCAAAGTTCAATAAAAAAAAATAGTTCAACATTTAGTGCTTAAGTACACCAATAGTCAACCTAATAAAATAAGAAATATGAACTCCAATTAGCATGATGTCTCACTTTTATGTTTTGCTATTGTTTCTAGAATCTTCATTCCTTGCTCCTCTGATTCCTAAACTGAACTGTAATGTTTTTGGTAGGTTGAGTATATGAGTTATACTTAGTATATAGAACTAAAACTACAAACTCAAATTCTACAACATTACATCATACGAGCATACTCATATGATTGAAATTATGTTTCTAATGCAACCAAGCACTTCATTATTATACACATGTATCTATGCATATCTCCATCGTTAGAAGAACATTATAACAACTTGACAATTTCAAGTAAAATCACGATGCATGAAATAACATCAAAATAGTGTAATACTTAAAATAATGCACTAGGCACTCTCTTGTACCACAGAGTTTCCAACTCTCATTTCACAACATTTGCCAAACTTGTCATGAGTACTCATCTATCAACTAAATCCAGGTTCATCTTTTGAACCATTGTTTTGCTCCCCAAGAGTGTAAAAAATAAAATCTCTTAGCATGAATAGCCTGGCTGAATCATGTGCTCGTCAATACTTGAGATGAACTTCCACTACATCCATGATGTGGACAACAAATATTCATCAAAAGTGAACTATGACCATCATAGTGTAAAAAAAAAAAATACTAGTCCTTGGGCATGGGTACATATCACCTCTTGTAGTTAGTGACCAGATGGCCAACCTACACTAATCTCCTAACATAACTCTCACGAAGCTCATATACTTGTCTCAAGTTTGAGATCCTGGGTATCACCATACCCTTATATGTTTTGCAAAATCTTTGGCAAAGCCTATGATGCAAAACATACATGCATAAAAGTTCCTTTTCAAACTAAAATAAATGTCCAAACATGTCACTTTCAAGCTAAATCAAACATTGATGCATTGTTTTGAAAAATCATTCAAAAATGTCAAATGCTAGGCACAATTTCATGCATAAAATCATGCATGCTTAGCACCAATCCAGTGTTCAAGACTCTCATTTTTTAGGTATAACAACATGCTAATAATCAACTTGTTTGGGCTATTAAAAATATAATTTACCTTGGTTTAGAAACATATTAAGAGTCAACTTATCAAAGCTCACATTGAGATTTCAAATCATGGTTTTATCAAGCGCATTTTACAACCCAAAACTATGTTTTACAGCTATGATATATAACAAAAAGATGTCTAATTGGTTCAAAATTCAGCATGCTAAAACTAGACTAATAAATGCCAACTTTAGGATTTTAAAATTGTATTTTACAAACATGATTTATCATTAAAAAATTATGATTTGCAAGGCATGTTTTACACCTAAAAAATCATCATCTATAGAGCATTAAATTGTTTCAAAATCCATTTACAAAAAGTGTCAATTTTCATGCATGCATAGCAACTCAAAAACATCATTTTTTTGGTTTTCTATTTGAATAAAAAATCAAGCCTAGAAGAATATATTTAGCATGTTAAAACAATAGTTGATATGTTGCACTTGAAACCAAAGAAAACATGATAAATACTTGGGAATCATAATGTGTTTAAAACTACTCATATATGGGTTCTTTTAGAATAAAAAAAAGTCATGTTTTCCAAGGCATGTTTCTAAAAAAAAGAACCAAAAAACAAAACCATGCAAGATAGATATATAATCATATTTTAGAAACCAAAGCCACAAATAGGCATACTAGTCAAACAATTATGAGACACTTAAAATCTTGCTAAAATAATAGAACATGCATGGTTTAATTGATCAACTAAACCAAAATTCATAGGTGTTAATTGGTGCTAGAAAATGTTTCTTATAAAGTAGGAAATTATTCAATATAAAACGTCTATTACCTAACCTAAACTCATGCTAGAAATGTTTCCAATAGGTCATGAGAACATGCTAAATAATATCTATAACTAGAGCATGAATAGCACTATACAAAATGTCTACAGCAAGTATGACAAGATGTTCTAATTTGCTATATATGTGCACAACAAACTTGAGGTCATCAACCATTCAAAATCAACAAAAATCAAATGTTCTATTTATGTAAGATCATGAAGTGAAAATGCCTAGTTCAAATCTCCAAAACTTTTAAAAAACACGTAAAAACCTTAGTAGTTTTAGAGCCACCTACGTAGTTGACGATTCTGCTAAATTTATTTATGTTTTCCTTAGCTTTTTCCTTGTTTAATGTCTGTTAAAAGAACATGGTTAGGCATTTCTTCCTTTTTCTCTTCTTTCCCTCTTTCTATGTTTCCCATGGTTTTTTCTTTCTTACAATTCTAGGCATCTTTCCTTGGAGTCCTATGCCCTTTCTATTTGAATTTCCTTACTACCCAAGGCAACCTGAAAGTTCCTAAATATAAGACATTTTTCTATTAGAGTAATAAGTACTCCAAATTTAGAATCATGAGCAACTCAAGAGACTAATACTCTTTCTTAGAGTGGAGGCATCTTGTTGCTTATGTGCTAAGTTACGTCATTAAGTGGATGGAACCTTTTCAATTAAGAAAGGTCTAAACCATGTTAGCATCTAATTATGGGCCCCAACTCATTAAAAAGGCAGAAACCAAATGAAAGTGGAGTGTCCTTATCAATCTTAAAACTTGATTTGTTCATCACATGGATCTCTAATGTCATATTTTTGCCATCTTAACATCATTTAAAAGCTCCTTTTGAGCTCTATCCATCCATTAATGTCTCATTACCAACTTGTTGAGTTTCTTGAGTAAAAACAATATTCAATTTCACATTTAAGGCAAAATCCTAATTTTCATTAATGTACAAATAGTTACAAAATTTTGGGTTATTACATAGGCCCACAAAGTTAGGCCATTAAGAAGGCTTGCTATGTAAGTCTAGCTCTAGAAAGCCTATATTTTAGTATATGAGGAGTGGATTCATTGTAAACATCTTAAGTTCTGAGAATTTTGGGGAAAGTCTTTAAAATAGTGGAGTGTATAAATTTTGTGTAGAGTTCACTAGAGTGAAGTCGAGATGTATTCTTGACATGTGGAATAATCTTTGCCATCGGTGAAAGGCTGTATAAATGTAGATATTCATTTATAAAGAATTCAAGAGTGATAAAAGCTTTTGAGATCAATCAATAGAGATTTTTCCTTGAGTACTTGAGTGTGTTGGCTTCTCTTGAGAGGTGTCCTAGGTTCTAGAGATAGTAAGGCTAGGAGCTTGGCTATGCTAACTCCCTAAGTTCTAGAGAAAGCAAGGCTAGGAGCTTGGTTGAACTGACTTAGAGCTTAAGTTAGGGTTATGTTCCTAGGAATTGTTCAAGACAAGTTGACCATAACCATGAGTCTTTCTTCCATGTACTATTTTGAATAAGTAGGAAAACAGAAGAATGTGAGTTAGCATTTCTTCAAGAAAACCTAAGAGCTCCAGCAATAGACTCTAATCAAATGATATGATTATTGAACTCTCATTATTCTTCTCCTAATAAATAGGTTTACATCTAACAGCTATAATAGCTATTACAACAAATAGCACATAATTCTATCATGAAAAATCCCAATGACTCCTTTTGTTTCTCAATTACATCTAAAATATATCAAGAAAACATGAGTGTCGAAACATTAGAAAAAATCTACTAACAACTTCCTAGCTATTAGTGAGCAAGTCTATTTTATTTTTGGCACCCCTTTATTAGGCTTCAAGTGGAGACATCCAAGGTGGAATTTATGAAATGGTCAAGGGCATAGTGGTAAAATGTTATGGTGAGATGTCTTCAAAAATGTCACTTGGGTAATGCCATGAAAGTTGAGGCATCTTCCTTGAGCATAAAGTGATAAAATCGTATGGTGTTGAGGTGTCTAAGATTATGTCACTTGGGTGATGTCTTGAAGGGTGATATTTCTTCCTTGAGATTAGAGTGGTAAAATCATTTGGTGGTAAGGTGTCAAGGATGATGTCACTTGGGAAATGTTGTAAAGGGTAAAATGTCTCATCATCCTTAAGGGCTAAGTAAATGGTATAGGGTTAAGGGTATTGTTGTAAATGAACTTTAAGGAATCATGGAACCCTTTGGAGTGATGCTCTTTGGATGTTAGTGAAGAGATGAAATTCCAAAGTTCTAGAATGATGGACTAGCTAGGATTTGGTGAGATTTGTTGCCGACTGACAGAATTTGGTATATTTTACAAGGTATTGCTCGAATTTGGTAAGGTTTATTGGGAAATGGTGGGGTTTACTTGAGAATAGTTGAGTTTCAATAGAATACGTCCAGAAATGAGAAATCATATGGGTGTGGATATGGATGAGCATGGTGAGGTGATAAATAATTTTAGTTAGGCTACAGTTACAAAGATGAAGGGTCCTAGTAGTATTTTGACTTTTATACTATCATGTGGGTCCCACATGAAATGTACATAAAGGAAAGTTCCCAGGGAGAAATCATATCATCATTGGATATTAAATGAATGCAAATTATGTTATTCTAGTTGATGCATAAGATAGTCTTCGAGCCATGCATTTGGAATTCTCCTCCTACTATTAAAGTGGGGAAGGATTTCTAGCTCGATTAGAGGGTCCTTTTGGAAGGATAAAGCTTATCTCCTCTCCTTCTCCTTTTCTTTGGGAAATGTTAAATTGTCATATTCACTAGATAATAGAAATTTTATACTAGAAAAAATAAAATTTAAACTAGAGAGTATGAAATATAAACTAGAAAACATGATATCTATTCTAAGTATCATATGCTATATGTAAAAGCTATTCTAAAATGCAAGAAGTTAAATGGAAAAAGGGAAAGAGATTATACCTAATGAGGAAGATATGAGAGTTGTCGTGGTGTGACCTTGAGGTCATGAGTTCAAGGCGTGGAAATAGCCTCATGCAAAATTACAAGGTAAGGTTGCATACTATTGGCCCTTGTTGTCCATCCCTTCCCTGAATACCACGTACGAGGGAGCTTCGGGCATAGGTGCTGCCCCTTTTAGGAAGAGATGAGAGATTAAATCACCCAAAAATAAACAATATAAAGAAATTCTAGAATATAATGCCCAAAATAAGCTCCTTAAAATTTTTTGACTTAGCGCTCCCCTAGGGTAATGTGATAAGGTTTATCACTCTTTAACCATATAGTAGAGTTTTATCAGTCTTCTTGAGCTATGAAAACCTTCTAAAAGTAAGGCAACATTATTATCAACATTACCAGCCTTTACTCTTGGAGGTCTCCCCTTTATATAGCATCCTTATAGTTAGCTTAAGCCATTCAAATTACAACGTTTAATTTTTGTACACGTCATGGGTCATGAGACTGCATGAAAGTTGAGTCATGCAGTGGTCCTTAATTATGCGTCCATATAAACACATCATCATCATGTTGTAGTCGAAAGGAGATGTCATCACTTTTGATGCTGCTATCATTTTTAAAAGGGAGTACTTGTTCCTGCCTTTGGGTCTTATAGCTGCCTGCTTATTTTGAGGTCATCAACTACAACATGAACTATTCTAGAGGGAGACACCTATCCACATGTTACGGCTCACACAAAGGATCATGTGGCTACATGCTTTTTCTTCCTTTCTTCAAAATCCTTCATGTTCTTGATATTGAAGGATCTTTTGGGAGATTTTTCTTTGTAACTGTATATAAATGTGATGTCCAAGAGTAAATTCAAACAATCATTAGGAAACTTTCATTTTGACTTGTGGTGGCTAAGGTGGGGTCAAAATTTGGTGTCCATATAGAGGCTAAGTGGAGAAGGAGAAAGAGTTCAAGAGAGTGCTATGCAAGGCAATCTTTATTATTATTATTTTTAAAATCATGCATGAATGCTTATCTTTTTGAAAATTGATTCAAGATTTCAATACAAATGAGAGAGAGAGAGAGAGAGAGAGAGAGAGAGAGAGAGAGAGAGAGAGAGAGAGAGAGAGAGAGATGATAAATGTGCACTATTGTATGAATAGGAGGTTTTCTACTCTTTTTGTGATTGATTTTGACTTGTTAAAAGCTTGTTTAGATTTTATGATCTTTTCATATTTGTGAATTGAGAGATTTGCCTATTGTAGGAGATTTTGGGAACCTATTAGGGTTTAGCTAGAATGATGAAAGCTTCCTAATAATGAAACGCATTAGACTTTTATGTAAGCTTCTCTACTTGAATGAAAGGTAATGTGTACATCCCATTAGATGCAGGAAGGCTGGGTTGATATATTGTAATTGATCTGTTATTGAGAGATATTGTGGATGGAATTTTGGGCAAAAAATACTGACCGAACCATTTTCAATTGTGTGCTTTGTTATTCTTCTTTGCCTACCTCCATTCAAATGCCCCTAGGGACCTTTCATGGTTGATATGTATAGTTAATCAAGCCATGAATCACAATGTGAATCTAATCCCTTCTTTGTCTTAATGGATTTAGTTTGGATGGAGTGGGAGAATGGTGTAAAAGTATTGGAGTTCTTCATGTGAGTTTTTATATTCCTTAGCCTTTCTTTTCTCATTTATTTCATGAACAATTGATGGCTCCATGATTTTTCTTTGTGTAGATTTGGCTTTTCGAAAGACTTTTGATCTCCTATTTAACAATCTATTGGCTAATCATGGTTCAATACGTAACCTTTATTCAAAGGTAATCGAGGAACTATACCATAAATGATTGAGTAAAGTAGTTAGAGAAGATGGATAGGAGGATAAGGTGGCAAATGCCATCTTGCAATGGGAGAAAGTTCCTGTTCAACCGTGGGAACACCAATTTGGTTCCTCTTATTAGTTAAGGTTGTACTTCTTTACTTTGTACTGTGCCTTATGATCAGTTCAAATATGAGTAGGGAGGGATTTGGAACTTAGAAAACTTCCATTCTGCAACCCATCATAATACCAAAATTGTAAGCAAATGTGAGGAATTCATGTAGGGTATTGGATATGAGGCCTTGGAGAGAGCATGATTTTCCAAGCTTAGGATGTAAGATCCATGGAGAAAGGTTTGATGGACGTATAGAAAGTGATGACGATGACTCTTCCAGGAGTGGTGATATTGGTTCTTGAATCACACTAGTAGGAATCTAAAACTTTAAACATTTGCTTTCAATTTGGCAAGTGATCTTAAACCATTAAATTCAAGCTTTTAAACTTATGTAATTTGCTTTAGGACTCTTTATTATGCTTGCCAATCTTAATACTTGATTGCTTAGGCTGACTCTAATTTGCTCTATGTTTGTGTGCTATCATTTGTTTTCTTCTCTCTCTTTTTTCACCATTTTTTCTCATGGTTTTTTGCTTCACTATCCTTCTTCTTCTTCTTTTCCACTTTCTTTTGAGTGAGAATGAGAGATTTCTTATGGGAGAAAATGATATTTTATTGTTTAAGATAAATTACGTATTATCTCTTTACATCTTAGAGGATTAGGTCCAAAGTAGCTCTAGGAATTAATGATCCTGAGGGTACATAGGCAAAAAAAATTATGGCCTTTGAGAGCTCTAAGCATATCTTAAGCTGGTTCATGTTGACAATATTGTCAATGACTATGCCATTTATCTCTTAAAGCTTGATTGTATTTCTGTAGTAGACTTCCTTGATAATGTAGTGCCCATTCCATTTTAGCAGGAATTTGCTTCTAGGATTTGTAGATGGGGCTCTCTACTCCTTCAAGACTAGGTCACCAACTTGCAACTTCCTTGGATTGACTTTCTTATTTAATGTCCTAGAAACTTGACTTTGATAACCCTGAGTATGATAGAAGAAGATAGTAAAGCAAATACAAATGACTTTTGTCTCCAAAGATGATGAAGATCTCAAAGAATGAAAAAAAGTAAAACCAAGAAAAGTCTAAGAGGAAATTTTAATGATCCAATGATGTTATGAAATATATTTACTGTAAAAGCATGAAATGAAATGAAATGATAAACAACTATGTGAGAGTTCCTCTTTTTTCATTTTGTTGGTTGTACCACTCATTTTGAAATATAATGGAAATTTGGGACCATTAGTGTTAATGATGAAGAATTTTTTATTATTTAATATTCTTCTTTGACAAAATTCAAAAAAAAAATTTGATATGTCAAAACCAAACTGCAAGTGAAGAAAAAGGTGCAAAAATTCATAATTTTTCTTCTGGTCAAAGCTTTAATTGCATTCTTATGGGCTTTAAGCATGAAAACACCACAACAAAAAGACATTTAATTGAATAATACATTCTTAAGGGTTTTAAGCATGGGAGGATAGTTTAATAGAGTAGTGATACAATGTAATTCAACTTTACATAAGAATAATAGCACAGATTTAGAGCTTTAGAGGACCAACATGTAAAAGACTCATAAATGTTTTCGCAGACATCCACACAAAGCACATACAACATGTGTGAGCATACTAATGTAATGGTTTTTTTTCTCATACCTAAAGTAAAGAAAAGCAAGCCTATATAAGGACACCCTCCTTTCTTCCTTTTTCAGAGGCAATGGGGACTATCTTTTGTTAGTCCCTTCTCAAATTAAAGGAATATTCAAATTCAACATTTTCTCCCTCAAGATAATTTAGAAAGAGTTATATGCTCCTGTATATTAAACGGTTTATCTTTTAAACCACATCTTAGATACTTAAAACCCTAAAATCCTCTATATTAGATGATCTCAACCCTTTGATTATTTAAGATTTTTTTCCAATATTTTTCCCCTACGGTTTCTACAAATGTTTGTGATTGATACAGTTGAACTTTTTGACTCTTAATAGGTGATCACATGGTTTGCCTTGTCTCATGACCAAGAGCTTGTACATTCAATATCATTACATACCTATCTAAACAATTATCTCATTATGAACATATATATCACTAACAAAAAGTACTGTATTCAACAATCCATTGCTCATATCTTGCAATGGAACCCTAAAGCAAGCCTAACATATCAAAGTTCTAGGATCATTTTAGTGATCAGCTATTAGATCAATGGATTAGATCATTTCCAATGGAAAAAAAAGTGTCTATAAGGAAAGAGCTAAAGGAAGAGTTGTTATTTTAGTAGGGCCATTCGTGAAATGCAACATGTCTTCCTAGTGACCCATGCCCATAATTCTTGGTGGAAACATGCACATAGTTTCAGTTGGAAAATAGCATGAGGGAAAAGGCAAAGTGGGGCAAACTCTTTTAGGTTTCAATTATTAAAACCATTAAAATGATAAATCTTGACATGAACCAATCCTTAAATAGTTCCATTGAATGATCCTAAGCCTTTTATTGGAGGATTTGTGTTGAATATGCACTAATAAATTTGATTTCAACCTTAAAACTTGGGGACAAAATCTAGCAAGAGTTTGAAAATGGAGCATGGCTATCCATAGCATGATCTATGTTTAGAATTAGAGATAGATAACTCTTTAAAAACTCTTATTACAATAGTTTAGCTTAGGTCATTGAAAAGAGAAAGCCCTAAATATACTTTTGCCTGCACATCCAACATACAAGATTTCAATTAACTCCTGCTTATACCTTGTACTTCCTTAGAGAGAGAGAGAGAGAGAGAGAGAGAGAGAGAGAGAGAGAGAGAGAGAGAGATACTTACACATTTCCAACATAATCAATGTCAATCATCTAGGAGCCAAGCAACGCCATCTTATAGTCTTTGTCCATCGTGGAAAAACATCAAACATCTAAAGTGCACAACTTTTGCCCAACTTTGCATTTTTCTTTTCCTACATGTTGTACAAAAGTAACTTTTGGCTAGCCTTAATGGAAACTCATTAGAGATAAGTCAGTTGTAGGAGTAGTTTTTCATACTTTAATAAATTTTCTTGATTATTATTAACTTAAAAAGAGAGATTATAGTTAAGCTAATCTCTCATATATAAAATCCCCTTCCATTTTTTATTCATATTGTCATTCTTGAATTCCTTTTTTTCTCCACTTTCTTTCAACTACAACAAATAGAAAACCCTAGATCTCATTCTTGTTTCAATATTTATTTTCCATTTGGCACATTTTTCTCCTTCTTATTTGGATTATGATAGGGAAGTATCCTTGATTTACTCATATAGCTGTTTTTGGATTAGAACCTACGGAGATGCTGAAGATTCAAGCTAGCAAGCCATTTGTCTATAGATTAGAGTTTTTGCATCAAATTTCACTTTGTATATGCATCAACAATTGCAAATTGGTGAATTTTGCATTTGCATTTATCCAATCACATTTATTTTTGTTCAAGTGTCTACATTTGTATTTCTCTAATCAGATACGCTTTTGCCCAATCATTAGAGTCTATTTTTCTACATTTACTCAATCAGATTTGCTTTTATTTCAATATTTTTTGCATATAAATTTGCATTCCGACAATTAGATTGCTTTGTTCAAGTGTTTAAGCCTATGTTCAAATTCTTTCTCTCTGTTAATGGAAATTTTATATTTTTCTCTAAAAAATTACTTGTATTTTTCTTATAATTTTCTCCTTTTTTGGCTCTCATGAGATTGGAGTTGAATCCTAACCATTGGACTAAAAACTAGATTTCGTTGGGCTTGATTTCTTCTAACTTATGTCTTTCTATGCTATGAAAATCCATCTATACTAGCTACTTAAGATAAGTTTTAAGTTTATTCTTGTTCTTCTTTTTTTTCTTTTTTGCTAATTTTTTTGCATCTTCCATTATTTGACATATATAATTTTTACCTTTTCTTTTTGTACCTTCAAGTGTTAATTCCAATGATTTTGATTTCTTCTTTTTTTCTACATAATTTGGTGAGAACAATATTCTTGTGTACTAATTAGTTTAGGTTCTTTGAAGAATCATCCTAAATTTAATTTCTAAAGATGAGTTTTCAAATTTTGGCCCATTTTTTCTTTTTTGCTTTTTGGATGAAATTTTGCTATTTGCTACTAATCTTAATTTAAAAAACTCTATGAGTTTTGATTTTGCATTTCCTTAACGGGATATGCTTTTGTTCAAGCATCTACATTTGCATTTCTTTAATAATATCTGCTTTTGTTCAAGTATTAGATTTCATACTTTTGCATCTACTCAATCATATATGCTTTTGTTCAAGTATTAGATTTCATACTTTTGTGTCTACTCAATCATATATGCTTTCATTTCAATATTTCTAAATCACTTTCATTTCTCTAATTAGATATTCTTCCATTGTATGAAGAGCTCTATTGTACCAATTTATAAGAACAAAGGTGACATATAAGGTTACACTAACTATCAAGGGATCAAACTTATGAGCTATGCAATAAAAATTTTTAAAAGAGTGATTGAGAAAGGGCTATGGCATAAGACAGGTGTATCAGAGAACTGGTTTAGTTTTATGTTTAGGAGGTCTACCATGGAAGCTATTTTTCTTCTTAAACAATTGATAGAGAAATATAGGGAGAGGAGGAAGGACCTCCACATGATCTTTAATGACTTAGAAAATGCTTATGATAGGGTTCCCAAAGAGTTAATATGGTGGGTGTTCGGCGATAAAGAGGTTTCACCAAGGTATATAGATATAGTTAAGGATATGTATGAGAGAGTGATAACAAATGTTAACACCACTAGTGGAGAGATGAATGATTTTTCTATTACTATAAGATTACAATAAGGATCGGCATTGAGCTCATACCTTTTCACATTAGTTATGGATGAGTTAACAAAACATCTCTACGAGGAGATTTCATGGTACATGTTATTTGAGATGATATAGTTTTGATTGAGAAGACAAGGCAAAGGCATAAACACAAAGCTAAAGTTATGGAGAGATGCATTAGAATATAAGGGATTTAAAATTAACTGAACTAAGATAGAGTATATTGAATGCAATTTAGCAAGGGGAGGAGCAGGCGTGGAGCACTAATAAAGATTGATAACCTAGAAGTCCCCCTAAAAGAACACTTGCAATACTTGGATTGATAATTCATGAGAGTGGAGAGATTGAGAAGGAGGTTACTCAAAGAATCCACATGGGTTGGAGCAAATGAAGATGTGCCTCTAGAGTTTTGTTTGATTAATGGGTGCTACTCAAACTAAAAGAAAAATTCTATAGGATGCTATAAGGTCAGCAGTGCTCTATAGATCAGAGTGTTAGGCAGTTAAGGAATAACATCTACATAGGATGAGCATAGCATAAATGTGGATGTTGAGCTGAATGAGTAGCAAGACAAGAAATGATAGAATTACAAGGCACTAATAGATAACAAGATGAAAGAGATTAGACTTAGATGGTTTGAACATTTCCAACAGAGATTGAAAATGGCAGCAGTTAGAAAGAGTGAGGCGATCCAAGTCACATGTTCTGAAGGGCGAGGGGAAGGCCCAAAAGAACATGAATAGAAGTGATGAGAAAATATTTAAAAACTTTGGGACAATGAAGCTATAACACTTAATAGAGGAGAATGGAGGAACAAGATTTATGTGATCGACCCCTAAATGGGATAAGGTTATTATGATGATTATATTAATATGCTTGATTTCTTCTAGCTATGTTTTTTAGTATTATGAAATTCCATCTAGATTAGTTGCTGATGAGTTTTGAGTTTACTATTGTTCTTTTTTTCTTTTTGGGTGATTTTTTTTGCATCTTCTATTGTTTGATATCTATAATTTTTAGTTTCTCATTTTTACTTGCTAGTGGTAATTCCTATGACTTTGATTTCTTCTTTGTTTTTACATAACTTGGGGAGCAAAATAATCTTATCTACTAATCAGTCAACTTAGATTTTGCTTCCGAAGATCAGTTTTCAGATTTGACTGTTTATAATATTTTTTCTATTTACCACAAATATTAATGGAAAACCTCAGCGATGCCCAAGTTCTTGCTAGCTTTTGAGTTTTGATTCTCTTCTGAAGCTGTTAGTTTTATGCCATGTGTCTTGATTTATGCTAATATCATATTTTCTTAAAGATTGAGTTCGTTAAATTTTATATATTATGTTTTATTTGCCTTATGAGCTATCTAGAGTTGCTTTTAGTTTAAGATAACAAATTTGATGTGGCGTGGGACAATTAGTTCCCTTTTAGGAGACTACCATTTTGTTTCTTCTTTTCTTGACTGGGAACAATCGTTCTTTTTTTTACTTCCAATTTTGTTAATATTGTATTATGTGATTCTGTTGAAAATGGAACCGGTGCAAAGCTCTATTCAGTAAGACCTGCCTCAAAATGTTCTTTATCTTAATGACTCTTGACAGTGGACCACCTTTTCTGACTGAACAGATCGCCTTTTAATATCTTGAAAACAGAGTGAATTGAGGGAGATTATCTCAAAATAGGTAAGTTCGCTGGTTAACTTGCAGATCACTAGGAATGCTGGGTTCGGCACATGATCTTTTCACAAGAATGATGAGTTAACTGGAGGGGCATTTTTGTCCATCCAAGAAAAAATAGTAAATATCGAAAGGCAACCTAGGGAACGACCAACGAGAGTAAGATCGAGTTCTTCCTCTTGCAGCCGCCCCTGAGCCTGTTGGATCTCCACTTTCTTGCAGGAACCCATCGAAGAATCAACCGAAAAGCTACTGGAAATTCAGTCCCTTTCCTCCTGTTGAAGCTAAAGAAGAAAGGTGCGAAGGGAATCGTTGGAAATCAGAGGAACGGCGAGACTTTCTGCAAGAAAGAGATGGAGAACGAGCTTGAATGAAGAAGAAGATGAGGAGGAGCTCGGGAGAGGAGGAATCATGTTACAGGTGAGTTTGGGGTATTTAGAAAGGGGATTCTTCCAAATTTTTACACGGATCTTGCTGTCCTTTCCAATCCCCATTTGGTTTAGTTGCTTTCAGTTTGATTTTCACATAGATTGGTTAGGAAATTTTGGAACTAATCCGATCTATTCTTTTGGTTCTATTTCTTTCTAATGGGATGCATTTTGAAGAAAATCCATATGAACGATGGGAAAATAATGGTAGATTTGGTTTTTAAACTTGTCTCCTCTTTCGGCCCTTCTGTTGTTGGGCATTTCCTTTGGTTTTCATCCAAAGATGGGATGATTCAGTTTTGCGAGATCTATATCCATTGAAAATTTGTGAGTTTGACGGAGCTTTGGGCATGCATTTCTTTTCGGTTTTTTCTATGCGGTTAGATGTCTTCATGGTTTAAATCTATGGCTGTCAGTGTATGATAAATCATGTCCTGATCTTAGAAAAAGATTCACTGCAGGTTAGATGCATGTCAGATCTTGATTTGTCAATGGTTTGGGCGATTGAATGAAGGATGAGGTTTTTACTTTTATATAATTATTCTTTGTCACTGGGCGTGCATTATTGCTAGGAGTTAGTATAGCCTCATGCACCATTACGTTTTATTTATGTTAATAGACATGAATTTAGCTGAGCATTGCTCCATGATAGAGAGATAAATCATGTATTGTAGCCTTCAGTGTTTTGAAGCTCGTTATGATCATTGACTGCGTTTCTTTTACGGATTAAAATGATGCCAATTGGATGGGTTTTCCTTTAAGATTCAGATTTAATTTTGCCAGTTTGTTAGACGCTAGTGCAGTCTAAATTTCAGGTCTTAGTTCTGGCAAGTAGTATTTATATGCAGGACTTTTAAAGTGGATTAGAAGTTGATCTATCTGTTAGCAACATTACGCAGGTTCATTTCTGTAGAAAACAGGACCCTTTCAACCAAAAGTATTTCTAGTTAATTTTAGTATTATGATTTATGTTTCTGCTAGAAGGGGAGCTTGGCTCAATGGTAAAGTTGTTGTCGTGTGACCTTGAGGTCACGGGTTCAAGGCGTGGAAACAGGCTCTTGCAAAAATGCAAGGTAAGGCTGCATACTATAGACCCTTGTGGTCCGCCCCTTCCCTGGACCTTGCGTGGTCAGGAGCTTCATGCACTGGGCTGACCTTTATTTATGTGTCTGCTAGAGTGGCAGTTTAAGAAATTTTGTCATGTGGATGCCTCATCCAATCAAGTAGGTTTACTTGCTTTTCTAATTCATAGGGCTTAATTTACTGTGTATTCATTATGTGATCGATCTATCTGTTTTCATTTTGGTAACCAGCATAGGTTCTCTGTTGATGACAGAGGTACAATGAAGTGTATCTGTCCAATATTTCCAAGAGACTGATGGTTTCATGATACCGCATCCTAACTGGCCATGCCTTCAAATTGTTGGTCACCTTGAGTAGCACCCACTTGAAATCTTAATTTGTATATGTGCCAGCAGCAAATCTATGGAACAAATCAGTGGAAGAAAATACCTTGTAACTCTATGACTTACTCATTGGTACATTAAACAAATTTTAACTATGCCAAAAGAAAAATCTATGCCGTAAATCTTTGAGGTTTATTATATGGCACTGGAGTTTGCTTATTATGTTATAAAATTATCCACTGTTCATTCTGTTCTCAAAATGATGACAGTGTTGTTATTATTGAAGCTTCTTGTTGGAAGGTTTCTGCCACTAGAAAGTTTCTTTTCGGGCAATCAATAAGTTCTTATAGACTTACCCTTTTTGTCATCGAGATCTTATTTCTTGCATTATGTATGTGGTTTGCAGGTACACCTATCCGTTTGATGTTGTCCCTTGTCCTGTGGCAATTGTTAGGGTCCCCTCCCTGTCAACAGGGAACCCAAACCAGAGCTGAACAATGAGTCAACCAGAAACCATATAAAACCCATCAAAACTTGAATTCAAAATGGATCCATCCCTCCTTCTAATGCTCTCAAATCTCCTCCACCTCCACAACCACCTTGACCCAACTACTTCCCTTTTGTCTCCTCCCTCTTCTCCCACTTCCTCCCCCTCCTCCATAACCCCTCTCTTCCTCTTCACTCTTGCTTCAATCCTCTCTTTGACCACCCCAAAAGACACAAAAGATCCTCAAAGGTCCAAATCCCCATCCCCCATTTCTGATTTCCGCACCCTGTCTACGTCCCACATCTGGTCCCTCCGCCCTTCCTTCCGTGATTCTCATTGGCGCTCCTCCTATGGACTCTCTTACCATGTTTTCACTTCCCTCCTTGATCAACTAAAACCCCATCTGCCCAATCTCTCCCTCCCTGCTGATTATGCCCTTTCTATTGTCCTTTCTCGTCTCCATCACAATCATTCCCCCAAAACTCTAGCAATAGAACACTCCCTCGACCCATTTCTTATCTCAAAAATCACCAATACGATTACCCGATTACTTGCGACGAAACTCTATCCAGATTACATCAAAATCCCAGTTGGGCATCGCCTCTTGCAGACAATTTATTCCTTCAAAGAACTAACTTCCTTGCCCAACATGTGTGGCGCCATTGATGGTACACCCATTAAACTAGCCCACATTCCCAATGACCCTAGTTTCAACCTGTCGGCATACCGATGCCGGTATAACTACCCTGGGGTTCTTCTTCAGGTGGTGGCAGATCACCGAAAGATTTTTTGGGATGTTTGTGTGAAAGCCCCTGGTGGGACCGATGATGCTACCCATCTTAGGGATAGTTTGCTTTATTCCCGATTAACATCAGGGGAAATCTTACGGGATTCAGTTATTACCATTAAGGGGCACCATATTAGGCCTTACATTGTGGGGGATTGGTGTTATCCCCTGTTGTCATTTTTGCTTACACCATTTTCATCAAACGGGACGGGGACGCCAGCTCAGAATTCATTCGACAATGCGTTGATGAAGGGAAGGAGTTGTGTGGAGAATGCAATTGGGTTGCTTAAGGGGAGGTGGAAGATTTTGCAGGATTTGAAAATGGGCCTTAATCATGCTCCACAGACAATTGTTGCATGTTGTGTTTTGCATAACCTTTGCCAGATCGCAGGAGAGCCAGAGCCGGAGTTGTATAGGGATCCTAGGGAGACTGGCCCTCCAGCACGGCCTCTTGATAGTGAGAAGTCATTCTATTATTTTGGGGATAGTTTGAGGCAAGCTATGGCGGATGATTTGCAAGAGCGACAACAGCGGCTTTCAACTAGATAATGGTTTTCTTTTTCATTGTCTGTTGAAGGCGAGTTTCAATATTGAAATCTTTGTGAAAAAATACAATCCCTTATGGATTTAGCTGACTTTGGATGTTAGTGCTTTTGGTTCGTTATTACTTAGTGATAGGCCTTATTGTGAATATACACATTTTGACATCAATGGATCTGTCCAATTTAGCATGTGTACCACATTCTTCTCTCTCACTCACCCTCTTTACCTATTGTTTGAGAATTGAAGGTAAAGAAACAAAGAATCATGATGAAGAATAGGTTATAGTTGATTCATGGCATAGTGGACGCTGTACCTGAGTACTTTCTTCATTCAAACTATTGTTAAGATCTTCTAATCTATTCATACACTGATAAACACACACAAGGTGGGATAAGCACATGCACAGAACCATCCATGCAAATATCCTTACTTATATCCACAAGTACATGTATCTTAGAGCACACAATCATTCATGCAGATATGCTTGCTTATACCCACAAGGACATGTATCTTACATTTGTATGCACTATATATATATATATATATATATATATATATATATATATATCTGAGGTAATTACAATACTGATAGAGTTTATGTTGGGGCCAAAGTTTGCTTTAGAAAAGAAGTATTCTCACAAAATTTCTCATTCGGTATCTTACAGTGACTCACGTTCAGTTGTTCATCTCCGTTGCCCAATTTGCGAAAGTGTTAAAAGAAATCCTTTGTTACTGCCCTAATTTACCCTTAACATTTTTGTTCGGTACTCTTCGTACTTCCACGATTTCATCCTTCATTTTCAAAACCCTTGGTCAAAAGCTTGGATATTCTATTATTACAAAAGAATGTACTAGCAGCTCAAGTCCTCGGGTCTCCTTTGTTAGGCTGCCGTGAGATTTCCTCTTGGAAGTGCCTTTAACCAATTGAACCTAAAGTTTCAAGCTTTTCCAAGTTCTATATTGTAGATCCAAGTCAGTATTCCAGGATTTGTTCATTAATAGTGGGTCAAGAAATCTTGGTTAGGCAGATTGAGAATTTGGAGAGGGTAGATGTATATGTTGGTTCTATGCAATTAGAGCTTTTAATTCTATCCATTGTGGAGATGACTTTCTGATGGAGAAATGAGTTCCTGTTGACACATACTAATTAACAATTTTTCCTGCATTATCTCGACCTTGTATGGAAGGCACATGCAATAATGTTCTAGTTCCTCTTGAATGGCGCAAATCTGGGGTGGTTTTGGGTTTTTCGGAGACATGTTGTAACATCCCTAATTTTCATAGTTTATTTTATGTAATAGATGGAATTTAAATGAAGAACATGAATTGAATTCTAAGAAATGAGCTTCTTATAGAAACCAAATGAAGTGTTGAAACCTCAATATTTGGATTGTGCTAGAAAAATAAAATCTAACGACACTAAGAATGGTGAAACTAAAGTTGAGGCGAAAAAGTCATAATTATTTTAATTAAAGTATTTAATTAGAATTAAATGACCACATGATAGCAAAATGACTTAAAGTGGGACCCATGTGAAGTGAGACACAATTATGAAATAGAGACTTAAGTCATAAATGCAAGATTTGAACTACACGAAATTAAATGTAATAACTATCCACATTTATGATGAATAATGATTATATTTTAAAAAAATTTAAATAAGCATTTAAAGCTGATCTCCTCCCTAGTTTCACGCTTCCTTGTATCGACTCTTTGTTGATTGTTTTTTGCAAGTGTACGGGCTATTATAGTACATCTGATGCAAGTATAGATGGACTTAACGGGGACTCGACTTAAAAAGATGGAGTTTAAATAAAATATAATCAACCACTAATTAAAAAAAATTAAAATTTTAAATAAAAATAAATCCTAAACTCAAATCTATTCAACTAATGAAAATTACACCAATCCAAGTTCAAAAAGATAGAAAATTAACTAATATAATATAAAATTTACTTCCCTAATTTGATTATGACAAATTTCTTCAAATCTAATGTCATCAAAGTCTATCAGTCTTTATCAATCTCTCACTGATACTTCTAATTAAGGATCCAACAGCTAGATTAAACAAATTTTTCAAAATTTTGATGATCTAAACTAAGGAAGGATTTTGGGTTTTGGATCGCTTAGATCAAATTTTTGAATTTCATATTGAAGATTAGGGTTCATGGATAAGCTACGAGTTGTCTTTAAAACAAGATCTAAAGATTAATAGAAAATCTAATGAGAAATAGATCAAGAAATAAAGAGATCGTGTTTGTTAAAGCTAAACCATTGATTAGTTTATGCTTAATCAAACAGGGCCTAGATTAATTTGAGAATAGCATAGAACTTGGATAGGATAGATTGGAATAAGGCAAAATTAGGATAAGAAGAAGGGATTAAAATGAAATTACAATTAATGTCTAAAGGGTAAAACTGAAATTTTCCAAAATTTTTTTATTTTAACTGAAAAACAGAGAAACCCAATGTAGGAAGAAGACGACACAAAGAAGATGGGAAAAAAGGAAGGAGAGGATTTCAAAGAAAAACCCGAATTGGGTTTTCTCTTACAGTCAGGAGGGGATGAAGAGGATATGGGTAAGACAAGGAATGGTGGGTTCAGTCTCTTTCCTCTGATTTTCCTGATGGTGAAGAAAAAGAGAGAAAGAAACCTAGAGAGAGAGAGAGCGAGAGAGAGAGAGAGAGAGAGAGAGAGAGAGAGAGAGAGAGAGAGAGAGAGAGAGAGAGAGTTCTATGTAGCTTCTACAGTGAACTGTGTAGTCTCTTTGGTGAAGAACAACTAACCAAAGAGAAATAGGGAAGGAGAAAGACGTTGAATAGGGAAAAAAATAAGGAAGAGACAGAGGGAACTCAGGTCTTCCTTCTGCTGTCTTGGTTGCAAAACCAAAGAAGATAGAGAGGGAACGAGGGAGAGGGAGAAGTCAACAAAGAGAGATATAGAGACGGGTGAGAGAGAGAAGGGGTTGAAAGTTCAATGTGGAAAGAGTGAGAAACGAGCGTGAGAGAGATGCGGGTGCTATGGGATGATAGTCGGACATCCTCCTACGGTGAAGAGGGGGGTGTTGCAGGTCTTCCTTGTGGCTGCCCTCTTCAGCATACTTCTTTTATCCCTCTGAAGTCCTCCTTTTAAAACTTCTTGCCTTATAATTTCAATTCCCCACTTTCCTTCAAGCTACGGTTAAAAAGTATTCACCTTGGAAACTCTTATCAACTTCTATTATGCAACTCCATGATTTCGTTTTCTCCAATTAGAACCCATTCTTTTTTTTAGAAAATCATCTCAACTTGCCTTTTTACTCTTTTGGATGACCTAGCATCGTTATTTTTTATCTATGTCATCCAAGCTTATTTTGGTTGATCTATAAAATATAAACTAAATTAGAATCATCTAAACCGTACATTACCCATCTAATTAGTTCTGATGATCATCTAACAATTAAATTTTAGAAACCAATAGTTGGATGATCAATTAAAGTTAAAAATCATATTTTATCTAAAAATCACAAAAATGGTAGGTTAGATTATCTAATTAAATGCTAAATTTAGGGTATTTTGCCAAAATTAAACACTTAACACACTCTTTTTTGCTAATCCCTAGCAAAACATATGAAACCCCAATTTACAAAATTCTAAAATTATTTTCAAGTCAACTCTCCTTTTTCTCAAAGAATTATCTTCAATAACTCTATCAACTTTAGCAAACTAATAAAAATGAATGAAGAATTCAAAACCCTTCATATATGCTAAATATATTTCATCTAAGCTCATATCTCAGAGTGAGTGTGTGAGTGTATAGTCTACATATAGAATAATCTCTCTCTAAGTATACTTCTAACTTTTGAACTCCATCTGAATTATGCTTTGACATTAATCCTCACTAATAGACATGCACTTAGAAGTGAAACTCTTAGATAAATGGTTCAAATCATATCTCACTTTTAAGTGTGTGAGCAGAGTCAATAAAAACAAATTTGTCTCACATATATTCATGAATGAACGGGAGTTACTAAGGAATTTAATTTTGATCCCTTTAAAAAAGGATAAGATGTCATTACCTTTGAATATTTAGAAATATTACTCTTTAAATCATATTTATCCATATCCTCATCAAGACTATATTCATCTTAGAATCAATAGGTCTTCAATTGGGACAAAACATAGGCTTAGGACAAGGTACAAAAGAAAGGGTATAAAGGTATATAAAGTTCTCCTAAAGTTGACAATTCTTTCTTTACTTGTATTGAAGTAAATATTTCTTTTTTCACTTTTTTACATTCTTCAAACTTCTTTTTTTTAGTACTTTTCTTCTTCTTCTCTTTTCTTTTCAACACTTTTGAATGTCTTTAAAGAACATTTCTTTTCTTGATATTCACTTTTCTACTTTTATTTCAACTAAAAGTATATCTTCATTCATCTCTAACTTATCATTTGAAGAAAATAGGTAATAGAGATATATACTGGGTTAATATGGGTAAAGGTAATTTGGGTGACAAAAGAAAAGGTTTATATAAAAGGCTTAAATTGACTAACTAATGGTAAAAGTACTTTTAGGTAGGTTTTATATCTCTAGGTTAACAACAAGGATGGCCTAAATCCTTTTCTAAGTTTCCTATAATCTATTTGATTTAATGAACTTCTAGAATTTTAAAGGTAATATTCTAATAATTCAAGTAATTAGCAAAATTTAAGAATTAATGGGATCAAATTTTACTCTAAGTACGTTGAAGAAAATTAAGAATATTTATAACATCTCAAAAAGAATGAATGGCTCTAAAACTCACTTCGGTTATAAGTCTCTACTAAATTTCTTAAGGATCTCTAAGTTATGAATACTTTAGAAAATGAATAAAATGATGAATTAGTCATGTTCAATTTTAAAATGATGAATTAATCATGTTTAATTTCATTAATAAGCCAAAATTAACTAGACTACACTTCAGAATATCCAATTCTCATCATAGTGTAGGAATTGACCTAAAAATTTTCAAAAAAAACAAAAGCAAAATTTCAAAAATTTTTAAATTAAGAAAATTAAAACTAACAAAAACTAGAATTTGCTAGAATTTTACACCCTCAACCTAAAATAAACTTTGTCCCCCATGTTTAAAAAGTAGGACTAAAATGCATATGGGAGATGTAAAAAATAATACCAAAGACGTTATAAAGGGATCAAATCCACTCAATCCTAATAAACAGGATTCTCCAAAGTTGTGGACTCAACTTCTGGATTCTCATATCATAGGAAAGGCTTTAAAGGTTGACCATTCACTTTGAAAGTATGGTCAGCGCCAGCATCCTCAATCTCAACAGTCCCATTTGGAAAATTTTCTTTTTATTGTATATGGACCGATCTATCAAAATCTAAGCTTACTTGAAAATAAGCGGAGCTTAGAATTATAAGCAAAACCTTCTAGTTTGGAGTAAATTATTTTCTCATTATATTTTTATCACAAAAAACTTTCATCTTTTCTTCGTATATCCTATTACTCTCATAAGCTTCCTGCTTAATCTCTTCCAACTCATTAAGTTGGAGCTTTTTACGTGAGCCTGCTTTATCCATATTGAAATTAAAGGACGTTATTGCTTAGTAAGCTCTATGTTCCAATTCCATAGGCAAATGACAAGCCTTAGCATATATAATAATATAAGAAGACATATTAATCGAGGTTCGATGTGCAGTCATGTAAGCCTAGAGCGCATTGGTCAGTCTAAAAGACCAAACCTTACAATCCAGATTAACTGTCTTTTGAAATATTTGTTTTATGGCTAGATTAGATACTTCAACTTGTCCACTTGTTTGTGGGTGCTACATCGTTGAAACTTTATGGGTAATGTTAAAATTTTTCACGAGTGCTTCAAATGGCTTGTTACAAAAATGTGTACCATTATCACTTATAATGGCTCGAAGGGTCCCAAATCTAGAAAAGATGTTTTCTTTTAAGAATTTAACAACTATTTTGTGATCATTGTACCTACATGGGATAACCTCAATCCACTTAGAAACATAGTCTACAGCTAAGAATATATGAATGTAGCCAAAAGAAAGTGGGAATGGCCCCATGAAATCAATGCCCCACCAATCAAGAACTTCTATGACAAGGATAAGGTTGAGAGGCATCATATTCCTACAGTTTATTCCTCCTAACTTTTGACATCGCTCACAAGCTTTATAGAATGCGTGTGTCTTTAAATAATGAAGGCTAGTAGAAACCACAGTGTAAAAAACTTTGCAGCTCTTTTCTATGCAAAAAAATATCCATTGCATGCTTCTGAGTGACAAAAGGAGATAACACTAGGTTTCCTTAAGTTAGATACACATCTCCTAATTATTTGATCTGGGCAATACTTAAATAGATATGGATCATAGCAAAAGTAGTACTTAATATTGGAAAAGAATTTTTTCTTTTCTTATTTATTCCAATGTTTAGGAATCTTCCCTGTGACTAAATAATTCGCAGTATTGGCAAACTAGGTAGGATGGAAAACATAAAAAAGTTACTCATCGAGGAAAGTATCCTTAATTGGCAATTCATCCAAAGGTTTTGTTAGTACCAGGCGAGACAAGTGATCAGCTATAACATTTTCTGCTCCTTTCTTATCTTTTATTTCAATGTCAAACTCTCGGAGTAGAAAAATCCATCTACTTAGTCTAGGCTTAGCATCTTTCATGTAAAGACGATACAAGGCCCGAATGATCAGTGAATATGACCATTTTAGATCTCACTAAGTAAGACCTAAACTTATCAAAGGCAAAAAGAGTTGTTAAGAGTTCATTCTCTATAGTGGAATAGTTCATCTGAGTGTTATTCAAGGTCCTACTTGCATAGTAGATGACATATGGTTTTTTCTCTTTTCTCTGCCTTAGCACAGCTCTTGCAGTGTAATTACTAGCATCACACATAATTTTAAAGGGTAAACTCCAATAAGGTGATTGCATGATAGGTGCAGTGGTCAACTTATCTTTCAACTTTGTAAAAGCTTTCTGACAATTATTAGTCCACTCAAAAGGGGTATTCTTTGTAAGAAGGTGATACAATGGTCTAGATATTACCCTAAAATCTTTAATAAACTTCTTATAGAATCCTGCATGACCTAGAAAAAAGCCAATATCCTTAACAGATTTGGAAATTGATAGATTGGTAATTAGGTCAACTTTGACTTTATTTGCCTCTATACCTTTGAATGACACTATGTTGCTTAGGACAATTCCCTTAGGAAACATGAAAAGACATTTTCCCCCAATTAAACTCTAAGTTCTTTTCTTTACAATGACTTAAGACTTTTCTTTGATTTTCAAGGCATGTGTCAAATGAATCATCAAAAACAGAAAAGTCATCCATGAAAACCTCTAAGATTCTCTCTTGCCATATCACTAAAAATATTCAACATGCAGAGTTGGAACGTGGTAGGAGAGTTACATAATCCAAATGGAATTCTTTTGTGAGCAAAAGTGTTAAAAGGGCATGTAAATGTGGTCTTTTCTTGATCTTCAGGTGCAATTTCTATCTGTTATACCATGAGTAACCATCTAGAAAACAATAGTACCGATGTCATGCAACCCTTTTTAACATTTGATCAACAAAAGGCAAAGGAAAATGGTCCTTCATAATGACAACATTCAATTTTTTGTAGTCAATACACTGATAAGTGGTAACTCTAATGAGAATTAATTTATTGTTGGCATTAGTGATCACTGTCTCACTGTCACTCCAAACTTCTTTGGAACTACATAAGTTGGACTTACCCATTTGCTATCACTTATGGGATAGATGATTCTCATATTAAGCAACTTAAGGACTTCTGCTCTAACGACATTTTTCATATTAGGGTTTTCCCTTCATTGCATTTGATAACATAGTTTAGATCATCCTCTAGATATATTCTATGGGTACAAATTAAAGGGTTAATGCCCTTTATATCAACAATGGTCCATCTTATAGCACCTTTGTGTTCTTTTAAAGTGTTTATTAACTGTTCCTCCTAAGATGTTTCTAATTGGGAGAAAATTATCACAAGAAAAGTCTCTTTTTCTCCTAACTAGGCATATTTTAAATCTTATGGTAGAGATTTCAATTCAAGCTTATGAGGCTCTACTAATGATGGAATGGGAGTGGACTCCTTCAGTGGAAGTTCCTTGAAATGAGGTTTCCATTTTGCTGTATCCATTATATGAACAAAATCGAGGAGGTCATTAATTTCCTCTATTAATGCATTCTCATTGAACTCATTAAAGTAGGCCAAACAAGCCTTAAGTGAGTCCGACAAGGAAGATGATTGAAAATGATCTTGCACAACTGAATTTATTATGTTAACACAATGTAAGTCATTAGTGAGTTCACCAGGTTGCTTACAAATGTTGAAGATGTTTAGCTCTAATGTCATATTACCAAAAGACAGTTTCATAAGGCATTGGATGTAACAAAAAATGGTCATCCCAAGATAACTACTATTTCATTGTTCTCATTCACCATCAGTTGTGTATCCAAAGTAAGAAAATCTACAGGGAAGCAAAACTATTCTACCTAGACAAGCACATCTTCTATTACCCCTCTTTCTATCTTCATAGAATGATCAGCTAGCTGAAGTGTAGTGGAAGTAGGTTTCAGCTCACCCAAACCTAACTATTCATATACCGAGTACGACAGTAGGTTCTCACTAGATCCCAAATCAAGCAAATATTAATTAATATTATAATTGTCAATACTGCAAGTAAGAGTGGGGCAACCTATATTTTGGCAATATATGATGTTGAAGTATTGAACTAACTTGTTCAGTAAAAAATGCCTTCTTTTGAACATTTATTATTCTTTTTATGGTGTAGAGGTCTTTTAAGAATTTAGCATATGATGGGATTTGTTTTATTGTCTAAGATGATGTGTTGATCTTAATTTGCTTGAAAATCTCTAAAATATCATCATTATAGGCAAACTTTGGAGCTTGATGCAACCTCTAAGGAAATGGAATAGGGATAGTATGGGTCAATAGTTGAAATGGGGTCCTTCTATTTAGAATTTTCTTTGACTTTAGAGGATTTTTCTACATGTTTGGTCTTTTGTGGCTCATCCTTCTCAATTCTTTTGCCACTCCTAAGAATGGTAACAGCTTTAGTTTGTTTCATAGTAGAGCTTGATGATGCATTAGATATATTATTGCTATTCGCATGCACTCCCTTAGGGTTTGCTTATGGTTAAGCTAGAAACTTTCCTTTTTTCATATTTTGCATCCATTGACTCATCATATTTTTTATTTCATTAATAAACTGATTAGTTTGTTTTAATTGGACTTTTAACTGAGAAGTTTTCCTTTCCTAGTTTTGAATGAGTTGATGGATATTATCATCTACAGGCCTTTTTGGTGGGTGCAAGTAAGCTCTAGAAGTAGGAGGTTGATGAGTTTGGTATGGGAGTAGGGCAAGAAGTCCTTAGTTTTGTTGGTGAGGCTAGTATGGGCCTAGTTGTGAGACATTAGCAATAGGTCCATTTCTTCAATTGAAATTTAGATAGTTTCTCTAGTTGGGTTGTAAGCCTCTAAGTATGGGGAGAAAGGTCTTTTACAAGTATTAAGTGCATTAACTTGATCATGAATTAACTCTTGAAATACTAGAATGGTAGGAAATTCCTAAGTAAGATGTGTAGTACTTTCATAGATGCTACACACTTATTCATCCTTATTTGAGTTTTTCTTTTCCATTTTTATGGCTTCTAACTTTTCTAGCTAGGGATGCTACTCTAGCATTAAGTTCATCTTTGTCAAACATGGCATACATGCCTCCCCTAGCTGATGTGGTGGTGGGCTTGGGTTTATTTTGGATGTTCTACTCTTTCTGAGTTAGCCCAGGTCTGCACACTTTTAGCTAGCCATTCCAAATACTCTTCCACCTCATTTGGTTGTTTATTTAAGAAGTTACCATTGTGCATTATCTCTACGAACTGATGCATGTCAGAATTAAGTCCTTTATAAAAGAAGCTGATGATGAACCATGGTTCATATCCATGATGTCAGCAATTCAGTAAAAGATCCTCGAACCTTTTTTAGCATTGGTAGAATGACTCTTTATCCTTCTAAGTTCATGATTTTTTAGTGGAGTGTATTTATTTTATGCATAGGGAAAAACTTTTTCAAGAATTCCCTAATCATTTCATTCTAGTTCCTTATGGAACCTGCTGACCACATTCTAACTTTTTTCCTTTAAAAAGAAAGGAAAAAGGTTTAAGCCTAACAGTATCTAAACCAATGTTTGTATTCGTTGGGTATCACATACCTCATTAAACTCTTTAAGGTGTAAGTAAAGACTTTCATTGTCTAAACCATGAATTTTGGAAAGTCATTGGATTACTTTTGTTTTTAATTATAACACACCAACATTTGAAGGAAGAATGACACGGGATGGGGTACAGGTGCATGTAGATTGAAGGTAGTCTTTTAAAGTTCTGCCACGCAAGTTTTGATAACCATCATTATCCCCACGTTCACTCTGTTGGTCCCATTCTCTATTATTATATCTTCTCCAATTTCTATTTGGTAAATGATTATTCCTCCTTTGTGGAGGTTGATATTCATCATCTATTAGAGGTGGTGGGTCCTCATCCATGATGAATGGAGGGCCTTGACTACCATAAGGCGAGTTACCCCTTGATCGTTGATAAGACATTAATGTAGACCGATCTGATTGTATGTCATTTTGGTCATACTTGATTAACCTTCCAGTTTTGTCACATCTCTAAGAGTGCATATACCGAAAGCCTTTTTTTTCTCCTTTTTTATTTTTTTATTTTGCAAAATAAAACTACTCTAAATGATGCAACCTAAATTCCTAGAATGATGCACAAACAAAGAACACAATCAAACAATCCTTTAGGCTAACAAGCAGAAATATTTTGATTTTCTTGAATTTATGGGGGGGGGGGATGCTTTTAGATTAGCCTCATCTAATTCTCCTCATCTCTTTTACATTTGACTACTACTTACCAGTTGAGTTATGCTCTAAAGTGGTTAATATAATTCTCATGTCAAGAGGCATTTAGACCGCAACTGATGTCAATGGAAGACATAGGAAAATCACTTGGATTTTAAGACACCCACTATAACTATGGCGCTTAGAAGCCACTAGAGTGACAATAGATCATATCTTTGTAAGAGGGTCCTACAAGTATTTAAGGACCTCTATATGTCTCTTTTAATTAATTACAAGGTTAAGTTGCGTGGTTGTGGTGATTATCCTAAGTGAGTCAAGAGGTGGTGATTAAATCCACCCTTGATCTTATGGGGTCGAGTGCCCTTACTAATAAATTTTCATATTCTATAGCAGTTCGATCAACATATAAATCACCTTAAAGCAATAAACGTTCCTTAAAAATGCAATTAAAAATAATAAACTAATGCAAACCCTAAAATGCAACAGTTATCAAATATGTTATCTATATGCAATTATACTACTAAACAATGTAAAATCATTCTAAATGCAACTATACTAAAAAAATAAAAAGAGAGAGAAACTTACAATGGGGTTTCTAATAAAGATCAAGTGTGGGTCACCTTACCATATACTTGCCCAGTTTTAATATAACCCTTTTAAAATTAAAATTAAAATAAATTATAAATTACAATTGAGCCTCATTACGAGTTTCACTCAAAGAAATAAAAAAACTAATCTAGGCAAGCAAATAAATTCTAATTTGGAGAAGTTTTGGTCCACAAGATCGCCACCACTACTCCTTTGCCAAATTTGTTAAAAAAATTAAAAATAAAAATAAGTACCAAAATTTAGAAAATAGAGTGATTATGCATAAATAAAAAATAAAAAAAATACACCTAAAAATGCCTAAAATGTTAAACTAATACAATTCCTCTTTTTCATTTTTCTAATTTTTATTAAATTTTATGAAAACATCGTTATGGATCCTCAACAATGGTGCCAAAAGCTTGTTGATTATTTTTTTGCAAGTATATGGGCTATTTTTGTATAGGTAATGCAAGTATGGGTCGAACCCACTGGGCCTAGACTTAAAAAGATAGAGTTTAAATAAAATTTAATAACCACTAATTGAAAGAAATAACAAAAAATAAATAAAAATAAATTTTAAACTCAAATCTATTCAACTAATGAAAATTACACCAATCCAAGTTCAAAAAGATAGTAAATTAACTAAGAAACAAATAAAATTTGCTTTCCTATCTTGATTATGACAAATTTCTTCAAATCTGATGTCATCAAAGTTGTTCAATCTTCATCAATATCTCATTGATACTTTTGATTAAGGATCCAACAATTGGATTAAACATATTCTCCAAAATTTTGATGATTTGGACTAAAGAAGGATTTTGGGTTTTGGATTGCTTAAATAGAATTTTTGAATTTCAGATTGAAGATTAGGGTTGATGGATAAGCTAGGAGTTGTCCTAAAAACAAGATTTGAAGATTAATTGAAAATCTAATGAGAAACAAAACAGGAAATAAAGAGATGCTGATTGTTAAAGCTAATAGGTTATACTTAATCAAACAAGGCTTGGATTAATTTGAGAATAGCACAGAACTTGAATAAGAAAAATTGGAATAAGGCAAAACTGGGATAAGAAGAAGAAGGGATTAAATGAAATTACAATTAATGTCTAAAGGTTAAAATTGGAATTTTAAAAAAATATTTTGATTTTAACCAAAAAACATAGAAACTCGATAGAAGAAGAAGACGATGCAAAGAAAATGGGAAAAAGGGAAGAAGGAGATTTTGGAGAAAAACTCAAATTGGGTTTTCTCTTACGATGAAGAGGGGGTGAAGAGGATATGGGTGAGACAAGGAATGGTGGGTTTAGTCTCCTTCCTTTGGTTTTCCCAATGGTGAAGAGAGAGAGAGAGAGAGAGAGAGAGAGAGAGAGAGAGAGAGAGAGAGAGAGAGAGAGAGAGAGAGAGAGAGAGAGAGAGAGAGAGAGAGAGAGATGCTGGTGCTGTAGGGTGACAGTTGGACGTCCTCCTATGGCTAAGAGGGTGTTGTTGCAAGTCTTCCTTGCAATTGCCCTCTTCATTGTACTTCTTCTATCCCTCTGAACTCCTCTTTTTAAAGTTTCTTGCCTTATAATTTCATTTCCCCACTTTCCTTCAAGCTATAGTTAAAAAGTATCCACCTTGGAAACTCCTACCAACTTCTATTATGCATGTCCATGATTTCCTTTTCTCTAATTAGAACCCATTCTTTTTTTAGGAAATCATCTCATCTTTAGCTTTTTGCTGTTTAGAAGGATCTAATGCCGTTAATTTTGATCTGAGCTATCCAAACTTATTTGGTTGATTTGCAAAGCGTAAGACTAAATTAGAATCATCTAAACTGTACATTACCCATTTGATTAGCTCTAATGATTATCTGAACATTAAATTTTACAAATCAATGATTGGATGATCAATTGAAGTTAAAATTTGTATTTTATCTAAAAATTGTATAATTGATCGGCTAGATGATCTAATTAAATGCTACACACATACTCTCTCTCTCTCTCTCTCTCTCTCTCTCTCTCTCTCTCTCTCTCTCTCTCTCTCTCTCTCTCTCTCTCTCTCTCTCTCTCTCCCTCTCTCTCTCTCTCTCTCTCTCTCTCTCTCTCTCTCTCTCTCTCTCTCTCTCTCTCTCTCTCTCTCTCTCTCTCTCTCTCTCTCTCTCTCTCAGGCTCGGTTCCTATTGGTTAACATGGCTGAACTGAGGTTGCATCGAACCCTCGCATGCACACATTGACTGAGGCACCAAAGGTAGCGCTACCATTGGTGATGGCACAGCCTTGCTACTCCTTCCCCTCCAGTGACCAAGTGTTGTTTTCATATCATTGGTGACCAAAAGACAACTCCCTCTCATTCCCTCTTACTACTAGCCTAGGTGAGCTCTCTCTTCCCCTCGTTCCTTTCCTCTCTCTTTTTTCCCTCTGATTTGCACTACTTGACTAGTTTTCTAGAAAGGATATGTAGGTCAATAGATCAGAATAAATAGGGTTAAAAAACTTATAAAAATACCTCAAATTTAAAATATGAACCATTAGATGGGTTCATAACACCTTAAAATGTAGGAAACCCATGTTACAGTAAAAAAAAAAAAAAAAAAAAAAAAAACAGTGGTCTAGTTCAAATATCCAAAAAATAAAATAAAATGAACAGACAACCAAAATCACACCATTCAAGTTGTTTACATCTAGTCCATGACTGAGACGCACTGTGTAGACACACCAAGGGAATGAATGTGCCTAGTATGTTTTTGTTGGTGTGTCGCGCATGTGGGATTGTCGCAACCAACTTGGACGCTAATGCATCTTGGGGATCAAGACGCACTTCAATGCCTTCTGGACCAAGACGCATCGAGCATTTTGGAATGCATGTTATTTTCCATTGTGTCCTAGTCATATTTATTGTAACATAATTAATCTGGACCATTTAAGTTTATATGAAGTAGAAAAATTCAAATTCATGAAGCCATATAAATTTGATTTTATATTAGAAACATCTATTGGAATTGTTTCTACAAGTCGGACCCATTAAAATAATAAAATTTAGGATTTGAGCAAATCTTGATCATCAAATTGTAACAAAATACATTATCATCTAAACACAAAACATATACTAACTTGTAATCAGATCAACCAAATAAATCAAAATAGTAAAATTTTACAATTAGAAAGTAGAATCATCGATCTGAACAATTAAAATCGAATCTAACCACCAGATCAATACATAAATTTTTAGATATGAAATTAAATCATATAAAACATAGAAATTTAGTATGATTACATCTGATCAAGCTCGATATTAAGCAATTAGGCCAATTTAACGGTTAGATTGATTGCTAACACTGAGATAAATAGAATTTGACTTAGGGAATGGTTAGAAACCCTAGATCTAACTTATCAAAACTTGATTCAAACATCAGATCGAAGGATCAAGTATAGTAAAGTGAGAAAAACAATCTATAAGTAATAGATTAATTGAGATAAAGGAGAAATCAAGCGAGCTGGATCATTGATCTTTAATCAACGGCTAGGATTTGAGGATCATATAAGAGTTAAGCAAATTGGGCTATGATCAGGTATGAATAAATGAAAGATCATCAAAAATTAAGATGATTAAGGGTTATATGAGTTAGAAATTGAAAAAATAGAGTAGAAATTGATGGTACATCATACTTGTAATTTGAAAATTACACAAAATCATACAGATTAAGGAGAATACATGTGCTAAAAGGATCGATTACTATATTTGAGGTAGGTGAAATTTAAGATGCAAATTTCCAACTTGCACGATCTTTTTCTAAGCACGGTGTGAATTAAATTCTACCATGAGACTTATGTGGCATGAATTATTTTAAATTGAAAACTTCTATGATTTGTTATACATGTGACAATTATTATATGGCATATTATATTACCATTATTATGATGCATCATGAATTCATGTTTGATTTGCATGACATCTATTTAAAAGGCACGACTTAAAAATCATATTGCATGATCGATATTTATGTGATTTGACAAAAAGGTCAGATAGGTTTGACTTGGTATAGGGTACCAATTACGCATATGATTTATATGGATTTCTATTGGATGGGCATGTAGCTTAAGGATTTTGATATGTTCAAGCATGGAAGCCTGATGGTTTTGTTTTTAAACAAGCATGGGCTTGGTGGATACTATAACTAGGAGGGTAATAGGGTTGGCCACCTGCCCCTGTGAGATCATTGATATATTATAGACACCTTGCCCAAGGGGCTAAATTCGGGTGTGGAAATCATGGGTATGCCCCATGCCGCAATTTGCTTCCTCTCATGCGAGGTAGTGACGGGTATCTTGCATGTGGTGTTAGCAGGAACATGGCAGTGGATCTCGATGCATGGGATGGGCATTGTGGCATAGTAGTTCATGATTTTTGCACAGTGCTGTGATCATGACTAAGTAACAGCATGTGTACTTAGTTTTCCTTGAGAATCTAGATGTTATGATCATGACTGAGTGACAGCATGTGTGCTTAGTTTTGCTTGAGGATTCAGATTCTACGATCACGACTGAGTGACAGTATCTGGAATCTAGGTGCTATGATCATGGCTAAGTAACAATACCCGTGACTATGTGGCACAACGATGTGACTAGTATGAGCTCATAACCATTTTGTATACTCAGTATTGATAGGATGATTGTAGGCCCTGTATGCCGATGGTGTGATTACTCTTAACTATATTTAGTAGCTTCACATATTTAAGATATTTGATGATATTGATGATTATTCTATCTTAAGATCATGAATGATAACTTCATTATGATTTTATTGTTAGATTATGCGTGGGATTTATTTGAGAATATCCTGAAATTTTCTTGATAACTTACAATAATTGTTGAGAGGATTATGCAAACCTCATTAACATGTTTGGAAGCACATATATTTGACACAGACTTGTGCATGGAAAACTTGATAAACTACATTTTTATGAAGTCTTTATCATATACATCTTATTCTCCTACCAAGCATGGCTAGCTGAGGCATTGCGTTGTTTTTGCAATGCCTCATATATTGAGAGACAAACAGGACTGATGAGGAATTAGGTGAGTAGCTAATCTAGACATCTTTATTTAAGGGTATATTTTAATTCTACATGGACTGCATATGTACAACTATAGTATCTAGACTTGATTTTTAATGATGTAAGTACAGTTGTTGCTGATTGGATAAGTCGTGAAGAAGTAAACTTGTTTTTAAAAGATTTACTTGAAAACATGTAACATAATAATTTATTTTAGTTTTTCAAAATTTAAATATCAAACTGAATCATAAATAGTTAAATAGTAAGTTGATGGTTGACACTCAGGGTTTTTAAATAAATTTCATTGAAAACATTTTAACTGTTTGTTTCTAAATTGTTTTCAAACTTGGGGACCCACTTTTTGAAAAGATTTGTGAAAAAGTTTTTTAAAAACCAAGTTCGTCAGTCATAGTAAAGGAGATGCTAAAAGAATTTGGAGTTTTGATTATTGCTTGCAACTGCGTGAGGTTTGTAACTTGGCAAATGCATCACTATTCATTTGAGTAGTTATTAAAGGAGTTCTATACTATATAATCTTATCTTAAGTCACCTTGGTGTACTACAAAAGTTCCCAACTGAACTCAGATGACTATAAGATCTTATTGCAACTATTTCTAGTCATCTTGCAATTTATTGACATGTAATTAATTGTCTTCCATACAAATGTTGTTCTAATTGGTTGGTTATATCTTCCTTATTTTGCTTCTTGTGTTATTGATTAGCTTTGTTTAGTGCAACTTGTTATTCAAGACTTTCATTCTGATAACATTGGCCAATTCCCTTGTGAGCTTCCCAAACACTACCCTTGGTTCTGAAGTGCACATCCGTTTATCTTCTTTTACTAGTGAAATATGAGTATCTTAATAGGTTTGAATAAGCTTAAGGGACACAAAGAAATTTCTTCTTTAAGCTTTTCTAGTAAAATACAACCCTATGATTACCCCTTTCCTCCTCTCTTCTAACAGCTACATACTTGGTCACTATTTGAACTAATCCAGAGAGACTTGGGAGAACAAGGTAATTTTAGCTAGCCACATGTTCTCCTAAACTCTGGGCAGTCATCACCCCAAGCCTAATCTTTAGAGTGAAATCATATTTTGCATGACTAATGAAACTCCATGATGGCAAGCCTTGGTGACCAACTATTTTACTGTCTGCCAACTCTTGACTTCCTTTTCCCCCACATGATCATTCTCAACTCAAAATCATCATTGGATTTGGTACCAATTTCTATTATCAAATATCAGATAAATAACCACAAAGCATTTCACCATGTTTAGTTTTTTCCCTTCTTTGCCTTCCCATATGAAATATCTTCGCAAATTGTAAACTAGTATATAAGAAGATTAGAAAGGCTCTGCATTAGTAATTGTTCTTTTACACAAAGAAGCCCCCTTCCCAACCTAATACTTCCATTTCCATCCTCTCAATGGCAAAGGTCCATAGGGAACTCCAAATCCTACAGTGAGACCCAAATATAGGGCACAGAGAGATGGATTTTGATTAGTTACACCTTGCTACAATTATGATCTAATTAGAGAAATTCCTTGAACCTTACCTTTAATGATTACATCTATATATCTTTAGATTCGGGCTATGCAAAACAAAAAAGAAAATGATTGTTTGTCATCCCAATAAGATAAGTGCAGGCGCGCACACACACACACATATGAAAAAATAAAAAAGTACTTTTGTTATTGTGGAATAATATATATATATATATATCTTCTCCTTTGCTATCTTAAGTGTCTATTATGGGGAATATATACGACATACTTTGGAAACATCATAATGCCCTTTAAGCATTACTCTTTTGTGGTATAGCAAACTTAGACTCTCAATCTTAAGTTCTATTAGAACTTATAAGTTATAAAGTTTCCTTACTTTTTTCTTTGATTTCTCATTCTTCTTTAAGTTTTTATCTTCTTTCTAAAGTTGCCTTATCTTTAGAGATGAAAGGGTGATTTTGTCTTTAAATAACAATTATACCTTTCAAACAATGTGAAAAAGTAAATAAATAGTCAGATATGTTTGAAATTTAGCTGATCCTAACTAGATCTAGGATCATCCTATAGATTAGATTCTTTGTTCATGTTCATTTGTTAATTATTTAGATTTTACAAAGGAAATCCACAAAAGATACATATGACTAACATGAGATGTCCAAGTCATGTTTTAAGCAGGTTAGATTTTTTACATCGATCGAAATGTTTGGATCCATTGACACCCCTACTAAAGATGTTAAGGGACAGATTTAACTTTTATATTTGAAATGAAAATTTGGTAACTAGACCTAATTTTCCTTTGGTATATATTGGATGTAGGGCTTCCCCATAAAGAGCTTGATAATGTTGAAGCCAAGAAACCATCTTTCACACTTTGATCATGATCAGCATTAGAAAAGAGTAGCCGACCCTTTGATGAATTGAATGTTGATGAAGAGCCAATTGAGCTAATGGGGATAACCTTCATGTGGCTGACCTAGGCCCTAGAGAAGACTTGCTAGTTTTCTATCATGATAGTTAACATAAATGCTGATTGAGGATCCCCCTTGATGAAATCAGCTTGATCTAGCAAAGGAACATTTCAAGCATCCATATTGAGAACTGAAAATGATGAACCTTATGTACACTCGATCCCCTCTTCCATCTTGACAAAAATTCATTTTAGTGAAAATTCTTAGAACTCCATTCACATGATCATAAGGCTTCTTGTTGTCGACCTTATAAGTAGTCTTTTCATATGTTTGTCTAATTTCACGTGAGCCTCCTGAGACTAGAGAGATGGAATTCCTCATTTCTTTCTTTAGTCTTGGTCCAATGTTTTATCCAATAATTTATACATGATATTGATCAGGCATGCTGATTGGACTTCCTTCACATCCCATAGATTTTTTCATCACCATTAAGGAATCAACTTTTGCGATATAAACATATAGAAGGAAACATGAATCCATTTGGAGTTGGCTTTTTTGTTTTTCCATGGAAAAAGCTTGAATCAAATTGTGTGTCCAAATAACCATAGATTTTCCTATTCTCCTTTAGTTTTTGTTCCTTGTGGAGAAGTACTGCTAGAAAAACAAAGGTTGGTGATATATATACCCCTTGTTTTTCCTCATGAGCACCTTAAGTAAATGATAAGAGTGGCTATAACTTCAGGTGGACTCAAATTTCAAAATATCTTTATGCTTAACATTGTTGGCCTTTATTTAGATGGGCCATGCTCTAAAATTCTTACCCACTGGGAGATACTAGCAATTGCCATTTTAGTTGTAAACGGGTGGCAAAACTCTTTATTGTCCATACTAGGACTAAAGAAAACAATGTCCAAGATCATCCAATGAATGATAATTTTAGAGCATGGCCAATCTAAGTCAATAGCAGCATTCCAAACAACTTGGATCTTCAGAAATCTAGGGCCACTTGGAGGTTATAGCCATTCATACCATTTTGAGAGAGGCTCATCACGAAAACCATGGGGCACATACATCATAATGCAAAACAAATCATGTATCGATATCCACCGTCAATATCCAACCACCATGAGGCCTTGAGTGACATCCTTCTATCTCCTTTCATTGACCAACCCCTGTGGAAAGCCATCTTTTAATCTCCTTCTTTCAAGCTCAAACTTTTAGTTTCTATCACAATGGCTCACTCTAGTTTGAGAATTTTCTCATATTCTTCTCAAGTTCAATTGTTTGTTTCCTCTGGTTGATGCCTAGTTACTTTGTCCTTCATTGTAAATGGCTTCAACCTACAGCAAAGATTGATTGACTATTTTAAAACCATGACCTTAAAATGTTTTTGCCACTGAAAGTTGGCTTTCTTAAGATTTGAATGGTGCCTTGTTGTTCCCCACCTCTTTCTACCGTACCTTGAAATTATTCTTAATCTATGATTATTTTTTTTAAAGATTAAATTTGAGATTTTCAACCTCATTTTCAAGACGAGGACTGCAGTTCTCTTTATTTCCAAAGACAACAAATTTCTTAGAAGAATATGCCTCTTGTTGGTTTCTTATAGCAGGACAATGGAAAATGGTAAGTCTCCTCCTACAATTTGTTTATGTTCCTTTTACTTCGTGGCTCCTAGGCCCTTCATGTTGGTAGACAGACTTTCTATGTGTCAATTTAAACTATTTCACTCTTATATCCTATGACAAACCCATTATCGTCCCAATCAGAGACCATCTTAATTATTTATGTCTGACTCCAAGAGCCTACAAATTCATTTTTTTGAACACTACGTAGGGATGATAAGGAAGCTCCATCAGAGATGAGAAGAAATAACTTAGTAACCTAGCAAGGGATGTCCATAATGACACTCTACCTTTTTGTCTTTAGTAGGGGCATTTTTGTCCCTCGAAAGAAAATCTGATATCAGCCTACGTCGGCTGTTTCGAAGACAGGGAGACGGAACTGGTCATTTCCCCTCCATTTTTCTTTCTTCCCTTCCCTTCTCCTCTTCTCTTCCTAGTTTCTCTAAAATGGCGAACTGCAGATGAAACAAGCCTTCCCTAGAGGAGGTTAGCCGAGAGAGAGAGCTGGAGGAAGAAGAAAGGAACTGCAACAGCTCGTTTTTGGGTTTCTAAAGGTGGAGAACGAAGTGGAGTAGCTGCCATAGGCCTAGGAAAACGTGGGTTCTAGGTGAGATCTTCCTAGCCCTATTTCGACGTAGTCTTGAAGTGGTTTTGGTGTTGGCTGTGTTAGTTCACATTCGATTTTCTGTTTAGAATAGCGGATTCTGAAATGAGTTTTTTATAATTGGTGGAAGTGGCTTGAATCCTACTAGATCTAGAACCATTCAAAGAATTTTATGAAGTAGGTTTTCTCTAGGATCTAGAGTTCTGATGTGTTTTGCTTTGAATGGAGTGGATAGCGAATTGTTGATGATCTAGACGCTTGATTTTAGGGTAACAAAATTGGGTCTTGATATCTCTTTATTTCTGCTAGTTTTGTCCCTAGATATGAGACTTTTCATGGTGGATTTCCCCTGGAAATGGGTTAATCCATTCATCCTTTTCATCTTACCTTAAATGATCAGTATAGTAGGAGGGACTTGAGAGAAGGGGTGTGAAGTCGTCTGATTTCTGGATGGAGATTTGGTTGGATGATTAGTAGACCCCGAATTTTCTGCAGAAAATTGTATTGGTGAAGGTACCTAATGTGGGTTTTGCATTTATGTTACTACTGTTAGTTTTATTTGAGAGTCTCACTCACTTTCATGGTCGACTTCCATCTGAAATGAGCTATGCAGGTCTTCTGTCTTTCTTTTCTTTTAGCATTGAACGAGCCTGCTAATTGAAAGGATATTTGGGGCGATTGGATGGTTGAAAGTACGATGCTGGATTAAGGATTTCATAAAATAGCCATCATGTCTTTATATTGAAATTTATAGTTGAAATATTAGATTTTAGACTCATTGAATATAAGCTAAAGGACGTCGAATAGAGTAATGGGTACTGTTTTAATGAATTTCATGTTTCTAGAGAGATAACTAATGTAGAATACAGGTGTAAGAGAAACCGGAGTGGATATCAATTGAGAAGTCTTTACTAGGGTGAAAGTAGCAACAGAAAATTTACCCCTATAGGTGACCAGCAGTAAAGGGCAGCCCGGTGCACTAAGCTTCTGTGTATTCAGGGTCAGGGGAAAGGGTGGACCACAAGGGTCAATAGTACTCAGTCTTACCTTGCATTTTGCAAGAGGCTGTTTTCACACCTTAAACCCGCGACCTCAAGGTCACATGACGAGAACTCTCCTGTTGTGCCAAGGCTCCCCTTCATAGGTGACTAATAGTACGGTGTTTTAAATTGGAGTCCTATAAATGTAAAATTTCAATATGTGGACCAACTTTAAATAAAGTCTTGATGAGGTGGAAAATGGGTGTATTGTTGCATGGTCTTACTTATTTTGGTCTGGATGATGTGGATTTGGGATCGTTTTGTCTCTGCTGGTTTTTATTTTAAGAATCCTGGTTATTAGGCCATGATCGTCTTTGCTTTTTGAGTTATTCTTGTCCTGCTTCATCTTTCTTGTTTAAGTATTGTGGCGGTTAGCAGTTGAGGATTAGAACTGTAATTGAATGCGTTCAGTTTTTGATAGACTCTTAATGACCTAATAGAGATCGCTTGCTTGAGTTCCTTCTGCTAATTGTCTCTAAAAAACCTGTACAATCAATAAGGTGGAGATGATTGGTAGGGGTGTTTATATTATTTTTTATTGGAAGAATCGACGGAATCACTACTGTATATTTTGGTATACTGGTCTTATTATTTTGCCTGATTAGTTTTATTCTACCATGGCATAAGAAGAAAGAGCATGCATCCTTTTGTAATAAAGTTATATTTGTTGGAGGTTGTTTTTCATGTGAGATGAGTCTCCGTTCTAAAGAATGGTGTTCATATCTACAAGTTTAACTATTTAACCCAGATGGACTCATAGTTGAAATTATATTGTTATCTCCTGAGAACAGCAGTTTGACTCAGATGGTTGAACTCGTGAAAATTTGAAAATGCTATGTCACCCGGGAACATTAGTATGACTTGGTTAACCAAATTTGAAAATGCTATGTTATTCTGGAAACGTTAGTGTGACTCGGGTGATAGAATTGGGAATGCTATGTCATTCCGGGAACAACAGTATGACTCGGGTAACAAGATTGGTAATGCTGTGTTCATCAGGGAATAACAAGGATATGAAAGAGTGAGTGTTTATTGTTTCTTCTATGTTATGTACTAGAGCATAGAAAAAAAGGCAGCCTTGGTGCACGAAGCTCCCGCCTATGCGGGGGCCGGGGAAGGGGTGGACCACAAGGGCCTATAGTAGGCAGCCTTACCTTGCATTTTGTAAGAGGCTGATTCCACGCCTTGAACTCGTGACCTTAAGGTCACATGATGACAACTTTTACCATTGTGCCAAGGCTCCCTTCTGTACTAGAGCATAGAAATTTTAGAAAATTTTGCTTGTATAGTAAAAAATAATATATTCTCATATGCTACTATATTATTGTATGTGAGGGTTTCAGTTAGTGTGTAGTCGTAGCTAGATAATAGTGTTATTATGGATAGTTGCTTGAATTATTTTGTCTCTACAGCTTGTTTGTTTGGGTTGATTTCACTGCGCTTTAAACTCGCAAAAAAATTTCAATCCTCTAGGTGATCCAGGAAGTTCTTCACACAGTTTGGCGAACTCGTAGATAGTGAGTGATGTTAATAGACCTCGTGGGTACTTCGTGGAGCATATGAGAATTTGTTTTTCTTCTTTTTTGCACACTTGGATTATGTTCATTGTATTTGTATTTGAGGAATTTTTAATATGTTGGATATGTTGGGGATTTTTAATAGGTGTGTAGTTGATGTGTTATCAACTACTTGAGCAGGAATCCTTGATGATTTTGTACATGGTTTAAAAATCAGGTGATCCGACTTGGTATTGGCCGATTCATATTGGATTGGTAGGAAACTTGGTCGGTTTGCCCAAAAAACTAGGATGACATCATCATGAGTTTGACTAGGTGGATTGGTGAGTCGCATTAGAAAACTTGGGTGAATCTTTGGAAAGGTTGCTGTGTTTCTCGGTAACTAGGTAAGTTTTATAATTTTAAATTAGAATCTTGATTTTATTTGAAATATAAAATTTTTAATACCCAATTAAATATTAGCAACACTTTAAATTTTGTAGAAATTTCCTAGTGTAAGATTGGCCAAAATATATTGAAAGTCAATGTACTAAATAATTCAAAAAATTTCCTTTTTCTAGCCAAAAAGCATACCCATCATTTTTTCTTCCTCCATAATATATTGTTCCCAAAAACATCTTATTTCCTCTCATAGTTCTCAAAGATGAAAACTAATGGTAATTTACAATTGCAAAAAATTTCTAGTTTATGTTTTTTTAAATATATTTGTTGGTGCTAATTTAATTTTGTTTGATTATTGAAATATACATCTATAATGCTTATAAGTTTTGTACCATTCTCAAAATCTCAAGGTCAAGGAAATTTTCTTTATTTTAATCTAATAATCATCAGTGTCGTCATCAAGACCTTATTTCGATTAGGGGTCGCGTAGCCGCATGAATCTTATTCATCTATTCACCTCTATTATGTATTATTACTTCATTTAGTCTTAAAGTTTTAAAATCACTTCTATACATATTCTTTTGGGCATTTTCTCTTGCCCTGTTGGAACCTTCAAGTTGCATTGCCTCACTCCTAACTGATGCAATTTTTTGCCTCTGATATACATTCCCAAAACATCTAAGTCTAGTCTTCATCATCTTATTAACTATTGGTACTATTAAGTTTCTTCTAATATTTTCATTCATAATTCTATCATTTCTTATATTATTACTTTCTTTTGATGTAATTATATTTTCATAAATTTTCATTTATGCATTATACAAACATGTATTCTTATTTGAAGTAAGGAATTCAAAACTTTATTTTGTAGGTTTATCATTGCTATTGGTTTGACATTTTTTTAATATTTTTGTATTTTATATAGATTATTATTATTTAAATATATTTAATTATTTTTGTACTAGATCGTTGGCAAAATGTAACACCTTGGGTTTTTCATAAAAATATAATAACAAATTTTAAAATGTGTCGGGATCTTTGTTTTAAAACTTTAATTTTTAAATTGACCAAAAACAAAAACTCAAATAAAAAAACATTTATTTCAAAATCTCAGGAGTTATATAATCACAAAATCATGGATATAACCGTGAAATGATATCTCTATTTCTACCAAAAATTCGACAAAGTCTCTTATATATTTTAGTCCATTGCACATGAACAATCACCTGATAAATACAATAACATAACATAATACTTAGGAGACTCAGTCTCCATGCCAATCCATCCAAATCAAATATAATACTCGATAAAAAAACATATACGCTAACAATGGATAAGAAAATGAAAGACATGACAACATTGCCCTAGGTCTGTTCACACACAGCCATCATATCCAACATGAATACATCTATACATCCAGTCATAATATAAATCATATATATAGTCCATAAATGATTATCGAAGTAAGGTTTTGAACAATCCTTATCCATTTCTGAGATCTCCTCTATACATTGCTGAAGGTTGCCATCGCCTTCGTCTACTTTGTTAATATGTCAAACCGTCTGCCTCTCGTAGTATCTGAGGCATTGCAAACCAAAGCAATGCCTCGGTAAGCAATCACTTATGTAGGTAAGCACATTTAATATCAATAAGGAATAGATAGTGTGACATGTAAATACCAGAGTATATGATAAATCCCATGAGTGAAAAAACATTCATATAATATGTCAAATCATCAATATCCGAGAGAAAAATGATGCATGAATGATAAGGATTCTGTAGCAAGAGCAATGACAATGGAAAACATGATTTACACAAGTGTAGAAATATCATAACTAAACATTATGTTATGCAAGACATGGATAATGTATGCTTATGCATCTGATAAAGTTAAATACAATCAATTTTTATCATCTCAAATAAGGATGCAAGTCATGAATAATAGGGTGTGCAAACTCCATCATGCTCTACGAGTGTCCTAGTACACTCACATATCTAGCAATGAGTGCTCATTTCAAACCTAGGGTCCCTCACCTGTAACTTTCACACCAGGTACTCACTTAGCTCGTAGGCCTACCCACATCTGGCCACCCACATAGGCTTCGCCCTTAGGGTGCATCAAAATCTAAACATCCCAATGGATCTATATTATATGAGCCTACAAAATAAGAGTATAGACTGCTATATTGCAGTGACAACCACTACAGGGTATCAACCATTGTTGCTCACTGTCGACGCTAAAAAAGAGACGAATGTCCGCCATGCATGGGGGATGGTCGGATGTGCATGGGTGGCCTACCTATGATTACCACAAACCGCACGTAGTTTCTTCACATACCAGGGATGGTGTTTATCATCTATAATTTCAAAGGGCGAGTGGTCAACCTAATACCTTCCTAGCATAATATTCACTAGGTAGAAGCACTCATCATAAAATGGCAAAAGCACGAAATAACCGTGGAAAAATCCATACATAGTCTATCTTAAGAAAATCCTGTCAATAAGGTGTGCTAACATATTAGTAGTCATGCATTGAAAACAATGTGCAAATCATGTGAAACAAAAGATATTATAATGTCAACAATGCATGATGAAGATAATCTCAAGAAAACACAAGAGTGACATAAGGTCCATGCATCAACTACTATCATAAATGAAGTCCTCAAGAGGACACATCATAATCCATGAAATTAGCAAAGTACAAAATGTAATTACCTACCTCAGATGAAGTACTACTTGTCTGTACCTCTCAATTTAGTTATATTCCAACTCTAGCACAATCTGCCATAATTCCACCACTTGGATACATATCACATCCAAGTTATACTTAGAATCCATCTCATCTAATTTGGATTCTTAGTTACATAACATTATATTTTCATATTCCAATATATGATGTTTAAGACAATCTAATGATTCCCTGTCATGGAATCTCAAGGTGCGGCCTGTCCTAATTGGCTTATAATTCAAATCATACTTAATTAGGCTCACTCATAATCATTTAGTCCTTAATTATAAAAGTAGATATTTTAGAGCTAGTAGGCTCAGTTTATATCAATCTTAAGTAATTGTTTAATTAACTGATCGGGTATTATTATGTGAATTTCATGTTCAATCATATCTAATTACAATAAAATCAACCCATCAAATGATTAAGATAGTCATCTCACCTTGTACAAGTCAATTTGAATACCATTCAGCTATCTGCTTGGTTGGATTGTCCACCGATCGCCTCAATTATACCCAATCTCAGATATCCATGTTGATCTAATTAAAATTTCTTCACCTAATTGTCCCCGATCAAATAAGAATTTAGTAATTCTAACTAATTAATTCAATCAAGTAATCTAAACAATATGGATCATAGAATTTGATCCAATTTCATACTTGGACTTTTAGTTGATTTTAGCCATTGATCAAGATCGATTAAATTATCTCCATAAAAGTTTCAGATCCAAAATATTTTGTATGTATATTGATCTACACTTCGTGAGGATCATAATGGACTATTCTGATCTAAAAATAACTTCAGATTATCTTAGATGAGATGATCTAAAGTCTAATAAATAGTTTGGTCAAATTGACAGTTAAATCTTCCTTGATTAATAAATGGAAAGATGAGTATTATTCCTCGCATTGCCAGGATCGCATGGATTATCTCAGATATCTAAGATCCTTCCCAAATTGGTGAAAATCAAAGGTTGAAGTTTAAGGGTGTAATAGGGTCGGGTGAGTCAACTCAGCTCATAGAAATGAGTTGGGAGCGAGTTGACTCAACGAGTCAACTTGACCAACTCTCTAGCCCATAGAAAAAAGGGGAAAATGGTGGCCAGTGGTGGCTGCCAGGCTATTCATGCTTGAGCCCAGTAGAGGGAGAAGAATGGGGAAGAAAGGGGAGATCGGTGTCGGTAGTGCCGAACTGTGCTCACGACATACCACGTCGACTATGCCGGAGAAAGGAGGGAACAACCCGTTGGCAAAAAGGGGAGGGGAAAACTATGAGCACTGCACCCAGGCATGCCACCCCATCCATGGCCTGCACTGTGCTGGTAAAAGGGAAAATAGGGGGGGAAAACTTGGGTGTGCAACTTGAAAGGAAACCCAATTTGGGTTTCCGTCAACACTGAAGAGAGTGAAAACTTGATCTAAAATTTTTGCCCATGCCAGAAAAAGGGGATATCCAGGGATAGGAATTGTTTGTCGGAAAACCCAATAGGGAAGGGCTGCATCAGAGCTGAGGAACCACAACAAATGAAACAGGTGGGGGGGGGTTGCTGTTATCAATTTGTAGAACTTTTGAAATTTTCACTCTCGATCTTCATTTTGCGCAAAATTAGTGTCGTTGGATTCGTATCGATACGTACATCAATGTTGACCTGTTTGACACATGACCTATTAATTCGTCATGTTGACTCATCTGACTCACAACCTGTTAACTAATCGGGTTGAAAATATTAGACGGTTTTTTAAAAACCATCATATATTGAAAAACCATCCTATATTACTAATATAGGACGGTTTTTCCCCATCTTATATTTTTATGATTTTTAAAAAACCATTAATATATGATGATTTTAAAAAATCATCATATAGGACGGTTTTTAAAAACCTGTCCTATAATCTTATGGTTTTTGAAAAACCTTCAATATTGGACGAGTTTTCAAAAACTATCCTATACTCTATGTAGGACGGTTTTTGAAAACCAGTCCTATATTATTATGATTTTTTTAAAACCTTCAATATAGGACGGGTTTTCAAAAATCATCTTATACTCTAATAGGAATATAGAAAGGGTTTTGAAAGCTTGTCCTATACTTTTATGACTTTTGAAAACCATCAATATAGGGCAGGTTTTCAAAAACTGTCATATATTAGTTATTTTTCATTTATTTAATTGTGTCACATGAGTTGTGTCGTGTTGACTTATTTAATAATCATGTCGTGTCTGAGTCACCAGTTCTTGACACGATTATTAAGAGGGTCGTATTTGTGTTGACCTATATACTATAATGGGTTAGTCTCGACACGACATGAACATGACCCGTCAACCGGAATTCTCAGGCCTATTGATGAGTTAGCCGTATGCAGAAATGGGCTGATTCTGCTGCAATGGGCCTATGCAACTAAACCTATATGAGTAGGCTTTACTGCACGCAAGACTTGCACATGCACATGTGCAAGCGCACTCACCATAAGTCTTCTCTCAAAAGTTGAAGAGAAGAAGGGTCAATTCTCTCGTCTTTGGAAAAGGCACTGAAAACAGTGTAATGGGACTATCTTATGATCGTCCCCGCTAGCTTATAAACGAAAATAAAACACTCCTAGAGTGAGGAAGCAGTGAAAACAGATAACAAAATGGAAAAGGAAAAACAGCAAACTCCTCGCAATGTTCTTCTTAAAGAAATGTAAAATTATCTTTCAATAGTATAAAGCTAGGCTAAGATAAGGTCACCCTGAATTTCCCCTGTACGACGGCTAATAAATTTTCTTTTTTTCTTCCCAAAGAATTTAGCATTTCAAACTAAAGAGATAAACCATGAAATCTAGTAGCAAAAATAGTGAGATCGAGTGGTTGCAAGAGAGCAAAGTTGCTTGAGATGGAAGAAGAACATCGTAGGAGAGAAGAAGAGATACGAGTGATTTGGGATCATACGAGTCTTTTTCTTTCTTCCTCTCCCAAGAGAAATGACACTCCTTGTGGAACTCTCACTCTCCATGTATACTTACTAAGTGAAATCAAGTCATATCTTCCTTCAGGACGCTATTGATAAGGACAATTTATGTACTTTTCAAGAAAATATTAAACTTCACAAATTCCTCAACAAGCAGCATGGAAAAGACAAATAAAAAGAGAAAGAATCTCTTTTCTTAAAGACACTTTATCAAAGCAAGAAATTTCCTTTTCAATAATTTATAAGAATCTTCTTTTGACTTTATGTCATTACAACTTTAGTGGGTCTAATGGCAAGACTTCATACTTGGTGTGCCATGGTTTTGATGGATTTTACCATTAATTTGTTCTCATCAAGCATACAAAACTCCATAATATATGCGCGGTTCAGTAAGAAGGTAGTGAATTTCGGAAATTTGACCTTGTTGTTTCAAAAATCAAGTCGCCATCATGGTTTTCTGTTAAAACTACGAGAATTCAAAAAAGAAGAAGAAGAAAAAAGCCAAAACCACAGACCCCGGTATATGTGCAGCCAAAGATACAATAGTAGATTAACTTGGGAGGCTGGACCCATGCGCCATGCTCGCGAAGTGGAAGAATTTCATCTCGAAAGAGATGATGTTAAAACGACACATGCAGCTGGCTGAGAACGAATGAACGGCGGGGATCACCGCAATGCCATGACAGGACGTGAGAGTAGTACAGGCACTGCCGCAAATATTTCTCTCTACTTTTGGCTTGCTTATTGCATGAGCAAAGACAGTACAAGGTACTTTTGTAATGCTATAACCAGCATATTCCCGGCTTTCGGCTGCTCCCTCCTTTTTCTCCCGTCATTCCCGTGTGTGTTTCATTTGCAGAAGAAGAAGAAAAGAAGATAACACCGAGCGTGGCTCTTGGAACTTGTGATCAGAACTCTCAGCAAAGTTGGCTCCGTGGTGGAACCAGTGGTGGTGCGCGGGATAACCGTAACTCGGAGGTATCTCCTTGCTTTGCATGTGTCCGGTTAGCTAGTGTGCTAGTGGCAAACAAAGTGAGGAGAGTATCATTCTCAAATCGGTTCTGTTATGCCATTTTCATTTAGCGTCTCTTTTTCATTGTTAATCTTTGGTTGCAATTTTTATTTAATTGTCACCAACTCTAGCTGCATGCGCATCCTTCCCACGCCATAGTTAGAAACTTTGGGGATGAAAAGCAAGAAGAAAAGGAATTGAATTTTGTCATTGTTGTAACGAAGGATGTCGAATGAACTCATCATAAATCTCTTATTTCAGAACAAGGGATGGATGTAACGAGTGAAGAGTTGAAGAACTGGGGCTCCGTTCCATTGAAAACGATGAACCCGTCTCTTGTTTGGGTTTTTAAATGGATTTCATTTTTTAACTATTTTTTCCAACAAGTAAGTTCCTGCCAGCGTGTGCTGATTTTAACAGCTTTGTATTGAATTGAATTATTATTTTTTTTTCTTCCAAGATTAGGTTAATTTTGTTAAGTCGAAGAATTAGAGATTAAAGTGAAAAATCTCTACGAGTACGAGTTTTTTGATTAAAAAGTAAAAATGAAAATCCACTATGATTTTTGTTTGAAATTTTTTTCCGTTAGTAGATTCTCAGGAAAGAACATAAAGAACTTTTCCTGTTTGTAGATCCATAAAGAACGAGATTTTTTATTTTTGAAATTGGCGTTTAATTTGGTGCATGTCCAATTTTTTTCTTTTCTTTTCAGTAATATACTGGTATTGTCTTCGAAAACATGTAGCTTTATTTTATTTTCTATGATCATGGTTTTATTCAGTAAACATATTACATCTCTCTATGCTAGCATGCGCTACAAGACTTCTAAATCTGTTTTTAACTCTACTTACTACTGAAGCGCGGGAGTTACTCTTCAAGCATCGAGGATGGAAGAATGTGTTGACCCAACATTAATTCAAGAATTCTAACCCGAGAGTCATCCCAATCACGACAACAATCTAGCCCTAATTTACTAGTAGGATTTTACAATATTTTGCGAGCTCAATTTCCTCTATCAATCTTCAACCATTACAATTTGGAAACTACGAGGTGGAATAATGGGCTCTCGAGATGCCAAGGGAATCGTTCTTCCTACTCCCGTGGAAGAGAAGGGGCACGAGATATGCGACAAGCAATTGCTGTCTCCGCCTTATGGCCCTTCCATGAGGAAGCTTGCTTCTCCTGGAGAAGTTGCATCTTTGGATATTTTACAAGAGATATGGAGTTGGAACGCCACTATGTCTAGGACTAAATCAACAGATTCTGTGTCTAGTCAAGAGAGTGCATGCTCTTCAAGGTCGAACGTTTCTTGTTCCACATTTCAAAAAGGTAATTGATTGGGTTTACATCTGTTTTGGGCTATTATTAGGCGTTAACTGCTTTGCAATGATCTTTGCATGTCAATGTAGCTTTCTGACTGTAAACCTGCTTATGCAGTGTTGCAAATCAAGTTCATTCAAGTTTTACATGGCTCACAATTTTTCTTCTTTCTGTTTTAGTTTTTGACATTTTAGAGTTGCATGTATAAGATTCTTTGTGTAGTTGAAGAAGACAATAGGACTGTCAATTTATTTTTCACTCCAATATATTGGTTTCTGGTACAACTTGTTAGTTGTGGCTGAAGGTGGCTTGCTTTTGTCAGGTCCTATGCAGCCTCAAAAACTGATGGCAAGTCCCCAGCAACTAGCTTTGGGAGAGCTGGAGTTTAGAAAGGCTTTTCTGGTATTAAGCTACATCGAAAGGTGAACTGCCTTGTTTCTTTGCATAGTATGCATATGCCTTTCTTGTCTGAATTTATTGTATTTGATGCTTCAGCACATTTGAATTTTTAATTATTTTTATTGTACCCTGCCTTATTAGTTAAATAATGGGCTCCAAGAGGATTTGCCTCTCTTTCTCTGTCACATGTAGGTTTCTTAAATTTCTTTGTCATCTTTAACCTTTTCAAAAATCTCTCTACAAACTCTATCTCTTTGTATTTTCCTAGGCACATTTCCTAAAATCTCTTTACACTGTATTTTTTTCAAATTGGCAATCAAACCTCATCTTAATGATCAAAGCCATCTATCTAATAGTTCATATTAATGTAAACAAATAAATCTCTATATTAATGTAAACTTAAAAAAAAAAAATGAGCCTCATCCTAATTATCAAAGTTGTTCATCTAATAGTCCATATTATGCTATTTGGAAATTATATGCTACAGTTGTATTCGCTGTATAGTGTAAAATTTTCCCTCTTGGGCTGTTAAAACCATTCATATTTCAGCTGAAAGGTCTCACCTTAGAGTTGCACATTAGATGACATCTATGGTACCCCTCCATCTTGGGGAAGGGCGAATCCGATGAATTGCTTCTATCATAAAAAAAAAAAAAAGGGTACAAAAAATGGGCCAAGGAGGGGAAATTTTATGCTATACTTGTGGCTAGTGTATATTTTTGCCCTTTCTCCCTCTATCTTGATAACTTCTTCCATTCATTTGCATGTATTGAAGAAAAATGGGTTTAGACCCACGATTTTGTATTTTTCCATAGATCCTAGACATTCACCTCATTTAGCTGCAATCAGATGTTCTTGATACCAAAACTCATTTCTAATGGGAGTATCTAAGGCTTTCATTTCTGGCATTCTTATGATTATATAATGGATGGTGTAAAATGAGAAAACTCTCTTACCATCCGTTTTGCTTCCATAAAAACCCAATAAATGAACACCTTATAAATCTTAGATAGATGTGAGTTTTGGTACAAAGAACATTTGATTGAAGTAAAATCATATGAATGATTCATATTGATGAAAAAGTACAAAGGTGGGTCCAAACCTTATGTTTCTTCAATACATATCAATAAATATGTATGTATGGAAGAAATTCTCCTCTTTCCCCAAGATTTTTTTTGAGCACTTAGAACTAGATTTTTTCTTGGGCTATCTCAACATATTGAAATCTTTAATTATTTTTTATTTTATCCTACATTAATAGCTGGATAAATGGGCCACTGGGGGATGTGCCTCTCTTTTTCAACCACATGTCAATTCCTTAAATCTCTTTCTCATCTTTAACCTTTCATAAAATCTTTTTGTAGAGTCTGTCTCTTTCTATTTCTTATGCACCTTTCCTAAAATCTCTTTATATTATATCCTTTTCAAATTGACAATCAAACTTCATCTTGACGATCAAAGTCGTCCCTCTAATCTATATTAATGTAAACAAATGAGCCTCAATATTAATGTATACGAATAAATCTAAACTTCATCTTGATGATCAAATCCGTCCATCTAATAGTCTATATTAATGTAAATTAGTAAAATTTTATATTAATATAAACAAAGAGTTCCTCAAAAGAAGAAAATATTTCTCAAATAGCAATCTAAGTCATGCAACGATCTAAACTATTCATTTAATTGCCTATATTTATGTGTCGGATATGTTAGGAAACTTTCTCTCAAAATTAATTCCTAGTTTCTAGGGATTATTTTTTATCTTATCTTAGTTTGTTTCCATAAATAATGGAGATTAGGATCAGATTTGAATATGAAAATCTCCTTTCCTTTTATTCCTAGTTTGACCCTTATGTTAAGGGATTTTCTTTAACCTAATCCGTGGGATTCAATGGCAGGTCTGTTGCCATGCTTCCCTATATATATTAGTGTAATTTTTTCTCTAATGATAGGTAGAAGAATACATTCTTTTTTTTTCTTCTAAACTTTCATGGTATCAGAGCTTAGGCTCTTGACCTGCTTTTAAATGGCTAAAATAGCCATGGTTGGGGCTAAAAGAACCTCTGATTCATCGGAAACAACTGCTGGAAGTTTCTTGTCAGGGACAGCTATGTCAAATAGCGGTACAGACCATTTTTTTCCCAAATACTTCATTCCAGTTAACTACTCACAAGTTAAATGGGAAAAACTACCTGGAATGGGCTCAATCCATGAAGCTGGCGATTGATGGCAGAGGAAAACTTGGGCATTTGATAGGAGAAGTGAAGCAATCAGAGGCTGGAGATCCGAATATGAGTGCATGGAGGTAAGAAAACTCACTAATCATGGCCTGGCCTATCAACTCAATGGAGTAGACCATAGGTAAACCCTATCTTTTTCCCCCCACTACAAAAGATGTGTGGGAGGCTGTAAGGGTGACCTATTCTGACTTAGAAAACTCATCTCAGATCTTTGATCTAAAAACAAAACTGTGGCAATCAAAACAAGGAGAAAGGGAAGTCACAGTATACTATAATGAGATGGTTTCATTATGGCAAGAATTGGACCCGTGCTATAATGATGAATGGGACTGCCCTACTGATAGTGTAAAAATTATAAAGGAGGAGAATGATCGTGTATATCTATTCTTGACTGGCCTTAATCGTGATTTGGATGAAGTTAGGGGTCGGATCCTTGGAAAGAGACCTCCGTCATCCCTCCGAGAAACCTTTTTTAGAAGAGAAGAAAGCAGGAGGAAGGTTATGTTAACCGACCAGGAACACAAATCTATGGTGGAAAATGATAATTCTGCCATTATTTCTAGAAGTGCTGATCCCAATGGTGAAAGAAGGAAGAAACCTTGGTGTGAACATTGTAGGAAGTCATGGCACACAAAGGAAACTTGCTGGAAACTCCATGGAAGGCCTCCAAATTGGAAGAAGAAACCTGGAAACAATAATCAGGCATTCCAAACCTCACATGAAGAGAACTAGGGCAGCAAGTCAATTAAGAAACATCTTCATTCACAAAGGAACAGCTAGAGCACCTGTACACACTCTTCAAATCTCCACAATTCAATGTTAACCTCTTTTGTTCTTTGGCCCAAAAAGGTAACTTAATTATTGCCCTTCTTAGTGTCAATCCCAGCCAAAGCAACTCTTGGGTCATATATTCAAGGGCAACTGATTATATGATAAGTTACTCCAATCTTTTCTCAACTTACCATCCATGTGCAAGGAACAAAAAACTGAAGATAGCAGATGGATCTCTCTTGGCAATTGCTGGGATAGGATCCATTGTTATATCACTTTCCTTAACTTTGCATAATGTTCTTCATGTGCCTAACCTTTCTTGCAACCTTTTGTCAATTAGCAAGTTAACCAATGATATCAAGTGTCAAGTTAATTTCTATCCCTCTCGGTGTGAGTTTCATGAACTAGCCTTGGGGGGGGGGGATGATTGATAGTGCTAGAGAAAGTGGAGGTCTCTATTTCCTTGGAGATGGAACTAATTTAAGAAGACAAGTTCAAAGTACTTGTTTTGTTTCTAATTCTAGTGAATGCAATGTTATGTTATGGCATTATAGATTAGGACATCCAAGTTTTCATTATTTAAAACACTTGTTTTGTAGTTTGCTTAAAAATAAAAGTTCATCTTCATTTCAATGTGAAATTTGTGAGTTAGCCAAGCACCATCGTGCCTTTTTTCCTCTAAGATCATATCAAGCATCAAAACCTTTTATGTTCATCCATAGTGATATATGGGGACCATATAAGGTTTCAACACTTTTGGGGAAAAAATGGTTTGTCAGTTTTATTGATGATCACACAAGGATAAGTTGGGTATACCTTTTAAAAGAAAAATCTGAAGTTCAAGAAGTTAAAAAAAAAAAAATTCCATGGTGGAAACACAATTTCAAGAGAAAATAAGGAATTTTCGAAGTGACAACGGCAAGGAATATTTCAATAAGATCCTAGGTAAATTTTTCTTGGAAAAAGGTGTAATACATCAAAGTTCTTGCACTGACACACCCCAACAAAATGGGGTAGTTGAGCAAAAAAACAAGCATCTTGTGGAAGTTGCTAGGGCACTCTTGCTCACACATAAAGTTCCTAAGTATCTTTGGGGTAAAGCTATACTTACAGCAACATATCCTATAAATCAAATGCCTACAAAGATTTTAAAATTTCAAACTCCCCTAAGTGTCTTTCAAAAAAACTTTCCCATATCCAAGTTGTCCTCAAACTTACCATTGAAAGTATTTGCATGCATTGCCTTTGTACATGTTCATGCTCACAACCGTGGCAAACTAGATCCTAGAGCAAGAAAGTGTGTTTTTGTAGGCTATGCTCCAACTCAGAAGGGGTATAAGTGTTTTGATCCTATTTCCAAAAAAAATGTTTGTCAGCATGGATGTCACTTTTTTTGAGTCTTCACCATTTTTTGAAACTCATCTTCAAGGGGAGACACCTATGGAAGATTTGGATTACTTAGATATTTTTCAAAGAGAAAACGCTGCCACATTGATTCTTGATGGACCCAGTGTTTTTAAACCTCTAGAACCTTGTGTTTCAATTGATGAAAACCCAGGTCCGAATCCAATAGAGCCATATCATAACCTAGACAAAACTAGCAATGAAAATATAGTTACCAAAGAACTTATGGTCTATTCAAGGAGGAACCTATTCAAGCAAATTCACCTAATTCCAGTTCTATTCATTCTGAGTCCAGCTCTTCTGATCTTAGTATTCCTATTGCTAATCGAAAGGGTGTTAGAGCTTGTACTAAACATCCCATGTCCAAGTTTGTCTCTTACAAAAATTTGTCTCCTACTTTCTTTGCCTTTACTTCACAATTGTCTTTTGTGGAAATACCAAAAACTGTACAGGATGCTTTACAGATACCTGAGTGGAAGGAGGCTATTCTTGAAGAGATGAAGGCCCTTGAGAAAAATAAAACATGGGAGGTTGTGGATTTTCTGAGAGAGAAGAGAACGGTTTGATGCAAATGGGTGTTCACAAGCAAACACAAGTTAGATGGATAGCTTGAGCGATACAAGGCTCATTTGGTGGCCAAAGGCTTCACTCAAACATACGGCATTGACTACCTTGAAACCTTTGCGCTTGTTGCCAAACTAAACACTGTTAGAGTATTTTTGTCAATTGCAGCCAATCTTGACTGGCCCCTACAACAACTGGATGTGAAGAATGCATTCCTTAATGGGGGAAGGAAGTCTACATGGACCCACCACCGAGTTTTGATAGGAAGTTTGGCTCGAAAGTATGCAAACTAAAGAAATCCTTATATGGATTGAAACAATTACCAAGAGCCTAGTTTGAGAGATTTACTCATTTTGTAAAGGGTCAGAAACATGTTCAGGGGCAAACTGATTATACCATGTTCACAAAACACTCAACTGATGGGAGAATAGCTATTCTCATTGTGTATGTAGACGATATTATCCTAATTGGGGATGATATAGCTGAAATGAAACGGTTGAAAATGTGTCTTGCATCTGAGTTTGAAATTAAGGACTTGGGACCACTAAGATATTTTCTTGGAATGGAGGTTGCTCGATCAAAGAAAGGGATTGTTGTCTTACAAAGGAAATACATCCTTGATCTTCTCAAGGAAATGGGAATGAGTGGCTGCCGTCCTGTAGAAACTCCAATTGATCTCAACCAAAGACTGGGAGATAATAAAGGTGATCCTGTGGACACATCTTGATACTAGAGGTTGGTTGGTAAGCTCATTTACTTGTCCCACACGTCATGATATTGCTTTTGCAGTAAGCCTTCTGAGTCAGTTCATGCACTCCCCTCATGAAGAACACCTTGAAGCTGTGTATTGAATTCTAAGACTTGAAGAGTTCTCCAGGAAAAGGTTTATTTTTCAAGAAAAATGAACAACGGAGTATTGAGGTGTACACAGATGCAGATTGGGCAGGTTCAGTCACTAGTGGGAAATCAACATCGGGTTATTGTACCTTTATGTGGGGAAACTAGTGATGTGGAGAAGTAAAAAACAAAGTGTTGTTGCCAGGAGTAGTGCAGAAGTAGAATACAGATCAATGGCTCATGGAGTCTGCAAGATGATATGGCTGAAACGAGTTTTGGAAGAGCTAAAGCAAACTGTGACCATGCCAATGAAGTTGTATTGTGGCAACAAGGCGGCTACCAGCATTGCACACAATCCTATTCAACACGACAGAACAAAGCACGTTGAGGTTGACAGGCATTTCATAAAGGAGAAAATTGAAGCAGGAGATATTTGCTTGCCATTTGTTCCAACTTCACAACAAATATCTGATATTCTTACAAAGGGATTTTTCAAACCTAACTATGAGTTCTTTATTAGTAAGTTGGGCATGATAGACATCTACGCTCCAACTTGAGGGGGAGTGTCAGATGTATTAGGAAACTTTCTCTCAAAATTAGTTCCTAGTTTTTATCTTATCTTAGTTTGTTTCCATAAATAATGGAGATTGGGATCAGATTTGAATCAAAAAATCTCCTTTCCTTTTATTTCTATTTTGACCCTTATGTTAAGGGATTTTCTTTAGCCTAATCCATGGGATTCAATGGCAGGTCTGTTGCCATGCTTCCCTATATATATTAGAGTAATTTTTTCTCTAATGAAAATAGAAGAATACATTCATTTTCTTCTAAACTTTCATTATGTAAGCAAAGAATTCATAAGAGAAAACATCACCTAACCAAAATTTTTATTTTATTAGAGATAATTGTTAGGTATTCCTAGATTATTCCATTAGGAGATAAATTTTTGTCTCTTTCTATGTTATGCACATATACAAATTGACCTCTAATATGGCTCTATCTCTTTCTATTTCATAGGCATCTTATCTTAGGAAAACAAATCTCTAGTAGGACTTGTTATGTATAGGACCAGATCTTTAGTGATTACAACCGTTCATCTTCTTGACACCCTTTTTAGTAGATTTTATTTTAAAATAGGTTTTTAATGAATCATTTAGCTCTATTATTTAATTCAAGAAATAAAAATAGAATAATATTTGAGAGTGAGTATTTCTTATCCCATTTATCTCGGGCATCACTCGAGCTCCTTACTAGTTTATTATATGTTAAAGCTAATAACGTCTTGCTAATGACATGATGACGAGATTAGTCAGAGGTGTGAAAGTTATTTTCCAAAATTGATCAATCAAAGGAGGAAAGTTATTTTCAAAAATTGCTAAAGGACAGTTGCCTTGTCAATATAAAGATTGAAAGAATCGTAAACCCAAATAATGTTGGACTGTATGGATAAGATTGTAGGATTAGAATACCTGAAGTGAAAGAGGGCTTGAAAAAGATGAAATCAGGAATGGTCTTGGGGCAGGATGGTATACCAATAGAGGCTTGGAAGTACATGGGAGATATTGGAGTAGTTTGGTTAACAAAGTTGTTTAATAAGATTATAAAATTAAAGAAAATGCCAGATGAATGGAGGAAAAGGTCTATTATACCAATTTATAAGAATAAAGGAGACATATAGTGTTGCACTCATTGCTGTAGAATTAAACTTATAAGCCATGCTATGAAACTTTAGGGAAGAGTGATTGAGAAGAGGCTATGACATGAGATGAATATATTGGAAAACTAGTTTGGTTTTATGCCTGGGATGTGTACCATAAAAGCTATTTTCCTACTTAGACAATCGATAAAGAAATAAAGGGAGAGGAGGAAGGACCTCCACATAGTCTTTAATGACTGAGAAAAAACTTATGATAGGGTTCTTAAAGAGTTAATATGGTGAGTGTTGGGTGAGACAGGGGTTTCATGAGGGTATATAGACATAATTAAGGATATGTATGAAGGAGCGGTAAAAAATGTTAGGATCATTAGTGCAAAGACTAATGATTTTCCTATTATTATAGGATCGCATCAAGGATTGACATTGGACCGTACCTTTTCACGGTGGTCATGGACAAGTTAACAAAACACCAAGTAGATTCCTTGGTGAATGCTATTTGCTTTGTAGAAGACATAGTTTTGATTTATAAGACAAGGGAGGTTGTAAACCCAAGTTAGAGTTTTGGAGAGATGCTATAGAGTCTAAAGGATTTAAAAATAGCAAAACTAGGAGCATATATAATGCAATTTTAGTAGGGAAAGGAGCAGGAGTGAAGCACTAGTAGAGATTGATAACCAAGAAGTCCCTTGAAATGACCACTTTCGATACTTGGGATCGATAATTCATTGTTGTAGATAGATTAAGAAGGATGTTACTTGGAGAATTCAAATGGCTTGGAACGTATGGAGAGGTGCCTCTGGAGTTTTGGGTGATTGGCGGGTGCCACTTAATTTGAAAGGAAAATTCTATAAGATGACTGTAAGGCCGGTAATCTTTTATGGATTAGAGTGTTGGGCACTTAAGGAAAATTCTCTATCTTATTTCTTTTTGAAAACAAAGAAGAAAGAAAAATTCTTTGATGATTTTTATTGAATTACACATCACCTGTTATATATAGGAAATATAATCTTTGAATCTACTAAAATCACAAGAAATCAGGAAACAAGATCGAAATCTTAAAATTTGATAAAATCACAAGAAATTAGGAAACAAATAGCTAAAAAGAAATTAAAAAAAGAAATAGCATCCTTAAACTAACTCTTATAGACCGGGAATATATTTGATAATAAGTAAATTGATATGTTGTCAATGCTCCCCCCCAAGTTGGTGAATAGGTGTTAGTAGTTCCCAGCTTGTCTACAAGCACTTCAAAACTCGGTCTAGACAGGCCTTTTGTTAGCACATCCACTACTTGTTGTTTCATAAGCACATAGGTTATTCAAATTACTCTATCTTCTATCTTCTCCTTGATAAAGTGTCTATTTACTTCAATGTCCTTTGTTTGATCATGATGAACTAGATTTTACGCAATAGATATTGTGGCTTTATTGTCACAATATAACTTCATAGGATACGCACATTAGCCTCTTTAACTACCGTAGCTCACAAGTTTTCTTTACAAGAGTTCTAAAATTTTCCTTTAGGCTGCTATCGGCCATAATTGACTGTTTCTTAGTTATTCAAGTAACTAGGTTCTCCTAAACCTTTTGGATAGTAATCGGACTTGGATCTCCTATCCTCAACTGAACCTACCCTATCTGCATCTGTAAATGCCACCACATTTCTGAGCTCATTTTTCTTAAAAAATAAGCCTTTACCAAGTGTAGTTTTTAAATATCTCAAGATTCGATAAACTGCTTTAAGGTGTTCTTCAAACAGAGAATGCATGTACTGGCTCACTATACTAATTGCAAATGCAATATTTGGTCTTGTGTGAGACATGTATATCAATCTTTCAGCTAGTCGTTGATATCTCCTCCATATATTGAAATTTAATCTTCTGTTCTTTCAAACTTCATGTTTAGATCAATGGCTGTTTTGACAGGTTTTCTGTTGATTGTTTTACTGCAAGTGTATGGGCTATTGTGGTGTAGCTGATGCAAGTATGGGTCGATCCCACGAGGACTAGACTTAAAAAGATGGAGTTTAAATAAAATTTAATTAACAAAAAATTAAATAAAATGATAGAAATGGAATAAAAACGAATTCAAAATTTAGATCTATTTAATCAATGAAAATTATAGAAATTCAAGTTCAAAAAGACAGAAAATTAACTAAAAAATAAATGAAATCTACTTCCTTGCTTGATTATGATAAATTCTTTCAAATTTGATATCATCAATGCCTATTGGCCTTCTTCAATCTCTCACTGATAGTTCTGATTAAGCATCCAACTTTTGGATTAAGCAGATTTTTCAAAATTTTGATGATTTAGACTAAAGAATGATTTTTGCTTTTGGATGGCTTAGATCTCATATTGAAAATCAGAGACATTGGATAAGCTAAGAGATGTCCTAAGAACAAAATCTTAAGATTAATTGAAATTTTGATGAAAAACAGATTAGGAAATAGAGGGATCCTGTTTATTAAAGCTAGACCGTTGATTAGGTTAAACTTAAATAAAACAGGATTGGATTACATAGTTCCTAGATAGGCAGAATAGGGATAAAGCAAAATTGAAATAAGAATAGGCACACAGATGGAATTATATTTAACGTCTAAAGGACAAAAATGAATTTTTTTTGGTTTTTTAACAGAAACAAACAGAACTGCTGGCTGAGGAGGAAGATGACCCTAAGAAGATTG